>CM073001.1:110724407-112124407 GCA_037038555.1 Rhynchonycteris naso
TTTGGAGTCCCTGTAAGGTTTACCATTTCTCTGTCCATGGTGCTGATTGCTACCGAGGACATAGTTCTAGCAGGTAGACCTCTCAAAACCAAGGGCAGTGTGACCTTTGTTCTTCTCTCCCGCAGTACCTCACATTGATACATGACACAGGAGCTTTTCCATTCTGGAATAAAGGCGGTGGCCACTGGGCTGAGTATCACAGCCAAGTCCTCATTGCAGGATGCTCTGCATGCCCGTGTCCAGCATGGGCTGAAGTTTCTTGTTCCCACCTCATTTACACTTTCTGGGCATAACGTCCATGGGAGAGAAAAGCCTTTAGTACGTGGGAAGCAAGATGTTTCTGTGGTTTTGTGAGCATGTGGATGAAGCCCGGGCCCTGACCTGGTGTGAGGAGACGCAGTGTAACAGAAAGGAACTGAGGGGAAGGGGAGAATAGTGCAGCTCTGGGAACTGGGAAATGCAGTCTTCTCAGCTTCCAGGGACTGTGGACCCTTGGAGAAGTTAAAGATTTGGATCTTTTCTGCAGAAAAAAAAATCACATGTTAAACAGACTGAGAAAGAGACTTGTATGTGATTCCAGAACTTCCTGGTCTGCTGAAGCCCGCCCATGAACGTTAGCCTCAGAAAGCTTGATCTTGGCAGAGAGAAAAGGTGTTCAACTGGCCTTTAAAGTAATGATGAATCCACTCTGAATACCTTGCTGGATTCACCCGTGTCTACACAATTAGATTCACCCTGCTGAGCCAGTCACCTCATCATGAGATTATCAGTCATCCATAAACTTACCAACCAGCCAGAACTATAACTGCATCTGTGCAGATGGGGTCTGTGATTGGAAACAACTAGCACTGCTGTTCACTGTAAATTTATGCTGTCGGTTACATAATGCATTATTCTTCTAAGGATGATAGCCTTTAAGATTTATTGAAATCCAGCAGCTGTACTCACAAAACTTGTGATACCTAAAATGTCATGTTTCTTAATTATGTCATTTTCAGGACTTAATTGAAGCACAACTTAAGATGACCGGCATCAACATGGCCATCTGAAAGGACGCTAATGAGCATGTGCCCCCCCACACAGCCCTGGGTATCACAAGGGCGGGCCTGGGCCCCATGTCCAACCTCAGCACCTGCCCTCCCTCTCACCTTCTTTGCAAAACTGCCAGCAATTTCTGTGAGCAGAAGCAAGAGTAGGGGGTGAAAAAGAAAAGCCAAAGAGTTCAACTCAGCACCACAGCCAAGACTCGACGTGGATACCAGGGATCCTTGTGCCAAGTGGCAGGTGGACTAGGGACAGACAGCCCCAGACGGCTCTGTGGAAATCAGAGTGGCCTCTTCCCCAAGCTTTGTCCACAGTGATCTCGACCTTCAGTCAGTTGGTTTTGTTTTCTTTCTTGGGTTAAACTCCCTTATTAACATAACAGAGTTCTTTAATTTTATCCCTCTCCTCCTTCTGAGAATGCCATTTGGGACTGGATGCAAAAATGAGAAAAATGATTCAGTTGGAAGAACGTTTGAAGACTCACAGAGGATAAGGAAACCTCTAATTAGCAAATATTTCATAATTGTGCCAAAGAACGGATATGTTTCTTTTTATATCAACTTAGATTAATTTGAACACCAAGCTCTGTATAATAAATGTTTTAGCAATCTTACATTTTCCTTTTTTGTCTTCTTCCTACCATCTCCTAATAAAAGGGAGGCATATTTTCTGCAGGGATGTAGTGTGAAATTAATAGCCCTCCTTTTACGCAGCTTGTTGAATTCACACCCAAAGTGAGCTCTGGTGAGGGGGGTCCATGTTTCGCCTCTGGGCTGAGCAGTAGAGAGCAAAAGGAATTCTGGGAAAAGACATTTGAGAGCCATACATGCTGCTTGTTTGGGTCTGGGCTTCACAGGGCACATCTGAGCGGCTTGGCCAAAGGAAGACACCAAGTCAGCACACGTGAGACTGGCAGATGCTACAGAGAAAGGACATGTGCAGGAGTCAGTCTGGCTACGACATCACACTGATGATGCCCAGGGCAGCGTTCTTAAGAGCATGGCAGAAACCCAAAGCTATGCAGAAACCCATGGCAGAAACTCAATCTCAACAGTGATGGGTAAGTGTCTTGTGATGCTCCGTGCGCATTACATCTTTGGTTCATTTACAGTCCCTTCATTGATGCGTTCATCAGTCTGTGGGTGACGGGGTGGAGAGACACACTTGAGAAATAAAACTTTGCATGTTTTCCAGGGATACAATGCAATGTTTTGGAGCTTTGTAAGGACCTCCTTCCTGGACCTACAGGACCCTGGGTGGGGGGTCAGATGATTTGGAACAGTAGCCGTCTCCCAACACTGAGGCTCTCTAGAACTCTGAAGTTCTATAAAGGCGTGAAATTTTCTAAATGTATTACTGTATTTTAAATATGTTAAAAATGATAAATTTTAATAATGGCTTTATTTTATGAGATGCATAACTTAAAAATGCAACTTAGGTGTTCAGGATATACTAGTAACCACTTTATGTTTATTTCTTTCTTCATTTTTTTTTTTTAATTTATCTCTTTACCTGCTAAGTTTTTGCAGGAATATTTCTCCTTACAGTGGTCACTGTCATGTCATCCTTTATCTAATCTCCACAAATTCTCTGTGTTGTGTCGTTTTATGCTGCTGTGGCCTGGAGGGGGGGCGTGGCGAATGCTGGAAGCTGCACACATGCCCAGACATACAGTATGTTCCCGTGAAACCTAGCGGCATTTACTCCCTCTTCTTCTATGGCTCTGCTCGTTACTGTAATTGTGCCATGCAACTGGATTAGCTATGAATATTCATGAAGTATGAGCTAGGACGGAATGGAATGGTTTGGAAAGATGTAAATATAGGAGTCCATAGGGATTGGTGGAAAAGCAAAAAAGAAAGAAATCAACAAATACTTAGAAATGTCCTACAGTTAAATAGTTTTGCAAATGTCCTTAAAATCACACCCACTTTCAATGAGAAATGTTCAGGATGCATTTGGGCAAAGTTTCCCACAGTCCAGAATCCACACCAAGGTAGAGGTCCCGTAAACTCGTTGAAATCAATGATTTATGTAGCATATATTTTTTAAAATATTCACGGCGTTAAGGTATAAATCTTGTCATCCTTTCCTGTAACTGACTCTTTAAGTCAATTGAACCTTCGTCCCAAGATTTTTCTCTTTTCTGTACTTGGGAGAGAAGTAAGTTTTTACCATTTCACCTCTTTGACCTTCTCTTCTGGGCTCCAACCTGAGATTTCATCAACCACTATGACTTCACCAAGTCTCTTCATGCTAAAGAATGCCAAGTTCTTAGTCCCGACTTCTTTTTATATTTCCTCCAGTCTTCTGCATAGTTACACATGAATTTCATGTAAGCAGCTCAAATCAATTTTGCAAAAGCAAAATCATTACCATTCAGATTAAACTGGTCCTTGAGCCATCATTACCTATGTTCTTTAACGTCTTCAGCATCCTGTCAATCTCGTGGTCTGTGTTCTTCCCTTTTTTCCTCTCTTCATTTTTCTCAATCCAGTTGGTGGCCAAGGCACTTATTCTTCTTGAAAATATCTCTTCAATATACTATCTTCTTACAGGTACATAGAGGATACGATAATGGCAATTAGTCACCATCTTCTCTGTCTTAAATCACGAATATACATCAAGTTCACAGTCTACTGCCTGACAAGGTCAGCACCTTATAAATAGTAACTGTTATTACTAATCTTAAAGTTCCCAAACCTGAGAAGGAGGCAACTGTTCTTTCTTCAGCTTATCTTAGCAGATACGGTCAACATTCCAAGTTACATGGAAACTCAGATCTGACAAGGTCCTTCCTCTCTGCTGGACGAGGCCCACAGGAGGTGCCCACCGGCCAGCTGCTCTGCAGCCCTCTGTGGAGGGTGCATGTGGCCAGAGGCAGGGACACTGTGGGGGCGGAAGCTGGGAAAAGTCACTGCTGCACTTCTCCCACTGCACACTAGCACACTGTCCGCCCACCTGCAGAAGGAGGGGAGGAGTTTGTAAAACCTGACCCTGGTCTGCCTCCTGCAGGGTCACCACTGCCTCCGCCTTCCTGCCGAGTAACTGCACATCCTTAATTCTCTTGACAGACAGAACCTCGCCCTATACCGTGTCCAGTGCATCTCTGGTTCCGTCACAGAAAGAGAAACTGAACTTGGCAAGTTAAAAAATCAAGAAATCCGCATCTTCAATAAAGACCTATTTGTTAGGCAACCTCAACCTCCAGCCTCGGAAAAGGAGCTCTGTCTCAATAGCTGGCTTGTTTAACAACACACACAAGAGCACCCACATTGGAAAGTAGTTGGAATTGCATGACCACTTTGGGCATGGACTAGCTCTAGTCTCAGAAAAAACATTTCTGACCTTCACACCTTTCTCAAGACTCAGTATTCCATGTGGAAGAGCATTCAAAGAAGTGAGCTATGATGTTCTGTTTAGAAATGACACCTCCCAGAATGAAATGCCCACACTGTGTCTACACATTTACTGACAAGTCCCTCCCCTGCGCAGGGCAGAGCTGCAAGCAGCAGGAAGATCAGTCTGAGCATTAGAAAGGAGTTGAAAGAAGACGCCCCAGGGGTCGTTGGGATAAACCATTACAGAAGTCACAACAGCTATTATTTGTTAAGAAAAGCCAATCACTTGGCACAGTGCTTGGTCTCAAAGGCATATTATCAGGTGTCCTAGGGACCACCCATCAGAAAGCCAAGTTAGCTGCGTTTACAATAAACTAAGACTCAGATAATTAAAAAATAACAATCCCTAGGACACGCTGCTGTGAGGGAAATCATTCTCATCCAAATTCAGTTTTCTCTGATCTAAAGTCTTTTTCTTTGCCCTGTTTCCAATGCTGTCAGTTGAGACTAGAAGACATGAAGGGAACCTTGTCCTCAGCTCTGTGCAGAATGTTCCCTCTGGTTGTTGTAATGGGCTCAGTTGTGTCCCCCAAATTCATGTGTGGAGGTCCCAACGCTCACCGCCTCAGAATGGGATGAGATCAGGAAAGCTGAACTTTGATTAAGGAAAAATGAGGTCACAAGGGTGGGCTCTTCTCCAACACGAGTAGTTTCCCACTAAGAGATGAGAACACAGACAGGCACAGCGGGACAACCATGTGAGGACACAGGGAGAAGACTGAGGAGGCCTCAGGAAGAATTACCTGCCCCAAGGACTGTGAGGAAGTAAATTGTTAAGCCTCATCTTGGTGTCTTGTTACCATGGTGAGCAGATCACACAGTAGGGGCTGAGGGTTGTCCAGAAAACCATTTGACAGACTGCTATCGAAGGACTGAGATGTCCCAGTGAGAGGGTAAACCACCTGTCCAACTCCAACCCCACAGGAGACGTCCAGGGAAACTGCCACATGTCAAACTGTGATTCTCACCAGCGAGGGACAGCAGAGGCCTGCCAGCTGGCTCAGGAGGTGACTGCAGGTGTCTGAGCAGCGATCTTCCTGTCTGAGCAACCCTGAGACTCATCGGCATGCCAAACGCTCCGGATAATCAGCTGCTGGTTTGTGCTCGCTGTCACACTTGGCTTTTTTTTAAAAATTTCTTTTTATTTTATTCATTTTAGAGAGGAGACAGAGAGAGAGAGAGAGAGAGAGAGAGAGAAAGAGAGAGAAAGGGGGGAGGAGCTGGAAGCATCAACTCCCATATGTGCCTTGACCAGACCAGTGCAGGGTTTTGAACTGGCGACCTCAGTGTTCCCAGGTTGATGCTTTATCCACTGCGCCACCACAGGTCAGGCCACACTTGGCTTTTGATGCCAACACTATTCACTCCTAGGACTTTATCTCTCTCTCTCTCTCTTTCTCTCTCTCTGAGGCACCAGGACAATGGCAGCTGCCCCTAAATGAACACAGGGAATGAGACGCTCCAGGATGCCGCAGGCCTGTTAATTTGGTGAGAGTAGCTGACGCTTGCTGGAAGTGAAGGAGGAAATGTCACTGGAATTTAACGACTGCATTTATAATCACATTTCATTTACCTGGAGCGTCTTAAAAATAAGTGAGGTGACAATGCCCAGAACTTATGGTCCCCAGGAGGAAAGCCCAGGAGCCTTCTCCACCTGTCCTGAACTTTGAGACTCCCGGGCACTGGTGTGCAGACAGCAGAGCCTGGGTGGCGAGCAACTGGACCCTTTTATTTTCCTGGGGCAGGCTGCCTTGGGAACAAGCAGAGTGGATAGCAGCTGCTAAGAAAGTCACCTGTGTTCCATTAAACGTGTTTCTGGTGCTCGCGACCTTTCCGCAGTGTTCCAGGTGTGCGGTCCTTTCAGCCAGCAGGACACATGCCCTAGAGCCTCTGGTTTCTCCAGCCCGTCTCCTGGACAGGCCAGGAAGGTAAGCACTGTACTTAAACAGCCAACTCTTATCCCCAAATGGCCCCATTTTCTAACCGAGCCCTCCGACCGGACAGATGACTGACCAGCACAGCACCCTGTCCCTGCCGACAGCCGCAGCCTCGCCATGTGACAGGGCCCCAGAAACACCAACAAGGTGAATAAAGAAAGGTTCAGCACAACTTTTAGAAAAATCAATTTGGAGATTGAGACCTACATTTGGGGCAAGAGAAGCAGGCCCTGAGTCACCAGTTTTTACTTTCTGGGGACGTCACTGTCCCCAGATTTGAGGGAGTTTTGATGAGGAGGGACCTCCCCTGGGACAGTGTGTAGGGAAAGGGCAGAGTAGCCCAGCAGCACCCCTGACCTGCCGGCTGCACTGCCCGGACAGCGTGTTCTCTCCGAGTCATCCTTTTCTCACGGCACAGCACTTAGAATGGCATCTGTTCCCCAGGACGGTGTGGGAGCAGTCAAGAAGTGTGTCGGTACAGGGTTTCTGCTTCTGGTGACGGCCATGTCAGTCCCCTCAGATGAAAGCTACACCCAAGACATGGAAAGTGCTACTTGGACACACCGAGGGTCCAACCTCGGCCACATGATTAATTTCCTGTTTCTAAGTGTCTTCATGGGTAAGATCTGTGATAATGGTCATGTCACCTTAGACATAAAACAGGGTCGTTTCTGACCCACGGCAACTGCTAAGGCCCCAGCTACCAGTGTGCTGGCAGTAATCAGAGAGGGGTCACATGCCAATGTCCCCCTAAAACAGATGTCCCTCCCAAAGGCCCCATCTTGTGGTGACAGAGACACCCTTCTCCAGAGCAGATTTAACTCAGGTTCACTGGGATGAGAACTGACGCCCCTCCACTCTGAGTCACGTGGGTCAGGAGCTGGCCTCTTTCTGAGTGTCCAGAGAGGCAGCGCGGGGCTTTCCCGTGGCCTGAAAACTGAAAGGCCAGAGCATTCACCTCACCTCCTGCAGAACAGACAGCTGTCCCCATCTTGCGTGTCCTTGGAGATCCATGTGGCGAGGCGGCTATTAGGGTGGCAGCACCCATGTCCTTGATTCTGTGCCAACCGCTGAGTGCAGCGTGGGGCTCGTCCTCTGATGACAACGTTCCCCATTAGTGACTGCTTACTCGGTTGTTTTGTCTCTGGGCTCAGACATGGAACCCGTCTTGTCGGGTGATGTTTAACTGGTGTCTTAACAATGATGGTGTCAAGATGAAATGTACCAAACAAATGATGTCACTGGGGTTGCTGCTGCGGTGAGATGCTCACGGACACAGTGGCTCCAAAAGAGGGAGAAATGGACCCTTTCTAGGAGGGAGGCTCTGAGGAGGGGAGGGGGCTTCTCTGTACTCCCCACCACCAGGGCCAGGGCGGTCCTTGGCATTCCACCCACATTCTCCCTTCCTTAGGACACACAGCTGCGGGGCCACCTGGGAACCCGGGGCTCAGCCCAGGTTTGGTGTCCGCAGTGGTGTCAGTGGGCAGAGAGAAGAGACGGGCGTTTCTGGTTTGGCTTAAAGTTACTAGAAATCACTCAACAGTCAGCCCCTGCCAGCTCCCTCTCAGTGATAAGACATCCCTGAGAATTAAAAATATAATCTTATGCTCATTTTCCTGTTCTAAAAGATGGTAGAAACCAAATTTTTTACACAGAACTTTAATGAATCACAAAAAACTGTGGAACATATTTAAATGCGTCTTATACACAGTGATTTTGAACCTGTTCGTGTTTCATAACTATATTTTAATAAGATGAGTTCTATTTTATTATAATAAAGGTTCAGTGTTGAAAATTGTTTTAAAAATCCAGTTATTGTCTGAGGAAAGTGTGAATACTATGAGGATTTGACAAAAACTACCCTTAGTTCATAGGCTGTGTACCTCATATAATTTTATCTTCTTTTTACTTTTCTGCTCAGCCATATATATTTCAACCACCACATTTTTAACATTAAATATTTTGTAATGTGTAAAATTCTTTTCAAACATTTTGATTGCAGTTTTATCACGGAATAGTGTGATATTTAAAACTGACCATAATATTTAAATATGTGGACTGTGACAATTTAAAAAATATTTCTCACAATGATGTCATAGTGGCATATTTAAACTACTGTCAGTTATTGCTTTGTTTCTGTTTAATCTACTAAGCCATGCTTAAATGCAGCAAACTCAGAGACAGAGTACAGCTGTGTGTCAGGGTCCCCCGGTCTGTTCACTAGACCTGAGAGGCATGTGCTCAAAGGACAGGGTCTGCTGTGCTGTGCGTCCAGCGTTCATTCCCAGACTCACTGCCACATGCTGTGGGTAGTGAGAAAGGACGAGTTTGACAGCTCCTCACAGTCGGCGGCTGGGAATAGCACTGTCCCCAGAAAGCCATGCTGCTATGTCCTAGTAGTCAAATTGCATGGAATACTTTTAAAAGCTTTGTAGTTAAAAAGCAGTATGTGCCTGACCTGTGGTGGCGCAGTGGATGGAGCATTGACTTGGAGTGCTGAGGTTGCTGGTTAAAGACCCTGGGCTTGCCTGGCCAAGGTACATACAAGAAGCAATTAGTATAAGTTGATGCTTCCTACTCCTTCCCACCTTTCTCTCTCTCCTATCTCTAAAATCATAAATATTTTTAAAAAGCAATATGCATAAAAACATAATTATGCAGCAGAATGCAAATTAACATTTGGAACAAAGTTGCAGTGAGGTATTTTCCCACATAAACAAAGCTGGGCTATTGCTACAAACACCATACAACTTAACAGAGGTCCCCAAACTACAGCCCGCGGGCCAAATTGCGGCCACCTGAGGCCATTTATCCAGCCCCCATCGCACTTCCGGAAGGGGTACCTCTTTCACTGGTGGTCAGTGTATGGAGTACTGTATGTGGCGGTCCTCCAACGGTCTGAAGGACAGTGAACTGGCCCCCTGTGTAAAAAGTGTGGGGACCCCTGACTTAGAAAGTAAACCACCACAGGATTTGGAGCAACCACCAGCAAAACCAAAACCACGGTTGCTTCCTGTTGGCAGGAGCACAGGAATGCACCACCCTGAGCGAAGGCCGTGGCCAGGTGAAAATAATGACGTCATAGCCACAGACTGCTCTGTTGGTGTTGTCATCCTGAGGCCAAGGTCGGTGAAGAGAAGATGACAGAGAGAAGTTAACTTGGAGACTGGAGATTATGCAGTCATGTCTCTCCCTACAATACTGGCAGCTGAAACCCACAGAGGCGAGACCTTGCTGGGGTTTCATCTTTCTCTGCACCCGCTGTACTCAAAACATCTTGGTTTCCACCCACTGTGGTCCAGGCAGTGTTTCCTGATCAGGCAGCATGGCCACAGTGGAGCTGCCTCTTGTTGTGGTCAATTGTGTACCCAAAAGATGTACTTAAGTACCTGTGGCTGTGGCCTCACTAAAAACAGGGTCTTTGTGGTTGTAATCATGTTAGGATGAGATTACACTGGAGCGGAGAGCCTCAATCCCATGGTGCGTGCCCAGATTTTATCTATATTGAGTCAATGAAATAAAATCAAAAGAAGACAGAAAAAGTTTCCAAATGCAAAGCACACACTGTGCTGTGTGTTATTAGTAGCGGAGATAAGACTGTTTGGACCCCACAGAAATCCCTGGGGTTAGGGTTCCGGTGCTGGCCTTCCAAACTTGTGCTGGAAACACGGTCTTCAGCACCTGCTGGTTTAGGAATAAAGAAAAAAAAAAAGGAAACTTCTTCAACTGGTAACATATCACTATTGATTCTATTTCCCCAAAGACAGTGACTCTACATACTTCCTGAACTCTTCATTCTTCTTGTGCATGAAAGGTCTTTTTGTAGTAGCATAAGCTTTTGCAGTAACCGCATCTAATTACTTGTGCTCCTAAGGATCTATGCAAAAACAAAACTCCAGAACAGGTTCACTACTAATTACTAAATGAGCGGTCATGACAGGTTCATTCATTCACATCACAAACATTTTCACAGACAACCTACTATCAGATGTGCTGATGGTGCAAAACACGCAGATAGGACATGACTAATGTCCTGGAGAGGCTGAGATCAGAGAGAGAGGGAGCCATAAACCAACCAAGTCAGCACTATGCAGTTGGTCCACGCCGTTACCAACTCTGTGAGCCCTGAGGTGGAGATGCACTAATAGGATATTGAAAGAGTAGAGTAAAAATGAGGTATTACATTTGTTGGATTTTATCATCCATGATAATGGATTTCACAAACCCATTTCAAAATAACCACAATTGTCTAAGACAATCTAATACAGAACTTAAAAATAACATTTAGCTACCCCATGATGTTCAGAAAAAAAAATTGCCCACCTAAAATTAAATGGCGTCGACCAAAACCTCTCAGTCCAACAAGTATGAATATATGAAAACACATTTTGCCGCCAACACCATGGAGGAGTGCGGATCCCCACAGCGCGGGACCTGGGACCGGCCTGTGCTGCCACCTGCTGGTGGCCCCGTGCACTGCACTCGACCGGTTCTCTGAGCGGCCCACCCTCCCCGCCGGTGCCCCCCTGATTCTGAGCATCTGTCCTGGGACTGGGACAAGAGCTGAGGCTCCCGCAGGAGGGCACTCACTCCCTAGGGCGGACGCAGGACAAGAACAAGAATGTCAGCTTTGTGTTCAACACAGGATTACAGGTTCTACGTGCGGGACGCCTGTAGGTATTTCTGGATCTTTCCACTCCCATAGATGTAGGAAACACTGTGTCACTGTGCGTCTGACTTGGGAGCAAAGAGGGAACTCTATGATGGAGAATGAGGTGGCCCTGAAATAAAAGGGGTTGTGGTAACAGTGACAGGACAGAGGCCGATGCAACCCTGACACTGGAGAACAGGGCAAGCCCGCCGCCCGCTGCTCTCACTGTAGTTTTAGGAGTACTGGCTGTCGGAACCAGGGGACCGCTTCTCCAGTTTGGGCTGGGAGGGAGGTAGGAAGGGAAGCGACGGCAGCCGGGGGCGGCGTGGCGGGTCCGCTTCCCCCTCTCCCACGACACGGGTA
Organism: Rhynchonycteris naso; assembly: GCA_037038555.1. Taxonomy (NCBI): domain Eukaryota; kingdom Metazoa; phylum Chordata; class Mammalia; order Chiroptera; family Emballonuridae; genus Rhynchonycteris; species Rhynchonycteris naso. The sequence goes on from CM073001.1 coordinate 110,735,804, forward strand.
ATAAAAACCCTCACGGCTCTCCGCTGCTGGGCTGTAAACGGCCTTGGGTTTCGCATCCCGGCACGAACAGCGCAGCCCGAGGCCCGATCGCCGCGCCCGCATCCCCGCGCTCCCGGCCCGGAGGGGGGGGAACGGGGGAAGGGCGGTAGAGCGGACGACCGCGCGCAAGGACCGGCAGCGGGAGCACGAACCCGTCCGCGCACGGCCACCCGGGGGATGCGCTCGGTCACCGGCTGCACCGCGGGGCGCCGGACCGGCTCTGCGGACTTCACGGCGTGCCCCGACCCGCTCGCTCTGTCGGGAAGGACACGTGACCAACTGAGGTGCGCGGTGATGCACTCAAAGCCCAGCAAACGTCACCATACTCACCACCACCAAATATCGCGAGATTTGCACTACGCAGGCGCCCACTTCTGACACAGCGGGTCTCGCGACATATGAGATCCCACGAAGGCGACGGCAGAGGCTCGCCAGCCGGTGTATAGGTGGGGCCTGCCCGACGGTGGTGGTGAAGGCGGGGCTTTCTGCGCACCATGCCGTCCGCCTTCTCGGTCACCTCTTTCCCCGTCAGCATTCCTGCCGTCATCATGGTAACTTGGCGACTAGTTCAGCGAAGGCCTTTGGGGCTTCCCCGGGCTTCCCCGCTACCGCCAGGGACGCCAGGGCACCAAACAGGGCATTAGGGACGAGACTTGGGCGTAGTAGGTGCCCTGGACGGTGATGGCGGAGCTTCCGGGGCGGAGCTTGAGAGAGAGGGCAGGGTTTGGGGCAGGCCTTGGGTGGGGGGCGGGGCTTGGTGCGGTGTTCCCGGCATGCCGCTGGCCCGGGCGGTGTGACGGGTGTGCGGCGGGAGTCGTTTGGTGCTGCGGGTCCCCCATCCTCTCTGTCCTCTCCCAGTGCGGCGTCCCGCTCGCCCTCTCCGTGCCCCTCGCTCTGACCCTTTGAACGCGAGGTGATGGACATAAGTCGTAGCCAGCTTACCTGTGCAGAGTGGGCCGTGCAGTGGAGTGGACACACTTAGACCCGAGGACTCTAGACTCTACAGCGTGTCCTGCCAGATGTGGAGCGTGGATCTGAGCTCGTTGGGGTGGTCTGAGTTTGAGAGTATCCTCAGCACTGGCGGAGATCTGAGCGTGGGGTGTGGACATGCCCACCTACACGGGTGGAGAGACCAGAGATCGCAGCCCTACTGCAGGGCTGGGTGTAAGGCAGACAGGTCGGAGAAAATAAAATTTTGAAACTTGGCATGACTCAGATTTCCCAAAGCCGTATCTGCTAGTTTAAGAAGTTTGAAATAGGAGTTATAAGTGGAAGTAGCCAAGTGCATCCCCTGAACCAGCCACTTCTTTCTCACCTCATGGGAGTGACCGTGAGGTTAAGTGTGGTCTGTTCCCAAGGGGCAGGTCGGTGAGTTCTTCAGTCTGTGCTGGAACATTAAACCTGTGAATTCCTCTTCAAATCCTGTTTGCCATAGAGGGGTTCCTGGTTCCCTTCTCCCCTTCCCTTTCCTCCTGCCCCTCCCCTGTTTTGTAAAGCCCAGGGCAGGGGCTGTTTGGACACTGTCCTCTGTAGCCCCAGAAGTAAGTACTCAGGAGAGAGGGGCCACTGACTCCCCACTGATCCTGGAAACATGAGGCCGGCAGGTGAGAGCTAACGATGAGTGTCATGTGTGTCCTGCAGCAGACGGACTGGACCGAGCCCTGGCTCATAGGCCTGGTCACCTTCCATGTGCTCTGCCTGCTGCTTACCTGTTTCTCATCCCAGAGGTATGGACTACAGGTTGGGCATTTCCTGTGCATTGGTGAGTAGACTAAACAGAACTTCAGTGTGTTCTCAAAGTGCAATGTATTCCCGAGACCTGACCCTCCTATCTGTGTTGTCCTCAGAGTCTCAGGGCACCCCCCAGAGTTCACTCTGGGGGTTTACGGAGATTAAGTAAGTGGTGGGTGTTGGCTTCGAAAGGGGTGAGCTCCAGGTTCACCAGGGAGGGGCTCTCTGCCAGCGACACCCGGAGGAGTGAGGTTTATTCCTCCACACGGGAAGCTTTTCTCCATGAGCTGAGCACTGTGGCGCTTGCTCTGGGAGGGAGGAAGCAAACTGGGAAGGAAACTAGTGCGTAAAGTAACATGTTGCCCAAGTCAGTTTTAAAGGTAAGAGCCCAGGAATACAGAGAATATACATGGGATGATTGAGAAGTATGGCACGGACAAAGTAAAATCCTGGAGTAAAAGCCGCTCTGACTGGAAGAGGACAGTCCTCTGGCCCAGGCAGAGATCCAGGGTAAACACTCCTGATGAGAGAGGCAACAGCCCCAGACCTGCAGGACTAATATGGCAGGTCAGGTGTCCTTTGCCTTGATGCATCCCCGTCAGGTAGACCTGTTAGCTTGAGGATGGCCAGCACAGCAGCGGTGGCATTCCTGCTGCCCTGACGTAGCCACAAATGCCACTGTGCTCACAGGGACACCCCTGCTGTCAGAATCGTGAACTTGAAAAGCAAATAGCTGCGAGGACTGGGCTGCACAGCTCCTGGCTCTGCTGCATGTTATCATACAGGCCTGATATGTGACTCAGGGCGTGTAGGAAACTCAGCAAGATATAGCCAGTGTGGTGAGCTCTTGGTTTTCAGGCAGAAAAACTGGATTTTGGTAGTTCTGTATGGCAAACAGCTTCATGTGGTTTCACTTAGACTGTGGAGACTGTACCTTGTCTATTGACCTTAGTTTTCCTTTCTGTTAAATGGGTATATCTGTAGCTTTACAGTTTTATGATTTTTTTACGTTATATCTAAAATAGAAATTATGTTTCTACTCAAACTCTTACTATCCTGTTACGTTTACATTAAATATTCACCCGTAAAAAATGTGCTTCTATAATGATTAATAATCATTCCCCTAGAATCTGATATCATTTCTTCCTTTTGTAGTAACGTTAGTCTACTGTGCTGAATACATCAATGAAGTGGCGGCCATGAACTGGAGGTGAGCTCGTCGTTGTCCCGTATTCTGCTCTTTGGGAAGAGCCCCCAGTGGGCAGAACACAGGCCCTGAGAGGACGCAGCAGCCTCTGCATGGGCAGGTTCAGGGTGGGAAACAGCTCCTTAAATGTTTCTTACTAAGCAGTGTGGTTGAAAACAGGGTAATGCAGTCATGACCGTGAGGGAGAGAGAGGTCAGGGGGCTGTTTTAAAGTAACTTTAGCAGAATAAGGAAGTGATGTGCTAGAGCTGGAGGCACGTGTGGTCAAGGGGAGGGTGTGCTGAGGCCTTTCTGCCCTCCTAGGACCGCCATGTCCAGTGTGTGGCTCAGCCCTGCTATCCACCCTTCCTCAGGAGCCCCTCCTGCTCCGCAGCACCCGGTGTCCCTGCTCAGGGCTGAGAGTTGGTGTTGCACTCTCCCCTCTGTAACCCAGCCCCAGACCACTTCCTGTGTCCTGCCCCCGCCCCGCCTCCAGGACCCAGGCCCATAGTCGTCCTTATCCTGTGCTGACACCCTTTCTGTCTCCTGTGTGACTCTACCTGAGGGAGGGTCACACAGCCCCCTGGTTAGGCCTCAGGGCCTGCACCCAGGCGGCGAACGGGACACACCATGCTCACCGAGGGGCTTTGCAGTGACCCTCCACCTTTTCTGTCCAGTGTCAGGTGGGGCCTCCCAGGATCTGAAAACCGCTCATGTTTCCCGGGGCTGGGTTGCAGACAGTGCCCGCAGCCAGGTCTGGGCCAACTGTTTATACCACCATGAGCCAAGCGTGGCTTTACTTGTTTAGCCCTTTAAGTAGTACGAACGTTCATGGACGTCCTCATGCCTCCTGACCATCCAGAGTAGGATCGTACATGTGTAAGACCACATTTAAAAAAGGCAAATGTATTGTATGTTCTTCTTGTTTCTATAAATTGCTTATCAAACAAACATGGTTTTAAGTTAATAAAACTGGAACTGGAACTAATTTCATTTTTTGAAAAAAACCTTACTCCTGGGGGTCAGCGAGCATGAAAAAACTCACTACTCAAAGGGTTAAATGTAAGATTTTTATAAGTTTTTTATATAGAAAAGAAAAACTATTCTGTCAGCAACAGCAAATTGGAGACATTGCCTCTTGGCCCACAAAGCTAAGCCTGTGCTCCTCTTTCACAGAAGTGTCCCTGCTGAGACACCACTCTAGTGACCAGCACAGCCTCCTCCCTGTCATCCTCAGCTGATGAATGCCCCTCCTTGCCCACAGAGTACCATGACCCCAGAGGGGACACACAGCAGCTCCCTCCCGTCACCCAGCCCTGCAGGCCACACCCCCCTGCGGAGGTGGTCCCATCATGGAGAATGAGTGGGCTCAGGAAACATATGCTCTCATCTTAGAAACAGCCACCCAGCCCCGTGCCTCAGGCCCTTCTGCAGTGAGGCTGTCACCCTGTCACTGTCCCGTTGTCCCTGGAGCCCTTCCCTGTCGCGGTTGATGCCATGACCTCTCCCTGTGGCTGGTCTCCTCCTTTCTCATGGACCACCCCTCACCTGTCTGCTCTTTCCTAGTCTCTGACCTCCAGATGCTGGGATGCTGCCCCAGTGACCCCGCAGATGTCTAGTAAACTGACATTAACCCTTCCTACCTGACCATTACGCTGCTACAAGGAATGCCCACAGCACCTCCCACCTGAGGGTGCTTCTCCTTCCATTCCTCAGGCCACAGGCCCCACGGCACTTGGAGACGCCTCAGGGCCCTGCAGCCTCCACCCTTGATGCGGACCATGAGTGTAGCCTCCTTGTCTGCTGGCTCCATCTTCCATGGTCTAGCCCAGCTTCCCCAGGTCCCAGGTCCTCATCACCTGGGCTAGGCAGCTGGTCTCAGCCAGGTCTTATAGCCACATGCTGGTGTTCCCTAGTAGCTCCTTTGGGTCCCTGTGGGAGAGTCAGGGCCCGCCCTGGGCCACCTTCAGCAGGTCAGTGACCCAGCCAGCCTTGTGGCCCCACAGGGAGGCTGTGTGAGAATTCAGCCACAGGACATGCCTGACCTGCACACAGCTGTTAACATTCCATCATACGTGTGGGAGATGTGACCACATGGGACTTTCCTGTCATGGGCACGTTAGAATGGATGTCAGGTTCTCTGCTCAGCAGGAGCACCAGGTGAGAGTCTTTACTTTGTGTTGGTTCCTGCTGCTTCTCCATCACCTCCCCCATGCTGGCGGCCTTGTTTTCATCACAAGTGACTGGCTGCGGTCTTTTCATGGGGCGTGGCAGCCTGGGGGCAGGTGCAGTCATGGAGAGGTGGGTTCTGCCTGCGTTGATGAGACCCCTCCAAAAGCCCTGTGTTAAAAAGAGAATGTCATTTAAAACTGTTTTGTTTCACCAAGTAATTTAAAATTTTTCTTAAAACAGGTTATTTTCAAAATACCAGTACTTCGATTCCAGGGGGATGTTCATTTCGTTGGTATTTTCGATGCCATTGCTCCTCAACGCCATGATCATTGTGGTGCGTACATGGTGGGGCCACAGAGTTCTCATGCTCTCTGTGTGTGCTTTCTAGTCTCAGCGCTGAAAACGGTTGCTTTCAGGTGATGTGGGTACGGAAGACTTTGCATGTGATGACCAACCTGAAGAACCTGCAGGAGAAGATGAAAGAGAGGAGGGAAAGGAGAAAGGAGGAATGATGGACAGCCCAGGCCTGAGCACCTCGTGGCTCCCCTCTCCTGTCGTTCCAAGATGTAATGCACGAGTCGCAGGTCACAGGTGCCCGCACAGCAGGCCGTGGTTGGGCAGGACGTCCTTGATGGCCACACTTCTGTCTGCAGCAGGTGCTCGGGGATGAGATTGTCTTTGCCAGTCATTCATGTAATGCATGGTTACTGCAGGGATTACTGTGTGTAACAACAGCTCATAAGGAACAGCATCCAGGATAGTGTCTCAGTCAGCCAGCAGTGGAACAGCACGGTCTAAATCAGGGATAGGTGGGTCACACACTGTTCTGGGATTGGAACCCAGATTTGCCTGAGGTGGACCTTTCTAGAGCTGGTTCTTCTGAAGAGTTGCTTAGCCAACCAAGAGCTGCCATCCTGCTGCAGCGCGAATTGAAACTCCCTCATCACTGCAGCGTGATGCTGGTGGGACGAAGGCACTGGCATTGATGGGCCACCTGGCCTCCTTCCCAGGCTGGTCCCCAAGTGATTTGACCCCAAATGACAGCAGTGCCAGAGGAGCCTTGGACGAGACCCTGGAAGCAGGGTTATGACAAAGTTGGGCACATCTCAGCACCACAGGCCAGCTCCTGTGAGGCCAGGTCCCTGGAAACATCTCAACTGTCCCTGGACAAAGCCATCCAGGGGCTCCTTTGCTCTTTGTTAGAAGTGTCACACGTAATGGGCCACGGAATCCAGTTCCACGCGAAGGCATTAATCAGCCCTTTGAATTTATTATGAGCTGTTTTAGATACATTTTTATGACACACGAATCAGTTGTATTCCTGAGTTTCAGCGTTTTTCTTGTTCTGGTGATTTTTTTTGGTTTGGGTGCATAGGAACCTAATGCTACCAGTTGCATGTGAACAGGTACAAACTACTTGTAATGCTGACGTCAGACGACCATGTGGGACATCTTGTCCCTGCCCACCTGGAATCATAGCTTGAGAGTGACCGTGGACTAGAAATCCAAATTCTTTTTTAAAATATAATATTTAATAGAGGAAATGCTATTGGCTCTTGCTTTGGGTTTGAAAAAGTAGTTTGTGAATAGTTCTCTTAATTTGAACTAGATGTTTTCCCCTAAGTGAAACATTCAGATTTCAAAAAGGAAAAGAAAATGTTCACATGAACATTTACATTCTGCAGCTTAAAGATCAACACTGATAGGTTAAAATTAGACCTTGAAGTCCAGGTAATGTTTTTATGGACAATTGTGAACTCAGCACAGAAATTATTTCCTGAGTTTTGACATTAACTTTAAGTGATTTAATAGTCTTTTAGGTAAATCTGAAGCTTTTAACCTGAAATTTTTTCTGGTTCCCTCTTGATGTGTTAAACTTCAGTACTGAACGTTTTAAAAAATGGCGTAAAAAGTAGTATCTCGTGTGAAGCCAGATTTTCAGTTTGTACGTGCCATCCTGACTGCATTTCTGAAAGCTACCGGTTCAGGGTATTTAACAGTATGATGGCTTCACGGAGTTTACTGTGTCACAAGCCAGTTTCATAGGAAGGAAAGACAAACGGGTGCAGGTCCTGTGACCATGCACAAGTGCTGGGAGGGGACGTTGGGCTGTCACACCCTGCTCTTCGTGGTGGGTCTTGTCCAGGCAGCTCCCAGCATTTGCCTTGGTCGACAAGGGGCCCAGCAGCTAGAGACGCATCCTCTGTCCGTAAACCATTTGGACCATCTGAACATGGGGCCTTGTCACTCAGTTTTCTTGTGACAATAATGTAATCAGTCATACTCCGTTTGCATGAATTTGACCTTCAATGACTTCCGTGTAAAAACATGACAGGTCTTTGTTCCTTGTTTTTTCTACAACAATCGCTGCTGTCATGATCATTAAAGTAATAAATTCAGTGTATATGAAATCAGTTTCGACTGTTGAAGTTACATTTAGTAGTTAAGTCCCAACATTAAGTAGTAAATTCAGGCAGTTTCTATATTGACAATATAAGAGTTTATCCAAGAGTCTCTCAAAATATACGTGTTGTTTAATATGAAGTTTCACATTTTTGATACATACTTAATAAACATTTGTGGGATTTTGTCTTTTTAAATTTTTTCCAGCACATCCAGCCTCAATCCATACTTCCTTTTGTCCTTCATTATTAGCCTGGTTGGGCTAGTGACCCAGGGGCTGTGTGTTCTGCAACCCACAACCTAGACCAGGTGGTCACTCCCTGGAATCTCAGTGCCAAGTGGAGTAACAGAACAGACAGGCTGTCACGTTTGTGCTGCAGTGGGGCCTCCACACCATCCTGGAAGTTGACTGTTAGCCCTCCTCTTGGGTGAGGCCGTCAGCACATTACCACGCAGCTGGTTTCCCAGATGAGAGCCACAGCCATTGTCAGGGCTACACGTCAGCACATAGTAGTTACGGAGATGTGTTGTGGGCAGCTGGGTGCTCTGCGGAGCCATCTCCACTGCCAGCAGGGGTTTCAGAGTGACTGCTGCCTGAGCTGAGTCTGCCGCCTGGGCTCCAACCCATCCTGACCTCAGTCTGTCCTCATGAGCACAGAGGTTTTGAATCCTGCTTCCCCGTGTTCCCAGAGATTTGCTCAGAAGAGTCACGTGAGCATGAGATGTTCTGTGGGGAATAAAACCCTGGTGTTTGGTGGGCTCCTCGCTCTGAGCTTGAGATGCCACACCGGCCAAGTCCCTGACCTTTCTCAACCTCAGTTTCCCTTGTGAAAAAGCTGTGTCACGTCTGCCGTGCTTATTTAATCACACCCCTGCGAGGACCAGAAGACAGGCTGCATATTCCATTCCCGAAAGAGCACACCCTACCTGCTCCCAGCAGGTGGGTGATAATCAGCATTTAATTTTCAAATGGCATCGGGGTCCCTGTGAGTACTGCAGTGGTAGCTGGCTGCAGGGAGGGAAAGATGTGCACAAGTGACCGCGACCCTCTGGCCAGGTTCAGCCCGGGCCAGCACAGAGGGCTGAGCCCCGGATCTTCCGAGTTCTGGAAATGGTGAGTCTAGAGCTGAGGAAGACGTTCTCACGACAGCCTGCAGGGGGCACAAGCGCACCGCCACAGGCTCTTGGGCACCAACCACGGCCCTGCGAGGAGGTGCAGGGAAGCCCAGCAATTTAGACGCTGGGATGCTGTCCTGAGCTCAGGGTGGACCAACAGCAGTGGGCTTTCACTTCCTTCCTTCATCTGAACTAGGTCGACAACACACGAATTGTGTTTGTTTATACTTTGCCAGAAGCAAACCCGACACATGCGTGCACACACACACAGGCATCTAGAGAAAACAGCTGCTGAGCTCACCTTTATTCAACGTTAGGAAACACCTGCGTACCCCTGTGCATGCACACCCAGGCCTGGAACTACATCTGAAATCTGAATGAATAAACCCACGTTTAATTATTGATATCGTTATAGTTTCAGGAATACATTTAAAAGCAGATTAAACCAGCAGATAAAAAAGTGAAGGAGATTGAAAAGGACGGGTTGGCAGGGTTGGTGTGGATGGAGGACAAGCAATCCTGGACAGAGGCTCTGTGGGTGCCCAGCACACATGGGCCCAGTACCCACCTGGCAAGGCTGCTCCCACCCGAAATGCTCAGTCCTTTACAACTCAGCTGGGAGCTGAGAGGCACCGCACGACCACATACTTCATCTGTGGGTCCAGACAACTCGCGCAGCTCAGGACACAGAGTATCCCTCCCCTAGCACGCAGACACACAGTTTTTCCCTTAGTAATGATGTTTGTGCCACCACCCAATAGTGACGCAGACTGACAACACTCACTGGGCACAGGGAAAGGGGTTCCTCCAGGAATTTCAGACCCCTGTGCATTAGGCTGCCTCTTTCTTGTGTCCTGTCCCTTTCCTACTCCCCTCTAAGGATTTTCTTGACAAAACGAAACCCGCAAATTAGGATGGAAGCCCGTCAACATGCCCCGTTTGTTCCGGAGAGCGTGGTGTGACAGCTGGTCCCTCTGCAGGCTGCTGTGACTAAGGCTGAGCCAGATGGAACAGCTAAGTCAGATGTCATCAGTGTTCGGCTCTGAGGGCTTGGAGGAGTGGCCAAACTCCGGGACAACAGGGAGTCACCAGGAGGGAAAGAGCATCAGTCACCAGCTCAGACATACCTGGCCTCATCTACCCTTTGGTGGAAGCTCGGGGCCGAGGGGGAAACAAGGAAGTTACAGAAATAGATGAACTGAGTACAGACCTGGCTTTGGAGGTAGCCACTCCGAGCCTGCTCAGCAGTGAAGAAAGAAGGAAAGGCCGTCTCAGCTGTCTGGTGTCACATCGGTGGTCAAGGCCCGGCAGGTTCACACTGGATTCTGGCAGACCACAGAAGAACTGCGGAGCCTAAAAGCATTCGACCATTTCCATTGATAGGATTCTTGCAACAGAGGAGTGCTTCTCGCAACAGCAGGCAAGCAAACAGGATAACCGCCCCTCGCAGTAGTGGGCAAGTGATCCACGCCAAGGGAAAGTACCTACCATAGCCTTACACAGGCTATACTCACGTGGCTTTCTGCCATATGCTCACGCACTAATCATGCAAGGTGCTTGCAGCCAGAAAACAAGTGAGCAAGCCTAACCACAGCTGTTTACCCCACATCTGGGCCTGAGGGCTGGACCTTGTCCCTCCCTCGTCCATGTGTCACAGCAATGCTTACTCTTGTCTCCCAGGCTGGTATTCAACATACAGCTCATGTCCTATAGTCACCAGTGGTTTTCTAGTTCATCAGATTTTCTGACGCAAAACAGAAGGCAGGCTGGCAGGACAGTTGAGGCCGGGAGGGGGCGAGGGGCACTGTGCTGGGTGTAGCGGCGCGTCAGAAGGAGGGAGCATTTAGAGCTAAAACATGACTCTTAGGAATGACCAGGAATTAGGGGAAAAGATCACAGAACCCTAACCTTACCCCTCCTGGTTCCAGTGAATGAGAGGAGCAGACGGCTGTGCGAGTCACGTGCTCTGGCAGCAGAATCTCCAATCTGGGGCTCCTCTCAGATGCCAGAGATTCAGGCTCTCACAACGGTGACAGGTGAGTTGATTAATGACCAAAGCTATAGAGAAAAAATGCACACATGATCTGGAACTTTCCCAAGATGCAATTTCAAAAATAAAAATAAATAAAGGTTGGTGTGGTTCTTTGTCTCACAATAACTACACTAAGAAAACCTCCGCGTTTACAGGGAAACTGAGGTGTAGGTGACAACCTGGACTACAATTGAAGAGAAAATAATACTTTTTCATGATGACACTTAAAAGTTTAGCTGGTTTTGGTTTGTTTTTCCTTGTTTCAGACACTGTTGAAAACATCTCCATTGTGAGGAAGACTCCAGCTGTCCTGAGGGGCACAGTTTCGGAGAGCTCATCCAGGAAGAAAGGCTTTTAACCGGCTCTGGGGGTGTTCTGAGCATGAGTTTACCAGGTCACATACAAGAGGCCCCATCATCTCCAAGGAACCTGTTGTGAATCCTAGGAGCACTAAGCATTGCATCTTCAAATGGAGTTTTGTCATCATTTTGCATGAAATCCCTTGACGACCTACAAAGCCTTTTCCTTCCCCTTGTGGAGAAACAACAGCATGGCCCCAGGGCTCCCGGGGGACATTCAGACTGCGAGGCGAGGAGGGGGTGCAGGGTCCCACTGTCCCCCTCCTGGTCCCGTGTAAATCTGAGCGAAAAGCCCTGGAGAGTCCTGCAGACCTGGATGGTGGTGGACGTGCAAATGATATTACTGAATTCAAATTAGCATTCATTATGTAGTTTAACTCTTTAATTTTTGGTACATGCTAAATGCTGGGTCCTTTCTTGGGATGGGTGAGGGGAGGGGGCAGCTCCAGGGAGAACAAAGGGGCAGAGACAGGTGAGCATCTTCAACAGGACAACCCGGCCACACCCACCAGGTAAGAGGCGAGGGTGAGGGAGCCACTGAGAAGCTAAAGCTTCATCCTCGGAGTACACGCAGGAACCAGGCGTGACTCTGGAGTCTTCAGAATCACTTTTGCATCTCCTGCACCATCCCCGCGAAGAGACATGCAGGAGATCAGCGACAGCATCTGAGCAGCGATCTGTACAGCTCTTCACTCAAAAGAAAACAGACCCCAGCTCAATTTGTCAAGTCTCTTTAAAACTTGCTGCATGTTAAGTAGCCTGAACATTCCGTCATGTGGCATTCATTTAGGCTGTTACAGCTCGGTAATTGACCTGTGCTTTATTGGCAACATCTGACGACGCACCCCCACCCCCACCCCCTGAGTGCAAATATTTAGAATCCATTCCAGAAAGTCACTCCCTGGTTTCTGGGCACAGTGCTGTGGTGACCGCGTCCACCAAGGAAACAAAATGCTTCGAATACTTCCAAAGTTTCCCACGATACGGTGTCACATATGCTGGACAATGGGGACTTGTAGCAAAAGAGATTTTGCAATATGCCGTGAGGAAATTGTCTGTGCTGTGTCCAAAGACAGTGCCCTGAAGTCCCAGGTGTCTTGCGAGCTTGTGATTAGGAGCCGTGTCATCAATCACAAGCATAGACAGGGTTCAGGTGGCCATTACTCCAGAGGCTGCAGCCCAGCGTTAGGGAGCATTGGGTTTCCTGGGAAGAAGTTCTGGCCTATGGAATCTCGTGAATGGTCACAGAGGGCGCTCTAAGTGTCCTCCTGCTCTGCCACATGGGACAGTGAACAAAAGCATTCGACCTTAGCAGATGCTTGTCCCACAATCAACCTGCAAAACCGTCAGCTGTTGGGACTGCTCCTGTGACCAACATCGACATATTGACATGTAGTCAGCAGCGAGGAGCTGGTGGGTCTGCACAGGGGGGTCCCAGGAAGGCAGGGCCCTGCTGTCTCCTTGGGACCCAGGAGGACTCGGGATTCTGTAAAGACGCAGACGTGGGGATGGGTGAGGGTGGAGAGGTTGAGGGACAGTCCACCCCTTCTGGCTCCGACCCTCAGACCTGGGCTCCCTGTGAGCCACCTCATGCTCTCAGGTCAAACCCAGCATCATCCAATATGAACTCTTGCACCTTTGCTGCTGCCCAGGCTGCCAACTGTGAACCACGGCACCGCATTCCAGCCAAGTGCTTAAACCAAATCTGGAACCATTCTTCCCATTCCGTCCTCTCCACAGACAACTACACTCTGAGCCTGAGGGACCTGGGAGGCCGGCACTTCTGTCCACCCACCTGGCCCCTCTCCTCTGTTCTCCACTCTGAAGCTTTCATGGGAACAGGCCCTTCCGTGACGATCCTTTGAATTAATTCTTGGAGCTAAGGAGGGTGGCCCGTCGGTTCACGCCTTGTTGGACATCTAATGAGTCCACAGAGGCCCTGTGTCTCCAGACGCCTTTGCAAAACATGTGTCCCTCTCACCTGACCTTCACCCTGAGATGTCTTCAGAGCAGCTTCCCTGCTGCCCGCCGCCCCCTCCAGAGCTGTGCCTGGTCAGTGTGCACCAGGCCCTCCACCAGCATTAGTCCTCGGCTGATAAATCAAGTAATGCCCTGTGTTGGGCAGGGTGGGGAAGTGAATGGAAACAGACTATGAGGCTTCAGAGTTCTACGGTGACAACAGGAACACTGACGTGCGAGGCCACGCCGGCGTCCACCTCCCTACAGGCAGCCTGGTCACCCGTCCTCCATCCCTGGTCCTGGCACATCTAAAGGGCATCTAAACCTGCACCCCTGGGTCATTGTGGAGTCCCGTTCTTCCCTTTCATTTGGTGGAGTGGAAACTGTCCTGAGGGGTCATGGCACACACACAGTGGCCTTTGTGTGGGTTCCAGAGAATCCTGTGGCCCCTGAGCCAGGACAGGTGAGGAAGCCAAGCAGGGACCCTTCCTGTCACCATCGGGAAGAGTGCCCCCAGCTCCCTGGCCACCTTGGGGGTAACGCCCATGGGCGTGCCTGGCTGGGAACGTGTTAGCTTCCTCCCGGGTTCCATCACTGTCTCCTACCCCCAGATCATCTCCTGTCCTCTCTCCACTCCCCTCAGGCCTGATGGCTGTCAGGGCCAGGATGCCCAGCCCTGAAGGACCCGGGGAACAGTGTGGGTGCCACCATAGCATGTGGGGCTATTCTCTGTGTCTCCTCATGGCGTGGGGTAGACAGAGAATGACTGTGAATGGGATAACCTATTTGATCTGTGTGCTTTTTAACATCTCAGGGGCATACCTCAGCTCTGTGAATCTGTTTCAGTTGGAGAAAGGAATAGCTCATACCCACCCACAGTGCTTCTGTAAATATTAGGGGAAGTCACGGAAAGCACATTTCATCTGAAACCTGGCAGCACCCAACAAATGGGGGTTCCTGTTACTGTGGTTCTAACCACACTAACCAGATGATTCTTCTCATGAAGGAGCGAACCAGGCCATACAAGAAAAGTCAAGTAAAACTACCATGAGTCTATGGTCCGTGGCTGCGGTCATTAGTGTGTCTCCACCCAGGGCCCGGAGCCGGGCTGAGTGAATACTGACCAGGGGATAGTTTCACATAGGCACGAAGTCTATGGGAAACAAAATCACAAAACGATGTCCTGGGCTGGACATTCTAAAGGGTCTTCTAGCCATCACAGCGGCAGGCATGTTGGAGAAATGATTTTCTCTCTACAAAGACAGATGTGCTTGGCACGGAGCCCACGCCTGAGGACTTCAAATGACGGCAGTATTGATTGCCTTAACAACTGTGTGGTTTCTGAGAGCTCGAGATTGCACCTAAAGGTATGTGCTGCTCCAATTGTCTGCAGGTGTGTTGTACTTCACTCACTAAAGATGCATTTCAGAGCCATTTTGAAAATATTACCTCATTGATGTGGGCGAAAGGTTGCCAGGAAGTATGGGCTGCAGGGGCCCAAACCCACCTGACCAGCACACAAGCACCACCTGTGGTTTCTGCAGGCTCCCCAGGGGACCTGGGGGGGGGGGTTGGAATTCTGAGTAAGAACATCTCTGAGCTCATCTGCTACCACCTATTTGCTAAGTACCTTGGCCCAGGTCAAGCTCAAATTCCCTTTTTTAAAAATTATTTCTACCATCTTTACATTAGAAAAGAATACCACAGTTATCATCATGTAGTCTATTTGGCTGTGTTTTTCATATGAAGAAAAAATACTCTAAATACTTAAATCTGAATTAGGTTTGGGTATTGTGGAGAAGTAAGTTGGCAGACCACCTGGAAAATTTCACTTTCTTTGAATGTAACTCTTTTATGAGACTCCAGCGAGTCTAGACAGGCTGCTTGGGAGTCACCTAAGAAATTAGAATGCCCCCTCTGCAAAAAAATGTGGATGACATTTATCTCGCACCCTCTCAGGCTATCACTCAATTCTGTTTCATGAATATAAATGTCTTAATGTTGTTATTTATTTATCTATTTATTTGTTTTTAGCAAGAGGGAGACAGGGAGGGAGAGAGACAAGAAGCATTAATTCTTCGTTACAGCACCTTAGTTGTTCATTGATTGCTTTCTCATATGAGCCTTGACGGGGATGAGGTAGGAGCCTCTGGCCAAACCAATGACTCCTTGCTCAAGCCAGAGACCTTGGGCTTCAAGCCAGTGACCTCTAGGCTCAAGCCAGCGACCCAGCACTACTCAAGCTAGTGACTTTGAGGTTTCGAACCTGAGCCCTCAGCATCCCAGGCCCATGCTCTATCTGCTACACCACTGTCTGGTCAGGCAAATAGCATGATCTTAACTGGGCAGCGAACTGTCCTCGTGAGATAGCTTCATTGGCAAATCAATTACCTAAAGCTTTAGAAAAAGGATCAAGACTCCAGGGTTGTTCGTGCCTTACGCTACCAGGAAAAGATCACTGAACTAACTAACGGCTATTTAGTTGCAACAATTACGAGGGAACGTCCTAAAGGCAACTACTGCTCAGAACTAAAACCAGAAGACATTTCTGTAAAAACCTGGACATGTTAAAAAGGATTACTGTGCGTTTAAGAAATGGCAACAGCCGAATCCTGGTGAGGGTCCCCGAGATCCCTATGCAATACTAGGGCTGCTCGGGAGAGCAAAGGTCATTTACCTTACTTCAAGCCAACAAGTTCAGGGAATTGGGTGTTAGAATTGGGGAAAGATTCGTCAGAGCCCTAGCTGATACTGGAGTTATGTGTTTGTCCTCAACCCCAACACGTTCCCTGTGTTTCTTCCCGAGAGCTCAGAATCATCCATCCGGTCAGGGTCACCAGCCCACGATGGTCCACAAGTCCCTACCTGTTCCCTTCCCACTGGGATCCTCACAGGCAGCCACTGCTTCCTGCCTGTCCCATCAGGTACACATTTCCTTTTCTCAAAATGGGGAGGGGATGTCTGAACTCTCCCCACAGGCAGATCCTGTCCCTGAAATGACGACGCTCTTCCAAATTCTTGTCTATCCAAATGGCCTCGGTGATGGCACCACCCCATTCTTCAAAACCAGCTAGAAAGCCTCTGAGCATTCCAACACGGATATAGCTCTGGTCATCTCACACCTCTAATCTATAATACAGGTAGACTATAATAAGGTGATCCCCAACATTAGATAGTACCCCTTGAGCCTCGGGGTTTTAAGCTAGAATATGGCCCATTGTGGGTGATTTTATGTGCACCAATTCTTGTAACAACCCTATTCTACCTAGCTGTTCATAAGTCAAATGGAAGAGGATGGTGGTTTGTTCAAGATCGAAGGGCTATCAATAATAGTTATTCCCGGTACCCAGTGGTCCCTGAGCCCCACACTTTGCTTTCCAACACTCCCTCTGTTGCCAATGCTTCTCATGGGTTGACATTTGCAGTGGACTTTCCAGCATTCCCATCGATTTAGGTAGCCAGTGTCTCTACTTTCACCTGGGAAGATCAGCTATTTACCTCGGCAATTCTTTCTCAGACACAGACAGCCCAACATTTTTCTCCCAAATTCTTAAGGCTGACTTAGCCTCCATCTCCTTCTGACAGAGGTTACCTTACGCCGATACATAGATGATTTGCTTTTTATGTTCCCCTTCTAAAGAAGCTTGTGTTTGACTGAGAGTCTCCAACAGACACAAAGGTTTGCAAAGAAAAACTACAATTTTGTTATCCCTCTATTAAACTTCCGGGATACCTCCTATCCCGGAGGGACTAAACCTCGACCCTTTGTGCCTACATGGAATAGTAACCTTTCTTTCTTAGACTAAAAGGTAGCTTCAAGGATGTTTAGGACTCGCTGGCTAATGTTGGAGTCGGCTTCTTAATCACTTCGTAACATCCTGGCCCCTTTACAACCTGCTCAGGAGTTTTCTCCATCCCCGGTGACGAACCCCTGATGCCCAACAATCCTTCAAAAGATAAAGACCAAGCTTACTTTGGCCTCAGCCTTGGGGTGCCCTGATAACCCTGGAGTCATATTCCTCCTAAAAAGGCTCCAGATCCTGCCTCTGAGTGGACTGCTCAACCCACCCCCGAGGCCAAAACCTGGCTGACCACAAGGCCCAATAACCGGATGATATCCAAGATGACCAGACCCCCGCCCTCACAAAGACTTGGACCCAGACTAGTAATGTTGACTTTTGTTGTGTACCCTTCTAAAAAAGTCTCTGCTGTGATGTTTATGCTCCTGAAGATTTTAACATTTCTGGTCCTTCAATGACAAGTCGTGTCCCCAGTGCTCTAAGTACCTTGCCTCCTCCTTGACCACATCCTGAGGCCTTAACTCTTGTAATTGGGGAACCTTGGCCCAGAAATACCACGGTGCACTACTCTGAAACATCAGCCTCCCCCAGGGAGCATGTCTGAATGTGGGGTTTGCCACACAGTGCCTGCTTCTGCCTTTGATAAAACTGATGACCCCGTATCATCCCTCTTAACAATTCCTCAATGGTCCCTAACTTTACTATGGATCTCGCCGAACCTCCCCATTCCAAAACTTACCAGGTTAAATAGCAAAAGGGAGTTCCACCTTTCCCCTGGGTCTACCTGAGCCCACTCTATATATACATCAGTCACCCTCTCCCCAGGGAAGACCCAACCGTCTCCCATAGTTGAACTAGTCACTAGCTACCTCTTAGTACGTTGCTACCTGTACCTTAAGTGCCTTAAATCTGGCTGTGCTTATTTCAAACCTGTCTGCTGTGGAACTCCCCTTTGTAAGGTCATCGCAAGTGGAAACAGCCCAGCATGTCACAAACCCAGATGTTCACCCCACGATGCTTAGACGTAGGGAAGGACTTCCGGAGAGATGTTCAAATCAGACAGAGCCCCATTTGGAACGTGTTCTCACCTCCCTTACTACTGATGAAAGTATGAATGAGCAAACTCTCACAGGCACCCTTTGTGCCCCCGCAGGTCTAGTTTTTGTGCACAGTGAAGTCAGCCTTGGGTAGACAGCTGGAGGCTGACGGGGCAGTGCCTTTTGGGTCACTTGGCTCCCTCTTTTCCTTTCATCAAAACGACAACAGTCACCCTTCCAAGTTCTCATCAGAGGAAACAGAGGACTTTGTCAAGAGTGGATTGCGCCTGACCAGGTGGTGGCGCAGTGGATAGAGCATCGGACTGGGATGCGGAAAACCCAGGTTTGAGACCCTGAGGTCGACAGCTTGAGCGTGGGCTCATCTGTCTTGAGCAAAAGCTCGCCAGCTTAGACCCAAGGTCGCTGCCTCCAGCAAGGGGTTGCTTGGTCTGCTGAAGGTCCGCGGTCAAGGCACATGTGAGAAAGCAATCAATGAACAACTAAGGTGTTGCAACGAAAAACTGATGATTGATGCTTCTCATCTCTCTCCGTTCCTGTCTGTCTGTTTCTATCTATCCCTCTCTCTGACTCTCTCTCTGTCCCTGTAAATATATATAGATATATAAAAGAGTAGATTGCTACCCTGAGGATCCCCCTGTTTATGAAGGTAGCACTCATGGCCTTTCTGTTGGGTGTCACTTGCCAGGTGCTTTTGTAGGAGGTGAGGGTAATCGCTATCTCAGCATTGTGTTTTCATGGTGAGTTTTGGGACTGCCTAACTCGGTGTGATGTGAGACCTAATGAGAACTGAATCACATTCAACCACCAGAGTCCATTGAATCACACTCAACCACCAGAGCCCCTCGAGCCCAGCAAACACCTTTAGACTCCTGAGCATACGTGTTCTGGACAAGAGAACCCAGCTGTGTGCCCGCAGCCACAGGAAGAGCTGGTGCCATAGCCACCACCTCCTGCTGCAGCGGGCAACTGCTTTCCCCTTGGCAGAGCCGCGAAGGGCCTTTCCCGGTTTGCTGCTAGTGTCAGCGGGTATTAGAATTCAAACTTTCTGACCTTTCATTCAGCTGGCTCCCGACTGGGCTCTGGGCTTGTTTTTCTTTAAAGGGGTCCCCTGGCTCAGGGAGTGCACTTTCTGCCAGAGACTGAAGACAGCATTTCCCCGGCTGAGCTGAAACACCAACGATGCCTTCCTGGAGCAGCGTGGCACGGAGCATCACACAGCTCTGAACAGAACTGGCTAAGGCGGGCCAGCCCCAGAGCTCCCTGACCCAGGCAACCTGCCTCTCAGCTGGGCTGGTTCCACCACTATGTGTAGCGCTATTGAGCTGTCCGCGCAGAATCAAGGTTCCTCCTTCACCTCCCCCCAAACTGGGGACTCCTGTTGGCATTCAATAGCACCAAGAACCATGGGTGAACAGGTCAAGGTCTGCAGCAAGACGTTTCTTCAAACTATGATTCCACTCTCAGGATAACTCTAATATTTTGCCATTTTTAAAGCTTATCTTTTTATAGGGATGTGAATAATAGAATTTGTAAAATGCAAGTTTAGTCTCTTAGGCCAGTAGTTCTGAAGTTAAGCTCAAGGGGCCCAATAGGGGTGCACAGGTGACCTTCCCACTCTGGAAGGGTCTGTGTGCGCTCCATCCTGAGACGTGATGCCTCGCTGTCCCCTGGATGCAGCTCTTCTCAGGAGCGTCACCAATGGAAGGTGGGGGCTCAGACAACTGACACAGTCTCTTCACATTTCCCTTGTTAGGATGAATGAAGGGCTAGTCCTGGGTGCACGGTGGGCCAGTTTTTCCTGGGACACTTAGTGACCAGTGCCACACAGAGCTCGGCCAGGACCTGTGTTGATGCTCAACGAGGAGGCCAGTCCCTGTACCTTCTGCCAAAATGCCCGTCCCTTCCCATCGGGCCAAACCTGCCCATGCCGTCTGTCCAGCCTGTGGCTGCCCCTCAGGAAGGAGATGTCCGGCCCAGGCCTGAGACGCTCCCACCCTGATTGTTGGACTGTGGTCTCCCCAACAATAACATTTTTGAATAAAGTCTCTTCTTTATCGGATGTTTTATTTGGCGCCCTCCTACCTAAGGCATGCCTTCATCTCCCAGGTGTGACACAAGCAAACGACACGTTGTGAACGATGTGGGGGCCATGGCTTCTCCCCGTGGATGCTGAGCCGCTGGACTCCGGCCTCATCCTCTTTCCGGAACTGAGAAGAGTGATGCAGAAGGCTGGCAGCAGGTGGCGCCAGAGGGTTTGCTTTTTTTCTCTTCTTTTCTTAATTTTTCCATTGATGGAGAGAGGAAGGGAGAGAGAGAAGCATCAATTCGTTGTTCCACTTAGTTGTCCCACTTAGTCATGTACTCAATTGATTGCTTCTCATGTGTGCCCGACTGGGGATCAAAACTGCAACTTCAGGGCACCAGGACCACACTCTCTATCCATTGAGCCACCCAGCCAGAGTGAGGGGTTTCCTTTTGATGAGTTATCCTCGGGTGAGTGCAGCTTGGGGACCAATGGCCGTCCTCAGCACTTGACAAGGGTATCCTCAACTGCACCGGCGAGTGTCCCAGGCCAATGTGCTGACCCTGACAGAGCAGGGGTCACACTGTGAAGACAGACACCCGGGTACCCTCACGGCTTCCACTGAAAAGCTTGGGAAAGCCCCCACGGCACCGCTCCTGCAGCTAACAAAGCCGTGTTCCCGTGGCTGTGGATGAGCTGACAGGTCACCACTGGCCTTAGAGATGGACCTGCATGCCGCCGGACACGGACCTGGTGGGGCCACAGGCAGCAACGCGCTCTGCAGGCGTGAGCGGAAGGGCTGACTGAGTGTGACTGCCCCCCCCCAGAGGTGGCACTGTCACAAGTGTCCCCACTAGCATCCTCCTCCCGTGCTGGTCTGCCCACACATCCCTGTCCTTGTGATCCTAGCTGAGGACTTTGATTCCCTTATTCCCTCCGTATACTCTCTCCTGTAGACTCCCATCATGTCCGTGTCCCTGTCTCTCAGCGCCCGGTTCATGCACAAACGGGCTAGACCCTCACTTTAACTCTCTCTGTAACATTAACTAAATGATAATCACAACGTTGAAAGCTCTGAAAGTTAGTAATGGTTCCCAAAAAATTTTTTTGGTTTTACTGCCAAACACATGTGTCACAGGCCTGCGCTACACCCATGCAGTAGAATTAACATGGAGTGTGAAGGCCACGTCAGTGGGAGGTGGGAGGGAGTATTTCTAAGTTTCTAACTTCGTGACGCAAAATATACCATATTTTTTGCTCCATAAGACACACCTAGGGTTTTAAGGGGGAAAATAAGAAAAAAAATATTCTGAACCAAATAGTGTGTTAAAATATTTAATAAAATACTGCATTTTTCACTCCATAAGACACACAGACATTTCCCCCTCCACTTTTAGAGGGGAAAAGTGCGTCTTATGGAGTGAAAAATACGGTACTCACCTACAGCTAAAATTCTTATTTATGTTTTTATTTAGATGATTAAATTTAACAGGGTGACATTGCTCAACTTAAAATTCTTATTTTAAACAGTAAGTGTAAACATACCATTTAAAATGAGAACTATAGAGCTTTTTTATTCATAAAATAATGAAAACTAATAGTATAAAAGAAATTTGTCATTGAAATGTGACATAATTGTAAAACTGTGGTTTTTTAAATTGTGTTCACCCATAACTGCACATTTCATGTGTCAGAGACAGATATTTAAGATGGCAGATTTAAAGTATTAGTAACAGACATAATCAACTTCAAGATGTTAATGTTTTATGGTGGCTTCCACTCCAATAGGGAACGTCAGTACTTTGTGACCATTACCTTGAATAACGAGGTGTACGGCATGTGTTTTGTTCTTGCCGTCATAAACATTGCTGAGGACAAGCCTAGTTAAGTCTCACCTCGTATGTCACACCGCAGGACAGGACCCTGCAGACGGGGCCCAAGGGACCAGAGAGGGCGTCAGCCAACCTCAGCCCCAGATGTGAGCACATGGCCTCCAGGCGCGACTCTCATTAGTTCCTGATTATGGCCCATGTAAACCTCACACCTGTGTTCGCCAGAAAACATACTTATTCACGTGACTAAGACGCAGACAAAGGCCAACAGTTCACTCCTGGAAGTCAGAAGGTCTGAAATGCTATGGAAATGCATCGAAAAGCCTAAAGACTTAGAACATGTGATGCAGCATGATCTTGAGGTAAGTCACACACAATGAGATTGGATAAAAATAAATAAAATGGATTTATACATGCTGAGGAGGTCTGTGTGAACTAGAACGAGGGAGACACTTTTAGTGTGAAAACACCACAATTTCTTTTTAATGTTTTATGAATCAATTTTGGAGAGAGAGAGAAAGAGAAACACTAATTTGCTCCATATCTATGCATTCATTGGTTGATTCTCCTACATGCTCTGACCAGGAATCGAACCTACAACCTTGGTGTATTAGCATGACACTCTAATTCAGTGGATTTCAACATTTTTTACTCTTGGAGACCAGTGAAAATAGAATTATTTCAGGGACTTCTAAGGCAGAAATCACCCTGAGCATAAGTGAATTCAGCTAAGATCATTGGGTCTGTAATCTTCATACAACATCAGGGTGGTTAACTCTTTCATGGACCAGCACGAAATTTCTGGTAGGCTGGTCTGCGTACTGGTGGTTCAAAAACTGCCAGTCTAACCAGCAGAGCTACCCAGCCAGCTTCCAAGATCCAGACTGACAGGATGCCATGGACACCAAGTCCCAAGTCCCCTGCTCTGACCTCAGCCTCTGTCATGTAGACCCAGGTCCTTCTCTGCTGTTCTGTTTCTTGCTCCTGAAAACAATGTCACTTACAGTCAAAGGTGTGTACACAGTAACCAAAAGGAAAAGGACAAGGGCCTGGGTCTTGCAAAAATCTTGGCTAAGAAAGATTTGCTTTTGAACTGCTTAGCATTTGAAATAGAAAATGAAGAACTATAGAAATGCATGTAAATACTGTGTATTGATGAAGTGGTCTCCTCACCTGTCCCTGTGGGCTGCCTGCCCGGGTCCCAGGCCCATGCTGGAGTCTGATATCCCCACAGCCCTGCCTGCAGCTCAGGGACAGGCCCCAGCACCCTGCACAGTGCTCAGGGGTCCTGCACACCTGTCACTTCCGTTCTGGTGACATTGTCACAGCGATGTTCTCCTATGGCGAAAGGATTAGCAGATGCCAATTAAAGGTGCTATTAGTCAACTCACCAACCACAGATTAGGGAGACAGGGCCCAGAAGGCAGCTACCAGTAGGTGCCCAGCCAGGTTACAGCTCCATCCAAGGACACCCAGCTCTCTGGCTGCCTGCAGACAGGTCAGTGGTTGTCACCTCATCCCCCCTTCACAGGAACCTACTTAGTCACCAGGCACTGGACCAACACTGCTCAATAGTTGGTACCAGAGAGAGGTGAATACAAGCAGTTTCCTCCTCTCCGAGCAGACCTGCCCCAGGACAGAGTTCACAAAAACACGAGGCAGAACCTGTTCCAGCCATGACAATGGGGCCACACTAAAACCCACAGGGTGCTCACAGCCCACAGGAGCGGGGTGGGACACCTGCAGGGCTGAGCATGGACAGGGTTATTTCCCGAGTACTTGTCCTGGCTTCAGGGAAAACCTGAATGGAAGTGACTGAAATTCTCTATCCTGCACTGAGGGGAGTTAGCAGGTCTGGGCCGGGTCAGCAGACGGGACTAAGGTCACCAGTGCTCACACAGATGCACCAAGCCGCTCGCGAAGCTGGTCCTCAGGGTAGAACCTGCAGTGCAGCGAGGGAACCGTGACAGGCTGATACCTCAGACATCGTGACCTTTTCCCAAAGATATGTCAACATAACTAAACAGTAATGCATTATGTTTATGGTCCAGGTTATTCATCTTTTTTTTTTTTTTTTTTTTTTTGTATTTTTCTGAAGTGAGAAGCAGGGAGGCAGAGAGACAGACTCCCATGTGCACCCGACCAGGATCCACCCAGCAGGCCCACCAGGGGGAGATGCTCTGCCCATCTGGGGCATTGCTCTGCTGCAACCAGAGCCATTCTAGCACCTGAGGCAGACGCCATGGAGCTGTCCTCAGCGCCTGAGCCAACTTTGCTCCAATGGAGTCTTGGCTGCGGGAGGGGAAGAGAGAGACAAAGAGAAAGGAGAGGGGGAAGGGTGGAGAAGCAAATGGGCGCTTCTCCTGTGTGTCCTGACTGGGAATTGAACCCGGGACTTCTATACACCAGGCCAATGCTTTACCACTGAGTGAACCAGCCCGGGCCCATGTTATTCATCTTTTAAAAAAAATAGCAGCATAATTATACAAACAACGTTCAATGAGAAAATTTTTCATTGGCTGCATTTTTTCCTGACCATTATTTGTTTTATTTCCTATAATGAAAGTTAATTTCTTTTAATAGAGGAGAGTGTGTTGAAAATCATCTGCCTTTGGTGATGTGAACACAGGATGCCCTTGGTGCAAAGGCATTATGATATTTTATGCCAGTTCTTCAAGTCATAAATAATTGTGGGACATAAACAATTTTTAAGGAAATTTATTGTTCAACAGAGCAGAGAAGTGGAATTGTAGCTGTACTAAAATATAATCAAGGCCCTGGCCGGTTGGCTCAGTGGTAGAGCATTGGCTGACATGTGGAAATCCTGGAGTTTGATTCCTAGTCAGGGCACACAGGACAAGCGCCCATCACCTTCTCCACCCTTTCCCCTCCTCCCTACTCTTCCCCTCCTGTGGCTGTGGCTTGAATAGTTTTAACAAGTTTGCACCGAGCACTGAAGATGACTCCATGACCTCTACTTCAGGCACTAAAATAGCTCAGTTGCTGAACAACGGAGAAATGCCTCAGATGGGCAGAGCATTGCCCCCTAATGGACTTGCTAGTTGTATCCCAGTCGGGGCACATGTGGGAGTCTGTCTCTGCCTCCCCTCCTTTCACAGTAACAAGGAAAAGAAAAGAAAGAAATATGATCAAGATATTTACATATGAGGAATATCCATCCCTATGTGAAATATAGATTTGATAGACGAAGGATATACCATATTGCATAATTCCCAGGATTTTAAAGTTAACTACAAACTAAAGCATTAGTAATAAAGTTTTATGATCTCTTTAGTTTATGTAAGACATAAGATAACAGGTAAATATTTCATTGAAGGAAGCCATCCCTGTGAGACTGTGTGTTTTACTTCTGCCCAGGAGTCCTGTTAGAAGAACCATACTACAAAGTATGGCACGGTCTTCCTACTGTCTATTTTAGAGTAATTTAGAAAGCACAACAAATACGTATTTCCACAATATACAAAATTCAGCAGCTTTAAAATAACGTGGTTTTTGTAGCCTTAGGAAAATAGAATTATTTTAAAATGTGCACATCAACTGAAATGTAATAAATACGTCCATCTTACCATTTCAAAGTTGGGTGATTCATCTCACGTGCCCACTAATTGCAATGTGACATCAGCATCTGCGCCCTCTCTGTTTAGAGCCCTGCTGACTTGGTAGGTCAGAGCTTGGTCTAGGGACAAGGCATGAACATAGCCCCAGTACTGCTGTGTCAAACAGAATCTGGTCACTGGACTCGGGAATGGTGAGTCACCATTCCCGGGCTCCTGTTCTCTTGTCTTTCTGCCACCACTGCTGAGCTGACATTTGGTGTCAGGCCCTCAAAGGTCCCGCAGGTGCTGGTGACTTCCCAGGCTTGCACAAACTGTGGCCATCACAGGGCCTCATTGTGTGTGTGTCTCTCTTTCAGAAGTTTTCTAAAAGGTGCCTCTGAAAGCCCCCAGGGAATCTCTGACCTCATCCCTGCAGGTGTGCAGTGACAGGAGTCACCGAGCCGGATTCCCACAAGCCCAGTTATGTGATAGTTCCGGAAAGGAGCTCCCTGTGCTGCCCACACACCACAATCACGCTCCTTCCTGCATACCACACGGAAACACGGGCCCGTTTGCCAGAATGCGGCGCAGAGCCAGGTTGGGTCACCCATTGGGCATGTCATAATCTGACCTAAAATAACACTGTTTCCTCATCGTTCAGCCATTCATTTATGTAACACACTTATTGTCTGTGGCATGGAAGGAGTTTTGAAAGGCAGTTCTATAAAAATAAAAAATCAACCTCGTGTTAAATTAGTTTGATCAGAACCTCCATAATCATGTTTTAAATGTAATTGTGGTTCTAAAATTGGTTGGGCTATCCATGGAATCACCTGCTAAATACGATTTCTGCAGTGGGTTGAAAACAGCTTTATATCAGGAATGGGTATAAGATTTTATTTGGAACCCTTTGAGATGACTGAATAAATTGCACATCCCTAAATGATACATAGAACGAACAATACTTCATTTCCTAGTATTTAAACTTATAAGGGAAGCACATCATGGGCATATAAAAATCACTCACTGTTTGGGATGCTCCCCTCTGTGCTCAGCAGTGGGGTTGTCAGCTGCACCCCCCCCCCCCATGATATGTGTCTGTCAGAGTTCCGGTGTGGTGGGGGGTTCTTTACTATAGGCTCAGAACTTGACCAGGTTCTGCTGTGTCTACCACAGACATGTGGGAAGAGCTAATTGCCAAAGCTCTCTCCTCCTGAAACTGCTACTGCTTCTTCATTACTCTACCATTTTCTGTGTCAGGTATTTATACAGTCAGATTTTTTATTTTAAGTGAATGTTGGCCAAGTGTATTTTTTCCACAAAGTTATCTCATGAATGTTTTCAAAACTGTTGGTATTCAGCTACAGCTGGTACATGTGAGCCATCCTGGGGCTGGTAGTGATCATCTTGGGGGCACATCACCGAGTTTGTGATCAGTGGAGCTCACAGACAGCGTCTGTCGGCCAGTGTAGCTGGAAGGCTTTTGCTCTGGTCCAGGGGCTCACAGCCCACGGCCATTTGCTGAGCACTATTTTGAATTTCTTCCCCTGTGAATGACCAGATCAGACCCTTGGCCTTTTCCCGTTATCTTTTCCTTACTGATTTCCAGAATATCCTCATCTGTCATAGATACTTATCTTCTGTTCATGAATATTTCTTTTTACTTAAATGTATTGGGGTAATATTGGTTAATAAACTTCTAGTAAGTTATCTGTATTTAGCAAGATTATCAAAAATAATTTGCTCAATATTAACACATTGGATAGCAAAACACTCTCAGGAGTGTTCACAACAACACGTGGCTAAGTCATCCAGTGAGCGTCAAAGTCAACACAGTCCATCACCCCGGTTTCACCCGGAAGAAACAGCACATGATTCCCTCTTAAAAATTTGCAGTGGGATGGATCATTCTGACCTGCACATGTTCTCACGAACTTTATTGTGAATGAAGGTTGTTAGGAAAGCTCTTGATTTTCAGAGCCCATGATAAAGTCACTAGTAATAGAGCAGCGATGACAGCTCATAAGTGTCTGTTGTTACTACATGTTCCCCTCCTGCCCTTTGCCATTCCGTCTCTAGTGGATGTTTGGTCTTTGTTATTGCTGGCTGTGCGTCTGCGACTTTCTCAAACCTATACAGATAACCCAGACCTTATCACCAGGGCAACACCAGCCCCACCCAGGAAATCAGTTGAGACTTTGTTGGAAATAAATGACATGACAAGACCTCAAGCAGGTGGACCTCTCAACCCTGGTGTTTCAGGCCAGGGTTCTGGACAGAGCTGAGTTCTGTCAAGTCTTTCAACAGCTCCTGCAGGCTGGTACCTAAGGAGACAGAGACGACGTACTGTTGTCTCCTGAAGCTTCCCACAAAATTTTAGATGTAATCAAACTTTTCCCATCAGGAATTTAGAATTTAATAAAACCTGCTACTTAAAATCCAAACAATCACAGCATTTTCATATTTCATGCTTATCTAGAGCATACAACGTTTGCTTTATTTAATAATTGACCTATTTTGGAGTGTCGCTGTAGAGCCCAAGTTCTACAACGATCAGGCGTCCCTAATTCAATTTCCCCGTGCTGTGGAACACTCCTGCTTATCAGCAGGGCTGGCAGTCTCTTCGAGACTACTCTTGAGGCGGCTATGAGGATTCTATTTATCAGTGCCGAGACCAACTGCCACCGGAGGAAAGACACAACCGACACACAAGTGAGTCGCAAGAATTACACAGGCAGTTTATTACTCACAAATCCTTTTGGCGTGCCTGGGTACCACTTAAGGGTGCCCCATTGGTGTGCTCCTCTCGGCTGTCTTTGGTCAGAGCTCAGAGCAGCGTGGAGACAGTCCACATTCATGTCTAGGCGACTACCGCAGCAGGGGACCCTTAGCTTTAGTATCTTTTCTGGCCAACGCCTTCTAACAGGTGTCAATCTACAGGATTATCACCTCAACCCACCTTTTTGGGAGTTCCTCCCAGGAAGCCCTTTTTATGTTAATCTACTGAAATGTCACATCAAGCCACTTTTATGGTGTTCCTAGGGAAGCTTCTTGTTTATGTTAACTTACAAAGTTCTGACATCAAGCCACTTCTTATCTATGTATAACTTCACACACACTAACTGGGCCCTGCTTGAAAGTCAGAGTCTGTTTATCATATCTGTACACACTATATCAATTCCTATTCAGACGGCATAACTTTATTTAATTTCCTTAATTGATTTTAATATTATACTTAATTACTTTTATGTATCTTCCTTTTTTTTTATATTTCTATATATTTAATTACTATAACATTATATTACTACCACACTGAGCATGCTATAAACTCTTTACACGAGAAGGAGGAGCCAGAGAGACAAAGCGCATACAAACGCATGAATCTCACAACATGAGCTATAACAAAGGAATCCCACCGGGAATGTACGCCTATGTTCACTGCTGCTTTTCTGAGTTTTTCCGATGCCCGCTGGCAGGTTCGGTGACCTGGTTAGAGTCTGACAGTTCTGATCTGCTCGAGCGGTGATAAGCGTCAGGGACCGGACTGTTCCCCTTGTTTTGGGCTGACAGCCAAAAAACAAAACAAAACACTGCGTTCTTTATCCTAGTAAGATCAGGAAAAGGATGGCTTCTGGGGATACAATACCTGCCATTCAGAACCTGGCAGGAGCAAATAAGGAAGGCTGCATCTCTGCGCACGAGCGATGGAGCCATCACAGATGCCCTCACATGCATTTCCAGGGTCTCACCGCCTAGTTACAGAGGTTCAGAGCTG
This sequence comes from Rhynchonycteris naso, assembly GCA_037038555.1. NCBI lineage: Eukaryota > Metazoa > Chordata > Mammalia > Chiroptera > Emballonuridae > Rhynchonycteris > Rhynchonycteris naso. The sequence continues at coordinate 110,764,845 of CM073001.1, forward strand.
GTTTCAGTGGCATTTTGCTGGAAGCTTGAATATATCTTGCTGAAAACCTAAACTCTCCCATGTGAATGCTTCCTAGGGAAATTAGGTTTTCCTGTGAGCTTTAGTTTTGCTACCCACACAATGAGAATTCTGGGTGAACAACATTGAAATTCTATTTAATGTTTTATTAACGTCCTTTCCAAGTCTTTGGCCACAGCGGTGACCTACAATTGAAAATTGGTTCAAAGAAAAAAATCTCACCTGTGAAAAAGCACCCATATCACCCCTAAACTAGCCTCCAACCACTTCATTTAAAATCTGATTGGTCAAGTCTTCCCATTCTGTGTCTGAGTAGGGGCCTCTGAGCTCACCTGAGAGCCTCACACCCCTGGTCTCACCCAACCACCAGCACATATCTCTGTCAGCACCACCTCCATGTTAACTCAGTATGGAATGTCTGAGTTGATATTCTGTGATTATAAAATGTGTATGTTTGTGTGGAATAAACAAAGTCAGAATGAATTGATGTTGAATCAATTCTTTTTTTTTTTAATTTAGTGAGAAGCAGGGAGGCAGGGAGACAGATTCCTGCATGTGCCCTGATCTGGATTCACCTGGCAAGTCCCCTACAGGGCGATGCTCTGCCCATTTGGGACTGTTGCTCTGTTGCTTGGCAACTGAACTATTTTAGTGCCTGAGGCAGAGGCCATAGAGCCATCTTCAGCTCCCGGGGCCAACTTGCTCCAATTGAGCCATGGCTACAGGAGGGGAGGAGAGAGAGAAGAGTGAGGGGTTGTAGAGAAGCAGATGGTCACTTCTCCTGTGTAACCTGACTGGGAATCAAACCCGGGACATCCATACACCAGGCTGACGCTCTACCACTAAGCCAAACAGCCAGGGCCAAGTTTGAGTTAATTCACACAGACCACCTTTCATCAGGTAGGTGGTTAGGAAGCCCCATGTGGATGAGCTGACACAGACTGAGAGCGAGAGGAGGGATCCACTTGGGGGGAGTGAGAAATATAAGAGCTGATGGTGGAGACAGTGCTATGCCCACCAGCTGGCTGGTGTGGGCTCATGTGGAGGGTCAGGGTGAGGAAGCGGACAGAAACCAGAGCATGCAGGGCCGATGAGTTCAGGTGAAGTAGGAAGCCTCTCAGTTTCTTCCCTTTTGTGGGGAATGGCTGGAGAACTTGACACTGTGGGTGGTCTGTCCAGACTGTGTTCTGAATGATCCCTTGGCTTCCAGGTGGAGAACGGAGTGTCATGAGCCCACTGGTTTGGACGCTTGTGGGGACAGGGGCTCCTGGTTATCTGTTGTGAGTCCGATGACACTCTGGGGACCTTGGGTTGCAGAGGGGGGTTGGCGGGGAGGAAATCGAGGAGCAACACCGTGTTTTTAGTGAGAGATATCTGCAAAAGGCGGAGTGATTAGAAGATTTAATGATATTTCTGGAAGGAAATTTGGGAACGTGGGAACCCAGAACTCTGATCTGGACACATTAAGACCGAGGACCTTTCTGTCATCTGTGAGCATATTGGGCAGAACTGAGCCCTCATGGTGGTTCAGGACCTGGCAGCAGCCAGTAAACAGGAGACAGTATGGTGCTCACGTCCACTTCCTGCTGTCTCTGCTTGTGTGTTCAGGATGGCGGCTGAGCATTCGGCGGCTAACCTTTGGTTTCAGAAAAGGTTACATTTGGATCTCAAGGTATAATCACATTACTGTCACCCAATTACCAGGGCCCTCTGACAGACCGATTAGTCTCTCTAATCATCAATAAACCTCCAGCATTTAGCTGGAAAATCACTAAATTTCATTAATTCTCTAGAGTGCTGAGAAAACTTAATTTCCAACGTTCTACATTTGTACAAATACAATTCTATTTCCTGTGCTATTTAGAATTTGTGAAGATAACATATAAAGACACCAAATGAAATTAAATATTAATGAAATAAAAGTATTGTTCAGGATTGATAGTAGGATTTGTTGTTGAAATCCCAGAACTTTCCCCTGTGGGCCAGGGGAGGGACGTGAGTACCTGTAACTGCCACTGTGAACTGACGGTGAGCAGGAGTTTTCCTGCTGGTTACGCCAAGCCAGAGAGGACAGCTGAGCCTCCTGTCTTCCTGAGGATTCAGACCTCAAGCCCATGGGCCCTGACCTGTCAATCATCTGCAGGCTTGAGGACACTGTCTGCTTGCCCCGCATACCTGCAGACCTGCCCCTCAGTCCTGTGTCTCTAAAAGGTGGAGGCCACGTCCACCTGGTGGGTACGCAGGGGACAGCCAGTGACAAGAGCAATCTGATAAACCGTCCCTTCAGGAAGCAGAAAAGCAAACAGGAATTTAGCTTTAAACTGGTCAGTTAGGTGCCTGCTGTTTACAGCCTCAAGTCCATCTGAACTTCCGAGTTCTCTAGGAAGAAGGAAGTACTGGGCCCAAGAAACTGCTGGAAGTCACCACTGTGTACTTGGTGTTCTGACGTCCCTTTCTACCATGCCAAAGGTGCTGGTCCTCGATGACACTGATGTCACCATCCACTGCTTTCCAGCACCATATCTGCAACAACCCTGCAGTGACCCACCTGGCCTGCTGGCCTTGTGAGTGTAGGGACAGCCCGTCACTGGTGGTCTTCATGATGAATAAAGCGCGTTGCTGAGGCAGTTATGGGGGAGCTGGTTGGAGGGGTTAGATGGGACACTCAGCACCCTGATCTCAGCATGCAGGTTACCACTTCTGCCTCGTGTAAGGAGACACTTCCTGGGCGCAGGCCAGGACTCGGGGGGGGGGGGGAGTGGTCTAATGGGAACATGCCCGGGTTTGAAAGGCGGGGACACGTCCTACCTTCTACCTCACATGTGAACAGATGGCCACGCCCACCCCAGAGTGACGGCGCCGTTACCACAGAAAACTGGGTTGGTCAAGACCCTCATGTGGCACATTGCACATACAACAGCAATGTTACTTTCTTTTACGACTTTCTTCATGTATGTTTTTCAAATAGAAAGGAGTGTTCTTTCTACCACTGTCTGAACAGTTGGTATTAGAACTAGACAAAAAGTGAACTTGAACTTGAGATTATGACTTAGCACAAATTTCAAAATACATTATTTTATCAGAGATATTCTTGCCGGGTAGTTTACAATATGTCTTATTGAGTTAATGTCATTTGACCTTCATAGATGAGTTGACTCATTTCCGTATAAATGAATCAGATACAACCCAACATTTATCTTATTATGAAACATTGTTAAAGAATCATAATGCATTTCCCCCTCTGCTTATCTCTAGTTTGTTTTTGTCTGAAACATTGAAAATGAGCAACGGTGAAGGTCAGGACTAGAAAGTGACCTTCAACTGTGTCAGGCACACAACTCCCGATCGAATACAGACGAGATTTCCAGCAGAGACGGCACAGAAGGAGATACAGGTTTAATTCTCATTTCAGCCTCAACCGTGCCCAGGCTGCATACCCCTCAGAGCTGTGAGCTGTGGCCATGTGAGGTCCGCAAAGGCAAGCGGTGAGTTGAAACTGGTCGCTGCTGAGCTGGGGACAAGTTGCAACCCGAGGTTCCATTTCTCATGTAAAGTCCGTGCATGCCAGCATGTAAGTGCCGACAGGCTTAAGGACTCATTAGGGACCTAGCTGTTTCCATGTCATGCCTTGCATAAAGCAGACAAAACCACACTAAAACTGGAAGCATTGTCCCCAACAACCCTGCAGGACTGGGCAGGCACTGAGCTGGTGGCTGTTTAGTGACTAAGTAAATGCCTAAGCCAGGCTGATTCGCTATGAGATGCCTAGAGAGGTCATGCCCACTGAATCATGGCTGCATCTCATGTGAGTCCTCACACCGAAACAGAGACATTGTCTTTGTAGTCTCAATTTTCATAGCAAAGAAAAGACTTCCCACTTTTAAAAATTATACCATCTCTAGACCCTGGGCAGTTGGCTCAGTGGTAGAGCGTTGGCCCTGTGTGTGGATGTCCTGGGTTTGATTCCTGATCAGGACACACAGGAGAAGTGACCACCTGCTTCTCTTCTTCTCTCTTTCCCCCTACTCTCTCTTTTTTTTCTCTCTCTCTCCCTCTCCCACAGCCATGGCTCAATTGATTCAAGTGAGTTGGCCCCGAGCATTGAAGATGGCTCCATGACCTTACCACAGGCACTAAAAATAGCTGGGTTGCCCAGCAATGAAGCAACACTTCAGGTGGGCAGAGTACCACCCAGACAGGGCTTACCCGGTAGATCCAATAGGGACACGTGCAGGAGTCTGTCTCTCTGCCTTTCCTTCTGTCACTTAATTAAAAAATAAAATTATTCCATCCTTTTGTGGTAGGGGATTAGCTACTCCCGGTGTGGCTTTGTTCATGCTGTGAAAATACAAAAGTTTTCCCATGGATGGAAGGAAGGATTCGATCACAATATGATGTTGAGCTGAAGTTCCCCCAAAGGACAAGCACATTGTTGGGGCCCCGCAGTTCATCTCATCCTTTATGGAGAGCGTGTCACCCAAATAAAATGGAAACAACTCACTGTGGGGAGACCGTGCCCTCGGAATGTAGAGGGGAGCCTGGAGACCAAACTGTTAGATCCAACCTTTATGACACACAAAAATACATTTAGTTACGTAAAGTCACCACCACTCCCACAGGGTGTTTGTCACTTAATGATAAAACATGGTGTCACATAGTGTCCGATCGGCCATATAAAAACTAAAATGACCGAAAAGCATGAATGATGAAAAAAGAATTTTTAAAAATTACTTATTGGTACAAACGGCCAGTGCCCGCCGGTTTGGTTCTGCTCTTCCTGGAATCTGCTTTGTTTTGCCAAATCAGGTCTCAAGGGCAAGAGCTCACGGTGTACTGTCGAGCCTGTTCTCTGAGTAAATGCTCTTACCCTCTGTCTCCCACGTCACCTCCCTCCTCCACCTCACCTCTGCCCATCCCTGGGCCGCTCAGCCTCCCGTGCTCACGACGTGGGCTCTGTGAGTGCATCATGTAAAATAGGCACCAAGCTTTGTGCTATAATAACTTCATGCTTATTGCCCCACCAGTGATGTCCCCAAGTGCAACTGCCATTTTTAAAAGTGCTGTGGACGTCACAGCGGGGTACCTGGAATGACGGTGTGCTGGTGTCATTCCCGCTAGTCCCGAGGCTCCACTATGTTTGTACGGGCTGGTTTCTGTCCATTTTCCTTTCTGTCTGTCGGTGCCAAAATCAATACAGCAGAAGTATCATTCTGGAAGCAGTTATGGCTTCCAGAATCTCTTGAAAGTATCTTGGGGACCTCGGGACCAGTGGGTTGCAATGTGAGGACCACTCTCCTCAATGTTACCATGTGAAAGAAATATCACATGTTTAATGGGATGTTAGATTCTTTTTGCAAATATTTAATTTTTTGCATCACTATGACTAAACAAAGGTAATTTCTATTTGTGTTGTTTCCTTCTTTGTCTGTATCTGGAATCAATTTTACTCCTAATAAAAATAATTGGGAGGTTTTACTTATTTTTAATTTCCATGTGCTCCAAAATGACCTAGGTAGCTTTGGGGTAATCAGATTTGTAAAATGTAATAGAATTTCCCTGTTAGATTAACCAAGCCTTTTGCTTTCTATGGGAGAGATATTTTTTTATTAACTTTATTTCTTTTAAGACCCTTGGTTTATAAACTTTTTGACTCTGCTGTATTCGGTTCTGTAGGACATGGGAGGCGTGCTGGCTGGGACCCTCCCTCAGCACCACCGGCCCCCGCAGCTCTGCCCTGCCAGTGAGGGCAGGTCCTTGATGGGGCCAGACAATGCCAGGCCAGGGGGCTATTGCCCAACATCTGCGGACACTGGGCCGTGTGGAGTCCTTACAGCTGCCTAGCATGAAGCAGCACCTTCGGTAACACGCGGGTTCACTAAATGTTGGCTGAGTCCCTGTTCTCTGACGGACACAGGGTTAGTGACAGGGGATGCCCATGTAGTGAGGTTCTGCACCAACTGAGGTCCCCAGAGAGAAGAGGTGGTGGACAGCATGGACTGCGGCCCCATGTTGGGTCTGTGGCAGCTTCAGTCTTGTGGAAGACGCTCACGTGGCCACTCGCAGAGGAGGCACTCCCTCCAGCTCTGGAGGAGGGGAGAGGTCATCTGCCGATGGGACCTTGAGGCACAAGGGAGCCCGTGGGGCTGGGACACCGTGCTTCATCAGGCAAATGTGTCATGTGCATCCAGCTGCTGCTCCTTGCTGCACCTGACTCCTGTGTCCCGTGTCTCCCAGGGTGTGGCCATGGGGCCAGTCTCTGCCTTGCATCTGCAGTGATCTCTGTTGGCAGTGAGGAGCGTGGCCTCTCTGGAAGGCTGCGGGCCTCTTCTGCCTGGTTCAGGCCTGACGGGGTCCAGTGCTTTCCTGGGAGAAATTGGGGACCAGGAGACCACTGACACTCAACAGAGCAACAGCAGCTTGTCGGGTGCTGTCGACAAAGCATTTTGTTTCTCCTCCCGCTGGTGCTGGAAGGTGGGCACGACTCTCTGCATCTTGGGAGAGGCAGATCTGCCAAGTGACCTCTGGATGTCCACACTGCTGATTCCGGCATCTGACCCAGGATCCACTGCCTTCCTGAGACACTGGTGAGGTGAGAGGCCCAGGTCTGAGCTGCACCCTTCAAGGGCTGCCTGTCTGATGCAGACCAAGCCCTCCCCCAGCTGAAGAAGGCCATCTTTGCATTTGTACAAGCCTCTGTGAGAGGCCTTTTTTAGGAGGCTCATTTCTCCCGATCGGGATATGTCCGCAGCAAGTCCCATTATTAAACTCTGAAAGCCCCTCGTCCCCATGGGCATAACTACTCTAAGAGGATGCAGTCATGTCATTCTTGACAACTTTCAAAGAAAATACACAGATTAGAACGTGTGGAAAGATAGATAGTCGCGTTCGGCCCTGACTCAGAGCCCACCGCCGTGCTTCTCCCCACATCGGTGGTGCTCGAACTTCCCTGGCAGGAGAGGGGACCTGCCTGTCCCAGAGACGAGATGGTCAGTTCCATCAGCCCAACCTTGAACCTAATAAGAGATAACTTTCTGTCTCTTCAGGCCACATGTCCAGGTGCTCAGGCAGCCATTGGAGATGGGAACGATAAAATAGTTACAGTGAATCAAACATGGTCTTCCTGTCCTTATGTATTTGTGAAAGAGCAACAGTAACACCTGCACTATTGCCTAGCCCTTGACTTTGTAGTTAGTAAACCAGGACATTTACTTTAAACAGAACAGATGTATTGAGAGAAGAGGATGCTGATTGGATGGTCAGGGTCCTTGCAAACTTGTCCCGTAAGAGCCTTGTAGATAAAATCTGTCTGAGTTGGGGCTAACAGACTCCTACAGGTCCCCTGGGCACCTCGTTTGATGCCCGTGGTACCTTCTCCAGGTGACAACTATTGGGAGATGCACCTTCTCGTGTTGGGTGGCTCCCTGGTGGGCACCTTCAGCTGCAGAGAAAGGGTCACATGTCTTTGCCTGTCAATCACCAGTGTTTCGGGGGTGGGGAGGGGGTCTTCTTGCATTTTGGTGGCTATAATTTTAAGTAATGTCCTTAACGTCCTACCGTTTCCATATGGGACCTCTCTGCCATGTCAAAGACAACATGGGACTGGTGCTGCGTTACAACAACACCCAATCCTGACAGTGAGTGAAGCTTTTCCTCGACGTCTGGAAGCCAATGGCATGGATGGGGACGGTGCCTGGGCCCTGAGGTCAAAGGTGCCTCCAGCTGTGTCCATGTGCTATGTGGCTACCAGCTCTACTGGCAGAAACCTTTCATTTCTCCAAGTGCACTGCCATCGACTGGCCAGTGAAGACCCTCCCACACCAGTATTCTAAGATAAAGTAGGGTCCATTCTCCCAAATAACTTTAAAAATACTCATGAGAGAGAGAAACAAAACAAATCAGCCCTCAGGTGAGTTGAATGAGTTTCCTTGTCGTGGTAACCGCTCCAGTCATTTTACACAAAATCCACATTCTGCCAAACATTTTATGAAAACTCAGTTTTACAGATCTGCACATATTCCAAAATCAAACACAATACAAGGAAGATCCTGAGAGATCCACAAAACCTGTCTCCTGAGAGCTTTCTCAGGTCAATTCCCCATAAAATGCATTTATCGTGTGTTTCGGTTCCCCAGTCAGTACCTCCTGGGTCAGAGTCAGCAGGACCCCAGGGAGATCAGACATCCAGGGACAGTATTTGGTCTATTATGGGAAGAAAGCAGAGGCTCCCAGCACCAACCTCCCAGCCTCTCCTGTAAACCCGGGTGCTCAGGGCAGCGCTCAGCAACCCTCAGAGCTGAACCCAGGGAAGGAAGGGGAACTCTGAGCACCCCTTCCTTTAAGAGACAGAAGCATCTTCTATTCAACCTAAGGAATCGTAACCTTTACCAATTCCACCCAGCATGTGGAAGCACCACTCCTAAATATTAAGCAAATGTAACATCTTCCATTTAAAAGTGACTTTTTAAAGCCTTTTATCAAATGCAGAATTTGTCATAGTTCTCATGAAAGCCAACCAGAGCAGGCTTGACACAGTGCAGACCCTCAGGTGTGCACGGTGATTGTTTCCAGAACCATGTGCCCCAGGCATCCTGGCATGGGGGAAAGATATCCAGGAAAAAGAAAAGAGAGAACCTGGCCTCAGGCCCTCCTCCGTGCACCCACTAAGGGTGGCCTTGCTGCAGCAGGGCTCTCCCCACACGGGGCACGGGTGTGATAGATGTGGTGTGTGTGAGGCGGGCCCCCCTCTGCTCTCATGCACTAGAGTCGGAGAAGAAGGGTTCTCAGAGCAGCGGCTCATCCCAGCTCCGAGTGTCCGTCCCCAATGGCATCTGTTCACCTGCTCATCCTTCAGGCCTCTGTGTGGACCCCCTCTCAGCTGACATCTCACCTCCACCTCAACGCCTGGAAGATTTGGACATTTTCCCTCTCTGCCTCAAATTGTCCGTGGATTGCAACGGTAGTGTGTGTGGTTCTCTGTGTTCTTATCCCAGCTCTAAACTCCTCAAGGGACAAAACTGCCCATCGACCCTTGCTTTTGTAGCACAGAGCAGCCACTGAGAGAAAACAGCCAAACCCCCGCTGATCCCTGATGACCGAACAGGTGAAGGTTGGACATGGAGAGACCGCTCTCCCTGCAAAGACTGAGCTGTGGTATTACAGCTGGAGGTGCTGAAGGGATGCCACAACCCAATTCCACTTAAAACAACTAAACTGGATTCTGATTTCAGCCGCACTGAAACCCTCAAGGACCCTGCAGAAATACGGGTGGTATTCTGAACCCAGAGCTCAAAGGTGAGAGGAGGTTGTGAGCTGATGTCACACTGGGCTATCCCAGAAAGTGATGCTTTCCACCATTGTCTTAGACAAAACAGGAGAAAATTCTGACACGACAGCAAGGCTCAGAGTTCCGGTGTTTGTGCATAGGTTGGGAACATTGATGCACTAAGTTAGATTAGTGCCATGCTGCAAAATGTAACTCATGTTCATGACAGAAAATTAGGAGAATAATTATTCTGGAACACTTGTACATATTTTAGCAATTGTTAACACATATCTCCACGTGAGCCTTTTAAAAGCTCATCCCTGATGTCCCATGACTAGCCACACAGGTGCCGTGGCCTCCCCTTTTGCAGCCGAGGGGCAGGCCCTCCCTGTACTCCAGCAGGCAGTGGAGGTGAGCAGTCATGGAGTGACGAGTACGCCATAACTCTCATTGTGCCGGTGTCGACAGTAATAATTAGACTAAAATCAAAAGTGAAAGCATATAATCCAATATCTATGTACCATGCAGGTAAGCCTGTTTTCTTTCTCTTTTTTTTAAGCCATTTTTCAAAGATGTCAAAATAGGTGAATAACCAAATAGGGAAAACCAAGAACCGTGGCTCTGCCTCGAGTTCTGCAGAGGGCCACGTGTGTCCACACCACACGGGCAGGTGGTCTGAGCGGAGCTGCTGAGTGGGCACAGACCCCTGGTTTCAGTCTTCATGAGAGATGCTAGCACCTTCTACCAGGGCTCATCCACCAGCATCACCACATCAGAAGTGCAGGTTGGGAAGGAGGACCTTGAGCTAGGGACCTGAGGTCCCAGGAACACTGTGACCAGGCTTTGTCCTGCCTGTCCTCTGGCCCAGCGCTGACCTCTCACAGGTGACGTGGCTTCTCATTAGCTCCTCACAGGCTAGGCTGCTGGGAATAAATAGTGTCTTGGTGTGGTCTTGGTGTATTTTTGCTTTGCCAGCTGGGCTCATCCGAATGACGTGGCCAGCTGCTTGGGCCCAGTGTGTGCAAACAATGTGTGAGCAAACAAGGCAGTCAAGACAGTGAAAAAGCTCCATTCAGAGGCTCAGCATCAGCAGATGTGGCGCTGATGACAGGGATGGAAATGCGGTCTGGGCGCCGGGGCCCGGAAGCACGATGAGTCTGTGGCGCTGAGGACAATGAGTCCGCACTCGGGTCACTTTTGCATTTGAAGACATTTACCCAAGTCCCTGGGGTAAAACTGAGAAGAACCATGCCTTCATTTTTAAGAATGAGGTAACTATGGGTCTTCCTGTTTCTAGGCAGATGTGAGGAGCATGAACGACCACAGACGACGATGGAATACTAGCAGCTTGTTGTTACCTGTTCGGCAAACGGTTTCATTTCCTGTTCTGTAGACTTATGCATCTGTGTACAAGAATGTGTGTCTGTATGATGTGCACACAGGGTGGGCAAGAGTAGTTTACCATTGTGAGCACATGAAATATGGCTTATTCTTGTATTTTTTATTATTTATTGTATTATCTGTAAACCTACTCTTGCCCACCCCTGTATATCCTGTGTATATAACGTATATGAAATTATTGGTTCTCATAGAGCTGCCCTTTTTTATATTTTATTTTTAAAGAAATTTTAGATTCACAGCAAAATTGAGGGGAAGGTATAGAGATGTCCCATATATCCCCCCCGCCGCCACATGACAGACATATGAACAGCCTCCCCCACCATCAACACGGCCCCCCAGACGGTGTGTTTGTTACAACAGACACACCAACATGAGCATATCATCACCACCGAAGTCCGTAGTCAACACGAGGAAGGTTCACTGTGGCGTTGTACATGCTCTAGGTTGGGACAGATAAAAAATGACATGAATTCACAATATAGTATCATGATAATTGTTTCCACTGCCCTAAAAGTCTCTGAGCACCATCTGTTCCTCCTTCCTCCAGCCCCTGGTGACTGCTGATCTTGACTGTCTCCACAGTTCTGCCTTTTCCAGAATGTCACAGAGCTGTTGTCACACACAGTGTAGCCTTCTTTCACTTAGTCATGAACCTTGATGGTTCCTCTGTGTTATTTTATGGGAAGACGCCTCATTTCTGTTTCGTGCTCAATCACAATCCATTGTCCAGATGGATCATGGTTCCTTTAATCATTTGCCCACTGAAGGACATCTCGATGACTTCCAAGTGTTGGCAATTATGACTAAAGCTGCAATAGAGATCCGTGTGCAGATTTTTGTGTGAACATAAGGTTTCAACTCCTTTGAGTAAATGCCAAGAGGCATGACTGCCGGGAGGGATCGTAAGAGGGTATGTAGTTTCGTAGGAACCCTCAAACTGTCTTTCATAGTGGCTGCGCCATGTTGTATTCCCACGGGCATCGTCTGAGGTCTCTGTTGTTCCACGTCCCCATCAGCACTTGGACTTGGTGGTGTCGGGATTTGCCTGTCTTATCAACGTGCAGTGGTGACTCACTGGTGCTTTTTCTTTTATAATTTACTTTTTAAATTACAATTGCTGTATCATATATTAGTTTTAGGTAGACACCACACCAATTAGACGTTCACATACCTTACAGAGGATCTCCTCACTGGTAAGTCTAGTAGTGCCCACCAGGCACCATAGTTATTACAATATTATTGATTCTATTTTCTATGCTGTACTCATTGCTGTTTTAACAGCATATTTGAGCATATTTAAACATAGTAGTATTAAGAAAAACAGAAACATTACTTTCTACTAAATTAATATATTATTTGTTGCATTAAAATAATTTGAACTCCCTGAGACTTTAGTTCATCAGTTGAAACAGTCTGATGATAATGCCTAAGTCATGGGGTTTTCTAAAGATACAATGTAGAGAGCTTGGTAAACTGCAAACTGCTATGTAAGTATTAGTGGTTACTGTTTATATTGGAAGTTCTGGTTACAAGATGGAGTTAAAATATAACTAGAATAAGGACCTAGGGATGCAAATTTAGATACATGGGTGAGGTTGACAGCCAAAAGGATACTGACACTATGTCAATATGTTTATTAACGTATTCATAAACAAATATTGAACACTTACTGCATACTGGGAGCATTCTGTGCTATGGAATTAAAATCACAAATCTCTGCAAGTGTCTGAGCTCCTTTGATCAGACACCAGCATCTGTGATTGAAGCTGCACGTTAGAACTCCTATTGATTAACAACTTGGACGTGTTGTCTTTCCTCTCAGGCCACTGTCTGCTGAAAGTACTTCAGGAGGGCCGCATGCTGCTGGCTTCGGTGACTCAGTGGAACCAGACGTCAGACTGCACACGTGGCCGCAGTGACTCAGGGGCATGTGCCAAGCTCCCTGGGCTCGGGGTGATGGATGTGTTCACCCCACATCACGTAAATGATCCCATTTCTTCCTTCCTGTCGGCTTGGTCAGTCACAGGGGCAAGTGCATCTATTTATTTCCCAGCAAACAAGCTGAGTTCATATATTTTTTAAAAACTTTGCCATTTCTTCTTAAAGTGACAGTGTATGAACCTCACCTTCCTTCCCGCAACTTCCATTCACTCAGCTAAGAAGTTACCACACGCTATGGTGACAAAACCTCCTCCCAGCATGCTTTCAGGTATAAGGAAATCTATTTTTTGAATAGATGCTGGACGAATGCACACCTTCCCTGGAGCATGTGACCCTGCCCCCCATGGGGACTCAGGAGGGATGGGCAGGCATGTCATCTCCCTCGGTCTGAGCAGGTTGTTGTAAACTTGCTTGTTACTGATGAAACCTGCACATGTGACCGAAGCCCGTTTTAGGCTGAGTTGATGGGGTTATCTCTGACTCTGAGCATTTATTTACAGGCCCACCTGTCTCACCCACAACTGATCCTATAGGCTCAGTCCAGAGTAGAGCGACGTGACTCCCGTTCTCAGAACCACAACCAGAATGCTCTTGTCAACCCCGAGTTTCCCTATGCCTGGCACTCACCTGGTTTGGGGATTTTTCCCATCGGAGCATCCAAATGCAAACAGTCACAGCAATTCACCACACAGCCGTTCACCTGCAGGTCTGTTACCCTTCACAGTGGGGGATCTACCACGTCTGCTGCCTGTGGCACCACCTGAAGCTGTGGCCGGGGGGCTGACTTCTGTGAGCTCCCTGGCTGGGAGCAGGCCTTTCTGAAATGTGACTGTGACACCATCTCCAGGGCGGGCGTGAGCACCCACCTCATAGAGATTCCAGCACGAACGACCCTCCCCTTCCTGGGTGGCACAGTACAAGAAAGGCTGAAGCTACATGTGACCCTGAGTGGCACAGTACAAGAAAGGTTGAAGCTGAGCTGCTGGGGAAGCAAGCCCTGCGTCCAAGGATAACACGCTCCAGTTATGGAACTTGGGCTTACGCTGCGGAGTCAGGGTACACCCCACTGGGGCCTCAGTGAACACAGGCAACAGTGTCTAAGTTTCAGGTGACCTGAAAAGTGACCCACGTTCTCTCTCCCATTCACGAGCATGAGATGTCACTCACACAGCATCAGACACTGTTCAGGGAATGAAACCAGCGCAGGAAATGGAACTCAACGCAGAGATTTGCAAGATGGATTCCTGGGTATTTTTAAAGGGCAGCTTCAGAGGTCCTGCCCCTCTCTAGACACACTTTGCTCAAGCATGTCCTCTAATTTTGAGGAAGAACTGATGGGAAGAGACAGTGCTGTGACTGGCAGCTGCCCAGGTCCCAGGCCCAGCTCTGCTGCTTGTGCTGCGACCGCCTCACCCGGACCCCGGCGCCCTGGCTGCTCCCGGACCCCATGCAGCCAGCCTTGCCAGCTCTCAAACTCCAGAAGGCTCCCGTCAGCATTAGAGTATGAATCTGCCAGGTCTGCAGTTTCTGGACAGGCTATTCTGGCTGGGTCATCTGAGTCTGCATCATAGACGCTCGGGCTCCCAGACAGCCTATCCACTGAGACACTCCGTTCTGGGCACTTCCATGGCCTGGCCATCCTTGGGATTCTCAGGCCGTCCCCAGGCTGTGCCTGAGTTGTGAGACCATGTGTGGGTGAGTAGTTAGAGTGCTGGCAACAAGGGAAACTGTGTGTGTTTCTGAATGATGTGTTTTTCTGACACGTTGTGACTGGGGAGAATGTGGACCAGGAGGCAGAGATTCCTCACCCGCCCTCCATAGATAGCAACCCACCCTAAGTCAACCTTTTAGGAGAGCTGTTTAGAGTCAGAACCAGCAAACACTGAAGGGCGTTTGTCCCAGACTGTGCGAGCCCAGGTCTGATCCTGCCTTCAAAGCTCACCTGCCTCCCAGACCCATCTAGGCTTTGGAGCAGGGCCCAGGTCTGCACGGGCTGACACTGTTTGCTTCGGGGGTTGACAGAGGGCTGACGGTGAGGCCACTGTGCCTGGGCCAGGGTCACTGAGAAGGCTGGTTTGCTGAAAAAAAAAAAAATCAATGAAGCCCCTAACCTAGGCAGAGAAGATTCAGGACCTCTCTCTCATTCCGGTGGCCATGCGTCCTTCAGATGAATTTCTGTTTCTGTTTAGACCAGCCGTCGAGAGTTCTGCTCTCAATAACTGGCTACATCCATGATGGCGAACCTATAACACCGTAGCTGACACAGTGCTGACACGCATAGCCATTTTCGATGACACAAGGCCGCATGCGGCCGCATACCAGAGAAGTATGGGGACCACATGCCGAGAAGGACGTTTCATCCTCGGCTCCTGCACAGCCAGGTGCAGGAGCCGAGGATAAAACATTTGCTGCAGTGTAGACACTCTGTGCCAGAGGTCTGTAGGCCAAAACAACAGAACTCTGTCACAGAGCGTCTAGTTCTGGGACTTCTGGTTAGGCTGTTTTTCTCGAAGTGACACACCACCCGAGTTATGCTCGGTTTTTTGGCAAATTTTGACACACTAAGCTCAAAAGATTGCCCATCACTGAGCTTCATCATGCATACAAAGAGCTCTCGGCCGCTCTTGCTAGAATCCATAGTAAGTTCCTACTTACTGGCTACTGACATCTCGTTTCTAAGTTGTGAAACCCCACGAGTCAGGGCCTGTGGGCATTCACAGCTCGCTTCCCAAGTGGAAAAGGTCGATGGAGTCTTTGCCTTGTTTTTTGTTACTGAGCAGATCATGCTGAGGCCATTTGTTTACATAGTGACCCCAAGAGCGGAGGCACTGGAGCATGTGCTGGGCAGCAGCCTCAGCCATGGGGAGCTCAGCGATAGCAGTACATCGTTGTATTACAGGGAGCAGCAGGCTTGGGGACACTAACTGCCTTGTCACCAGTCTGCCGGAACGTTCGAGGACACGGGTTTTCCAAAGTGGGGGTCCCACCACACCTCAGCCCCCATCAGACATTCGTGGGCAACCACAGCTTCCTAGGCTCCCTACCAGCAGAAAAATGGAAATCATCCTCCCACGTTAGTGTGAGGATAGTTACAGATTTTGGCTAGAGACTTTTCATAGGTCCAGTGTCAGAAGAAAAAGAAATGACCTTATTTTAGGAAACACAATGTCTCAAACTTTAAAGGGTTCCCATCAATATTCAAGTATGAGTCCCCCAGGACGTAACATAATTAACAAGGTGAGGAGGCCAGTGAGTCACTGGATTGACTCATCCACTGACTTCAAGAAAAAAGTTGGAAATTGTGTTTTAATGCAATCTAGGTGAGGCGATGCTCTCCGTGACCAAAGTATAAACCGCAGACCAATCACAGCATTAGCAGGAGGCCCAGCAGGGAGCCAGGGTCCTGTGGTGGCGACCTCCCACAGTGACTCAGAGGGAAAGGGGCAGAGCTTGCGACCTCCCGCAAATGAGATTTCAGAAGGAGTGGGCTTTTCTTCAGAGATTGCTCTGAACCTGTCTGTGCCCTGAGTCACTGCCCTGGGTGATGCTTCTAAAAATGCAATACACGTGTGCAAGTCTCCAGCAATTCTCAAATCTAAGTTCTTTGTTTCAGACTAAAATATACATGCTGTGTTTGGTCACTGCAACCCAATCCTGCGGTCTGGGATTACCGTGCTAACAAATACACATGCATTGTCCCAATTCTCAGCTGTCGCCCAGAACCAGGTGTGCCCAGTTCTCCAGGTACCAGCGTGACCAGGTCCCAAGGGCACTGCCCGCAGCAAGAGGACCAGCAGGTCACAGCCTGCGGGTCCCCAGTGTTGGGTCCACAACGAACCATACGTCAAGAACTTACAGAAAAATTCCATTTCATTTGGCAAGAGAATAGCAGTAACAGAAGTTCAATGACTACTGTTCACCAAAAAAATTGCATAAGTATCTCATCTGCTGATTTTTCTTATGGTCAGTTTCCTAGGAAGCCCAGTGACAGTGATTGTCTCTTTTCAAATTGAATTTTGTAATTGCATGAACAAGCACTGGGTTTCTCTGGGAGGGATGAGGCCAAGGGCCCCATCCCCATACACAACTTCCCAGCTCAAACCCGGCTTCGATGGAAGACCTGGGACCGCGCCAGCATGCAGGTCGCAGATTGGGCTGTTTTAACTTTAGTTTAGTGTGTCTCACATGTCTCTCAAGTTCCTGGTCCCGCAGTTATCTCCTACGTGGGTAGAAATGTGTCTTTTGTTAAACCCTAGCCTGTCTAATAACCTTGTCTAAAGATGAGATAGAAAAGCGCATTTGAAAGCATTTTACAGTAAAAACTGATGCGTGTGTGCATGTGTGTGTGTGCTAGCTCCTTCTTTACTTCTGCAGATTCAGTAATCCGGGGTTTGTGGTACTTTCACAAGTGCCAGCTGCCACTTCTGACCCTCAAGAGCATGAAATACGCCGAGCTTTGCTCATGCGTCGTGATGGACCCAGAAACACTGCGTGTGATAATATCTCGTCTTCTTCATTCCCCACGGAGGTGACATTCTTTCTTTTCCATCACACACTTGTGCAATGCGTGAGCACAAACGGTGACCCGTGAGCTGGCTTCTGCAGAAGGTGACACACGGTTGTCACTGACCATGCCCACAACCAAACCCTCCAGGAAAGCCGCAGACAGCCAGTGCCCAGGCAGTGCCCAGGAGGGAGAGCTCCGCTCGATCACGTTACGGGTCACTGTGTCTCTCTCCCTATGGTGGCCCACGTGTTTTGGGGCTTCGGTTCAGAACCTGCCTGAGTCACACGTCCGATCTCAGTCGGCTCCACTTGCATGTGGGATTTTATTACTATGTTAAAATTACGTATCTGTTCCTCATGATGTAAGCACAGAAAGGTCTTCATCAAAGGGAACTGAGGCTCCCGGGCCCTCACCACACATCGGCCTCTGCCTCCTCCCGGGGCCGGGTGGGTGAGCTCCGCAAACTGCACATCTCCTCCCATTTATTGTTTTCTGTGTTCCCAGCAGGTCTCACCACTTGTGTGCTTGTTTCCCTCGTTTTACTAACTTATCATATGTCTGTCAACCTCTCCTGGATACTTACAACTCCTCCAGTATCATCAATTCACCTTGAGTGATATTTCTCATGCAACATAAACACTTTGGCACCATGTCTCCCGTTAACCTGGAATCAACGGTGCTGTCTGAGCCGGTGGCCATGGGCACGTGCGGCTGCTTAAATCTAAACACATCAAATTAATGTACCCAGGTTCCCCGTGGCACCAGCCAAATTCCAGCTCTCTCTGTGACACTGAATCAACTGAGCTCCATCTGTTACTAGAAATTTGATTGTAAATTTTAAAGGAAGTTATAGAGAAAGATACCAACAACGCTCCTCCTGACTCGCTACAGATACGTCAGCTCGGGACCCCTCTGTCACACACGCGGCCAATGAGCTCTCGGGAGTCAACAGCAAGCCTGTTCACACCTCCGTGTCATCGTGTGACCTTCAGGTTACTGACTGCTGGAAAGTTAGAAAACAAAGCGTGAGTTTATGTGTCAGACGAACGTGAGGTTGGGAACATGCAATTTAAAATAAAGAGCTCCGTGTTTCTGTTTGTCACTCGTGTACCCCAAGGTGACAGCACTTCCCGCCGTCTCTCTTTTCTCACCATAAAAGCAAATGACCATTTTCAGGTTCTAAACCCACCATCTGCTCTTTCAAACCCAAACCTTAGGCCAAATCAGATAAATTAGGCAGAAACACGAGAAGCCGCCAGCTAGCGCTGGGAGGACCCATGGACCAGGACCCAGTGTGTTATCAATAAACCCCAGTCAAAAAGTCCCATCCCCTGAAAATGGGGCCCGGGAGCTGGAGCCCCACCGTGGCCTGGTCAACGAGGTGCGGTCCGTGTTGCTGATGTGGGTGAAGTGACTCTCACAGCAGCTCCGTGCTCACTTGGCACCGACGGAAAAGTGTGAGCTCGATGCCGGTGCCCATTGTATCCATCCCACAACTCAAACATTTTTCACCTACACGGCAAAGTTGGCTTCAGTCCGGTCCCCACGGACACTGACCTGAGGCACCTAATGAGCCACCCCACCCCTGACAAAATGCAAAACCAACGAACCATCGAAAACAAAGCACAACTGCCCTCTCTGTCCTCAGTGTGATCTTTCTGCAGACAATGCCCTGTTCTCAGTGCACCGACCCAGAACCCCACACACACACACTTGCTGACTCCAACCATCCGCGGTCCCTCCAGGGCCTCTGGGTTTAATAAATCCCAGTGCTCTTGGCCCTGAAATGGGAGCTCATGGCAAATCCCAAGTATCCCTTCCAGGGGGTCCTGAACCGCTGGGAAGAAAGGCCCCAGCCCTGGCTGCACCACAGCCCCATGAGCATCCTTGTCTTGCTCTAGGGACACAAGACCTGGAGGGATGGCTGCATCTGCAGGTCTTCATGTCTGTAAACACAAAACACGACCCCATATTGCTCTCAAGAAATGTCCATGGACCCCGGATGGTTTCAAGCGACACCCTCCTCCCGGCCCTGCAGTCTCCCCAGGGTCAGTCTTCACAGAACTGTGTTAGGATTGAGCACTTCCCAAATGAACTTGCATTTGAACAAGAGAATCTTGAGCAAAGGACATGCAAACAAGAGTTGCTGTTGAAATCGCCAGGCCGAGCAGCTGGGGAGAGCTCTGAGGCCGCATGGCCACAGGGCCGCGAGCTGCTGTCCGAAGAGAACAGACGTCCAGACTGCAAACATGGGCACGGTGTGGACTGCTGGCACAGACCCAAGGAGAAACAGACATAGGTATACTGCAAAATAAAACACACATTGGCTCCCAACTTGAAAGCCTTAATTATACAATATGGCCAACCTGATGACTCTTGGCCAGATCCCAGCAGCCGAACCAGGAGGCCTGACTGTCCGGCGGAGGCCGAACCTAACCTGAGGTGACCGGCACAGCGCACGCCATCTCTGCTTTTCAACTTAATCACACAGGTAGTAAACCTGCCTGCAGAGACTCCGGATAAAATCTGCATGTTTCTGTCTCCCCTCTTTCCACCTCCCCAAACCCCCCCCCCACACACACACACCACACATGCTCTCTGTGGGGGTCAGGAAAACAGCAACTCTTGTGAGGTCAAGGGGTGCGGTGTCAGCACAGCAGTGCACAGGAGGGGAAGTGTTTGGCGTCCAGGCTGATATATACATCTACAGTCGAACCTGGGTGAGACCCCCCCACCATGACTTGGCTAAGATAGAGCGAAGTATAACAAGAAAATGAAGACCTGAGCCATTGTCCTCAGTCAAGGGAGAAGCCCTCTGCCAGGACCCATGATCTCCAGCTGTTGTGGTCCAGCAGGTGGAGGGTTCTATGTTCCACCCTGAACTAATAACCGCGACAGAAATCGGATGTGTCCATTTCAAAGTGACCTTGTATTTTCCCAGGAGACTAGTTTCCCCTGTGAGGAAACTTTTTGAAAGTTGATATTAAACTTTACAAATACGTAACCTGAGCCACTCCCCATGAAGCTCAAATAGCTCTGTGGATTCAGCCGGGCCTTCTCGTCTGACAGGTGAGGACACCCCCACTGTTCCATAGACAGTGACAGTCAGACTGGGACATCAGTCTGAGATTTCTGATTTCAATGACCTTCCTCGCGGCACCGATTTCTCTAACTGTTCCCAGATGAAGGGGGAACCGTGCCCCATAGTGTGAAACAGACTGGCCTCCACTTGGAAAAGAGCACAGCGTTTGTAATGGTTCCCACTGAAACACAATAATTCTGCGGGGCTGCTACAGTTGGACAGACAGTGACTGTGGAGCCACAGTGGGGTGCATCCTTGCTCACTTCAGCTCTAGAACAGGCATGCTGGCTGCAGCCAACAGCCCCGTCCTGGGTGCTGGCCTGGACTCCTCCCCAGAAGCAGGTGGGTGTGTGGGCAGTGAGGACCCAGGCTGGACTGTGTGAACTTGAACAAGGGGCTTGTGTTGGCCATGGAGGTAGCACGAAGCAAGAGTGGTTCTTGAGCAGGAGCATCTAAGGGGGATGGGAAGCCGCTGCACGCGGCATGGGCTCCTCTGGGTGTTGGGTGATGGACAATAATGCCATGGGCTCGCTCCACATCTGCTGTCAATTATGCTGATTCTGTTCATAGAATTATTCACAGCATCTCAGTCTAAAAACTACCCAGTCGCCTTCTGTCTCAGACATGATCTTGAGCCAGCCCGTTCTCCGTTTCTAAAGGAATGAAAATACATTCAGCCTCCATTTACGCAGAGTGTCCAGATGCAGCCAAAGTCGTGACTCTTATAATCGCCAGGCACACGGCATGGCCACACTGAGAGCCCCCTGCAGCCCAGCGGGGACTCGGACCTTATACTCCAAATGCAGCGAGCGGCAGGTACATCCGTGCTGGGGTTGCTCCCCACACCCATCCACAGTGAGGAAGCACAGAACCCGGTACCCACTCTTGTTCTTGTGGGGTCACTGACGTCAGTGTGGACATGCACTGTTATCTACGTTAACTGATGTGTAAATGGCAAACAGACCCAAAGCAAAGAGCGAGCGGCCAGCACAGATGGATGTGCAGCCTCCAGGGCTTCTTTACCAAGCTCCCTCTGCAACCCCCTCCAGCGACCAAGCTTCTTAGAGAAGCATTTCTGGGTCCATGCCTCCATGCTCTGGTCGCTTATGTAAAATGCAAATCTTTATCCACGTAATTCCCAGAGGGATTAAGGGTAAGGAACATTTTCATGTTTTGTTTTGGCATTCATTTTGTATTTTCATATTTTAAGGAGTATCTTATACAGTAGGACTCTGAGGGTCAGGATGTGCACACCTGTGGTTCACAGAATGGGACGTGTGACGCTTGGTGGCTCCCTGTGCTCACCCTCCGGGGGTGGCTCACGCCGTCTTGCCCTCACCCTCGGGCCTGCAGCTGCAGAGCTGCCCCTCTGCTGGCGCCCGAAGCTCTTACAGAAAACTCGAAAGCAGAAGCCAGTGTCTGACTTAAGGAGATGAAACCCCTCGACCACGGGAAATGGCTTAGTAGTTTTTATTGTTTATGATTAAAGCCCATATATAGAAACAAAAAAAAAGTTTCCTAACTTGAGTCCGGCGAATGTCTTTAGGAGCCGATGTTCTAAGAACACATGACAGTCTCCTGAGACATGTCTCCACCATCAGCCCTGAAGGTTCAGACGATGTCTGGACGTTTCAGGTGTACAATTCTGTGATACACTGTCTGTATATTGTGTTGTGTGTTCACCGCGCCAAGTCAAGTCTCCTTCCATCCCTGTTTTCCCCCCTTTAGCCTCTTCAGCCTCCCCCCACCTCCCTTCCCTCTGGTGACTGTCATGCTGTTGTCTGTGACTGTGAGCTTTTGTTTGTCTTGTTTGTTCATTTGTTGCTCTCTATTTTATATCTCAGACATGAATGAAATCATACAGTTCTTGTCCCCTTTCCATTTGACTTATTTCACCTAGCACAATACTCTCATGGTCTATCCATGTTGTTACAAATGGTAAATGTCATCATCACTCACGACTGAGTCATATTCCATTGTATAGATGTACCACATCTTCTTTATTCAATCCTTTATCATTGAAGTCAAACCAATAAGTTGCAACTACAACATTCAAGTTTCCTTGTCTTGGTCACTATGAATAATGCTGCGATGAACATGGGGGTGCATGCGTCTTTGCAAATAAATGTTTTCAAGTTTTTCAGTTAGATACCCAGGAGAGGAATTGCTGGGTCATATGGTAATTCTAGTCTTAATTTTTTGAGGAACCATCATACTTTCTTCCATAATGGCTATACCAGTTTACATTCCCACCAGCAGTGAATAAGGATTCCTTCTTTTCCACAGCCTCCAAACAGGTACACTTTTAACATAAAGACAAAGATGGATCCAAAGGGGAAAAAATGGAACTATATATTTTACAAACACTAGTTTATGAAGAGGCCGTAGTAAGTATAGTAAAAGCAGATAAGGTAGACTGCAAGATAAACATTACCAAAGCTAAAGAGGAAGACGTTTCATAATAATGGGTCAAATTGTTAAGAAAACATAATAATTATAAGCATGTGTGCACCTTACATAGAGCTAGGAAATGTGTGAAGCAGAATGTGATTGAGTTAAAAAGACAAATACACAAACCATCTAGTTGAGCTGAAGACCCTGTCACTCACGGCCCCGTGGCCGAGAAAACATCTACACAAAGAAATCACCAGGGACACAAAACACTTGAACAATACAATCAACCAACTTGGCATAATTAACATTTATAGAATATTACAATCAACAAATGCAGAAAGCACATTTTTTCAATTGTCAATGAAGCATTTACTAAGACTTACTGTACGTTGTGCTATTAAACAAGTCTTAATAAACATCAAGTATTTAAATTCATAAGCAGTATGTTCTTTACACAATAAAATTGAATGAAAATCATTAATAAAGCAAGTTATCCAAATATATGAAAATAAACACTGCATTTGTAAATAAGTCATGGATCTAAAGAGACAAGACAGGAAATTAGGAAGTATTTCTAGGTTAAAAGTAATGAAAACACAATGTATCCAAATGTGTGGGATTCTGATAAAAACAATGTTTCGAGGGACATTTGTAGATTCTCAAGTCTCAGAAGTGTTTTTAAAAAGACCTTCCGTTAATTAAAACACACTGTTAAAAAAATCAGTAAAGAAAACAAAAGTGAGAAAATTCTCTTATACATGTAAAGCTAACTCAGTCAGTCATAAAGAAACAGTTTAATTAAAAAGAGCAAAAACTTTGAGCAAACACTTCAAACAAGAAGATAGAGAAATAACCAATGAGCACATTCCAAAGCACTTGACATTGTGAGTCCTCAGGGAAACAAATCCACAGCCTGGGGGAAAATATAACCAAGAATACAACAGGTAAAGCACCTGTATCTATAACACAGAAAGAATTCTTACAGATCAATAAACAACCCAACACAATACTTGAGTAGACACTTCATTAAAAAAGATAATCAAATAAATAACCTATAAGCACGTAAAAATCTGTACAACATCCTCGGTTTCTGTGGAAATGCAAATTAAAATTATAATGAGAGAGAATGTGTCACCCTGACCCATAATTCTATTCCATCCTGGTTTTATGGTTAGGTAACATTTTTTAACCATGTCATAGTTAAACAGATGTGTAACCAGGCGCTATCATGAGTCTCAAAGCATGTATTTATATTTCAATTGAGCTATAATAGAAAAATCCATCTCTTCTCAATTTGAATTATAAACATTCTGATTGGAGTTTAATACAAGATAATAGAAAATAGAAACTATGTAAGGATGTCTCAACTGAGAGAGGAAGAAGGAAGATGGAGGGAGGGAGATAGAGATAGATAAATTTGAAGATGTCAGAAAGGATGAGGGAATTCAGGGTGGTGAGTAGAGGGTGAATCTACAACAGGCTAAGGGGGTTTTCAGAAGCAAATCTGACCTTTAAATACTGCAGAAGAGGCTGGGATTCCAAAGCTGGGGAGGGGAATGTAGGCTTTCCTGCTCGTATGAACCTGAAATTGAGTCAACCAGCCAAGCGTAGTGTTTAAAGAAGGCTAATAAAATTTTATCAGAGAGACCGTCACCCTGGGGGAATAGTAAAACCATAAGCTTCAGGTTCTAGACAAAAACATAATTTGAAAAAGTATTTGGAATTCCACTGACTTTGAATTTTAATTTCTAAACATAGTCTTTGCTCTTTTTTACTTCCTTCAAACCTCCCAAGGAACATTGCTGTTTTCCTGTCAATTTTCTCTTCTCATTTTCTTTTTTTCCCTACCAACTGATTTTTATGAACAACTCTCAGGGAATTGTGTTTTGACTCAGTAAATGATTCATCATACCAACCCTTCCACAGCAAGAGCCCCCCTACAGCACTGCCAGGGGGCGCCCAGGTCACAGGGTCTTGGCTGCTTCTGGTTCCGAGGAAGGCTGACTGCAAATGAGGTCTGAATTATGAATTGCTTATTTAAAAATCCCGCATGGAAAAAGGAGGACTTTAAAAACCATCAATTTAACATGAACATTAAACACTTTTGTAATTCTTTTTTCCCCCCTCAGCTTCTAAACGGCTCCTCACGAATCACTGTCTCTAAAGAGGCCAGATTCCGTATTCCGTCTCTGTCCCACACTCCCTCCGTGGGCCCCAGGCCCTCTGAGTCCAAGCACACAGACGTGCAGTGCTGGGCGGGAAGGGTCACAGCACACCGGAAAGGGGCCGGGAAAACACATCCCCACTGTGGCCTGGTGGCATTGTGTTCTGTCTCAGCTGCGTTGTTATTGACTTCATTGAAGTCAAACCAATAAGTTGCAACCACAACATTCAAGTTTTTCTTTAATGGTCTGATTTCTATTTTCTATTGAACACAACTAAAACCTAGAATAATTCCATTATTAATCTACAATTAATCGCTAGGTAAGAACTGCAAGTTTTCCACCCTTACCTCTTCCTCGAGCGCCCACTATAGTACATGCGGATTCTATGTGTGTGTTATTTGTGTGCATACAGGATTCGGGAACTGTGTGCACAGAGCTGAGGATCAAAGGCTGTCGGCCTCAGAAGGGACAATCGCTGGCACTCGGTTCACTTGGCCTCAGCAGGTCTAAGATTCACCATGTGGGGTTGTCATTAGTATGACTCGGTAGCGGGTCGGTGATGCTGACCACAGGCTGTGCATGCATCAGGAACTGGGCTACCACACGTGTGACTTAATTCTTACAGCATCCCCCTGAGACAGGTATCCCAGGTGCGAAAATGGGGTCCCTCTGGGTGGAAGGGTAGGGGTTTCCAAAGACACTTCTGTCAAGTGTCTGCAGATCAGCAGCAAGGGTTTGGAATCAGCCCTGCAGGTGTGTGTAGCCCCTCCCACACTCTGAAAGCCACACACAGTTCCTAGACTTGAATTCTTTGGAGACAGTCACTGGGCTGGGGGAGGAGGGGGCTGCTCCCTCCTCCCCCAGCCCAGTGACCACAGAGCCCTGATGGTTCCAGGCTGTGTGGCTGGCATTTGGGGTGAAGACATCTCTCCTCGGGGAGATCTCCAGGTTCATCGCTGTGGACAGTGGAAGGTGGGCCTGCCACTCTCCTAGGGTGCAGAGGAGGTGTGTCTGCTGTTCTGGCAGGGCCCTAATGGCTCCTGTCACAACTTCCGTATGGGACAGGGACAGGGAAGGAGCTCGTCTGCTCAGCGCAGCCTGTGCCATGTTGGTTCGCTGGCTGAGAAGCAGGTGCTTACCCACCTGTGAGGTGCTGATGCGCCTTTTCTCCATTGTGTGGACAGACCTCGTGTGTGACCAGTGTCCATGTGTGGCACTATCTTTGTCTCCATGAGAGGTGCGTGTGTCCTGTGATAGATTAAGATGAGTCTGAGCTCTCCTACAGTGTGTTTAGATCTTAGTCTTGACTTTGGCAGCAGAATTTAGCCCTGGCCACGTACCTTTTCCCTAATGATTATACAAGTGTATTTAGTTTAAAACAATCTATACTTACTATAAAAGGTAGTAGAGAACCAATGTCCTGTCTCCCTCGGTGCCCACACGCTCTCAGCTCAGCTCCATGCCGCTGACCTGGGGGATGGGGCAGAGGTGGGGGCAGCTGAAAGGAGATGTGCACATTATTAGGTTATCATTTGTCACCTTTCTTTCAAAGTGGACTTAGATGAAGGAGAAGGACTGGGATGAGGACAGGGACCGAGGTCCTGTGACAGCCAGAATCTGAACTTTTCAGAAGCAGAGAGGCCAGTGCCTACAGGAGAAGGGCCATGTGATGGTCAGCTCACAGCACACTGCACCTCTCCTCTGGCAAGGAGCAGAGCCGTTTGTCTCACTGACACAGGCATCTGAATGACCCTGAACTGTGGGATCTCCAACAAGAGGACAGTTTCTAACCAGATCCCAGCAAGGGGCGCCAGAGAGCCTGCCAGGACAGGGAGGGGTCTAACCCAGCACCTGGGAGGCCTGAGGACTCCACCCTGGAGGCCTGTCACCCCAGAGCACAGGTGGGTGAGGCTCGGGCTGCACTCGCCAAGTCCAGGGCTGGCTGGCCCACTCTGGCTTCTGCTGAACATTGAGCACTAATGGACCACAGGGAACTCACCTCAGACAACCTGATAACTGAACTCACTCAACGATGCTGTTGTCCCAGGGCACCTGTCTCAGGTCCCCTCCACCTGGTGAAACGCCGACCTCATCCCAAGGCGAAGGCCCAGCCTTTGGTGCTGAGAGAAGAGGGCCCAGGAGCTGGGGGGGGGGGGGGAGGCAGGAGGTGATGCAGGTACTCCCATGGAGTGGGCGATGAGACCTACGAGAAACGCCATCTTTAAGTGAGAAAAGTGAGCATGGAACAAGGAAAAGCTCGCAAAGCCAGAGTCGTAGCTGGTTCTTGCGGAAACTGGACTTTACAATCAGAGAGTCACATGCTCTCCCCTGAGTTCTGCGTCTTGCTGGTGTCAGCCTTGGGGGGGGGTAGTTGTGAGAGCCCCAGACTTGTGACCACCAGCACAGGCTAGAGGACCAGACAGCTGGACCCTCGGACATCAGGCCTGTTTTGATGGGAAGTGAATTACACACCACCCTCTGAGGTAAAGTCGGAAACTTGTGAGGGATTAGGTTTTGAAACAAGATCTGTGTGATGTAGCTATGTCCTCATCTCCTGTCACAGAAGGTGGGCACTCTCTGGAAGGAGGTGAGGGTGGGGAGGAGGGGGGCAACCCTGCAACTCTCTGAGCCCCGTCTGTGGGAAGAGCAGGGCATGGGGACCCAGTGTCAGACCCCAGGTGCACTTTGATTGGGGAACGCTTATTATTTCAACAGCCAGACTGTCCTCTACCAGGCTCGGGGGGCTGATACGACCTGAGCTTCCTCTCCCCAGCAAGGAGCAGCTAGGTGTGTGGAGCAAGCAGTGAGGGAGTCACGTCTCCTGTAAGCCGGTTCCAAGGCTCCTTAAGACAGGTCAGGTTCTTGTGGAGGTCTGAGAACTTGTCTCCTCATAGGCTTATGCTGCAGAGCATGTTTGTAGCTTTTGCGTGGTGGTCACAATGGGCCAGGGCCCTGGAGGGGCACTGGAGACCGCGCTATCATTCGCACACTTAGATTAAGTTGGGAGATGGTTTATTTGTTTGTTTACTGAGCGTGTACAAGGAACTATTTACCAATGATGAGGTCCGTCAGTGGGCCCCGCTGCCCATGCGTGGGTGTTCCTTGTGAAGCCCACGTCTGGGGCAGAGGCAGTGATAGCCAGTCAGAGAGAAGGGGAAAGATGCCGGGGTGTACCTTCTGGTTTGGTTGTTTTTTAAGGTTGAAGGAAAAGAGCAATAGGCAGCAACTGAAGGAGGGGCTGCCATATTAATCCAGGCAGCCTCCCTAGGAGGTGACGTCAGAGCCAGGCAAAGGGACGTGAGTGCAGAGGCTATGAGGTGGGCACGTGCCACACGGGCACAGGACAGCCAAGAACCAGCTTGCTGACGTGATGAACATGAGGACCGTAGTGCAGAAAGACAGCCTCGCAGTTACTGGACCCCAAGGGGTGAGTCTGAAGTGTGTGAGCTTTGTGTGGTGTGGGTCAGAGTGTGGGTCAGTGCGGCCACAGGGGAGACAGTGCGGAGGTTCCTCAAAAAATTAGGACTAGAAGTACCATATGACCAGCAATCCCTCTTCTGGGCATTTATCCAAAAAAAACCCCACAAAAACCCGTGAAAACACTAATTCAGTAAGAATTCTGAATTCTGAATTCTCTCAGCACCAAAGGCCCCTTTGTGCTCAGTGCCGCAGTGCTTACAGCAGCCCAGCCTTGGCACGACCTCGGTGCCCATCACAGATGCTGGACAGAGAAGAAGTGGTGCATGTGGAATGTTACTCAGACATATGAAAGATGAGATATTGGCACTGTGACCAAAAGGATGGTACTTGAGGGTATCACGCTAAGTGAGATTAGTCAGACAGAAAAGGACAAAAACCATGTTTTCACTCATAGTAGAATACAAAACAAAAGAAACAAATGAACAAACAAATCAAAAACAGACTTATAAACACACACCATTAACGGATTGGTGGTTGGGGAGTGGAAGGTGAAGTGGATGAAGGCATCAGATGTGTAGTAATAGATACATGATGAGCACCATATATAGATATCAAATTAGAATGTTGTACACCTGGAATTTATATAATGTTATTAACTAATGTTATCTTCTCAATTTAATTTTTTTTTTTTTGTTAAATGAGAAGTGAGAAGACAGAGAGACTCCCCCATGTACCCAACCATTATCCACCTGGCATGCCCACCAGGGGGCGATGCTCTGCCCCTCTGGGCCTTGCTCCACTGCAACCAGAGCCATTCTAGCACCTGAGGCAGAGGCCATGGAGCCGTCCTCAGAGCCCGAGCCAACTTTGCTCCAATGGAACCTTGGCTGCGGGAAGGGAGGAGAGAGATAGAGAGGAAGGAGAGGAGGAAGGGTGGAGAAGCAGATGGGCGCTTCTCCTATGTGCCCTGGCCGGGAATCGAACCCGGGGCTTCCACATGCTGGGCCAATGCTCTACCACTGACCCAACCAGCCAGGGCCCTCAATTTAAAATAAAAGAAAAATCATTACCTTTCCACTAATATATATATGGCAGATAAATTGATATTCCTCTTTAAAAATAATTTTTTATTGACTTTAGCAAAAGAGGAAAGAAGGAAGAGAGGGACAGGAACTTCAAACTGTTCCTGCATGTACCTTGACCAGGGATTGAACTGGCAACCTCTGTGTTTTGGCGCAATGCTCTAAACATCCGAGCTATCCAGCCAGGGAAAATTGATAATTCTTTTTTAGTTTAAGAACTTGTTTTCTAAAAAGCAATCCATACAATAAAAATTAATGTGGGGACAGATTTTCAGGTTAGGATGAGATAGTACTGTTATAGGGCAGAAGCTCTGCACTCCAGGGCAGTTTCCTGTGCCCTGGTTTGTTCACAGCGTCTCTGTGGGTGCGTCCCAGAAGCCCTGCCTCATGTGGCACCGCACCAGACTGACAACATTAGAAGCCACAATCTCTAGAAATAAGGTGACCCTCTGATGTTTGGGTGTAGAACTAACTCCCTTGTGCTCTCAGATTTACAATCCTCAGTTTTTATTCTGAGGGTGTTTCATTTTCAGTGACCACCTGCACAAATAATTATTTCTCTTCAAATACAGTGAGAACACCACGACGGCGGCCGCTGATGGTTCGGGGGAAGGAGGTAGATATGCATGCAGTCCGAGGCAGTCGCACCCCTGGTGTGCCACAGTCTCAGAAGGCTGTGTGACACGGAGCGAGGTCTGAGGCAACTGGACTTTTTCCCTTGAAGTCTCAGAAAATATCACAATCATATTTCTTCTGGGTGAAGTCCAATATAAACTAGATGTATGACAGATACTTAGAATGGTATTAGTTTGTCCTGCTTCTAGTAAGCCTGGGCAGGTGCCACATTAACATGCTTTGTGCAGAGATAATTTCAGGACAGTCTATTTCCTCATGGGCAACAACTCCTTTGGTTTAATATAACTTAAATAGAAACGTGATCCGTCAACGTCACATTTTAAACTTGTTCAGAAGGAGTGCGAGAACTCATGCCCAGAGTGAGCAGGGGATCAGCGTGGGAGCTGAGGGTGGCGAAGGTGCTATTCATGGTTAGGAATTGTTCCGATCATGGAGACAACAGTCCAAGTCCAGGAAGTCAGCGGTTTGCTTTGAAACAAAAATCTCAGTGTTCACGGGGGATGAACCAGGCAGAGGACAAGCAGACAAGCTGTGAGTCAGCATCTTCAGCAGCTCACCCTTGCTTCTGGGTCTCATCGATTGAGCTCTAATATTGCACAGAAACAGAGTCCAAGGACAGAAACCGAAGGAACATCCCAGGGACACCGTTTGCACAAAGCGAAGATCCCCATGCCCTGCACCCTCTGGGTTAGAGGTCAAGGTTCTCTACACAGGGCGGATAGGGGTGGAGCACCTGTGATAATTACATGTGTTGCGTGTGAATCCATTCCAAAAAGAATGCTTTAGCGTTCTCTTTTTCGAGAATCTACGTTTTTTAAATACAGAGTAGAGGGAAAGTAAGTTTACAGTTGTCTGTATGGAAAATAATACAAAAATTAGTAACTAATCATACAAAATAAATGCCATATTTTTGCACGCTGCCCATCCTGTACCCTGGCTTTTGTTACATCTGGCGTTTAGACTCGTGTGTTAAGAGGGAAGGCGTGGGAAAGTGCTGATGAGTCCAGCTGAGGACAGATGGATTCTGGACCACAGACACTCATGGGAACGAAGGGCTGGGCAGCGATGATAAAGGGCCCAAAACCACTCGCATCTTCAGAGCCCATGCACTCTGCTGGCGCTCAGCGTGGTTCACAGGCTCACACTCAGCTGAGGGTCATCAGAAGAAGCAATTACAAGGTAAATGAGAGAACTTCCTGGGTTTCCATAACAAAGAATTTAATGCTAACTATTTCTCAAAAAACCACTTAGTCTAAGTTAGATGTCTTGAAGTCCTGCACTGTCTAGCCTATGAGCATTTTACTTAATCTGTTCCATTTTTTTGGTCATTTTTGGAACAAGAAGTAGAATTAATAAATGCACAAGTAAACAATGGCCTGTCTGCTTGAATGGCAGATACAGAGAAAACTGAAGCTGCCCTCGGTGACATCGGGGTCCCCAGGAGACATGCACACGACACAGACCCTGAGTGCAGAGACGGGAAAATAGAAAAATAAAGTTCGGTGATCCCCTTTGACATGTTACTAAACCAAGAAAGTATTTAAAACAGGGGTTGGGAACCTTTATGGCTGAGAGAGCCATGAATGTCACATATTTTAAAATGTAATTCTGTGAGAGCCATACAATATGTTTAACACTAAATACAAGTAACTGTGTGCATTTTATGAAAGACCAACACTTTTAAAGTACAATAAGTCTCTGAATTCTTTTTAATAACGTTGTTATGCTATTGCTAACCAATGATGAATAAAGTACTTCTTACCATTAATGTGACTTCTGGTGCTTCATGGTTTTGCTGATGGCTTTGTAGTCTGGTTGATACGTGGTGAGGTTAAGCTTCATGCAGGCGTTGAGACTTCTATCTGTTAAATGTGATCGTAGGTTGGTCTTAACGTTCTTTAGATGTGAGAAAGACTGTTCACATGCATACGTAGAGCCAAACATTGTCAGTACAGTAATATTCACACGCTGCAGTGTGTGGTATGTGATGGGAAGCGCGTTCCAAGTTTTGACAATCAGCTGGTCCGCGGGTTGAAGTTTTTTCATTTCTCCTCAGTTGTGTTTGCTCTCCAACTCTTCTTGCTGTCGTGCAAGTTTTTCCAAATCTTCATTCAGTGACATGAACTTATTCACCCACATGTCTGAGACCTTCAGGTCAACAGCTTGTAGCTCAAAATCTCTGACAAAGACACCGGGGATACAACTCAGGTCGGCGCTGTGCACTGTATACTCGTGTGGATGGATGATGAACTTAAAAAAATGAGTGCACTCACGAAATTCTCCAAAGCACGCTT
Organism: Rhynchonycteris naso; assembly: GCA_037038555.1. Classification (NCBI taxonomy): domain Eukaryota; kingdom Metazoa; phylum Chordata; class Mammalia; order Chiroptera; family Emballonuridae; genus Rhynchonycteris; species Rhynchonycteris naso. Next base: position 110,797,047 of record CM073001.1, read on the forward strand.
TGAATGACTGCAGGAGATTAGATGTGAAGCCTGCTAGCTGCTAGAGATCAAGATGTTGAGCAGGGTCACTTGTAGTGCATGCATCTTTAAACTATCCCAGTTTTTCAAAGTGTAGTAAACAACCTGTCAAAGTCGGCGATGAAAAGTTTCAGCTTGTTTTCAAATGCAAACACTGCTTGTTGAAGGGATAAGACTGTATTTCCAACGCCTTGCATTTTCACATTGAGCTGGTTCAGATGTTCAGTCATGTCCATGAGATAGTAGAACTTCAGGAGCCACTCAGTGTTAGCTGATTCAGGATGCTCAACATTTTTCATTTCAAGAAAAGTCTGGATTTCGCTCAGACAAGCCGTGAAATGGCTGAGCACCTTCCCTCTTGACAACCAACTCACATTGCTGTGCAGAAGCAGACCAGGATAATTATTCCCAACTTTATCCAGCAGTATTTTAAACTGGCGATCATTTAAAGCTCGGGCAACAATAAAGTTGACCACCCGAATGACCAGTGACATCACCTCACCAAGCTGCTCGACACACATCTGAGCACAAAGCGCCTCCTGATGTAGGATGCAGTGAAAACTTAGGATGGGTCTCTTTTCATGTTCATGAAGAAGTGCTATGAATCCTCTGTTTTTCCTCACCATGCACAGAGAACCATTAGTACACACCGAAATAAGTTTATCCATCAGTAGATTTTTTTCTTTAGCGAACTCAGTGAAAGACTGGAATAAATCCTCCCCTCTTATTGTCTCTTTCATAGGCAAACAGCAAGACTTTCCTCACGTAGTGTGTCACCGACACCATACCTTGCAATCACGCTGAACTGGGATAAATGACTTACATCTGTTGACTCATCCAAAGTGAGAGAAAAGAATGGTGCTGCAGTTATGTCCTTCACATATATATATATAAAATTATTATTATTAATTCTAATGGGGTGACACCAATAAATCAGGGTACATATGTACAATGAAAACATCTCCAGGTTATCTTATCATTCAATTGTGTTGCATACCCGTCACCAAAAGTCAAATTGTCCTCTGTCACCTTCTATCTGGTTTTCCCTGTGTCCCTCCCCTCCTCCCTATCCCACCATTCCCTCCCTCCCCCCATCCCGTAACCAACACTTTCTAGTCCATGTCTCATATTCTCACTTTTATGTCCCACCTATGTATGAAATCATGCTGTTCTCAGTTTTTCTTTTTTTCTGATTTACTTATTTCACTCCGTATAATGTTATCAAGGATCATCCATTTTGTTATAAATGATCCGATGTCATCATTTCTTATGGCTGAGTAGTATTCCACGGTATATATGTACCAAAGCTTTTTAATCCACTCGTCTTCTGACGGACACTTGGGCTGGTTCCAGATCTTCGCTAATGTGAACAATGCTGCCACGAACATGGGGGCGCATTTCTTCTTTTCGAACATTGCTATGGTGTTCTTAGGGTATATTCCTATAAGTGGGATAGCTGGGTCAAAAGGCAGTTCGATTTTTAATTTTCTGAGGAATCTCCAAACTGTTTTCCACAGTGGCTGCACCAGTCTGCATTCCCACCAGCAGTGCAGAAGGGTTCCCTTTTCTCCACATCCTCGCCAGCACTTATTCTGTGTTGTTTTGCTGATGAGCGCCATTCTGACTGGTGTGAGGTGATATTTCATTGTGGTTTTAATTTGCATTTCTCTAATGATTAGTGATGTTGAGCATTTTTTCATATGCCTATTGGCCATCTGTATGTCCTCTTTGGAGAAATTTCTATTCATTTCTTTTGCCCATTTTTTGATTGGGTTGTTTGTCTTCCTGGTGTTGAGTTTTATAAGTTCTTTATAAATTTTGGTTATTAACCCATTATCAGACGTGCTGTCGAATATGTTCTCCCATTGTGTGGTTTGTCTTTTTATTCTGTTCTTATTGTCTTTAGCTGTGCAAAAACTTTTTAGTTTGATATAGTCCCATTTGTTTATCTTGCCTTTTATTTCATTTGCCCGTGGAGATAAATCGGCAAATATACTGCTGCTACAGATGTCGGAGAGCTTGCTGCCTATGTTTTCTTCTAAGATGCTTACATTTAAGTCTTTTATCCATTTTGAGTTTGTTTTTGTGAATGGTGTAAGTTGATGGTCTAGTTTCATTTTTTTTGCAGGTAGATGTCCAATTTTCCCAACACCATTTGTTAAAGAGGCTGTCTTTACTCCATTGTTTGTTCTTTCCTCCTTTGTCAAATATCAGTTGTCCATAAAGCTGTGGTTTTATTTCTCGGTCCTCTGTTCTGTTCCATTGATCTATGTGCCTGTTCTTATGCCAGTACCAGGCTGTCTTGAGTGTAATGGCCTTATAGTAAACCTTGATATTTGGAAGAGTGATACCTCCTGCTTTATTTTTTCTTTTTAAGATTGCTGAGGCTATTCGTGTTCTTTTTTGGTTCCATATAAATTTTTGGAATATGTGTTCTATATCTTTGAAGTATGTCATTGGTATTTTAATTGGTATTGCATTGAATTTACAAATTGCTTTGGGTAATATAGACATTTTAATGATGTTTATTCTTCCTAGCCATGAGCACGGTATATGCTTCCACTTGTTTGTATCTTCCTTGATTTCTTTTATCAATGTTTTATAATTTTCTGAGTACAAGTCCTTAACCTCCTTGGTTAAATTTACTCCTAGGTACTTTATTTTTTTGGCTGTAATAGTAAAGGGGATTGTTTCCTTAATTTCTTTTGCTGACAGTTCATTGTTGGTATATAAAAATGCCTCTGATTTCTGAGTATTAATTTTATATCCTGCCACCTTGCTGAATTCATTTATAAGGTCCAGTAGTTTTTTGACTGAGACTTTAGGGTTTTCAATATACAATATTATATCATCTGCAAATAGTGACAGTTTTACTTCTTCTTTTCCAATTTGGATGACTTTTATTTCTTCTTCTTGTCTGATTGCTATAGCTAGGACTTCCAGAACTATGTTGAATAAGAGTGGTGAAAGGGGGCATCCCTGCCTGGTTCCTGATCTTAAGGGGATTGCTTTTAATTTTTGTTCATTTAGTATGATGTTTGCTGTCGGTTTATCGTAGATGGCCTTTATCATGTTAAGGAATGATCCCCGTATTCCCAGTTTACTGAGAGTTTTGAGCATGAATGGGTGCTGGATTTTATCAAATGCCTTTTCTGCATTTATTGAAATTATCATGTGATTTTTGTCCTTCCTTTTGTTTATGTGATGAATCACATTGATTGATTTGTGAATATTGAACCAGCCTTGCCTCTCCAGAATAAATCCCACTTGATCATGGTGTATGATTTTTTTCATATATTGCTGGATCCGGTTGGCTAATATTTTGTTGAGAATTTTAGCGTCTAAATTCATCAGGGATATAGGCCTATAATTTTCTTTCTTTGTATTGTCTTTGCCCGGTTTTGGGATCAGAATTATGCTTGCCTCATAAAAGGAGTTTGGAAGTCTTCCTTCCTCTTGAATTTTTTGAAATAGCTTCAGGAGAATAGGAGTTAGTTCTTCTTTGAATTTTTGATAGAATTCACTTGTGAAGCCATCAGGCCCAGGACTTTTCTTTTTTGGGAGTTTTTTGATAACTGTTTCGATCTCATTTGTTGTAATTGGTCTGTTTAGGTGTTCTGATTCTTCCAGATTGATTTTTGGAAAGTTATATGATTCAAGAAATTTGTCCATTTCACCAAGATTGTCTAATTTTTTGGCATATAGTTCTTCATAGTATTTTCTTACAATGCTTTGTATTTCTGTTGTGTCAGTTGTTATTTCTCCACTGTCCTTTCTAATTTTATTTATTTGAGTCCTCTCTCTTTTTTTCTTGGTGAGTCTAGTTAAAGGTTCATCAATCTTGTTTACCTTTTCAAAGAACCAGCTTCTGGTTTCATTGATCCTCTGTATTGTTTCCTTAGCCTCTATGTCATTTATTTCTGCTCTGATCTTTATTATTTCCTTCCTTCTACTTGTCCTGGGTTTTATTTGCTGTTGTTTTTCTAGTTCTTTAAGATGCAGGGTCAGGTTGCTTATTTGAGCTTTTTATAGCTTCTTATGATATGCCTGTAGTGCAATAAACTTCCCTCTCAGAACTGCTTTTGCTGTGTCCCATAAATTTTTAGTTGATCTATGCTCATTATCATTTGTTTCTAGAAAATTTTATTTCTTCTTTGATCTCATTGTTAATCCATTCATTATTTAATAACATGCTATTTAGTTTCCAAGTGTTTGAGTATTTTTCAGTTTTTCTTTTGTGGTTAATTTCTAGTTTCATGGCATTGTGATCAGAGAAAATGCTTGATATGATTTCAATCTTCTTAAATTTATTGAGACCATTTTTGTGTCCTAACATGTGGTCTATCCTAGAAAACGTACCATGAGCGCTTGAGAAGAATGTATATTCTACTGCTTTAGGGTGAAAAGTTCTGAAGATATCTATTAAATCAAGTTGATCTAGTGTCTCCTTTAAGTCTGCTGTTTCTTTATTAATTTTCTTTCTTGAGGATCTATCCAGTGTTGTTAGTGCGGTATTGAAATCCCCTACCATGATAGTATTGCTGTTAATCTCGCCCTTTATATCCATCAAAGTCTGCTTTATGTATGTTGGGGCTCCTATATTTGGTGCATAGATATTCACAATGGTTATATCTTCCTGTTGAATTGTTCCCTTTATCATTATGTAGTGTCCTCCTTTATCTCTTACTACAGCCTTTGTTTTAAAGTCCTTTTTGTCAGATATAGGTATTGCTACCCCTGCTCTTTTTTCATTTCCATTTGCATGAAATATTTATTTCCATCCTTTTACCTTCAGTCTATGTGCATCTTTTGTTTTAAGGTGTGTCTCTTGACAGCATATGTATGGGTCCTGTTTCTTTATCCATGCAGCTACCCTATGTCTTTTGATTGGATCATTTAATCCATTTACATTTAATGTTATTAATATATGTAGTTGTTTATTGCCATTTTATTCTTTAAAGCTGTATTCTTCTTTTGCTCTATTCTTTCCTCCCTTTAAACTGTTCACAAGAGGCCCCTTAGTATCTCTTGCAGAATTGGTTTGGTTTTTATGAATTCCTTGAGGCTTTCTTTTTCTGGGAAGCTCTTTATTACTCCTTCAATTTTAAACGTTAGCCTTGCTGGATAAAGTAGTCTTGGTTGTAGCTTCTTGTTCTGCATTACTTTGATTATATCTTGCCATTCCCTTCTGGCCTCAAGTGTTTCTGTTGAGAAGTCCGATGTCATCCTTATGGGGGCTCCTTTGTAAGTGATAGCCTTTTTTTCCCTAGCAGCTTTTAAAATTTTTTCTTTATCCATTAGCTTTGGTATTTTAACTATGATGTGTCTTGGTGTAGATCTTTTTGGGTTTCTCTTTAATGGAGTTCTGTGTGCTTCTTGAACGTGTAGAGTGTTTCCCAGCCTTAATTTAGGGAAGTTTTCTGCTATGATTTGATTGAACAAAGTTTCCATTTCCTGTCCTCTCTCCTCTTCTTCAGGCACCCCTATGATGCAAATGTTGTTTCTCTTCATGTTGTCACAGAGCTCCCTTAGAGTTTCCTCACATTTTTTAAGTCTCTTTTCCTTTTTCTTCTCTGCTTCTGTGCCTTTGTTTATTGTGTCCTCTAACTTGCTGATTCGATCCTCAACGTGATTCATCCTGCTTTTAATTCCTTCCATTGTGGTCTTCAGTTCTGATACTGTATTTGTCATTTCTGTCTGATTCTTTTTTATTATTTCAATTTCGTTTTTTATACTTGTTATCTCTTTATTTAGGTGTTCATAATGACTATCCATTGTTGCTCTAATTTCTTTGAACATCCTATCATTATTCTAAATTCTGCTTCTGGTAATTTGGTTATATCTGGTTCATTCAGGTCCTTCTCTGGGGATTTCTCTTGATTCATTTGGTTTGCATTCCTCTGCCTGCCCATTTTGTCTGTGTATAAGCAAGCTGTGGCCACTGGAGTCCAGTAGATGTTGCCTTTGTGTTCTCTAGGTATGGTCTGTCTGCAGGCCCCTCATCCCCTCTGCCGCTGCCTAGAGTGGTTGGGTATTGGCGTTGCCAGCGCTGGCCCACTGTGGCTTTTGCTGTGATTTCTGCCTCTCCTCTGCAGGAGGGGCTGTCACTCAAGCCACAAGCCTCAGCACCAAGGGTAGAGGTGAGCACCTTTGCTCAGCTGCGGACCCAGCCTATTTCCGGACTTCCGCCCAGCACCCACAGTCAGAGCCCGCTTGCCACAGTTTTGCGGGTTGGGCGAGGCTTTTGACATGCTCTCAGCTGTGAGCCTTTGCCCGTCTGGAGCTTTAGACTCGCCCTCGAGGCCAGGGCCCTTCTGCGCAGGGTCGCAAACCCAGGTTTATTGGGCCGGGCGTGTTTGCTGGCTTCCGCTCAGCTGCGAACTTCCGCTCGTCCCGGACTCTACCCCGCCCCCGCGTTCGGAGCCCGCTCATGCACGTAGGATGGCAATCCGCAGTTTCTCCGGCCAGGCAGGGATAGTAGCGTGGGCTCAGCTGCGAGCTTCCACTTGTCTCGGGGTCTACCCCGTCCCTGCGCTAGGAGCCTGCTCACGCACGTATAATGGCAAACAGCGGTTTCTCCTGCCGGGCGGGGCTGGTAGCGTGAGCTCAGCCGCGAGCCCCCGCCTGTCCCTGGTCCTAGCCCGGTCCCCACGGTCAGGGCCAGCTTACGTAGGGTCACAGAGCAGATTTCTGCCCATTCCTGGCCTCCCACTTTGTCCCCGTAGGTGGCATTACAGGAGGGCCCGCTGCTTCCGGACCGCTTTCGCTCATCCCCTCCGACCCTGCTGGGCTAGACCAAGCTCACATTGGCTTGGCCTCTGCCCACGCCGACAGAACCGCGTTTCAGCGTCCTGCCACCCCAAACCCTTCAGCAACCCTCAGCAGAGTAGGAAGGGACCTAATACTCCACACTGTAGGCCTGGGAGCTCCCTCACTTGTTTCACAGCTCAAAACTGTCCAAACACCTCTTCTAGGCTCTGGGACTGCAGGCTGGGGCTTGGTTCCTGGGATCCAGGTCCCTCCCTCTCCGCCAAACTTTCCTTCCGCCACGCGGGTCTCTCCAGGCTGCCGTTTGCTCCGGGGAGCTGGGCAGCCCTCTTCGCATTTTTGCTATTCCTACCAGTCTCAGTGTGGCTTCTTCTGTGTTCCTTGGTTGAAGAATCCACTTAGTTTAGTTCAAAGTTGGTTTATCCAGATGATGGTTCTTAAAATTGAGTTATAATTCACTTTAGTTCTGGGAGTTGGAAATTGGTACGTCTGCCTACTCCGTCGCCATCTTGCTTCCCTTGTCCTTCACTTTTGTTGCCTCAATTTGATTTGCCATTGTGATGGTATGATCGTGAATGGTTCTTGCCGACAGAGGCATGTCTTTTATTTGTTTGATTATCTTGTCTTTATCTGAAAAGTCATCAAAAAGTTCACTGGCAACATCAAGCATGAATGTTTTGGCATTCTTCCCATCTGTGAATAGCTTTCCATTTCTCAAAATTGCTAAAGCACCAGCAAAGCTAGCCAAATCCCAGTCACTTTGTTGGGTCCAAACACGGAGTTGCTGCTGACTAGCTTACACTCTGCACAGTAGTTCTTGACATGCTTTCTTCTTGCTGTCCCCCGCTGGATATTTCGATGCAAATGTAGTATGGTGTGTGTCGAAGTGCCACTTTATATTTGACTGTTTCATCAATGCAATTTTATCATTCTATATTAGACCACTGCAGAACCTGCTCTCTCCACAAAGGCAAATTCCTCTGTACATTCCTGCTGAAAAGTACAATACTCCTCATCTTTTTTTCTTTTAGCCATTTTCTTTGTCAAAAATGTTTCTGCAATTAGCTAGCTGACTACTTGATTAAAAGGAGAGAAGTTTACTTCCTGACCTCACAACAACCCATGTACTTTATGCATTATCTAATAAAAATTTGGTGTTGTCCCGGAAGACAGCTGTGATTGGCTCCAACCACCCGCAACTATGAACATGAGCGGTAGGAAATGAATGGATTGTAATACATGAGAATGTTTTATATTTTTAACGTTAACGTTATTATTTTTTTTATTAAAGATTTTTCTGCGAGCCAGATGCAGCCATAAAAAGAGCCACATCTGGCTCGCGGGCCATAGGTTCCTGACCCCTGCTTTACGATGTGGAAAGGAAACGTGAAGCTATTGTCCATCTAAGAACACGCACACACTACGGGGCTGTGATTCTCATGTAGAGGCTGTGGGTTCCTGTCTCCATGCTGAGCTGCGCTGCGGTCAGTCGAGCTCTGATGGTTAAAGCACATGCTTCCCTCGCCCACCAGCGACGGGATGGATGCTTTCTGGGGCCCTCACAGGGCTGTGCGTTTTGAAGTCACACCATTCATCCCGTGTCAGAAGACAAGTTGAAACAGTGGGGCTTGAGCTAGGGCCCTTGGGACAGGCTGGTCATTCATTTCCCTTGTTTCTTTGAGTTCAGGCTGCGATCAGCCTAAATCATCAGAAAGAAGCGTACTTTGACAGCATTCATTTCACTCCCTGAAGAAATGCGGTCACCAAACTGCAGTTCAACATGTGCTTGCCAGTTTGAGGGTCGTGGTGAGAAATGGGGCTTCGAAGGCCATTTATACATCTGCTGGACAACTGGCGGGGAAGTCGCTCTGATATCTTCCTTGCACAGTTGGACTGAGCGCTCATCCCGGAATTCAGAGCCGGCAAATCGCTGGTGCGTTCTGTGTCCCCTTTCACCTGCTCTCGGTCTCTCCCTATTTCCCTGCCGTTCCTGCATACCCACCCATGCATTTAACCAGCACACGTTTATGGAGTGCCAACTCCACTGGCTCCGCCGCTGTGTGGAGGGCTCCCTGTCCCGAAGAGCTCAGTGCCCTGTGGGAAGGAGACGTGTCAGAAAACAAAGATGCTTCCAGTCCCTTACTGAGTCTTTCTGGGATCTATGTGAGGAGATACTTCTTCTTCCTTTTTTTTTTTAATCCGAAGATATAAGGAAAACTGAGCTATGTGACCAGATAGAGAAGAGTGTAGAGAACACAGCTGGGTTAGGGGACGCTCCATCGCAGGGCTGTAGGAGGAGTCTGTGCTTGAACGTCAGCCTCAGTCTTATAGAAAGCAAGGCATCACAAAAGGAATCCACACGGAAAAATGATCGGAGCACGTGTGGTCTCAGAAAGACCGTGTGGCACCGGGGTTAGAGAGGAGAAATCTCGTCGCCGACAAGTGTTCATCAGGGTGTCAGAACGATGCAGATAAAGGAAACCAAACACCCACATTCAGCAACGTGTCGTCCTAACTTCTGCAATCTTCCTCATTCCTTATGTTTCTTTTTAATTCTCTTATTTTGACTTTATAGACACAGATATGTATTATTATACAAATAGCACTTTTCCTCTTAGTATCACCATAGTTTTCCAGGACAGTTGTTGGATGGTCACGATGTATATAATGGGACTTATAATTGGATGGGAATTGATTCTGGCATCAGTTCAAACAAGTGCCTCATGATATCCACAATAATCAAAGAAAACAAAGTTAACACTGTTTAGACAAGACCTGCTTCAGAGACTAGATGATGTAGAATTTTAATTGACATCGCTGATGGGGCTCTAAGATTTCTCCATGATATCACTGTGATGTGCCCTTTGAGTTGAACCAAACGCTGATTGGATATGAAAATGTGCTTACATTGCAGAGGGGGGAGCAGATATTATTGTAGAAGTTTTATTCCAGCCCTGAAGTGTAGCAGGGTACGCTCCCCACTCCACTGTCTTCGTTTGGGTTCCTCATGTCCCCTTGGGATCACAGACAGAGGAGGGCAAGGTGATAGGTTCTGGGGGTGTGAGGGTTGCTGGGGGTGTCACCCCCAGGGCTGCTCGCAGCACGGGCTTACTCACAACCTTCACATTTGTCTTTCCAAAGAGCCAATCTACCTTTAAAAATAGGAACAAGGTGGGAGTTAGTTTCCAGAAAATGCTTTTCTGGACATCTTCCCAGCAAGAGCATTCTTCCTCCCTGATTCTCTGGAGCTTTCTGCAGCCATTGGGGATGTTTCCAGGAAGGGTAATGAGACCCAACGCGTAATGAGAGTCGGTGTCGAATTAAACAGTGATACGGACACGACTGAGTTTGCCCGCTGCCTGGAACTTCTCAGCCTCAACCCCCAACACAGGAAGCACCAGGCTCCTTCCTAACCCACAGGAGCCCAGCATCGGGGTGGGAGCACCGGTGAGCAGGGACAAAGGGGTCACTGTCACTGCAGTGGTGAGCCGTGTCCTCTTTCCCCAGTCTACGGAGACCTGACAGGCACACAGCGCAGTGTGCGTCTTGTGTGCGATGATGGCTTCCACAGTTAGGGAGCCACTGTGATCTCCTATAGATCCAATTTTTAAAAAAAGCAGAAAAAGAAGAAGAAGTGCGCTTTTCTGTTATGATGAGAACTCAGGAATTCTTTAGCCTTATTCTCCTAACACATCCAAAGAAGCTGGTGTTTAAGGGTCAGCATCCAGCGTGGGGAGATGAGCATGCCACAGAGAACTTTGAATACCTGAGGCAGCGAGAATGTAAGCTCAGAGCCCAGGAAGAAGCCAGTGATGAGGGTCGAGGGGCGTCGATGTCAGCATGGTCCCCAGGTCGGGGCAGGATTCATCGTGTTAGTGACCACTTAGTGAACGTGCTCCAAGAGCCTGCCACACACCAGGCCCAGAAAAGAGACCCTGATGGCGCAGACAAGGGGTGCTTGGGTCCATTGCCACCACAACTAAACCACAAGAACTGCTATCAGGTCTTCTTTAAGAAGAAGAAGGGGGGGGGGATAGGTAAATATGAATAATAAAGTGGCAATAACCACGTACCTATCAACAATCACTTTGCATGTAAGTGCGCTAAATGCTCCAGTCAGAACCCACCGACTGTCCGAGTGGACAAGAAAACAGGACCCTGCACACGCCCTGCCTACGAGACGCCCACTTCAAAGCGAAACACACACACTGACAGAAAGTAGAGAATGGGAAAGATATTTCCTGCAAGTAGAAGCAACAACAACAAAGAAAGCTGAGGTAGCAATACTTGTATCAGATAAAATAGACTTTAAAACAAGAATTTACAGTTTTGTAAACTAAAAAATGTAGGACTATTCAGGGTTTCTTTTCAAAATAAGTAAAATTTTGGGTTTTGAACAGGAATAAGCTATGATGGGGGGGTTGCGTGGATGGGGAGGGGTCAGTGGACATTTCCTGCCACTCAGCTCACTTCTTTCCCTGCTAGAGCCGGCAGCCTGGCCAGCTGTGAAGGTGCTGGTGTCAGGAGGAGGAGCCCAGGTGTGGGGTGGCCCTCTGGGTTTAAGAGTCATGGGCTGCATCGGGGACTATAAGGGTCCTAGCCCGCATGCAGGCACTTGTGCACATCAGGGAGCTAATCTTGAAAGTGCCTTATTGTGCCGGACACCTGCAGGTAACATCAAGTTACACTGAATGCCAATGGCAATGAACAATTTTTTACAAAGCAGCTTACTGTGTCTTGTTCTTTTACATGTATGGAAACTCACTCATGAGTGGGAACAACTTGCCCATGTCACGGAGCCCATGTGCACTGAGGGCCCACGTGTCGTGAGTGGCTGGGCTCAGAAAACCACGCTCACATCTTCACACACGAGCCCACTGCTCAGTGCACAGGGGCGACTGAGCCGCAGCCTGGGTTCTCTTCAGCGTGTGGGGTCCGGGTCGGTGGATGTCCACGAGGGCAGTGAGCTCCCACCCCGACTGGCAGATGCTTTCACTCGGGACAGCCGTTTGCTGTGGCACAAACGAGTGTGGTGCTCAGGAAAGCGGGAAGGTGGGGGTGGGCCGCTGACACGAGTGAGGTCACTTCCTCATCAAGGTGGCAAGGCCAAGTGTGTTTGGAACCTGGACACTTGGTTAATTGAATTCTCATGAGCGTGGATGATGCTTCCAAAGAACCTGGCAGCCCCTGCAAAATCTTTCTCACAATCCATTTTCGTCTCTCTATAGATCTGCAGAAGGAGGCCTAAAAAACTGCCAAGTTTTGGTCCCGTTGACAACCAGTGACATGAAGTGTTACTCCTGCACTGGAGTCTCCTGGCTGTCGTTCAGTCTGAGCGCCCACCTGCTGCGGAGTAAGGATTTTATTTCCTGTTACTCCTTCCCATTAAAGAATCAGAATATTACATTAATTCACTGTGATCATCTGCATGATAGGAAAAACCCTTGGTTGAAAATAGAACGGTGTCTGATAAACAAGGACGGCACACTCAGGAAATACACTGAGGAATTAGAAGAAAAAGGTTCTACAGAATGACTAGAACTTCAAAGGGTGTGAACCATGTGCTGGATAGGGAGGTGGACCCAGCCAGGGGCAAACGGGGATCCGCCCCACCCCCACCCCCCATGAGGATGCTGACACTGTGCAGTCAGCGCTGTGTGGGGAGGAATGCAGGCAGCTTTCGAGCACATGACTCAAGTTGGAGGAACAGAGAGAGGTTTCAGGAGGAGTGAGGACCAGTCTGTTACCCGCTACAAAGGGATATGGGCAAACACCACTCCAAGTATCAGAGAGAATGGCAGCTTTGGATAAATGACACCCCCTCCCCGAGAATTAGAATAAACACTAATATTTACCCAGGACAGTGTTAAAGCAAGATGGAAGATCAAAACTGATTGCTATGATTGGCTGAAAATATGGTGTTTGTTCACTGTTCAGATAAGAGATGTGGGAGTGAGCTACTCAGCCTCAGAAGGTAGATTGTGGGAACAACAGGAACAAGGTATTAATGTAGGAAATCTGTGGGGACATGTATTTGCTAAGAGATAAGCCAAAATGTCTACTCAAGGGTGTGCCTCTCCTCCAACGTCCCCCCTGTATCCCCACCCAGCTACCTTCACTGTGACTGTACCCAGTGCATGTGTTGGGCAGATAAAATATATTATGCTCACTTTGTTAAAGATGGTGCTGCCCACATAGAAGTTCGTTGATATTAATGTGTGTTCTGAAACAGGCTGTGGGCAGGCCGGGTCGTTATAGCCTAAGGCTTAGTTTAAGAGTAAGCTCTTCTCCACACCCTTGACTGATTGGATGACGTAGGGTGGTGATGTAGGGAGGAATCCCATTATGCCTCAGATGGGTGGCTTTGTATCAGAGACTTTCTTGTATGTATAATTGGATTAAAGGTTTGGATTTTCTAGGCTATAAACTGGGGCAGTCCGGGAGCTTGCTCGCTCTCTCAGTTCCTGGGTTCCTGAGATTAGTATTAGAGAGGAGAGCAGAGTAAGCCCACGTGAAGGCCAGGAGAAGCAGCCGAGATGGCAGAGTGCTAAGGAAGAAGCCAGTTTGTTAAGAGTTTGTGCAGGAGGAGATGCGAAACAGAGGTGAATAAGTCTGGTGAGCTGGAAAGCTTTGATTCTAGGAAACTCGGATAAGTCAGTAGCTTTGTGAGCACTGAATGTGTGGGTTTTGGAGCCCAGTGTGTGTTTTTGCTTGCCCGCTGGGTGCAAGCTAGAATTAAAGCTGATGGCTCACCAGTTCTTGGCTCCATTGTTTCATTATCGACTGTTCGAATCTAATGCGAACCTGCATGGGTCAGGCGGCTCTGATAGTGGCCGCGACTATTGGCTTTACAGCATGTGTGCGTGTGTGTGTGTGTGTACATTTGTGTGTGTGTGTGCGTGAGGTTCACAGAACACCTGTTGGGAACTGTGGGGTGAACTGGGCGCCTGCACTTCAGCTGGTTTCATTTCTGTCTCTGGAGGCAGGAAGCAATGCATTTGTTCTCACTGGGCTCCCACTCAGGGAGAGGTGACACTGGGCTCAGGTTGAAATGTTCTTACACATCTGTGCCGTCACTCATGGACCTGAAGTCTGGTGCGTTGGCAAGTTCACGAGTAAACCAGCCTCTGCCAACACTCACACTGGTCCGGTTTATGCAGAATGCTCGCCGTGCCCATCAGCCCGCCAGGCTGGGGGGCTTTGTCTCTGTCCTGACACGGCTTCTCATTATTGCCCAACAGCTTTGCATAGATTCTGTGAAAAGAAAGGCCCTTTAGCCTCCGTGTATTTCAAAATAAATATGTTGTGGAGAGCTAAGAAGTCTTTTTATCCCCTAAAAACTGGATTATGGTAGAGGCATTCACAGCCTTGAGTGACAGGATCTCACTTACTTCCTCTTGAGAAAGTAGGCCCGTGAGGTAAGAAGATAACATGGCATGACAGGACAGGGACCTTGGCTTTCCTGCTTGCTCTGCCACCACATGCCTGCATGGCCTCAAGCAGCAACAGGACCTCTACACTGCACTTGCCAGGTCCCTGCCCTCCTGCTCCCAACATTTGTGCCACCAGGGAGCCCAGTGAGAGGCGCAGAAAGAGGTCACTTCCCTCCCAACCTCTCTGGACTGCTGAGTGGCCCCTCTCCAGCCAGAGCCTCCAGCCCACCTGGACCGCTGTGAAGCCAGGAGGACTTCAGTCCTGAGATCTAGAAGCCGTCCTCCAAGAAGTCCAGGGCATCCAGCAGCACAGGGAGACTTTCCAAAATAAGTGTGAGCTACACAGGGGTGGAGGCCAGGCCCTCAGGGGACTCTGATAGCTCCTTCCACGCCCTGGCTCTGGGACATGTTCCCCAGGCTGTCCACGTGTCCATGCCTCTGACCTGTGGCTGGGACCTGTCACCTCTGGTCCTTGAGATGCTCAGCCAGCCCAGCAAGTGTGAACCCAAGACCTGGGAGTCCTCTGCTCCCACCGTGGCCAGCTCCTCCTCCCTGTGGGCCTGTGGCCCATTCCCATAACTCTGCTCACCAACATCTTTACCTCATGATGGAGCACCCCTTTCCCCCAAGCTCATCCATGCACCAACCATGCCAGTCTCCACGGCTTCCTGGGAACAGAATCCCCAGGTCTCTGTGTCCCACAGGCCCTCGACCTCTCCTCTCTCCCTTCAGACAGCAGTGCTGAATCGTGTCCACGCTGGGTGCCGACTGAGAACTCTCACCAAGCCCATCAACTTCCCAGCGAGTGTCACCTGACCTGCCAACTTCTCCTCATCAACTGGGGACACTCTTCCCCTCTCTTGCTGGCTACACGGGAAAATGTCGTCGGAGATAGAAAACAAAGTCAGAGAGAAACTGGAGTCAGGAAGGAACTGATGGAAAGCCGGAAGATTGACATGTAACTGACCAAATCGGAAGGAAGGAGAGCTCAGAGCGTCAAGAGGTCCATACACATCTCAGAAACGTTGGCATGTTTCTGAGTGTAAGACCCCAGGGACTAAGGATCTCAGACTGAGAAACTGGGGTTTATTTCTGTGCTGAAGACCCAAGCACATCATTGCCCTGAACCGGGCTGAAGCAGGTGATCCGTGAGCTGGCACAACTTCCTGTGTGGGTCCAGCTGGACCACCTGCTTCTGTGTCTGTGTGTCAGTAGCAGTAGCAGGCTTTGCACATGAGGCCCTCATCCACCTCCATCCCCTCCAGGGTGAGTTCCTCCTCTTCCTCCTCATACCACTGTTGGGCAGGTAAAATATAATATGCTTACTTTGTTGAGGATGGCGCTGCCCACATGGAAGCCCCTCACCCAGGTGATATTATTTGCCCTTATGCTTGGGATGGGTGTGGGGGAAAGGCTGTAATGTGGGCAGGCCATGTCGTTATAGCCTAAGGCTTGGTTTTAAGAGTAAGCTTTTCCCCACACCCTTGACTGATTGGATGATGTAGGGTGGTGCACTCTCCCGAGGAATCCCATTATGCCTCAGATGGGTGACTTTGTATCAGAGACTTTCTTGCTTGTAGATTGGATTAAGGATTTGGATTTCTACATTATAAAGTGGGGCAGACCAGGAGCTTGAGCTCTTGGTTCCTGAGGTATTAGAGAGGAGAGCAGAGTAAGGCCACGGGAAGAAGCCAGGAGAAGCAGTCAAGATGGTGGAGTGCTGAGGTAGAAGCCAGTTTGTGTAGAGAGAAGGAGATGGGAAACAGAGGTGAGTAAGTCTGGTGAGCTAGAAAGCTTTGATTCTAGGAAACTCGGATAAGTTAGTAGCTTTGTGAGCACTGAATGAGTGGGTTTTGGAGCCCAGTGTGTGTTTTAGCGTGTCCGCCGGGTGCAAGCTAGAATTAAAGCTGATGGCTCACCAGTTCTTGGCTCCATTGTTTCATTACCGACTGTTTGAATCTAATGTGAACCAGCACGGGTCAGGCTGCTGTGATGGTGGCCCTGGCTACTGCCTTTACAACCACCTTCCCACTTGCATGCGAAGCTGCTTCAGTCGTAACACACAGAGCTCACAATCCTCATGCAGTGAGCTCACCCAGCTAGTTGTGTGTTCCACAGGTTAACAACCAGACTCCATCCCCGTTACACTGCACAGCAGACAGCCACATGGGTTGTCCCAGTAGAGCCCAAGCTCTATGTTGATCAGGCGTCCCTGATTGGACTTCCCCATGTAGGGCTGGCCTGCTTCATCCGCAGGGCTGGCAGCCTCTTTGAGACTACTCTTGAGGCGGCTATGAGGATTCTACTTATCAGTGCTAACACTAACTGCCACCAGAGGAAAAACACAACTGACACACAAGTTAGTTGCAAGAATCACACAGGCAGTTTATTACTCACAAATCCTTTTGGCGTGCCTGGGTACAGCCTAAGGGGTCCCTGTCAGTGTGCTCCTCTGGGCTGTCTTTGGTTAGAGCGATGTGGAGACAGTCCACACTCATGTTGGAGTCTGGGTAACTACCACAGCAGGAGGGACCCTTAGCTTTAGTACCTTTTTCTGGCCAACACCTTCTAACAGGTGTCAGTCTACAGGATTATCACCTGAACCCACCTTTTTGGGAGTTCCTTTAAGGGAGCCCTGTTTATGTTAATCTACTGAAATGTTACATCAAGCCACTTTTAAGGTGTTCCTAGGGAAGCTTCTTATTTATGTTAACCTACAGGGTTATGACATCAAGCCACTTCTTATCTATGTATAACTTCACACACACTAATTAGGCCCTGCTCGAAAGTCAGAGTCTGTTTATCATATCTGTACACACTATATCAATTCCTATCCAGACAGCATAACTTTATTTAATTTCCTTAATTAATTTTAATATTATATCTTAATTACTTTTATATATCTTCCATATTTTTTATATTTCTATATACAGTGTGTCCGTAAAGTCATGGTGCACTTTTGACCTGTGACTGGTCAAAAGTGCACCATGACTTTACGGACACACTGTATTTACTTACTATAACATTATATACTACTACAACACGGGTAAAGAAAAACACAGCTTGACTCACATAAACCAGCGAAGGGATGGAGGCTCCCAGGGCCAGACCCGGAGTGACGTGTTCCCTCCGTACCTGCTACTCGTGGGGCACACACTCCGTATGCTCCAGTCTTGGCTGTGTGCAAGGTTGTTCTGTGGCACTTGGAGACATTGTGTCTAGATCTTCTTCTCAGGCATATTTGTTTGAAAATATCCTTCATCTCTTCTTGTGGTCTCAGTCCTGTCAATGCCAGGTCTTGTGGAGCAGTTTTCAAGTTGGTCCGAAAGTTCAGTCACCCTCTTTATTACATATTTAATGTAAGATTAGAATGACTAGTTGTTTTCACAAGTAACAGTGGGTGCTATAACTTAGAGAGATGTGCTCCCCTGAGGGACAACAGCAGGAGGTCAGACGGGGCTGCGTACAGAGACCAGTGACCTCTCCCCTGCAGGACCCACCCCAGGGTCATGGGCAATGGCTGAAATAACACAAAGTTACCCAGAAACATTTCAGTATGGATGGATCAAAATAGCCTTTTCCTAAAATTGAAAAATAAGCCCAATAATTTGATTTATTTTAATTAAATAAATGCTTCATACCAGAAGCTGATTCTATTACACAGTATTGCAATGACGTGAAGATTTTTAGAAACTGCCAAGTCAGGGGTTTCTGTCCTCGAGGAGAAATCTCAGGTGCGGAGGTGGGGACATTCTATTCTGAGCATCCCTTCCAGGCCGGACAAGAGCAATTTACCCTTTCAAATGCGCTTGCTGACGGTCATGGAGATTTTCACAAAGACACACAAAGATCTTTGAAAACTGGAAGATTTTGCATCTATTCACAGCCAAATGCTCATACAACCCAAAATACCCGCACTATCAACTTGATGAAGGAGGCAGAGCATAAGCAAAACTCCCTTAAACAAAATAAGCAGGGTGACGCAGGCGTCCCAGCGCCCCCCCCCCCACGCCCTCCTTCAGTGCCAATTGAGCCTGTTGCGGCTGAGAGAGCAGATGTTCCCGCGCACCATTCATGGAAACCTGCAATGTCTCACTGTCTCTCTTAGTAACTGTGAGGTCACTGTGCAAGTAGCTGGAAAAAACAGCAGAGGGAAACTGAGAAAAACTGTTGGTGAGGTAGTTATTTTTTGCATTTTGGAAGAATCGTGTATAATAACTAGAAATTTCACTACACCCATTAACGAGCGCCACATGTCAGAATGTGAGCACAGTTTTTAACAGACATTTCAATATTAAAAACCAAGTTGCCATTTTAACATTCAGTTTTTAAATTTCTCGAGAGAGTTATTTTGGGAATTTATTCATAGCTCGCATCTATGGAAAAGAAAGTTGAGTGTTTTTTAAAACCAAGCGTGGATGTGACCAGTGGAGAACGTGGTGACAGAAGGTAGAGTTGGGAGCACTTGTGACAGATGTGGTGACCGAAAGGACAGACCATGTCAGCTTGACCCTAACCACCCCTTCACTGTCCATCACACCAGCGTGTTATATACCTTAAATATATATAATCTTTATTAAAGATGCAGCAATACAATTTAAAAGTAATTAAAGAGCATGAAAGACAAAGAGTAATGAGATTCCTATCAACCTACCATGACTCGTTATCTTAGGGCAGGGGTCCTGTAAAGCCAGTAGTCGCGGCCACCATCACAGCAGCCCGACCCACGCAGGTTCACATTAGATTCGAACAGTCGGTAATGAAACAATGGAGCCAAGAACTGGTGAGCCATCAGCTTTAATTCTAGCTTGCACCTGGCGGGCAAGCAAAAATACACACTGGGCTCCAAAACCTATATATTCAGTGCTCACAAAGCTACTGACTTATCCGAGTTTCCTAGAATCAAAGGTTTCTAGCTCACCAGACTTATTCACCTCTGTTTCCCATCTCCTCCTGCACAAACTCTTAACAAACTGGCTTCTTCTTCAGCACTCTGCCATCTCGGCTGCTTCTCCTGGCCTTCACGTGGCCTTACTCTGCTGTCCTCTCTAATACTAACCTCAGGAACTCCGGAACCAAGAGAGCGATCTAGCTACCGGTCCACCCACTTTATAGCATAGATAATCTAAACCTTTAATCCAATTATACATACAAGAAAGTCTCTGATACAAAGCCACCCATCTGAGGCATAATGGAATTCCTCCCTACATCACCACCCTACGTCATCCAATCAGTCAAGGGTGTGGAGAAGAGCTTACTCTTAAAACAAAGCCTTAAGCTATAACGACCAGGCCTGCTTACAACTTTTCCCCCACAGCCATCACAAGCATAAGGGCAAATATCACCTGGGTGACGGGCTTCCGTGTGGGCAGCACCATCTTTAACAAAGTGAGCATAATATATTTTATCTGCCCAACAGTGGAGAAGCAGATGGGTGCTTCTTCTGTGTGCCGTGACCGGGAATCAAACCTGGGACTTCCACACACGGGGCTGACACTCTACTGCTGAGCCAACCAGCCAGGGTCCAGAATAATTTTTTACCAAGTATCTTGGCACCCTGGGACCCAGTCAACCTGAGACATGGAATTTACCATCACAATTGACCTGAAAAATATTACTTTTAACCTAAATTGGTAATGAGGTATTTCTTGAAGTTTGTCAATAACTGTTCCTCTCTCTTCACTGTGCTCTGTCACCCATACTCCTGTCTGCTGCCTGAATCTTCCTTTTCTGGCAGGAGATGGGGGTAGGCATTCCCCCTTCCCAGAGCTCTGCAGGCATCATGGACTAGCCTGGGCCATCTGGTGAGGCACAGGTGTACAGGGTGCAGAGAAGCAAGGGTCAGCCCAGGTTCATGCAACTGCTCCCCTCAGCTCTCCAGTCACAGCTCCCTCATCTTGGGATGAGCTGGTGGGTCAGTGACTCCTAAGGCTCCTGAAGACATCACTGTTTCCTTTGCTGTCTTTCTAATTACATCACAGAATTGGAAGCCGTTGTTACCAACACGGAAGGTCTTTTCCTCCCAGGGAAGACTTGATTGGCAGGGCCGTGCCTTACCCAGAGAAGTGGACCCTCAATTACCTGGTGTCAGAAAGTGTGACCCACGCTGTCCTAATGGCTGTGAATTCTTTTTATTATTATTATTATTATTATTATTATTATTATTATTATTAATGGGGTGACACCAATAAATCATGGTACGTATGTACAATGAAAACATCTTCAGGTTATCTTATCATTCAATTGTGTTGCATACCCGTCACCCATGGCTGTGAATTCTTGAAGGCCAAAGTAGAGTCCACTCATCTTCGCATGCCCAGAGCTTACAGATGTTCATTTGTAATTCATACTGTTGTATTTGTATTGAATTAATATGTTCTCCTTCGTTGTTGAAAGAAGTTATGTATTTCAGCATATTCTATATAACTAGCTAGTTTTCATTAAGTAAAAACTAAAAGCCATCATTTTCTTGGTACACAATTTTGTCTTTCTTTGAGAACATTTGCACGAGAGTCATGAAGTACATTTGGGAGGGCTAATCTGTCTGCAGAAGCACAGGAGGAGTTGCTCAGAAGAGAATAAGTCCACCCAGCCTCCACCTTCTTTGTTATTATTAGACTCAAAAATCAGACTCTTGAACTTAAATATGTTTCTATATATTTGGCAAATTAAAGATTGACAAATAGTTAGGGAGGAAACCTAAAATTTAGTAAATAAAACTGAAAATGGTTAAGGTCTTTGGCATAATAAAAATATTTATAAAATTATAATGCCCACACAAATGAATTATTTATAACAAAGCAATAGTCCCTTATGAGCCAAACCACTTAAAATATATCTTTCAAAAATTGGGAACAGAACAGACTAATACTAAGAAATACTTAAAAATGTAAAATATGAAATAGTGGCTGTAAGGGGAAGAAAAATCAGGTAGACGCCTGGTGTCTCATCTAACAGGGGAAGAGCTTGGCTTTTACCATGCCCATCCTCACAGCAAGAACATTGCCAAATAAACTTAAAATCAACAACTTTTTAGAGTCCTCAGAGAATTGAGGTCACAGGGCAAACAGCCATTCTGAAAACCGTTGAGACAGACGCAGACATGGAAAACCCATCTCAGAAGAATACCACCAGCCACAGGAGCCAGTCACTGATGGGAACACTTACAGGGTAACTGAGAAATTACTCAAGACTAAGAGTGGACAAGCTTGATGGGTGAATAAAAATTCTTTTGGGCCTAGCCTGTGGAAGGCCTGAGTTCTGTGAGTTTACCTCCAGGAGCACCACCAGGTTCTGAGAGTGAGTGTTAGAGGACATCCCCTTGTGCTCTGGCAGTGGGAGGGAGAGGCAGCCATTCTAAAATATGCCCAGGACACGTCTCCAAGGCCTGCCTCCAAAGGTCACCATGTACCACAACCCAAAGCCTAACATGGGGCTCTACCAGAGCCTAACTACAGCAAGGAAGAAATCCTCAATTCCAGCAGGCTCCAGCTTTCCTGTTCACTATGCTGGGAGAAAGCATGAGGCAACTGTGAGGGTCAAAACCTAGGACACTGTTTGACAATGACACAGTCATGGGACTGTAGAATGCTGCCCCTTCCCTGCCTCTCACCACTGCACCACAGGGCTCTTCTATAATGACAGGATTACAATGGAAAAAAACTGCATGTCTCAGACACCATTTAAGCAGTCTCTGGAGAAACCAAAGGGCAAAAGAGAAGACAACAACAAGATGCCAGGAGTAATTATAGCCTCTAAAGGCACAGCTACAGCAGACAGTAAATAATACCTGACTCCTAGCAAGATAAGCACATAACCACACACTGAAGGACTATTTACCTCAGTTACTTTACTCCAATACATCATGTCTGGTTTTCATAAAAAATTACAAGACATGTTATAATGCAATAAACAAAAACAACAAGAAGAACAACACTGTCGGAAGAGACAAAGCTAGCATCAAAACCAGATATGAGATGTTTTGGAATTATCACACTATGAATTTAAAATAATCATGACTAATATTCCAAGGACACTAATGGAAAAAGTGGACAACACACAAGAAAAGATGGGTAAGGTAAGCAGAGAAATGGAAACTAAGAAAAAAAGAAAGGAAATGCCAGAAATTATAAACACTGTAATAGAAAGGAAAAATGTCTTTGGTAGGACCATCTTAGACTGAACATAGCCAATGAAAGAACCAATGAGCTCAAAAATATGTCAATATAAACTTCTTAAACTAAAATATAAAGGGAAAAAAAACCCACAACAGACTGTCCAAGAATGGTCAAATCATTACAAAATGTATAACATATACTTAATGGGAATACTAAAAGAAAAAGAAAGGAACAGAAAACAATATTTAAGTAATAATGTCTAGCTGAGATGTTTTCAAAATTAATGACAGACACCAAACCACAGATGTAAGAAGCTTAGAGAGCACTAAATAGGATAAATACCAAAACATCTGCACCTAACACATCATATTCAAACTTCAGAAAAACAAAGATAAGGAGAGGGGAAAATCCACCTCACTTAGAGAGAAACAAAAAATAAAAATCACATCAGAATTTCATTCATGAGCCACAAAGCAAGAAGAAAATGGAGTAAGATATTTAAAGTATTGAAAGAAAAGTCAGCCCAGAATTTTGTATCTAGCAAAACCACTCTTTAAAAGTGAGAGAGAGATAAAGACCTTCTCAGATGAACAAAAATGGATTTGGTTCCTATAGTTCTGCCCCGTGAGAAACACCATAAGAAGTTCTGCAGAAAGAAGGAAATTGTATAGGCCTGAAACTTGGATGTATGAAAAGAAAGGAAGCATGTTAGAGAAGGACTACATGAGGGAACATGTAGGATAATGAAGCAATTCTGTGTGACACCGTAATGATGGATATGTAACACTGTATTTGTAAGAACTCAGAAAGCCATCCACACAGAGTGAACCCTAACATAAACTGTGGGTGGATTTCAGCTAATTAAAATGTGTCAGCAGCGAATCACCAACTGTAATAAATGTACACCATTAATTGACATTTTAATAGAGAACCTTGGGATCAGAGGAAAGACGGGACAGACAGGAGCTGTCATTACTTTCTGATCAATTTTTCTGTAAAAATAAGGGTGCTTTAAAGAATAAACTCTATGAATGAAAAAAAACAATAAATGGCAACAAATGAGAAGCATCTCAAGTGCCCGCCAGACAAAATTTACATCAGATTTATCCCCCAAGCAATTGCCAACCCAGACAATGCTAATGTGACTGTATCTTCAAGAGAAATAATTTAGGGTCTATCGTCCCTTTTCCTATCAATACTCATCATAACTGAGTGGGCTTCTGTGGCCGTGTTCGCAGGCAGACATGCACATGTGTGTCTGATGCAGGTTCAGTGTCTTGAGGCAAAGTGAACCATGCAATATGTCAGAGAAGTCTTTCTGGAAGATGAAGGCAAACAGGCAGGACTGACTTTTGTTTCGACGACATGAAAGCCTTTCTCTTTCCTCGCTGAAGTGCATTTGCATGTCTCTGCTGTGAGGGAACTAGCCAAGGGGGTCTGGTTGAACATTTGGTGATTATTAGACTTTAGAAGCTAAGTTATAAATTTGGCGTCATCCCTTCTTGGGATGACAGATGGGGCTCAGATACACACATCCTTGCTACCCGCATTGTACTGCTACCGCCCTTTTAATTTTGTAAACTTCAAAAATTGCTTTGAAGAGCATACATCATGAATGCACTCACAAAAGGATCCAAGCTGTTTCATCTTACACTTGGAATCAAGGGCAAGTAAGGATAAATAACCTCTTTTTTATGGGAATGAGGAAAATCTGGGCTAGAGGTCACCTCAGACTATAAAGTACACTCCCAAAGTAAAGAAAAAAGAACTTAAAGGACAATGGTTTTTCCACAACGTTCCTTCCATTCTTGCAAACAACACGTGGGCATTTCAAGAACCTGCCCACAAGGACTCTGAACCACAGTGAAACACTAGTATGGAGGTCCCTGGTCCACTGAAACATCTCAGACACGCCTGTCAGAGCTGAGCTTTTCAGATCAGGATGGAAGAAAGGCAGCTGTGGCCTCTGACCTCACATCCACCCTCCTTTGTTGCCACAGCATGAAGCTCTGCTACTGCAGGATCACACAGACCACACTGACCACAGACAAGACCACACAGACCACATTGACCACAGGAATATAAAATCACAAGACCACATGGACCACATGGACCACAGAAATATAGAATAACAAGACCACACAGACCACATTGACCACAGGAATATAGAATCACAAGACCACACAGACCACATTGACCACAGGAATATAAAAATCACAAGACCACATGGACCACATGGACCACAGAAATATAGAATCACAAGACCACACAGACCACAGGAATATAGAATCACAAGACCACACGAACCACATGGACCGCAGGAATACGAGACCACAAGACCACATGGACCACAGGAATACAAGACCACAAGACCACACAGACCACATGGACCACAGGAATATAGAATCACAAGACCACATGGACCACGTGGACCATAGACCACAAAGGTAACAAACAGCTCTCTTCCTTACGACTAAGAATGAGGAAGATGCAGCTATCACAGTTCTTCTTTTTCTTTGTTTTTTTAACCTCTTTTGAGTGTAACTTTCTACTATTTTTCTAACAACCAGAGTTGCCCATAATGAAATGTACCGTTTTCTCCACTGTCCTCTTTAACACCGCTGCCGTGGACCTGCCGATGGCCAAGTTTCCGGCTCTGTGGGGATGGATGGGGGGAGACACAGATCACAGGTACTGCTCAAACAGGTAGGTCGATAGTCCCACTTTGTGAACACCCATACTGGACATCCAGGTACTTGATTTAACTACCTAATCGCAGTGTGAGAAAGAGCATCCACCTTCATGATGCAAAGATGAATCTAAATAAATGAGCAAAATGGGTTGGGCTCAGACATGCAGGGAATGGAAAAACCATTTAGAAGGTCTGATGCTTCCCCATGGGCAACATCGGCCCCTGCTCTGGGTCGATGGAAGAAAAAGAAACACCTCTCCACTGACCCTCAAAGCAAATGCTGAAGTTCTGCGACAGCGTCACTTGGTCCTGTCCAGGCTTCTTAGTAGGTACATTGTCACTTGGCCTTCTTTGCTGCAATGGCCTCACCTAAGTATCAATAAAAAAAAGAATTATTTTTAAATACTTAGGCAATGTTTTCCCCTAGAAACAGATCACAGCCTGATGACAAAATAATGGAACAGGGTTGCAGGTCTTGGATTGAAACACAGTTTGGTCGGGAGAATTATCAGTTCATTCCTGAGTGCTCAGAGGAATCCTCTTCAGATGCAGCGTCATTAGAAATCACACAACAGATAGAACACAGAGAAGCAGCCCACACTCGGAAAATAACTGAAGAGAAGTTCTGGGGTCACAGGGTTGGCTGGGAAGGAGGAAGCATGATGGCGAGGCCTAGCCCGCCACATAGCATGCATGTGCTCAGGAGGAAGGTGGGCGTCACACCTGTCACTCCTCCCTGTGACAGAGCACAGCTGATGTGGCAGCATCCTTTCCTTATGTGTGACATGAAAGACAGTAAGTGTTACAGCACTGAGTTGTCAGTTATTTTGTCGTCTGTCTAAATATATTTTCCTGTTGCCTCGGTCGCCCAGGAAAGCTAGGGGAATGGGCTTCCTTTGAACTTGGACTACAGGCAGCATCGCTTGGCAGGAGCCCAGCTTTCAGTGACCTCTCCCAGGCCACCTGTCTGTCCTGATGCTCGTCATCAGGATCTCCAGCAAAGACAGAGCATCCAAGCTTCGATTTGAAATACCACAAGGTTCTGTGCTGGATTCCCGAGGCTCAGCTGGGCAGTACCTTCAGCCTGCCAGGGTTTGTCTTGTCTAATGGACATGACTCTTCCAAGGAGGCAGAAAATTGGAGGGTCCTTGAAAGAATCAACACCATCCAACCATGTCCCGAGTCTGATCACACCAAACGTTCCCATTTCCCTATGAACACGGCACATGGAGGGGTTGCCACTCGTCAGGGCAAAGCTGAGCTGCAGCCACCGATCAATTGTTGCCAATTTCTGAAGAAGTGTCACAGGAAGCTTTTGAGAACTGACAGAGAAAAGTGAGACACTAGCCTTCAACAAAATTAACCAAGAACAGAGAAATAAATGTGCCTGCAAAGGGAAGACAAAATAAATGGGAAGTAAGAGCCGATCTTCCCAAACAGAGCGTGGTCGTGGTCAAGAACAACCACCCTGATCTTTTGGCTGTTAACATAAAACAAAACTTCTCGCCAACATCTCTCTCTTCCACTCATGCCCGCGACCCAACCCACTCACGTCATTATTGCTGAGCAGAGAGGCTGCACTTACCTGCCCGGTATCTACTGATGATCCCCTGTGCGTCAGGCACTGACCTGGATTCTGAGAAATAAGACGTAGCTGTTACCCTCAAAGTCTGTACATTCTGTGTGAGGAGACTGAAAGTTAGGACAAAGTTGAGTTCCTGCGATGACGCTTTTGAGCATGGCCCATAACACTCCTAGCTGTGACTACGTGACACGGGTGCCTATCTCTGGACTTTTCCTAGTTTTTCCATTTCTGCAAGTGCCCAGGGTGCATCACCTCATGTGGTAAGGAATCACAGAGATTTAATTTCAAAACTTGTTTCAGAGTAATTAGATGTGACTCAATTCAGTATTCTTAAATGTTCAGTTACTCTCAATTCCACTCGTTTTCTTATATAGGAATTACGAATTGTGGGAAACACACAACTATTTTTATAATGTTGTATTAAAAACATCAAATTAAGGAGGGTAGAGAAGTCGGTGGAGGTGGGCAAAGGGAGAGAGGGAAATGGGGATAAAAGAGACTCCTCTTGGGGTGTGGGCACAGGATTCAGTGGGCAGATGATGTTTTATTGACTTGCACATCTGAACTTATACCCCAAGAAATTAAATTTAAAACATAAAAGAAAAAAGGGTTTACAAAAACATCAAATTATGGCAGCAGACTCTGCTACCGGTATTTCTTCAGATGAGTTTTTAGGGGATCATGCTAGCTTGTGTATAAATAAAATCACTGTCGAGTTTTAAAATAGTTGCACATTGCCCATGTCACATGACTGTTCTCCTGAAGTTGACTATAAAATGTCCTTGTGGTGGACGGAGGGCTGGGAGGAAATTCCCTTTCGCCAGCCATACCTTTGCTCAGTGCCCTGTTACTTCAGTGGACACTCACCGAGTTCACCAGGAGCTGTGGGGACGCAGGTGCAGTGTCAGGACCGAGTGTCAGTGTCTCACTGCCTCACAGGAAATCAGAGCAACACAGCGGAAGCCCAGCAAGCACATTAATCTCCTTTGGGAGGGGCAAAGTGCAGACCCCTCAAATTAGGTGGACGCCTTTCAGTCAGCAGTATCTTCGGTCACTGCACAGAAAGTGTGGCATTTTGAATGGAAAATAAGTGGAAAGAGGTGGAGGTAAAAAGAGTGGGGAAATTGGAATTGTAGGTGAGCATGAATAGAATCAGTATGATGAAATTATAACGTGATTGTAGTAGTAGTATCTTGTACGATATTATACTAGCTCTTTGTAAGAACTCTATGACGGCAGAGTTTTTTAATATTTAGCAGAAGAAAATTGGCTTAGGAAGTTGACACTTAGCAACTATATGGAGAGCTAGAGCTCTCGCCCCTAAAGGGAAGGGTTTCTTCTCAGGACAGTCTCCTTTGGGACAAATGACGTCAGAAAAGAAATACAATATTTCTCAGAGGTCCAGCAAAAGCATTTAAAATAAATAAACCACCTCCCACCAGGAAGGTCTCCTGGTCCAGGCTGCTGGTTCAATCACTCAGAACAATAAAAACAAAAAACAAAACAAAGCTTGTTTCTTTGCCTGGTTTTCCCATTCTTGAACTGGACATTACAATAGAATCCAAACATCTGGTTTTAACTTCTGTCACTTTTTTCCAACTCATTCTCTGTTGCCAGTATAGCGCACTGAATACTGTGAAAGAAGAAAAACAAGCAAGCCTGACCACAGAATGATTTAAAAACTAATCGTTTTGTAAACCGTGTGGCTCCTGATCAGTTCGTCTCGTTACTGCACGTGAGTCTGCGTGTGATCGTCATGTGACCTAGGGTGCGTGTCACTCATCACCAGTGCCACATGCACGTGACACCTGAGTCACCAAGGGGCACTGGTCATAAAGGCAATGCTGGGTGTCGTGTGCTTGGCTGACCATTGTCTAGGAACACCGGTTGGAACACAGTCTGGATGCGGGTCAGTGACCCATGGGCCCCAGCAGTGAGGACAGTTACCCCTGGGGACTAGACACACAAGACTGGGCGAGGGCAGTGGGGGACAACCTAAGTGCACATCTTGGGGCAGAAAACTGTAGAACAGAAAACGTCCAATTTCTCATTCCTTTACCTACAAAATGCTCCCTTGTGGGATGCCCACGCCACATGGCTGCAGATATGAACCGTGGCCTCAGGTTGTCCTCTTTAATTCTGATGACAGCCATACGTACGCAGGTGGTGTTGGGCTCCTCGTTCTCAGTTGGGGTACTTTGCGTGCACAGAGGGCCCAGGGTCCCTAACGAGGGTCACTAGTGTCTGACGTGATCAAGCCCCCATTTCATATGCAAGTCCTCCTGGCTTCCCCTCTGTCTTCCCTGCATCCTCCAGCTGCCCTACTCTGTGGACCTCCCTCCTGAGTTGCCTCCAGTCCACACGTGTCCCTTGTTATTCACCTATGAAGTGTACACGCCAAGGTTAAAGGCTAACTGTGACCTTGACAAGGGACTTAACCTTTAGGGGCCTTTGTTTTAGTAACAGTGACATCAATACCTACCATAGGGCTCCTGAGACTATGGAACACATATGTGTGCACACAAATACCATGCATGCACTCGTGCCTACTCACACACATGCACACACAAAGATGTACATGCATACACATGCATGCATGAATACCATGAATGCACACACATGCATATTCACACACATACACAAATGCACTCAAACATGCACACTCACACTTTCACATGCATGTGCTCTCACACATTGGCACACTCGTGTGCTCTTGCACACTCACGCCCATGCATACATATGCCTCCTTTTGAACATATACTAGTTAATAATAACACAATGCTTAGTTAATTATTAAAAAATGAAGGCCTAACAGCCCTATGAGATTACCTGCTAATCTCCATGGGTCCATGATTTGATTTGCTGCCTGTGGTCCTATAAGAGTTTCCCCTGAAGCTGTATAGCATGCCTGACTGTCACAGAGCATGCGGTGAGAGGGCAGACCTCAGCCTGATGCCCCTCTCCCAACGCCCTCCGGCTTCAGATCTTCCTTCTCATGGGCGTGACGCCAGCGGAGCTGCCACATGCTGAAACTGTTATGGAGTGACAGATAGATGTGCTCGGTTCACAGACCTGGGAACCTTTTCTGCGCCGCTGTTGTCAAGCTGAGCGATTTCAGGACCCCATTCTCAGATGGCAGTCCGCATTGATCCCAGGGTCGGCCGCATGGAACCACTCACAGGCAGATGCTGGGCTCAGAGCCTCTGCGTGGGCGGTGCATCACAGTCACCATCCGCGCAGCTCCCAAGGCCAGGATGGCTCTGGGCCAGCAGGTCAGGGGATGGAGGTCACTGTGGAAAGAGGCTGGCAGCCCAGACTTTGCCACGCGAACAAGCTGGAAACCTCATTTCCCAGAGCAGCTGTCCTGGACCTTCCCAGAGACTGGGCATTTGGTGCCCAGATGTTTGGCTCTTTTTCCATTTTGGGGGGAAAAGAGAAAAAACCTCTCCAAGGAATGTCCAGCCTTGTTAATGAAAAAAAAGGAGCTTTTTCTCAGCAAGTTCATCATGTAAGAGCATCTTTCACGTGGCTGTGTGCCCTTGAGTGCAGCTGAGCCCAGCGCTGTGTCCCTCGTGAGTCCATCCATGGGGACCACGTGGTGGCTCGTCCACTGGGAGAGTCCTCGCCAACTGGGGCCCAGGTACCTTGTCTTGTGTCCCAGGTCATGGACACTGTGTGCCTTTGGGTTGGAGCTGCTCACTTAGGAAATACCAGCCTGGGTGCACGGGAAAGTGGAGGTCCCACCGAGGACAGGACAAACCTCTGACAAAAGAGGACGAGGATACAATGGAAGATGTGATGAGTTTATGAAAGTATCAGATTCTACACGGCAGAGTTAATGATTTTAAAAAGTGGCAAAGCCCTGAACAGCGCTGAAGCAGGTCTCACGTTCCTCACGCTCGTCAGGGCAGCTGCACCCGAGGCCAGTGTCCTCGTGAGAGTCCCTGTGATGTCACCTCCATCGTACACTAGCAGGCTGTCTGCCTGCACCCCTCGGAACTTTGTGACAGTCAGCAGATATGGAGTTTCCATCCCGCAGCCCTTTGTCCTGCTGTCCCCTCTGCTGCCTTTCCGAGTCTAACTTGGGGACATCCCTCCTGCTCTCAGGGAAGGAACACCGGCTTATCTGACCATTCCCAATCATTCATTAACTTAAGAAAACTTACTGAGTAAACATTCTGTTCCAGGTGCTGTGGTAAGAACCAGAAATACCTTGGTGACCAGGGAGCAAGCCCCTGGTCTCACTATCAATTTGGTGGGGAAGACGTGACAAATAAGCCATGAGTGGTCACGACGGAAAAAACCTGAGAAAAGGAACAGGAGGGGCCTTGTGGATGACACACTCGGGAGGAAGATGAGGGACAGATAGGGTCAGGAAGGTGAAGTGGGGAGTCAGCAAGCTGGCTGTTTGCTGCCCGTCTGCAGGACTGGACGTGTGAATTTGGCTGCAGGAGGGGTTGAACTGCGGATCTAAATTTGAAGTCATCAGCACGCAGGGGGCAGGTGGGACCCGAGCAAATGAGAGAAGAAAGGTGTCTGGAGACTCACTGGGCAGCAGGCTCAGGTGGACAGCTGACAGACTCGTGTCCAAGGGGACAGGCTGGTGGACTGGATCTGACGTGGTTGGTGTGTGCAGTAAAGTAAGGATTAAAAATCCTCCAGTAGGTTCTGTGTCATGAAGGCCTTTGCAGAGGTGGAAAGAGCTGTGTGGGCATCCTGGGTCAGGCAGGGAACATGGCGTCCTTCAGGGTAGTCTTGCCACAAAGAAGAACAGAAAGACTTGGAGGTGTTGGGGGTGTAATCAAAGATTTAATTTTATTTTTTTAAAGACAAGAAAATGATTTTGTTGTGGTGGTTGATGGGAATTACCCAATAAAGAGAAAAAATAGTGATGGAAGAGGCTTCTCGTTGGCCGTTCCTGCATGGGTGGGGGCTGGGCTCCCTGCCCAGGGACTCTGCCCTGCAGCAGGGAGATGGCTGGTCAGGATGCCAGGAGCCTGGAGGATGGGCGCAGGTGGGCAGGGATGGGAAGTGAGGGAGAGTGGACGCTCTGTGAAGGATGCGAGGACCACCGGCCAAGAGCGACAGAGCGGAAGAGCTGTTGGGGGGTTGAAGAGAGAAGGCGTTGTGAAGGGTCAGGGAAAGCGCACGTCAGGGGACAGTGTCTGATTGCAAACAGCCCACCTGTCCTCCTTCCGAGATGTTTCCCAGGATTGGTGGCTGCGGTGGCTTCCCCATATCCGTGCTGTGAAACGCAGAGCATTGCTTCACCCAAGGGAGGTTTCTCAGCAAACACTGAGATGTGAGAGGGGACGTGGGTGAGTCTGCAGAGAAGGAGACAGGAGGAGACGGAGGTTTAGTCCGAGAGCAGGTGACAGTGGCCGAGGTGCCATGAGGAGGGTGGGTGGACAAGCGGAGGGTCCGCGTTAGGTGACGGTTACAGAGGGGCGCATTATCAGAACTACCCCTGGATTTTGTTTCCTTGTTTGCTTCCAACCTGGAATGGAACAAGAGGTCCCTGCCTCTCTGTCCCCTTCGAGATCAGCCTCAGTTCAGCTCCTCATAGTCACTTTCCAGGCGGATTGGTTCCGCATCTGGATTGGATGTTATCAGACGTCACTGTCAACGTTTTTGTTGGGTAACAAACACTCTCGCCCTTTGCTTTTGCTGCATGAGAACTCATGAGGTGGATGGCATGTTTAATCAATTTCAGCATTCGATATATTTCATTTATCTGAGACACCATCGTTGCTCCAGGGCACCTGGAGGCCCAGAAGTGAAATACCAGCATTTTAAATTCCACAAACCAAGAGAAAACTCCCCACCCTGAGAGAAGGAGAGGGCAGCAGAGGAGGAGGGGGAGTAGGGGGAGAAAGAGGAACTTGGAAAGGATGGAGGGGGGAGAAAGGCCAGAATGCTCAGTACCAGCTTTCACATAAACAACACAGCATGCGCCCGCTAATTGAAAACATGCTGCTGTCAGGGATCAATTATCATTACATGTTACTGTTATATATATTTATTTTTTCAAAGTCACTTCTTGACTCAAGAAACACAAAATTTTACCAACTTAACATTCCAGACAAAATATCATACCAGCACCGGGTGACACTTGGGCACAGAAAGCAATCTTAAGGCCGGTCACCAACAAGGAGCCTTGCCTGTTTGAAAAATTTTTTTATTAAAAAAAAAACAACAACCCTGTAAATTAAAGACCTACATGTCAAACACTTGCCAGGTGAAGGGAACACACACCAGATGCTTTCCTGGCCGTCAGAAAGGACGATAACTTTGCTGTATAGATGGTTTAGTGATGTCCAATTGTTGCAGATTTAGCCCAAGTAAAGAAAGTGCTTGTCACACAGTTAAATGGAGGGGTCTTAGTAGCTAATCCAAGTGAAACATGGGCCAGTTCTGACCTGAGCTCTTGGGAGAGCGTCCCACCAGTGTGCCCTTCTCCATCACGGGCACGTCTCTCCTGAGGGGACACGTCACAGTCTGGGTCTCATTTGACTTCTCTCACCTGACCACTTCCCTCTCTCTCTGCCTGTTATGACCGCATGGACTCATCTTCCTTGATCGTGGACAATGAAACAGACATGGTGACCATTGAGTTAGCTAAGAAAACAGCTGGACTCCTGTGAACGTGTGAACCCCTATCCGTCCTGGCTGGTGGCTTCATTGCCCACATTTTCTAGTGTAGCCTCTGGGAGAAGCCTGCTGATGCTCCTCTCCTCAGTGACGTCAGGTGAGGGAGGGAGCACCTGACCTGGCTGAGCACGGTGAGGTCGTCCAGCCTTCTTATTCCATCCGCCCCGTCATGCTGGAACCACCCTAGGGCTCATGGCTCTGGGCAGTGTCTGACTCGCATTCGCGGCAAAGACTGGAGTTGCCTAGAAACGTTTTTCTCTAACGGGCTGACTCCGTGGTTTCCCTGTGCTGGTGCCTCTGTTTCTGATCTTCCAGCATTTTCCTGGAACTTATTTATTTCAGCTTTAATTGTTGTCTGACTTCTGTTTGGGATCAGAGGCAAAGGGAAGGCAGATGTGTGTGTTCCATAAGTCATATTTTCCCACAAACTCTTTAGAGAGAGAGAGTTATAAATTTGATATTGTAAAAAGGCTTACAATAATTTCAAATCTTACCCTCCGCATTGCATATTCATTATTCATAATATAACAGATATACTAAAATAACAACTATGGTTTCTTTGTCCTTCATTAGGGTACTTCAGAAATTGCTTGAAGCTACAGGAACATAATGAAATAAAATTGTTCCTAAAACAGACCTATATCCCAACAAACTCAAATGCAGAGTTATTTCAGTGATTGAAATACTTTATTCAAAGATATATAATGTAATTTTATCTATTGTTTCCTACCAAGGACATTTTTTGAAGTAAAGTGTGAGTAGGAAATAAGTTACCTAATCTGCTGTGGGTCAGCACAGCTAGTAATTCCAGGTCCTAAGTGGGAACAGCATGGAATTAAGAAAATAGGCTTAAAGAGAAATAGGATGGCTCAGGCTCTCTTTACATTGAAGAACATAGCTTGCAAAAGGTGAGTCTCCATCCCCCTACCGCTTTATTTATAGGGCAAAGTGAGGTCATTAGCAAATCAAAGGGATCATTAAAACAAAGTTACATTTCCAAGGCAACCCAAGAATTCTCCCAAGTGCAGAAAACCCCACCATACATAACATCTTAACTTCACAAAACAAAGGATAAAAAGAAAACTGCCTCCAGTCTCTCAGAGGGACATGGAAGATAGGATGAGAGCAAACAGTCCAGCATCACAGCTAACATGAAGGTGTGTAGAAAAATTTAGCCTTTAGCAACTTAACCAAGCAAGTGAGGTGGGGAGTTGGGATGAGTGCAAATACTCAGCTTCATAGCCAATATGGAGGAGTCGGGGGAAGAACTTAGCTTTTTGCTAAGCCTCAAACTTACAAAGGTTTTGCCACTTTCAGTCTCCCACACTAATCAGATAGCCACAATTGGCACTGGGCGTGAGGAGGAAACAGGTGAGGGAAAGAGGTACATTTTTAACACCTGGCCACATGCAAATGAGCTCCAGCCTTATTTACTTGACTCATTTAAAAACTTTGGGCAGGTATTCATAAACATCACTACAAATTGGGCACATGGGTACTGAGTTGAATAAGACAGAAAACACAAAGATCATGTCTACTCTGGTCCATCTCCCAGACATCCAGCCCAGAGGCCTAGCGAGAACAAACATCAGGTCCTAACTAAGTGGTGGAGTGTCTGGGTCCATAACCCCGGGAGGCCCATTGGGCCAGCTCAGCGTTGCCCTGAGCAAACCTGCACTCCACCCCGTCCATGACCAACTGCCCCACCAACAGGTATCGTCATAAAATATCAGTGAAAATTTATAGTCATTGTAGAAAAAAAAAATACAAAGTCTTTCTTATATGAGCTCCATCCTCAACACAGACAACAATGTATTGAAGTCACACTCACAGAGATGGACCCAAATAGTCACAATCCCGTAATTAACGCTTACAAGTACCGGTGTGGGGCAAAGTTGCTACTGAGATGGCCCAGTGGAGTGTGGCTGAAAATATCAAGTCTTGAATTTGTTTTCTTGTACAAAGTAGAAACGTGTGAGGTTTACAATACCAATATGCTTTAAAGTTGTCTGTTTTTCTAAACCATCATATTCTTTTTTAAAAAAAAATCACTTCTCTCAACAAGATATTCTTCTCTACAGAATGAGAATAAGAAGTGTAGTTAGAGCCCCAAGGTTTGAGAACTGGTAGGGCAGGCAGACTTACAGCACAGCCAGGGGTAGGAGCAGGCCAGCGTGCCAGGCCCCCCAGGGCACAGCTCAGCCCCAGCGTGGGCACTTCCTGGGATGGCCCCAGCTCAGTGACCCACACTGGGAGCTAGTCAAAGGGGGCAGGAGGTCAGCTGAGATGAAGCATGCTCCTGTGACCTGGCGCAGGACAGGAAAAGCGCTGGCACGCCCTCTGCCCACAGAAGCAGCTGAGGCACCAACGCCCCAGGAGGCCACTCCCTCCGCAGCCCACGGACAGTGTGTGACTTACTAACTTCCTGCCAAATGGGTCCTGCTGCACAAATTGGGCTTTTCGGGTTTTATTGTCCCCTCAGGGGGTTCCTGCTGCCGGATGTTGGCACATTCTCTTTCATTCTTTATCTATTATTTACACTGGGAAATAGTCCTGTTTTTCTTTCTGAAACCCTTTCCTTGTTCCTGGCACTGGTGGAAGAATTTTTGTTACTTGTATAAATTACCTATTACAGAGCGTTTCCTGGCTTGTGTGTCAGAGACGGCGCCCATGACGCTGGAACCCACGGTAACTGAGGCTATTGTAGTGGCTCAGGACGTGGCCATTTTATGTTGTGAATCAAAATCCTGTGAGACTCGCCTGACCTGTGGTGGCACAGTGGATAAAGCGTCGACCTGGGAACACTGAGGTCGCCAGTTCAAAACCCTGCACTGGTCTGGTCAAGGCACATATGGGAGTTGATGCTTCCAGCTCCTCCCCCCCTTTCTCTCTTTCTCTCTCTCACTCTGTGTCCTCTCTAAAATGCATACAATAAAAAGAAATTTAAAAAAAATAAAAATAAAAAAAAAATCCTGTGAGACTTTACCCTGGAGCCGGGCGGCTGGCCACACAGCCCCCACAGCCTTGACCCTCTCGCTGCCTGCAGTGTGGTGTCCACCACAGGGAGCGTGTGTGTGCACCCTCGTGGGCACAAGAGAACTGCCACTGGGCTGAGTACAAGGTGTGGGAACTGCTTCATATATTTACCAGTTCTCACTCTGTGTCATGCTGTGTGCACATCATGGATAGTATCAGCAGTGTGCACGTGTGACACATAAATCCATGCACCTGCTCACGGGGGCGTGGGGGGAGTGCCCCTCAGCTCCCACATGCACTGAGCTCCGGCAAGCCTCCTGTGGAGCAGCAGCCTCCATATATCCCCTTCGGCACCAAAGCTCTGAGCACCCTGCCCTGTTGCTTCCTGCCACCCGGCCTGCCCACCATCCACCTTGCCCAGTGTGCCTGCTGAACCCTTTCCTCCCTGTCCTCACGCAGGTTACATGTCATGTTTATGCAGTCTTTCCTGGCCGCCCACCACCAGGTCTTCAGGTGGGGCCTCCTGGTGTCAGACACAGGGCTCTCGTGTCCCGCGGTCAGGAGCAAGGTCAGGGCAGGGGGTTCAAATCTGCCCACATCAGCCAAGTGGACCTGGTCAAACTCAGGAATTTCTGTGACTCAGTTTCCTCCTCTGTGACAAGAACGGTCCCAAGACATGTTGTGAGGACCGGAGGCCTGACTGTGTGGAGTGTGTGTTTAGACTCAGGTGTCCTGTCTGTTTCTGTCCTTCACCAGCAGGGGAGTGGCTTCCGGAAGGGCCACAGGTAAACATACAGGTGAATATTCTGATGACTAGATTCTTCACACAAGTAATACTTTACTCTTAAACCTCTTAGAGAAATGGTGTTATTTGTACACCCGCAGCAGACAGTACGCTTTTGCAGACCCTGAGCCCCATGGCTGAGAGCCCGCCGGACACAGAAGACAGGCCCAAAGGGGTCACCTGGCTGAGTTGAGACAGCCAGGCCCACCCTTGCTCCTCAGGGAGGGACAGACACACAGCCAGGCTCGAGTGTGGGACTGGGCACCCATCTCCCACCTGAGTCACGAGCAGGGAGAGAGCCCACAGCATGAGACCGGAGAGGAAACCAGGATAAAAGGTCACACTGTCTGGGAGGAAAACAAGGGACAGACGGGTCTTCTGGGAATGGATCCCAACTTGTCTAAGAAAGCTTCAGTCCATCACATTGGGCAGAGTTAGGGTCAGCACTATGCTGGCATCGACGGGTCTGATCTAAGTTCAAGCTTGTCCACAGCAGCCACATGAGCTGGATGCGCCACGTGACCTCTTAGGATTTGGCTCTGACCCCAGTGAACTGAGGTAGCAGCCTGGGGCTGGAAAAGTTTGTGGACGTGATGGGCTGGGAGGGTGCCTGGTACCCCTCCCTGTCCCGAGCTGCACTTCCTTCTAAAACCTTAAAACACAATTCTCCATCTAAAACACTCCTTTATGGTATGAGCTAGGGATCCAATAATCTGTGAAGAAAGTTAAATTCTGTTGCCCAAGGAAGAGACTGATCGTGAATGGCCACACAGGGATGGTCTGACCATCAAGGTGGAGGAAGTGAGTGTCATGGAACGTTGGAGAACCACCTGGGCCAGAGCAAGTGCTGACACTGGCCTGCCGGGTCCCGGAGATGACCTCACGTGCAGGGGCAGACATAGGGAGAAAACAGCGGATTTGGTGCTGGAGGTTCCGGGACCCCAAGACGGGCTCCACACTGGATGGAAACAGGCAAGTCTCCACCTGACTCACCGAAGTTCTCCATTATGAGGGACATGACAGGGATATTATGGCTTCTGGAGGGGCTCATGACTGTGGAGGGCGAGGCTCTGTGACAAGCAGGTGCCCCTCCTCAACGAGAACACAGGTGTGCCCAGCCCCTTCCATTACAGACCAGTTAAAGTACTTGTTTTAAAACCACGAGAAGGTCAGGATTTATTAAGGTGTTTCTCGCCAGCCTGGGGCAGGGCTATGTGCCCGCCGGCCCCTGCGGAGGAGCACATTGGGGTACATGCAGATGGCAGGGCATCAATTTAAAAATAAAATGTGTATTTGTAGGAAAGTACCGGAACCAGAACCACTTTTTATTGTACAGAACACGTGTCACTTTCTCTACTTCAGATGAATTTCAAAGCTACTCTTCCCCCAAATTAGCTCTCTGAAAACCACACACCTGACACTGAGCAGGTGGTTCAACGGACCTGGATTGGGTAGGGACGTGTGTATCCGAGAAAGCCTCGCTTCCTAATGATGTGGCTTTTCTGTGCTAAGTGTTAAAATTGTGATGGGAGAGATCCAATTCTCCTGCGAACACACAGATGGCTAGAAAAATAAGCACAGCCCATATCTTGCAAACAGAAATAGGAACCCGCACCAGCAAGCCAGGTACTTTTCATTCATTCTTTCAACATCTGTGTTTGACAGAGGTCCGCAGAGAGGCGCCAAGCACGCCATGGACAAGCCGGACACTACCCTGTCCGTTCAATGCTTTGATGTAATAAATGGCAGTAACTAACCTAGAACTCATATTACTTAGGGGACGATAGAGGTCGGGTGACAAACATAGGACTTAGGGCATGGCTGTTTAGTAACTAGAGTTCATCGTATTTCAGTGACCAAGAGCGTGTGAGGTGCTGACGGGCTCGTTTCTGTTCCTAACCCTTTGCATTCAGACCCGAAACTGGCCACGCAGGCATACCTCCCGTCCTGGCTGCACATATTGGTGGCTTCGGGCCAGACCTATAACTTGCGCACCTCGGAAACAGCAGAACTAAGATGAACAACCTCTTTCGATTATGAAGAAAACATACCTGTCCACTGTTCACACACACAACTAATTCACTTTGACTGAATATCCAGTTCAAGGGAATAGTAGAGGGACCATGCATTGGGCACTGCTGGTCCTCAGGTAGAAATGAATTTAACCTCATCTATAGTTGCTGCCCGTCAAGGTGGGATGTGCCATGTGGTCTGCAGCAGGGTGACTGCATGTGCGGCGAGGATGGCTTGCAGCTGGGGCACAGTGTCCCTTGTTGGAGTTCCAGAAGGACAATGGCCTGGAGCTGACTAGCAGGCAGCTCCCAGTGGCCCTTCAGTTCTGGGTAGCCGGTCTGTAGCTGCGACCTACAGTCCCAGGGCATGGGACGCACCTCAAAAGCTGTGGTCCTCTTCCCGACACCTGCACAAGGTGAGCGTCCCAGCACTGCCCAGACTGAAAACCAGCAGAACCATGTGGCACCACATGGGTCCCGCAGGGAGAGACACCCCTTTCGGGGAGGATGCGGCACCAAGATGGTAACTAAGTCACCACGAAGGACCAGGCGCATCTCGCCTCTGAAAGGGCACTTCTATGACAGAAATGTTTTTCATGCAGAGTTACACAAATATGTGCAGATAGGAAAAACGGATAGGGTTGGCTAACGTGCACATTAATTTATAACCACAGATTCTTAGAGAAGAGCTGGGAGGTGATATAGCCAAAGCAGCAAGCAGCTGACCAGACACCCAGCGGAGGGAAGCAGCTTCCAGTCGGTGAGAAACTCAGCTTTGGAAGCCGGACGCCAGTGACCGCTCCTATGATATGGAAGCCCAGCACCTCATCATGGTCTTATTCCGTGTGTACGACAAGAATGTTTTTATTTTTCTTGTCTAAGAGAAACAACTACGTACCCTGACAATGAATGAACAGTTATTTACCTGACCTGACCAGGTGGTGGCGCAGTGGAGAGAGCATCAGCCTGGGATACTGAGGACCAAGGTTCGAAACCCTGAGGTCGCTGGCTTGAATGTGGGATCATAGATATGATCCAATGGTCCCTGACTTGAGCCCAAACGTCTCTGGGTTGAGCAAGGGGACATTGGCTCAGCTGTAGCCCCCCCCAACTCCCCCGGTCAAGGCACAGATTAGAAAGCAATTAATGAACAACTAAGGAGCTGCAACGAAGAATTGATGCTTCTCATCTCTCTCCCTTCCTGTCTGTCTGTCCCTAATTGCCTCTCTCTCTGTGTCTCTCTCACTGAAAAAAAAAATAGTAATTTATCTGGAGTGAGTAAAAAAATGCAAGAAGTATATGAACGGCATCTGGTGAAGTTGACAAGTCCAGGTTGACGCATGTTTTCATTTTATTGAAATTCTGTCTACATTTCCACAAAGACGTGTTCACGAGGCTGATGGGAGATGAGCTGCAGGGACAGCTGAGACACCAGCAGCCTTTCTGACCCTGCAAATCCCCGCACACCCATTGCCGAACAGCTGCACCATGAGGATCCCATGCCATTTACAGGAGGAAATAACCCCACAGAGCTTCCTCGTTTTAATTGGATCGCTTGTTAACAAACTGCCATGACCCTTTCCTTGAGACCATAAACTTGGGAATTTTTCATTATGGATTTTACAGCCTTTATAAGTGGTCTGAACACATTTTGGGGAACAATTTTGGGTGTCGAGATTAGGTTTGTGTTTCTATTTTAAATCACTCCTTATTCATTAAAATGTTAGCATCAAATCACCTTTTCTCCCATAAAACGAACAACAACAACAAATAAAGAGTGTGTTCTATTATACATTAAAGGAAACGCACAAAGCCATTGGAAAGAAATCTGTGCTTTTCCAGTTTGCTGCCTGTCCCCCAAGGAGCACGTCTGAGCACCTGCAGGACGCTGGCTAATGCTGCGCGGTGTTTGCCAGGCAGCTTCTGCCACTCTGGCACCGAGGGAGTTGTGTTCCTGAACAACAAAGGCCGGGCCATGCTGCCCGGGCTGAGTGCTGCTTGCCAGACAGAGGAGGAAGCGTACACAGACTGCCGGATAGCTGTGAAATTTATGAGTGAGCGTGTCACGTCAGCGTTTGTAAATTCTCATGCGTGTAGATATAAATGCCTATTCAGAGTGCATCATTCATTGTTTAGTTATTATTAAAACACTGTTAAAATTCCTTCTGAAGTCATTCTTACCAGAACATTTTAATAAACCAACAACTAAATAAACAAGTAGCGCCAATAAGTGGGGTCATCACCATCCTCTATTGGAAAATAGCAGAATTAAAAACACCACATCAGATCATTATGACCAGGCCAGCGGACCAGGCTTGTCAAGTTTATTTATCTCAATCGGAAACACCTACGAACATATGTAACCCAAACCCATCTTTGTGTAAAAACCGCAAGTAATTCAAGAAATTGCCGTTATTAAACGTGCAGAATCTTGTCCCCCTGAGTTTATGAAGGACCTTGGCTGGGACTTTTGGGAGGAAGGGACGGTGGGAGAAGGAGCACCCTCCACAAAGACTTGAGTGAAAGAACCCAGACAGAGAAGAAGTAGAAGTATGACTCAATTTACACAAAACTAAAAAAAATAAACAGGCAAAACCAAAATATTAGTATTTAGAGGTGCAGCTTTTATAGCTGTAATTGGTAATCAGAGGAACTTTCTTTTAAATAGAGACAAAAACATTCAGATCATACCACTTAGAGCAACAATTCTGCACATGATGCCCCAGGAGCATCCCTGCCTTGTAACTGGGTGGTGGTTAGAAACACGAGTACCCAGGACCCACCAAGACACCCAGAGACACAAATTCATGGTGGGGCCCCGGAATGTCCACCTGACAAGTGTCCTCAGTATTTATCAGACTCATCAGAACTCTATGTTCTGAGAGTACTCTTATTTGTTGTTCTGAAGACTTATAAAACTACAGTTTTCCTTTAGTGATAATAATTTTAAAATAGGAGAAAATGTAGAAAAGAAGCCATATCAAACCTGCTCGAGTTTCTGAGTTTGAAGACTATGGAAAGGAGGGTGGGACGAACTCCCGGGAGGGAAGGCGTGAGGTTGGTCCAGGACGCACAGTGCCACCATTAGGAATCTCAGGTCCTTATCAGCCACAGTAGGGTGCCCATCCAATCTAACTTCTATAGCAGGGCTGTCTCTGACACCTCTCTGCCTGTTTCTGGTCCTTCCATGTCCCCAACACTCAGAGGACCCATGGGAGGGCATGCGGGTCTTTCCAGGGCTATAATCCCCACCTCAGCCAAGTAACCAACCAAGGTGACCTTACACTGCACAAGGTGTTACGAGGTCTAAGGCATCTGTGAGCTTGTTGAAAAATTTACTGAACTGTGTAACTGAAAGCTAGTACACCAGCAAGCACTTCTGATCAACAGCCATCTAAAATGCATGACTTTTAACTTGTTTTAAAGAATTGCAGAAGTAGGCACATTCTGTGATAGTCAAGAGCCACTCAATGATCACAAATTCGCAGGCTGTGTTTTTAAACCCTTACTCTTTAATGACGGGGCTTCCTTCCAGCCTGAGTCCTATTTTCTGGGGCTTTAATGACCTCAGGTCAAGAAACCCAAATAGAGATCGGTCTTTCTCTTTAACACTCTACAGCTAGGAGTTCTGATTTGGCAAATGTGGATTTGGCCCATAAAACACAAGAGGCACCATAATCCCAGCTGACCGCACCTCCATGTGCCTGCATTAAAATGGGAAGTTGGGAGCCTGACCAGGTGGTGGCACAGTGGACAGAGTGTCAGACTGGAACTCAGAGGACCCAGGTTCGAGCCTCGAGGTCGCCGGCTTGAGCGTTGGCTCTCTGGCTTGAGCATGGGATCAGAGACATGACCCCATGGTCACAGGCTTGAGTCCAAAGGTCACTGGCTTGACCCCCAAGGTCGCTGGCTTGAGTAAGGGGTCACTGGCTCTGCTGTAGCCCCCCAGTCAAGGCACATATGAGAAAGTAATTAATGAAAAACTAAGGTGCCAGAACAAAGAACTGATGCTTCTCATCTCTCTCCCTTCCTGCCTGTCTATCCCTCTGTCTCTATCTCTCTTTCTAAAATAAAAAGGGGGGTGAGAGTTAAGACAAATCTGCAAACTGACCACGGCCCTGTGTCCAGAGCAGTAGCTTGTGGTGACTGACACAGCACTTGGCCCCCTCCTACCCCTCCCCGGCACAGGCATCTCAGCCAACACTGTACCTGCCCCTCCAGAAAGAGCTGGAAGCAGAAAATGTGAGAAACGGTGTTCAGACATGTCACCTAACTTTGTCCTTTAAAGGTTTTCCTTCTGGGGTGCTTTATAATGAAGATAATATAGGAAACCACTCCAAATAAATGCACTTAAAAATAATTAGAGTGTACAGTAAAAAAATGTATGGCAACCATTGATCTATTGGGTGGGAATTAATAATACATACAGGTGTGACTGTGGTTACCATACAACGGGCAGCATGGTTGGCCAACACCCTGTCCTCTCATGCCCTCAGGTTGTGGCCAAAGACAGAGGGACAAGTCCTAGGTGAGGTTATGGGAAAGTTCTAAGCTATACTCCAGCTCAGTAAATACTACATCAATCCGACCAGAAGAGACGTGTTGGTGCCCTCTTTGGGAAGAATGATAAACCACGTTTTCCTCACCTCACCACCCACAACCTCAGGAAGTGGGGGGACCATGTGGGCTGCAGGAGGTGTTTGACAATCTGACCCACCCACGCTAGTCTCAGCCCTCTGTCCACCACTACCCTTCAGAAGAGCAAGTCTCTTGTTATGTAACAAACCATGGAGTCTGTAGGTCATGACCCAACTACAGGCTAAAATGCTCCAGAGTAAAAACCACTTATCTCTGCAGGGCCAGTATCTAGCATGATCATTACATATAGGGATGTTGTAATAAACGCTAGTTATATGAATAACTGAATGTATGAATCTAAAATCACATATACAATTACAGTGTGCAAAATGTATCCCAAAGTGGGACATGTGCCCAAGAAGATGTATTTCCTTCCAAACACAATGGCAGGTTTTGGTTAGCAGTTGAGACCCAGC
Source organism: Rhynchonycteris naso (assembly GCA_037038555.1). Classification (NCBI taxonomy): domain Eukaryota; kingdom Metazoa; phylum Chordata; class Mammalia; order Chiroptera; family Emballonuridae; genus Rhynchonycteris; species Rhynchonycteris naso. The sequence goes on from CM073001.1 coordinate 110,841,137, forward strand.
AGAGAAATGAAGAGATGAGACTACAAAATTCACACCAACGTTCAGCAGCTGAGCCACAAATCGTGTGCTCACACCCAGGAAACTCATGACAGGGGGGTGTGCTAAATTCTGTCCCGGGGCCACTTGCTGGGGCTTAAAACACAAGGAAAAATGTTTCCTTATTAACCTAAAGTCATGTGACCTAAACACCACTGCGTTTCACATCTAAGATGTGCGTATCAATAATATATCAAGTGCAAGTGCAGCCTTTATTCAAAGTTCAGGGAAGGCAGGAACATATTAAGGGGACTGTCAGGGTTGGAGGAAGGAGAAGCTGGGGCCCATCAGAACTGCAGGCGTGCGTCCAGTCCACCTCCGCCACCTGGCCATCAGCATACCACAGCCCAACGCAGCGTCCTACGGGCACTGCCTCTGCGCTCCGCACACCCATTTACTCCAAAGATCTGTGCTCTCTCTGATGGTTTTTCCAGAGAGTTTGTAATGGTAATTACACCCTGAAACGATGCTCTATTTCCCGCACAGCCCGTTCCTGCGGTTTGGCTTACCATCTCTGAGGTCCAGGTGTGGGTAGCACTGGAGAGCTTACAGGAACCCAGGGGCGCACACGCCGTGGGGCCTTACAGGCAGCAGGACCACATTCTAAGCAGCGAGAACACACCTCTCAGCCACACCTCCTCTGGGGAGAAGAACGCTCCACCCCACCCTGCGCCCCTCCTTGCTCCCTCATGGAGGGGACTGCCGGGCTGTGTGTCAGCTGGTTGTCCAGGTCTGCCTCTGGGACAAGCCCCTGCTTGGGTCTCTCTCTCTATCTTCTCCACCACCCACGTTGGTGAGCCAACCAAGGGCATGGCCCCACAGGGGAGGAAGTTAGAACATCTTTCTCTACTTCCTTCCCCACCTTGATCTCTCAGGCTCCGCCCGTCTCTTCATCTTGAGAACCCCTCTCTGTAGTCAGTCCTGGTGAGATGGGTTTGAGTTCAGATGACACAGGAAGACCTCACAGCTCCCTGGATGCTATCATGAGCAGCTAGGACTCAGGGTTCATGTGGCGCGCCTCCTCTCAGCCACCACTCCTAGGGGCACACAGTCAGAATGTCACACTAAGGGGGCAGGTGCTCCTGCATGGCCCTAATGCCACCAACACCCAACCCAGAACTAGAACGGTCAGGAATTGACCTGGTTCTCACCAGGAAAGAACACGGGTCTGTGTGGGCGCTATGCGTGGGCTGAGGTGATGCTGTGATGACTGATTGACCCTTCTCGGTGCTCGGAAACACCAAGTGTGGGCGTTCCGTTTGTCCTGGCACCTCAAGAAGGCTCCAGAAAGAACTGGTTTTGGATCGGAGAGCAAACTAAAGATGCAAAGTACAGGAGCTCTGACGTCACAGACAACACAAGGACCACCGTCTCTTCTGAATCTCTACAGAGACCTATTTTTAGGACTTTTCCTAACATCTTAAAATCTCCTGACAGGAAGGAACCTCTCTGTTCTCCACCAGAAGCATCTGCAGGGGCAGCTCTGGCTTCCCCACTCAGAATTCAGTGGCCTTTCCAGTGGGGGGGGGGCAACCTGTCCTAGACCCCTTACTGGGTCTCTGCATTCTCGCAGCCACAGGGATGTGTTCAGATCCTGTCAGAGCCCCTGGGCTCTTTCACACTGGACCCTGGTGATGGCTCCCCCCACACCCTCCTACCACCCATATTTTCACCCACACGAGCTAATACATACTCTTGCTGCAAAGAAATGAATGCCTGTTTCCAAGGACAGGACACGTCAGAGTCTAAGGACAGAATCTTATCTCCAGCAAACAGAAGATAGAGCCTAAAGTTTCTCCCTCAGTCTCAGACACCCATATTCAGAGATCCTGGGTTTTGGTTATCCTGTAGTCTTTGCAAATTTCATGCAGCTTAGCTCTCCCCCCTCCTTTCTGCTGCCCACGTCCCGTATTACAGACAAGACCCATCGTCACCCACATGCCCGAGCCAGAAACCCAGCAGGTGCCTGTAGACTGGCATCCTCTGTCCTCTGCCACCATCCCTGGGTTTAGACCACTGTCATGGGGAAGTGGCCCCTTCCGTTCCCACCCTGCCAAGTCACATCTGAACATGGATGCTTCTTCTGGTGCTTGCAGTCTCCTGCCCTCAGGACGTGGTCCAGCCTGGCCAGATCTCAGAAGCCCTTGATGAACCAACAGCTCCTGCTTCTTTCATGTGCCCTGAAACCTCCACCCTCCCCTCCTGTGTCACTAATCCCATGAGGGCAGCACTGTTCCCTCTGTGTGACATGCATCACTATGCATGCTCCCCTTACCTGACTAACCTCCTCATCGAGCAGGTCCCAGCTTGAGTCTCTTCCCCTCTGTGTCTGAACCCCAATCCTGAGGTGGATGTCCTTTTGAATGATCACCACATAGCTCAGTCCTCCTGGGTGGTTCTATCCAGCCAGAGGTAGAAAACAGAAGCATGATAGAAAAGTGGGCTATGGTTAAGAACAGAGAGAGCTGGGGACAGTGACAAACTGAAAAGGGCCTGACACCTGCACTCAGTCAAGTGCAGTAATTTCCTCCCAGATGAGCTGTAGGCTGTCTTCCCTCTCCCTCCCGCAGGGTTTCTTGTGGCTGCTTTCATCAGCCCCACCCGGGGGCAACCCCTGCTTTGCTCTCTAGCATCTTAGATTATACGTGACTGTCCATGAATTTCAAATAAAAAAATTATACCTTATAAAACCTCTTCTGTGTAGTGTGTCATTCAACAAGTCAGTAGCGTCGCCCCTGATGCTGCTTGTATCAGCTGTTTGACCCCATTGATGACTGGGGGGTATTCCATTATATAAATGTCCCAGCAGTTTATTCACTCTCTGGTGGACATACTTTGCATGTCTTGGAAGTCGTGGGCTATTACGAGCAAATGTACTGTGGATATTCTCATACAACTCTTCTCGAGGACACATGCCGTGCTTTCTCCCCGTTCAATATCTAGAGCTGGAATAGCTGGTACATGTTAACTGTTAAGAAACCATCAGTCCCTTTTGCAAAGAGGTGACAATGTTTCACCCTCCAACCCTGTTCCTTTTGTTTTTCCCTGAGAATGAATGGTGCTGAGCGGCCAGGCAGCCGAGGTCCCACCAGCCCCTGGGACATCCTCGGACGTCTGAGCAGGGGTAGTGCCAGTCAGGGCCATGGGGTCCACTCAGGGCCGGTCTCTTCCTCCGGGATGAGAGGAGGGACCTGGGACTCCAGAGTGGGGGTTCCAAGCTTGTCTTTCTGTCGACACTGAGGAGCTCTGATCACCGGACGTGTCGGAAGTCGAATCTGCCATGTGGATGGTTTGTTCCAGCATGTTCCTTCTGGCGTTCTTATCCTGGGGCCTCTGGTCGTCTATTCCCACGCAGGTGAAGTCGAGTGACATCCTGCAACAAGTGAGTCTCTTTGTGACTTATCGCCATTTTGCACTTGTGGTGAAGATGAAGAATTTACGCAATATCTGTGTGTGGTTGATGTATTATTGGTCACAGATGTGGTGAAGGCCTCAAGTGGAGGACATGCTGACTTTATGTGGAAACTTGTCATCACTTCAGCGAGACACTCAGACATCAAACACCTGCGACAGAATCCAAGCTCAGAGCAAGAGATGGTGGGCTTCCTGTCCATCACGCGCAACCCCCCCCCCCCCGCTCTGGTGAGGGCAGGGGCAGTGACATGCGGAGGCGGGGGTGACGGTGATAGGATAGCATTTTTGTCTCATCAGACGGCTGAGGCCTGGAGACCGAGGACAGGGCCTCACGCCCTTGTGTGCCCTGAGGCTCGCGGCAGCCTGTCTCTGTGAGACTCGTAGAGAGTATCCCAAAACAGAGGGAGCCAGAGACTGCAGAGAAAGGGACCAGGGGAACAGGAACAGCAGAACCAGAGAAGTAAAAGGCCACCGATCTGAGTCCTTGCAGGAGTGTCCCTGGCCAAGGTGTATAGCAGGACAGAGTGACAGGGCCACTCCCACACTTGATCTTAGCCAAAAGGCTGAGACGTGGTAAGGCCGGCTCCTCTGGTCAACTCAGTCTCCAACTTTACAGAAAACAGTCTAGGCATGGGCACTGAAATGGACAGCATAATTGGTTCATTGCAATTAACTGTAATTTTTAACTTAAATAATAAGTAAATACTAGTTCACTGCTGTGTGTTTTATTTCCGAGATCTTTTGTTAATTTAGCCACAATCTTCTTGCCCACATTTGCCGGGGGCATGGGGAGGGGGGACCACTGAAGTCTTCAGGAGGTATGTGTGGTCCCTTGTCTCCTCATGAGAAAAAAGGGTGGAGAATAGGAGGGAGGGTCAGCTCATGTGCACAGCCCAGTCTGCCCGTACCCTAGGGGCTCCCGTTTCGTCTCCACCTAGCACATTCCTCATGTCACCGCGTTCTGCTCACTCAGCACAGACGCACGTCTGACCATTTCATCAAGAGACCTAAGAGCTATGGGCTCACAGCAGATTCCCCCACTGCTGTTTACATCTCCTATCTTTCCATTCCAAAGCCATGTTTCAGGCCTGGGTCGTAAAATTAAAACCGGTAAGAAATGAAAAGCATTGCCGATGGGGAGACTGGAAGACCGGACACTCCCCTTTGCTGCAAGTCAGGGTTTTGTTCACGTGTCTCCTGATGACCACAGGAGGAGTGTCACCTAACAGCGCGTGCAAATTTACATTTTCCTGCATGTCATTCTTTATTTCATCTCATCCCCGGAGAAGCGTCCTGTGTTCCAGCCACTGTCAGAGACAGTGTGCCGGCTCTGATGATGCCTAATTAGTTGTCACAGTCACACACACACACACACACACACACACACACACACACACACACACCACCCTGTTTTCACTTTTCATGAGACAGAATCTAGATGTGCTTGTGAATTTACTGTATGCAGGATACAAACAGCATGCTTTCTTTCTGTACTTTTGGGCCCTGAGATACTAGACCAAGTAGATTACGTGCAGATGAGCCCAGGAATGGCCATGTGCTCTTGCTGCCCCACTGTGTGCTCCGGGCCTGGATGTGGCTACAGGCTCACAGCACTGGGTCTGCCTCCGGGAAGCAGCCATTTGGTAAAGATGGAGCTGCCCAGTGGCTAATGCACTTCTTGCAGCTGAAACCTGAAATGCAGTAATTGGAAACTCTTGTCCTCCCTTCCAGGAAGACACAGCTTTCGTGTGTAAGTCGCACTGCAAACATGGCATAAACCTTTTATTAACTCGGTTTAATGTAAAATGCATTGTTACTGATTTTGCTAATGCTGAAGAATGGCTATTCAGTCTAACAAGCCCACCGCGCAGTTGCCCGAGGCTCACGGAGAGGAGATGGCTCTGCCATGAGGTGACATGGAAGGCAGACGACCCTTTGTCACTTCCACCTGCTTCAATGTGCCGTGCTGTGCCTGCGGGTGGCACAGGTGCCCACAGCCCCAGAGTCGGTGCAGGTGAGCCTGTGGCGTCGGTGTGGAGCACCAAGATGCTAGCCATGCCTCTGCGGTGTCACAACTGGGTCACCATTCATGCCTTGAAAAGCCACCTGTTCTTCTACATTCTCCTCCAGAAACTATTTCCCCCCTTGGGTAATCAGGCAAAATTAGATTTAAATATTTATATCCACCAGCAAACCAAACTTCTTACTTGCGGAATAACAGACATCAACCAGAGTGACAATGTTCACAGAAATAAAATAAAAATGGTGATGAAGCCGCATGCCCCTCATAACGCAGCAGGGGCAGTTCTTCCCTGCTCACCCTTTTTATCTTTCTAATGTCTCACCTGCTTTTTGTCCAATATCTCACTGCCCCCACCCCAGGAAATAAGACTCTCTCTCAACACAACTTGCCTGGAGTCAGTGACAACACATCTAAAAGCCAGAACTCACCCCCATGTGACTGATGTGCTAGGACTGTCTCCACACTGTCCTGGTCTCTTTCTTCTGAGCAGAGGGGAGCCCAACGGAGGACACGAGGGATCATGTCCGTGAGTGCTGCATCCAGGGCCAGCTCCACGGGGCCGTCGTCCCTCATAGACAGAGGAAGGGGAGCCTTCAGTTTAGATTCTGTGAGTCTATTTTGTGGGTGACGATTTGTGACCATAGCCACTCTCACCCCTCCCTCAGCATGACATGCCACTGACTGTTTCTTGAAGCCAGAGCTGAAATGTAGGGTCAGAGGCTAACGGGAGGCACCTGCCCTCAGCCAGAGCCATAGGAAATGATCTGTCCAGTTTTATCATAGTGCGACAGAGTGATCGCTACTCAGTTCACCAGGAGGTTGAAATTTGTTTTCGAAGGGTTAACCAACTAAAGACAAAACTATTTACTTGAAAATTTTTAAATAACATGGAGTTTCTTAATTACCTTCCATGTTGCCTCAGTCATTCCTGCTTCATAGGTGCGTTTCGAGAGCAGCTCTGCCTCTTGTACGAAGTTCAGAGGTAGAGTTTCTTGAAACTCAGCCACCTGTACTGAGATGAACTAAGGGTGCTGATGACAGGTCGGGAAAGAAGAGACTGAAACAGATGCTGGAGGGGTGCCAAACCGACGGGCGGGACTGCTTCCTGCCAGGACCCAAAATGCATCTGGGTGTGTAAGAGGCTTCTGCACACACAGCCGTGCAAGGTGTGCTCCCACCAAGTGTGAAGAAGCAACGTTTTTCAACTTTAATCTGTGTTAGCGACTGGTTGGTCTTGTGAAAATGCAGATTCAGCCCTACCAGTGGTTGGCACAATGGCTAGAGCACCGACCTAGGATGCTGAGGACCCAGGTTCAAAACCCTGAGGTCACCGGTTTAAGTGTGGGATCCATCAACATAATCCCAAGGTGTCTGGCTTGAGCAAGGGGTCACTGGCTCAGCTGAAGCCCTCCACCCCCAAACCCAGTTAATGCACATTTGAGGAACAATCAGTGAAGAACTAAAGTGATGTAACTACAAGTTGATGCTTCTCATCTCTCTCCCTTTCTGTTTTTCTCTCTCTCTTTTAAAAAACAACAACTGCAGATTCAGTGGTTCTGAGGTTTTGAACACCTGACTGCGCCTGGGTGCTGCTCTCCTGGCTGACGTAGAGGACATGCTTTCTGTGACCAGAGTAGTGGAGCAGAGAGCACTGTGAGCACCTGGAAGGCAGAGAGTGTGGTGCGAAGCACAGGGCTTGAGAACACCCACAGAGGCAGGAACAGTGACAGAGCTTGGCCTGGAGGTTCCACCTGCCACCCCCACCGTGGCGGCAGCCCCTTGTGTCTAAATGAAATCTGCGTGGTGCTCACCTGTCCCTCCTGCCCTTGCTCACAGCCTGCTCCATGTCCCAACCCGAGGGACACACCAGCACAGCAGGTGGGATTTGCTAATTGCATCACTGGAACTGGAGAGATTAGCGTGGTCAGCACCATGTTAGGCTAAATATCAGAAAGTACACTCTGAATGACAGCGGCTAATGCTGGCCATCCCCTGTGTCCCAGTCTGTGGTCTCCAGAATCACAGACCCCCAAGGTGGAATCAGGGTGGGAGACAAGAGGCTGCTTTCAGGACTGTCTCACTCTGTGGGAGAAGGAGCATGGAGTCTGCAGGCAGGCGGGGAATGCAGGAGGCAGCGACCTCTGTTTCATGGCCAAATCCCTCCCCCAGGGGAACCTCAGTGCTGCATCTCAGCCTCCACCTGACTGCGCAAGGCCACCACATTGAGGACGATCACCTTTCCCGAAAGCCCTCGACTGCATGTGTGACTGCATGTCTACAAATTAACTCAGCTTGTGAGAAACCCTCTGAGCTCTTCACAGATGCCGGTCCCTTCTCCCTCCCTGACCGTGGGTCCCAGCCCCACCCTTGTGCCAGGCACACCAAAGATGCTCAGGGAGGTGCCCAGCCGGTAGGAGGACACACAGTGCAGAGATATAACCAGCACATGTGTCTCAGGGAGCAGAGCAGCGGCGTGACCATGGGGTGACACAGCGATCTTGCAACTATAAACGGAATGAAGAGTGTGAACATTTAGAAGAAATTGTGGTTATTTTATTTACCGAAAAGGAGTCTTACATAAATAGATGGAATGCTTAAAATTAGCACTCAATAACAAGAATCTGCTAATTGCCCACATGAACTATTAAGCGGCCGGAAAGGACGGCGGGGAGGCAATTACAGAGCAGACGTCCCCGTCAGGCCCGGGCAGATGCAGCACAGAACCGCTCTCTCTTCCCATCGTGGCGTGTCCCTGGCTGAGACCAGCCTGCAAATCGTGGAAGCAGGCCATGCTGCAGGTGAAGCAGCGCTTGTGGAGGTCGTCACGGAAACGCTGTGTGACTGGGTTATCACACAGGCACAGGGAGGAAACTCAGTTCCTCTTCTACCAGGTAGAATGGTATGAACCAGAAATCAGAAACCAATAAGGTGCATGAGATCAATAATTAGAATGTACAGCTGTGCTGGTGAAGGTCATGTGCTTCTGCAAAGCATTTGAGTCGGTCTGCCAACTTATGTAAAAATGTCTGCGCACATTGGTCTACTCTTCCATCCCTGAAATAGACTGTGATGACATAAGTTACAATCTGTTTCCCGAGCTGCTGCTCGGGAAACCTCGAGCACTCTGTTCCTCCCATGACCAGCAGGCCAGAGACAGGTGGCGGATGCCTCAGCAGGGCGTGAGCAGCTGGGGCACCCCTCTGCACAGGACTCTGAAATGACACTCAAACCAGTGAAGAGCATAGGCTGCTTTGTCTCACTGTGTGCTGGAGTCTCCGATGGTATCAGGAGTAAAATGCTTCTGCCTGACCAGGAGGTGGCACAGTGGAGAAAGCCTTGAGCTAGGACAGTGAAGATCCAGGTTCAAAACCCCAAGGGCACCGGCTTGAGCGTGGGATCATAGACATAACCCCAAGGTCGCTGGCTTGAGTCCAAGGCCTTTGCGTTGAGCAAAGGGTCACTGGCTCAACTGGAGCCCCCTGGTGAGGGCAGGAATAAGAAGCAATCAATAAACAACAACTAAGGCGCTACAACTATGAGTTAATGCTTTTTTAAAAATATTTTATTATTATTAATTTTAATGGGGTGGCACCAATAAATCAGGGTACATATGTATAATGAAAACATCTCCGGGTTATCTTATCATTCAATTGTGTTGCATACCCATCACCCAAAGTCAAATTGTCCTCTGTCACCTTCTATCTGGTTTTCCCTGTGTCCCTCCCCTCCTCCCTATCCCACCCTTCCCTCCCTCCCCCCACCCCGTAACCACCACACTCTTGTCCATTTCTCATAGTCTCACTTTTATGTCCCACCTATGTATGGAATCATGCTGTTCTCAGTTTTTCTTTTTTTCTGATTTACTTATTTCACTCCTTATAATGTTATCAAGGACCATTCATTTTGTTATAAATGATCCGATGTCATCGTTTCTTATGGCTGAGTAGTATTCCATAGTATATATGTACCATAGCTTTTTAATCCACTCGTCTTCTGACGGACACTTGGGCTGTTTTCACATCTTCGCTATTGTGAACAATGCTGCCACGAACATGGGGGCGCATTTCTTCTTTTCGAACAGTACTATGGTGTTCTTAGGGTATATTCCTATAAGTGGGATAGCTGGGTCAAAAGGCAGTTCGATTTTTAATTTTTTGGAGTTAATGCTTTTCATCTCTCTCTCTTCCTATCTGTCTGTCTCCCTCTCTGTCTCTTGCTAAAAAAAAAAAAAGACTAAAATGCTTCTGTTAGACTGAGTTCCACACGATTGATTGCTGAGTTTACTACTGAGTTTTAATAATATATGTAAACTGCAAATTAAGGTATTTATTATGCATTTGTTCACAAAATGATATTCCACGTGAATGCTAATTCTGAAGCACACAGACATGGCCGCTGCCACACGTGAACTCAATTAGATGTGCTCTTCTCTCAGCAATATTTTGTAGACTCACTTGTTCGAGCTCCTCTGGGTGTGACGTATTCCTGCTTTCAGACAGCGGAGTCAACGTAAACATGGTGACAGTGACCACAAACCCAAAAATAATGAGACCTGCGTCTGTGCGAATCCTCCTTTGCAGGTTTTGTGGTTAAGTTTTTAAATGATGAAAAATAAAACCAAATTTAAAATGACAAAACAGTGTGAACTTAGTGGCGTCATCTTTATTTTTGGAAAGAGCAGATTTTGTCATACAGCAAAATCCTTGACTGAAATGAAATGGGTTCTTTGAAATTGACATTTATTCCTTTCCAGCTTATTTGCTGCTTTAAAGCAAGAGAACAATTTTAAAAACAATCATCGTCAGTGAGTGTCCACAAGTATGGACTGGGGGATGGTGTGTGAAGGAGAGGTGGGGCTGCTAGTTGAGGACCCCTGGCCACGCCCTGCAGCAGCCCCACCCGCACTGAGCGGGTGGTCCCACACAAGACAAAGATGGGGGCGGGGCTCGTGTGGAAAGGTTGAGGATGATGGAGACAAAAACCTGGACCAGGAATGAAGCTTTGGAATTTTGGTAAGAAATGAAGGTGTAGTTTAGGGGGAGCTGAGCACATGGTGGAGAGCCACGCACACACACACATGCACGCACACACACATATGTACACAACCACATGTACATGTGCATACATGTACATACATGCACATGTGCCTGCACAAACACACATGCGCACACGCACTTTACTACAGTTCCATGTGGTTTGCAGCTTGTGTTTCCATTTTCTGCACAGGCGTTACGAGGATCAGTAATTGCTAACTTGGATGTCATTGAATCGACCAGTTCTCCCTCATAATTCCAGGGCTTCTTTCTGCCAGGTGAAAGACACGCTTCTCTAACCTGAGCCATGAGCTTCCTCCCGCTCTTGATGAGCTGTGAGCAGCCACCTCCACCTTGCACTGTGCTCAGAAACCTGTGTCCCCTGCCCAGGTCCTAAGGATGGCTCTAACTGGGGACCTTGGGGAGAACAATAAGCGGAGGAGTCACTGTGTATCCATAGCGCGTGGCCAGAGGAAGGACAACAAGCAGGTGTGGCTGGAGAAAAAGGCAGAGGCTCACAGACTAGAGTGCAAACCCGCGCCGGAATACTGGGGCTCGCTGTTTCCTAGAATCCATTACCCTGGACCGACTTCGTTGGGGAACAGCCACGTGGAGCACAACCCGCTAGGAAACACAATGTTCCCTTTCCCCAGTACGATGTGGCTGTTACAGCGGCTCCACCTCCAATGTTAAAAATAAAACCTGGGGAAACGGTGCCTCTCTGGTGACTGTCACACCCTAGCTTCCTGTTTACCTGACCTTCCACCATGGCCATTGTGTCTCGGGAGCACGCTGCGACCCCGTCATCGCACCGGTGTCTGTTTACTTCTGCTATTTAGGGCCCCCATCAAAGTCTGATTGAAACATTCACTCTGCTGTGCATCCTGCTCTCTCACTCCTAGGTATTCTCTTTGCCCTGAGTCAACTGGGTTCACATTAGGTCACCCATGCCCGGCTTTCATTTCCAATTCACTGGACGCAGTCCCCTTGCCAGCTGACACCTGGTGCAGGCAGAGAGGGCCGGGCAAGCGGGTGGGTCCTGGGTCACTGCACAGCTGCCCGTGAGTGCCCCAGGTACCTAATGGTGTCCGTCCATACCAACAGTTGGCACATTGCTTTCCACAGTCTTCACTGAACGGCACCTAAAAGTCAAGTGAAAACTTATAGGGCAACCAGGAGACACTGACTGCCACAAGGAAGATGTGAATATTACCCAGCCCTTGGCTCTGCCCACTGCAGAGCTTCACTGAAATGACCAGCAGAGGCCATAGGAAAACCCTCTCAGCTCTGGAACCTGGCGATGGGCCACAGCCCCCCAAAGAGCATCAGGATGTCTGCAGACATTGGGCCTAGGTTGGGGAGGCAGGCCTGGCCAGCATAGATACACTGGCCAGGAGCTCTTTTATCTTGTCTCAGAGGGCTCCTTCCACCAAGCCGGGACGTAGATCTCAGTGAGGTCTTTGCTCCTCAATGGAGCAGATGTAGCGCTCTAACTCTGTGACTTCTGTGTTTGTTGAATGGAGTAATTCAGTTTCAAGGGACTAATTCTCCAATATGTTCGTGGATGGAACACATGTGGAATATAATTTTATAACGTATCTGGGCACTCAGGGCTGGGAAGTTGTTTGCGAATGCTATACTCTGGGTCTTTTGCACTTTCATATTCAAAAGCAAGTGCTTGCGAGTCAGTTCTCACATCTGCCGCAATCTCGAAAGGAGATATTAAAGGTTCACATGGACCCTGGGAAAACTATTAATGGATCATTTGATTAACCATGAACAGTCATATTTTAATAGAATTTAACATCCAAATATACGACAGGAAGTTACAGGCACACTTTCAAACCCTTGGGGACTGGTAACTGAGGAGCGGCTTTTTCCTGAGACAGCAGACCTGGAAGAAAAGGCAGACCTGAAGATGGGCCTGTGAGGTGGATGTGGACATGATCCGGAGCCCGCATCCCACAGTCCTCAGGTTGACCTGTCGATCTTGCCGCTGCTCAGACGGGGTTCGCGGGAAGGGGCTGCATGCTTCCATTTCTGCTTGCACGCACCTACCTCAGCGTTCTGCATAAAACCGGCAAGTGTTGAGTAAATGCTGAATGAACATATGTCCACATAGATCCAGTTTTACCATAACTGTATATACACAGATGCTGCTGGGTACACTGTCTCCTATATTTGGCACATTTTCTGCAGAGAACTTTCAGATGATGTTCATTCTGGCCTCGGTTTGTGTTTAGCTTGGCCGCGACTCTCCGAGGAAATCCATCTCCCTGATTCACTTCTGATCTCCTCCTTTGCTTTCTCCTAGGTGTGCTGTTAAAATACATGTGCTTGGTGATATGAACTAAGTATTTGAACATGGGGCCTTTAGGAGGTGGTCAGTCAGGGGCGGAGCTCTCGTGAATGGCCTTCGTGCCCTGACAACAGAACAGACCCTGGACAGCTCCTGCCCTTCTCACCACTGAGGACACAGGAGGAGGTGTCATCTGTGAGCTAGGACACGGGACCTCACTGAACACCAACCTCGCCAACCCCCTGATCTTGCACTTCCAGCCCCAGGAACTGTGGAAAACCGCAGGCTGCAGTCCCCGCGCCCAGACTGTTGTGGTATTTCTGCAGCAGCAGCACTGACTTGGACTTCGTCGGTTCCCCTCACCTAGACAGAACCTCCCGCCCACCCAACTGGGTCACTTGATAATAGATGCCCTCCTCACATTTTTGCATCTAAAGTTTGAGGGATTTAAACAGAATATTTTTTTTAAATCAGAAGAAAAATGCAAGATTCCTCCTTAAACTCAGCAAGAATTCCGCTTTCCTAAAAATCCTCTCATTTACAAGAAATTGAAAAGATTTAATTTCCAGTCCCATCAAAAGATGACTTCAATAATTAGAAAACGATTTCCTTTGGAAGCAATTGCGTACAACATGTAATTTCATTGCCATCTATTACACGCGCAGCGGTGTGGGCAGCAAGTGAGTAAATGCACCTGCCTCCCATCGAGGGCTTCATGACCATAAAACAGGGTCCTTCCAAAGCTCGGAGATCTGGTATTCGGTCCAAAATCTGCATTGAACATATTCAAAGCTTAATTTGAAACATATTCAAAGCTTCAAATTCATCACTGAATTCTCGTGTATGAAGAGGCAAGGGCTCTGGGCCCTCTCCTTACAAGGGCAGAGTCCCTCACGAGCCACTTGTGACTTCATCTAACCCTCATCAAGCCCAAAGACTCACCTCCACTATCTATGCCCTGGGGTTGGGGCTTCCAGCCATGGAGGCAGACACTCAGTCCTGACACACATGTCTACTTTAGGACAGATTTTTTTCCTGGTTCTTCCCTGGAGAGAGAAGACATTTTTCTCAAGAGTAAGAGGATAAAAAGTCTCCATCATGCAATTGATTCAAGGTCCTTAAAAGAATAGTTTCTGAAAGAGAAACTTAAAACCTCAGTTTTGACTTTTCTTAGCTCCTTACTTACACAAATTTAGCCTTAAATTCTTGTGTCTCTGAGGATGTTCCTTCCTTTTTCTTCATTAGGTTTGTCTTGCTCAGAACAATTGAGACTTGGCTTTCATACTTTTCTATGCCATTGATCCCCCTTCCAAAGGACCCTGTTTACAGAGCTTCCCTGTGATGAGGCCAGAATCACACATCATTCATGGCTTCAGTAAAAAAAAAAAAGTGTCAATTCAAGCACAGTCGTTTTCTAAAAAGGCAATAATTAACCGAATGCCCACGTGTTAGCAGATGCTGGTATTTCACAGCAAATTTAATGTGGTGGCAACACCACGGAGATTGGAACTGAAAATAATTGAGCCTTCAGATGTCCATGGGACTGAAATAGGACTCTCTTCCGCTGCAGGGTCAGGATGCTCTGTTGACGGAAACCATCCACTTCTATAACCGGCAGCCCTGAAGGCAGTCTTAACAGGAGATCAGAGAATATCCCGTCTCCATGGCAGCCCAGCCTCAGCATCTGCGTTGGGCTCTGTCATTGTTTTTAGATGTTGCATGCTGCTCAGTTGGGAGGCCACAGAGGCCGAACGCCATCGCCGTGACTGACTGACTTCATTCCCACAGCTGTGATGTTGCACATGTAAAATGCAGCAATGCACGTTCAGTAGAGGCCACTATCGCTGCAAATAGTTCACATGTGGCCTGTGTGCACTCAGACCTGCATGTTGGCCTCTGACCCCGGCTCACGACATGGAACATTCCACCAGTTCAGCTCGCCTGTCTTGTGTGCCATGCGCCCTCCGGGAGGCCCTGAGTGGGACCTAGCATCCTGTATCCTGCTGCTCTTGGCCATTTCTGGGGATGGCCACATTGGTTCCCTTTGCTCAGCTTGCAGCCTGGCAAGCCGCCTTCGCATCTGAGAGCATACATGGGGCACAGAGAAGCAGCCACATGCCGGCATCCCTCCACATTCAAAACTGTGTTTGGGTGAAGGGAAATAACTCTACTCTTACCCCATTCAGGACTTCCTGGGCTCAAAAGATGTTCACATTATGTTAAAAGGAAATGTCCAGAAAGACCTCAGGAGCCTTCTATAACCGTGATTTGCATCACAGGATCCTCATGTGGCTGTCACACTGCTTACTCTCTCTGTCACCTCTCAGGAGGAGGGTCCGGGGTGTACAGGCCTTGCCTCTGCTCTGAGTCTTGGCCCTGTACTCGGCGCGCAGTGTGCGTCCCAGCAGCCAGGACACCCTCGGCCTTGGTCCCACAGCGACCAGGAAAATGCTAGTCTGAGGGGAGGCAACTAGGCCCTCCGCCCACACAGTCCCACCCAGCTCAGGGGAGGCTCTAGTGTCCGTCACGCCCACAGAGCGGTCTGGACGGCAGTCCTCTGTGTCCGAGGCCGCACAAACCACCTTGCAGTGTGACTTCTGTGTGCTTCAGTTTACTCCGATCCTAACAGATTTCTAAGAAACATGAAAAAATAAGGCAAATATTGGTGAAAATATATCATTTAAAAGTATAATTATACTAAATAGTGTATGTATATAGTAGCCCCGGGGAAGGGATTCAGCCATCTGAGGGGCCCTGAGGTCATAGCTGCCCCTCGGAAACTGGATCTGGACCAGGAATAAAGAGATGGTTCTGTTTCTCACCCCTGTCTCCTCCTTGCTCCTTCTGCCTCACATCTCTCTCAGCCTTCTCTCTTTTTCTGTATTCTCATCACATAAAAGCTTTCTCCAGGGACTGAACATTGGGGATTGGCCCGAATGCAGCCCTGATCCATGGAGGAGCTGTTGGCTTTGCGCATTTCTATTAGCAAAGAGTAGAAAACCAAGTTGCAGAAATGCACTTCCTGGAGTTGCTATTAGACACTGATTACCTTTCCGTTCAGAAAGAGCACTTTCCAGGCATCTAACATCCAGGAACTCAGTGGAGGGAGCTGCTGGCTCCCCTGCAGCCATGGTTCGATGGCTGGTGCATCTCCCTGTGGGAGAAGGGGGTCTCAGCAGGAGCACCCTTGTCTGTTCTCTGCTGGAGGCGAGAACCCTGCACCCACAGTGCCACAGCCCATGTCCATGTCCACGTGCCTGGTAAATTCTTGCAATGCATTCTAAATATTTCTGGTCATCTTATCAACAATTCTCATTTCACCTCTGCACTCAATTCTTATTTTACATTTTTTTTCCAGGAAGTCTGAAGACAACACAATAAAAAATTGGACTTCTAAGGATTTTTAAACCAGGGAAAAAAAATATATATATATTTTAATGTTCTCACTCATAATCATAAGCCATACACTTTGGAAAGGCTCTTCACAGGGGTCCCAAGAAGAAATTCTAGGCCTTCACAGACACCCCGCCCACAAGTCCTGGCTGACCATGGCCTTCAGGATAGGCGCCTGGACTGTAGTCAAGCCTGTTGACTGAAGGTCGGCATTTAAATTCCCCCAACAAGACCCTGTGGACATGAGACAGCCTCACAGGAGGTGCAGGAACAGTTCCCGGTGTCTGAAGCTCTAGCAGCCTTTCTTATACGACAAGTGTCATCTAAAGAGTTAGGGATCAGTCCCAGGTTCTGGGCTTCATGGAAGGGGCTGTGGCTTCAGAAGTGACTTTGTGGAGAGACAGGCTCACAGCTCTAGCAGTGCGAATCGTCCCTGGTTGTGTGTGTCCTGCCCTGTTTGGGGGACCTCAGTGTAGCCTGAGACCACACAGCGTCTGGGTCACAGGACACACTTGTTCCTCCTTCACCTTCACCTTCTACCCGCAGAGAACTGTGAGAAAGTCTCTGAAGTCTCAGAGTCTCTGAGGCTCAGGCCAGCGACGCACGCACACAGGACAGGTGCTTCTAGAAGCTTTCTAACTATAAACTGCTCTAGGAGTGGCTGCATCCCGTGAACCTGCATAAGCTGAGGGCCACAGACACTGGACACACTAATTCTACCCGTGATCTTGGGTGATCTCGTCTTAAAGTCAGAATTCATTTTCATTACCTACTGAACACTGGTGAAAGCTGGTGTCAGAAAGGCTTTCTTGACCAGGAGCACACGTCTGTAGGTGCCTGGGAGCTCAGCACCTGAGGCGTGTCCACGGGTCTGCAGCATGCAGCTGCGTTTCAGAGCTCTGGCACACGCTGGTGTGCACACAGTCCCTGAGTGTCACATACTGGCAGCAGCGTGGACACGCAGTGTCCCAGTGACAGGCTGTTTCCGCTGGGGGCTCACTCCTAGCTCTTTGCCTGTCTATTCAGGAAGACACCAGACAACCTGCTTTCCCATTGGTGTTTGGAACACATCCCCAGCTCGTGCGGAACAGTTTACAGGCACATCAACTGTGAGCACAGAAGTATGAGGTCAGTAATTGACTTTTATCATCATCTTCTTTTCCACAGAAATCATCAAACGCTTGGGGATTGCAGACTTGGTGAACAGAAACAGCTAAGCCTGCGGAGTCCTGCAGGTCTACCCAACCTGAACTTGGGGTAGCCTGGGACTCAGGGGGCCTCCCTCGCTGCCTCCAGACCTGTGGCCCCTCTAGCACCGCACCAGGAGTGCCACTGACCAATGAGCCGCTCCTGCTATGCTTGTGTCCACAGAGCTGTGCTGAAACTCTGCATTAGAATTCACTGAAATGTGTTTATAACCCACCTCTGTAAACCCACTTCATGAAACTACCAAATCATCCTTGATGAAGTTCTTAAGAATCTTCCTGCTCAGACAGGTTCAGAAAATGTGTGTTTTAGCAACAGTTGGGGACGTCCATGGCACACTTGTCAGCAGCCGTAGAATACGATACTTCCTCCGTGAAAGTAGCAAAGAAGAGCGGGACCACAGTTGCCATTTTTCAGATTCTTTCTTCATTTTTAAATATTTTTAGGCTATATTAAAAAGTATAACATTTAAAGAAAGCCAAGTATCACTAGGTAAGTCCACATGTACATTCCTAGGAGTATGTGTGTCCTCAGGTAATGCGTACTGAGAACCAACACAGATCACGTTTCTTAAGGGAAAAGATAAACACGTTAGAGATGAGGGGTGAAGTTCACAACTATAATCTTTATTTTTCTCTGATAGACTCATACATGTTCATAATTTGGGATTTCTTTTTTAATTGTGGTAAAATACACATAACATAAAACTCACCATCCTAACTGGTTGTGAGGCTGCAGGGCAGTGGGGTTAAGCACCTTCACACTGTCGTGGAGTCCTCAGTTTCCCCCAACACCTTCACCTCTCCAAACTGAAACTCTGTTCCCTGAGACACTGGCTCCCCCCCCACTCCCAACCTTGTCCCCACCACAGCACCGTCTGCCTTCACTATGTTGACCAAGTACCTCCAGTTAGTACAAGTATACAGGGTTTGCAGGTTCAATCTTTAAGGGGAAACAAGAAACCTTCATCACAGAAGTTCTTCATTTTATCCAAGCCAATGACAAACTTATTTTCATGATCACAATGAAATTGGATTAATCTGTTTTTCTACCCCTATAAAAGTACATCTCAAAATGGCTTTTAAAATTTTTAAAACCAAGTTTTCACTTTATTTTTAGTTATCTAAACTTAGCCTGAGCCCTCTGGCTGATTTTCACAAGCTTGAAAGCAAGCCAGTCTCTTTAGAAAAAGAATTTTTTTTTTCTTGGGGAGTTTATTGCTCAGGGGACTGGTAACACGATACGGAGAGCGCAGATCTGAGCTTATCCTAGTTTGGAACTCATGGGAAAGGCATGGAAAGGCTCGGAGACTGAACATGGAAGCGTGGCTCGTGGCCTGAGCCGTGACACGCGGCTCCATGGCTCTCAGAGTCCACACTAAGGAAGGTGTGTTGGGGAATAAAGGGAGGAGCCACTGAACACAGAACTGGAAATCTCATCCCTTGTCGTCCAAGTGAAGTCTCACGTTGCTCATGCCGCAGGACACGACAAGACTCTTGCTCACCGGGCCCACGGAACTGTGCAGCCGAGCCACGGTCTGCCCAGAGTGGCTTCCCTCCCCGCGGCTTCTCTGTAACCGGCGTTTAACCTTCAGCATATCCCAGACTTCCTCTGTCCTCAGACGCGTGGAACAAAAATGCATTTTTACTTTGAATAGTATCAGAAAAACAGAGACAAAGACAGAGAGAATTTTAAAGAAGAAAAACAAAACAAAATTTCAGAGCTCCGAGATTTTGGAACAAATAGCAAATTGGAGAGATTCCATAGATTTACCTAAAAATCATTTGGCCTAATAAAATTTGATTGGTCCAAGAAGGCCTCTCACTAAATGAAACCTCGGCCAAACCAGCTCCAGGAACGCTAACCTCATCTTCCAAAACTGTACTTTTGGACAACAGAACCTCATACTATTGGACAGAATCCATGATAAACGGATTCTTCTTAAGGCTTCATAAAGTGTGTGGTCCTTGACCGTGTGAAAAACACGCAGTTGTGTGTTTTGTTAGGATTTTGTAATTAAATCAAATCTCTAAATACATAGAAGCGGAATAGATATCTGTGTGAAAATATTAATTAATGCTCAGAGACAGTAAAGGTCAGTAGGCTGTTATTTTGCAAATCTCAGACTCGGCTTACATTAATTTGTCTAACACAAACACGGAGTCTCATTCTATAGCAACTGTCCCCCAAATGTAGCCGCCCCTGTGAACCACCCAGAGCGTCCGTCTGTAAGGGACCCACAGGGCCCACTGATGAGACTGGAGACGTGACTGGCCAAAAAGCAACTCAGTCTCTTAGAGAAACATCTGTGTTCTTGTCACTCCAAAGCTTCCCATGGAAGCTGATGTCCAGCCAGCATCCTCTTCTTGAGGAGGAAACGTTACTTCTCCCGAGGCAGCTGCACCAGGGGAGGCAGCATGTCCCCAGGGAGTGACTCGTCTTCAGGGACATGCAACATGGCGTTCAGGACTCTGTTGGCACAGCTTCGGGGTCCAGGAGCACGCAGACATGCAGACACACTGACCACCTCAGGAAGACTTGAGACCCGGATGCTTCCGAGGTGAAGGGAGGCCTTGTTTCCAGTTGGCCAGTTTGAGGGCCACATCACAAATGCTGGAGGGGTATGGACAGCCAGGTGAGGGTGACGTAGGCTGGAGAGGCCCCCAGAGGGCTTGTGGGCAGACAGGACTGAGCTGGTGCACACCTGTGGTGCCCTGGGTGTGACAGATGCTGTGGGATCGGAGTTGTCACGGGCAAGCCATTTCCAATGCACTGATTTCTTTGTGTCCCTTCAACATGATTTCCTTCTGTCCTGCTTTTGACTTGTTTAGTCCCAGTCACAACCAGCCAGGGGTGGCTTTCTAATGCCCCCTTCCTCAACTGTCACCATTTTAGAAGGGACGGAAACTCAGCCCAGTGTTTTAGACGACATGTTCTGTCTGTTTAACGCTCTAGGCCTGGTCTGTGCCTGGATCCCTCTGTGTGCCGCTAACTAGACCCAACTGCCCCACCCACTGAACACAGCAGCTCTGGCCACCCTGCCGACCTCATCCAGCCCAGTCCGGTGTGAATTCAGTCACCTGACAGCTCAGCACGGCCCGGGTGTCACGGCTCCTCAGTGTCAGTGGTGACAGTGTCATCGAGCTTGTGTGTGACCATGGAGCAGCCGCTTGGGTCCGGATCGGCTCTGTGAGTCTTTAGTAGAGAAGACCACTTGCCACTTGTTTGTCATAAACATCAGACTGAACGTCCGCTGAGCCACATGCGTGATGTCTGGGCGTTTAGAAAGAGTAGGCTTACTCCTCGCTGTTATTGCAGGAATGAAAACAGCAGGTCAGTGCTGGCAGGAGGCTCCCCTGAGCTTGCCAGGAACGTCAGAAGACATCAGGTACCTGTGTGGACAGCGTTCCTTTTCCTGCATAGAAATTGACCAAAGAAGGTGGAGCAAGAGCCTGGCACCTCCTGTCCACCTCACACTCAGGCATTTATGGGACAGGGAGCCTCGCTCCCAACTCCTCGACGATCCCCAACTTTCCCTCCCACAGATTTCCCTGTTTCTGCGAATGTCCCCTGCCTATGACAGGTACCGCCTCGCTCCATCTCGGTCCCATCACCGGTGTCACACTCCGTAAGCACCTCCTGATGTCACCCCTTCTGCATGGCCCCCCCTTATGCAGAAGCCTCCCTCCAGCCCGTCCCCACGCTTCACTAGAGTGATTGTCGTTCCTCTGCTGGACCTCCTGGATGGTCCCCCGGGCTCCCTTCACAGAGGCCAACGTCCCAGCTGTGGCCACGCTGACACGCCGCTCTGTCCCTCCCTTTGCTCAAAACTGGAAACAGCCCAAGTGTCCGTCAGAAGACGAGTGGATTAAAAAGCCATGGTACATATATACTATGGAACAATATTCAGCCATAAGAAATGATGACATCGGATCATTTACAACAAAATGGATGTACCTTGATAACATTATACGGAGTGAAATAAGTAAATCAGAAAAAAAGAAAAACTGAGAACAGCATGATTTCATACATAGGTGGGACATTAAAGTGAGACTATGAGACATGGACAAGAGTGTGGTGGTCACGGGATGGGGGGAGGGAAGGGAGGGTGGAATAGGGAGGAGGGGAGGGACGCAGGGAAAACCAGATAGAAGGTGACAGAGGACAATTTGACTTTGGGTAATGGGTATGCAGCACAATTGAATGATAAGATAATCTGGAGATGTTTTCATTGTACATATGTACCCTGATTTATTGGTGTCACCCCATTAAAGTTAATAAAAAATAAATTAAAAAAAAAAAAAACAATCTGGAAATTCCTGTCCTTAAATGCGAGACATTTTCTTGGTGTTTCTTCTTTATTTTTAGTGATACGTACTTTTTTTTTTTTTTTTGGTCATAAAACAACACACATTCATTTCCCTACAGTTTGGAAATTCTCCCCACACAGTGCTTTGGTTTCTGTTTTTGACCTTTGACTCTGTCAGTCGAGTGCGGCAGTGTTCGAAGGGGCCTGTGAGGCTGCAGCACATGGAGCAGCACAGACGTCTGTGCCTCGCCATCCGGAGGCTCAACACTCATGGTCACAGTGGCGGCAGATCTGACCAGTATCTTCCCAGTTTGCAGATAGCAGCTTGTCACCGTGCCTCACATGGCACCAAGTCCATCACAGGGCTCTGCCTTGTGACGGCTTCACCTCCAAAGCCCCACCCCCTACAGCTCTTTTCTGAATATTTCTTTTATATAGCATCACAGTTTTCATTTGGAATGTAAGCATTCTCTTTTCTCTGTGCTGATAATATTACACTTCTATTTTGTTTTTTTAAGTTTCATCTGGACTGAGGTTCCTGTAGCCCTTGAGTCTTTCCAAACCCAACATACAGGTATACAGGCTGACCGAACAGCAAAGCCCAAACCCACGAAGATGTTCACACAAACCAAGGGGAGGCCTCCGGCAAGCGCGGGGTGTTTTCTCAGGGTCCCCGACCTCCTACTGAGCTGTCAGGATCCAGGCAACAGCATTCTTGAAAGAAAGGAGGGCAGGCCCACAGATTTTGCTTTTCCCTGGTCCCATCGGCCCTCGTGTCTCCCCACCCAGAGACTGTTCAGCTTTCCAGAGGGTGCCCTGGGCTCCTGCTGGGATGTGGGAGGTGGTCTTCTGCGGAGCTGGAGACAGAGCTCTCCAAACCCATCTGCCTCTCTTCCAGCACTCTGAGAACCGCTCATCTCTACGTGGCTTCCCCACTTTAAGGGGCATCGTGCCTGGGATCCCTGAGTGGCCCAGAGCCCAGTGCGTGACTGCTGCCCACTTTCCACCCTGGGAGCGCCGAGTACCAGCCCTTCTCAGAGACCACTCGTCCCTCAACCTCCCACTCTGGCTGTCATCTCGTACCCATTGTCACCGCCTTTTGCCTTGCAGGTTTCTGTGCTTTTCTGAACTCTGTTTGTATTGGGTTTGGAAGGCATCAGAGATGAAGCACATCCACATGTGTTTCTTCTTCTGTAAGTATGGTGTTTCCTGGTCAACACTTCACAGAGGCGATCACCAAGGCAGGAGCAATAGCTGACGGGGCGTCACTCACTGTGCCCCCGCCACAAGGCCTCCCTCTGGTCTGACCCCCTCTCTACCCTGAGTGTGTGGATGTGCCCGCCTTGACTACCTCACGTTCCTATGGGAGGGAAATGCTGCCCCTCCGCCATGCGTGGGGCCCAGGGCCTGTCTGTACATGCAGCTGCCTGGTGTGGGTTGTAGTGTCCCTGGTGCAGCAGGAAAGTAAGACTAATGAATGAAGGTGAGAGGTCGTGTGGGAGGAGGCCGCAGGAGGGGTGAGGACCTGATGGCTTCACCAGATGTTCAGCCAATGCTCCTTCAGTCATTTTGGGAAATGAGTAATGAAACAAATAAGCTATTTGTCAAAAGTAATCAAACTTGGTGCCACACACACACACAAGCCACCAACTAGCTCAGCCTGAACACCGCCTATGGCTGGGTAACCGCTCAGTGAGACAGTCCCAGAGAGTGGTGAATGCCACCGTTTCTTTGAAAAGTAATCTCTGGCCCTGGCTTGTTGCTCAGTGGTAAAGCATCAGCCAGGTGTGTGGAAGTCCCGGGTTTGATTCCCAGTCAGGGCAAACAGGAGAAGTGCCTGTCTGCTTCTCCACCCCTCTCCCTGTCACTTCTCTTTCTCTCTCTCTCCTCCCCTCCTGCAACCATGGCTCAATTAGAGCAAGTTGGTTCCGGAGGCTGAAGATGGCTCCATGGTCTCAGCCTCAGGCACTAAAGTAGCTCAGTTGCCAAGCAACGGAGCAGGGGCCCCATATGGGCAGAGCATTGTCCCCTAGTGGGCTTGCTATGTGGATCCTGGTCGGGGCACATGTGGGAATCTGTCTCCGCCTCCCCTTCTCTCACTAAAATGAAATGAAATAAAATAAATGTAATCTCTGATTGTTCCAGATCTCTTCTGGGGAGAGAAAGCTACAGAACAGCATCCCCTGCTGCTGCTTCAGGACTTTCACGGAAAGAGAATTCCCACCAAGCATTTCTTCTACCAGAAATTCCCAGACCCCCAGACCTTCGTTCTCACCTCTTCAAGCTCCAGAACAGCAATTTTCAACCCATGTGCTGCAAGAATTTTTAAAATATGTGGCACCTGACTGGTCAGTCAGGGGCACTGACCTCTTGTCCTTGAGATTAGCAAATAAAAATATGACAATATTTTTATTTGCTAATCTCAATAGCCATCCAGTGTGAATGAATCAAGATAATACCTACCTTTTTGTCAGATCAGCACAACTAATATATTTATGTGCGCCACAAAATGTTAGTAATTAGTTCGTGTGGGTTGTGCGATGACAAAGGTTGATAATCGCTGTCCTAGAGGTTCCTTCCCCTACTGGTGACCACCCGCCACCTCAGTGACCCACCCAGCCATCAGCAATGAGCACAGCATGAGGAAGCCAGAACGTGGATCTGGGACTCAGCAAAGCAGGGTTTGACTCCAAGTCTGCATAATGGCAACACCTGTGCTCTTTCCATTGTTCTGTTAATTCATGAGGAGTCAAACTGAACCAAGATAATCAACCCAACAGACAACTTTTCCAAAGGTAATCATTTTACCACAACCAGTGGTGTTAAGTCTGAAACCACAGGAAACGCGAGCATCTCAAGACCCTGGACAAGGACCCTAATGTGACAATTACTGAGCTCATACACAGCTGAGTGAGTTCAATCACTGTTTGAACAACGTCAAAGAGATATTGTTAGAATGTTGCAAAGCTCAGATTCTTAGGGAAAAAAATTTTAACATAGTTTTTGCTATGTTGTTAATTTTGCATTCTGTATCTATAAAACAATGTCCATGAAATTATTAAGATTTGAAAATAATCGTTTTTTGTTCATAAGTTTCATCTTGATTTTTAAGAAGCTGAAATTGATTATCCTGGGTTCACTCAATTAAATACAAAGACGAAACCATCCAGTTTGGTAACATGCACATTCAAATCTTCACTGACCAGTTCGGACCCTCTAGAAACCAATGTGGCACCAGGATGACAATAAACTTGACAAGTATAGTAAACAAGGGGCTTCCTGGAAATCTATAACTCAAGCAGCTTCTGCTACTTAACTAACCTCAGGTCAGTAAGATCCCAAATGGAAGTTATCGGGAGGAAAAGACAGGAAGGCTTCTTACAAAGGGAGCAGAAAGTTAAATAAAGCCCACGTGCCACCTCTCCTGAGTGGGAAGTTCCAACAGCCGTCTTGTGACCTTGAGAATGAAATCCAACGTATGGATGGAAGAGGAAACCTAACAGTCTTAGCCCCTGGCCCTTCAAGGAGCCCAGCAGTCCTGGACGGACCCCTCTGGCTCTTTTTCCTGAGGGAATAATTTTAAATCACTCTTGGCTTGGGTTCTGTCATTCAGGCTGAACACTGACCTAATTGATACCTCCTAGTGGGAAGCAGGTGTTTAGTAACAGTGCATCCAGGTCTGCCCTGAGAAGACGCAAGTATCGCAGAGGGAGGCCTGGGTCCTGCAGACTCTCAGTGTACCAAGTCCAGATCCTCGACTGCGTGAGAGACGGAGCTGGGAGCCCCGTGTGGACCGCGGCCCTCAGCGGGGCCAGCGCAGCACAGTGAGTGGGTAGGTGGGAGGCCGGGCGGGTGGTGGAGAAGGAAGTAAAAAATGAGATGGGGGAAGGGTGTCCACCCAAAACATCCTCCATGGGAGGTGAAAGATGACTGAATGGGAAAGTAAACGGTTTCCCATATGGACTTGCATTGCATGTGCTGAACCAAATAAAACTGATACTTGACCATTTCTGATGCCAAAGATACAAATTTCATAAATCAGCTTTGTTTTTGGTGTTATTTTAGCATTACCATTATTACATGAAATTTGTATTGTTGTTTCTATTTTCATGTTGTTTATGTTAATTACTAAATATCTCTTTTCAAATTGCTATCAGTTCCCATTTTATATTTTTGAAATTTATGTTAATATATTTGTTTAAAACATAACTTGTATACTTAATCTTTTTATGAATTTCATACTTTCAGAAACCCTTGAATTTCTCGCTTTAACTCACCTTTTAGTCAGTTGTTCCATTTTGTTTCTTTGTTTAGGATCGTCTTGAGGCAGAAGCAGAGGTCACAGGTGTAGATGGGCCTCTCCTCCACCGCGCTTACCCTCCCCCCACCTCCGCCACCGCAGCCGGTGAGGAACTCGAGAGAAGAGCTAACGTGGGAATCACAAATGCACGATCGCTCCATGTGTGCATTTCCTCTGCAGATGGGAGCGGGCTGGGCTCTAGGTCTGAGCTCTGGGACCTGTGTAGTCTCCCTCGGGTCACAGACCCAAATCCTAGGGGACGGCGGCTGGAGGCTCAGAGAGGTAAATGCTCAAATTCCACTGCAGCTGGAGGGCGAGCAGGGCCAGGTACCCTGAGACAAAGCCAGCAGCTTCCATAAAACTGCTCTTTGTGGACTTGTCACCGTCCACTTCAGCGGAATGTGCCCGTGAACAAGGAAGGCCCCAAAAGGCACTGCCAGGCCTGATCAGAAACTAGAACCCTACCCCTTTGGAAGCTCTCGTCTGTTTATGGGGGCCCAGCCCTCGGTGGTGGGTCACAGGCCATCTGTGGACAGCTCTGAAGCTCGCCTGCTGTGGCCTCCGACTCTTCTAGTCAGGATTCGTGAGGTGACTCCTCGTTTGTAGCAAAATGCAGCAGCAACCACAGTTATTAATGGGGGGGAGGAATGAAAGGAAGGAAAAAGGGAAGTGAATAGAACAAACATTCACAGGTTTTGTGGGGAAGTGCACAGATGGGGGGACCAGCAAAGTCCCCTCTTCTCCTTGTTGGAACTGGATGCCAGGTTATTAAATGATTCCCTCCACTTTCCAGTTGCGCTAACCTGATATTTATCTTAAATCTGTGCGGAGGTGGTGGTGGTTGCTTGCCTCTGTTTCCCCTCATGTGAAATGACATGTGGGAAGAAGTCTTACCCAGTTGGATCCAGGTAGGTTGTGTAGGGCGGGGTGCTGAGTGCATGGAGAATTCTAGAAACTAAAACAATTTAGAGAAGGACACAGGCACCTGTCCGGCACCACCATGTCCTTCCCCGTGAGCGCCCAGTGTGTCGGCCAGGTCGTAGGTCCAGTGTCCAGCTGGGCCCTGTCCATAGCTGAGGCCTGTGGACAGCGACAGAGGAAAGAAGAAAGAAGACAGAAGGTGAGTGTAGCCTGCCTACAGGTGAGAGCGAGTGCTCACAGCACCTATGGGATCTGGATTTGGTCCGCTCGGGACCACGAGGTAAACAGTACAGCTGCAGGAACTGAAATTGCTAGACTGCTTCTCACATCTTCTGGGAATCTCACTCATTCTTACTCAAGGATATTGGGGTAAGTTCCCCCTGGAATTCTCTACTCCTCAAATACGAGCATGACCGGGGTTCTGACACTTCTGTACAGGAAGACATCACAAAGAGTTTGAACACACCCTCTCTCCAGACAGAATAAATGTAAACAAACAAGGACCTTCACGAGGCCCTGACAGCCACCAGGTCAGCCCCTCCCCAGGTGAGTCACTCCTGAGCCTCACTCCTGCCGTGTGGGGCCAGGCTTGGACGTCTCTGACCTCCTTTCTAGGGCCAGCCCTGTGGGATTTATACACCTTCGTAATCTTCAGATGTACTGGGGGTTCTGCGGCACCCGACAGAGAACAAGACCCAACTGAAGCCCTGCTGTCTGGTCATGTTCTCCCTCTCTGTGAACTGAGGGTCCCCGCTTCTATTTGTGGCCTGTCTCATGACTAATCAAGATTGTAATCTCATTGATCAGGGCTCAAAATGATGTTTACTATGATGTCTAATGCATCAGTGGAACTAATAAATGTCAAATAGCCATTTCGATCACAAGCAGTTTCAGTGCTTGGCCTCCCCCGTTGATAATGGCGTGGTTGATTGTGCAACCTGCAGACGGTGCAACCTCTTCTTTGGGTCAAGGTTGCTTTGTCCCATGGGTCTACAGGCGCAGTCACCCTTGCAGCTTTGAGCTCTTCAAAGTAAAAAAAGAAAATAGCTCCAAAATATGAAAAGAAGCAATAAAATCAAAATGAATGAATCTGTAATCAATGGCATTTTCACGTTAACGGCATGTGTGATGGTGCTGCATTTTATGTCTGAGCTGAAGGGAGCTGAGAGCTTGGGGCCCGGGGACACACAAGGGACTGACTCGTGATGAGTGTGGCCACCCTATGGCCACCCTGGGGCGTCTCTGTTTATTTCCATTCTTTAGATGTGAGTGAGCTCGGACTTAAGGTTCTCAGATGCCATTGCCAGAGTTCTCACTGTTCAAAGTTGAAAGTCCTTATGACAATCTCGACCTAAAATTGAGTAAACAGCATCTTAGGCTTCTCTGTTGAATCCCAAATGCTCTAGTCTGTTCATGTTTAAAAAGGAGTTTCCAAAACGTGGATGTAAAATTCTATCTCCTCAACATCGAGTCTCTGATGTTTCTACTTTCTATACGATATAAAAAGGTTGATATGCATGGATTTTAACTGAAGTAGACATGAGGGTGCTTCATTAGACATTTTTCTCACCACTGAGCAGATGCAGTAGCTCCATGGGGAGGTGGGTGACCCGCCAGCCAGCCGCCAAGAGCTGGGCCAGCCTTGCCCTAGGGATGGTCAGGGCTCAGCTCTGAACCTCAGATGTCACATTGTAAATGCTAGGGACAGTGTCACTGAGCCTGTCAAGTTCTGGATGGTCCCTGAAACTCATCACAGCTCAAGATTTTATGATTTCACTATTCTTTCAAATTCTTGGGAATATTGTCATTGAAATATGCTATTGGTCATGCCCCAAGCTGACAAATACTCGTGAAGGAGTCTTCCCATGTTGGACCATATGGGTTCCGACTCTTTCAAGTGCAGTATTTGGATTTTGGAACAAGTACAGCATTATTTTTGGAACAACCGAAGCACTTCATTATATGTACTTGAGCATTTGTAGGCAAGAATACCTATTCATAAAAAATGAAAATGCTCTTCAGACTTATTAAAGCTTTGCAGTCACAGCAAGGATACCAAGTCATCAGTCTATCAGTGAATGGAAGTCTCTAGAATACAGGTATTGATTGACTTACGACCTGTGCAACTTACGACCATTCGACTTTATGACCACAATCACTAGCCACAACTGCTCCACATTTGGAGCAGTTTTTATATGCACCTGTATTTTGTAATTTTGTATGTTTTGCAAATATTAAACCAGTTGTACTGGTAATGCAGTGTTTTACTTAAACCTGACGAATGTAAAAATAAAAAACAAAATGGTGTAGAGACGATACAAATGGCATAAAATGAACGAAGAAAATTGATATATAATAATAATGAAAGAAAATTATGATAAAATATGACTTAAAGATTTTTATAACATCATTTCACAGTACTGTACATATAGCCTACTCAACTTATGACCTAATCATGTTAAGACTGGTTTGTCGGAACCAATCATGGTCATAAGTCGAGCACTAGCTATGCTCAAAGGCAAGAGAATTGTGTTGCTGTTCATCCGCGCACATCCTTTTGTCTGAACCTCAGCCCATTGGCATTTGGGACAGGGTTGTTCTTTCTTGCGGGGGGTTAACAACATCCCCGCTGTACCCATAAGATGACAGCACCCTACAGCCAGATATGACAATAAGAATGTCCCCCGTCAGTGACAGATAGTCCTGGGGGGAGCTAATGACTCACAATAAGAACCCTGAGTTACATGCCATGACCTCCAGGGTGTGGGTCACGCTGCCAGGGACCTACAAGAGTGAGCACAATCTGTTCCCAGAGGAACCGTGAGGATTTTCCATGAAATGAACCCAGCACCTGACACCTGGGAAACTGAGCCACACACGTGTCAGTAAACCAGTTGCAGCAGCCTATGTCTGAGACCTGATTAGACCTCCAGATGTTAATATATTTGCTAAAAGTCACATAGTTAGTTAAAATTATTCACATAATCTGGAGAGTCACATGATCTTTCAGTATTATAAAAATATAAAACCTAAAATTTTAGGCTTCTACAATTTTAGTAAAATTTAGTGCAAGTCTTTTCTTTATTCTTTAGAAATTAAAAATGTCACTGTCCCTACACATTTAAGTATCTATACAGTAAAGTATTTAAAAGGCTTAAGTCCAGTCATGTAAATTGACATTTGGCAAATAGTTACAGACCAATGTGTTTTCTTAAATAGAAACAGAATTTTCACAAAATCCAATGTCTTTTCCTTCCCCGGTCCCAAGCAAGTCAGTGATGGTGTGGACACTGAGGAGGGTGTGGTCACTGAGGATGGTGTGATCACTGTGGACTGTGTAGACACTGAGGACGGTGTGGACGCTGAGGATGGTGTGGTTTCTGTGAATGGTGTGGATGCTGTGGATATGTGGTCACTGTGGATGGTGTGGTCACTGAGGACATTGTGGTCACTGTAGATGGTGTGGTCGCTATGAACATGTGAACGCTGTGTATGGATGCAGGCAGGACAGGCAGGACTAAAAGGTTAAGGGGTCTAAACGCAACCATGCCACCACTCTGTGTCTCTCCCTTCTCACGAAGCCGTGAACGAGGAGAAGCAGGACACTCACAGCACCCAATGCTGAGGCTAATTGCCAATACCAGCCCGGCTCCCTCTACATGCCAGCAAATAGTCAACTAAAAGCAAACTAATAAAAGAATTTCATTTACAATAACATCCAAAAAATAGAATATCTACTTCTGAAAGAAGTAAAAAACCTAAATAAAGGGAAAAACACCCCATGTTAACTGTCAGTATGGTGACGCTTCCCAAGGTGAGGCCCAGTTTGCAATTCCTTCCCACCATCTGTGGCCTTTTTGCACAGAAATGGAAGAGCAGGTCCACAAAACCACCTGACCCAATGGAGCCTGGAAATAGTCAGTCTTGAAAAAGTACAGAACGTGGAAGGACTCACACTTTCCTAATCTGAAACCTTGTGTGCATTCACCCCGAAGTCCATGTGTGCAGAACTTGTGTGCCAGGTTATTTGTGGCCGTGGTCCAAGTGGGGGACGGTCTGAGCCATGCAAGGCCACCTGAGGTCAGACAAGGCTACGCTCTACCCTCCTGTGTCGGCCTCACCTGCACAGGTGTGCTGTCGGCAGCAGCTGGTGCCACCTGCCTTTGCATCTTTACACTTTTTGTTGCTGGTTTTTTTGTTTTAAAATGGCCCCCAAGCATACTGCTGAAGGGTTGTCTCGTGTTCTTCAGCTCAGGAGGGAGAACTCATGAAGAAATAATCCTCAGATACAAATTCTAACAACTTTGTCATAAAAATCTATATTTTGTCTTGCTTGTTTTAATTCTACTCTATTTTTATCAAAGTTATTCATGCAAAAGGCAACTGTTTTTCTCTCTTTCAGCTGACGCCTTTCTTTCAGTGAATTTCTCCCTCCAATTCCCTCTCATTGAGGAATTGATTCAGTCGCAGAATAAACGTCCAGGATAGCTTGTCTAGGTTTCACGTGTGATTTCCTCAGCAGTCTTTTACAAGTCTTTTATTGAGTTTTAACTTTTTGTTATAGACAACCTGACAACCTGTTCCTAAGGGTCACTGCTGTCCCCTGAGTGTCTCTAGTAGCACCTTGTTTTCACCCAATGGTTCTGATACTGTCTCTAACCCCCTTCAAGGTGTTATTACCATCTATCTTCTGCTTGCGGAGTCTGCAAATTTGTCTGTTTGCTTGCTGGGTAGTCTCTGTTGCTCTGACTAGAAAGTTTCTTAATAAGCCTGGTAATCACATGTTGGAACACCTAGTCCATGGTGCTCACATCCCCGCAGGGACTCGACCCCAGGCCAACTTTCAAAGGTAGGTCACAGGCTCCGTTCCAGTTGCTGAGTAGGACTCTGAGCTCTAAAAACATTGTTTCTCTCTGGGCATCTTTAGGGTTAGCTGGGCGACATGCACCTGCCCACCTTGTCCTCCTCAGGAGTGCCCATGCCCCAGGGGAGACAGCTTGTCTGAACCTGCTCCAATGACAGTTCTATTCCTCTGAAGGGGGGTTGCCCTTGCCCCTAATGCCACCATCAGCAAGCCCAACGTTCTTATGTTGCAGTGTAGTGTGATGTTGCTTGCAGCTTCCCTTGCCAAAGAAGAAAAATACAGCTTTAGCCTGACCAAGTGGTGGTGCAGTGGATAGAACCTCGGACTGGGATACTGAGCACCCAGGTTCAAAACCCCGAGGTCACTGGCTTGAGCATGTGCTCATAGACATGACCCCATGGTCACTGGCTGAAGCCCAAAGGTCACTGGCTTGGGCCCAAAAGTCGCTGGCTTGAAGCCCAAGGTTGTTGGCTTAAGCCCAAGGTCGCTGGCTTGAGCAAGGGGTCAGTCACTCTGCTAGAGCCTCCCAGTCAAGGCACATATGAGAAAGCAATCAATGAATAGCTAAGATGCCGCAATAAAGAATTGATGCTTCTCATCTATCTCCCTTTCTGCTTGTCTTTCCCTGTCTGTCCTTCCTCTTTCTCTCTCTCTCTCTCTCTTTCTCTCTCTCAAAAAAATAAATACAATTTTAAGCTCTAAAAAGAAGGAGTGTTGTGGGCTGCAGGGACTGTGAGGGCACTGGGTGGCTCAAGAAGGCTCAGCTCCTCTGAAGGGGGAGGTTGACTTTGCCCACTTCCCAGGGCACTCACCCGTTGACCCAGAGAAGCCAGGTCCACCTGCAGGGGAGATTGAGATGCCCCACCTGTTTCCAGCAAAACAAAACAAGAAATTGCCTGATTTTCTATGAAGCTCACTACGCACACAGACATGAGTGATTGTGGGGTCACAGCCGGTGAGTACCCTAGGAACTGGCCCTGTGAGCATTAAATGCCGTCTGCCCACCGGAGTCTGCCCGCCCTTTGTTCGGAGTCCCTATGTGAGGGGCTCAGTCCTGGTTGGTGCAGGAATGCTGGTGCTCATAGAACTAGCTGAGAGCTACAGACTGTGTATCCAAAGCAATTATATTTCTAAACATGCTCAAAGTTATTTTTAACCTTTTATAGTCCTCTCTGGTTTTCACTGTTCAGGGACTACTTTAAACCTTTCCTTCCTCTGTTAAATTCAGAAATGCCGATAAGGACACTTCCTGCAAATTGTGAATGAAAGACAAAGGGGCACTGCCCAAGGTGAGAAGCCAGTGGGAGACAACCAGCAGGAGGGGCACACCTGGTCAGGCAGGTGCCAGCCCCACCCACCACCACCTGCCAGGTCAGCACCCACCTCCTGTGCCCACATGACCTCAGGCACAGGCAACACCCTTATGTCCACCTGCAGTAGAGACCAGTGTGATGCGTACCTGGCAGGGCTGCACGTGAGGGTTTCCCTGCGTTTCCTGCCCTGCACAGGGCCAGCCCCCACCCCCGCCCCCACCGCCCTGCACATCCTCTCTGGGCCTCTCCTGGTTCTGAGCCCCCACACCTGTGGGCGTGTCCACTCGGCTCTCTGCGACCTCCCTACACGTATCCACTCACTGCTCCCTGATTTAACAACAATGAACAGAGTTTCTCCCAGACATTCTTAAAGAATCTTCAGTCCCAGGTGCATCTTCTCCTCTTCCTTTTTTGTTTTTCCATGTGCATGTGCTTTATTCTTTTTTTTCATCTTTTTCTTTAATTGGCTGGATGGAAAAGGTGAAGGACTGAGAAGGACAGATGGGTTGTTACAGAATAGTCACAGGGACGTAAGTTGCTGCACAGGGAACACAGTGGGTAATAGTGGGTAATATTGTACTAACGGGGAAGGTGCCGGGTGGGCACAGGAAATGTCGGCGGCTCACCTTGTAAATCCACCACTGTCCTCTTTTCCTTCTACCTGTCTCGGTCCTGGGCTTGCAGACCACCCCCTAAAGGTCGTGTTTACCCTGTCGGCCTGTTCTTAGCATCTGAAGGAAGACCTTGTACACTTGCTGGGACACCCTATGGGGGTGGGGAGGGGGATTGACAGACTCGGGGAAGCTGGTGGTGTGGAGTCTGGGAAAATGAGTGTGAATGCTGACACAGAGTCAGCCAGACTCTGTTGCTATGATTTACAGGAATTGAGATTAGACAGGTTTCATTGGAAATGTTTTTACTTTAAAGAATGAGAACCACACGTAAAAAATATCATATTGGAATTCTTTTCAGAAAAGCACATCAAATATTACAGACTGCCATTTTGTGTGTATTTTTAATTGAGGTAAAGTTTCTGTGCAAATTTACAAACTTTAGGGACATTTTTTAAGCCTTTAGGGCCACGGTTCAGTGACCACACCGGCCAAGGGGGAGAACAGCTCTGTCATTGCAGGAGGCTCCCGTGAGACTCCGTCAGGAACAGATATACCCACGGGCAGCCCTGCTTGGGTCTGTTGACATGACATCTGTCTGTAACTGGGACGGCATCACACAGTGCCGGCTTTCCATGTCTGTGTCCTAGTCTACAGCATGTTTGCAGATGACGTGTGCAGGTGTGTGTAACGTAGCTCATTCTTATTCATTGCTGAGTTGTAGCCATTGTACGACTGACTAGTAGCATTAAATCTTTCTTCAGTTGGTGGGTATTTGGATTGTTTACAGCCTTCAGCGATCATGAGCAGAGCTACCACAGAATTCTAGATCAGTCTTTTTGTGGACAGATTCTTTTCATACATCTCGGGCTAACACCACAGTAGTTATCGCCAAGTATTATGGCGGGTATATTTTTATCTTTTAAGAAACTGTTTTGCAAGGTGGCTGAGCTATTTCAGACTCCATTCAGCAACAAGTAAAAGTTGAAATTGCTCCCCAATCACGTTAACATGTGGTGTAGTTGAATTTTTCATTTTCACAAGTGGTATCACACTGTGACATTAACTTACTAATACTACCTGTGAGCACCCCCCCAGGCTCTTATCGGACATTTGTGCATCTTCTTTAGTGAAACGTCTGTATGGGTGGTGACTTCATTCGAGTGTGTGCAACTTCTAAGATCTCTCCTCATGTTCAGACAACACATTTACGGAGGACCCCCCACCTTTACCTACACCTTCATTTCCATCAAGAGGAGCCCTGCACATTTCTGAAATATGTTTACACTCTTAACTTTCCCTTTTTGTTTCAAAAGCAAGTATTTCCTATAGCCCAGCAATTAGAATACCTTCCCCAGGCAGCCAAAAGTCTTATCTGTGTCTATTATTGAATGTGTTGTTGAATCAATACATAGGAAGGAGCTTTAATGTCCCTCTGAAAAATTAATTGTGCTAAAAATATCAAAGTACATGGAAATCTCTGCCTTCATATATGGCTGCCCCGAGGTCACTGCAGCAGAGAATGAGATGTCTTAGGGATAGAACTGGACCCCTGGAAAACATTCTTGGTCACTGACTCACAAACATTCAGTGAGTTTGTATAGATATTGCATATACACACCATCATCGACTGAGGAAAAAAGTAGCCCTCAAGCTCACTTTCATTTGCAGCTGAACCAGCACGTGAGCCCTGACGTTACTAGACAAGAGGAGAGGGCACTAAGTTGTGGACATATGTTGTCGGCGGTTGTAGGCATGCCCATGCCCTCGCTGAGTAAGTAAGGTATAGAAGGAGATTTTGCGCATATATAATAAATATATTCATGCTTCATGAATAAATGAAAAGAGAAATTACAATTTCAATTTGATAATATTTTGGAGCCCCAGTATCATTTTCTGATATAAAATTGAAGGTTCCTAAGTGACTGCTTGCTGTTGGCTAAACTATATTTGTTCTCATGCCTCACATTCTTCGAGCACAATGTTTTATTTATGGGAACTCTATATAAAACTTGAAGAACTGAACAAAAACAAACAGATATGGTTTGCCTTTGGAGTCATGAGAGTTCAAAACTTACCCGTTCAACAATGCGTTCACAGACGCTTCTAAAACAAAATCCAGGTAGTCACAGCAAAGGCAAGTAGACACATGCAACAACCAGGTCCCTGATGAACCACAGATTCGTTTCCTGTACCTAGCACAGTTAAAAGGTTTTGGGTTTAGCGGGAGGTGTTTCAGGGAGCAGAAAATAAGATTTCTGGTCTCTAGGTCCTGCGTCTATAAACCATGAAACGTGAAACATCTGGAAACATTGCATTGTGTTGCAAGCTAGAGGTGGAGAAGTTGGCGGACTTCTGGGAGAAATCTTTGCCAGGCAATTTGGCTCTCGGAAGGGCTATCTCTCCATCGATCTTCTGCTCGTGAGAGTCATTGGGCAAACCATGGAACTCTAGGACTTCAGCCAGAGTTAGCATTTACCTCTGTGGACTATGTTCTCAGGGTTCTAATTGTTTATGAGACCCTGAGAAGTGTGGAGACGAGCACACGAGGGCTAAAAGTAAGTCACGATTGCCCTCAGCTTGTGGAGCCCACTCTACCATGTCTGGAGTCTCACAGGAAACAAGCACCACACGGCAAATGTCCTGGACACCATGAGAACCATGGACAACCAGCAACAAATTACACAAAGGAAACAAACCTTAATAGGAAGCAAGTGTTTTCCAGCGGCATTCTCCCATTCAAGCTGAGCAGTCACAATTCCTGAGCACTTTCTGCCCCTCTAATCTGGGGCCAACTCTCTTCCCAGCATCCTTCTCCTCCGCCACCTCCTTGTAAGGTGTAGGGAGCAACAGTTCACATGACGGACAAACATGGACTGGGGGAAATGCAGAAACACTGGCCCCTTCGCACAAACCCCCACAAATCTCTGGAGCGGACTGGCTTTTCCTTAAGAGCACCGCGTTCCCAAGGCAGGGCCGGCTGCCACACACAGTCGTCGTGCAGGCACATGTTGTTCTGTTCGTCTTGGCCGTGCTGCACCTCGCAGATGCTCCGCTTTTTACAAGGCGGAGGCAAGACCCGCCGCAGCGGAAAGATTAGGACTTGATTTATTGTGAGACTCGCCTCACCTCAGTCATCTGGGCCCAAACCACCAGTACCTTCAAGATCAGACTGTACAAAGACTGAACTGAGAGGCAAGAACTTTGGATGTAGGGCACTGTCTGCTCCTACCCAACCCAAACTCCACACACCCTCGGACCCCAGAACCCTGCTTCAACATGAGTATAG
This sequence comes from Rhynchonycteris naso, assembly GCA_037038555.1. Lineage (NCBI taxonomy): Eukaryota > Metazoa > Chordata > Mammalia > Chiroptera > Emballonuridae > Rhynchonycteris > Rhynchonycteris naso. The sequence continues at coordinate 110,878,148 of CM073001.1, forward strand.
AGGCTTTTTAAGGTTTACTTACAGCTCTGAGCTTTCCATTCCCAAATGCTGCAGCCATGCCTGGCTGAGGCTCAGGAGGGCTCCTCTGAGGTCAGCAGCCAGGGTGGTGGGGGGACCTGCCCCTGGGGAAGCAGAGCAGCATCAGGCACAGGTCTAAGCGGCACCTCCACCCAAACAAATCATGCAGCTGCAGAACTGAAGCAACTGTGAGTGCCACATGGTCACTGCCGGTCAACCCAGGAACTGCCTTGTGCGTCCCCCACATACACATACTGAGGACAGTCTACTGAAAAGAATCAGAATTTTGACTGCACTTCATCAGAGTCCCCTTCCGAAGCTCCCTCACTAGGAGCTGGGAATCACCCCCGGGTCCAGTGACGAAACACCACGAACTCCAGGAGGTTCCAGCATAGGACCCTTTGTGGGTCCCGGGTCTGGACAAGTGTGGTGACAGCTTGCGGGCCCAGCCAGGACAAGCAGTGCCCCTCAGATGGCACGTGGGGCTGGCGCTTCATGTGTCACAGTCACAGACACAGTCTCCCGGACTCATGGCCTCCAACAGGCAGTCACGCACTCCCTCCCCAGGGTGCTCACAGGCCCTCCAGCAGCCTGGTCTCCTCCTTGCTCGTGGGGTCTCACGCTCAGACATCTGTGCTGATGCCTCTCCTTTGTGGGACCGACCACCCTGGGGAGGACTGCGTAGCCTCCCGCCAGTGTGGATAACGAACAGGTCGCACAGGGCTGACTCCCCACAAATGTGCTGGTTACGAGTCCCACCTCCTGTGGCCGCTTCCTGTGTGAAAATGCCCTTGTCATGAAAGCTCCTCCTCTCTGATAGGGTCAGTTTTTAGACCAATCTTGTCCTTCCAGATCCAAAATGAATCTATTTTACTATCTAAAAATTAATAATAATTTAGATGCTTAACATAATTTTTAATGTCTTGCATGGCAGGTCGTGGCCTCACTGGGCTATGCCAGACAGAGGGCAGACCACACCGCTGGCTGGGCAGACATGGGAGCTACTGCGAATCTGTACGGTCAGCAGGTGGAGATGCCTCCAGTTCACACACGTGCAAATCAAGAATTGTAGAGAACACGTGACTTGTCTGCAAACTTGGACCTTCGCACCCATGTCTGGTCGCCCACAAGCGAGCCCTGCGGCAAGCCACGTGATGGAGGTCAGACACCTGCGCATGAAGGGTTCACACTTCCCGCTATACATGGTGTGAGTGTCTGCATCGATCATTTTGAATGAAACTTTTCTAAAACTTCTTTTACCTTATCTGTTTAGATTGTGTACCTCAATGTAAGAAAGTATCCTATGGGAAGTAGACATTGTATACCACCCAAGATCACGACTGCTGCCTCAGCTATGGGTAGTCCCAGGTGCACAGGACCCAGGGCCCTAGAAGCTGTGCCCGGGGTCTCACGCACCTGGCTGGGTGCCCAGCGTGGGAACAACGGTCACTGTGTGTGTGTGTGAACAGTGGGCGAGGCCCAATGGCACGTCCGTGTTATCAGGGGAGTGGGCAAGTGGGGAGACCCGAGTCCTCAGTGGGAGGCCTGAGGACACCCCTGTGGGAGGAGGAGGAGTTTGGGGCTGCTCTTCCAGATTCTCCCCACTGCTGACCAGGCCCTTGGCCCTGCCTGCGGCCTCCTCACTGACCACCAGCAGAGAGAGGACGCAGCTCTGATGATGCCGCAGGTACACCGCCCCTCGGGACCGGTCTCACCTCATCTGCTTCTTCCTAACATGGAACTCTTTTGTTTGTAGCATCCTGTTGTTGGACCACGTGGGAAAGAAGGAGAAAAAGCTGGCAGATTCTGACATTTCAAACAATTTCCACACCAGATTCACTTTTGAGAAAGGTGCATCCAAAAATAGTCCTGAGTGGCGAGCACGAATGCGCACTGCAGCCAGACCAGATCTCCTGACTGCGCAGCAAGTCTGGGCGGGGGTGGGGGGGGGATGGTGGTCAAGAAGCAGAGAGGGGGTGAGGGGAGGCAAGTCATCTCCCTCAGGGAGCCACGGGGGTAGGTACACGGCCACGGAACACCCACAGCTGAGCAGAGAAGCAGGAAATTAAAACAGTCATTTTCTGCTTCTATTTTTCCTTAGCTTACATGATGGCAAAGGGGAAAAGAGAATGAGCTACTCAAGTTCATAGAAAAAAATTTTAAATTCCTATTGTCCAAAGGCCTGTAAATTCCTTTTTCTTTCTTTTAAAAGGAATTAATCAAATGGTTTTAAAATGCTCATGGAATGGAATTCAAAAGTCACAAAACAATATGACAGAGGCGCTCAACTCACCCCGTTGTCCTCGAGCCCCGCCACGTCCACACCATCCACGGGCCCCATCCACACACACACACAGGGACCACTGTTGTGTCCTTCACCTTTCTTCCCGGCTGGTCTGCTCTGTTCGTGATTGGGAACCTCTGAACAAGACAGAGCCGGCAACCTGGCCCACTTTGAGCAAAGCTCAGCCCCAGGCGCTCAGGGCCCACAGAGAGCAACTTCTGCAGGATGTTTGGAGCGCCAAGTCCAATCTAAATCAAAACCCCAAATTTAATCACCTGTTCATAATTAGCACATGCTGCATTGATTGTGTGTGTCTAAAAGCAGAGTAAGTGTGAAGAGCCTGAATTATGAGAGGTCAAACCAAGTGCCAGTCAGGGCAGGGGCAGGCTGGCCTTTCTCCAGCCCGGCTGCAAACACAAGCTGCTGTTTATATCTGGGTTCTCTTTCCGTCACTCACTAAGCCACCACAGGGAAGATGAAAAATGCTAGTCCTGGTGTGCATAAGTAATATGGCCAGATGCCAAGAGAGTGGCCCGTGATCTGCCACACAGAACTGGTCATGGAATTCTGCCTTTATTTGGGTACCAAGGGGAGGAAGGAAGTGAGCTCATAGGCAAATGGAAGCTACGAATATTCTTCTTGATGAAGAACTCAAGTTTCTTTTTAAATTTTGAGTCTGGGTGGCTAAGGCCTTTATTCTCCACCACGGTGCTAATGGGAGAAAGGCTCTGTTAGCCCCACAGCGTCCTGGGCCGCGTACGTAGACACACTCAACAAATGTCTTACATTACGAACAGGAGGCTTGCGTGGCACAGGCTTGTCTGATCAGTGTTCATCAACATGGACATATAAGGTGCCCGACACGGCTGGCCCTCCCCTCTGTCAGTGCACGCCTGACTGGTCTGTGCAGCCGGCTGAGGAAGTGAATGTGTCTCCGCATCACACCATCACTGGGGACTCTTTTGTAAAGAGGTGGACTTTCATCCAAGAATCAGTATTTTATTTCCGCTCCTTGAAACAGGGCCCCTTTTTTGTCTGGTAGCAGATTTATAGGTATCTGGTTCTTGCTCTATTCTGAAAACAGTATAAAAATTAGGGTTTTTCCCTCGTATTACTACCCCTGCGACCATGACTTAGATATTTCCAGTGTATGCATCACTAAACATGAAAGTTTGCCTTTCATAAGTAATTTTTTTTTAAAGCTGATAAATGACCACAGCAAACCTCAGTCCTGGAGGGCGAGAAGCCCAACGGCTGAGTGCCTGCTCCCAGCAGTGCTGTCGTCTGACTTGCACGTCCCCCTCTCAGCTCTCACAGGATAAGAGCACTGTGGCCACCCACGAGGTACCGCCCAGGGGAGCTGGGCATCCAAGCAGGATGACCCCATGGAACAAACAAGCGAAGGTTCTGTTTGGCAAAGCCGAAGCCACCATAGTGGCTGCAGGCCTCCCTCTTCCCTTCTTCCCACCTGCACCCTCCCTAGCAGGTGCAGGGACCCCAGGACCAGGGTCAGGACCGGGACCAGGAAGTTGACACACAGGGACAGCTCCCAATTCCAGCCACCTGCAGGGCTGACGGCAGGCTCTGGGTTTTCTTCCATCGTGGTGAATGTGTTAATTAAACTGAAGCTTCAGACTCTCCCCTCTGTGTGGGTTGACAGCTCTGACTATACAACAGAAAGTCATTTGGTTGAACAGTGAAAAATACCATTTAACTTGGGTGAATGGTGAGTCATCAAACTATGCTGCTGAATTTGCATAGAGTTATGAATGAGCACACCCTCAGAGACCGCTGGCTTCTTTCTTGTTTCACATTTGAGGGCACAGAGGTCAAAGAGGGTAAGTCACTCATCTGCATCATAAGCTGATCGGTGGCAGCTGGGACAGAAGCATGTGAAACATCCACATCATTTGCTCCCTTTGCCACCTGGGTGCGTCCCTACCTGATGTGGCTCAGCTGACAAGCTCCTTCTTCACTGCTCAGGAATTAAATTTTCTTCCCATTCCAGCCAGACTGACCCATGAGGGTGGTTGGGAACATGCAGGGTTTTATCAGCCGTTTCCCACGATGCCCTCAGACCAAGTGAGAGGGAGTCAATACCACTCCTGACACCAGCCACCCCCATGCGTCAGACCTGTCAGAGCGCTGTCAGGGGACATCAGGAGCACATGCCCAATCAGACGTAAAGCGTCCACTCAGCACTGACCCCGGCCTGTTGTCCGGTCCTAGGAGAAACATACAAATCGGGGCATATCATACCCTTTGCTCTTGTCCCGATCAGAGAAGCTTCCTCTGGAATCCTGGCTGCTATGTTGATTAATTAGACCCTATTAAATAACTGTTCTGAATAACCATGACAACTCTATTTAAGTAGCTTTTAATATGATGGTGGCACTTTCAGTATCACCTCTGTGAGTGGTTTTGATTCAAGAAAGAACTAAGAGCCTAAAAATTTCCTGTCCTGGTCATTAAATTGAGCAAAGGCATTGATTCGCTGATTCAGATTTAGTCATGGGTGTCCAGAACTTCTCAAATGCTCAACTAAATGTGGGGTCGTCTGTGGAAAACAAAACTATATTCTTGCTCTTAACACGCTTACACCAGAAGCAGGTCCCCACTAGCTAGTAGAGCGGGGCTTCATTGGTGACATATGTGGGTGTCACAAGCAGCGGGATTCCAATTGTTGTAGGCGCGCATGGTCACGTCCACTGCAAACACACGACCTCTGGATGTGGAGCCTGTCCCTTCCTGAGTGGCAGGTGCCCTTCAGCTGCTCAGCTCACTAGTGAAGGTATTTACCGACCTCAGTTTTATGGGCAAAAAAAATAATCATTTTTCCTTCTTTATCCTTTCCTCGATTCAAAGATATTCTTTTCATAAAGCCCGAGGGGAAAGATGAAGTCACTGGTAAACAGGCACGCAGGAAGGACAACACTTACAGGCAACCTCGGGGTGGCAGCAGGAGCTGGAGGGACCCAGGGGCAACCGGAAGCGCAGGGAGAGGCACAGAGTGGGTGGGCTGTAGACCGGGCCCTCAATGTGTTTTCAATTTGGAACAGAAATGCACCAAAAGGGCTATAAATAAATACACATGGCCCTGACCTCTAGTAATGCGTACGGTGTCTCTGGGCACCCTTCCTGTAAACACTGGTTGTTCCAACAGGTTTCAGGGGGAAAACAGGTTTGAACTTGACTCCAGACCAGCGAAATAACAGCTTGCAGGCAGGGCCACTGACCTGGTGATGGAGGAGAGAGGAGACCCCTCCCCAAACCTTGGCTGCCACCAGTGCGTCGCCGCCTATCTGTGTCGACTGGACCCACTTAGGTGGATGGGTGCTAGTATTTGGAAGAAACTAGAAGCCACTGTCCGTGACCGCTCCCCTCAGATGACCAAACGCTGATACCCCTCAATCGAGGCTCAGCATGTGCTTCCATCCTCGCTGTTAATTTCTTTACGTCTGAATTAAATTCCAGATGTTTGTAAGCACAGAAGGTCTGTATTGTCCTCTGCCAGGGAGGTAGCCCAGTCCAGGCAGTGCAGCCACACAGGAGACGGATGGACACAGCCACGACCCTGCGGAACCGTCACCCTGGTGAAAGCTGGGCTACCCTCAGAGCCACTGAGTGCCGAGCAAGCATTCATGCCATCACCTCTGTTCCCTGCGACTTCTTCCTTGACGAACTTACCTCGTGTCTTTATGGGTTTTAGGATTGTTTCCATTCTGCCTGCACTCCCAATGTGCGTCTGTAGGGGGCGATGGAGGACCTTGCTGTGCAGCTAAAAGGGGCCCTGTGGCCCCCAATGCAAATACAAACACCGACATCCCCCCTGCCCCCCACCAGCTGCTTCTCTCCACTGCATTTCGTGACCTGACACACCATGTATTGTCTGCTATCATCATTCTCACCGAGACGCTAGTTCCACAGGAACATGGTTTGTTCATTGCTTTATTTCCAGAACCCACAACAGTGCTCGACGCAGGGCGGGCACTGGACACACGCTGAACGAGTGACTGATGTTTCTAGCTTCCATTACATGCATGTTAACTGGCCGCGGCTAGGTCACCTGCACAGGGTCACCTGTCGCAGGCCAGGGAAAAGCTCTGCTCCCGGGGCCGCCTCCTCCTCTGCGTCCTTCACTCTGCACCTGTCATAAGTAGACTTGACAACCACCGTCTGCTGGGTCATTTGTATTTACTCTCTGAAGAATCTAATTGCTACACCAGCGTCACAAAGCCAAGCAGGTTAGTGGAACGTCGAGATCCCTGGCCACCGGCTGCTTCCCAGGAGCCCCCCGAGTCTCACCTAGTGGGGATTGTGAGATGAAGCCAGTGACCTAAACACTAAGCGGGGTAGAGTTCCGCCCTGGCTGCCATACGCCCACTGCTGTTTGTTCTTATTCACAAGAGAGTAGTCTCTAGTTAGTCTAAGCAGAAAGTTACACATGTAAAGTGTGAGGTAGCAGGGATATCTCCAGGAGTGCCTGAGTCAGACTCTCCCAGCTCCTTGTGCAGCTCCTTGGGGGCTGCTCTCAGAGGTGACACTGCCACCAGACACTCAGCTTTGGGGAAACCAGGCTGGGTGTCTCCCCAGCTGTCACCCAGGCCTGAGGCGTCAAGGTCACATGCCTGTAGTCTGCACCTGTGACACAGGACACAGAGGGTGGGTGTGCAGAGACACCTCCCACCACCTAACAGGACGGAGACGCGTCCACATGGTCACGGCGGTGGCTGCTTTCTGAAAAGGGTGGTGCTCTCCAACAGCTCACCTGCCCTAGGTCGGCAGGGCTCCCAGCAGGAGGCGGCCGCCAGCCACAGTGTTGATATAAGAAAAATCAGCCCAACCCATCATGGCGACTGTTTGTTGCTAAGTTACAGCAATAGGCATCTGTTTGGGGCACAACTGACCATCCCTTCCCAGGACTAAAGAAATGAAGTTGGACGATTTGGGGTGGTTAGAACTTTAATAGGAATATAAAGGATTTAAAAAACATTTTTTCTAGAGGCAGATGTTCTTTCATGGTTGTAATAGCTGTAGGTTAACAAATAGGAGCATCATAAACACACAAAGCTGTGACACAGAGATGAGCACGTCAGTGTGGTGACAAGCCTGGAACTCAGCAAGGCAAGTCCCTTCAGAGCATGGGCACCATGGTGTAAGATATGTGCTCCTGACGTTAGTCATGCAGTTGTTGTTTGGGTTGGGATTTTAAATCATGGCTCAAGATACCATGGGAACCTGGCACTGATCATTCTTAACACCAACCCACCATTTCTTCCTCACCTGCAGGAGACTTGCCTCGCTGTTCTGTGCATAGAGTAGCATTCCCACTAAGAACCAGCACCTGGTAGCTGCTATCTGAATGGCCATCGGAAAGCAGAGCAAAGCCCATCCCTGGGTCACTGAGTTCTGTCACGTTTCCGAGGGAATCCATCCCCTCTATCAAACCCACAGTCCCGTCGTCAACTCTGGATGAGAGTCATCAGTGCACTTGTAATTGTCTTATTTAAAAATTTTTATGGAATCATTTAAGGAGAGGAATAGCCTCTACTAAAGGGGCAATCTTGTACATCAAAGACGTGTTCTTCAATTAAATGGCCAGTGTCATTCAATATGGATTTCCATTTGGGTTCTGAGTCACCACCGCCAAGAAAAACAACTGATCTCTGGATAAACAAGACATGTTCAGTGGGAACCCTCAGGCGAAATAAACAAGTCGTGTATAAAAGGTTCAGGAATTGACGCGTGCGCGCGAGAGAAAGAGAAAGAGAGAGAGAGACAAGGAATGAGTCCTGATTTATCCTATATAAACAGAAATTGTGTTTCTTTTAGTAAAAAAAAAATGTGTCTTCATGTTATTGGTATTATTTAACAAAATATAAGAAGTAGTGCTATGTCATATTGTACTTTTAGATATATATTAGCAGAGGTTACCTATGGACATAAATAATTGCTTACACTGTTGAAAAAAGATTCAGGAGGAAAATAATGCTACCACGCAGAGGAATGGCCAGCTACAGAGCCCAGACGGAAGGCGCACGATAGCAGAAAGACAAGCCAAATGGTCATTAAAGTGCATGTAACAGGAATGATGGGTTAGCACAGGGGCCACCACTGCCACACAGGGAGCCCCAGAGTGTCTGAACCCCACAGCAGGGCAGGGGGCATCACAGTTGAGGTGCTGGTTGAATCAATTCATCCTGACGATTCGCTGTACAGGTCTCACCAGAGAGCACGTTACCTGTCTTGGAGAGACAGGGCCACAAAGGACCAAGGCGTTTCTCATGAGTTACTTTCAGAAATAAACTAACAAAAAATACTAACTGCATACAAGAAAAGATAATGTTGTTGACCTCCAGTGGGCACTGAGTTTTCCCAGACGAGCTCAGCTTGAAGACGCAGTCGCTCTACCTACATCAATGACGACTCACACACATGAGCCCCGGAGACTCGGGTGAAGGGGTTCCTGACACAGGGGCTCAGTCTGCAAAGCCCCATGTGGACAGAGACGGCTCCTCCAGGTTTCCTGCTGCCATTTTTTCTCCAAAGCTCCTCCTAGGGCACACGGCGCCCTCACGCACCTTTCACCCCAAGAACACCGTCATCCTGTTCTTTTACCAAACAAGCTTGTATTTCCTTCTAGGCCACAAGTTACTTTTAAAAAAGGTAACACTAGGAGCGATGAAGCCCCCGTCACAGGCCTCGGTGCTGCTGCTTGGTGAGCTGTATTATGACCTCAGGAAGCATACTGCTCTGAGAAACACACCCTCCAATGGTGAGACCTTCAGAATAGACAGTGATTTTCAATGTGAATTAAGCACCAAAACGTTATGAATTTTTTCAGAGTGTAATATTAATTAAGCAGAAACCCAAGAGAGAAAGGAAAGCACAGTTTTTCTGGGGACCTAACAGTGGCACTCAGGCTCCCGTGACTCAGGGACGCTCCCTGGTGCTGTTTCATCATCTCCCACGATTCTACCCTTCCGCTCAACAAAAGAAGATGGAGATTCTCATACAAAGACATGCCAAGCACAAAAAACCTGCTGTCTATAACATAAATGAAGATGTTCTTGATGAAAGACAAAAGATAAGCAAACTGTAACTTCTATAAAGAATAACCTAGATTAACCTTTACATAGCATTCCGAAGTCACAGCAATGGTCCGGGTGGTGGGTTGTTTTGCTGATACCAAGGGCTGAGTTTGCTACTTTCGTGGACCAGGAAGGAAAGCAACCTGCAGTGGCTGGACCAACTGGAGGCTTCGTTTTTGATAAAACTAGCAGCTGTAGTTAGGCCATCTTGCACTCAAACAGCAAGTCCACAAAGACCAAGATCCCACTGGTTGTCTGCTGCACACGTCCTGGCTCTTCATGGCTTCAACATGCATCTCAATTGTAAGGAAAAAAATGAGTGCAGCTGGGTTTCTATCAGCAAGGAAGCAGCAAGAGCAGGCACCAGCAGCTGTGCTGTGTATCTCCTGTCTGACCTTGGACAGGCTTTCCAGATGTGTCTGTTCCAGTGGGCTAAATATAGCCCACCATGGACTTCCTTCCAGCTTGCAGTGAGGCCCAGCAGGGGTGGGGTGGGGGATAGGTCTTGGCTGACTCCCCAGAATTCGTCACAGGCTGATTGGTCCTCCCCTGAGATCAGATCCTTAGGGGCCTGGGTGTCGGGGGAGCCCCCATGACCCATGGTTTCCCTGTGAACGATCACCTCATTATCTGTCCCCTGCGCATTCCAGTGAGAAACGGGGCAGACACAGATGCCTCACATAGTGTCCTCTGTTGTCACAGCCCTTCTCCCTACCTCGCAAAATCCTCACCTACACATGGCTTCCAGCTCCAACTCCAGGTTTTAGGCAACGTGAACTCCTCCAGTCCGTGGAGAGAAAACAGGATCTGCAGGTCAAGCAGTGGGCATCAGTCATGAAGGGTAGATGTGACCCCTGGAGGCACAGCCCAGATTCCACCAGAGGATGTGAGAAAACAAAGCCCTCTGTCTAAGGCAGCTGACTCGTGACCATGACAAAATGTACACAGAATGACGGAGGTGCTGGACCTAACATACTTGAGCCACTGACCTGACTTCCTGCGTGTGCACCTGTGTGTGCTGTTTCCTCGTGCGTGTGCCTGTATTTCACACACATACTCGTCAGCCACTTTTGAATTTTCTGTTACTTATCACAAACTCCTTACTAAATCTCTCATTGTCAACTCTTAGGGCGGCGATCATCAGAACGCAATAAACGTGGTGACGGTTTGCACAGAACATATGACTCATCAACCTTGAAAATAAAGAGTGGAGACCCAGGTGCAGAAGCAGGAGGCAAAGAGAGTGAAAGGAACAAACGCTCAAGTGGGAGGTCAGGTGACCTTGTCTGTGATGAAGGGAAGAGTAAGGTGTCTGGTGTACGGAACTGTCAGTGGAGCCACTGGAAAGCAAAGAACAGGAACAATTAGGTTTGTATCGGACAGAAGGGAGGATATAGGGGGAGCTCAATCATTCCCAAGTCCAGAAATCAATGTGCATTATTCAAAATCGTCTAAAATATTTTAAATAATGTAAATTAGTGCTTCTAAACGTTAGTGGGCATGAGAATCACCTGGAATCAGATTGTCCAGCTGTGTGTTTGGGGAGGGGGGGCGCTGCATGCACACTGTGATTGCAGCAGTCCCCAGAGGTGCCACGCTGGGACAGGACTTTGAGGACCAAGGTCCCCATGGCTTCCCCCAGAACCAGCTGTAGAAACAGAGTCTCAAGAGCTGACCAGGCCTGACCAGGCGGTGGTGCGGTGGCTAGAGCATTGGACTTTGACGCAGAGGACCCAGGCTCGAAACCCTGAGGTCGCCAGCTTGAGTGCGGGGTCGCTGGCTTGAGTGTGGGATCATAGACATGACCCCATGGCCTCTGGCTTGAACCCAAAGGTTGCTGGCTTGAGCAAGGGGTTCCTCACTCTGCTATAGCCCCCCGGTCAAGGCACATATGAGAAAGCAATCAATGAACAACTAAAGTGCCGCAACAAAAAATTGATGCTTCTCATCTCTCTTCTTTTCTGTCTGTCCCTATCTGACCCTCTCTCTGACTCAGTCTCTGTCAAAAGAAAAGGGGTGGGGGAGAGAGCTGAACAGTCCCCAAGTCACATGTGGAAATGAAGGAAACAGGTGTGTGGCTTTATTTGATTGGACCAATGTAAAGTACCATGAAGGCACAAGAGAGCGTGTGCTCATGTGAACATGCTCTCTCTCCCGACCTTCCGAGGAGATTGTGTGGACAGTGATGATGGTGGTAAGAATAATGTGTCTTTTATGTCCCACCTATATATGAAATCATTCTGTTCTCAGTTTTTTTCTGTTTTACTTAAAGCGAGACTATGAGACATGGACATGAGTGTGGTGGTTACGGGGTGGGGGGAGGAAAGAGAAGGAGGGAGAGGGGGGGAGGGGAGGGGCACAAAGAAAACCAGATAGAAGGTGACAGAGGACAATTTGACTTTGAGTGATGGGTACGCAACATAATTTTATGATAAGATAACCTGGAGATGTTTGCTTTTAACATATGTATCCTGATTTATTAATGTTCAATTAAAATTAATTTTAAAAAAAAAATAATGTGTCTTTCACGAGTGACAAAAAGGAATTGCAGTGGACTTTTACAAATTCTTCTAAAACCGACTTTTTTTTTTTTTTTACAGGGACAGAGAGAGAGAGAGTCAGAGAGAGGGATAGATAGGGACAGACAGACAGGAACGGAGAGAGGTGAGAAGGTTCAATCATTAGTTTTTCATGCCGTCGCAACACTTTAGTTGTTCATTGATTGCTTTCTCACACGTGCCTTGACCGCGGGCCTTCAGCAGACCGAGCAACTCCTTGCTGGAGCCAGCGACCTTGGGTCCAAGCTGGCGAGCTTTTGCTCAAGCCAGATGGGCCCACGCTCAAACTGGCGAGCTCGGGGTCTCGAACCTGGGTCTTCCACATCCCAGTCCGACGCTCTATCCACTGCGCCACCGCCTGATCAGGCTAAAACCAACTTTTGTACATTTTTATGAAACCCCTCGACCACCCTTCCCAAAGCCCCAGCTTGAGTTTGGCGCAATCCTGCCTAAGCAGCCATCTAGCGGGTAAAAATGCCAGAGTTCACAGCAGTGAAAGTGTCTATCTGCAAACATGACAGTGTTCTCATGTAGCTCATTATAACTGAAATATTAATATTAAAATAACTGTTGTGAAAATGTAAAGAAATGACCAAAAAATTATAAAACATCTGCAATTGTTTTTAAAAATTCATTTCTATGGTGACATTAATTTGAATTTACCAAAAATACAATGAATAGCAGTTTTCCTTATGAAGTGCTTATTTGCTTTAAAAATAAATTAACCACAGATTCTTTAAATAACAAATATCCTTCGCATTTAAGATTCAGTTCAACTTAATTTCCAGCCGTATTCTCAGGCATGTACATAAGCAATCACAAGCGAGCTCTCAGGGGCAGCTCTGCAAACACACTTGGCACAAGCTTGAGCCAGTCATTCACATGGAATTTCTACTGATGCCAAACATTTGAAAGTATCTAAACGATTAACTCCATTTTTCATTTTCTATCCGAATGTTCCTGCCTTTTGTAGAGTATATATTGTCACAGTATATATCAGTTTCTCTTCTAAAATAAAAAAAAAATTATAGTTACCAAACTCCTACATATGGGGCCATTGTTTCACAAAACTGTATATCATTAGGGTTCAAATGAAAGTCAGATTTTAAAGAGCTCTTACTTCCTGTACACACAAATTACCTCAGAGAAAGCTGGACCCAATGGACGCTGCCACTTTGGGATCGATACAATTTGTTCCCACTATTCTCCATCACTCTGTGACTTCAACCTGGTGACAGTAAGAATGGACTTTCTTCACACTGTGGAACGTACAGGAGTTCCTCATTAGGGATATTCATTAGTGAACAGCACACAGTGACAGGAAATGAGAAGAACCACCAATCATATTAGGTAGCACCTGTCAATTGATTATAGCAAAAATATGTTTATTGCTAATAGTTCAACTGGAAATGCCTTTAAGATTACACCACTCAGTTCCAGGTGTGGTTGTTTCAGCCCAGACCTTCATTTTATTGTCTGTATCCTCATTACCTTCATGGTGACCGATGACATTGGGTGAGAATCCTACTTGAATAAAGTCGGAGCTCAACGATTCTGAATGATGTGAAGTCCACTTGCTTCCTGTCCTGTGTATCCAGCGACTGTATATAAAGTCAGTGCAGCCTGACCTGTGGTGGCGCAGTGGATAAAGCGTCGACCTGGGAACACTGAGGTTGCCAGTTCAAAACCCTGTACTGGTCTGGTCAAGGCACATATGAGAGTTGATGCTTCCAGCTCCTCCCCCCTTTCTCTCTTTCCCTCTCTCTCTCTCTCTCACTCTGTGTCTCCTCTCTAAAATGAATAAAATAAAATTAAAATAAAAATAAATTTAAAGTCAGTGCAATGTAATGTCAATATTAAAATGTGCAAGGCAGTTAAAATATATTTTGATCTTAGTAAATGTAAAGACAAAAATAAACTGTCCCTTTTGAAGATGCAATCTGATCTCAGACTGAAATCACCCCTGCTGTCCTCCCAAACCCGCTCTACAAGACACAGTCCCGAGTTTTGCTATAACATTGTCAAGATGGGCTCTTGATGTTCCTACCCTATTCTGATAATTTTTAATGGGTGTTTTGGGGAATATGTAGCAAAAATGACATATGCAATAAAAATACTATAATACGTTAGCAAGACTCATGATTGCAATATTCAGCTTTTCAGTGATGCTTAACAGACAAGGAGAGTCAATGAAGGGACATCAAGCCCAACCACAGCACCACGTCAGTGAATGAGAGTGGCTTCGGAGAGTTCAGCCATCTCCGGACGCCCTGAAGCCTTGACCAGGATCCAGGACTGACCATAGCCCCCAGACTCACGGCAGTGCCAAGGCTCCACCCTTGGTCCAGGACACTGGGCTCCTGTCCCCAGTCTTCAAGTGCATTCCAATGTCAGTGTCCCCATAGTCTCCTGAGATAGCTCCAAGTGGTGTCATCTTTTATTATTAACAGTACATTGGCCATATCTTTACTATGTGATTACATACATTCTAAGGCTAGGGTCCACATTCAGATTATGTTCGGGATTTTACCACTGTGGTTTTCACAGAAGAGGTGCCTGGTGAACACTCGTTCAAATCCTGCTTTGCACACTCCATCAGTAGAAATACTTAGAAATAGTATGCTTACTCATTTTTTCAAAACTGTGTACTCTTTAGGTACACTGTTCCGTCCATGATAAGCATTGTGACACAGTGTGACCAAGGATATTAGTCCAGCAGAAGGGGCAGGACAGACCTGGGATTAGCTCGGCAGCAGATGGAAGGAGCTGAGGCTGTAGCCGCGAGAGAAAGATGTGAGAGATGCAGGAGAGAGAGGCTTGGGGTCCCAGGAGAAACCGCCACTGAGTGAATGAAGCAAGGGGGAAAAGGAAGAAAAAGGAAGACTGGGCAAAGGGCCTGCGGACAGTTTACAAGTAGTGCCCAGTGATTGGAGCAAACCAGTGGGCAGCGTCTTTCTGTCCCAGAAGCGGCACCCCTCAGGGAGGGAAGCACGGTCCTCTCCTGCACAGGCTGGCATGCACCTCCCTGACTGTCCCTGAGATGACCCAGATGGCCCTTGTCCTGGCCCCTCTGTCTGGGCTCAAGAATTGTTTCTTCCTGAATTGCTTAAGGGAAAAGAAAACATCATAACAAAGACAAGTTTTCTGCGGAAAGCATATTACTCTTTTCACGTTAATGTGAAAGTACTCAATCAAAATCAAAGGACAAGCGGGCATGCTCATGCTGAACGCTGACCAGCAGAACCTGGGCAGGTGCCCGGTGCCACCACTAGGCCCAGCACATACAGCCTCCCTCAGGGTCACCCCTCCCTCTGGCTCCCTACAGAGGACCCCGTGGGGACATTCAGGCCCTAAGACTGGGTAGAACTGAGTGACAGTGTGACTAGACCACTCCTCAACAGAAAGTAGCCGTTATTGAGAGATATACAGTTTATTGTATTCAGCCACTAAAATGTATGAACTGTTTGTCAGAGTGGTATCTTACCCTAGAACAAATACTGCTTGGTATGAGAGCATCTTCGGAATGTAGCACTTTTATGGCCCTTTGGAAGGCCCTACATGACCCCAATCATCACACGTGTCACTTTCCATCAAAATACTAGATCTCCTGTAGAAAATAATCGGAAAACATATGGAATAAAGATATATTGGTGTGGCTCCTTAGCACACATGACTAAGTTTTGTTCAGATATCCCCTTGGGTAATCTGACTGGTCATAAATTTGAGATGGAGTGTCTTCTTCTAGTGCATTGATGCAGAGCGTGAACATTTAAATTTCTTGTCCTTGTTGCCGTCAGAAGGAGCCTCAACAGGAGGGGGAAGGGTCACTTCACCTGAAGACATCTTCTCCAGCTGGGTTCTATAACTAAACCAGTTCCAAGGAGCAGACTAAAGTCCTTGTTCCCCTCAAACCCTTCCCTGTGAGCTTGGCCACAGTTCAAGAAAATTGAGCCCACATGAACCGTCGGCTGTGAAGGATGCCAGGCCTCTACATGTCCTTGGCTTTGCAGAGGCAAGTGCATCAGGGAGAGCCAGGGCTGAGAAACAACTGTAACTCAGAGCAGTTGCTTCCTCTCCGTTTGAGGAAAAGACTCAGGTGGAGGGCTGTATTGCCTCGGTCCTAAATAGACTATGGAGGGAATCCATTCATCATTACCTATAAGGGATGCCGTTTACATGGAGAAAGGTTGGTCCTGTGAGGAAGCCTGTCTTCGCAAACACTTTATACCGTTTCTAATACATTCTTAGCATACTAACCACATATTAATAGTAAAAATAATGCAACTGGTAAAAGTTGAACATTAAACAATATTTCTTAACAGAACATAATGTTTTCCTTCATGAAGGTTAACTGTTTTTTTATCTCTGGTAGGCATTTAGCTACATTGTTAAATAACAGAATGTTTGAACAAGTCAAACGTAGTGAATTTATCTCCATTTCTGGAGTCTTTGAAGGAAGTTAATATTCATGTCAAATAAATATATACCTGTTTAGAAAAATAAAGCGATTATAGTTAAAACATTAGCTTGTCATACTGTTTATAATTTAAAAAAAAATAACTTGTCCCTCTTACAATATAGATAGATATTAAGAGTAGATTAAGTAAAACCTTTCCCCCTCTGGTTAGTTTTCTTTCTTTGACCCCATATAGATTTCTCAAAGGAAAACAGATTTCTAAGGGAAATCTAGCAAAAGAAATTTTTTTTTTTTTTTTTTTGCCTGATAATGTTAAAATACAACTTGTTGCCTAATTTTACTCTCTTATCTTTTTTGGACTCCTCATAGTAGAAAGCTGTTCACTTACTAAAGGAGTGAATTAAATTTTGTAGTATTACCTCTTGTTGCCTGAAATAGATGGTGAAGTTCATAGTGATTACTTCGAGTAATTCGCTTCAGCTTTTTGTAGGAACGTTGCATTTTGTTGTTTTAGTAACAACCACAGAATTACATAGCTTTGGACTACACAGACCATCCATCCAAGCACAAAAGGAAGTAGAGAGAATAAAAATTTAGTAAACACATCACATTTTCATGTAAACCAGTTACATATACTTTGCTTTGCCATAACCAGCACAGACAATTAATTTAGCCAATCAGATTGTGTTAACACTGGGTACAACACCCATATTTCTGCTCACTGTAGAACTCCAAGGAGTAGTCCTGACAATACCTTACATTGAAAAGCTCAGAGATTATTAATCAGTGCAAGCTTTTATTAAGTTGAAAAATTCTGTAATACTGATTTATACAAAATGCAGGACACCTAGAGTTTTCAGCACAGAGCTTTGCAAAAATTAATGAATTAACACATGAATTGTCTGGTCCTACTGGATAGATCTCATGAATCTAAAAACCAGCCAAGCACCAGTCTTGTTGCCATTTCTCAGATGAGTGTCTAAACTAGTCCGGCTGAAGCACTGGGTGGGATACCCCACCCAGTAACAGACAGAAGTGACTCAAGGAATCTAATTGTCTCTCCATAAAAACTGCAAAAGTAAAAAAGGATATTAATTACTAGCAAACCTTCCTTGGTTGGTAGACTTTAGGAAGGAGAGACAGTTCTGACTGGCATTTTTTAGAGAAAGAAAAAATGTAGCTTTTGATTTTGTAGAATATTATTTAAAAGGGAAAATTGTATGTAAAATAATATGCGCTTGGGCTAATTTCCTGTTTTCCTATTTTCACTACAGCAAGATTTTTTTTACAAAAGCAGCTTTATACTGAAAATTTTTACAATGGTTACTTCACATGCTGGAAACTGCAGCCCAAGCCCTGCCAGCGGCCAGGCTACCGAGGGGTCCTAAATGGGGGCGAGGTGTCTTGTCACTAGGCGGCGCTCGTAAAAGAAGCGCTTACATTTCTTTTTACACACAGAAAGGCAAAGGGTAAAAGGACAAATATCTCCTTTTATCTGCCTAAGATCTGTTTGATACAAATTTTTACTTTTTCCTTAGTATATCTTAACACAAACGTTCACCTTTTAGTGATATTGCTTGCAAAGAATGCTCCCTGAGAATCAAGCCATTTGCTCTCCAAGAGCAGAGTTCTGACACCCCAATATATGTGTGTGGTGGGGGGGTGGGGGGAATGGTCACATTTTATTATCTTCTATCTCTATTCGATATACCCGTCCTTCCTCTGCCGAAAGTTCCTTCCTGAAGAAGCAGAACTAGTGCGTGCAGTTGGGGAGGAGGGACGTGGACACAGAGACCCAGGCAGAGACAGCGGGTCCGGGCAGTCCTGCCGCAGGAGGCCCCCGCACCCCGTCGCCCCGCCCCCATGCTTTCTTCCAGCACCTTCGCTCTCCGGCCGGTTAATGGCGAGGGTTTTAATTCGAGCCTCGCGCCCCTTTGCGGTGCGGCTCTTACAACACCTTTCCGAGCCGGAGCGCGGGCTTGGAGGGCGGCCAGCTGCTGCCCAGAAAGCGCCAATGAAATAGGAAAGTGTGCGACTGATTGACAATACGTTTTACATGAAAAAAAATTAAAGGAGACAAATTGTTGAACTCTCACCGCGAGGATGCTACATCCAAAACAAGTAAAACTTTGTGAAAGACGCAGGCCCGGCGGGGAGCGCCCCCGGGGCGCCTGCGGGCGGGTCCTAGGCAAGGGGCGCGCGCGACCGGCCCCGAGGGTCCGGGACCCGGCCGGAGCAGCGGTGGGAGGGGCAGGTCAGTGCGACCCCGAGCCCCTGTCCCGCCCCCCGCTGACCCACCCCCCCAGGACCGCCCGCAGGTCCTTCCAAAACCAATAGACGTTTATTGACTGATTAATGCCGAGGCCATCAGGCAGCTCCGTTTTTAATAGCCCGAGATCTACATTTAGACAAAAACAGACCGAGTTCCTGGTAAAGGCGTTTCTTCTCAATCTGTCACAAGTGACAGGAACGGAGGTAAATAGATGGGGGGGCGGGATGAAGTGGGGGGGCAGGGAGAGAGATAGGGGAGGATAGAGGGTGAAGAGGAGGGGGAGGGGAGACGGGAGAGGAAAAGGCGGGGTGGGGTGGAGGGAGTGGGGGAGGGGAAAGGATGAAAGGAGGGGAGACGGCCTTGGTGGGGAGAGCGGGCGGGAGATGGGCGTGGGGGGGGGGAGGTCTGACGAAGATCCGCACGGGTGTACGAACACTTCAGCGGCTTCTAATTAAAGCCGGCGCGGAGCCCTCGGGACCGGCCTGACGTCGGCGGCGCGAGGATAAGAGGCGCCGGGGTCCGAGGCGGCCGCGGCGAAGCGCGTGGAGCAGCCGAGCGGCGCGTTCTAGTCCACGCACGTCCTGTGAGCTCGGCAGGCCGGGGCGCCGCGGGGCATGTAGTAGCAGGACACGCGGACCGACGCCGGAGGACGCCCGCGGCTCAGGACAGGTACGCGGCGAGTTGAGCGCGCTGGTGGCCCCCGAACAGGTGCGGGCCCAGCCCCCGCCCTGGGCGCGGAGGCGTTTCCACAGTGAGGGTCCTGGCGCTGGGCGCTCCTCGGCGGGATTCCGGAACTTGGTGGGGTAGGGTTGGGGGCGACACCACAAGGGCTGGAAACTTGAACTCAGCAGCCGGGCCGGGCACGCGGGCTGCCTTGTCTGAGGGACCAGGTGAGGGGCGGGCCCCCGACGCGGCTTCTGAAGGTTCAAGAAAGTTGTGCGGTCGCCCGCGCTTCCCTGCGGAACGTGCGGTTCGGTGCAAGTTCGGGGGTCAGGAGAGGGCGGGACGCGCCTGGGGCAGGGCGAGGCCGCAGGACCCGGGCGCGCAGAAGAGGCGCGGATCTCGACCTCCCCTAGGGTGGGACCTCGGTCCCGGTCCCCGTGAGACCTCGCCGCCAAACGTCCACGGGAGTCAGCAGGATTCCTGGAGGGTCCCCGGCACTGGCCTTTCCTAGCGCTCCCGCCGCCCCGCCAGCCCGCCGACTCTCCCCCGGATCTCCTCCACAGCCCATCCCTCCAGCCAGCGAATTCCGGACGCGAGGACCCCCATCCCCCGCAGCAGAGCTCAAGATGCGCGGACCCGGGCGCCCCCTCCTCCTGGGGCTGCTGCTCGTGCTGGGCGCGGCGGGGCCCGGCCGGGGAGCCGCGGAGCCGCGGGAGGCGGCGGACAGACAGACGCTGCTGCGGCTCATCGTGGATATCATCCAGGAGCTCAAGAAGTACCACTCGGGGGAGCTCAAGCGGCTGCCGCCCCCGGGGCCGCAGGACGCAGGTCCGGGCCGCAGGGAGGCCACTGACTACGGGCTGGACCCCGAGGAGCAGCGCGCGGGTGAGTGCGCGCGGCCCGCGGGCCAGAGCTCGGGTTAGCGTGTAAAGAGAAGGATCTTTGAGAAAACATATTTTCAAAAGGCAAATAAATCCATTAAGATTGTTTTAAAATATATATTTTTAAAGACGAAAATAGGAAGTCCATGAATGATGCCTTGCGGATAACCATCCATAGCCCGTTTCCAAGACCCACACGTTGTTACCTAGGTTGGTAATTTCACACAGAACTGTTTTCTGTTATTTTGGATATGCAGATATTCTCAGCATAGCAGTTTCAACCGAGACAGTAATTCCACCCCACCCCCCTGCAGAGCCCTCCCACAGCAGCCGCCCCAGGGGAAGCTTCCCAGGAAAGCATGCAAGCTGTTAATGCTTTCATGACACAATTGGGTCAAAGATGATAAGGTCAATTTTATATAGACTGATTAAAGTTAGGAGTAAATTAAGAGTGACATTCCATTCGGGAGATGTCTGAACTTCGTGTGTGAGGAGCATTCGTGCTAACAGAGGTGCCCACAGACAGTCGAAGCTATTACTAGTCCAGAATAGGTGAGTGAGAAATGATTAGGGACGGCTGAAGTCGGAAGGCATGTCAGTGGGATCACTGCCAGTCACCAGGTACCCACCAAGAGCTTTGCGTCTGCTTGCAGTAGCTTTCCCCAGGAACCTGTTTTCCTCTCATAAACCAGTTAACCCCCTGCTTTATGAGACAGACCGCACACTTACATCAGCTCTCCTAACAGGTGGTTGAAGACATTGCATCTCTTTTCTAAATATATACCCGGAAAAAGTAAAGTTCTATACCATTTTTTGTTTGAAATATGAGGTATTCTTTCTAGAACTTTGAGAGGTTGTGACATTTGATTCCTAAGCTCTTCAAGATGAAAATGTGTAGAAGTGATTTATTCACTGGAAGCTGTCAAAACACAGCCACACATACAATTTTTTTCATCCTATAACTTTATGGTCACTGTCTCTATCCTATGGTAGAGAGCAGACAGATGATATTGGAGTTTTGTGTGGGTCATTAATACTGTTTAAATAAAAATATGTCCCTTATGGGGGGCCCTGGCCAGGTGGCTCAGTGGATAAAGCCTATAATAGCTCACCAAGGTCAGTCACGAGTTCAATCCCTGGTCAGGGCATGTAGAAGCAATCAATGAATGCACAACTAAAAAAAAAATGAAGTGAGTTGCTTCTTCCTCTCTCTCTCTAATCAAATCTGTGGAGAAAAATTTTAAATGTCCCTGATGACAGGTATTCACATAGTATGTACAAGCAAGGGGCCGGACCTGTTTTATTTGGTCAATCAGTAAGGTTATGCAGACTTTTGAATAAGTTTCTTCAGCACCCACTTAATATCACATGGAAGAAATGCTTCTTTAAGGCAACTCAATAACTAATTTCTTTCTTTTCAAACAGAAATTGTTCCTCGAGATCTAAGGATGAAGGACAAGTTTTTAAAGCATCTTACAGGTAAGTCTTCCCCTCACCCCTTCACCTGCCCTTTGTTCCTTGCATCCCGGATGCCCTCATGACCTGTCTCTTCATCTGTTCCAGGTCCTCTGTATTTCAGCCCAAAGTGCAGCAAACACTTCCACAGACTTTACCACAACACCAGAGACTGCACCATCCCGGCATGTAAGTGACAGTGTCTGAGCTGCTTCCGAAGCAATAGACAGGAGGGGTGATTCCCCTGTCCTCCACTTAACCAAATTGGCTCACTCTCCTAATACATGTTCCCTCTTGACCATGGAGTCTGGGGCCAGGGTGACCAGACCACTGAAGAAGGTCACTACATTCAGCCGCAGCCTGGGCCAAACTAAAATTAGTGACAATCACTGTAGTTAATCAACACTCAGAGTGGCTGTTCACTTCTTCCTGTCTACTCAACTATGACTATCAAGCCAATGTTAAGCGTGAGATGCTAAAGTGATATGTGTGGCGTGTGCTCTAGGGTGAGGGCAATGGTGTAAGTCATTACCAGGTGAAGTGACATCTGCCAGAGTCCAAAGTAAATTTGTTTTTGGAGGGTATACAGCTTTCATTGAGGCTCAGGGAGGGGTGTTTACAGATACTCAGTATCTTACTAGTTGCTGTCGGGGGGGGGGGGGGCCAGGGGCACAGACCAGACACATGTCCTGCCTTTAAAAAAAAATGCCACTTTCCATGAAGTGGAAGTTTTTCCAGCTTAGGCAGCAAAGTTACCCTGAATAATAGCAGGTGTCATTTAAGGAGCTCGGTGTATAGACAGGTCACACACTGCCCCAAAGGCAGCACCTGCAGGCCCTCCCCTCTCGCTCACCTGGCGACCCCAAGGTGAGCAGCACACGCCCCACAACGCTATCTCCATGTGTTCACACACTGCGCTCAGCCTGCCCTCTCGTCCCTGCCATATGGACCTGGACCTGCGCCTGCATTTTCTTCCTCTGAGATAGTCACCTTCTGTTTGAGAATCATTAACCTGCTTCCTGAGGCCAGAGAACCTCATTTCATTGTTTGTGTACGTATGTTTACATTAAATGCTGTCTTATAGTAATTGGATCATAGATAAAAATTTGAAAGTGACCTTTGGGGTCATTATTACTAATCCATTTATGGATGAGGAAATAGACCACAAACTTAAGCTGCTTGGGCACATACTAACTATGAAGACCTTTGTCTGGACACCAGTGTGCCCATATTTGCTGCCTCCTTCCTATGTTCACAGTCACTTAGCTGCATGCCACCAGGGCTCCTGGTCACCCATAGCGCAAGGCAGTCACCAGATTAGGCCCAACCACAGCTCGTCCAGGTGTTGGAGAGGTAGGAGGCCCATAGACCTGTATACTGCAGGAGTGGCTACTACATGGTGTCGACCTCTTGGCCTACACCACAGCAGAGCTGAAGCTGGACCATGCCCACACTGCTCAGGGCTCCTGGAGGCTGAGCTAAAGGGAACCTGAGGGCCTTTGTCCTCAACGTGTCCTGGTCCAAGGAGCTCCAGTGAAGGCAGGGCTTTAGGTCCCACCCAGAGCGGTGGCACAAAGTCTGCATCTTAGGTCCTTGTTGGACATACGGGTTGGAGATATGAGGACCAAGTAGAAGCACATGCACAGGTGCTGTGTCAGAACTGACTTCAGGTCAACATGGCTGCAGATGAAGAGAACCCAGGAACCCGAGGGTCAGCTGAGACCATTCTTTCCTTTGAACCCACATCGCGTCCTCACAATACTGAGGCACACCTCTAGAGGTGGAGTTAGAGAATGCTCACTCACGTTCTCACTCAGGAAAACGAACTCTTTCTTCCCTTTTAGCAGGATTTTGTGACGTGAGCGGTCCACATCAGTCTTGTGTAAACCGCAGCAGCTTTGCAGATGTTCACACTGAGGACACAGCTAAGGCCAGGGTCATTGAGCTCGCTGGTTTGCCGAGGCAGCAGCAGGGGAGATGGTGTGGTGGGATGGGGAGCTGTACGTAGGATGCGGGGTGTCAGGCTGCACTCAGGTGAACCGGTCTCTCCCGACTCACAGCTCAGTTCTCTGTGCTCCCCACCTCACTTTACCCACATTCTCTGGAATTTTTATGCAGAAGGCTTTGTTACCATGAGGTTGAGAGGACTCAGCCTGCACACGACCTAGAACTGTGATGGTGAACCTGTGACACACCTGTAGCCATTTTCGATGACACACGGCCACATACCAGAGAAGTATGGGGCTGCATGCCAAGAAGGATGTTTCATCCTCGGCTCCTGCAAAGCCAGGTGCAGTAGCCGAGGATAAAACATTTGCTGTAGTGTAGACACCCTGTGCCGGAGTCTGTAGGCCAAAACAACAGAACTCCGGCACAGAGCATCTAGTTCTGGGACTTCTGGTTAGGCTGCTTTTCTCGAAGTGACAGACCACCCAAGTTATGCTCAGGTTTTTGGCGATTTTTGACACAAGCTCAAAAGATTGCCCATCACTGACCTAGAAGTTTGTAACAAGGGCACGGGGAGCTGTCTGCTAGGAAAAAAACAGCAGTTATTTCCACGAGCCCTAGTGCCACCAAGGGGGAGCAGAGCCTAGCTGTGGAGTCCGCACCTGCCCCTCCCTCGAAGCTTCCTCTTACAGGATGACTGCCACAAGAGACCACAGCCCTAAAGCACCCTAATTAAATCAACAACTTAGAGCCCCTGGTTGCAGATGTCAGTATCCATATTGCTTCCAGAGAATTCAGAATATTTAAAGAAATGAAATGGCTTTGGCAGTTGTTCTTGCTAAGACATGCTGTTGCAGGAACTGACAAGGGTCTGTGACATACTCCCATTACAGACTACAAGAGATGTGCCAGGCTCCTCACCCGGCTGGCGGTCAGCCCTGTGTGCATGGACGGATGAGGTAAGCTCGCGGTCACGCCAGCAAACACCAGACAGGGACCCTGGTGGGGATGTGAAAACATTCATGGGACTTTTAACACTCATTCTTGGGCTGAGGTAGTCTTACTTTGAGTAAGGTTGACATAACAGTCAAAATATCTCCAAATACTGGATTGGTTGAAAGGTGCCCATACTGGACTACACAATACCCCAGGCAGCCGCCCTAAATTACTCATGTGATGGCGTGGTTATTTGAAACAGAACAGCAGCTAAGGAATTCCAGCACACAACTTAGTGTGTAAATAGGGTACATAGCTAAAATCGTGCCTATTCACTCTCATTCATTTATTTACTAACACATCCATGAACGTTTTATAGATATATCTAGAAAATGTTACAGTTTGACTCTATCATTATGCCAATAAGTTTATATGAAGACTGGCTATCCTCTTTAAATGTTTCTGTCAAGTTATTTTCCATAGCCTCTAAGGGTAAAATTATAAAAGCACACTGAGAAATTGTGAACTAAACTTTTTACCTTGGCCTCTTGAGAACTGGTATGTTAACACCCAGCACCAGTTACCAGTCAGTGGATGGACTGAAAGTTTATTTTCCAGCACAAATGCCATAATTTTATCATTTTATACTTACTGTGTGTCTTGTATGTGCTGGGTGTGGCCAGATGCCAAGTCTGTCCCCACTGACAGGCTTTGGCCCTCAGGAGGTGGCCACCCCAGAAAACCAGTCAGCTGTCCAGAAACATTCACAGAGGGGACATACTCTACTTTTCTACTGGCTCCTCTTGTCTCAGGAGCAGTGACGTTGCACAGGACCACACTCCTTGTCCTGAGAATGTCAGGGCAGGACAGGCAGGGAAATTAATGCTGGGGTCCATCCCGCTCCACAAGAAGTCCCACCACAGATGAGAGGAACCACGTCGGAGTTCAAGGGTGCATACGCCATTCTGTTCAGGTCCACCTAAAGCATGGTTTTTAATGCCAAAGCTGAGAAAGGCTGGGCCTTCCATGCTGTCCTCTGACCTATACAGTCCCTCCCACTGTCCACGTAGCATACAGAAAATACTTTTTCTTATCCGAACACCGAATGGATTCTTGTTCATCTCCCACGGTGATAGGTTAGGAGAGATGAGGATGTCATTTTTAGTGAGCATTTATTTAAGGCAGCACTTTCCAGATCCTTGGAAAACTGCTTCCACTTCCTTACAAGAGGTGAGTTTTCTGCTGTCCTCTGCTGCCCACTGGCCAGCCTCCGCAGCTGCTCTGCTGGACAGACAGGGATCACACTCAGGAGAGCAGGGGCCATCGCCAAGGGGGCTTTCCCGTGCATGGTTGCTCCTGAGTGAGGTTCTGCTTCTGCGTCAGGATAGGCACATCAGGGCTTTGTCAATGCAACACAAACACTAAAGGAAAAGTCAAGAAGGCCAGGTACCCTGGCCTGTTGAGCAGATGTGGCCTTGGAAACGGCATGGAGGTCCATGTGCCTTCACATCCCTTCCCCACCCTAAGCCACCAATCAGAATCTAACTAGACAAAATATATTAAAGATGAAGAACCACTATGTTAATCACATAACTTGGCTCCTTTTGGCCAAGAAATGGGTAAAGTCTAAAACAGGTATTTCTGCGAACCATAATAATTTCACATTTTTAAAAGATTTTTTTCTAATTCCAGAAGTTTTAAACCACAAGAGCAAACTCTTACCTGGTCACCACAGTGCCCTGCGGCCTAGATCAGGTCAAGTCATCCATGCGAGCTCTGAAGGGCAGAGGGCCTGTGTATACACCCTCTGCTGCTGTCCTAACACAAAGATGTGGGACAGGCCTGCAGGGGAAGATCCCTCTTCCGCCTTCCTAAAGGCCAAGCCTGAGAGCAGGTCTTGGGGTCTGAGCGCAGGGACTGCATCTGTGGCCTGTGAGCAGATACCTGGGCTCCTTTCTGCAGTTCATTAACAGAGCTCCTCTGTCCAGGGAAGCATGTTCCCAGCACCCGCCCTCAGCCACACACAAACCACGTGGCCGCACCTGCAGCACCGGGGAGTTATAAGCCTGAGCACTGAGATGTCTTCTCAGAAACAAGCCTTAGCTCAGTAACTTGAAGTTTATCGTTATTCTTAAGAGTGAACAAGAGGCCAGTGGTTCGGGACATGAGTACTGCAGTGTCTATTTGCAACTGTTAGCTTTGAGACCCTGTCACAGGGCAGGATCTCGCCCAGGACAGCCACACAGTGTAAATCAGTGCAGACTGGCTTCTTGGGTTTGACAGTACAGGTTTTAAGACTAAAGTCACCTGTGTTTGGGCAGTTTCCACCTCCTGGCCCAGCAGGCACGTAACCAGTGCACAGCTAATTTATTTCCACTTTGGGGGACAGAGAGAAATACACATGCAGAATCCTTGCGTTCATAAAGACACTGTTATATAACAACACACAGATCTTCCAGAACTGACAACGTGTGCAGAATGGTGTAAAACCATGTGTTTATTTCCAGCAGGGAGCAGAACTATAAAGGAAACCATGAAAAGTGCCTTGGAAACCAACAGAGAAAACAGAACCTACTACCTTCAGAACACGCCCCCTGTGAACAAGAGGTTTATTTTTGCATACTTCCATAACTCCTTCAGGTTTATATGTTGACACTGTTTGCAGACACATCATCAGTCAACCCATGCACCTGACAGCAAACTTGCCACTCTTTATTTTATAAGATGATAAAGTCCCATGTTTACCGTGTAATGCTATGATCTGACAGAAGGCATCTCATTCTGACTGAGTGAAATCACAGAATATTTCTTTAGAAATACAAGCAGATTTGAAACTCTATTTTCATATAGCATATGGTATGATTTAATATTTTTATTACTTTTACAATTAAATTCCCAGAGTATTTGGAACTGCATGAAAAACTTTTAAAAAAGATGAACTTTAGCTGTATTTTGAAGACAGTGGAGTGTCAGTCATGAACATAGGATAATTTCACCTGTCTTCTGTATGATAATGTACAATAGTGTCAGCAGACTGTGCAATATGTATATACTGTAAATAAAACAAGTGGTAAAGTGTTTGTTATAATAAAACAATACATGACTTTTTACTTTGTCACAAGTGCACGAATCTATGAGGATGTAACACTGGCAGCAGTAAGAGAACATAAGAGGCACAAACGAACAAAATGGGGTGAATGTGAATTTGTGCAATCAACATAATCGGTCATCCTTTTAAAGGAGAGATTACTACATTGTGGTGACATTTCCTGACTACTGATTTAGTAGTGACCATTTCAAGTTGTTTGCTGTGGGTATTTCCTGTGACTTTGTAATCACGAACATGCTGAACTAATAGGAATCTTAAGACTTCTAAGAAGCTCCAGACTTTATCAGGAAAATGTATTTTGAACAAATCTGACTGGATCCGCCTGACCACGCGGTGGCACAGTGGATAGAGCGTCAGATTGGGATGCCAAAGACCCAGGTTCGAGACCCCGAGGTCGCCAGCTTGAGTGCGGGCCCATCTGGCTTGAGCAAAAGCTTGCCAGCTTGGACCCAAGGTCGCTGGCTCCGGCAAGGGGTTGCTCGGTCTGCTGAAGGCCCGTGGTCAAGGCACGTGTGAGAAAGAAATCAATGAACAACTATGGTGTCGCAACGGCAACGAAAAACTAATGATTGATGCTTCTCACCTCTCTCCATTCCTGTCTGTCTATCCCTATCCATCTCTGACTGACTCTCTCTCTCTGTCCCTGTAAAAAAAAAAAAAAAAAAAAGCCAATTGTTAAATCTGACTGGATCCAATGAAAACAGGTGAACTCAGTTCATGACCCCAGTCTGGGTACAGCCATGATGACCACAAGAAGAGACCTGGGATCTGAGGGCTCAAGGCTGAGATATAGATATAAACATGAAAAACTATCGGGGTTCATTCATGAACACAAAGGACAGAATAGTGAGACATTTCTCTACTGTGGCTTACTCAGCAATTACTGAAAGATTAGTGCAGGATAAAATTTTTGAAGTGCTCTTAGTCTAACTGGTTAATTACTGAGCTTTCTCCTCCATGCTCTACTTCTTAGTGACTGTATCACATTCTCAATCTAGTTAACCTCAAGTGTTCCACGAGTCCCAGGAAGAGCATCCTGGGAAGTCTGGAGGGTCCCACTACCTCTTTGTCTCTGTGGTAGTTGTAGGAAAGCCATCTGTTTATCTTCAGACACATGTAGGCTCAGGACTAAGCACCACCCACCTAGGATCCTAGGATCAGGAGGCCCCAATACCCAGGAGAAGCAGATGCCCAGACAGGCAGCCTTCCTAGCTTTTCCCACTCCTGGATGATGACCCTTGACACTGAATGGGGACCGGCCAGTGACGGAGACAGAAGCTATGAGTGGGGTGAAGATGAAGTAAACTGCCCCGATGGAACCGTGACTCAGGGCCAGCACCCCAGAGATAGCACACCCACTCATGAGGGGTCAGGCAGGACCGCCCTGGCTGTAAGCACCTCACACTTCTATCCAAAATAGACGTAATTGTAATCCTAACACTTCCTAACAATGAAGATTAAGTATCACAGACCATTTGAAAGGGATAACCAAGGCATCATTTTCTAGTTCTTCACTTGTTAATAAAAAGGCAGGGAGACAGCTGACTCATACCTTAATTGTATTTTTATAATTTCCCCAATTTATTTGGAAAAGTCTTCTCTGATGTATAGTCATATGCATTTTAGTTATCTGAAATTACACAGAAATTACCTTTATTTGCCTACAAATTAAACAGTGATGAAAGAATACTTACCACCATTTCAATATTTAAGCATTTCAACATAAAAACTTCTTCCAGCTCTTTAATTATTTGGGTTACATATGCATGTAGAAGTAGACATTCTCCTCAAACAAACCACAAGACAAAGTAGCATTCAAATGTTCTTCCTTGTGGACATAATTGTGGCTCAAAGGGAGCAAAGAAGCTGACTTCCTCATGCAATGAACTGGGTGGAAACTGGGAAGTATTAAAGGTGCTCAAGACTGTTCCAGAAATCTTCCTCTTCCCTATAAATACACAAGTGTGCACAAGTGTGTATGAATGCACACAACCCATCCAGGCTGAGAGCCCCATGCACGAGGCTCCTATTCCCTCATTGAAGGGAGGACCAGGACAGACCATTTGTCCTCACGTCGTCCATACTCGGGGAAGAGGCAGAGCAGGTGACGTTCCACATGTGCTCTGATTATGTTCTATTTGGCTGTTCTACGCTCTTGTTTGCAATTGGGATAAAGTGGGAGGTTCTTCTGGTCTAAAAACACTTCATTTGCCCCATACACTGTCGGAGTCAAAGATGTTTATTCTTTTGTCAACACAAGCACTGATTTCTATCCACAATTATTTTTAAAGTAAGAAACAAAGTACCAGGACTGGCCTTGAGCTAAGGACGTGACCTTCAGTTGGAACATGGGGCCGGGTACAGTGGCCACAGTGGACAGCGCAGCTAGCGGGCCCTCTCCAGGAAGGCCCTGCAGCACCTCACACACTGCTGGTACACGGTCTCAAAGTCGGATTCATTCCCCTGAAAGGAGAAAAGAAAAATAACCAAACCTGAAAATCAAAAATGCCCTCAAGAAAAATATGCACCTCCAGGGGGCTGGACACAAAGCTGGCTGCCCCCACACTGTCCCCACATGTGACCGTGGGTGGAGGCAGTAGACTACTTACATAATAAGGGTCTTCAATAATGAGTTGCTTCTGAGGATCATAGCTCCCGAGTAGTTCGATTTTAGCTTTGCTGTTTTTAACTTGATTACTTTTTCTAGTCAAGTCTCTGTAAAATTAAAACATGGACTTAAGTGTTCTGACCTGCGGCGCTTTCAGGAGGAACATTTGCTGGGGTTTTAACCAATCAGAATGCATCACAGGGCCCTGGTTAATGGTGGGGTCAGACACTCAGTGGACCCTCTGATCCTGAGCTGGCTCCTTGTCAGTCCAACTTCAGCACATTCTCAGCAACTTTTTACACAGAACAGATAACCGTACATCAAAGAACAGTTATGTAATCTCCAGTGAAATAAACGTGAGACGGTCAATCAAAAGCAGAGATGACAGAATGGAACTAAAAAAGTCATGGGAACTAAGTCCTGAGGGCCACCAGCCCAGAGGCATCAGCGTCCCTGTGGTCAGCCTCACTGCGCACTTATCCTGGGTGGTCAACCTGGACCCATGCAGGGGACAGCCCACCCTCACACCTCTGCCGCCAGCTTGCTGCCACAGGAGGGACCAGGCTTCGCTAAGCAACGTTTCAACTGATCCCAACCGAGCGTGGTGCCGGCGTGGGCACATTGGTGTCTAACAGAAACAAGACACTGCCTTACAGACAGCTGTGCGCAGCCCAGAGGGTCTCCAGACGAAAGCACGCTGACTGAGTCTTCCCTTCCCTAAGGTGTATCTCTCTGTAAATACACCCATAAGACAACTCTGAATTTCTTACTATTCTAAATAAATTCTACATACTGTGGCCATCACTATCTATTAAAATTTGAAGATAGTAAAAGTCACTTGGACAGCAAACTACTTCACCTATTACTAAAATGAGGGCTGAAACACCCACCAGAAATAACCCTTCAAAACGCTGATTACCTCAGATTGCTTTCATCCATACACAGCATGTAGTCATATGTGGCAAAGTCTTCTTTAGTGACCTAAAATTTAAAAAGTCAAATCATAGTGTTTATACCAACCAAGCCTAGAAGATACAGAGCAATAAAATAAAATTGCCACATTAGAGTCTATTATTCAAAAATTAAATGTAGGGTACTCTAGAGTTAACCTATTTCCTACAACAGACTGCAAAGAAATCTTGTATTGTAAAGGTCCTGGAGTAAACATAAAATAGTAAAGTTTATACTTCATCTCTCAGTTTCTTACCAATAATGTAGAGTTCAGTTTATACAGTGTGTCCATAAAGTTATGGTGCACTTTTGACGGGTCACACTGTATATTAAAACGTCAAACACACAAATAAGAATGAAAACATAATGACTCAAAACCTACGAGACAGGACAGTGAAGCAGTCCTCCTTGGGAAATCCAGGAAACTATCTAACCTCACACCTAACGGAACTAGAAAGAGAACAAACAAAGCCCAACCTGAGTAGAAGGAATGAAATAATTACGATTAGAGTAAAAACAAACAAAATGGAGACTAAAAAATAATAGAAAAGATCAATAAAACTGAGAGTTCCTCTGAAAAGATAAAATGTATGAACCTTTAGCTAGGCTCATCAAGAATAAAAGAGAGGACCCAAATAAAGTCAGAAATGGAAGAGAAGTAACAACCAATTCCACAGTAATATAAAGGATTATAAGAAAATATTATGAAGAATTAGATGCCAAGAAGTTGGATAACCTAGGAAGAAACGGATAAATCCTAGAAACATACACTCTTCTAATACTGAATCAGGAAGAAACAGAAGATCTGAACAAATTACAGCCACTGAAATTGAAACAGTAATCAAAAAACTCAACAAACAAAAAGTCCTCAACCAGATGGCTTCACAGACAAATTTTACCAAACATTTAAAGAAGAATTAACATTTACCCTTCTCATACTATTCCAAAACTTTTAATGAGCTCACAAGCTCATTTTACAATGTCAACATTACCCTGATTCCAAAACCAGACAGAAACATTACAAGAAAAGAAAATTACAAGCCAATATCCCCGATGAACAAAGATGCTAAAGTCCTCAGCAAAATATCAGTAAACCAGATCAAGCAACAGATTAAAAATCATACACCAGGATCAAGTGGGATTCATTCCAGCGATGCAAGTTGGGTACAACATCGCATATTAATTAATGTGAAACACCATGTAAACAAATGGAATGGTAACAATCATACAACCACATCAATAGGTACAGAAAAACCATTTGACAAAATCCAGCACCCATTAATGATAAAAAAAAACTCTCAAAGTGGGAATAGAGGGAATATACCTCAACATAACAAAGGCCACATCATACTCAATGGGCAATAACTAAAGGCATCTCCCTCAGGATCATCTACAAGACAGGGATGTTCACTTCCACAATTATTCAACACAAGGGGTCCCCAAACTTTTTACACAGGGGACCAGTTCACTGTCCCTCAGACCATTGGAGGGCTGGACTATAAAAAAAACTATGAACAAATAAATCCCTATGCACACTGCACATATCTTATTTTAAAGTGAAAAACCAAAACTGGAACAAATACAATATTTAAAATAAAGAACAAGTAAATTTCAATCAACAAACTGACCAGTATTTCAATGGGAACTATGGGTGCAGATGCATCCTGTGCTCCTCTCACTGACCACCAATGAAAGAGGTGCCCCTTCCGGAAGTGCGGCGGGGGCAGATAAATGGCCTCAGGGGCCACATGCGCCTGTCGGCCGTAGTTTGGGGACCCCTGTTCAACATGGTACTGAATGGAAGTCCCAGCCACAACAACCAGACGAAAAGAGAGAAAGGCATCCAAGTAGAAAAAGCAGAAATAAAACTATTATTTGCAGATGACATGATATGTATATAGAGAATCTTAGAGTCCAAAAGAAAAAACTAATAAAACTGGTAAGTGAATTCAGTAAAGTAGTAAGATACAAAATAAAAATCCAGAAATTGGTTGCATTTACACAACAACAAAGTATCAGAAAGACAAATTAAGAAAAAAATCCTATCTATAATTACATAAAATCATATTGCATTATATATATATATATATATATATATATATATATATATATGAATAAGTTTAACCAAGAAGGTGAAAGACCTGTACTTGAAAAACAAGGACATTGCTGAGAAAAACTGAAGAAGACACAAATAAATGAAAGCATACACCATGCTCATGAACAGGAATAATTAACACTGTTAAAATAGCTCTATAACCCAAAGCAATCTACAGATTCAACCCCTACCAGAATAGCAAAGGCTTACATTTAATTTTCTAAGACAAATAAAGAAAATCTATATACTCTTATTCATCAGTGTCACTACATTAAATTTAATTTTCATAATATAAAGAGTACCAAAGGCATTTTTCACAGAACTAGAACAAATAACCCTAAAATTAATATGGAACCACAAAAGACCCCAATAGCCACAGCAATGTTGAGAAAGAAGAACCAAGTTGGAAGAATCATATGCTACCTGAGATCACACTACACTACACAGCTATAATAATCAAAACAGTATCGTATTGGCATAAAAACAGACGTACTGATCAATGAAACAATTTTCTTAAAGGCAAAAGGAAAAGGCAAAAAACAGATTACGTGAAAATACTACTTCTAAAACTGGCAAAAAGTACAATTACTAGCTATGATTTTTTTAAGGCATGTGTGTTTAAAATACTTTCTTTGTACCCACTTCTAGCGTGTAACAGTGTACAGAAGACAATCCTCTGTTGGAGAAAAATAGAAAATGTGAAAGTACGATTCTCTTAATTCTGAAGAACTCTTTAAAATGCATCTACAGTCTTTAAAAAATAAAAAGGAGGAATTGGCGAAGTGTGCAAAAGCTTGATGCAATTAGAATGAACAAACAATAAAATATTCCTTCTTCTGTCCAATGAAATTTCCATTTGCTTGAGCAAGTGGTGGTGCAGTGGGTAGAGTATCAGCCTGGGACACTGAGGGCCTAGGTATGAAACCCCGAGGTCACCGGCTTGAGCGCAGGATCATAGACATGACCACAAGGTAGCTGGCTTGAGCAAGAGGTCACTGGCTCAGCTGGAGCCCCCCACCCCATCAAGGCACATGTGAGAAGCAATAAATGAACACATAAGGCGCCACAACTACAAGTTGATGCTTCTCGTCTCTTTTGCTTAAAAAAAAAGAAAATTCCATTTAAGAAAGGGTCAGGTCAATAAGGTAACTAATTTAAGTAGTAAATTGTTAATGTGCAGAGTCAAGTGACACAGCCAGAAACTGGAAGTTCACTGATCTGAGTAAACTTAACTAAGCCAAAAATGATGTGTCAGAAGTGTTTCTAAGACAATTTTGTTTTGTGAATTCTCTGGCTCCACCTCCATGTTTTTATTAAAACAGTGATGATCAAATCCCATGTCTACTGTTAGAAACTTAGTAACTTTTGATGTCATTTATTTTCTCTCCAGAACTCAACTTCTTGATCTACAAAAGGGGTTTGCCAACTACTCCCTTCCCTAGTTAGTAATGGAGATGATAAAAATTAAAAACTACAGTGCTGAGTAACAAAGCCATTTGAAAAGCTCTACAAGCTTTGCAATGACAAAGACTGAAGTTCTGATTCAAGCACTAAGGCTGAATCACAGTTCTCACTGTGTCATCCATGCTTATTAATGCACAATCCATTTGACAACTGATTTTCAAAGCATTCAGCTCCTCGTTTTGAAGGCCTCAAAAGCCCGTCTCTGGACACAGCCTGGTGTCCTCTGATGTTATCCCGCAGCCCTGCTATGCCTGTCTTTCAGCTGGATGCAAAAGGGAGTTAAAATATTTTAGCCAGATATTTTTTTAATCCAATGGAGTCTCCATAAAACAACCACAGTTCCTGCAGAATAAGCTATGAGGCACTTTGAACCAGAAACAGAGCCAATGTCTTTAGAAGCTGATCCCTGTTGATGATGGAGGGTTCCAGGCACACTCTCTACACGGTGCCCGTAGGTCCCCTGTCTCCACTAGGAAAGCTGCTGTGAACCCTCACTCTCCTCTGTGGTTGTGTAAGGCTACAACCCTTCCATCCAGTAAGGTACCCACCAATCCCAGGGGCCCAGTCCCTGCATCACACTGGCATTATGACACGTGAGCAGCAGCCACATGACTCCCTGGAGGGCACAGACAAAAGCACCTTCCTCACTGGGCGGCATTCAGAACCAAACCCCAGCAGTTGCAGTGCTGGGCTACAGGTTGTGCATCCACAGCAATGTCGGTGTTGCTGAGACTTTTAAGGCACCTCACAGATGAAAGTGTTCATGTACCTACGGTAGGACTTGACCCAGCAACACTTCGTCATGTCCGCAAAGCAGGCACAGTGGCTCAAGTGCTCAAAAGTCACAGACAGAAATGAGGGGAGATGGCACAGGTCGCCAGCTCTCGCCAGGGCTCTCTCTGCTACAAATCATGTAACTCCATGTGTCTTAAGTAAATTCTAAGAACCCACAAGTCTGTGGAGCCAGAGGTTAAACAAAATTGGTACAGGGTGGCAATTAAAGTGACCACGAATAAACAGACTCATGAACAGGTGAGTCTGGGGAAGCCTCTCAACCTGTCCAGTCACCGGATTCCGCATAACAGAAAGTAAACAAGAGCTCTTCTACCTGTCTCGCTCTGTGGGCCGTGTCAATGCCATGATTTCTTAGGCAGCTCACAGCTCTGGGATCTGGTGACCGGCCCACGTTCCAGTCAGAAACAGCACCGCTATCAATGACCCACTGTAATACAAAACACACGTGTGCACCTTCAAGTTAAGTACGGTACCTGCCGGGCAACGTGATTCATGGGAATACCATGCTTCTTCATACAATCCTGCCCGCGGTAATCGGGAGGGTTTCCTATCTCGTACGTGGAGGTCGCAGCACTGTCTATCCTCCACTGCAGGAGAAAAAAACACATCTTTTCACAATTTCCTGCCCCAAAGACATTCAGATGGGCCTCTTCAAAGTAGTGAATGGTACTTACCTTATCTGAAAGGTTTTGATCAGTTACAAGTTTTCTGAAAACTGCTTCCGCAATAGGTGATCGACAGATGTTACCTTAAAAGGGGGGGAGGGCAGAAAGTGAGTGTCAGGTTTGGGGCAGGACAGGTGCTGACTGCAGCACAGGACAGTCCACAAGCCACTTCACACACCTGTCCGGGGATGGCACTTCCCCAAGGACAGCATTTGCTTGGGTGCCATCGCCCGGCCTGTCATGGTGGGACCTGTGAGGAACAGCTGGCCAACCCAAGTTCAATCATCTGATAGCAACTGTTCAAGCACTCAAAGTACGAATGACAAAGACACACACAAAAAAAACAATAACCAAAATCACCATTTTTCAGGTTGCTAGCAATGACTTCAAAGTGGGTCACAAAATCAACCAAGTGGGTTACAAAAAACCCATTTAAAAATGAAATATAATAGAGTTAAAAGACGTATTTTCAAGTACACCGCACATAATGATTACTACTATTTCATAAAATACACACCAATGTATTCAGCTGTAAGTGCTGACAGCACAAACTCTACTGCACATCTGTGTGAAGTCCTTCCTAGAGTGTGTGGACCCAGGCATCCGCCAGAGTCACAGGCTCAGCCCCTGGGCAGCCATACAGAACCCTCGGGGCCCCTCATCCCACCCATCCAGCTATAAGCTTAGAAGTCCCACAGGTTCAGGAACCCTCTAGGAGAGCTCAGAGCATTCAGGAAAATGCTACACTTATGACTGTAGTTTTATAACAAAAATATACAAAGCAGAACCAACCAAATTTAGAGAGCATATAGCAGATTCTGGAAGTTAACCAAGAGAAACTTTTCTATTCCTTAGGGATAGGTCACCCTCCTAACATCAATGTGTGACAATACTCAGAGTCCAGGATGCTCACCAAGGATCTGATACTGAAGGTGCACTAGGTTTTCACAAGGAGGCATGACTGGCTGAATTATTAGCCTGTAGTGGGACTCAGCTTCCAGACGACCACCACTCGCACAGCAGGATCATCTCCTTTGTGTCCCACACAGGGGCCCTCCCCAAAGAACAAGACACTCTTCCCAGGAGCCAGGAAAAAAAGCCATGTCTTTCTTTAGTTGGGGCCAAATTCTTTACTGTACAGGGGAAAAGATAAAAGACTTAAAATCTTCTCTCAAATTATCTCTATCATGTGCCAAAAATGTACTTATGGGAGATACAGTGTTAACTATAATAAAAATAAGAAAATAAATGCTGATTGACAGGAGCACAGGAAAATATTCTGACAAGATTCTAAAAAGCATACACAACATAATAAAAATTTTGGTTATCAGAAAAGAAAGAAGATTAGGGCAGATCTTTAAAGAGCAAAGAGGATCTTAATCGGCACAAGCTTGGAAAGGGTATGTGAGTCAGTGCAACTGAATGAATGAGCAGGCGAGGTTGCTTCAGGTACAGAGAGGAAAGGCCTGTGAGCTGATGAGCCTAGTACACAGGAACCTCAGACTGTGGCCAAGACTTGGACTTCACGCAGCCATGGTGAGAAGAAACTAAAGGTTCTGGAAAAAAGTAACAAGATTTATTCCACAAACATATCGTGTATGACTATTACTTATGAGCCAAGCACCAAGCCAGGGCACAAGAGAGAAAGTTGTTTAAGACACAGACCATTCGCAGAGTTAGGAAAATAACAGAATTAGGAAACTACAGGCGAGCTCGAGATTGAAGGTAGAGACAGTCTCTAAGAGGCTAAGGTGAGAGGGCAAGGAACAAACAGAAATTGAAGCAAGGATGCAGTGACAGAGATTAGGGGAAGGAACAAGAAACTGAGAATAGACTATCAGATGATGCACTTGACTAACATTACAATCTTCTGGTTCACAGTGGGCATAGAGAATTAGGATCCTTTAGAGCAGAGGTGCTCAATACGTCGATCACGATCTACTGGTCGATCGCGAAGGAAGTGTGGGTAGATTGCATGACATTAAAAAGACATTTGTCTTTTGATTGGCATACAGGGTAGCCAATCTGACGCCTGAACTCTTGACACCCTACGCATTCGCGTTAAACCACGCTAACTTGTTCAGTTACATTGCTGCATAGTTAGCCTTCAATTTATTTAAACTAAATACAACAAAGGGTATAAAAATGAGTGCCATAGCTGGTCCGAGTAAGAAGCCTAAAACCTACCACTTTCATACAGAATGGGAGGGGATTTTTTTCACTAGGTCATATTCTAAGTGCGCTTGCCTCATCTGTCTGTGTGCCATTGCTATTCCAAAGAAGGGAAATGTGGATCGGCTTTTTCGGACTGTTCATAAAAACTATGACATTGACCTTCCTCTGAAAAGAGAGCTGAGAAGGTGAAAGAAGAATACACAATATTAAATAGTAATAATAGTAACTTAAATAATGATAATATAGAAGAAATAAATTTATGTTTTGCATTTTTAATGTAGGTAGATCATTTTGACTTGGTCATCTTATATGTAGCTCACAAGCTGAAAAAGTGTGGGCACCCCTGCTTTAGTGTTGAGAAACACAACTAATTCCCTATTGTATGAAGCTCACTGACTTGATGACAATTCTCTTCAATTTCTTCAGGAAGACAGGGATTAACCTTGAAAGCCCTCCAGAAGCTGATTTGTGCTGTGAGGTTTTTCCTTTTCACATCCTAATTATTTTTTTAATTTTAAAAACAGGTAATATCATCCCCACTTATTTAAAATTATTGATTTTAGAGAGAAAGATAAAGATTGATCTGTTCCTGTACGTGCCCTGACAGGTGATGAAACCCACAACCTTTGTGTCTCAGGACAATGCTCCTAACCAACCGAACCAACCACTATTTAATTACCAGAAGGCTTTCAATTTCTGAAGTAATAACTTTGTTTTTTTCCAAATTAGCATAACATTTCAAGGACAAAGGTTCAGAAAGAAATTATATTCTCCAAAGGCAGAGGCTGCATCTGTCCCTTCCAGAGAGGCCCCAGCACCAAGCTGTGTGGTCCTGCTAAATAAAGCAACCAACAAAAACGGATTTGTTACAGGAAAAAGTCATCTGACATCAGAAAAAGTTAAGAACTACATGATTTCTCTCATAGCTAGATATAAAACAGGCTCATGCACATAGACAAAAGTGAAAGGGGGGGGGGATAGAGAGAAACAAATACACCGTTATGGAAAATGATTTGACTTTGGGTGAAGGGCACACAACACAACAGTTCAAATGCTGTAGAGATGGTCACCTGAAACCTATGTACTCTTATTGGTCAATGTCACCCCATCAAATTTAATTTCTTTTAAAAAAGTCATCTAACACTATGAATATGGTATCACCTCCAAACCTGCCGGCTGTTGCAGTTATCTTCCAAAAACATAAGACACTTCATAATCTTGCCAAAAATAAAAAAAGTTCAATTCAGTGCAAAACATTTCACACTTCACCCCGGGAAGAGTCGCAAGTGCTCCGAAGGAACAACATCTTCACGCTTATAAACTGCGTGCTCCACGGCCCAATAGGCGCGGTGCGCCCGCTCCCCGCCGCTCGAGCTCCGCGGCCCCCACTCGCGGACCGGGGCAGCGCGTCCCCCTGTCTAATCGCAGCCAGCAGCCGCCCACAAGCCTCCCGCCGCCCTCACGGCTTGAGAAGGGCCAAACGCATGGCTTGTGCAGCGCCTGTGTGTGCAGCCCACGGAGCTGAAGACAACTTTCATATCTTTAAACAAATCTTTTTAAAATCCTCAAGTGCAGGGCCATATTTTGGGACATGAGAAAGTTATGATGCGGCACTTAAATCCCAGCGTCCACAAATCAAGTGGCGGGGACTCAGGGTACCCTGCTTTGGCTTTTATACCTAAACACGGGAGCCCGCAGTCCCCCAGCCGTCCGCTCGGGCTCTGTCACAGGTGCGGTCGGCGACCCGGGTCCGAGCGCGGCAGGAAGCAGCTCCGGTCTACGCGGCGACGGTGCAGGGACCCGGGCAGGTGCACGGAAGGAGCCCGGCTAGGGGACGGTGACGGGCCCGCCGTGCCGGGTCGCGGAGAGCCCACACCCAGCCGCCCTCGGGGTTCGCGTCCCGCCCAGTGGCGCAACAGGAGCGCACGAGGCCTACCCCAACCCCCAGGAAAGTGCAGGTGGACCCAGGTCGGCGTCTCACCCAGACAAACGAACAGCACCGACTTGGGAACCTGCTCGGCCATCTTCCCGCGCAAACTCCGAGGCGCCTGGTGACCGCGTCGAAACCTTCCTGTCGCAGCACATGCGTACTCCGAGTGTCCCACTCTGCGCGCCTGCGCTCTACAACCCCAGAACCGCCCGGGGCGAGCCGGCGGGGCGCGCACCTGCGCAGTCAGGCACAAACCACCCGGCGGTAGGCGGGGCCGAGAGTCGCCGGACGGCGGGGGTGGGACTGCGCCCTAGAGGGGACAGAGCAGGGGCGGGGCTGGCGGCACCTGAAGGGAGAGAGGGGCTTGGGGGACACGGCGGGTGGGGCGGGGTCTAGTCACCTGGACTAGAGGGGGTAAGGCGGGGCCGAGAGTCTCCTGGAGAGCGGTGGGGAGGGGCCCCGAGGAGGTGGCGGTGGCGGGGGGTTGGGGGGAGACAGGGCTGGCAGTACCTGGAGAGAGGGAGGGGCTTGGGGGGAAAACAGCGGGGGTGTGGGGCGGGGCCTAGAGTCGACCGGACGGCGGAGGCGGGGCCTCAAGGAGGTGGCAGGGCGGGGGCGGAGCTGGCAGTACCTGGAGGGAGGGAGGGGTTCGAGGACCCGGAGGGGAGGCGGAGGCGGGGTCCTGATCACCTGAAGGGCGGTGAGGGGCGGAACCGAGCGTACCCGGGACTGTAGGGCAGGGGCCTTCAGGAGGTGGCAGGGCGGGGGCGGAGCTGGCAGTACCTGAAGTGAGGGAGGGAGGGAGGGAGGGGCTCGGGGACCCGGCGGAGGAGGCGGGGTCCAAGTCACCTGGACGGTCCGCGGGTGCCGGGCGTGCTCGCAGTGAGGCGAACTTAGGGCTCTGCGAAATAATCACCTGAGAGTAAGGGAGGGCACCGGCCCATGCCGGGGTACAAGGTGGAGCTTTGGGGGGCCACAGATCCTTACCGGGGAGGCGGGGTCCTGAGTGGCTCAGGTGAACACTGCCCCCCTTTAACTGGGCCTCGCGGCCTGAAAGTGAGGCCCACGATCAGGGGTGAGCGGGGGTCCGCGTGCGACTAGGGGCTCCTCCCAGACCCGAGACTCCCGCTCTACCCCAACCCCTGCCTCGCCCCCCCCCCCAGTCTCTTGTCTGAACCGCGGAGCACTACCGTCCGCTCTGCAACAGGCACCGTCCACCAGGACTGTCTCACTTCTAAAAGGTGGGAGACTTTCGAAGCCGCCCTGGGACGAAGTCGAGCACAGACTTTCCCTAGCTGCTACCCCGGGGTGGAGCCGTTCCTGCTCTGTGTTACCTGTCTCAGGTGTATCGCGCGGGCCAATCCTTGCGCTGGGCGGTGGAGCCGGGAGAATTGTGCCCTTCCTCCTTCCTCTTCCTGGCTAGGTGTCCGCGGCTCAAGGGACGCCAGATCGGACCGGGCTCGGGGTCACAAGTGAGTATAGGCGTCGACCACGCCGCCGAGCCTGGCTTAGAGTTGGGACCTCGTCGTTCCCCTTTGTAAAAGTTTTGCTGGAGAAGAAGTATATGGTTGCTGAGAGAGGGACGATATGTCTGGGATTTTCGCTGTTGCGCATCTATTGACACTGAGATACACCGCAAACTCAGAAGTTAGGGGTGAAATATCTGCGCCACAGCGGTTTTGACTCCTGGCTAATCCCAGTCGTTCCGATTCACAGAAAAGTTCTTACTAAATTTTTCATTTTTACGGTTGAAATTTGTTATTTCTAAATATGTAATATTTGAAAGATCACGGATTCGTATCTTTTTCGTTCCGGTTTGAGTAGATAACATTCTAGACTATAGAGCTTTGCATGATGGTTTGGGTTTGGTGTGTGCTTGAGTCGTAAGGAGAAAGATGGAGTCACGTGCATGGTGGGGGTCCCCGAAGTGAAGGAGGTCCTGCAGCTGTCCCCTGGCCCTCCCTGCCATCAGCCAGTCTGAGGTCTCTGAGAGGGAAAGAGCCCTCCCAGACTACCCCTGGAACCCTCGAGGTCTGAGGCAGGTGATTCTTCCTTATTTGAACAAGTGTTAAAGTGTTCTGAATTGATATGTGATGATAAGGAAATGAAAGTTACCCTGCTGGATGGAAACTTATCATTTTCACCCCATTTCAACCAATATTTCATTGTCACCGCTGATACTGCTAAGTCTGGAAAGAGTGACAAGACTGGAGCCCCTGTCTGTGGGTCCCAGTCTGATGGGCCCATATGTTGTCCTTATGAGTGTGTTTACTGGGTTGTTAGGAAGTCTCTAGTAGAACTTGGGATGAATGTCAGGCCTCCTGTATGCTGGCCTACTGCGGATACCTGTGCAGTGATTGACTATGGAGGTGTTACAGATCTCTCTGTGTGTTGGAGGTTTAAACAAGTAGTAACTTCGTCCTTGTTTATCATGTTTCAGGAGAATTGGTTATTTGTTTTACTCATGTTCTAGTTAAACAGGAGATTTCTCACTATTTAGAAATAAGGGGGTGGTGTTTCCAAGGAAAGAAAGTTGATGCAGAGCAGAGGGGAAGAGTGTGTCTGTGTGCCAGGCTGCTGTGCTCACAGAAGTCCTCGCACGCCTTTTCTTATTTGCAGATACATCACCATAGGACATAATCCTGTGCAATTGGAGACCTAAGCATGCTGAGTTTTTTGTTTTCTTTGGGAAGAGTCAATTTTTTACACAAAAGGGTCTGACCAGAGTGGCATGTGTGTTACCACTCCGAATGGGAGCTTCAGTGTTGGGGAGAGTAAAGGTTTCCTTAGGCTGGAGGTTGTGTTTCTCCTCACTCCTGCCTCCGTCCCCATCTGCACCTGGGATCAGGGGAACTAGAAAAGCAGCCTGGGTCACATGAATGTTTGGATTCAAATGGTTAGTTTTGTTTAAAGTTTGGATTCAGAATTTAGATTAGGAAGGTTAATGATCTGACCAGAGAGACCAGTTTTGATTTCTAGAACTGACAACTTTGTCTCCTTAAGTCAAAGGAAGTAGTTAAACCAAGGCCACTGATAGATAAGAATTGGTTTCAGAAACAATGGCTGTCATTATCAGGCAGTGGTGTTGATGGTTGATGCTCTAGTAAAGGTTCATTTCAAAGATTACATAGATAGGTGAAGTTTATCTAAGATTTAATCAATTCATTCTAAATATTTCTTAGCACCATCGTTGTTCCTTTGGTTTTGGTTGGGACTTTTATCAATTTAGTGAGTTAGTCTCTATTTCATTTAAATTATAAGATTTAATAATTTGATTAATACCTAATTAATGTAAACTTGGGAAACCATTTAACCTCTAAACTTTTCCTAGAGGCACCCCTCTCATAACTGAGAGTCCATTGAGAAACATAACGGTGCTTATTGGTGGAAGAAAAGTTTTGGAAACCCTGAACTCCCCTTGCTTTTACTCCAGACCCTTGGTGGAAGGTGGATCAGAAACCAGTCAGTTTTCTCACCCCCACAGCAGTTTCAAGTAGGGTGGTCATGTCCCTGTTGCCCCCAGAGCCCGCACCTGAGCTTATTGCCTGTGATCAATATGTGAACCATTCCCACATCCTAAGCGCATTCCGAGCTTTAGAGGGTTCCAAAGTAAGAATTTTCTCCCCAGTAGTTTATAAACTCTTCTTAATTTAAAAAAAGTTTTAGTATGAAATTTTTCAAATACTTTAATACTTTGTAAAGAAAACTTTACATCTGAGTCTCTTAGTTTGTG
Organism: Rhynchonycteris naso; assembly: GCA_037038555.1. Taxonomy (NCBI): domain Eukaryota; kingdom Metazoa; phylum Chordata; class Mammalia; order Chiroptera; family Emballonuridae; genus Rhynchonycteris; species Rhynchonycteris naso. The sequence continues at coordinate 110,922,195 of CM073001.1, forward strand.
GTTTGGCAGCCATCCTACTGTTAGGAGAAAACTCAAATATTTATAGAGAATTTACTTTGCCTTGGAATTCAAGAGACTTAAGACTTTTATGATTGTGCAGATGCCTACCATGATTTAAAAGTTAAGGGGCTTCTTTAGTAATGACCTCTGTCTCCATCACTTGAGCGACATGTTTATCAGATCATGCTCGCTGTGCTTTATGAATGCGAGAGAGACGGTGGGTGAGCCCTGATTTGACGCTAAGGACAAGGGTTTCGGCTCTCAGCTGATTTGTTATTATTCGTTGGTTCTGAATGAAAGTCACTATATGTAACTATGACCAGGTAGTATGATTTTATCAGAAATTTAATAGAATCTGTGTTATTAAAACAAATTAGCCAGTCTCTTCTGTAGTTCAGCTGAACATGATGGTATCCTCACCGTGACCAGCCTTGTGAACACACTGTTTGCCGTGACACAGGACTGTGCCTAGACAGAACTCTGGCTTGGTGATCCAACCTCTGTGGTCTGCAGACCTCCTAGGCTGCATCTGAACCCCCAAGTGTTTACAAAAGAGGCAAGACCTTCCCCCACGGCAGGATGTTTGCAATAGCAACTCTCATCTGTGGAATTTGCTTAGTTGATGGTTTAATTCTGCTTGGGTGTGGAGATCAAAATAGAAAGTCTCTGGGGAGGTAAGATTTATGTATTCTTTACTACTATGCACTGGTTGCATGTGTCAGAAACTCTGATCCAATTTGGAGTTACAGAAAAGGATTTCAAAGGCCTATGTGATGGGACAGTTCAGAGCCTCTTATGGCTTTAGCTGTGCCAGCAGATCCCAGGTTTTTTCTCTCCAACTCTTGTACAAAGCTCCGTTGCATGGCTTTGTCCTCAGGCTCCACCCTTTGGGGTTGCACAATCTTCCAGCAAGTGCTTGGGAAAAGGTGGTCCTGGCAGCACCCACACCGGCCGTTGGGTAGGTGCTCATCATGGAAGTCGTGGTGGCCGAGGAGAAACATTGGATCACCTGTTCACTCGAGATGCAGCATCAATAGAGACCAACAAACTGGTGCTGATTCCAAAATAAAAGACACAGATGTTAAGCAGAAAGAACAAGTTCACTAATTATTAACTCAATTCAATGGGACATATTGAGCTGATAGATACACGGACAGGCACTATGGGGGCACAAAGATTAGAAAAATCTTGTGGGCTGTCAGGATTGTAGGTAAGGGGTGGAAAAGGAGGTAGGACAAAGGAAGTAGGAGGAAAAGACAGATGCACAGGTGAGAGTGTCAAAACACAAACCTGAGTGCCATAAAGATAAACGTTTTTTCCATGAACCTCACCTTCAATCGGGCTTGGGTCTTGCTCACTTACTAGAGGCAGCTCTGTATCAGGTTGGTGACTGAGAAGAGGTTCGGGTCTGCTCACTGGCACTCAGACTTGCTTTTGGACTTCAGGCACCATTAATCCTGAGGATTCTGCTAGTCCCTGCTGCATTCGCAAGGTCTGACCATCCGGCTCTGACACAAAAGCAGCCGTTTCCTGCAGGCACAGCTATGACCGCCCTGTGCCTTCCTGGGTGGAGGCACTTGGTGGGGTGAGCCACACTCATCGCCACAACTGGGGTGCATGAGGCGTCTTGGAGCACTTGGCTGGCTGGTTGCATTGCCCTCTGGTCTCCTTCACTGTTTGTTTGCTTTGTTTTGTTCTTCATTTTCTGGGAGGACCGGAAAGAACTTGCAGGGCAGAATACTACCAACCCATCCCTTGCTTTGCTCTGACCCTCCTTTCTCTCAAGGTCTGGGAAATGCCACGAGTCTGAGAGACAGGGACACTTTGCTGTTAGTGAGCGTATTCACTCACAGATCCATGGGATTTCCTATGTAAATGAACCTTTTCTGGTCCTCACAGGGATTTGACCTTTAATTCCCTAAAGCCACAGATACTTTATTCATTCAACAAATATTTATTGGGCAACTACTATATGTCGTTGTGGCAAGTGCTGGAGATATTACAGTTAATAAAATAAAATAGTGTTTATCCTCTGATGAAGGAAATGTATGTACAAGATGCCCAGAGCTAGACAGATACAGGGGGTGGTCAGATAGATAGATAGATATACTACATATTGGCAGATGTCAGACATATGAGCTGTGGCACAGACTAATGATGGGAAAACTTTGAGGGATGTAAGCAGTGGACTTATATTATCTGAGATATTACTTAGATGGAACATTTCTTTGGAGAAATGACCATAGAGGTTCAAGACTGGGTATAGAAACCAATGGAAAGGCTGTTGAATAGATATCACAAACACTGATATTCTTTGGACCAGACTGGTGTCAAGGGAGCAAGGTGATGTCCTCAGATTCTGAGTGTATGTTGAAGGTTCATATTCTGAGTGGGTGGGTCTGTTGGTGGACTGACACAGGGCAGGAGAAACAGAGGAGTCACAGTTGGCCTGGGTTTGGAGCGTGACTGCACAGCTGGATGAGACCTACCTTAAGAGGAAGTTGGGGAACAGGTTGGGGAGGAGGCAGGACGTCACAGGTTATACCTGAATATGTTTAATGTGAGATGCTTATCTGATACTTGGGTTGAGCAGGTAATTGGTATTGTGAGTCTGGAATTTAGGGAAAGGTTAAAGACAAGAAAAAACTTGGAGAATGATCAGACATAAGTGGTGCTTAAGGTCTCAGGACCTGAGGTTTGAGTGTAGAGAAGGGGGAGTCTTGGAGAAGGTGAGGGGCCCTGAAAGGAGGCAGAGAAGGATGCTGGCTGCCACCTGCCTCACTCTGGAGGCAGCTCAACTTCAGGTGAGCTACCTTGGCCGCCTCCTTCAAAAAATGAGGCTGCTGTGTCCCCTCTCGCCACTCAAACCCGACATGGGACAGGTTTGTCTCTGCTCCTCAGGTCACTGGTTTTATGTGGGACAAAGTGGAGAAGCTCTGCCCAGCTGTTCCAGGAAAAGGGGTGGGTGGCCCCTGAGCCAGCACAAGGCAGGGCCATCATTGAGGACCCTGTCATCACACTCAAATGCCCAGCAGTGGGAGTTGGCCCTGCAAGATTTCAGTTTATAAGGGACTGTGTTGAATGATTTCATGCAGGAGCAGCATTTAAAATGGGTCTTGGTGAATATTTCCAGAGGTCAGAAGTTAGCAACTTTTTCCTTAGTGAGTTAGAGAGGACAGGTACTGGGCTTCCCAGCCCAGAGGCAAAATTGAGGACATAGACAGACATGTATACAATCAGAGAACACAAGACTTCCACATGTTTTTATATTGATGAAAGCTGAAATATCAAAATTGTGAACTTTCTTTTGTAATATAAGTCTCCTGGTGAGAAGAATGTTTCTCTTTATGGGAGAACATGTTGCTGCTTGAGGTTCAAAGTGTTCCTTGTCATCAAACCAGGTTACAATGTTCAGCTGTTACTGCTGCTCTGGGATGTGATTTTACCTGTTTAGTCTTTGAAAATGTTTTCACACAAAATTTGATTATCCTTTGACTTAATTTTTTCAACCATTATACATGTAAAAATGTTTCTTACCTCCAAAGCCCTAGAGCAGGCAGTGGCTGGATTTGGCCAGAGGTGGACAACCCACTCAGTCCCCACGGTGCCTTTATGGTGCTCTGGGAGGAGCAACAGAGCCCTCCCTTTAACGTATCAGTGCTGCAGGGATCCAGAAGGCCAGGCTTTTGCAGATATTTTGCTATAGATCATTTTTAATATACAGGGGTGGGCAAAAATAGGTTTGCAGTTCACATGGAAGATACGATAAATAAAAATACAAGAGTAAACTCGCATGTACTCACAACTGTAACCCTACTTTTGCTCACCCTTGTATTTGTATATATGAATTTTGTTACTTTTATATGAAGGTGGTGGTTTTCATTAAATGCTGTGGATCAGTCCATATTGTGTTGTATATTTGAAAAGTTTTGTGTCTTACTTCACGTGCTAGACAGATGTAAGATGAGGTGGGTCAGACATGTCACGTAAATCACAGCTGGGGAAGAAAATAGTAACTGTGTAATTTTTCAATTAAGGCCTTTCGTCACAACATTAGGTAGGAAGATGATAACCCATGAAAGCCCAAGGAGACATCGTCCAATTATAATTACCTGATTGGGACTGCATACAGAAGGGCTTTGCCAGCAGAGAACTGGCAAAGAGCATGAACAGAAAACGCACAAAACAGTAACAGTAAACAAACAAAAGGAAAATCCCCAAGTATTCAGATAAGTTCAGATGCAGCTTTGCCATCCTGTCTTTCTGGTGTACAGACTGTAGCTGTGCCAGCCTCCCAGCAGCAGTGGGAATTTTTCTGGTTGTACCAGTGGTTCTAAACTTGTGTTCTGCTTTTAAGAAGGCTGTTTGGTAATGTAATAAAAACCTTAAAAAATTAGATTTTTAAAAATTCATTAATTCCGACACTTAAGATTCTATCCCAAGATAATTACTATCCAACTGTGGAATCTATAAAAGCTGGGAAGGGTGTAACCCACATGTTTAGGAACAAGAATCAGCTAAAAGCCACTAAAATGCAGATATAATTTTACCTTTATTATTACAAATGTGCTTATGCCAAGATTTCTGATCACTTAAAAATATTTTTAAAATTTTGTCATACTTGGGCCTTTTGTACTATGCATTTGACAATTCTCCAGTCATTTCCGGTTCTTTAACAGTTGCTCTTTGGGATTTTAAATCATTGGTGAATCTGGAGTTTATCCTTATGTAACATGAAGCTGTGGATGGATCTTTCTTGTTTCTTCCCCCAAAGACCATTCTTTATTCTGCAATAGAGCTTTTTCACATTGGTTTGATGTGTTTTCTGTATCATTATTAAATCATTTCATACAGTATATTTGGTCAATTTCTGAATTTCCTAGTCCATAAAATAGATTTTTCTGTTTATTTTGCATCTACCCTACTGAGGCTATGTACGGCTTCCAGCAGTGCTAACCCTCATTCTTCTTCTTTTACGTATTTTCCTCGCTTTCCTTGCTTGTTTATTTTTCCATATAAACTTGGAATTACTTTGTTTAGTTAAACTTTTATATGACCTAAAAGAGAAGGTGAATTTTTTATTTCATTAAGACAAAAAGTAGAAAGGCCATTATAAGAAAATTCAAAAGACAAATGGCAAACAAAAAACCCTGAAATTTGAAACTTGAATTGTAGAATAAAGTTTAATTCCTTAATAAGAAACAGGATTGCCCCCCATAAAAGGACAAGAAATGTGAAAAATATCTGACCGAATTAGAAGGATATTCAACATACTTATAAAAGAAGGAACTAGAACCACACTGGGAACTCACAACATTTGCTGTAAACAGCTAGAAACTGGGCAGAATGTCAGGAGCATCTATCTTTATGTGTTGGATGGATGGACCAAAGGCCAGTGGGCCCCAGAGGAGAGGGGTGACCATGTACTCTTGCTGGACCAAAAAGAAAAGGTAATCTTGGAGAGGTTCAGGTACAAGGCGTTTGCAGGGAAGATTAGGAGAGCAGAGGGAGTTCAAGAGAGAAAGAGCTGAGGACATCTGCTAAGGGACCTCTTGATTCCTTGGCTGAACAGTAAGTATTATTGGGGGAGGGAGGCAACTTGGAAGGCAGGTCAAGGTAACTGCCAGGAAGCTGTGAGGGGAACAGCTCTGGACCAGCACAAGGCTGGGCGATAGCAGTGCCAGCCAGTTGAGTGGACAGAGCTTGTTAAACCCCAAGGACATTCCAGAGAGAGCCTGAAGAGTCACACCCTAATTGTAGGGTTATCCGTGAACTAAAGACTACTGTGCACATCTGGGCCACACATCAAAGCAAGCCTCAGCTCACCAGCTGCTGACAGAATGCCATGTTCACAACTTCTAGCAACCATTAAATTTTACTAGAAATGGGCAGAAACAGGAAAATATAACCCCATAGCTCGGAGAAAAATCTGTCAGAAACAGACCCATGAAGAACAGAGGTGATTGCAGTTATCAAACAAGGACATGAACATGCCTTTTACAATATCCTCAGGGGTTTAAATAACAACCTTTAAACATAATGAGCATAGAAATGGAAGGAACAAATAAAGCAACCAATGGAACTTTCAGAACAGGAAACACAGTCTTCAAAATAAAACACTGATGGTCTGGACAGCAGCTTTTACATTAAACCTCTTGATTTCTTTTGCTCTTCTGGTCCCGTGTCCTGTGATAGGGAATGGCCCACCCCTCATGCTTCGGAGCTGAAAGGATCACATGAGCGTTGCGAGGGGCTTATGGTCCCCAGGGAAGGGACTAAAATGCTGCCACCTGGATGCTGCTCTTTTGGAATATGGATTTTAGGCCGTTTATTAAGAAACAAGAGACTCAGAAAGAACTTTGACCCTGCCCCCTGTTTCTTGCCCAAGAGATTCAGAGAAACCTGCTTCTGGATGGAGGATGCAGCCTTAGCCTACTTTGAATTAAGCCGGTCAACAAGAGGACTTGGGCAGGGAGCAGCCTGTTGGCTGGAGACCCCCTGCATTCCCATTGTTCCCAATGACCTCAAAAGGCTTTTCTTGCCCTATGTGTTCCTTCCCGCTCTTCCTAAACCTCAACGCCCTGTAGATCACCCATTCTCACTTCTGAAATATAATACCCACTCCCCCTTTTCTCTTTTGTCCAAAAATGTTTTATGTACCCAGTGTTACCTTACTGTCTTTGGAATTTTCAAGGAATTATCATGCCAGCATGAATTCCTCATGTGCACGTATTAAGCTAATATTTTCTCCTGCCAGTCTGTCTCTAAATCTGGTTATTTGCCCAGCTGGAAGAACATAGAATATGAGAGAGAAAGCAAGAATATTTTTAGCCCTCACACAAGCAATGCTGAGACGTTAAGTCCTGCACAAGTAAAAGCCTTTGGTACTGGAGGTCACCACTCTGCTCCAGAGTCTCCTAGAATTTTACTAATAAGGAAAATCTATACAGACCATCCACACATTTTTGAAAAAAAAATAGCCATATATATTAAATTTTATATTGTCCATTATAGACAGTTGTAAAATACATCTTTTTAAAGTTCTTCATATTTTAATGTTTTTATTAGTATTAAGGTGAGTGAAGAATTACAAGGAGAATGTACATAACTGGGATATTGGACCAGGTTTGGTTTCAGGTCCTGTAGAATGCCATGATTTTGTCATTTCTGAGATCTTTAGGGTTTCCCAGTCTCCAAGTGAATTTAATTTATTAGAAAAATAGAGATGAAACTGTGGGCGAAAAAAGGGCCACATGATAAACCTGACAAGTTCAGGAAGGCCTGCCTGGTGGCCTCAGGAGCTCAAGTGACCACGCAGGATGGTCTGAAATAAAAACTTCCTGACTAAAAGCAGTTCATGGAGTGTGGTCATGTCCTTGACAAAGGTCAATCTTTACCTTAACTGAGCTTGTCTGTAGTTTTTTTGCAGCTCTGATGACACACCTCTGGAATGTCAGGGTACTTTCCTTTTTTCCAGACCCTTGGGGGCACAATCTCCTACCAGAGCCAGAGACCACAGATCCTCTTACTGTTAGTGGCTAACTGTTGTGTTGACTATCCTATACCCACAGTGTAAAAGAAGTGTCGATGATTTTACTTTTAATCCAATCCCAGAGATTACCCCCCTCTTTGCCTTCTCCCACCTCCCTGATCGATCACCAATTAATTTATGTAACTCCCTCACATATTCCCATTTGATTCTGATGTATAAATTAAGTGGTAAAACTATCATTTTTCAGAGCATTTTCTCAATCTGTTGAGATTTTGCGTCCTGGCAATTGTTGTCAGTTTGGCTCAAGTAAACTCATAAAAATTCTCCACAGGCTTGAACGTTTCTTACATTGATAAAACAGTTACTAATTGAGGATTTCCAGTTCATTTCCTTTGTTTGGTAGGGTACGATTTGTGAATGCTTCATTGTGTATGGGAAAAATGGAATTACAATAAATATCTAACTTCCATTCAGATTTTTTAATTAAAAATTCTTTTAATGTTTTAGTGAATAACCCTATACCTTCCAATTTGAAATCAGAAGCAAAAAAGGCTGCTAAAATTCTAAGAGAATTCACAGAAATAACTTCCAGAAATGGACCTGATAAGATCATTCCTGGTAGGTAAATGAAATACGTAATGTTTATTTCTAAATGTGGTTTGTTTCCTAACTTATGTTTTGTATTCCTTGACTTGAATCTCTCAGTCCCCCTGAGAGCAGCAAGTCCTCAGAACCCCTGTTTCTCTGGGTTGATGTCCCCGCTGGTGTCTGGGATGCCTCCTGGCCAGGGCTTCTTCCCCTGCCTCCCTTCCCAGGTGCCCATGCCCTGGGACCCTCTGTCTTCCACCTCAAAGTCACCTGTTCTTGTCCTCGATTTCAGAGGACTTTGCAAGCTCATCTTGCAAATTCACTAGCTAATCTCAGAAATAAATCTTTATTTTTGTGTTTTCTCTTTCCAAGCTATTTGCAGTTTATAATGGTTTAAGAGGACATTAATCAATGATTCTCAACACAGTTGCACATCAATATTTCTGGGTCATAAGAATAGCTCCCCCAAACCTGCTGAATCAGACCCTCCCTAAACAAGTGTGGCCAGAGTGCTGATTTTAACACCTTTGTCATGTGATTCCTATGCAGTCAGGCCTGTGGCATAAGACCTGGTCTGAGGTGAGACTTTGGGAACCACCACCAGTTACTTCTGAAGTGTGTCACATGGAATACCCACTTCATGCAAAGAATATGCATGTGCAGACCAGCTTGGGCAATGGTGCTGCTGAATGCCACTCTGAGTCCCAGCATGGGCTCTGGTCCTGCGTTAAAGAACCCAGTTCAATCTCCTAAGCCAGGTTTTCTAAAGTTATTTATTAGAACTTTTGAATTTGTTATTATCATCATATTAATAGCATTAATTATAGTTTTAGCCCAGCCACCTTAAGAAAACAAGGCTTCATGAAGCCTTCCTATTCCAAGTGCAGTGGGTGCTCCTTGGGGATGCGGGACCCCATGGGGCTACAGGCTGAGGAACCAGATTCTGCACTTTCACAAGTCCTCCAGGGACTTGTGTGCACACACAGGTGTGAGAGCACGCCTCTAGGAAATGCTGAATTCTTGGTAGCAGTATTCTAAAGCATGAAGTATATTCATGGTAAAAACCAATGCGTTTGCTGTATCTATGTTTCTGAATAGCAGTGGTACTAACTACAAACTCTTTCAGTGAGCCAGAAAGGTGAGAGGTTGAGAAAGAGTCTGCCAACGTGTGGTGGTAAAAATAAACCTACCTGATACAGAATATGGCTCACAATCTTGTCACAATTTATAACCTTTTAAAATACAACACTGAGGTACACTTAGCAGACTACCAGCTAAGAAGCCAGCCTTATTTTCTATACCTTGCTTAATCACAAGCAATCGCACAGATGTTCTGCTTAGTAAGTTCTTCGTGCTCTCTGATGAGTTATCTCTGAGAGCAGGTATAATTTAAATGGTGACGTGATGTGCATTAACTATATTAGAAACTTAGCGCTTTTCTCGGGACACCTACGAAACCTTTGTGTACTCGAGTCCAGTCTTCGGTGTGACTTCACTGACAAGAACGTCTAACTGAAAGTGATGGTAAACTGCATTTAAATAAGGTCGGGTCCCAAGGTGATTTCCAATGTTCAGGTTTTCACTGTTATTTTAAAGACATACTATTGGGTAAATAAACCTACAGACTATGGGGCACTGTGTTTAGTGGGTGTGCATTAATAATCCTCATTGTGTGGAATGAATTTCCCTGAAATGTGAATAAACCAAGATTCTGTAATTTGACTTGTATTTTTAGTGCACTTATGGTTATGTCCCTTGAAAACTATGACAGGTCATTTTATGAGATTAAAAACGCCTCATAATGGCAAAATCACCTAATTTCCTGTTTTTGAGTCGAGATTTTCATATTCATTTTAAAATTTCTCCTAAATACAAAGAAATCTGAACTTCTTTGAAAATACTCACTTGTTTTTAGATTATGAATTATGTTGTAAATTAACTGAAATCTCCAAATTATTTGTTATGGCAAGTGCAGGGTTTTTGAGCACTTAGGATGTTGAGTTCGTGAAAGTAGCGGTGGGGGTTGGGCCCTCTGTCCCTTAATAGGTTTGTCCAAGGCTCAGATGTGCCATTGTGGCCTCCTGTGAGAGCCCAGGAGCTGTCCAGCAGACCTGTGTGCGGACTCTGCTCACACCTCTTACCTGCTGTCCTTGACCTTTGCAGCCCATGTGATTGCTAAAGCGAAAGGCCTGGCGGTCCTGTCTGTGATAAAGGCTGGCTTCCTGGTGACTGCGCGAGGGGGCAGCGGGGTGGTGCTGGCCCGGCTCCCCGATGGAAGTGAGTGATGCTTCTTCAGGGGGGCGGGAAGAAGTTGAAGGATCCTGATTCTTCTTGTTCTGTTGCCATTGAACACATGTGATGAGAGCGTGACCGGCTTCCCACACCCCAAAGTGTCATCCTAAGGGCTCCCACGGGGTGTGCCCTGCGTGTCAGGTGACCCAGGGTAACGACCCTGCACAGCGCTCTCCTCTTCTTAAAATATTAGATGAGAGGCAGGTAGATCTGGCTTTGTCCTGTCTACATTTGCAGTTCTTTCCTGGAGCAAATATTAAACAGGACATGATTGGCATCCTACTGTTCAAGAGTTCTTATTCCTCAACTTCATGGCACAACAGTTTTCTTTTGTTTTATGGAATTTTATAAGAAAATAAGAGCCATCTGACTAGGCAGTGGCACAGTAGATAGAGCATCGGCCTGGAACGCTGAGGACCCAGGTTCAAAACCACGAGGTTGCCAGCTTGAACGCAGGCTCATCATGATTCCATGGTCACTGCCTTGGCTGCAGCCCCTGGTCAAAGCATATATGAGAAGCAGTCATTGAACAACTAAAGTGATGCTACTATAAGTTGATGCTTCTCATCTCTCTCCCTTCCTGTCTGTATGTCCCTGTCTGTCTGTCTGTGTCTATGAAAGAAAGAAAGAGAGAGAGAGAGAGAGAGAGAGAAAGAAAGAAAGAAAGAAAGAAAGAGAAAGCTTTTTCTACCGTTCCTGTGGGGGTCATTTTAATGAATATCCCCAGAGCAGAGTAATATCAAGATCAATATAATTTGGTTTCACTTTCTGCAATGAAATCTAATACTTGATTATTCTGAGATTAAATCAAAGTATAATTACCTTGAATCCCAAGAACCAATATTTATAGTAATATTTAAAATGTATGTAGGTGTGTTGTGACCAACTAAAATGCTGTATATACCAATTCAACACTTGCTGTTCAGTCATGTACATAAACGCAGTGTTGTGTAAATAGTTATTTTCTAGCGTATGTGATTTGTGGGATACTAAGTGACCACAGAGAGATCAGGTGCCTTGTGGGGCACACAGCCTTGAGCGTCAGCCCTGGGCCCGCAGCCTCCTGCAAGGTGTCCCCAGTGGTGACAGTCTCTCAGAGCTGTGGCTCCTCTCACAGCTCGTGTTTGGCAGTGAGACAAGAATGACAGAACTTCCAAGCAGCATAGCCAAATGAGAGGCACATGAAGAGGGTGTCCCCCTGTCACCATCAGTGGGCACTGGGTCGGTAACAAGGCCTCTACCCTGGAGGCCTCTCAGTCCTTGACACGGTGACTGACAAGTGGAGTTGCCGTTGTCCTCTAGGGTCTCCCTCAGAGCCCCAAGTGGACCTTTTATTGGGTTAAATACCTATATTTCTCTCCCGTCTTGCCTGGTAGTGGATTCTCAGAGTAGTTTAAAAGCTGTTCAGATGAGGCACAGAAAGTTGCCGGATCCCTGCCGGACGGGGGAAAGGGACTGTTCTTCACATAGAAAATGAAAAATAAGTTTGGCATTAGAAGACACTAAATTCTTCAATCAAAGCGCTTCTGAGACCAGGTTAGTTCTGGACAGACCCAAGCGATATCTTTTACTGGGAATACATGCTGCAAGAAACGTTCAGCTTGGAAGCCCATCAGCATTTCAAGAATTAACTATCTGGACTATTCCACCCTCCCCCAAACAAATGAACATGTTTTGCTTTTTTCTAGATTTGTTTAACCTGTTTCTATATCAGAAAATATAAGCATACAGTAGTCTAAAATGTACCATTCATGGCAAATAAAATTACTGAACTTAGTGTCCAAATGTAAGGAAATTTATCTTACTAGAATTTTAATCATCTTGAATTTATCACCTATTTCTTGTGCTTCTACTAGACACAAAGGGTGTCAAAAATAGATTTACCCTCAGAAACTTAAAATAGAAACAAATGTAGCGCTGTGTCAGGGTTAGGAGCCATTGCAATCACCTCTTCCATGCCTTTTGTTCTCAGATCTATGAGAAAATTCTAACTAAGGACTAGAATTCCTGCTCAATTGTTTTGTAACATTATAAAATATTAATGTTGAAGTTATCAAATACTATATTTAGTTGGTAAGAATTCAGTAGTTAGGTATTCAGCCTGTTTATTGAGAAATATTACACAACATGAATTTGCAAGTCTAAGAGACTCATGAATATCTAATATCTTTCAAATATTTTTATCTTAAACATTATATATAATTTTTAAAGAACATCTAGATACATAGAGAAAAATGCTAAATTCTTATTTTATTTATTTATTTTTGTGTATATATATATAGATAATTTTTCTGAAGTGAGAAGCAGGGATGCAGAGAGACAGACTCTTGCATGGACCCGACTGGGATCCACCCGGCATGCCCACCAGGGGGCAATGCTCTGTCCATCTGGCACATTGCTCCATTGCAACTGGAGCTATTCTAGCACCTGAGGTGGAGGCCATGGAGCTATCCTCAGTGCCCTGGCCAACTTTGCTCCAATGGAGCATTGGCTGCAGGAGGGGAAGAGAAAGGAGAGGGGGAAGGGTGGAGAAGCAGATGGGTGCCTCTCCTGTGTGCCCTGGCTAGGAATCGAACCTGGGACTTCCACATGCTGGGTCGATGCTTTACAACTGAGCCAACTGGCCAGGGCCGACATTCTTATTTTTAAAAGAACAGTATTCTTGTTTTACCAGTTTCCCCTCTGACACTTACCTAATGGGTTTCATGTTAAAGTGATGTTGTGTTTGTTTTCATCAGAATGGTCTGCACCTTCAGCGATCGGGATTGCAGGGCTTGGTGGAGGATTTGAGATAGGAATTGAGGTGAGTGGCTGACGCTGTTCACACAATCAGGAGAAATTTCCTTCTGTTCTTATTTTACCAGCTGTGGAAACAGCTCCCTTCTATTTTCTTGATGAATCTCAGCCTGAAACTATCTGATGTTACCATTTTCCTTCCTTTTCTTTCATTTAGAATAGAACTTGTTTCATTCATCATGTTTCCATCCTTAGCACTTCTGTAGAGCAGACTTATCTCAGGTCTGCTGAACTGTGATTGGCTGTCTGTAGCTCACCTGTGTCTGCACTGGGCTCAGGGCTGAGTGGGGTAGAAGCCGCACAACACAGTGCGTGGGCATTTGTGGCACAATCCAGTTTGTTTACACCCAACACTCAAATTTCCCCAAATTCCATAAAGACTGACAGCTCGGCTCCTAGTAATTAAGGCCTCTACGAAGTGGACCAGGAGTCCCACTCAGTGCCCTCGCTTGCCCGGCTCTGTGGTGCAGGGTCTTCTGCACAGCATTGGTCCCCACCTGCTGCTTTGCTGCTGCGTGGTTGTGCATTGGGTCCCAACACGCTCACCATTCTCCTCTTGACCCGTCTCTTCTTCCTCGGTGTTGCTGACACATCCCACAACCTCAGTGGGGGAAACCTCTCCCTGTTCAGTGTCTGTGCTCACCGCTGCAGGCACCTGCTGTAAAGAGGAGTGTTTGTGAGGTTTGCTCGTCGTGACTAGCTCATTGCTGCACATTTGACCGAATCAAAGCCTTCAAAATGCCATCCTCTGTGGAAAATGTGTTTTCCTGCTCCTCCTGCCCCCCACCTCCTGGCCCCACAGGTGGCTCATCCTGCTGGACGCAGCCACTCTTCCCTCCTGGACTCCAGTTGAAGCTGGGCTTGCTGTGAGGTCTCTCTCTCACAGCATTTATTTCAGAAACGATAAAAGACTAAGTTGTACTAACTTCAGTAAATACAAAGTAGTAAAAACTGAACATGACAGTCTCCGTGATGATTCATTGGGAACTGTGAATTTGGGACCATACTGCACACAATAGACTTGAAAAATAAGTACAAGTAAAATGTAGCCCTACTGTCAGTGAATGCAACAGAAAGATTTAAAACAATTTTATAAAACGATCTGCTTGGTTGTCTTTCCAAAGCAATTTGGACCAGTGATTGAGCTGCAGGAGCAGAGACTGCCCGAACCAGCCCCATCCCGCTGTAGTGGGCACCATCCCACTGTGTGCTCTGGGCCACTTCATGGCCCTCACCTGCAGCCCAGAGGCTAGCCAGGCTTCCCTCTGGGTCCCTAATAAATAAATTTGCATGAAAACACTGAGGACTGCATAAGCTATTGAAGTGAGGGTTTGGGATTGGAACACAGGTCTCTGTCACCCAAGCGCCTCCCGGCCTCTTGTGGGATGGTCCTGTCATTTTTCAGTTCTCACCCTGGGTTCCCCAGCAGCCGTGTGTCTGGAAAACAAATGCTTTCTCCATGTTGATGTGCCTTGAGCATTTGCATTCTAGTTTTTTCTTTCATTTAGAAAATTAAGTCATAATGGGGGACACTACATAATGGTGACTGTATTTCTTCCTGATGTTCTGAGTCTCTGTGACATAAAATAAAGTGGACACTGTGTATTTGTGTAGTTGACCAGTACCAGAGCCATGATGTGGCAGGTATATCCCTGTGAAGCTGTCTTGGGAGTCAGAACCCCTCTGGGCCATGACCTTGGGACCCGCTCCTGCTCTGTGCCCTCTGGCTTGACTTACAGGAGCATTCACTGGCTGGCAGTACTGTTGATGTTTCCACCTCTGCCTGTTTGATCTGTCTGTGCTGGTCATCACGGTGACAGTTACTTAACCTCACTAAGTCCCATCACCATCTATGTCACAAGGTTGTTCATACAATGAAGAAGGTGAGGCGTGAGCCCCTCATGGTGCGTCACAGTGAACCTCAGAGCGTGAGCCGCTGTCATCTGCAAAAATAGTAGATGCCTACATCCTCAGCTTTAAAAAATAGAACTAGGTCTTTCTTTGTCTACATTGCAATGTATTCTACAGTATGGATAGTATATTTGAGTTTTAATCAGCATATATTTTAAGTAAGGTTTAAACATAATCATTTTTATATAAATAGGTTTCTTTATTTTAGGTATCAGATTTGGTTATAATTCTGAACTACAGCAGAGCAGTGGAAGCTTTTGCGAAAGGTGGTAACCTGACCCTGGGAGGGAACTTCACTGTAGCAGTTGGCCCCTTGGGGAGGTGAGTTCCATAAAGTACGTGGGGACAGCTATTAGACAGAAAAGCTACAAAAACTGTGGATTGTTGTATGTTAAGAGGAAACTTGAATTCAAACAAAGCAAAGTTATGATTTTTATACTTCACAGAAGATTTGAGGTTGCTTACAAATAAGAAGTTTATAAAACAGTGTGATAAAATGAGAGAATTTGTACACACAACAAGAAACTAAATATTTCTGAAATGCAAACCATTATATCTACTGCAATTGAATACAAACTTACATTGATCTTTGAAGGAGCAAAAACCAGTTAAATTTAATTAACTGGTGAACAGTAGCATTGATCAGGAAAGAAAAGCCTTTTTCTTTCAACCTAAATTGTGAAAAATTGATATGAACATGTTTTACTTGAGTGTTGTTTAAAACACGGTGGGTTTTTCTTCTCTGTTAATGAAGTACTATTCTTGTGTTCATTGAGCAGTTTAGAAATATTTTAAACCCAGGCTGTTTATAGAAGTTACATGGTAAAATCATCTAAAAAGGTTTCTATTCTGTGAAAATAGTCTGTGCAAAACGAATCCAGTCTTTGGTTCTCGTGAGATGTGCTTCCCCTGTTTTGGGAAAAGAAGACGAGGTGAAAAATAAAAGCTCCTGTGGTCCTCCACAGTGCAGCCCTCTGGTCACCCCATCCCTGCAGACGGAGTCATGGACGCTGTCCTTCCTCACGACCTGCCTTCCCTGCACCACCTCTGCCCTGCGTAGGCGAGGCCAGCAGGAGGTGAAACGTGTGTAGACTGGTGACGTCCGTGTGGGACAAGCCTGTCTCATGGTTCAGAAATCCCATGCTCTCCACTGGTTGTCCTCAGGCACAGGACCCCTCGGCTCTGAGGCACAACCTTCTCTGTTGCAGGAACCTGGAAGGAAACGTCGCGCTGCGGAGCTCCGCTGCAGTCTTCACGTACTGCAAGTCCAGGGGGCTCTTTGCTGGCATCAGTTTGGAAGGCAGCTGTTTGATCGAAAGAAAAGAAACTAATCGGAAGTAAGTGCAAGCCAAATTATGTAAACTGATTCAAAGAAAGTGCTATGAGATGTTTTACTTCTGGTTTGTAAATCTGAGAGGTACAATGAAGGATGCTTTTAGCCTAGCCAGACGGTGGCACAGCAGATATAGCATCAGCCTGGTACACTGAGGACCCAGGTTTGAAACCCCGAGGTCACCGGCTTGAGCCCAAGTCACTGGCTTGAACAAAGGGTCACTGGCTCTGCTGAAGCCCCCCAGTCAAGGCACATATGAGAAAGCAGTCAATGAACAACTAAGGTGCTGCAACTATGAGGTGATGCTTCTTATCTCTCTCTCTTCCTGCCTCTGTGTGTGTGTCTCTTTCTGTCTCTCTTGCTTTAAAAAAAAGAGAGAGAGAGAGAGAATTCTTTTAGAAACTTCTTATTTTAGGCTTTTGGAAGACTTTCCTGCTAAAGTTCACATAAATTCTGGATAAACTAAAACAAAAATAGTTATTTGATTGCAGGACTTCCAAATATCTAATGCAAATCTTTATATGTTAGAAGTGAATACACATTTAAAGAAATTATAAAGGCATATATGTTGACATAAAACCTTAGGTTAGGATTATTAAGACACTTAAAAATAAAAACCTATAAAAACCTGTGTGTTTGTAGGCATGTTTGCAAAGTATTGACATATTTATATATATGTTTGTATGTATAAGTGTTCATGTGTGTGTGTGATGCACTCCTTGTATTTTTTCTATATCAGACTATGTCTGGTGGCCGCCTCTAAAGGTGAGCTTAGGGTTGAATTTTGTGGTTTAGCATGGTTGTGGCTTATAGTTACTGTTTGAAAAGTAGGAAATGAGTGAATACTCACACAGGATTTAACTCTGAAAAGAGCTGTGTCTATGAAAGAAATATTATTAATTTGATATTTCTTTTTAGGTTTTATTGCCAAGATCTTCGAGCTTATGACATTTTATTTGGAGATACACCGCGGCCCGCTCAAGCAGAAGACCTTTATGAAATCCTTGATTCCTTTACTGAGAAGTATGAAAATGAAGGACAACGGATTAACGCGCGGCAGGCAGCCAGGGAGCAGCAGAGGGCCCTGGTGCGCTGGTTCACCTTTCTCGGGTCATGCCACACTTCCTTCTTTACAGAGAGCAGTCTGTCCCTGATAGCTCCTTCCTAGTAACCTGCTAAATGTCCCTATAGTTACAATTTGTCAAGTTTTAGTAGAAATATCCTACAGCTTTGCATGTCATCCAGATAGATGTTTTTCATGACTGCATTTCTCCAAGGGCAGAACTCTGTGGTGTCACTCACCAACACTAACAGTAGCTGTTGAGACCAAGGCCCGGGAGGACCAGGGTTCTGTGGACCTTGGTTGCCTCATTCCACAACACGCTGGTAGTCGCTTGATCCCATCCTACACAGATGGAAACAGACAGAGTTTGAACTGTTACAGCCGCCCAGCACTGTACCTGCAGAGGTCAGTGGTACCTGGACGAGGTGTGCTTCCTGTAATGGTGAGCCCCCATCAACATGTGTGTTGTCACCCAGTTCAATCAAGGAGGCTCGGAGCAGTACATGTGAGTGTGAGGGTGTTTCATTCATACCTGCATGTGATAAATTTGCCACATATACTCAGAAAAAAACCTGATATGCTCCTAAGGAAAAACAGGGTTTTAAAATGAGTGCTGTTTTTGTTTGTTTGTTTTTCTTCCCAGGCTACAAAACTCCCTCCCAAACCACTGGCCAGACCACAGCCCTTGTCTCCACGAGAGCAGCTGAGCTCCGGCTCTCAAAGCAAGTATTTTTGTTGCAGTTCAAATTCAATTATAATTAAGCAAGTATTAAATATTATTATTAAGAAATGGAGTGACATTGTTAAACTTTACAGTCAAATAAAAGAACTAATGGGTATTAAAGAAAATCAAATGCCTCTTCTAAATGCACAAGACAGATTCTCATTGCTATAGTTGTTAAACTTCCATTCTCAAAAGTCACTGGCTCAAGCCCAAGGTCACTGGCTTGAGCAAGGGGTCACTGGCTTGGCTGGAGCCCCCCAGTTAAGGCACATATGAGAAAGCAATCAATAAACAACTAAGGTGCCGCAATGAAGAATTGATGCTTCTCATCTCTCTCCCTTCCTGTCTGTCCCCATCTCTGTCTCAGCCTCTCTTGCAAAAAGAAAGAAAGAGAAAGAAAGAAAGAAAGAAAGAAAGAAAGAAAGAAAGAAAGAAAGAAAGAAAGAAAGAAAATAAAAGTGAATAGCTGCTGCCTAAGAATTATTTTAGGGGTTAAGCAAGAAGAATGCTCAGACAGTGCTGGCCTGGGGGTACCCGCGTTTCATCCAGGTGTCTGAGGGTCACTCTGTAGAGAGGGTCTGTACCCACCATGGTGAGCACTGCAGGGCTCAGCATTGCTGCTCCTGTGCCTGACCCTGGAGGTGTCAGGCATGTTCCCTCCTGTATTTGATGTGTTTTCTGCCTTTATTCAGGCATTCTTTTCAGTTTTAAGCATGATAAAATAATCATATTTTTATCAATTATAGCAATGGTTCTTATCCTTTTTTGAGGCACCGAACCCACCAGTTTCATGTGCGCATTCACCGAACCCTTCTTTAGTGATAAATAAAATATGATTTTTTTTCCAAATTCAAGACATAGGTATATGTTTTTTTACTGGTGCACAAAATGAGCCATGCATGAACATCACCTTGCTCAAAGAACAAAACCAACAAAGTGCATGAGCTCACAACAAATTACGGTATTACTTTATTCTGGCTTCCACAGCAGAGGCTTCTCCGAAGCCCTGAGACCACTCATCGAACCCCTAGGGTTCGATAGAACCCAGGTTAAGAACCACTGAATTATAGTGATTTAAAATATTTGCTTAGCAAGGGCCAGATTTGGTGTTCTTGGGTAGTTTATATACTGTAAACTAATAAATTTTCTAAATGTTCCCTCTTTTTTTCCCCCTGCAGGTAGCAGAAATGAACACAAGCTTTATCCTGAACTTCCCAGCTATCATGAGAGAGTTGGTAAATAAAGACATCCATCTGTTAAAAATGACATATCCATCTTATAATGACAAACTTCCTCATTAATCTGGCAGGTTGTGAGAACCTCGGGCAGGTGTTCTGCACCCATTCTCTGATTTACAGGAGATCTACATTATTTTGAGAACATTTCATTTTTTTAAATGCTCTGCTTTTGTTCCTTTACTCGCCTGGATCTAAGGTGATGAGAGAGATATGGGAGCTGAAATAGACAGGTTCCTGCCAAGAAGCCCCCCGAGTGCGGGACGAGACGTGGCTGACAGAGGCCACGGGCTTTTAAGTTTGTCAGTTGTGAATTATAACTTAATCTTTATTGCATTTTCTCTGGGTGTTAGCCCCATGAATATTTTTTATATTTTTAAGGAAATTTTTATTTCCCAGTTCAAATATTTTACTGTGATGGGGAACAACATCATAGAACTTACTAGGATTTCTTACAATGAAAATAATTCTTCAATCTGTCTCACTTTAATATCCTTTAGAAAATATTCTTTCAAAGCACCGAGCAATTATTTAGAAATGTGAGCGGGACACAAATTGAGGCCAAAGTTAAACAGTTGTTAAACAGCCTGTTCATGTTTCACGTCGCCTGTTGTCATGGAGTCCCAGAACAGTGAGTGCACTGCTAAGTTAAACTGTTGGGGATTCATGTTCCAAGGTAACTAGTTGACCCCCCCCCTTTAAGCAGAGTCCTCTGAAGGGAAGTGAGCCTCGACCTGATGTCAGGGTTCCTGGCTCTGGCTGTCAGCCCGGCTTCTGCTGCTGGGCACCTCCCTGTACTATGTGGGCACCTAGCAGCACCCTGGGTGAGGTCAGTCAACACCTGCAGCACCCTCCCCAGTTGTGGCCACCATATGTGCCCAAACCACTGATCTGGTGACCTTGCCTGGCTCACTCACCAGTGACATTCACACTCTTACAGGGGACGAGGTCCCCAAAGCCTAGACCCCACACGTGGCCTGGGACATGGGTGCCAGGATCAAGTCACCACCAGACTCGTCCCTGCAGTAAATGGGGACAGAACCAGAGCTGTGTGCCGCCTGCCTGGTGTCGTCTGGGCATAGGCTGGGCACTCTGCATCCTGTCGGCATGTGGGTTACACTCGCTGCCTCCACTGAAAAGGTAGCCAGACCAGCTTGCTCATTACAGGCCTCAGGACAGCTGCCCATCACTAAAGCTGGTGGTAATCTGTTTCCTGTTGAGTGTAGCCCTCATTTGGGAGAGAAAAATGTCCCCTGTTTGAATTAAACTTGAATAGTATAATGAAGTGACCAATTGCTTCAAAGATCCTTCAGATTTTCTTACTTAACTCAGAAATGTAAAACTTGAAGACACATTTCTCAGAGGGACAGCATCTGTGAACAACTAGAGTTCACAGCCCAGTGGGGTCCCAGGGTGGTCTCCCTTCCTGGATGCACCTGCTGTGCTCATTGGTTTTAATTTTTTCCAAAGAATTGTCTTGAGGGCATTAAACATTCCCTGATGGAAAGTTTCCTAATATTTACAATAGAGAGAAAGTTGAGGTCACTATTGAAGGAGAAACTCACTTGGGCCACGGCCCCAGGTGGCCTTCACTCACGCTCCCTCTGGGTCCATGTTGCAGGTTTCCCAGCATCTGACCAAGCCTTGTTGGAGGTAAGGGATGAGTGGGTGCATGTCCCTGCCTGGGATGGCTCGAGGCAGAAACAGAAGCTGGTCTTGCTCCCCACAAGTACCTGTGACCTCAGAGCGTGCCCTTCCTGCACACTTGTCACTGCAGACACTGCCAACGTGTGCATCTGTCAGCTGCGGGGGCCCGTGGCTTCCAGAACATCCGCTGGTAGTCACGGGCCCTCTCTCCTTGTTTCTTTCTGTTACCTGACACGTGTTGGAGGCAAGAAGGTGTTACTTGAACCCTCAAGTTTTCATTGTTTGAGGTTGGTTGTGACTCATCTTTAGATATGGAGGTCGTCAATACAATTATTGATAAGAATAATTTTCAGAATGGTTTCTTCATTAACATTAACTTGTATTCCTCTGATCTGATGACAATGAGCTGTGACATGATGACTTGCTACGTCCCTTCCCTGCGCAGTATCCCGGCTCTGTTCACACTACATAGTCATGATTGTGTTACTAATATGTGTTATGGGCATTGGGCTGGTTTTGCTTATATCCAGACTATGGCAAAACTTTATTCTTTTTTGTGACATTCTTTTAACCTTATTCCTCCAAACTGATTGACTAGAGGTAAACATAGTATAAAATATAAAAATATGCAGACCTTTTTGTATGATAGCAAAACTATCCCAGTAACATCTCTAATATACTGATATTAATTATTATTATGAAGGTGATTTCTTTAGGAGAACTGAGAGCAGCACGGCATGTTCTGACAGCAAGACCCGCAGCACCGTCTGGTGTGGCTACAAATTCAGGGTACCAGTCGGTATTGTTTAACTGTGATGTTGACTATTTTTATTTCTTACTGACAGGCCGAGTTCAGTTTATTTTTTATTATAATATTAGGGATCAAATAAGTAAGTGACTTTAGATTTACTTATGTTTTCAGCATATCCATACATAGATGCAATGAACAAGCCTCTCAGTGTACAATTCACACAGTTAAACAAGAATACAGAAACACTGAACTCCATGCAGCTGAGTACACAGAAGGTCTCTGCTTACTATTTTATGATGCTGCACAGTTTACAATATTTAATGCCTTTTAATGATGTTAACCACTTGGTTCTCAAAGACTTTTTTCTGTTATAAGAGATTAAATTCTACACATTGTATTGAAATTTTTGTTAAACATATGCAGATGTTTGATTTGAGTATCTTGATGTGATCATTTGAACACCATCTCTTTTGAGAGAAAGGGCCAGGGAAGCACAGAAATGGAAACATCCAGGTAGCTCACAGAAGAAGGTGCTGAAACAACAGCCAAGCACACACATCCGCGCCACAGTCTCCCCCACCTTTGGCTATAGAGCATGGTTTTAATTCAGTCTTTTATGATATAATCATGAGCATTAGTATCAGCTTTTTTCTAAAACTATTAATCTATGGAGCCCTCATGACTACCCTATTAAAATAAGGAAAACATAAATAATATTATATAGGTTATTTAAAAGTCAAATAATTATAACCAGAAGCATTTGCTAAATACATTGCTAAATATATAATAATATGCTCTTTGCCTTGTGTGGGTTTTGTAAATGTTATCACCACACATTTACCCTCTGCAGGGAAGAAAATCCTAAGTTTAGTCATGTGATGGAAGTCAGGCAGGTTGTCTGCCAGGCTCTGCAGCCCTCAAGGCCTCAGAATTCCCTAAATTAGTGCTCCCAGGTTGTCCGTGAAAATGCAAATAATTTAAATATTTTTTCTTGTTTTAGGCAATTCACATCCACCCGTGGAAGTGACAGCACTGTATTGCTTTGAAGGACAGCAGCCTGGGGACTTGAGCTTCCAAGCAGGAGACAGGATCACAGTCACGTCAAAGACAGACTCGCATTTTGATTGGTGGGAAGGGAAGCTGCGAGGTCAGACTGGCATTTTTCCAGCCAACTATGTTACCATGAATTAAAACATATTATTCTCTTCTTTGAGAATTACAAAAAAAGTTTATTTCTATACCCACAGGATTTACTATCCGGTTAATAGTGTCTAGTATAAGTTTAAAAATTTGTCAAGAATAAGAAATAAGAGGCATCCAAGTTGAAAAGGATAAACGACCATCCTTTGTGTAAAAGAATTTGTTCTTCCTTCTATAAAGAAATTATTAACTTACATGTTTTTAAATGCTTTGTACTCATTTCATCACATAATACTATTTTTCTTCCTTAAGTGAGAAGCAAGGAGGCAGACAGACTTCCGCATGCTCCCAGACCAGGATCCACCTGGAAAGCCCACTAGGGGGCGATACTTTGCCCATCTGGGGCCATTGCTCCGTTACTGTGCAACAGAGCTATTTTAGGGCCTGAGGCAGAGGCCATGGAGCCATTCTTAGCACCTAGGGCCACGTTGCTCCAGCCAAGCCATGGCTATGGGAAGGGAGGAGAAGAGAGAGAGAAGGGGGAAGGTGAGGGGTGGAGAAGCAGATAGTCACTTCTCCTGTGTGCCATGGCTGGGAATTGAACCCGAAATATCTATATGCTAGGCCAACTCTCTACCACTGAGCCAACCAGCCGGGGCTGCATATACACTATTTAATAGTTAAAATCCTCAGTGCATATCTTTTTATCTTTTGTGTTTATTTTCGAACATCAGTAAATATTTGATTCGGGAATGTTCATGATAATGGCTTACTTTAAACTGAGAATGTGGAAAATGTGGACAGGAACACTAGTACACACATTTCCATTTGCAGAGCAACTGGAGAAAAAGAATCAGCTTACATAGGGCACTGGTAGTTGTACTTAGAGTTGTAGGTATTAACCAGAATGTGAATCCCTAAAAATTATCTTTATACCTTTAAAAATTATGTATAGACATTTATAGTAGAAACATGCCATTAGAAAGAAATTCAACCACTCACTATACGTGAAAAAAAGTATCCTTTAATTTTTCTCTTTAAAATGATATTTTTGTTTATTTCTAGCAATAGAATCAACTTATAATGACATGTCCCTAAATAAATGGTTTTTAAATGCTAAGTTAACGTCTTGATTTTCTTTATTTTCTTTTTGTAAAATAATCACAGGTTCTGTTTGGTTTACAAGTTAAACCCACCTCTATGACTGGGCTGCCTAACTTTTTTTTTCAGCTTTATTAAAATACAATTGACAAACCAAATTATAAAACATTTAAAGGCTACAGCATGGTAATTTGATACACATATACATTGTGAAAGTATACAACCACCCAGTCACCCATCCATCATCACACATTAACTATTCTTTTTAAGTGAGAACACTTAAATCCTAACCTCTTAGCAGGCTTCAATTATGCAATACAATATTATCAACCAGTGTCACAATGCTACACATGAGAGCACCAGGACATATTCCCATATAGCTGCAAGGTTTTACCCTTTGACCAACATCTCATGACTTCCCACACCACTCAACCCCTGGTACCTGCCAATCTACCTTGTTTCTATGAGTTCAGCTCTTTTAGTTTCCATATCAGTGAGATCATACAGTCCTTGTCTTTCCCTAACTGGCATCTTTCACTTGGCATAATGCCTTCAGATTTATCCATGTTGTCACAAAGTTCAAGATTTCGTTTATTAAGGCTAAAAAATAATTCATATGTAAATGAATTCTTTATCCATTCACCCATTGATGAGCACTTAGGATTTTCTATATATAATGTTATCCGCAAACAGAGACAACTTGATGTCTTCCTTTCCAGTTTGGATATGTTTTATTTCTTTGTTTCTTTTATTTATTTACTTACTTACTTACTTATTTTACATTTTATTTCTTACTCTTGCCTACTTTCTCTGGCTAGGACTCCCAGTACTGTGTTGACTAGAAGTGGCAGGAGTGGGCGTCCTTGTTTGTTCCTGATCTTAGAGGAAAAGCTTTCAGATGGTTACTGTTGAGAAGGATATTAGCTGTGGGCTGGTCATATATGAACATAGTTCATCTCCACATATTTGAAAATTTTTCAGGTTTTTTTCTGCTACATGATTTCTAGTTTTATACCATTGTGGTCAGAAACAATGCTTAATATAATTTTCATCTTCCTAAATTTGTTAAGACTTGTATTGTGGCCTTACGCTCTGCCCTGGGGAATATTTCATGTGCACTTGAGAAACATATGTAGTCTCCTGCAACTGGATGAAATGTTCTGTATGTATCTGTTAGGGTCATCTGGTGTAACTTGTAGCTTAAGCCTCATGTTTCCTTATTGGTTTTTTGTCTGGACAATGTATCCATTGGTGAAAGTCCCTGATATTACCACATTTCTGTCTCCTCCCCCTTCAGGTCTGTTCATATTTGCTGTTATTTATTTAGGTGCTCTGACATTGAGTACATAAAAATTCACAATTATTATATCTTCTGGATCAGTTGACCTCTTTGTCATTATGTAATGAACTTTCTCTCGTTGCAGTTTTTGGCTGAAAGTCTGCTTTGTCTGGTATGAGCATAGCTGCCCCACACCTTTTGGTGTGGGTGTTTTCCTGAAGTGTGGGGTCACCTGAAGTGTGGGGGCATCTATGATCGTTCCCAGCATCCTCTCGGGGGAGGGGCTCTGTGGGAAGAGGTCATTTCTGGGGTCCCTTTGCCACCATCGACCTTCTTCCTTCAACTCCAGGCTCACAGTTGGAGACAGCTGTTAGGACACATAGTAGCACGTCCAGCCTGACTTGTGTAACACAAATCCTTGGCCTTTCTCTTCTCTGCAGCCCACCTCTTCCTAAGTGTTTCCCTTCAGCAAAGAGAAGTCTCTTCATCTAGTTGCTTAGGCCACACAGTTACCTAGGAGCCACCCTGACTCTTGTTTTTATCCCACATCCCACACCAAACTCACTAGTGATTTCTACCGGCTTAATTAAGGCACCATCAATCCAACCCTAGACTATTGTAACAGCCTCCAGTGTGGATTTCTTGCTTCAACACAGCAGCTAAAACAATCCTCTTAAAAGTAGTAGCCTCAGCCCTGACTGGGTGGCTCAGTGGATAGAGCATCATCCCAGCGCGCCAAGGTCACAGGTTCGATCACCAGTCGGCACATCCAAGAAGCAATAAGTGAACATTGAGGTGGGACGAGTTGCCTGACCAGGCCCAGTCTGTGTTCAGCTCTCAGCATTTTGAGATCTCTGCACTAACAGACATGAGCCATGCAGCACTTTCTGCCTCCCAACCAGACTAACAAAAGTTCACAAGGAATTTAAGTCTTGGATTGTGCCTACTGATGCCTGGAGGCTGACCCTTCCTGAGGCCTCGGAGACTCCTTTCAGGACATCACCCTTCACCCCAAGCTCAGGACCACACAGCAAACATCTGCTCAGAACCACAAACGGTTGTCCCTGGGATGTCAGTTCCGTCAGAAATCATCTGATTCCTTCCATTTCTAACTTCCAGGGAGACAAAGAATTATTTTAGATTTTATTTTAACCTTGCAATTTTACATGGTCTTGACCCTTCTGGGCCTGTGCAGATATTTTCCCATAACTAATAGCATACCAGAAGCCTAAGGAGAGGGCTGATTTGTAAAAATGACCAAGCCTTAAAGTATAATTCTTACTAGCTCACAATCTGTGTTTAATGGATAACAAAATAAATAGAAATTAATTCTTAACTGGGATTCTGTGTATGTTTTGATTGGCTCTGAGAGGCAGGGGACGGGGAAAGACAAAGCCAACAGACTAGACTTGCTGTAGGTTTCAAGGATTAGGGCCAAACATGTCATTACCTCATGACTGCAGGAGCTCATCTCCTCAATGATCAGGAGGCTGCCTCTCATCACCTTCACAATGTTCTTGCAACTATCCGTTTGCAAAAAGAAGAACGTCTGAGGTGTAGATACAGACACGCAGGCCTACGCAACTGTCCCCAGCAAGCCAGGTCTGCACCGCACCTCGCTGTACCCACTGCAAGAACTTCAGCCCTACCTAACGTACCGCGGGCCACAAGCAAGCGTTGGCCAGGAGTACCTCCAGCAAAAAGCATTTACCTGTGAAAAAGACTGGATTGCAGCCCAGTACATGCAGCCATGTGAGCCACATGCAAGAAGAGAGAGGGTCAAGCAAAGAAGAGGCAGCTCTTTCATTTGGGGGGGGGGGTTCAGGGGAGACAGCTGGAGGGCTATTCCACTGCAGAGTTCAGTGCTTGGTTCTGTGAGGACTGCAGAGTTCTGTGATACCCATGGAGTTCTGTGATAACCTGGAGTTCTGTGATAATGACAGAATTCTGTGATAACGAAGTTCTGTGATACTGCAGAGTTCCAGAGTTCTTTCTGTTCGGCTTGTTGTGACCAACATCGTGTGTGGGCACTCTGACAGGTCCTCCGATTTCTGTCTTGGTGGAGATCACTGCCACAAATTTTTCATCTGAAACAATAATAATAAAAAACACTCTCAGAATTTTCTTTCTTTTTCTTCTTTTTTATTATTATTATTATTTTTTTTTTTTGCTAACCTTCTCTCCACTCTTAACAAGTCATTTGTGTGTATTTTCACAGGAAGCCTTCAGTTCCTCATGTGCGCTCATTACCTCGGTACTTACTGCTGACAAAACATATTCTTATATGTGGTATTCATCTCACTTTTATTATATTTTGAGTATTTAAAGTTATTTATGTTGCTACATAATTAGCATTTTATTTGGATTTTATTTGCAGGCTAGAATTCCAAAGCTCACCTCATTTTTCTGCATGTACACTTGTAAGTTATAAAATGTCCTGTTCGTTTTTATTTTCCTGCATCTTCGTGTCCCCTGCAAGGCGTCCCTGGCCCCCTCGTTGGCATGTTACAGAGGGAGTCTTCTCCACTGCTTGTTGCTGATTGTATTTAAGGATTTAGTGTATTTCTCAACAAGTGTGGTGGTAAAGAAAACATAAGCCCTGACCTGGAGAAAATTATTTCAAGAAACGGAGGAGATCAGGTGGCAATCAGGAGGGTTCTCTGGCACTGAGCCCTGCAGGTAGCTCCCGCTGGGC
Organism: Rhynchonycteris naso; assembly: GCA_037038555.1. Lineage (NCBI taxonomy): Eukaryota > Metazoa > Chordata > Mammalia > Chiroptera > Emballonuridae > Rhynchonycteris > Rhynchonycteris naso. The sequence continues at coordinate 110,950,242 of CM073001.1, forward strand.
AGAAGCAGACCTTCCTTTCTAGGAGGAGTCCACGGGTTGGACAGCATGAGGGCCATGGAGGAGCCAGAAGAGCAGGGGTCAGACACTGCTTTAGCCCAAGGTCAGCCATTTGCGAGAGAAGCAGTTAGGGAGCTGTACCGCATTCCAGTGCTTAATCAAGGGAGAGCCAAAGGTTAGGGGCCTGGGAAAAAGAGACTCCTGACCAGGCTTGGCCAGCAAGCCCTGTGGTCTGTAGATCAGGGGAAACAGCGTCGTCAGCTGATCATTTATGCGACGAAGATGGGAGCTGGGAGGCTCTGCATCTGGCCTTGTCACTGGTGGACCAGCACCATGAGCCTCTCAGCTGTCAGCAAGGGCTTCTTTGTGGTCAGTTCTCTGGAAATGGTGTTCTCTGCTGTATCCCAGGGCCCTGGACTGGGACAAAGTTCTGCAGTGGTTAAAGTATTTTTGTCCAGCATGGACTTCCTTCTGTGTCCAGAGTTTAATTTTTGATGGAGTACTCTATGCAACAATTTTGTTGAGTTCTTGTTTCAGACCCTTACCAACCACAGCAGTATTTAGTCCGCGGTGTATCTGACCTGCTGGTGGGTGTCAAGCTGCGCAGGGGCAGACCTTGCTCACAGCCAGCGGGAAGGGCCTCTCTCTTTGTGGAGACAACTCCTTGGGAGTCTGCACTGCAAACAGCATTTCCATTCTGTGCAACCCAGGAGCCTTCGTGGGTCCACCATGATCTCTCGGGAGACGGAAGCTGAAGAATTTTAATCATTTTGTTTCTGGAACTATGTGGTTTGTGCCTGTATGCATGTAACATGAATTCAACCTTTTTAAGCTACATATTTTGTAGCATTTTTAAGATATTATATTTAGTAAGCCCTTCAAATGTTGTTGAAAATTATAAACCTGGACCAAGTGAACCTTATTTCAGCCCTGCAGTCGTTCCGAGCAGCCCTGGATGGTGGGCCATGCAGGTCTCCAGACAGGACAGAACACAGCCTCCTCCAGCCCTCACATGGCCTGAGCAGTAAATTACAGCTTCTCTGTGATTTAAGTCAGGAGCCTCCTGTGGACATGTGCTGACAAGTGTTATGGTCTGGGTGTGTGTGCTGACATGGCGGTTTACCAGTTAGCTGTCCTAGTGCTCCAGTAATGTATTAACCTATCCACAATGCAGTCCCTGACTTTGTTTTTCAGGGCCACCTGGCTCACCTCATGGGAAGTCTCTCTCTCTCCAAGGCACTTTACTTCATAATTATAATCTCCTTGGAGAGTCTAGGAGAGGAGGTCCAGCTAGTTTAATGAAGGTAAAAGCCAACAAATATCTCGGTTGTGTTTATTTTTAACCTTCAGGAAAAAATAATTTCTACCTGAATTCATTTTTTTTAGATCTAATTTCTATTAAGAAAATAAGACATAATACAAAATTTTGGACAAAGAAAATCCTCACTACACAATCCCAGCACCCTGACGTGCAAACCATTTTCATTTTTATTTTTCCTTCCAAGTCTCTAAATGTGCACAAATTTTATTCTGCTTTTGTCCTTTAATGCCCATAAAATTGTCTCCTGAATTTTCTCTGAACAACAACATATCATAAGCACTTTTTTGTGTTGTTGGTTGTCATTATAATTGTAATAGCTGAGTCACATTTCAGAGTCTATAGATACTGAGAAAAAGAATAATATTGTAACATAATAGAAGAAATACAATCCTAAACTCTAGGCATTTGAAGTATATGTTACAAGTACAGAATTAGATGGAACAACAAATAACTGCTTCTCTCTCTTTCTCTCTCTCTTTTCCCCTCACTCTGTCTATCTAAAATCAATCAAGAGAAAAAAGGTGATATTTTTACCTGCCCAGTCAACACTAGCTGTTTTCTTCTTTATGCTTTATGTACTTTGCAATTCATTAAATAAATTAGAATGAAATCAGTTGATCTCATTTCTGAACCCTTAATTCCTACTCGGTAGATATAAACTCTCCCTGGCCTGGGTCATCTTGCTGGGCTAAGAATATCAAAACAGAGCCAGTAAGCTCACTCTCCCTGTCATTCTCTAGTCTTCTGCTGGGTCCCTGCATTCCCACAGTTTAAAGTTTATTTTATACTTTATTTTTATTATGTTCTTTGTTTCTTTTAGATAATATGCATGTAATTGGGAAAATAAATTCAGATCAAGGCCGCCTTTTGGAGAGATGGGTCTGTAGGAACAAGCGTCCCTCCTCCGTGCGCATTCTGTGGGAATAAAGCAATATGATTATTTTAGAATAATTCGGAGGACAAAAATCCAAAACACCAAGTAAAAATCACCCCATCAAGTCTGTTTGTCATTTTCTGAGCTCTTCAAACACACACCCATGTGGATCTATGTGGTTTTCTGCCTTAATTTGGCAGTCAACTTCTTTGCAAGAATGCAGCTACAACACTTGCTTCAGTCCTGTGGGGCGTGCTCCCCTGACAGCCCTGGGCTGGCCATGTAGACTGACGGGTGGGCCAGCACAGAACCGGCCCATCGGGACGCAGGTCTGTGAGGGGGACACACGGGAAAGATGTCTACCCAGCAGGTTGTGTCTCAGCCATGAAACCACCTGGCTGACAGGTATCCAGGGCAGGAAGGATGTGGTCTGGGAAGAGGTCATAGACAGCCGAGGCTGGCTGACCCCTGAATGACTTTCAGGTTTCTTTCATAGTATTATCTCATAGAATTGTTCAGAGATACTTTTCACAGAATTATTTTCGTCAAATACAGTTGATCGTGGAACAACACAGATTTGAACGGGATGGATCTGCTTATATATAGTTTGTTGTGTTTTTTTTAGTAAATATATTGGAAATTTTTTTGGAGATTTGTGACAGTTTGAAAAAGGCTCACAAATGGTATAGCCTAGAAGTATGGGGAGGGGGGAAATTAAGATAAAGTTATATATGTCATGAATGTATAAAATATAGGTAGCTACTGGTCTATTGTGTTTACTCCCCTGAAATAGACACAGATCTATTTTTTAAAGTTAAAATTTACTAAAATGTATGCACATAAATACAGATTATACGTGGCACCATTCACAGTTGAGAACTATGTAAACACGAAGATGCAAACATAAATTATCACTGTGCTACCATAATGCTCTCCTAGACACCTCCTATTGCTACTGCAGAGAGCACAAGTGTTTCAAACATCTGCTTAAAATGCACCTCCCCCACCCCTCACTCCTTCCCTCTGAGACAGGACCAGCCCTTCCTCCTCAGCCATCCCTACATGAAGATGGCAAAGATAAAGACTTTTGTGATGATCCACCTCCACTTAATAAAGAGTAAATGCCATGATGTGCACAGTCAAACTTACCTGTTGTGTGTGTGTGAGTGCCTTCTTGTGAAATCTAGCAACTGGGCAGCAAGACTAGGTGAGAGGTTTCTATGCTGTCGTCACCCATGTATTCACTGTGTATGAGACGTGTATGGATGTGGACAGCCTGGCCGCCCGTCCATAGGCATAAGTGTGAGCAATTGTCAACATAAAGTCAGTGTTGTGTTAGTGTTCTCAGTGTATCATGGCTTTGCTCTCAAAGAATCACAGCACCGCACGTGTGCCTCTCTCTCTCGTAGCGGGAAATTGCACATCAGCCCAACATCACAGGTAGTTTTCATTAGAAGCAGGTTCAGTGACAGAAAGCGAGCCTCGGTTAATTAAGCACATAGTCAGTTCTCAGTAAATGTGTCACAGACCCAGAAGGCATCCATGCCATTCTTGGGTGCAGCGATGCCTGAATTAACAGCCTGTGTGTGCTCCACGGGCTCCCTCTCTTGTGCTACAGCACCATGTGGCCTAACCTGTGTGTGGCCAGAACCTGAGTGACCTGTGTGTTGGAGTGTGTGGATCAGTGGTGATCAGCAGTTCAAGCTGGAAATTTTATGTCACATTAGTAATGAGAATAATACTTCAGTCATGCTTACTGAGCAACTCCTACACACCCAGAGTTATTATATGCCCCTTTTACAGATGAGAAACGCAGGTGCACAAGGGGGAGCACGTGGAAATCAGAGCTCACCAGCTATAGAGCAAGCGCCCATTAGACAGCCGAGCCCAGCCCACACAACAGCACGTCATGGACCTAAAATGCTTGTGACTGCGGCACACTGACAGATGTAGTACAAAGGCCCCAGACGTCGGTGACCGAGAGCGCCGTGGATGAGTACGGCCAGGTGCCTTGTGATCTCGAGCCGCAGTGTGGGGTTGAGGCTCTGGTTCTGTGGTGTGACATTGGGCAGACACCCATTTCTCACCACCGATGTCTACACAATAGAACTCTCGTGCATCACAGCATTAAATGAACGGATGGTTAGAAAGTCCCTGGTAAGTCACAGGGCCTAAAACGCACACGTGGTGTTTTTATTTGATATAAAGTATAAACATTTTACATGTTAGATGAAAAAACGTTATCACTTTTAGGTAATATATGAGATTTAAAATGTGTGTTTTACTGTTGTTTGAAACTGAATTCTTCCATTAGTTTTTTTCTTCTTAGTGTAACACAAGTAGTATCTGTTCATTTGTGACCAGTAGAAATTTTCAAGGCCTTTGATGGGGAGATCAGTCTATTGATGCTCGCTTTGCCCCACAGAATATATCTGAATGTGCATCCTACCCGGACAGGAAACCCAACTTGTTGGATGTGGAAAGCAGGTAAGGTGCAGAGATGGAGACAGCAAAGCAGTCGGACCGAGGGACCGTCTGTTCTCAGTATTGCTCTGTCCAGACCAAGAACAGAGAGAAAGCACATAAAGCTGATGTCTCTTTGTTTCAAATTTATGTCAACATCTGCAGCTTTCCCAGAAATATCATTAAATATATGAGCCAGCAGCCTGCGGTCTGCACGGGCTCTTCAGGTGACCTGCTAAACGCAGCAAGGAGGCCCCTTGCCTCAAGCAAAGCCTCCTTCCTGACACCCCTCCTTGCTGGTCTCCCCTCTTTGCTGGTCCCACAAGAGTTTTGGTAAAGTCAGACAGCTTTGTCCTCACTGCCATGATAATAAAAACAATTATGAAATAATAAAAAACATACAGAAAAGCCAAGCACAACTGTGACACCGCCAAGCACAGCAGTTTAGCCATGACCCCTAAGAATGCCAAGTGAAGAAGCCTAGTCCTCAGAGACAAATTCAAGCAAGGCTTTTAAAAATGCAAACCTTTTTTAAAGCTCTTTATGCACAAAATTCAGTTGCAATTGTATGTTTATATTCTGCAATAATTTTAGACATATAGATAATTTGCAAAAATAGCACATAGATTTCCCACACACCGTTCTCCCTTGCTCCTATGTGACTCCTATGTGATCATCGTACAATTACCCAAACTACTGAGTAAACCAGAGACTTTATTTGGATTTCATGTTTTTCCACTGATGTCCTCAGTAAGCATTCCAACAAGACAATTTTAAATTGTCTCACTTCCAGGACCCAGTGGATGTCCCATCTGCATCTAGCTATCGTGTCTTCTTGGCCCTGCCCCATCGGGCAGGCCCTCAGTTCTCAGGGGCTCAGGTTTGTAGAAGGCTGGGCAGGTGCTCTACAGATGCGCCCGACCTCTCACTGTGGCTGGGATGAAACCTGACCATTTGGCTAAAGTACCCTCTGCTGGGTGTCTCCATGTTAAGGTCACCATTCCTTCCTGTGTAACTAGCAGTTGATTGGGGGACAATTGGGAAGACACTCTGGAGCCACGTGTATGTCCTGTGACCCCCGGTTTTGCCTGCACAGCTGTCTTTTTCTGGTGCCACACCAGCGACGCCTCCTTCGCTCTGTGTGTGCTGTTTCCTCAATGCTGCCTTGTGTCCCATTAGTCGTCTAACAACCACAGCTTCTCACGCATGTGGGGACTGGAGGAGAAACGCAGGGTGGGGAGGACCCGGCCCCACTGTAGGAAGAGAAGTGCATTTTGTGAAGGCGGAGTTCAGAGTTCTAGAACCCTGAGGGAGCATGTGGAGGCTTTGCCTCCCTCCCCAGGTTTCCTTCCCAAATGTGTGCCCCTGTGTTCTCTGGGTGCTCCAATGAGCCTACAAGTTCTGTCATATGACCTTCCTGCTTGTTCACATGGGTCCCTACAGTTTCCAGAGATGCTCTAGAGTCTGGGGTGAGGCTGGGAGTGTCCGGCCACACGGAGACACTCAGACACTCTGTGTGTGTGTTTGTTGTCTGTTTTTGTTTAGCAAGGGTTACTAGTTGTGTGCCTTTGGTTCATTTTCAGAATTCGGAAATGGTTGTTGTTCACAGTTCTATCAAGCTTTTACCCTGCTTTTTGGAGAAAGAATTTGCTGAGCTTTCTACTTTGCCTTTTTGCTAATCTCCAGCCATCATAATATTTTTTATTTCCTTGGCCTGAAATAGCTATTTCACTGAAGATTGACTGTGAGCTAAGAGTCTGGAAATTCTTAAATCGCCATGTTTGCTTTTATAAACAATTCCTTTGCCACTTGTTTCTATTCAACTGGAGAACAGGCTGTGGGGACAGGGAGAAAATGTGACACATTTATTCTAGTTGAACTGTATCCTAGTTGAATCGACCTGTGGTGGCACAGTGGATAAAGCATGAACCTGGAAATCTAAGGTCACAGGTTCAGAACCCTGGGCCTATCTGGTCAAGGCACACATGGGAGTTGATGCTTCCTGCTCTTCCCCTTTCTTTTTTTAAATTTATTTTATTTTTTATTTTATTCATTTTAGAGAGAAGATACAAAGTGAGAGAGAGAAAGAGAGAAAGGGGGGAGGAGCTGGAAGCATCAACTCCCATATGTGCCTTGACCAAACCAGTGCAGGGTTTTGAACTGGCGACCTCAGTGTTCCCAGGTCGACGCTTTATTCACTGTGCCACCACATGTCAGGCATCTCTTCCCCCTTCTTTCTGTCTCTCTCTTATCTCCTTTCTCTAAAATGAATTTGAAAATGATTTTTTTTTTTAATTTCAGCCTTTGCTCTAGTTTATAAAGACAATTAGCTACTGAACTATCATTTTCTGAGTGGAAATAGAGCTCTTCCCCAGAGTCATGAGAAGCATTTGGGGATCCACGCATGGGAGGATGAGGAGTAACTGTAAGACTTGTTGACATAAAACAAAAGGTTGAAGCCACTGAGTGATGCCCTGGAGGGCGTGGCCATCAAAGGACTTTGAGTTTCACTCTGAATGAGAGCTAACCACTGAGGTTCTCAGCAGAGAAGTACTGTATTGTCATCTAATTCACCTTTTAAGAGGATTTTCCTGGCTAGTGTTGAAAATAGACTCTTGAAGAAGAAAGAAAAATGTAGAAGGAGACAAGATGGTGGTAATTGATTTGATTCTGAGCCTCTTTTGAATGCAGACATTGTAAGATGCGCTGTTGGATGGGACCCAGAGCCCACGAGATGTCTCCAAGGTTTGTCCATAAGATACATTTTCCACTTAAGGAGATGGGGAACAGGGAGCCCCAGGTGTCGGGGATGCACATCAGAAACCTAACCTTGGACATGTCAAATACAAGACACCTGTGAGTCAACCAGGAGCCAGTGCCCTACAGGCATTTTGATATATCAATATAATTCAGAGTCTGGTGGTTAAGATCTAAATTTTGGAATCACTAGTGTGACTCCCTTTGCATATCTATGTGATCATGCGACTAAATGGAACCAGTGGGAGTGAACTAGGCAGAGCAGGAGGACCCTCGCTGGTTCTGAGAGGAGAGCCAGGGAAGGAGCAGTCATGAGGAGGGAGGATCAGGAGACTGTGGTGACAAAAGCCTTATCTGTGGTGTCATAAGGACATCATGGAAATCATAGGCCACAGGTTTCAGTTACCTGGTCAACCATGACTCAGAAATGTTAAATGGACAATTCCAGAAATAAATGTTTCATAAGTCATATATCATGCGCCGTTCTGAGTAGCAGGACAAAATCTGTCATCCAACCCCATCCACCCAGGACGACTGTCACAGAATCACAACACCTGTGTTCAAGTAACCCTTTTTATCAATATTTATATTATCAATATCTTCTATTATTATGGTGTTTTTATGTTTGCCTATTTGTGTACATTTTATTGATGAGGTGCCTTTCTGGGAAAGAATAAAGTCTACAAAAAATTTTGGGTCTATTTCCATAAATATGCAAAGGGAGTTTTACAGGACTGAGTGATGTGGAGTCCCCTTGCTGCCTCTTCACCCCACCGTCAGTTAGATGAGCTCATAGTTAACTGAGCTCCATGTGTTTAGACATGAGCATGTGGCTGTATGAGGGGAGCCAGTGCCCAGAATGAAGCCTCCTCGGAGAAAGTCACACATCATGACACTGGGACTCACCACTCTGGACACCTGATACTCTGTCTCTCTGGTGAGCTGTGCCTGCTCATTCGTTCCAATTACTCTCTTATTCTAAATGCATTTGTGGGCTTCTGAGCGAGGCCTGGTGGACAGAAGGTGTCAGATGCTGTCACTGTGTGTCTGTTGATCTTGGGTTGGTGAGGGGAATGAGGAATGCTCACAGATAATGACATTGCAGGGTGGAGATGGCACGGAACATTAGGAGCTCGGGATGGAAGAGTCCTGAACCCAGGTGAGCCCAGTGGCTCGTGGGCCCTTTGGAATCTCACTCCTGCCTGCCCAGCCATCTGCTTACACGCTCTGGTGCGCGAGGCCCGGCTGCGTGAAATCACTCTCGAAGATAGGTGCTCTGCTTTGCTGTCACCCAGCAGCTGGTACTGTGGGAACCAGGTGCTTGTTACTGGATGGGGACCAGGTCGGAGCAATCTGCCTCGGGCCAGTGGAGTGTATGGGTTCTTAATGCTGTGCAGGAAGGATTTCACAGCAGGAGTCCAGGTGACTTTGAGGACATTATTTGAGTGGGGAGGGAGTGGGAGGCATTGAAACAAGGACAGGCCTAGACTGGAAGAATAGGAGAGCCTACGCGGGCTGCCTTGGCTCCCTGGGAAACCTGAGGAAAGGGGGCGTTGCAGACAGGCTCAGGGGTCAGCCCGGGATAAGCTGCTGCTGCCCACTGCTCCCCTGGTCACACATCTCATCTCGTGGGGACCCTTAGAGTTTAGAAGAGGCAGCCTTTGGCAGGGAGGGGATGAGCCCATGCTGTTGATTGTTGTTAGTCTGGGAGTTCAGCAGAGGACCCAGAGGAGGATCTCAATAGAATATTCATCAGCGTTCCAGGTGTGACCTTTCAGGGTCATGGTCTCCACTGATAGGTCAGCATCAGGGCAGGGGGTCCTTAGTCATTGCAGCTGGTCTCCCCCACCTGGTTTTGCTGATGTTTTGCGCCTGGAGCTGACATACAACTGAGGCCTAGGTGTTATCTCTGGGAAGAAAAGGTCAGGGGGTCTAAACTGCATGGCTAGCCTTGGCCAGTTGGCTTAGCAGTAGAGTGTCGGCCCAGCATGCAGAAGTCCTGGGTTTGATTCCAGTCAGGGCACTCAGGAGAAGTGCCCATCTGCTTCTTCACCTCTCCCCCTCCTCCTTCTCTCTCTCTCTCTCTCTCTCTCTCTCTCTCTCTTTCTTTCTCTTGCTCTCCAGCAGCCAGGATTTGAATGGGTCAAGCAAGTTAGCCCCAGGCCCTGAGGATGGCTCCATGACCTCTCCTCAGGCGCTAAAATAGCTCAGTTGCCCAGCAACAGAACAAACTTCAGATGGGCAAAACATTACCTGGTAAGGGCTTGCCGGGTGGATTCTGGTTGGGACACATGCAGGGAGTCTGTTTCTCTGCCTCCCCGTCTCCCTTGTAATTAAAAAATAAACAAATAATAAAATAAGTAAATAAAATAAACTGCATGACCAGCCATCTTCCAGGGGAGGGAAGGCCACCCTCAGGGTCAGGTCCAGTGCCAGTTTTGCACATTGCTAGGCACCCAGGGCTTTCCTTCCTGTTGACCTTCAGTGTCTGGCTGTAAATTGCTTGGCCAGTTTGTTCAGCTGTCTGCTCAGTCTCCCATTCCACTTGCCAAGGAATTTTCCTAGCTTCTTACTCTCCTGCCCTTTCTGGGTCAACATGGCTCCAGACGTTTACCAGGTAACATGTTTATCCACACATCGGCTCTAAGAAGTAGGTATTATTATTTTCTTTTAACTAGAAGAAAATTGAACCTGACCAGACAGTGGTACAGTGAATAAAGTATTGACCTAGGATGCTGAGGACCCAGATTTGTAACCTTGAGGTTGCCAGCTTGAAGCTCAAGGTCACTGGCTTGAGCAAGAGGTCACTGGCTCAGCTGGAGCCTCACAGTCAAGGCACAAATGAGGAAGCAACCAATGAACAACTAGGGTGCCACAATTACAAGTTGATATTTTCATCTCCCTTCTTGTCTGTTTGTCTCTCGCGCACGCAAAATAAAATAAAATAAAGAAGAAAATTGAAGTTTAGGATAACATATCCAAGCTCTGAAACCCAGATCCTGGTGAAAGGGGCTTGCAGACTCCTCCCCTGAATGTGCTGTTCCACAATCCAGAGACACTCAGGATCCTGAGAGAACAGGCTTCTCTCTGGACCAAGCCCCTGAGCCAGACAGCCTTTGCACTTTAATACAACAGAACTAGAAGAGGCCCTTGTCAGACCAGGATGCTGAAGTTAGAGGTGTGTCTGTTTTTCTATAATACACCACATTCAGGAATTAATGATTCAGGGGTGAAAACAGCATCAGGCATAGCCCTCAGCCTCTGAGCTCCCAGACCAGAAAGGGGCTGTTTTTGCAACAGCTCACAACCTGGCTGACCATGGCCTGTAGGAATGTAACACCCCAAAAAAGGACCCTAGCATTACTGAAAATTTTGTTTACATGACACTAAGCCCCAAATGACCTTAAATTCTAAATAAAAGTTCCATGGGTAACTTGTACAAGAAGCTTGTTTTTAAAGGAAAATAAATTATATGACAGTTTAATTATGCATATTACAAACTAGACTGGTGAACATTTTACTCAACAGTTAAAAATCTTTGGTTAAGAGCTTTCAGTATATTAAGCTTACATAACAAAATCTAGCAAAAATCTGTAAAAGCTAAACACATTTCTACAGGAAAGGACAGTGGCATGCCGTGGTGCAGGCCACAGCTTTGAGCTCGTGTGTGAGAGGAGGCGTTGTCCCTCAGGTTCCTTGTGCGCCCACGACAGTGTCAGCCCTGGGACGCTGCACGCTGTGCCGACTGCGTCCTCTGGCATCTGCAGGTGGCATCTGCATGATGCAAGGTGTCAATAAAGACGAGACTGAACTGTAAAAGAGACCAGCACTGACCCCTGGGCTGTGGTTTAGCTCTGTGCTTTGTGCCCGGGTTCCCCCTGCACGGCGGGACCCCCTTCCTTTAGGAGAAGAACCAGGCAGCTGAGCCCCTGTGTGACCTGCTGACGGTCAGACTGTGGAGCAGGAAGAATAGTGCCCGCTGAGCGCTCCCAGTGCGAGTGGGTGATGGACGCGCATGTGACGTCGTCACGTATGACCCTTATGACCCAACTCCCCATTCAAGTGGATGATGTGCACACCTGTGACGTCACATGTGACGTCGGCACGGGTGACCCAGAGCGCCCTGGACTCCAGGGTCTCTGCCAAAACCGAATGCTGCTTTCAAGTCCGGGAGGTTTGTGTTCCCACGGGATGAGGAACCCGAGGAATGGAGGCTAGGGTATCAGAGCTCCGCTGAGTGGGCGTGCACAACGTGCTGCGAACTCATTGTGTTGCGTGCCAGGCAGTGACGTCCCTTCACCCAGAAAATCCGAACTGGCTGCACGGTGTGTCCCTCCCACTGCAGGAGCGCTGACCTTGCCGTGGCCACGGAGTTGACATAGCTAGTGACCCTGGAGAGGATACATGGGAACCACACGTGTGTCCCCTGCTGTCTGTCCGGGTGGAGACAGAGACAGGTAGGTGCTTATTCGAGGTGGCACGCGGAGTCACTGCGCCGTCTGCAGCAGAGGTGTCTGTCCTGTGAGTAGTGGTTTCCATGTACAGGGGAACAGGAAAGTCGTGTGAACTGCAGTGGGAACAGAGGTCCTGACGTCTCGTGTCCTGACAAAACCTCAGGCCTTTGATTTTTTCTGAAGAGGACTTAGCTCTGAGGTTGCAGCAAATGCTCACTCTGCGAAGCTGTGACTCAGCTGTGACTTTTGGCCTCAGCAACAGCTCCCACCAGCACAAGGATGTGTATAAGCTGCTGGGCCAGGGTGTGCGGGGACTCTGCAGGCACCACCTCTCCGTTCCTGTACATGGTCTTCCGTGGCCGGTGTCTCGCGTCCTAGAGGCTATAAGAGAAAACTAAAGGGAAGTCAGGTCTGACGTGTCACACAGGTGAGCTGGACTGGATTCAGATGCATCAGTGTCAAGTGTGAATGGGACTCAGCTCCAGATAAGACGGGAAGGATACACACAGACAACAGCCCTGCCAGTGGCCAGGTCCAGCCAGCAGGTAACTTGTTGATCCTTTGCTTGGGTGGTTCACACATGTGTGTGCATACTTATCCACATGTGTGAACATATGCATGCACATTTGTGCAAGCATATGTGATTGTGTGTGCATATGTGTACACATGTGCATGGCTTATGTGTATACTTGTGTGTGCATGCACAGGTGTGTGGCATATTTGCTTATTTAGTCTCCAAAAATCTGACAAAATATGTTTTCGTCTACGGCCATACCACCCTGAACATGCCCGATATCGTCTGATAAGAGTGTTTTCTACATTCTTATATGAGCATAGATTCATTTTAATTTCTTGATGTGGACAATGTGCAGTTATCTGGGTCATTCCTTTCAAGTGAGGGTTTAATTGCTTCACATCTGGAATATTTCAAGTTTATCCTTCTTGGAATCAGTGTCGTGAATGTTTTTCCCTGGATCAGTTCAAGAGCCTGCTGTCAACATGATGTTCTCTAATTACATGGGCTTGTGGCCATATGTTCTTGTGCACAAGGCTGCCTTCTCCTGCCCATGCCCCTGGTTCATGTCCACCCCAAGGTTTCGTGTCGGCCAACACGTTTCAGTAATGGAAGTCGGGGCATGGGGTCAATGGGCCTGAATTCTGGTGCCTTCTCCACTAATCACTTGCAAATTAAAACAGTGTTTCAGCAGGTAGCTTCATTCACTTGGTCTTGGATTTCACAAGAGTTAAAAGTCAGCTTGTTTTGTCAACTTTAAAGACTTTCTATTTTAGCCTGACCAGGCAGTGGCATAGTGGATGGAGTGTCAGCCTGGGACACTGAGCACCCAAGTTCAAAACCCCAAGGTCACTGGCTTGAGCACGGGGTCACCAGCTTCATCACAGGGTTGTTGGCTTGAGTGTGGGGTCAGAGACATGACACAAAGGTTGCTGGCTTGAGCCCAGAGTCGCTGACTTGAGCAAGGGGTCACTGGCTCAGCTGGAGGCCCCCAGTCAAGGCACATATGAGAAAGCAATCAATAAACAACTAAGGTACTGCAACAAAAAACTGATGTTTCATATCTCTCTCCCCTCCTGTCTGTCCCTGTCTGTCCCTTTCTCTTTCTCTCTAAAAAGAAAAAGAAAAAGATCTTGCTATTTTAATCTACTTATAGAATTCTCCCCTTCTTGCTTCTTTCCTAGATATTGAAATAATTCTGTCCTTCCTATTTTTTAACAAATTATTATATGAAATATGTGCAGTTGCAAATATCTGACTGTTTTTACCTAGGAGAATGACAATTTCATATCGTTTATCTTACTAATTAAAAACACATCAATGTGACACCTTTGCATGGCTGAAACCCTAAACCTTTTTACCTAGGAGAATGGCAATTTCATATGGTTTATCTTACTAATTAAAAACACATCAATGTGACACCTTTGCATGGCTGAAACCCTAAACAGTATTATCAGATAAACAGTAAACAATAAAAATGCTGTGTGCCTCATGTTGTTAGGGGTTATTTTCTCTGATTTTTATATCTTTTCCCCAGAGGTGGTTTCCCTGGGATGTCTGGTGGGCCTTCACTTCCTATTCACATTCAACAGTGTCACCTGACAAAAGTGGGCGGAGTCCAGGTTATCACTTGCAGGCTGTTTGGGGGCTTTCTTTGGGGTAATTGGATAGGCAGTCAGTCGTTATGCTGAAAATTTCCCAAATATTAGAACCTGATGTCTTTGTTCTAAACTATTTCTTTTCTCCAGAGAAAGTTGTCTCCTCTTCTGTCAGGAAGGCAGAAGCTTGGGTGCTGCAGGGAACGTCCGGATCCGGAATGAAGTTTGGCTGCTCGAGTACCGGTGAAATTAACCTGTTTCCGGCCAGAATCTCAGAGCTCCCCACCTCTTCTCCACATGCGTCTGGGGAGGTTCCACATGGTGGTTTCCTTTCCTTGTGTTAGCTACCAGATCACTCTCCATCTTCTGCCCACCACTGTCCCTCTCTGCTCCGGGTTCCTCTGACCACAGCGGTCTCTCGGGAGGGAAGATGACATGGGCCAGTTTTTCTCGGCATCTTTAACTTGGAGCGCTTTTACTTCTAATAGCTAAGCTTGAGAAAAAGGTTTAAAAAGATCCAGTAACCCAACCTTTTGTGACAATTTGAACATCATGCTGAGTTTCCTGAAAGTGGTGATGAGGGAATAATTAATAATTCGGGCTCTACTTTGTTTTAAATATATTTATGTCGGTTTGTGTGGCATTATTCTCACTGAAAAGGTGCAGATGAAATTTTGTTCTTCTTTTTACATATATGCTTACCGTATTGCTCCTACTGAATATCCCCTGGGACTTGGAAGGAGGGGAAGTTGATCAGAGCAAAACAAGGGCAGGGCGATGACGTCACTGCTGCCCGACACAGAGGAATGAACTCAGCTTCGGAGAAGTTTTCAAGGGGCCAAATTAAAACCAGAACTTAGATTTGTATTTAATAATTGCATTTTCTCTTTTCCCTTCTCTTCCCTTTGGTATCCCATCCTCCATAGGCACTTTTTGATAAGACTAGCTAATTAATTATGAATGTCAGGTCTCACGGGCTGAGGACACGTTTATTTCTGTTATCTTTTATTGTCATATGGTGTGTGAGGGGATGTGACAGGACCCTGCATGCTGCTTAAAAATACAGGGGCTCTCTGTAATTTTTTGTGGGTCGTCACTAAGCGCCTCTGCTTCCTGGTTCCTTCGCCATCAGTCTCAGGGCATTCCAGTGGTCGAGGTCCCACCTGAGGCACTAGTCTGGACCGGAAAGGGAAGCGCTCCAGGTCTCAGTCTGGGGCCCCTTCCTCTTCTGTCAAAACCCCACCCTCACCCTCACCTAGGTACACAGGCTCCCAGATGAAGATGGATGTCTGATTAGGTCACTGGCATTGGAGAGGCTGAATACTTGTGATGTCATCTGAGCCAGCAGTTTTCAGAACGTGTTGAAGGACATCCAAGGAGCATCATAAGCTGTAAAATTTTTTTTAATTTTCTTTTTACACAGGGACAGAGAGAGAGTCAGACAGAGGGATAGATAGGGACAGACAGACAGGAATGGAGAGAGGTGAGAAGCATCAGTCATTAGTTTTTCATTGCCATTACGACACCTTAGTTGTTCATTGATTGCTTTCTCACACGTGCCTTGACCACGGGCCTTCAGCAGACCGAACAACCCTTTGCTGGAGCCAGCGACCCTGGGTCTAAACTAGCGAGCTTTGCTCAAGCCAGATGGGCCCGTGCTCAAGCTGACGAGCTCGGGGTCTCGAACTGGGGTCTTCCGCATCCCAGTCCGACGCTCTATCCACTGTGCCACCGCCTGGTCAGGCATAAGCTGTAAATTTTATATTTAAATTCTGTCTAAAATAATTGAGCATGCTTTTTTAGGATACATCTCACAGTGTATGTGCTGCACTTGTGTGATGGGTCTCATTGCTGGGACAAGCATCAGCTCATTGGTGGGAAACATTCAGTTAATAAGGTCTCAGAATGAAGAACGTTCAGGGATAACTGTTAACTATCTATCCCACCACGTCCAGGGGTAAGAGGATCATATGTCTTATTTAAAAGTCAAATTTTATCTTAACAGACAACCACATGTCACAATGTGGAAAGCTCCAGTTCTCACAGGTTCCTCCTCATGTTCTAGACCAGAACACTGGACACTTGTGGCCAAGCTCTGTTCGTCCACCTCCTGACTATTGTCTCACTCCTTTGCTATGACCCCAAGTGCTGGTCCTTCATGGCGGTGGGAGGGTGCAGTGAAGGGTGGGAGGTGTGCTTTGGTCCTGTGGCAGGAAGGTTCTTATAGGACTTCACAGCAGTCACACCCTGGACTCTTAGCCAGACAAACCCATTTGGGAAACTGTGTTTGGCGATCAGCTCACCCCTCTTCTGGGAAGCACCAACCCAAACCATTTATTTCCCCAGCTTAATGCCTTAGATGTTCCAGAGTTCCCCAGGAAAGACCCTGGTAAGAGCCATACAAGCAAATTCCCTTTTATCCCCTGAAAGCCTGTCTTTGTGCGGGTGTGTGTGTTAGATACAGAAACATGTCTAATATAAGAAACATGTCTTAGTCTTTGGGAAAAGGGATGGAGAGTGGGAAAAATTGTGAATTAGCCATTTCTCTAGTAATTAAATCTCTAACATTGGCCATTAAAAATTGTAATAATAAATTGAAAACTCATGCCAAGTATGTGATAAAATATAGGACCAATGAAATAAGCTGATGTCGCTGATTAAACCCAGAGATTTTTGCAGACTGTGGAATAAAGTGCTCCTGCCATCTCCACACACGTATTTACCCCTGAAGAGAATATTTAGACAATTTTATTTTGACCACAGTCCCCTAGCAACCACTAATCATCTTTCGGTCTCCATAGTGTTGCCTTCTCCAGAATGTCACATAGTTGGAACCCCACAGTGTGTTGCTTGGCCAGTCGTACGCATTTCAGGTCCCTCCACGTCCTTTCATGGCTGATGGTGTCTTTTATTCCTGAACAGAGCTCTGTCGTGGGTGCACCACACTTTGCTTACCTCTTCATCTGTTGAAGGACATCTTGGTTGTTTCAATTTGGGGAAATTTGATGAATAAAGCTTCTGTAAACATTTGAGTGAAGGTTTTAGTATAAACATAACTTTCCAACTCACTTGGTTAAATATGAGCACAATTACTCAGTCATATGACAAAACTCCATTTGCTTTATAAAAAAGTGCCAAACTCTTCATTCCAAAGCGTCCGCGCCACGCGGCATTCCTACCAGGGATGCCGAGTGTTCCTGCTGCTCCACATCCTCACCTGCATTTGCTGATGCCAGTGTTCTGGGTTCTAGCCTTTCTGTGTAGTAGTAGGAAATTACTGTTTTAATTTACCTTTTCCTGATGACATGTGATGTCGAGTATCTTTTCATGTGTTTGTCATCCGTGTGTCTCTGTGTATTTTTGTTGAGATGTTCCGTTCAGGTCTTCTGCCCGTATTTAATTAGGTAGTTTGTTTTCTTATTGTCATTTTAAGAGTTCTTTGTATATTGTGCATACAAGTCCTTTATCATATATGTTTGCAAATAGTTTCTCCCAGGCTGTGGCTTGTCTTTTCATTCTTTTGATAGTATTTCTGGAATAGAATTGTTTTATTTTAATTTTAGATTTAAGTAAATCATAAATTCTTAAAGTCTGAAAAATATTTCAGTGTTAGAGCTCATGAACTATAAAACTTGTGTTTTAACTCTAAAATGTGTGGGCTTTCAGTTAGAAAAACATATTTCCTTGGTAGTAAAAACAAAAAGAAATTTCCTTTAGGGTTTCTATACAGTAGGCAATGCTCTGTCAACATTGGTGTAACGGACACGATACACACACCATGTGGCATTTTCTTCTGTCTCTAAGCAAAGCTCAGTGCTATGTGACTGAGACTCAGTCCAGTATGTGCTGGAGGGAATCAGGTTGAAATCCCCGTTTCCACATCCCTCTGAGCTTTCCCAAAGCAATTCAGAGGGACAAGACCCTGCTGAGGCAGCTCATGGCCTCCCTTAAACCCTGTTATTAGGAAGTTCTATGTATGATACATTGATTGGGCTCCCTGGACAGGTATCTGTCTGACTTTTACCCCTGGGAGCCCCAGGTGTATGCCCACATGCTTTTTCTATGTGACTGCATTCAATTCTTTGGACACCTGCATCCCCCCAACCCCTAACCCCACCCCACACAGCCCCTTCTGCTAGAATAATGTAACTATGTAACTCTTCTGAAAAATCAAATATTCAACTCTTATCATCAACATCCAATTCAAGTGGAAATGTGTCGAAATCAGACAGAAATCATGAAACTAAAAGTTTAGTTTGTTGATGTGTAGCTAGCTGTGTTCAGATTTAACTGTAACATTCAACGCCACCCATCATGGTTGGGGACTAATGCACTGAAAATGCGTGACACAGGAGAAACGGAAGGGAAGACTTCATCATTCCTTGTAGATGTTCCAGGAGAGTAAGGATTCCCGAGGCAGCAGAGGCTGGGAGGAAAATGTCTCTTCCAAATTTCCTCTGCATCTGTCATGGAAAAAAAAGTTTAATATCCTTGCACAAAGCAAATTTTGAGTTACTGCTGTAACTAGCCAAAGGCCTAGAGCAGCAGCGAGAACCCCCCCCCCAAACACACACACACACACACACACACACACACACACACACACACACACACACCTATTGGATAAAGATTTTGGAAAGCCAAAGAATTAAGAAGGAATAGCAGATTTACTGTCCAGAGGAGTTTCCTTTGACCAGAATGTTTTTCTCATCATGGTTAGGTCGTAAATTATGTACTGTTACTGTCTTAATTCAAAACAAGTTTTTGTTTTTTTCTGTGTTGCAGTTTGATGATTTTTAGAACATGGGTTCCATTAGCACTGAGTGACAGAGGGAGCTCGGTGGAACAGGAGAGAAAAATGACAGAAATGATGTGAAAGCTCACGAGGAAACGCACCCCGACCTCTGCGAGAAGCAGGGCAAGGAGCAGAGGAGGGATAGCAGCCCCACACTTCACATGCTGGTGGATCACTCATCACAGCAGTTCCTAAGTCCTGGGTGGGAAAGTGTGACCCCAGAGCTCATGGCACAGCCTCCGGGGGTCACTAGGAAGAGTGTGATGAAGAAACTGCTTGCAAAGGAGGGTCAAGGTTAAGGAAGGCAGCAAAAGCCCACCCTCACAGGTCGAATGAGAACAGCATAAGCATCGCAGCCCCGCGCAGGAGCAGGGGAAGCCAGAGCTCCAATGCCCTCTCGCAGCTTCCTGGCCTCCTGCTGGGGTCTCTCCCTGATCTCACTGGGCATCAAGGTCAAGGATGCTTCCCACTGGCTGAGGGCACAGAGCAGGACAGGTGGCTGTGGAGGTCGTCCTGTGGGCACGGGGCCATTCAGCACAGCTTCTTCTACTCAAAGGGGACCCTGCCATCCTTGGGTCCCTCTGTCCTGGTGCAAAGGTGACGTGCAGAGTGACTACGTGAGCAAGTAATGTGAAAGCAGGGCGTTATGTCGGCATAGTTACATGTCATTAGGGCAAAATGCTTACTGCAAATTAAAAGTATGTTTCAACTTTTATACACATCTGCCTAATTTAGTGGGTGTTCTTATTTATAGTATTATAAGAAAGTAATGTTTCTATGAGATGCTATTTTGCCCAAATTAAATTTTCCATTTGTTTGCTCCGTGTTTGGTTCTGACCACTTTTCCTTCTGCCTCAACTCTCAGCATTTCCTGTAGCGATGGACCTAGCAGTGAAAAACAAAAGAGAAAGCATCTAATTCTACGGGAGTCTGAGACAACTGCTGACTTCCCAGCCCCGCCGGTGTGAGCCAGCCAAGTTCAGTCTAATCCCTGTCGGTCCACGGTGCACGCTCCTCGCTGCCCAGACCTGAGAACTCCTGAGTTTCAGACTTCTCTGCGTGCTCCATATCCGTCTCCCAAGAGGCCTCTGGCTACTCGTCTGAAGCGTAACTGGAATATGACCCCATCTCTCTGTGTCACTGGGCAGCCCTGTGGAAGCCACCGTCTCTTGTCACTTGGACTATTCTTTTTCTAAGTGGGTGCCCTCCCTGCCTCATACGGTCTCTTTTTCCTCAAATGCCGTTTCAGCCTGAACACTTCTCTGCAGACCTCCACACAGCTGCCTGCTGCACAAGGCTGTCCTGCCTCAACGACACTTCCTCGGGAAGCCGCCCTTCTGACTCCAGATAAAAAGAACAGAAGAAACTATCACCAGACCCCATGTCATTCATAGCTTTATTTCATTTTCTCCAGAATGATCACAAAGGCTTTTCCTACTTGGAAGTTATTTCTCATGCTCTAACAATCATGTCAGAAAAATTAAATTTTTTTCTCTGTTCTTCTGGCATTGGCTTCCACGTTGAGTGACGTCACTGTGTGCATCCTTACTCTTGCTTCAGGCTTGGCCAGGAGAGCCACTCTGTCCACAGTTTCTGCAGGTTGGCCACCTGCAGAGCCCCATGGCTACGGTCCAGTGCTCAGAATCAGTGAAATGCTGACCTGGTGAGTCATGTCACCTGTCTGCCACAGGCTGGGCCGTGCTCTGATTATACCAGTCCTGCAGTTCCGGTGCCAACCCTGCCCTGGAGTCGCCGTGTTCCCCGGGGTCTGCAACCTGCACACTGGCCGCTGCTCTGAGTCACGGGTTCCCCCCAAACCCTTCGTGCTGTCCCTGTCTGTCTCTCTCGCGCGCTCGCTTGCTTAAAAAAAATAAACAAAAAACAAAAACTTTTTCTTTTGGAAGAATTGTTAATGGTTGGTAAAACCTCTTATTTCTAAACTCAGATGAAGGAGTTAAAAAATATAATGTATATTTTGCCTAAAACATTAATCTTTCTCCCTTTAAATATTTGGAATTAAAAACATAAATAAAGAACACAATAGTCACCCTCCCAAAATGCAGACTCACATTTTTTCTTTTTAGAGAGAGAGCGAAAGAGGAGAGAAAGGAGCATCAACTCGTAGTTGTGTCACTTTAGTTGTTCGTTGATTGCTTCTCATATGTGCCTTGATGGGGGTGGGGGCTCCAGCTGAGCCAGTGACCTTTGCTCAATTTAGTGACATTTGGGGTCAAGCCAGCAACCATAGGGCCATGTCTATGATATTATGCTCAAGCCGGCAACGCTACGCTCAAGCTGGTGACCTCGGGGTTTTGAACCTGGGTCCTCAGCATCCCAAGTAGATGCTTTATCCACTGCGCCACCACCTGGTCAAATTAATAACTATTATTTCTTTCTTTCTATAGCATGTAGTTTCATATAAATACATTTATGCAAATCTGACCATGTAATTCAGGTAAATATTATAAAGTAAAATTAATCAGCCAACAGATATAAACTTTTTAATAGTTTAAAATTATGTTGCTGTAAACTGTTGTCAATATTGCTTTCTAATTTTTAAACATTCATAATTTGTAAGGTATTTTATTTTTATTCATTTTAAAACTAAATATATTCAATATTTTCAAAAACTATAGTGCATAAGTTTAGAGTACCTAAAGATTATTCCCAGTTATGTGTATTGGACCTGAAGATACTGCCTGATAAATTTAACCTCCGGTGGACTTAGAGCCACTCAGCCCAGGTGTGAACTTTGTGACAAAGCTCCACCTCTCCTTCCCTGTGAGTTATCAGCACCACCTGGAAGGGCTTGTGTCAACACTGCCCCTCTCCTGGTTGATACTGGATCATCTCCTTGGGTGAATGTCTAGCATTTGGCCACACGATGGCACCATGAACCTAGGAAACAAGCAAACTCATTTTCGTTATATCAGGTAAGAAGAGGGCTTAAATTCTAAATTGATGGATCTCTAAACATTGACTCATGGGGAAAAATAGCTTGCTTGCCGGAAGGAGTTGATCTTATTTTAACATAACCAATAGCAGTACTCTGGGCCACCATGAACCTCTGGCTTGACGTAAACTAACCAAAGAATTCTTTAGAGTTGCTTTCATCATTCCAACTGTGCAAAAGGATGGGGAAGATAAGGAATATGGTACAGTATAAGTATTTATGGGATTTCACTGTGCCCCTAAAATCCCACAGAAACAAAATGGTTCCCCCATTGGATTCCTGGTGATTGGACGATCTAATCAAATAATACTGGGATGATATAAATTCATAAGACTTAATCCCCATGGTAGCATTTAATTTAGCACCATGGACACATCTGCCTATCCAACCATCACACGCGCCATTACTAAGCAATATTTATTACCTTCTGATGGCTGAAATTTTAAAAAGTCCAAGCAACAATGACCGAGGTCAGGGCATCCTTGATTTACATTAGTCGTTCTTCATAAGTAATTTATCTGACAAACAGTATATCTTTATGTCATTTTCTAGTTATTTGACCTTATCATGAGAATGGTAAGGTCCAAGATTCTGATGTATTTGTTTGCTTGGATAAGTTTGTTGATGGCATGGAAAACCCGCCCAGATGCACGGCAGCAGGGGGACAGGAGTAATTCCATGGCATAATTCCAATTTACCCCTGACTTCCAATTCTCTAATTCTGAGAGAACACATATTGCTGAAACTGGCCAGAGTCCTGGGGTTCCAATTTCCCCAACTCAAGTCAGCCTCTGTGTGGCTTGGTCTTCAAATCCTCTTCCTTTGTACATACATGGTTTCCCTTATGCATTAAAAAAATCTGTTTGGGAAATCGCAATGATTCTAATAAATCAGCAGTTTCCCAAGTGATAGCTTTGCGCCACTGACAATCCCCAAACACACATTAACCATCCGCACAGATTTTCTCTTTAAGACCAGCGGTTAATTCACCAGTTGGCATAACCACTATGAGTACTGGCACTTGTGCTGAGTTACGTTTGGGAGAACAAAAGTCCCTGAAACCTCGTGAAGACTGCACAATACCTGTGCACCTCCCAAGCATGTGCCTCCAGCAAGCAGTGCCAAGTCAACATGAGAACTGGAGCAACCAGAGGAGGAGGCATCCCCTCTGGGGCTGTGAATGATCAGCACCCGGCAGCTGGGCTCACATGGGTCTGGCAGTGTGCGGTGTCTAACAACAGCAACCCCTGTGGCTTGTGCAAGTTACACTCCCCAGACCCTTTATGGTCAGAGGTGCACTGCCTATGTCCGTGTGCACCCAGCAGAACCTCCTCATGAAGCTGTCAGCTCATGCCACTGTCACCCTGCACTGCACACCCACCAGCACCCTCTCTTCCTCCTCATGGCAAAGACAGGGCACTGGATCAGCATGAGGCAGCCCAAGTACACGGGAAACAATGGCTACCTTAAGGATTTGAAAGGCTTCTGCTTATTTTGGCCACAATTAGAAGTCCTTTGGAAGAATCATGTAACATTTTAGAGGCTTAGCTGTTACAGTAAACCAACCCCAACTTGACAGGCATTTGCTTATTTGTTTGTTTGTTTTGTGGAAGGTTGCTTTGTTTATACACTCAGCTGACTTTGTTTTAAGGTCTCCTCTGATCTTGCCCCCATTTACTGTTCTGAACTATTTATTCCCACCTCCTGGCCCCTGACAACCACCTCAGAATAGTTCCTGTGCTGATGTTCTTGGCTCTCCACCTTCATTAGACTGCACAGCAGCCTGGAATGCCTCTCATCTTCTCAAAGAAAAAGACCCTTCTTAAAGGTCTAACTAAAATCCTACCATCTTCCCCATTATTCATTCATTAGTTCATTTATCTATTCATTAACTTATTCAATTATTCACGAAACATTTATTGAGTGTTTAGTACAAGCCTAGATTTGGCACATTTACTTGAATTCAATGTTATTTTTTTTCATTCTCTGGATCTTAGTCACATGTTTATCTATACTGTATATTAAAAACTATAGAGAGAAATGTCCATTAGATCTAAGTTTCTATTTCTTAAACATATCAAAAAGATCTGATGTTAAATTGCAAATGAAATAACATCAAGAAAAATATTTTATATATAGTTAACATTAAAAAAATATAAGATATTATTTTGTTATTTTTATTACTCAGGTCTTGTGGGAGTTGTTGCAAAGTTATCTTTTTACACTGTTGTCAGTCGCTACGACTCATACTGATGTGCATGGTTGTCATTAGGTGTCAGAATATGAAATTCCCCGAAGACCAAGGCAGGTCATATAATGTGCAAGTTGGCCAAGAATACAAGAGGAAAAGATCTCTGGCAAAGGATACAAGATAGTGCACACTGTGTTTAAAAAAATTCCAAATTCTAAAGTTGCATATGCGTGGTGTGTTGGCCAAAACAAGCACATCAGCCTTCAGGCTTCTAGTTTGTACCCTTGATCAATATTATTCAAATTTCTTCCACTTCTCAAAACCAACATTCTGAATCAAGACAAATATGTTTGGTCACCCCTCTGGGGATAGGCCAGGCTGATTCCAACTCTTTCCTATCTGCACAGAGAGCATTCCCTTCTGCTTTCTGATCTGGATGCTGCATGTGGTCAAAGTGTAGGCTATTCCTCCTCTGTGGAGTCCTGATGGACCAATGTAGTCCCATCCTGTCTGCTGCCTCAGAATAAAATGTCATCGATTCTTACATCATCACCCATTATTTAACATTTTGAGCATATTTATCTATGTCCTTCCAAGCTATTTAAGACTTCACAAGGGAGAACACCATATCACATCTTGTTTGTGTCCCTGACCTTAACAGTCTTGGGAGTCAGACAATCTGGAAAGGCATCTGAACACCAACTGCTACATGGCCTTGAGAAAAGCCTGCCAATCATCGAAGCCTCAGTTTCCCCAATAGCAAAATGGAAATAAGTAGTATACTGATGTCTTAGTATTGTTGTAAAATATACACAAGGTAATAAAGATAAAAGCACCTAACACATTATTTGACATATATTAAATCTTCAACTAATGGTAGCTATTGATATAGCAGAATAAATTAATGAAAGTTAGATTTAACAATTCAGTTCCACTGAATCAAGATTATGAGGATCTTTTGCAGACACAATTGAAATTTAAATCTCACTGATTGCCCTGGCCAGGTAGCTCAGGGGGTTGGAGCATCATCCCAATGCACCAAACTTGTGGGTTTGATCCCTGGTCAGGGTATATGCAAGAATCAACCAATGAATGCATAAAGTAGAACAACAACAACAGAATTTTTCAGAGACAGTGAGAGACAGGAAGGGAGAGAGAGAATTAGAGAGATAAGAAGCATCAACTCGTAGTTGCTTTACTTTAGTTGTTCATTGATTTCTTCTCATACATGCCTTGACCGAGAGGCTCCAGCCAAGCCAGTGACCCCTTGCTCAAGCCAGTGACTTGGGCCCAAGCTGACTAGCCCATGCTCAAGCCAGCAACCTAGAAGTTTTGAGCCCAGGATCTCAGCATCCCAGCAATACTCTATCCACTACGTGACCACTGGTCAGGACTAAAAAAAATATTTTTTTAATTTTTTAAACATTGTATTGAGATTTCTTTTTAAAATCTGTTACAAAGTAATGTTTTTTGTTTGTTTTGTTTTTAACAGGGATAGAGAGAGAGAGTCAGAGAGAGGGATAGATATGGACAGACAGGCAGGAATGGAGAGAGATAAGAAGCATCAATCATTAATTTTTCATTGCCGTTGCGACACCATTGTTTTCCATTGATGGCTTTCTCACCTATGCCTTGACCGCAGGCCTTCAGCAGACCAAACCACCCCTTGCTGGTGCCAGCGACTTTGGGTCCAAGCTGGTGAGCTTTTGCTCAAGCCAGATGGGCCCGCACTCAAGCTGGCGAGCTCGGCTTGAACCTGGGTCTTTCGCATCCCAGTCCCACGCTCTATCCACTGCGCCACCACCTGGTCAGGCCAAAGTAATGTTTTAAATGTGAGAACTTGCACTCTCAAACCTCATTTAAAGTAAATGAAGCTGTCAAGGACTTTTGGTGCAAAATTCTAAACATTGAATTTATAAGCCGCACTATTTTATATGCTTTCCTTCTGTAGTTCAGTCTATTTACTATGAACAAAAATGGAATAACAGTGTTTCAGGAAATCTAGTAGAGGTAGTTACTGAGTAAGCTTACTGTGCAGTGAGTATAAAATGGTGTTTGTCTTTAAGAAAGATTTCTCCTTAGATGATAAGGACACCCTTGCTTTTGAACTTGTGTCCCACAACAGAGAGGACATAACTGGATAGCACTAAAAATGCAGCTCACATGACTATGTACATAATATTCAAATTCTGGTTATATTCAGAAGAGGAATTTTGTAAAATCGGAAAGCCATAAAAGAAACAAAACTGGTTTTGTTCAACATTGTGCAGAAGAAGCAAGTCCACAGAAAAGCACAGGACACCTTGCGTTTCAGAACTGCTGACTCAGTTGCCCGATGCTCCAACACGGAGGTCAACGTTCTTTTCAAAGTCTTCTGATCCATTTTAGCAGGTATTCCTTGAAAATCATCAGCAAAATAATTCTAGAAAATCTAAGGAGGAAGAAATTGTGAAGAAAATCTGATTCAACTTTCTCTAATGGATGAGAGCCAAGGGATTTGCCAAAATCCTTAGATTATTTAGAGACTAAACTTTGTCTAGAATCCAGGTGAGTGTGCCCCTTGCCAACTGTTTTTTGACATGCAATGTCTCTTGCACACACTCTGTAACAGAGATCTCTTTACTCTTCACTTTCTAAGTTCTAGGCCATTAACAAAAATCAGGTAGAAGGAACCTTTTATTGACATGAAGAGTGAAGCATAAGTAAATAGTTTTCTCTCTTGCTGGAAAAGGCTGTCTCTAGAAACTTGGCACAGCTGTTTTTCAATTAATAAATCTTTTATAAGTAGCAATAAAGTCATTGTTGTAAAGTATAGCCTTCCAGTTAAATCCCTTTGACGGCCGAGTCACAGCAGCCTGTGGTCGCTGAGGTCTTCCTGCCCTCACTGACCGTGGGCTAAGTGAGCGAGTCTGTGGCTGTTAAGCCCTCCCAGGGCAATGTCAGTTTTCCTGTCTGTGTCCCATAACACCTGCCTCAACACCCAACACATAATGAGCTACAATTCATCACCTCTCTGTGCCTGACACTCTGGTGAGTTTTCAGGTCACAAGCACAAAGCAGACATAGTCCCTGACCTCAGAAAGTTTAGAGTCTAATGCATTCAGTGAACAATTATTGACTTCACGTGATTTAATTTCACCTTCTAAAATGTTCTTATGGTAGAGTGGTTGAAGGGGAGTTCTCTGAGGACTGCCTAGGGTTTAAATTCTCATATTTCCACTTCCTATCAATATTGCCTTGAGCAAGGTCTTCAGTGATTTCAGCTTCAGTTTTCACAATAGCTAATAGACATTTTCCAAGTGTTTTACTTCTTTTGCTCACTTATTCTGTGAGGTCGGGATAGTTATTAGCCCTATCTTACTGAGGCTCTAAGACTGTGATGGTGAACCTATGACACACGTGTTGTAACCATTTTTGATGACACGAGGCCGCATGCGGCCACATACCAGAGAAGTATGGGGCCACATGCCAAGAAGGACGTTTCATCCTCGGCTCCTGCATGGCCAGGTGCAGTAGCCGAGGATAAAACATTTGTTGTAGTGTAGACACTCTGTGCCGGAGGTCTGTAGGTCAAAACCACAGAACTTGGGCACAGAGCGTCTAGTTCTGGGACTTCCGGTTAGGCTGTTTTTCTCAAAGTGACACACCACCCGAGTTATGCTTAGTTTTTTGGTGAATTTTGACACACCAAGCTCAAAAGATTGCCCATCACTGCTCTAAGATTTCAAGTGGAATACACAATTGAACGCTCTGTGCTTCTATGCTTGTAACCACTGCTGTCCTGACTCGAGCTGGGTCTACTCAGAGCAATAAGAGGAACTAAATAACTTTCATCAGATGCTGAGCGGGGCGCCTAGTCTTTAGTAAGCACTTGATAATATGCGTATTATGATGATGATCGTTATGAAAGGCTTTGGTTTTAATCAAACATTTTGGAAATAAGAGGATCTCCCCCATTCTAGGAACCCAGAACTGGGTATAAAATTTGAACTTTTAAAATGTTCTTGACTGAACTTATTTTTTTGTCATAATTGACAACTGCCAATTGCCAATGCACATTATGCTTCTTAGTCACTAGAATTTTCCTAAAAAATCTAATGTTTTCCATCATGCAGGAAACTTAGGTCCAAAGAGTTCACCCTTGGTTTTGACTCATCAGAATACCTTCTCTTCTCTTGTTGCCTAATCACCTGGGGCCTATTTCAGTGATGGTGCAAAATGGCATAAAAAGTTCCAGGACATTCTTCAAAGGGAACTGTCGAATTTGACACTTGCTAAATTATATCTGCTCAAAACAAAATAAGGGAGTTGAGATATGGGCTGAACTTCTTACTCACAGTGCATTGCCCAACAGAGAGGCAGGGAGGGGGTCAGGGTGCTCACAAAGGCATATTTCTCTGACTCATTCTAAAGTCATACTTCATTTCATACGAAAATTGCCTGTTCTCCACAGGTGCTCACACAGATTTTTTTCTAACTTCAGGAAACACTTCTCCTTACACTTTCTAGGGCCTGTGGCCAAATCCCTGTATACTTTGATCACCTGCCCTTGGGCAGCCTTTGAGCTTATGCTGTGTCTTCATAGGTGGGTGTAACTCCTTCTGCCCTTTGCCCTGAGTCAAACCTGGAAACTAAAGGCAGAA
The DNA here is from genome assembly GCA_037038555.1 of Rhynchonycteris naso. Classification (NCBI taxonomy): domain Eukaryota; kingdom Metazoa; phylum Chordata; class Mammalia; order Chiroptera; family Emballonuridae; genus Rhynchonycteris; species Rhynchonycteris naso. The sequence continues at coordinate 110,978,802 of CM073001.1, forward strand.
CAAGGCACTGTGCCTGTCCCTGCAGCAATTTCTGTTTTTAAGCTGTTTATGAGAATGGTAATAGCAATAAAGTATTTTTGTGGGCTAATGTAGTCATTATAGAACAACTTGAACGGAAGAGGTTTTCATAACTGCGAAATGTCTTTTCCTGACTTCAGCTCTTCTCATTCTAATGATTGTTGGAACTAATACTCCCTTTGTAGGAATTCACATGCTTAATTCAATCTATAGTCTCTATGCATTTTATTCCTCTTCCTGATGCTGCAGCACAGCTCAGTGGCATCAGTGAGACTCTCAAACATTTGTAGAATTAATAACATGTATGCCGCTGATATTCAAGAGGCCGCAAACCTTAAGAAATATATTTACTAACTTTAATTAAATTCCCAGAACACGCCATTGACTCTGAAAGCCTCAGACCTCACAACTTTGCAGCTGAAATAGTGAGGTAAAAGTTTTTGGATTCATCTGTTAAAGAAACAGTACACCCAAAATGGAGTCACTTTTCCTAAGTTCCACCAAGAGTAATAACTAAACTAATTGCGGCTTCAACCTCTCCCAGGAATGGGGTTTTAAACCAATGTTGCTGGAAATAAATTATAACATATTATTCAAATATCTTAGAGTTTACAAACTGGGAACATAGCTAGCCAAAAACCTGGACGTGTTCTAAAGAAGACAGAAAAATCAAGAATTTTTACAGTAAAAGGTACATTCTTGAGCATAATCAGTCCTGCAATGGATGTCAGGGGTCTGGATGGTGGATGCCAGGATGTCTGGTCACATCCTGTGGTCTAGATAAAGGCTATCTGATGGGGGTCACACTGTCTAGATATGCGAGTCCTCCAGTGGTCAGCAGATGGTTATCTGGAGGTCTGACACACATCCAGATATATATCCAGGCATTGACACAGGACTGGAAAGTTCAAAAGTTACATACCCCAGGCTGGTTACAATAGGAATAGACTCTGTCTGATGGCAGTCCTTACAATATTGGTAGTTTTAGCAGCTTGGTTAAAGTGGCTCTTACACATTCCCTCTCTTCACTCTTTCTTACCAGTTTGGAATGTGTTGGTCAGCACCAGGGAGGCAATCTGCCCAATGAAACCCTTAACTTCTCCTAAGTGAAGGTCACATTGTCTGAAAACATTCTCTTTTAACTTCCTTGTCTCACTCTCTCTGTGCCTATAAAAACCTTCCATTTGTCCCACTCCTTGGAGTGACCACCCGATTGCCTGATGGGATACTTACTGATTCATGAATCGTTTAGTAAAGCCCATTAGATCTTCACATGCACTTGGTTGGATTTTGTTCTTTAGCAGACTTCATCTGAGTAGTAAAGTTACCATCTTGGTGACAAATGTCTATAATTTGTATGCGTTTTCTATAACTATATACAAATTTTAATTCTGAGCATCAGAAGTTATTGTGTGAGGATCACTCATTTCTAGAATGACCTGGTTCTTCTCTCCTATCATCACTACATTTTTCTATACAAATGAGGCAGAAAATATCCCAGTAGACCTTCTGGGCCAAAAGCTACTGGATTTCCCAGGGCCAATTCATAATTTCTACATTACTAAAAATATGCTAACATTGTTTGTCTTCTAGTTAGTGGGATTGTTCGTGTAAATTCCCTCCCTGAGAAAACAGATGGGGTTATGTGATCTGTCTGAAGGTGCTCCAGGGTATGACAGCTTTGTTTTAAAACACTCCTAATTATCCTGAAATAATACTTAGTTTATATTTTCCATATTTATTTATTTATTTGTCTGTTTATTTAGCAAGAGACACAGAGAGAGACAGATAGACAGGAAAGGAGAGAGATAAGAAGCACCAACTCATAGTTGTGTTGTTTTAGTTGTTCATTGATTGCTTCTCATATGTGCCTTGGCCAAGGGGCTCCCACCGAGCCAGTGGCCCCTTGCTCAAGCCAGTGACCTGGGACTTCAAGCCAGCAATCTTGGCACCATGTCTATGAGCACATGCTCAAGCTGGCAACCTCGGGGTTTCAAACCTGGGTCCTCAGCATCCCAGGTCAACGCTCTATCCACTGCACCACCACCTGGTCAGGCAACATATTTTCAATATTTAAATTCATTCAATACTTAGATTATTTTGAATGTATTGGAATTAAGTCAGAGGGTCAAGATACTGGTGACATTTCTCCAAAATATCTAATTTCCACCACAGAATTAAAGAAAGTGGGTGCAGAAAGGATAAAGTAAAGAAATGTAAATGTCTTCTTCCCCAAACAGCAGCTATACAGATAAATCACTGACACACAAACTCTCAGAGAGTAAAGACAGCAAGTCACTGAAGAGAGACTGAGGACCAGGACCAATGTCAGGTATTCCGTCCCTGAAATAATGCAATAAAAACAAGAATGTTGAGAGCAGAGTTTATACCTATCGACAGTTAAAACTAAAAAAAAAAATCCCTACTATGTGCACTAAGCAATTTTCATCCAGGACCTTATTAAATCTGAACAGGAATCCAAATTGTCGTTTTACCAGCGAAAACTACAGGCTGAGAGAGAGTTAAGAACTTGCCCAGGTTCCCACAGTGAGGGGTTGAGTCATGTGCAAAGTCCCCATTGCCCACTCCTGGACTAGGGAAAGCCAATGCAGAGCCAGGAGAAAGCCTGTGCAGTTTTAGGAGTGCAGAATGGGAAGGAAAAAAATATTTCTCTCCTCATTCTGGAATTCTGTATCACCAGGTATTTTAGAGGAGTTTTGATAAAACTGCCAGAGGTCTGGAGGAGTAATTTTAAAAAATGCAACCTCACTCCAACAGGCTGCTGACCCTGCGGATTCTTCTGGGTTATCTTTCCTGGCCTACTTTTTTTTCTTTTTTAACTTTATGCCTTTCACCTTTACAGGCTCGTGAACTCAAAGTCTCAACACTAGTTCGTGTGTGTGTGTGTGTGTGTGTGTGTGTGTGTGTGTGTGTGTGACAAAGACAGAGAGAGAGACAGAGAGAGAGAGGCAAGAAGGGAGAGAGATGAGAAGCACCAATTCTTCGTTGTGGCACCTTAGTTGTTCATTGACTGCTTTCTCATACGTGTCTTGACCGGAGGGCTCCAGCTGAGACAGTGACCCCTTGTTCAAGCCAGCAACCTTGGGCTCAAGCTAGCGAGCTTTGCTCAAACCAGATGAGCCCCTGCTCAAGCAGGTTACCTTGGGGTTTTAAACCTGGGTTCTTTGCGTTCCAGTCCAATCAATGCTCTATCCACTGTGCCACTGCCTGGTCAGGCTGAACACTAGTTCTGACACAGTATTCAATTATGCGTTATGTTATTCTTGAAATGGTAGCATACATGTGGCTGTCACCACCACAGGTATGCATTGTACTCCTCCTCCTGCGTGTCCCCATCTACTGTACCCGCTGGTCCTACACAGCCTGCCACCAGCACCCCACAACATTTCTGGCCCTCTGACGTCTCTAGACTTTGGTGGTCCTTTGTTTCTGTTGCTTCCTTCCTCCCTCTACTGGATAACTTCTACTTAACGATTCTCCTGCCCAGATGGGGATTGCCTTGAGAACCGCCTGTGCTGATTCTCACTGCCACCTCAGCACCTGTGTGTCCTTCCCTGTGCTCACTGTCACCCCAGCAACCCCCCCAAACAGGCTGCGAACCGAACCCAAGAACCCAGCAGAACTTCCATAATGTAGTGGAAGCCAGCCAAGTACATGTTCACTAATAAATGTTGAGGTTCCCTCCTGTGCCCTGATCGTTGTCCTTCATAAAGCTGTTTGTTCCTCTCTAATTTCTGTGAGCTATCCAATTTCCCTCCAATCAATCTCTCACTGTCTCTCTCGCTCTCTCCAAACCCTGACTTTACCATTTGCTAGCTCTGTGATGTCAGGCAGGCTGTTTCTCTGAGCTTCACCTTCTCATATGCGAGGTGGGAATTGCAAAGGCACCGCCCTCACAGCCTGGTCAGTGTTAAATACGGCCATGCACGTGGAGCGCTGGACCAGCAGCCAAGGACAACGTCATGGAGTCTTAGCTCCTGAGGCCAGGCCACCTCCTCAGGGGACACAGCTCAGGAACTTCCTGCAAGCCTCACTGGGAAATGTCATTTTGGTGAACTACATTCATTTTCCTACTGAAAAGCAGTTCTGCCCATGTGAGAAACTGTCTTTTCCCCCCAGGCACAAGAGTCCAGGGGAATTTCATGAGTGGGCAGCACAGCGCAGCCTCTGCCCCACACAGTCCGGTTGTAGGGATGAGTCCCAGGGTCAGCGGGGTGGAGCTGCATGCGCCCCCGGCTTACTGTGCTTCTGTCGCCCCACGTCTGAGCCTTTACAGCCAGGCTTGTCAAGGGCACTAAATCCTTTGAAATATACAAAATCTCCTTAAAAATAGCATGATCAAATGCTTTATTCTTTGGAGAGTGAAAGGGGGCTACTGATACTTACACTTTGACCACATGTAAACTGGGATTGCTGACCAACCAGGACGTGCAGGCATCTTACCTCCAGCAGGTCTCTGGATCACCCAGGAGGTGATTTCTCCTCAAGTGAACTACAGTTTAGAAGTTTGGGACTTCCTCTGACGTCCCTAGCCTTCTAGCTTACAAGACTCACCGCCAGGACTGCCAAATTTAATTATGGGGACTCATAAGGGGAGATACTGTTCATCTTTTCAAACACGTTAATGATCTATTCAAGGAGCCTAAGCAAGACTAATTCTCGTCATGAGATAGCAAACAAGCAATGGAACTCTTTGTGGAAGGTGAAAACTGCGTATGGAAAGGAAGGTCTGGTTGCTAATTCAATTCTGCCACTTCTTAGCTGCAAAATGTGAGTGCATTTGAAATTTTTTAACAACCCTTGGAAGTAACCATAATGAGAAGAGGTGCTATTCATGAGGACCAGGACAGCATGCTGGAACTGTGGCCGGAATCGATATGTGGCTGTCATAGGGAGCTGTCTGGTGGAGAATTATTCAAAGGGGAAGTCTGGTGGGTCATTCACTTTCAAGTAGTACCACACATGGCTGGAATAACTTAAGGAGTAAGAACAAAAAGTAGTATAATATCTAACCAATGAACCTGTAACCAGCTGAGCAGTCTAGGGATAGCTGAGAGTGTGCCATGGAATTCTTTCATGCTTGTGACATGGGATGCAGGAGTTGTTTAGTATTTTAAAGTGAGCCAAAGAGATAAAGAGAAGATAGTTCTAGAGGTTCTGATGGGAAAGTCTTCAGCACATGTGTTTTGAACTAGTGTCACATGTAGCTACAGAGTAGACATTTATCCTCTGAAGTTTGAGAGAACTCACTGGCAGGTAGATGGACAATATCTTGCCTTATGTGCCCGAGTGTTTAACTTAAAGTTCCTCAGAGTGTTGACTTGGTGCTGACCTCACTTACTGAGTATTTGGAAACCACATTGTTACATGTTGTCTGACTAATAGAATCCTTTCAAAGAAATAAACCAGGTAAAAGTTATTTTTATGAAAATTACACCTCTGGCTTATATTATGCAAATATCTTAAATAGCAGGTCTTATGACTGACTGCAAATTGTAGGTCTTATGTATACTCATGGGGGGAAATGTGCTCTAGGAATTGAAAACTTTACAAGCTGATTTAAAAACGGTTGGCATCTGACATATAATTTTAAACGAGGTACTAACAAATTGGCAAGGAAACGTGAAGTGAATAAATGATCAGACTTAACAGTCTGACCGTAGGCCTTCAGCTCCTGTTGGTGGAGCTCGGAAGGCCAACTGTCCAAAAACTTAGCTCTTCTGAAAGGAACAAGCATCGGCTTGCAGGGAGTCAATCTGACCGTCTGCTAGACTAGGAGGCGGCTCCGTTCATGACACCTCATTAGTTTGGCTTTCCCGGCACACTCACCTAGTGGTCTGAAGCCTTTCTATGCACTGTTTTGTGTTTAGTGGAATGGAAATTTTCTATGGTTTTGTACCATGTTTTTGTTTACATATCACATTTTAAAGGAGAGCCCATCATACCTCTGACTCAAGAGTTACTGACCCAGAGACTCTCCACCTACCTGGAAATGAGTACATCCTTCTGGGAACTCCGTACTTCCCAAAGCTGCAACTACACAGCTGAGAGGCATGTTCAGTCTCGGGTCCACAGAGATGATCCATGTGCTCTGTCTCGCCGCTGCTCGTCACAGATGCAGGAGGTGAGGCCCCAGAGAAGTTCAGCGTGTGCTCAGAGTTCCAAAGCCAAATCAGTAAAAGAGGGAAGTCCTGGACCCAGTATCCTGACTCATCAGCCAGCAGTTTTGTTTGTTGCGCTTGTCCTTGTTAGAGCTCGTTTTGAGGGCTTTTGTTTCTTCCTCTCACCCAGTGCAAAAAGAGACTGTTTAAAACAGACCCATATTAAGGGACAGAAAGACAATGTCACATGAGTTGTGAGAGCCAATGTACAATGATGGAGACACGTGTGCACCTCATTAAAGAGTCAGGTCAAGAAACCTTCTCCTAGAATGATATTTGAAGTATTACTCTTTGCTTTTCCTCTCTATTTCTATCCACCTTATTTGTCCGTCAGAGACATAGCCATGGGCCCAACAGTCCCAGCTGCGTTTGCACCAGCTCTGCACTCACACTGACATGGGTCAGTGTGCAGAAAGATGAGTGTGTTGTATGTCAATGTTTACTCCTCCAAGCTGATGACCATACAACAACTCCCCTTCACACCAGCCTCTAGATGGTTTATAGTCATTGCTGTCAGCTCACAGAACACTTTGCAGACCCAAGTGAAGATCGGAGAACCAGACTCTAATTTTAAACTCAGTTGGTAATAAACAGCCCATTTCTCTGTCCAAAAAGATGTATTTTGATAATGAGAGTAAAGGTGCAAATGATTCCAGATACCTTTCAGTGACTAAATCACACTGGCCTCTGTTAAAATGAATATGGGCATTCTTTTATCTGTGAATAAGCCTACCCTGTTGCATTAGGTGTAGAGCCAGGAAAATTAAAAGCAGTGAACAGGTATAACTACTCTTATACTGGAAAGTGGCTCATAGTTCAAATTCTGGAAGTATTTTCTTGAACTCAGGATTGGTCACCCCAGAAACAGAACACTGAGCTCAGAGTGTATCTGTCTCTGACTGACTCACTCTCAGCCATGTGCAGGAAGCTGGGTGTTCTTGTGACCACTTTTAAACCTTCCAATGGGGCACAGTCCTGCAGTCTCCACATTCGACTCTCCAGTACATGTGAGAAGAAAACAAAGTCTCATCAGTTTATGGCAGTGTTTCTCAAAGTGTGTGCCAGGGCGCACTGCTGTGCCCTAGAAGATTTCCAGGTGTGCCCTGTGGTATTCCAGAGAAATAAGTGCCTGTTGGGGACCAAAAAACCAACAGAGTTTTTAGAGTTTAGATTTTTGGGGGACAGAGGTGTGGGGAATTGGCTGTAAACTGACAGTCTGCCCAACCCCCTACCTCACTTGCCTGATTAGGTTGCAAAAGGCTGTAAAGCTGTGGTGCTGGATTGTTTATACTACCCCCCATGTTCCCTGGAAAGACTGGATGCAAGTTTCTTCTATTTTTTGTTTGGTGTAAAGTTAAGATGATATATATGGTAGGGGTTTTCTGTACTTGGTAAAATTCTTCGGTTGCTTTGGAAACATGATCAAAGATCTCATTGATTAGCTAATGGACCACTTTACCCTATAAATAAAGCAAGATGTGGTTTATTTATTGGGGCACACTTTGTTCTTGCCAGCAGCAATTACAGGGCCCTTCTGACCCCGTATTTTATTAATTCTACATATTTTCTTAATTCTGCACCGTTCCCACTCTGGACCTGGAATTACTAGCTGCGCTGGTTTGCGGCATGTGCCCAGATATAAAAATAAATATAGTTACTCTATTATACCATGTCATTATGGGAATATTGCTCTTTTTCTTAAAACATCATTATTATATTTATTATTAACACGTCATTATATTATTTTTAGATAAATACACCCAAATAAAATGGATAGATTTCTCAAAAAGAAGTGTGATACTGAAGAATCTGATTCTGGAAGTGAGCAAAAGTTAAGTGTAAATAAAATAGGACTTGAAGGCTGACAGGCAGAATTTAATTTATAGCATTTTCCATCACTTAACACTGAACAATACAATTGGATTATAAACCCATTCATGGAAGCTTCAAGTGATTTTGGTTTAACATTAACAGAAGAAGAAGAACTGGCAGCTATATCCACTGATCCTGGATTGATGATTAAACATAAGGAATTGTCTCTTGAAGCCTTTTGGATTTCTATAAAAGAAGAATATGTGGCAATATCTAAAAAAGCTTTGAACATTTTATTACAATTTTCAACATCCTATTTATGTGAATTAGGATTTTCTACCCTCAACACAATTAAGAGTAAAAAGAGAGGAATTCTTCAATGTATTGACAAGGAAATAAGAGTTTGCCTTTGAAATATATGCCCAAACATTGAAGAAATCACTAGGACACATTAGGCTCATGTTTCTCATAAACACAAGAATGAAAAAACTTAACACATTTGCACTGGGACCTGCCTAATTTACTAAATCTTACTAAGAATGTATCTATATATATAAAATGATAACTTTTTTGTTATTTTTTAACCCCTCTTTTTCACAAATTCTAAAAAACATAACTCAAAAAGTGTAACATAAAAATGTTTTTTAATGTCAGAATAAATTAAATTTTGTTGTATTTATTTTGTTTAATTACCATAAAAGCACACTTGGACTTTATATTTTTTCTTTAATATTTGACTTAATTGTTATAACATATTCCTCAGAAATTTGCATATAGTGCGCCTACAATTATTTGTAGGATTTCAAATGCTCCCCGACTTCAAAAAGTTTGAGAACCACTGGTTTATGGGCTCATTAAGGTCCTTTTCCCTAAAGAAGTTGGATCATAACTCCCCACTCCTTAGATGTGGGTGCATGTGATGACTATCTGCTGATAATATTATGGGAAAAGGGCCTGGGGCAGCTCAGTGGGTTAGAGCATCATCCCAATACACCAAGGTTGCAGGTTCAATCCCTGGTCAGGACACATACAAGAATCAACCAATGAATGCATTAATAAGCGGAACAACAATTAATGATTCTCTCTCTCTCTCTCTCTCTCTCTCTGTCCCTTCAACTCTCTCTAAAGTCAATCAATCAATCAATAAAAAATTAAAAAGAAAAAGAAAGAAAGGGGGGAAAATATGAACTCTACAATGAAGAAACCTGGTAACCATGACCTCAGCCAGGTCATGCAGATTCACATCAACATATGTTGTGCTCATCACTCCTGATCTGATATGACAAAAACAGAACTCTACCTCTGGGTCTTCCTCCCAAAACCATATAAGCCCAGCCTCATCATGAAGAAAAAAATATATAAAGATTCTTATTGAGGGACATTATGCAAAATACTTGACCGATGCTCCCCAGAGCTCTTAAGATCAAGAAAAGGCCTTTCCTGATGGCTACATTGGTTAGAGCATTGTCCTCATACACAAACGTTGTGGGTTCAGTCCTTGGTCAAGGCACATACAGGAACAGATCGATGTCTCTCTCTATCTCCCTCCCTTCCTCTCTCTAGAAATTCAATAAATAAATTTAATAAAATAAATAAAAACAAGAGAAGTCTGAGACACTGTCACAGCCAAGAAGATCCTAACGAGACAAGATGAAACATGGTGTTGTGGTGAGATCTTGGAACAGAATAAGAACATAAAAAAAAACCCACTAAGCAAGTATGAATAAAGTATTTTTAGTTAATAATAATGTATCAATATTGACATATTATTATAATTGTCCACAGTGTCATTAATTGTGACAACTATACCATCCTAATGTACAATGCTAATAATCAGTGAGCCTGGATATGGGGTATATGAGAACTCCTTGTGTGTCACAAGTTTTTATAAATCTAAAACCATTGTAAAGTAAAAATATTATTAGAAATGTGTCACACACATTTGTTAACTATAGTATAATTATTTAAAAAGCACCTTTGGAGGTGAGGTCAGTGACACCTACAGCCTTTGCTGTCAAGGCTCAATCCTGCTGATGGAGCTGCCCAGGGTTCCCGCACCCTCCCTGCTGCTGTGAGACCCACCCCCCAGGATCCAGATGGCTGTTGCCCTCCCTGCCCTGCACTGAGATGCCACAACCCCACCATCTATGGGACTGGACATGCCACTGCCCTGTGCCTGCCCCTTGGGTCCCATCAGGCTTTGGCTTGCCATTGCCGGCCACCCTGCTGCTGCCCCTCACCTATGCCAGGTCACTCCTATGCCTGTGATCATGGGACCACCAAGGCAAAGCGATGCGCCCCAGAGGCCTGGACCTAGAGCTGTTGGTGACCTTCACCAGGTGACCTCAGCTACAAATGCTGCTGCCATGGTGAATGTTACTGTGCCCCCTGACCCCTGGAGCCATAGAAGCTGAGCCCAGGACATCAGGTCTGCTGCCCTCTGAGTGCTGGTGTGCTGGACCCAATGCCAAAAGGGAGCCACGGGGGAGGAGAACAAGCATCTCAGCAGCATTCTTTGCCACTGAGGTCCCTCATGGCCCTCACCATGGGAGCTGCGGAAGACTCCTCCGGACCCCAGCAGTCTGGCCACTGAGGACCCTGCAGTGTTCATCAATGTTAACCTCAGCTGACTGGCCCAACAGATGACAGCACTGCACCCCAAGTGGTGCCCTTCTCACCCTGCAGATGAAGGAGCTGACTGTCCCTCAAATGTACACATGAGAAACTGTGGTTTCCAGGGGTAATGAGGGCTAGATACTAGCTTGTGATGCAGGATGACTGTGATCTTCTCTGAGGACAGGTCCTTGCATCCACGCAAGCATGGGAAGCAGAGCTGTGAGCCCAGCCACATTCTTCTGAGAACAACACCTGTGACAGGACAGAATGTCAGAGACACAGCCAGCGTCCCACAGGAGGATGCAGGGAGTTAATCGTGCTCTGTAAGCCACAGGAGGGGACCCAGTCTGTGTAAACCCTACGCATAAGTTGTCATCAGGAGTTCAGCAAGTGGCACCGTCCTCCTGGGGATGGGTGGGGGTCACATGTCTGCTTTCAGTGAATACTCCTTCTGAAATCATGATGGATGACAGAGAACCCTCTTCCCTGGGTGTAAACAGTAGGACTTGTAGGTTTATCGCTTTCGCCACTTATATAAATCCAGAAAAATTTCATTTTCGCAGATGGAACACAAATAGCCCGAAGGCCGAGAAAAGACAAGGGAAGAACAAAATCAGTCGTGTACAAGCCAGTATGCAGCCATGGGAAGTGAAGAGTCTGATGACATCATTAAATGTAACTATTTAGAGGCTGTCTGCAGTGTGAGAAAGTGAACTTACACTTTAGAGCCATGGTTAAAAATGGAACCTGGCAGGACTGTTGTGACACCTTTGAGTTCCCAGTACAGCTACAGTCTGAGACCCCTTGAGCCTCCAGCCAGACCGGGGCTGAGAGGTGTGACAGGCAGCCTCATGAGCCCACCGCACCAGCCCCTCACAGACACATCTGTGTCCAGCATGTTGACTAAAAATAAGTAAAAAATGCATGGGAAAACAACCTACATCTCACCTTATGTTTAATTACCAGATTATCGGTTGAACTAATAAACAAGGCCTGCTTTCATTGCCTCTGAGCCACTATCTTCTAAGCAAACTCATTCCCAATGAACACAGTGGTTTTACTAATCAATGCAATGGGGACTTTATTTTAGAAGAGGAATAACCGAACATACATGCATGTTTCACGGTTACTGTGAAGTCAGACCCTGTAAACATGTTTAAATTTTTCTTTTTCATACATGTGGGAAATGACCTGAAGAATTTTTTTCCTTCTCTATAATTAACAAAAGTATAAAATATATCAGTTGGCTTCCTGAAGAAGCTGTTATTATCACTAATAAAGGGGGTATGTCTTTTCTAAGAAGTAGCAGATGTCAACAGCATCGAACAACATGAGAACTTTTGAATTGTTTTGATATCAGATAAAGAATGTTAATTGCTATTTTCTGGTTTCAGGTTCCCCAGGTTCCATCATATTTGATTGCAATTATGTTTAGTTTTTGCTTTGCTGTTCCCCTCCTAACTAGCAGCCTTGGATTTTAGGGTCCTGCCCAGATGACCACATCCTTGCCACACCCTCTGACTCTGCATGCTCATAACCCCAACATGGCCCCCAGCCCTGCTTCCTGCACACACAACTTTTGACCAGGTGGCTGACAGTAAACAAGGTGTGGCTGCAAATCGCCAATAAGCTTTCTTGGAGCTGGATGCCCTGATCCTCAATATTATATTTCACCTCACCTACCTGCTACTTTGGGACTTGTTCTTGTTGACTTGGGTTTCCCCACAATTTCATTCTGCTTGCTTCTGGCTTTGACGACCCAGCACAGTTCTGGCTTGATTCTTCACCAGTGACTGTCCCAGCTGCACTTTGCATGTGCGCTGCCCCCTACCTCAAGCTGAGCTCTTCATGAACATCACCATTTGCCTCAACGGCATGTCTGCTCCACTCACCCAGACTCTTCCTTGTGCATCCAAACCCTCAAGGCTATGTATGGTGAGAACCTTGCAACATTTTTTCTCTGCTGCTCACTGAACAATCTTTCTTGCCTCAAGTCATAACTTCAAGTTCAACTTTAGTTCATCAGTGCTTGAAATGCCTTCTATCACTGTGATCAATAACTGTATTTGAAAAGTATTGCATTTTGCAATACGCTTCCACATGCCTTTGTGAGGCAAGCATGCAGTGGTTCATGTCTGTTCTGAAGACAGAACCAAAATTCCAAGAAGTTAAATGATTTTTTTTCCATGGCAAACATCTAGCAATGAATAGTACTGATCAAGGCTCTGACTTTTTACTTCAGAAGGAAGGATCCAAGAAGAGAGAAGACACTATTCTGTGGCTTTAATGATAAAGGAAGGGATCAAAAGTCAAGGACTGTGGGCAACTTTTAGAATACAGAAAAGGCCCAAGAACCTTCAAAATGAACACATCTCTGTAGACTCATTTTAGACTTCTAACCACCATAAATGTAAGATCATACATTGGTGTTGTCTCTTTTCTCTCTCTCTCTATTTTTATTTATTTACTGATTTTATTTATTTATTTATTTATTTATTTATTTATTTATTTATTTATTTATTTATTTTGAGAGAGACAGGAACATTGAGCTGCTCCTGTATTTGCCCTGACCAGGGAATTTAACTGGCAACCTCTATGCTCTGGGAGGATGCTCCAACCAACAGAGCTATCGGCCAGGGCTTAATTCTTTTTTTTTTTTTTAGAGAGACAGAAAGAAGAAGGGAGAGAGAGGGGAGGGGAAAAGAAGCATTCATTTGTTGTTCCACTCAGTCCTGCATTCATTGATTGCTTCCCATGTGTTCCCTGACTGGGGATTGAACCCACAACCTTGTTGTTTCCCCATGATGCTCTTAACCAATGGAGCTAACTGGCCAGGGTCTTAGGTGGTTTCAAGTCACAAAGTTTGTGGTAATTTATTACAGCAACAATAAGAACCAATACAACCATGCATACCTATTTCCTGGTGTTGGAAATATGAACTTTGAACTCATACATGGCACAGAGGACATGCCCCAACACTGAGCTAGGAGACGTGGCCACACTTCAGCCTGGACCCCCAAACTAGGTCACATCCCTGAGTACAACCTACTAGCTTCCCCACCTGAGCTGATTCATCATCAGAACCTGTTGTGGGGCCAGAAACTGGAGCCAACAAGTTCACGCTCCTATAGTCCATCAGCAGCTAGGTCTGTCTTGCCTGACCTGCGGTGGCACAGTGGATAAAGCACTGACTTGAAAACACTGAGGTCACAGGTTGTAACCCCAGGCTCGCCTGGTCAAGGCACGTACGAGAATCAACTACAAGTTGATGCTTCCTGTCTCCCCCCCCCCCCGCCTCTTTCTCTCTATCTCTGTATCTCTTTCTTTCTCTAAAAATCGATAAATAAAAGAATCTAAAAAAAAACTATCTCAAAGTCAATAAACTTCCTCTTAAAGTACAAAATAAATTGTAAAACTTTGCAATTATCCCTAAAAGTGTATTTTTGTACAAGTAATTTATCATTTGCCTTCTTGTATAATTAATATCCAGTTCTTAGTAATCGGTTTTAGTAACTTCCTCATCCCTTTGATTCAGAGGGTGACATAATGTTACTTAACTGTGACAATATTAAACATTCACTATATCACAGACGGTTGCCTGTCATTTGACCACAAGGGCATGTGTGCCAATCATTGTCTGTCCTCCGTCGCTCCTTCATTTATTGGCACACCCACAGATAAAATAATCATGTTTCACTAGGTTCTATAAACCTCGTCTGCCTTCTCAGAACAAGTTCAGTAACATGTGAAATACCAATAAGTGACGTAAAACCATGTTTATTGAAGATTAACATGGGCACAATGCCTGTGAAACTTTATAGAGAAACCATAAACATGTGACTGCAATTTGACCAATGTTTTCTTTCATTCAGGTTAAAATATCAGTATCTGAAGTGTTAAACTCAAGGTTAATCATGCTGAGTTCTTGTTAAGGAGAACAATTGTGTCACTCGGTCATTTAACTGGTTTCCTCCATAGTATTCCTGAGGAGTCTTGTGTTGGCTTTAGTGCCCATCAGGTTGTGTGATGTTCTGTTGCAGCTCGGGAACTTCAAGGGGTGATGGGGATGGAGGGGATTGGCTTCGCTAAGGGCCTTGCTCCCTGGCTATTCAGGTTGGCATTTTCCTGGCCCTTCCCTCTGGCTCCAAACACCCTGAGTCTCCACTCCCAACCACCTGGCTGTATCTGCTCCAAGAACTCGGACTCAGCCACCCCTTGAACCAGGAAGGCTCTATTCACCTTGTTTCTTGTTTTCTGAGGTTCAAAGCTGCCTTACTGTGATCATAAGATGAGAATGAAAAACTGGTGAGAGTTCAAAGAAAGGTGACCAAAGTGATTAAAAGTGATGATTGAATAGTAAGAGAAAACTTGAAAGGAAGTAAATACTTGAAACACTTTCACATCATTATTGAAATGGGTTTTTATAAAGAGATAGTGATCGGTTTTTCCAAAAGTTTACAAAAATCAGCAAGAAGAAATAGGCTTATGTTAAAACAGAGGCATTTTGGTAGGCTAGAGAAAAGAATGTTGATCTTTCAATAATAATATGAGTTATAATGGAGTCTCACTCTGGTGAGTGAGGAGATGATAAAGGAAAATACATATACTAGGAATCTAACACATACATTGTGTCTCTCCCACTTTCTTCAATATTGAAAAGGCATTTATACGGATTATCTTGTTCTTTCTAAGCAAGGCCTGGCGCCAGGTGTTAACTGGAACTCTGTGACACACTCACTCAAGCACATTTTGTTCTCCAGTGAGTGTGAGAAGTTATGAAACAAACAAATTACATGGATTTCTTTAGTGCAGAAATTCTCAGATTCCTTAAAATGCTGTTGTGCAACCTTAGTTACAAAAAGGACAATTTAAGAGGCAATTTCCCGAATTTTTCTCATGATAAGACCAGTATCGCAGGGCATTCTCATAAATATCTCCTACAACAGTTCTGTAGGTCAGTGGTTTTCAACATTTTACACTTTGGAACCAGTGAAAGTAGAGGAATTATTTTGGGGATCACTGAAGCAGAAATAAAAAACATTATTAGTATTTTGTGCATTATCTTTTAACCATAATACTATAAAATGAAAAGTATCTAAAATGACCAAACAGTAAAACAAATATTTTTTTTATAAAATACAACTGAAATTTCTAGAGAGCACTATTTCATTCAAGAACAGCTAGTGCAAAATCTGTTGTTGCTTCTTTGCAAGAACACTTGATACCCAAGTTGCAGTTTAGTTTCTGAGAAGAAGCGCTGCATTGACATCCATTCAGATTCTCTGTTTATTATTAGTGAGGGGTAGGGCTGGAAGTCTTCTCACACACAGGTAGGTAGTAGAAAATGCGATTAAAAATTCAATAGCTCTGTAACTAAGAGATAGATTTTCTTCTTCTAGTGACATCCAACATTGTGACACACACACAAGGGCCATGGTGATAACTCACTACCAGGTGCTACTGCAGTAAAACCAAGTTTTAAAGTCTTCTTATCATACCAGCTAATAGGTTTCCTTTTCTTTTTCTGGCTTCTGTTTCACCTTTCAAATTATCAGCACTTTTCTTTTCCACTGTTTCTTTTAAACTTAAAGCACTAGTACCTGGTTCACTTTTGGTGTCCTCACAACTGTTCTTTTGACCATTGTTTTTGATTTTGAAGAAGATTACAATGTTGTATTGCTGTTTTCTTTCCATTTTTTAGGGTTTAAAATTTACAACACAGGCCCTGGCTGGTGGGCTCAGTGGTAGAGTGTCGGCCTGGCATGTGGAAGTCCCGGGATCGATTCCCTGCCAGGGCACACAGGAGAAGCGCCCATCTGCTTCTCTACCCTTCCCCCTCTCCTTTCTCTCTTCCCCTCCTGCAGCCAAGGCTCCATTGGAGCAAAGTTGGCCCGGGCACTAAGGATGGCTCCATGGCCTCTGCCTCAGGCGCTAGAATGGCTCCAGTTGCAGGGGAGCAATGCCCCAGCTGGGCAGAGCATTGCCCCCTAGTTGGCATGCCGAGTGGATCCCAGTTGGGCACATGCGGGGAGTCTGTCTCTCTGCCTCCCCACTTCTCACTTCAGAAAAATAAAATAAATAAAAATAAATTTACAGCATGACACTACAACATACAATCAATTATTTCCAAACAATATTGACATGTTCTGAACAGGTGAGTATATACACGACTATTTGAGCAAGCATGAAAAATATATATACTACTAAGAGAAAGAGAGGGCCAAAAACGGTAACATGTAACAGATAAAGTGTTACCATACTGCATTACACTATAAGCTGGTACTTGGTCTCCACACACCAGATGCACAAGCATTTAACACTACATAAATCTGTCTGAATCTTATTTGCACAACTGTGAAAAAAATGAACTACAGAGAGAAGGAGTGGGAATTAAAGCTGGCACATATCCTAGCTGGCCAGAAACGTAATGAATGAAGTTTTATCTTACCAAGCATAATGGTGCAACACGGTACAAGCTGGTGTTTGATTTCTGAACTCCACACATACAATGCATTGAATACTATATAAGTTTGTCCGAATGCTTTTTTGTCTATTATGCATGACTTGTAAATGCTCTGCATAGTACAGAAGGTTGTACAAATGAGACTACAAGTTCCAAAGATCTCTAAGACAACCTCAATAGTACTTTCATCAATGATACAGGTTGATAAGTGGCAATCACCCTGAGCATCACCGAATTCAACTAAGAACATCAGGTCTCTAATCTTCATATTTCAGGATGGTTAACTCTTTCACAGTAGGCGGGGGGTGGGGGGGTGGGGGGGGAGGGTGTTGAAAAACAATGCTGAGGACCACTTGGAAAACCACTCCCCTTCCTAGAGTCAGGGGGTTAAATAAAAGACCCTTTCTAAACATGACTTTTACTTAGGGCACAAGACAGAGTAGTCTTACTTATTTAGGACCTACTTATTTTGTCTCCTAACCTAAAACATTTGATAAATGCTCTCTGGTTTTGCCTCCAGGGCTCTCTCTAATCTCTCTAAACTGGCCTGGCCATAGGTAGCCCTCATTCTTTCCCCCAGCCTTCGCAGGGCCTCCTTCTGCTCGGTCAGATTGAACCTGAGAGGACTCTTGTACCCAGAAGAACAGAAGAGCAGAGCTTGTGAATGGCAGACCCAGGCTCAGATACATGCCAAAGCTTAGCGGTTCTCTCCATCAGGACTGTTGCAATTGTTTAACTTTGGGTTAAACAATTAAAAAGAGTTTTTTGTGGGTTTTTTTGTTTATTTTGATTTTAATTTTGATTCATTCATACCAGATGTATTGATTTTAGAGACAGAGGAAGGGGACAGAGAGAGAGACAGAAAGAGGAAGAGAGAAAGAGAGAAAGTCAGGAACAATGACCTGTTCCTGTATGTGCCCTGACCGGTAATTGAACTGGCAACTTTTATGCATGGGCCTACACTCTTAACAACTGAGTTATCCGGCCAGGGCAGGAAAAGAGTTTTATTCCCCTCTGACTGACAGAAGACCAAGCAAGGTGAGCAGAGACGAGGCTGGACTTTGGGGCCCATTAGGCCTCTTCAGCAGAAGTACCCTATTATGGAAACAATCTGTCCAACTCAGAAGTGTGTTTCCTTCCTCTCTCTCTCACTCTCCCCCCTTGTGTGTATATATAGGTGTGTGTAAGTTTACAGTTGTGAGTACACACAGCACAGTTTCTTCTTGTATTATTTTACAAACAACTGTAAACCTACTTTTGGCGGGACAGTCCCAATTTTTAACAATTTCTCCCGCATCCTGTGGCGTTTTAAAAAAGTCCCGATTTTTGGAAAGAATGTACAAAAAGCTAGGGAACGGCGGGAGAACGGGAAGGAAATATACGGTTTTCGGCAGGGAGACCCCGCCTCCACCCGGAAGCGCCCGCACTGCCGCAAGAGCTGGCTGCCCCGTGCGGGCCCCGAAACAAAGAACTTCAGGCGGGACATTCCTGCTGGGGTGGCGGCTGTCAAGTCCCCTAACTACCCATAGGCCCGGTCCTGGACACTGGCGTGCGGCTCTGGGCTCCGCGGCGCAAGCGGCTCTGTCACCAGTTGGTGGCGAGGCTGGTCGCGGGGAGCACGACCGTGTAACCTGATCCCTCTGACTCACTCAAAATTTCCCATATAGTAATATTTCCGAAAATGATCTTTTTAATGAGGTATCATTATTAAAAATATATATTGATAAGGAAAAGGTTAAATCTTGGGCATCAGCAAAAATCATAATAGAGAACAAATGGTTAGAAATATTTCATCATTTTGAAACAAACCATGTTCCACACAATAATGCGCTAAAAATTGTGGAATACACACTGTCTTTACCAGGAACTAATGCTGCAACTGAACGCGTTTTTTTCTACGCTAAATAAAGTGTGGACATCAGAAAAATCACAATTAAGTGTTGAGACTTTGAAAGCCATTTTATGTGTGAAATATAATTTAACAAATTCTTGTGAAAAATTTCATGACCTTTTAAACAATGACAGCAATCTACTAAAAAAAATTCACTCAAATGAGAAATATGCCAAAGAATAAAATACTATACATAATTTTTAAATGTATTATATTTGGCACGTCGGATAAGGAGTTAATAACCAAAATTTATAAAGAACTTATAAAACTCAACACCAAGAAGACAAACAATCCAATCAAAAAATGGGCAAAAGAAATGAATAGAAATTTCTCCAAAGAAGACATACAGATGGCCAAAAGACATATGAAAAAATGCTCAACATCACTAATTATTAGAGAAATGCAAATTAAAACCACAATGAGGTATCACCTCACACCAGTCAGAATGGCACTCATCAGCAAAACAACACAGAATAAGTGCTGGCGAGGATGTGGAGAAAAGGGAACCCTCCTGCACTGCTGGTGGGAGTGCAGCCACTGTGGAAAACAGTACGGAGATTCCTCAAAATATTAAAAATCGAACTGCCTTTTGACCCAGCTATCCCACTTTTAGGAATATACCCTAAGAACACCATAGCACTGTTCGAAAAGAAGAAATGCGCCCCCATGTTCGTGGCAGCATTGTTCACAATAGCGAAGATCTGGAAACAGCCCAAGTGTCCGTCAGAAGACGAGTGGATTAAAAAGCTTTAGTACATATATACTATGGAATACTACTCAGCCATAAGAAATGATGACATCGGACCATTTACAACAAAATGGTGGTACCTTGATAACATTATACGAAGTGAAATAAGTAAATCAGAAAAAAAAAACAACTAAGAACAGCATGAATTCATACATAGGTGGGACATAAAAGTGAGACTAGGAGACATGGACAAGAGAGTGGTGGTTACGGGATGGGGGAGGGAAGGGAGGGTGGGAGAGGGAGAAGGGGAGGGGCACAGGGAAAGCTAGATAGAAGGTGACAGAGGACAATTTGACTTTGGGTGATGGGTATGCAACACAATTGAATGATAAGATAAGCTGGAGATGTTTTCATTGTACATATGTACCCTGATTTATTGGTGTCAACACATTAAAGTTAATTTAAAAAAAATTGATAACTGAAGAGAAAAAAAAATGTATTATATTTGCAAATTGTACTTACATTGAAATTTAAAAAGATTTATTACAATACTATTTTTGCATTCTATGAAAAATTTTTTTGCTCCATATAGACCAAATTTTTAATCAAGAACCACCCCTCCCCCCAGCCCCCTGTCAATGGTGTCCTGCTTTACCAATTTTAAAATCTGGTCACCTTAACATTTACCCACCTCTATGTGTACATGTCCTTTGTCATTTACCTAAAGACCACAATCTTCTTTCCAGTGAGCCCCAGTGAGAGGACATGGCCAGTCTGGTTCTCAGGAGACCTGGCTTCTTTTACTTCTCTCCCTAACTATAGGATTTGGCTTCACAGGGACTAACTGTCTCAAGGCCCACTTGGCACAACCCTGCTGCTGTTGGATCGTCAGTGGTTGGTGGTGGGTTGGCACACATGTGCCAAACCTTGGCTGAATGCTGCACCTTCTGACTCACCACCACCTTTTGGTGCCCACTGGCACTCAGATGTTTTTCTGTAAACAATCAGCACCAGACCTAAGGCACCATCCTGTCTGCTCCCCCAAACACACACACACACTGCCCTATTGTGGCAGGAGTAACAGCAGCCACAACTATGAAAGGTCAGCGTATCTTGGGTTGGCTGTAACACTAGAGATAAGGTAGACGTTGCATCCTGGCAGATATTTTTAGTTCCGTGTCCAGCTTTTGGAAATTATGCAATTTTAGAAATATTTTATCTTATACTTATAGCATTCCTAGGTTGATCCACTGCCTTGTGAACGTTGGTTTCCTCGTTGCTTTGGTTACATGAAAACAGCAATTACTCTGGGCATTTGGTCAGGCTTTCTCTAAATCCACTGAGCCTCAGCCCTGCCTGCCCTCTGACTCTCCGGACAGTGCTCAGGTCTCAGTCAGGGACGTGGCTGGCCAGTAACTGAGTCTGGACCTGTGGGTTCCTGGGTCCTTTCCACTCAGCACATAGACTGAGTCTCTCCTACCAGGTTTCCTTTATTTGATATCGGTTTCCTTTAAGATAATAAGATCTGTGCTCAGGTAGAGACTTTGGAAACTGAAGTTTCCAAACACGCTGAGGTCCCTTTAACAACTCAAAGGACGTGAGACACCTGGCTGGGGTAGGGGTGAGGGTGAGGAGCACTTTCCTCCTTTCCTTCCCTACTCCGGAAGTGCAAGCCTCTAGCGGTGACCGACGGCTCTCCCCGGGCAGGGCTGAATGAACGGGGTCCCTTCCTGCTCCCCCTGGGGGCGGGGTTGAACCGGGACACGGCAGCCTGGCCCTCCCCACCCCCGGAGCACAGGGCGGGCCGAAGGTGAGGTGTGGGGCGGGGCGGGAGGTGAGGGGCGGGCCGCTGAGCCTGTCTAGAAGCGGGCGGTCCTGGGGCGACTCTCCAATCGGTGCGGACTCGTGCTCCCTAGAGTCCCGACCTGAGCCGGCGGGCACGGGTCGCGGGTCCCCGCCCTACGCGGACTTCGGAATTGGTCCCGGACAGACGGGCGCCGCAGCCAGAGCGTTTCCGCGAGACCAGAGCCCCAGCGTCTCTGCCAGTGAGGATGCGCGCGCTGCCGGGCCTGGACGCGCCCACGATGGAGCGGCTCCTGCCCCGGGACCCGGACACTGCGCGGCCCGCGCGCAAGAGTGCCGTGGAGAGGCTGGCGGCTGACCGCGCCAAGTACGTGCGAGGGCGGTCGGGGGCTGCCCGGGGTCCACCTTCTGAGGGCAGCAGCTCCGAGACGGGCGATGGGCCGGCGGGTGACGCTCAGCCCCCGGCCCGCGCCACCGGGGTTGTGGTGCGCAGGGCAATCGTGCGGAAGCCGCTGAGGCCGGACTCGCTGATCATGTACCGGCAGAAGTGCGAGTTCGTGCGCGGGCCGGGCGCCCAGAGCTTAAGGGGCGGCCTGGTGAGGAAGCTCTTCCCGGGGCCCGGTAAGGACAAGACGCCGGCGCCCTCCGAGACGTCCCCGACGGGAGAGGAGGAAAGAGCCAGGGACAAGGAGGCGGCACCCATTAAGCCTGGCCCCGGAGCGGCCTCCGCACCCCCGGCGCCCCTCGTCGTCCCGGCCGCGCGCCCCAGCGTTCCGGCCGCGACCCCCAGCGTCCCGGCCGCGTCCCCAGCGGGCCCCAGAGTCACGGCCGCGCCCCCCGCGCGCCCCAGCGTCCCGGCCGCATCCCGGAGCCCAGAGCGGCGAGCGTCCAGGCGCGGGGGGCTGCAGCGTTCTCAGTCAGACCTCAGCTCCCGCTACTCCATGTCCGCGGCCGAATTCGACACCTTTTTCCAGTTTTGCGGCTTGGAGCCCGAAGTGGTGGAGGCGCTCGGGAGAGAGAACTTCTCTGCGGGCTCGGACTGCCTCGCCCTGAAGGTCCGCAGCGTGAGCGTCGCCACCTCCGGCAGCGGCTTCTCCAGGCACAGCGGCGGCGACGAGGGGCTGCAGGAGGAGGAGCTGACGGAGCAGGTGCCCAGCACTACCTCGGTCATCGAGAGGAACGCCCGCATCATCAAGTGGCTGTACACCTGTAAGAAAGCCAAGGAGACCCCAGGGCCGCGGCTGCAAGACCCGGCGTGACTGCTGCGCCCGGAGGCGGGTACCCGAGGGTGAGCGAAGTGTCTGTGCTCACGTCTGTGAGGGCTCCGTGAGTGTGACCAAACTCGATAGTCAGGCCTCTAGAATAGGAAGGGAACCTAGAGATTGAGACGCAGAGTCCCATACGTGACAGTGCAGGTCCCCGCGGGTCTAGGGCGCTTTCTTTTGAAAGTGTTGCTTCTGACTGCCTGGAAACATCATTCTGTATACCTCAGCACCATCCCAGATGGCTTATGACTGCAGCAAGAGAAAATGTTGTAATTATAAAACACTGTCAGAAAGCAGTTTTATACCTCTGCTAGTTTCCTGCGCTGAAAACAGCCTGGGAGCCCTAGTTCCTGAGTGAATTCACCAGTGGGCCTCCCGAGGTTAGGTCGGAACTGTCTGCTCCCGGGAGTCCAGGGTGCTGCCATCTCCCTCCAGGATGACGGTGGGCTATACCCACGTCCTGGAGGCCTTTGCCAGTGTGCTGGAGCAGGGGCCTCTATGGGCTTGTCAGCAGTCGAGCATTCCTTTATCTGGGAAGGTCTCTATTGGACTAAATTTATTTGAATTGTTTTGCAAGCTCTCTAAGGATATCAGTGGAGCAGCATAGTTCACAAGCTGAACTGGGCAGGACTAGATTCTCTAGTATCCTTGGGCACGCATGGCTGTGACTCTAGCCTATTGCCTCTGATGACAGAGGCAGGAGGTAGCTTTCCTGCCCTTGAACACCAGTTCTTACTCACTGGAGAGCTAAGTCCTCACTGTCACCTGTGTGCTTCCTTCCAGGCTCACGTGGGGAGGACATTGAGGGGGATGGAGAAGGAAGAGGAGGCCATGGTTTCAAGGTTCTTTTATGAAAACCAAGAATTTAAACATTACATCATCTTTTCTTCTCTTATCCTTCAGTGACAACTTGCTGTAGATTTTTTTTTTTTAATCATGTGATGGAAGTATTTTGTCTGCCTTTGAGATAAACTAATTGAAGAGTCAGTGTCAGTGGTGGGGGAGGAGCCACAAGAGGAGTGTATGCAGAGCTCACCTGTATCTCAGGAC
This sequence comes from Rhynchonycteris naso, assembly GCA_037038555.1. Lineage (NCBI taxonomy): Eukaryota > Metazoa > Chordata > Mammalia > Chiroptera > Emballonuridae > Rhynchonycteris > Rhynchonycteris naso. The sequence continues at coordinate 111,002,590 of CM073001.1, forward strand.
TGAAGAGGTGTCGATGCTAAGTTCCCTGAGTGGCCATGACCTTAGTACGAACGTGAAAATTAACCAGGAGAGATGAGATCATTGTTTGTTTAGGACTTGGAAGGATCATGACTTAAGTTCTCCCTTATAATTTATTGAAAATTATTTTCTACTAGCATAAGCCACCAAATAATGTAAATAGGTAGTCAAAATTTTTTAAAAAATTACTTGTATTTTTCACAGACTGTGTTTTTGAACTGGGATGAGATTGGATGTGAGATGAATATCTTGGTGTGGGAGAGGAGAGTTTTAGGGGTCCAGCTTGGTCCTAGAGTGGGCCCTGAGCTGGGAGGTGGAAACCGTTTCCTGTCAGTCACACCACTGCTCTTAGGGCCTCCGCTGTCCATAAATCATCACTCCCTCCAGGTTTCGAGAGCACCTGTGTGTTGTGCACAGAGGGAAGGCAGAATTGGAAGTTGAATAGTGCTGAGTGACAAGATGACACACAACTGAAATGAAGCCTGACAACATATACATAGAAGCCACCCCTAGGTCCCTCCAAACCCAGACCCACTGCAGGGCTCCAGGGTCAAAGCAATATACTAGAGGATTTAGGTATAGTCCATGCAGCAACCTTTCCAAGGCCCGTTTTGGTTTGAACCTAGGAAAAATGTAAGAAGTTTTTTTAGCCTGTGAGAACTTTCCCTTCTGACAGAGAAGGTCATTTGAGGCTGAGAGAGAGAGCAGACTTAGGAACTGGTGAATCTGTGCAGAACAGAGGTAAGGCCTCCCTCTCTCCTAATCCTGTGTATTCGAGTAGGGGCAGTGTTACCTACCTTCTGAGCTGCTTTTGCTCAAAGAAGGGAGACAGACCTCACAAAGAGCCTGCCCAGTGTTTGTGGGCCTCAGCTGTCACCGCACCGTAAATATTTGCTTCACAAATTTACTCCCTGAGACCCAAACCAGAGTTTGTGTTCCTGGATACTTCAACCCAGGAGACCAAATGTCTGGGTAGTTGGAGGGTGGAAAGGAGGAAGTGAGTATCCCAGGCCTTGTCCAGCTCCCCGGAATGAGGCGACATCTACTCTGACTGGCACTTGGAGACCTTCTCTCCCTTGAAGAAGGGCCTGTGGAGAGACCCGAGACGAGACCCAAAGTGCTGAGCAGGGCACCTTCCCCTTCATCGGTGAGGGCGACCAGCAGCCGACCTGTCCTTACAGCGTCACTTGTCTGAGACAAATCCTGTAACTTTTGTAATAGTAGGAACAGGAAGGCAAGCTCTAATTTTTCTCTGGTTTATCAGGACGTTGTGTGAGAATTCTCACAGATTCATTTTATGTTTTCATGAAAAGTTCAGAAAATCCAAGCCTGACAAAGCTACACTTTCTAAGTGAAAAAGAAAGCAAATATAGTTCATATGGAGGTTTTTGTCCCATTGGTAGGCAGAGATATTATCAATTAAAATGAAAATATACTGCCTGAACAAGTGGTGGCGCAGTAGATAGAGCGTTGGACTGGGATGAGGAAGACCCAGGTTTGAACCCCGAGGTTGCCAGCTTGAGCGCGGGACCCATTTGGCTTGAGCAGAAGCTCACCAGCTTGGACCCAAGGTTGCTGGCTCCAGCAAGGGGTTGCTCGGTCTGCTGAAGGCCCGCAGTCAAGGCACATGTGAGAAAGCAATCAATGAACAACTAAAGTATCGCAATGGCACTGAAAACTAATGATTGATGCTTCTCACCTCTCCATTCCTGTCTGTCTGTCCCTATCTATCCCTCTCTCTGACTCTCTCTCTGTCCCTGTAAAGAAAAAAAAAGAAAGAAAATATACTGTCCAGAATTAAATAACAAACTCATAAGTTTATTACCCCCATGGAGTAAAAATGTTTGCTTTGAAAATGGAGAGTTCAAAAAAAAAAGAAAATGGAGAGTTCAGAGCTGGAGAATGACTCACTGAACGTGCACCAGACCCCACTGGAAATGGTGAGAAATAGACAGTTACATGTGAGTGATTTTTGTGTCCCATTTCCCAGCATATAATTCATGAAAGTTGCTCCTCTGTCTGCTGGTGTTTAGTCATCTTCCTGTCCTTCATATCACTCAAATACAGGCCTGCTGCAATGCAGTCTGTCAGGATTCCTGGCTCTTGGATAGAATATATGTTAATGATTTTAATATTTTTATAAAAGAATGGTAGCTTGTCCTGTGGGTTACTTAAGAACAAACATCATTTTAAGGCAAAAATCTCATATATTCCACAGTGCTCTCCACAGTACTCTTTGGAAGACCTGTGGGCCCCCAGCTGTTGGGACAGAGATGTTCTCCTCTCATGCAAAAATGCCCTGGCAAACAAACCCTCCTGCCTTCTTCCCTGACCAGGCAGAGGCTGTGGGTCCCTAGCTCAGCACACTGGTGAACAGTGGTAGAGTGATCTTGAGGCCACTGCTTTCTGTCTACAAGACGGCCTGGGCCTTAGAGAGACTTGTGTTTGAAAAGGGATGGGTTTGTTTGCCTGCAAATATATATTTGGACTGACTGCCTTGTTTTCTCTTTTGTTGTACAAATGTGTAATCATGAGCACTGGCTTTACCAACATTCATATAGATTTTCTTTACTGTCCTGTGAGTAGTTGGAGGGTAACAGAAATTTCAAAAATTTAGGGAAAGGCCTTCAGGGAGGTTGATATTTGTTCTGCAGAGAAACTGGGTGGTAGCGGGTCTTTACTAAGGCTGCCGGCTTCTTTTCAAAATTTAAAATGTACAAAGGAGGTGTTTTAAAAGGCAGCACATATCACAAAGCCAAAGACTGCAGGGAGCAGACTTGGAAGTGTAATGTTTGGCATTAAAACTTCTGCCCACTTGATTCACAGCTTTTCCTTACTCCTCAGGAAGCAAGCCTTCGCAACGGTGGTGGTTCCTTGAAGTGCATCCTGGACGATTGGGGAACCCAGGGCCATGCTCACTGCGACAGCTGTTGTCCAGTGCACTCCGGTGACCACATGATTACTTTCTTCCCAGGAAGAAAGAACCCCACTGAAGAAGCTTAAGTAACTTAGAAGGTTTGCGATGCTACGGAGAAGATGGGTCATAGAACTTAGCACTCAGGAAGCAAGCCGCTGAGTGATTACAGCTATGACAGGGTTGCTTCCTTGTTTGAGGTGGTCCCAGCCTGGCCCCCAGGGGGTAGCAGACAAGGGGAAATGTTTCAGGGGCATCTCTTTGACTGGTTTGCTAAGTGGCACCATGATGCATTTTTACAATGTCTAAATTGACTTTAAAAAGGAAAAAATATAGGCAAAGAACATGACAACCAAGCATGCCATGGTATTTACTGCTGTCAATCATCTTGGGCTGATTGGCACCATTGAATCAAAGTTGTGTAACCACGAGAAGGTGTGGTACTGGTCCCGTGGCTCACACTCCACATGCAGAGACTGCAGTGTACACCAGGCCAGGGTGGCTTTCTGTGGTGGCCCAGGCAGCACTTTTAAAGTCACCAGCGGCTCCACAGTCATTCCACTAATGCCTCTCCCATCAGGTGGTAGACATGTGCAAAATCATGAAAGGAGAAGTGAAAGTTGAAATACTGCTAAAAATAATATACTGGGATGGTTTTTTGAGAGTTGGCAGAAGAGTCAAGAATCGTCAGACCCATCAGTAGCATTCCTCTGTCAGCTGATTCAGATCTCGAGCATATCGAGTGAGTGAGAGCTGGAGCCTCGGCTCACCCTCCTGCCGCACTGGCCCTGCCCCTCCAGGTGTCAGCAGAACTCAGGGGCCTCACCAACTCACTCTTCCTGCAGAGGGCATGTTTGAGGGGGAGGGGAGTCCTCCGGGCAGCTGGGAGACAAGGGTCAGATCCTGGTTGATCAGGAGTTACTGTGACCAGATTCTGAACCAGCTCACAACACCCAGAGTAAAATAAGGAGCCCTCAGATCCAGAACCTTCTAAGAGATTCTGAGTCGGTGATGACAACCCACAGAAAACGCCAGCCAGGCAAGTCTTTCCAAATGTATCTCTTCAAGAACAAAGTTATTAGAGCCTGACCAGGCAGTGGCGCAGTGGATAGAGCATCAGACTGGGATGCTGAGGACCCAGGTTCGAGACCCCAAGGTCACCAGCTTGTGCACGGGTTCATCTGGCTTGAGGAAAAAAAAAGAAAAAAGAAAGAAAGCTCACTATCTTGGACCCAAGGTCGCTGGCTCGAGCAAGGAGTTACTCGGTCTGCTGAAGGGCCGCGGTCAAGGCACATATGAGAAAGCAATCAATGAACAACTAAGGTGTCGCAAGGAAAAACTGATGATTGATGCTTCTCATCTCTCTCCGTTCCTGTCTGTCTGTCCCTGTCTATCCCTCTCTCTCTGACTCTCTGTCCCTATTTAAAAAAAAAAAGAGAGAGAGAACAAAGTTATTAGAGAAGAATATGGACAGGAGAGAAATGCATTTCGCAATGATAAAATATTTTTAAACCAATTTATTTTCCTATATTTAATATTCTATTTTTTTAACTGTTTTACTGTGAGAGTAGGTTTTTGAGTTACTAAAATATTTATTTTCACACAGTTAATAGTCTTCAAATAGTTTTATTCACTTTAAATAATTTTTGTTTTATCAGAATAATTTTAAATCATTTTCTCCTTTCTTGCTTTCTGCACTTTCTCTTGGTTATCCTTTTGTATCTGTTGTTTAATTGCATTCCAACTTTTGGCTGTGTATGTTCTCTGCTCCATGACTGGTGTGAAACACATCCCCGACCAGCACAGGCGGAGGCTCTGTGGGCTGACAGGTGACCTTTCTCAGTGTATACTGGTGGAAAGACAAGAGGTTCCTTCTCTAAGAATTCCCTCCAGTTCCTTTAAAAATGCTGCTGTTCACTGGCTGCATTTAGTTAAAAGTTATAATGTCACTGATGAGAGGAATGTTTAAATGATCTTTTCCAATACCTGGTTTGCTCATTTGCAGGTGTTCTATTAATTTTGTATGTGAATGCTTTAAGTAAACTTGTTTTGTACCCTTCTACACTCAGAGTAGGATGAACTAAAACTTAGGTCAAGTTTATCTTAGATCAAAATGGTACACTCACCATCCATATAACAGATGGGGAAATAATGTTTTTAATTAGTTTCTGTTTAAAACCACCAAGATCTCCCAGAAGCACTTGCATTTAAGCAGGAGAGCAGGGGAAGGGAAGAACCCAGTGGAGTGAATTCTGCTGTCGAGGTCAAAGCTGCGTGAAGCTCAGGCTGAGCCTGTGCTTGGGGGCAGGCAGTTCTTTCCTAACCCTGAGTCACCCTCCTCTGCAGAGTGACTTTGAGAAAATCAAATATTGCAGTGTAGTCTGAATGAAAAGCTTGTAATTGGTTTTTAAAGGAACGAACAGTAGTTACTGTGGCAAAATAGTTTCATTTGCTTGTGAGAGAATAGCATGTAAGATAACATGGTTCCACTGAATAGGAAGAGAAAGGGGTGAAAAGCTGGACCGTGTCCTGTTTTGCTAACGTGACTGCAGTTGAACAACGCTGCAGATTGGAGGTGCCTGTGTGACTGGAAAGTGTCCTTCATGTATACATATGGAGATAGTCTTTAAACTATGGGTCACTGACACTGGAATAGAAAGAAATGTTTATGAAACTCTGCCCTTTTTCTGTAGGTTATGATTCAGTGCAGCTGCAGTCGGGCTGGTGGTGCCCGAAAACGTCAGGCCCAGATAATTGTTAAAGTTTCTGAACAGTTTTCCCATACACGCTCCTTGCAAACAAGAGTGCAATATTGTATATTCTGTATTAAAGAAATAAAGTGTCTTTTATCATTTATTAGTGTTAATTTATGAACTCTAACAGTGTGAAAACAATCAAAGCAAGTGTCTGCCTATGATAATTTCTCTTATCTTTGTTTCCTTCCTTTCTTCCTGATGTTATCTCATTAGATTATCAGTAGGGATGAGGAAACAATTGACATCATCAGTCATGTGGCATCTAAGGTCTTTAGATCAGCGATTTTCAACCATTATACCGCAAGAATTTTTTAAAACATGCAATACCTGACTATTTAGTCAGGGGCACTGATGTCTTTTTCCTTAGATTGTCAAATTAAAATGACAACAGCCAACACAACAATAGTTTGGGGTGAATGGATCAAAATTATACCTATTTTTTTTGGTCAGATAGGCAAAATATATATATTTTGGTGTGCTGCAGCATTTTATTGGTTTATGTGTGCCATGAGATGGAAAAGGTTGAAAATCACGACTCTAGATCTGTCTGGAGCTGGAAGGCAGTAAAAACAGTTTGGAATATTTAAGCCATTGTTTTTCTTATGTTGCTTCCTCAGTCTTTAGCTCGAATTTTTTTTCTGTGTTTTATTAATATTGTCATTGGAAAATGAACACAAAAATAAAAGAGCAAGCACGGTTTGCAGCCTTTCGTGTTACTTGACTCGTTAGTGAAGTTCTCTGTCAGTGTCTGCGTGGCTTGGAGCGGGTGGGGCTGCGGCAGGACCTGTCAGTCAGGTGCTGATGGGCAGTTTGCTGTTGAGCCTGGCAGGAGCGTATGCCCACGCCCACACAAATATCCAAAGACTGGCATTCTTGGGGAGAATACATAAATCCCTCCTTATTTCCATGAAGACAATGTTGAAATCCCGAGGTGCCCTGGAAACTCCTGTTTAACTGAGTAGAACCCGTGGGATATGCTGTGAGCCCAGTCACAGAGTGTGATAGCAACTGTCCTGGCTTTAGGTGAAGAAGTCCTTACCTTTCAGTTACCATTTTTGAAAATTCAATAAAACAAGAAACCATCAGGTGGTACACAGTGGTTTGGTGTTTGAATTTTGCTTGTATTTTCAGTGATCAAATAAATAGATCCGCGAATATTTCAATGTTCCAGGTTAGAAATATCAAATACAAAGAAATTGAGTCCTGCCTGACCAGGCATAGTGGATAGAGTGTCAGACTGGGACACGGAGGACCCAGGTTCGAAACCCCAAGGTCGCTGTTTTGAACACGGGCTCATCTGTTTGAGCAAGGCTCACCAGCTTGAGCCCAAGGTCATGGCTTCAGCAAGGAGTCACTTGATCGGGTCACTTGGTCTGCTGTAGCCCCCCGGTCAAGGCACATGAGAAGGCAATCAATGAACAACTAAGGTGCCACAACAAAGAATTGATGCTTCTCATCTCCCTGTTTGTCCCTTTCTCTGTCTTTCTCTCTGTCTCTGTCAAAAGAAAAAAAGAACAGCCCGGTCTGACCTGTGGTGGTGCAGTGGATAAAGCATTGACCTGAAATTTTGAGGTAGCTAGTTCAGAGCCCCAGGCTTGCCTGATCAAGGCACATATGAGAAGCAACTAGGAGTTGCTGCTTCTTGCTTGTTCCTGTCTTACTCTTTTTCTCTATTCTCTCTCTAGAAAATGAATAAATAAAATATATTTTTAAAAAGAATTAACAAAAATGGCCTATTTTTTCACTGAAAGGTTTATTTTAGTCACTGGAAGGTCTTCACTCTGAAGGAAGTCTAAACAATAAAAAGCAGAGCATATCACAAATGGGGCCTCCAGACTTGGTCTATGTCTGGTCAGAAGGCTGTTGTGAGGGACAGCATGGCACAGTGCTTCCACTTGTGAAACACAGAGAAAAAATTAAAAGTTAGTATGGCAAATATATAGTGACTGACAGCCCAGAGCAGGCTGAGTGACCTCTGAAGCTGTTTATAGGACACACCCTCGGAGGTGGACAGCAGGGCTCAGGCTGGGACAAGTCAGGCTGACATCATCAGGACTTAAGGACCATGTTTTTCTAAGCTGCTTGGCTAATCAGGATTGCAGCATCCAGAGTTCAGGACAGGAGTGTACCCAGAGTGCCAGGGGAGTGTTGTCAGCAGTTTTCTGCACGTGTGTGTGAGTAGCCCAAGAGGGGATGTCCATGTGGCCTCTACTGACACAGGCAGAGGCCCACTGTGCTAGGACCACAGACTGTTATGGCTGGAAGTCACATTAGAAATCATGTGGTTCACCCACAGAAGCCCCCGAGTAGCCACAGCCATCTTGAGAAAGGACACCCAAGCTGGAGGTCTCATACTCTCTGATTTCAAACTACACCAAAGAGCTTCATAATGTAAACAGTGAGATACTGGCACCAAAACACATAGATCAGGGGAACAGAGCAGAGAGACCAGAAATAATCTCACATCTACCTGGTCACTTAACCTATGACAAAAATGCAGGGATGTACAATAGGGTGAAGAAACTCTTTTCAATAAATGCTGTTGGAGACACTGGACTGATATATGTAAAATATAAAGCTGGTCACTTTCTTACACCATATACAAAGATAAGACAGATTAAAGACTTAAACATAAGACATGAAACCCATAAAACTCCTAGAAGAAAATATGAGCAGAAAACTCTGACATTGGTCTAAGCAATATTTTGATGGAGATGTCTCCTCAGGTGAGAGAAACAGAAGAAAAAATACACAAATGGGACTATGTCAAAGAGCTTTTCACAGAGAAGAAAATCATCAACAAAATCAAACACAACCCACTGATTGAGAGAAGATATTCACCAATAATACATTGAAGAAGGAGTTAATACCAAATATATATATATACCTTATAAAACTCAACATCAACCGCCTGACCTGTGGTGGCACAGTGGATAAAGTGTCGACCTGGGAACACTGAGGTCTCCAGTTCAAAACCCTGCACTGGTCTGGTCAAGGCACATATGGGAGTTGATGCTTCTAGCTCCTCCCCCTTTCTCTCTTTCTCTCTCTCAATCTGTGTCTCCTCTCTAAAAAACAAATAAAATAAAAAGAAATTAAAAAAAAAATTTCAACCAAACAATCCAGTAAAAAAGATGAGCAGAGGACCTGAGTAGACATTTTTCCAAAGAAGACACACAAATGGCCACAGATATATGAAAATGAAAACACTAATTTGAAAAGATATGTGCATCCCTGTGTTCATTGCAGCATTATGTACAATGGCCAAGACATGGAAGTAAGCTAGCTGTCATGTCCATTGCTAGCCTATTAGAGAAGATGTGGTATGTATATACAATGGAATATTACTCAGCCTGAGTGAAATCTTGCCATTTATGTCAACATGAATGGACCTAGAGGGTGCTATATCAGTTGGAGAAAGACAAATAGCATCTGACTTCACTTGTATGTGGACTCTAAAACAAACAAACAAGAACAGAAACAGACACTCAGAGAACAGATTAGTGGCTGCCAGAGGTGAAGGTCAAGAGGCACAGACTCCCAGGCACACAGGTCAGGGGGATATGATGTATAGCATAGCGAGTCAATCATATCATAACTCTGTGTGATGACAGATGATTATTAGACTTATTGTGGTGATCACATCATAAGGGATGTAAGTGTCAAATCACTGGTTTGTACATCTAAAACTAATATTGAATGTCAACTATATTTAATTTAAAAATTTATAAAATCACATGGTTTTACCCTCCCATCTTCCAGGAGAGACTCAAGTCCCAAGATCACACAGCTCCGGTGTACCTGGGCCTAGAAGGCAGGCCCTGCTCACATGTCCAGGGCTTGTTCTGAGAACAGCCTTGGTCAGATGAACATTAGTAGGGCTGTCAACTGTTCCTGTTTGCCCCAAACCTTCCAGTGTTAGCACTGAGTCCCCTGCACAAAGGGAAGGGTGGTTGGAAACCCTAAGAGCCAGCAGAGTTCAGCCCTGCACCTGGGTGGCCTGTCCCAGGGAGGAAGCTCGTCCCCACAGATGGGCAGGAAGGCAGTTTTTCCAGGGCACCTCAGCTGCAGGAACAGTACCTCAGTTATTCCCACTGACCCTCATGACAGACAGTCTGCGAGGACCAGCACTTTGTGTATGAGGGACTGTGGTGTAGAGAGATTAAGTACCTGCCTGGGTCAGAGAACTCATCCATCAGAAAAAGAGGAGTTTGAACACAAACCCGCCTGGCTTCCAGGCTGCTTGCTCTTTGCACCAGGCTGGTTTCCACCAGACTGTAGAGGGGATTCACTAACGTACTGAGTGCATATACTGACCCAACAGTTCTGAACCTATGCAGGACCCGGATGAAGGTGCCCCAGGTGGCTCAGTGCCCGTCACCACCTGTGGAGTGACTCCCTGGGTTGGGCTCCTGGAGAAGGGGGTGATGCTGCCCCCACACCTCACATGGCGACAGAGATCAGAGCAGCACATGCTCACATGGCAGGAAAGGCTCTCATGATTCCGTGTGTTGATAATTGTATATAAAATGACGTGTGTTTCAAAACTAGGAATAAAGAGAAAATGAGACTGACAGCAAACCAGCTCAGTCAGGGGCGAGCGGACCGCGCCGACCAGTGCCCCCCTTGCAGGGGGGCTGCCGCAGGGCTGCGGGGCTCAAGTGAGCATGTGCCCTGAGGGACCCGAGTCGCCTGGGGAAATCTGGCAGGATGTGACCCTTTCAGTGGTTGCCATTCACCTTCAAGTAAATGGGAAATGACCACAGTCATGGAACGAGAGGACTTCTTTAGAAAGTTTGACACACCTTTGGGTTTGTAATTTTTTTTTCAGCAACAGTTAAAAAATAAAAAGGATATGTGCATTCCAAATACCTGCTTGCAGCCACCACGTGCATGTCAAGGCTACACACCTATTTCTCTTTTATAGTTGAGAAGACAAACTGATCCAATGTCAACACTTTCAGTGGGCAGGGAGGCACAGAGGAAGATGACTCACCTGTGTGGGCTCCAGGGAGGGAACAGTCCTGCTCTGGAGGTCACCGCGAGTCCAGCACCGCCCCCAAAGGCTCGCCTCCCGCGCCCAGCTGCGGGTGTTTTTATGAGGCCCACGCAGTAAATGCACATGGTCTGCAATGTCAGGAACTGTCACACGGCTTTCTCCAAGCCAGAACGTTTCTAACAGAAATTCATCTGCAACAGAGATTAAACTGGAAAGGGAGCATGGGTGTCTGTCTGCACAGCGCATCGAATGCCCACCCGAATGGAGGGCCGGTCCGCGCTCAGCAGCAGTGGGGCCTGGACCAACCGAGGCTCAGTGCCCCTCGCTGAGGGCTGACTGCAGACCAGAGGGTGCGGAATGCATTTAAAGGCGCTTATTACAGAGGAAGTACCCAACTGATGGTCTCTTAGTGTTCTAATTGTGTCAGTTCCCTAATAGTTTAACATGTGTCTTTCACTAAATTGTCTGAAGCACCTGTGAACCAGGTGACATTTTCAAACTGTCCTCATTTTGGGATCCTTCCTTCTCTTCTGTACGACTGCAGCTGTCACAGGCCAGACAGGGCACTGGCTGATCTGCTCCATGGGGGTAGCTCCTCATTCCCGACACAGACACAGACGACATCCAGCAGATGGAGAATCAGTGGAGGCCACTCCAGGGGGTCTGGAAGGTCCCCTCACACCATGGTTTAGTGATATGGGGGTGGTCTAAGATGTCAACATGGAGAACCAGGAAGGAAACCAGTTGTTCTGACCATAGCTGCTCCCAAGAATTCTTTTCTTTTCTAGAGAGAGGGAAAACAGAAAGAGAGAGAGAAAGAGAGTGGGGGGGGGGGAGGAGCAGGAAGCATCAGCTCCCATATGTGCCTTGAACGGGCAAGCCGAGGGTTTCCAACCAAAGACCTCAGTGATCCAGGGTAATGCTTTATCCACTGCGCCACCACGGGTCAGGCTAACTCCCAGGAATTCTGAAGCCCTGTGGGTGCTGGTCACAGCCCTGAACTATCTGGTAGCTCTGAATGGACATTGATGGCACAGTGACAACACCTACACTTATCTAGAAGTGTAAAGTTTACACAGCTCGCTGTGTCCAGTTTGTCACTTACCTGTACAAACATCTGTGAGGCAGTCAGGGCAAGTCTGACCATTGGTTCTGTTTCATGGAAGAGGGAGTCGGGGTCAGCCATCTGTGCAGTCACCTGCTGGTCAGAGACAGGAGGGAGTTCACCCCTCAATTTACAGATGACAAGACTGAGGCACAGAGAGGGAAGTGACTTTCTCAGAGTGACACCAGTGACAGGTAGTGACCACAACTCGAAGTCTATACCCAGAGCACTTTTATGTAGACACTCCTTCTCTGCTGTTTTTCACGCTTGGAACCATCTCAGAAGCTCTTATGAAGAACTCTTCCAGTAACTTCATGAAAACTTTAAATTTCAGAAAAAAAATGACTTATCTCCAGGGCAACAAAGTGCTATGACTAATCATAAAACAATGCCACAGAAGGAATTGTACCAAAGAAAAATGCAGGCACTGTTTTGAGAAACCTAGTTCCTGGTTAACTTGTAGCTCCGGGTCCCTGTGGTACTCCTGAGGCCGTGTGGCAGGGTTGGTGGTAAATGGTCTCACACTTGCGTTCTTGGGACAGTCTTCCTCATACCCATTTGTTCCCTCTTCCCTTTGTGAAACTCATTTAATACCCTGCCTTTCGTGCAAGGTGAGCCCTCCACCTGTGCCCTCATCCAACGCCTGGCCTCCTCCAGTGCCTCAATCCCTCATCCCCATCAGTGTTAACATCTGCAGCCTTTTTCTAGGTCAGCAACATTGTACAATACCCCACCCCCACCCCAACCATGTCCCCCTTTCTCAATATAATAATGATGGAGAGAGTAGAATTGTCAAGTGAAGGCAGCAGGCAAGGAGAACGGCACATACGAAAACCCTGTGATGAAAATAACCTGATGTTTAAAACCATGAACAACGAAACTGTAACCAAAACAGGGAGTGATGGAGATGGGAGAAAAACTTGGTTGCAGAGAAAATAGGGCAGAGCCAATTGTGTGTTGTGGAGTCTTAGGGCCCAATAAAGAGTATGGATATATATATATATATATATTTTAATCTTAAATCCAATGGGAAAATATTTAAAATTTTAAGGAATTAGGTGACATCGTTAAACTACATTTATGTTCTCAAAAGATCAGTCTAGTTGTTGGATGAAGAATGGATTGGAGAAAAGTGACAAGGATCCCATGTTAGAGTGAAAATGTGTGGCCTGCAGCTCCTCCTGGTTCCGGGCAGCAGCACCGCAGCAGTCTGGCTGGTGGAGGAGAGGCTTGAGGACAGGTGAGCCCCCTCAGCAGAGGGGCCAAGGGGAAGGGGACCCACAGTGCGTGGGAGTTCTGTACCTGGCTGGAAGGGACTAATGAGAAGACACGGGCAGTCTGAGGCAGACAGAAAGCCGGAGGGCAGGTGTTTTGTTTTCACTTTTTTCCTTGGTGGAGAGGGTTGTGTGTGTTCTTTCTAATGTGCTTGGTAAAATTAGAACTGAAAGTGTCAAAATCACAAGCTTGTGCCCATATTTAGACATTTCTAGAATCTATGGCTTTGCTGGATGTGGGTTCAGGAAATAGGGAAGCCGAACTGGAGTGGTTGAGAATGAACTGGAAATGGAGACTCGGGACAAGGTGTGCTTGGAGGAGGTAAGGTGGTGGCTGGAAGAGAGGTGAGATCCAGGGAAAGTGTCCATGAAGGTGGAAGTAATAGGCCCTGGTCACTGCTGACAGGTGAGCTGGTGGAGGAGGAGGAGGAGTGGGAGCTGTCTGGATAGATGGAGTAGGCACCACCTCGGAAAGCCCAGAGCACAGGGGAAACGCTGAGTCTGCTGGTCCCTGTCCTGTCACTCTCTGTGACCAGCTGCAGTTACTGTGGTCACCAGCTGGTAGGGAGAAATAGGACGCTTGCTGAATGGAAGGGCCGGCCTGTGCTCACATGACAATGATCTACAGACCATGTTTGGAGCCAGGCCCTCTCTCTCCAGTCCGAGAGACCCACCATGACCAGGCACTGCCTCTAAGTCCACAGGAATACATGGGAATTACTTTACAGGAAAGGGCAAAGTAGCTTTTGAGGCAAAGAGAGTAATATTTCCAGAGGCTGAAAAATGACAAATAAGCTTGTGTAATTAGAAGCCAATGTGTGATGTAGCCTGAGATCAAACAATGATCTGAACTTGAACGGACAGTCAGGAAAAGGCTGAGGCCTGCTACGGAGCAGTGTGTGTACGTGTCTGTACATACATGTGTGTGAGGGCATTGTGCACATACATGTGGGAGCATGTGCATATGTGTACATGTGTGTGAGCACTGTATATGTGTGTGCATGTGCAGTGACAGAGAGATGGAATGAGCCATGGTTGCCAAAGGGGGTAACTTTAGGAAGAATGTCCCGAAAGGGAGATCCCAGCTGCTGAGCGGCTCTGTTGTTCCCTGGAGCTAGGTCGTCAGCATCTCAGGAGTGAGTGTTTTGTGATGGGTCCTTTCTAGCAGATGCTCAATCAGTACTGGACACAGACCTCTCCTTGCTTTCCTCCCTCCCCATCACCGTCCCCACCTTGTCTTCATGTTCAGTTGATGAAAGGTGATGAAAGAGTTAAAATAAACTCGCAGAGGGAGGCAGCACCCCGAGAAGCTGCTGGTGCACCATGTGCCTGAGTGAAACTGTTGGGTCGTGGGAAGAAGCACTGTCTCTCCTGCCCGCCCGGTGCTCTCAGCATACGGGGCACGCCTGCTCCTTGGTGCCAAGGTTCCCAGCAGCCTCAGCTTTCTTGTCTCTATCAGTGTTGGAGAAAAATTTATCTTCCATTAGTAGAGCCATGTTCAGGTTTATGCAAATCACCCACTTTCAACAGGGCTGCAACAAGCCCAGACTAAACCCAAGCCATTATGGAAACAGGTGGAATAAAATACAATTGGTTGAGACGCCTCCGGCACCATGTGTAAAGGTCGTCAATCAGGAAATAAAGGGCTTTCAGTCAGACCTCAGGGTGTTTAGGTAAACTCATTACACCTAATCTAATAGCATCCAAGTAAAATTGTGGGTCATTGTATCATACATCCATAAAGAGCACAGTGGGCACAAACAGGGTCCACCCTGAGGCCGAGTCTCACAGAGACTCTGTTGTGTGGCTCCAGGCACCCAGATAAACAAAAATATGAGTGTAGCATTTACAGTGCCTGGTAGGAGGACATGAAAAGCACTCAAGCTGGAAAATCTCATTGGTGATGGAAGCTTCTGTCGCAATAGGTGAATAACTGCTGGGTTCACCCAGAACAGTCTCAGACATTTGGTTGAATGGTTGGTTACCCAGAAGGACACAGACATTCTCAGAGCACAGAGAGCCCTGGCCTGAAGTCTATATAATTACCAAGTTGTGTAATCTATTAAAGATGCTGTGTGTATTGCTGATTCATCTTCACATATTTTAGCAGAATTACAGAAAAAGGAAAATGAAAGAAAATCACTTTTTAAAATAATCACTGGAATTTAAAATGGTACCATTTCTGTGGACACTAGCCTGGCAGGTTCTCTAAAAGTCAAACATGTAATTACGTCTTGACCCATCAGTTCAACTTCTAAGTCTATACCCAAGAGAACTGAAAACACATATCCACACAAAAACACGCGCACAGGTGTTCACAGCAGTATTTCTCACCACAGCCACAGTGGAAACGACCCAAACGTCTATCAGCTGATGGAGAAACATGACATGCTGTACCACACAGTGAGATCGTGTTCAGCCACAAACAGGAAAGAAGCACCAATCCACGCAGCGACACAGGTGACTCTGAGAACAGGACGCTATGTAAAGGAAGCCGGGCAGCAAGGGCCACAGCATGCGTGTTTGCATTTGTAGAGATGTCTGGAACAGGCAGGTCTGCACAGACAGACAGCAGGCCAGTGGTTGCCAGGGGCTGGGGGAGAGAAGGAACAGAGTGACTGCTGAGGAGTTAAGAGTTCCTCTGTGGGTGACAAAAATGTTTGACAGCCTGGCCTGTGGTGGCGCAGGGGATAGAGCGTCCACCTGGAATGCTGAGGTCTGCAGTTCAAGCCCCGGGCTTGCGTGATCAAGGCACATATGAGAAGCAAATCGTGTGAGTTGATGCTCCCGCTCCAACCCCTGCCCTTTCTCCTCTCTCCGTAAAATCAATAAATAAATTCCTTTTTAAAAAAGTGTAGCAATTAAAGAGTTGTTGTGTTTGTACAACCTTGTGTATGTAGTAAATGCCACCGAATTATACACCTTAAATGAGTGAATTGTATGGTATGTGAATTATATCCGTATTTAAAAATTAGTAGCCTTCTCCGTAAGTGAAGTTGATGAGCTTCCAAAGATTAAAAAAATCGATTGAGTTCCCCTTGGAATGTAATCAAAGGAATCCTGTGGTTAAGTCCCTCACGGTGATAGTTAAGAGCACATGAATAAAGAATCTGTGCATCTTCCAGTGAGGCAGAAGGAAAAGGCCCCTAACGAAGGACCAAGAGTCCAAAGTTGCAGGACACCTGCGGTGGCCGCTCCTGCAAGGAAATATTCGCTGCATAGCTATCAGGCCTTCCCTACCCCCTTGCTGTTGGCCTCAGGTCCCCGAAGAGACACTTGTCCTCTGAAGTCTATAAAAAGTCTAGATGAAATAAAAAAAGTCTAGATGTTTTCCGAAAACTCTGAAGGGAGAATGAAGAGGTGCAGCAGTTGAACTCAGTTGAAAGTGCTCTTTGCTTCCATCTTGTGGACATTTTGGGAAAGACACCTTAGTGGAGGTGACCCAAGAAAGTTCTCTGCTGTCATCTCCTGGGTGTTTTAGGAATACCTTCTGAGTGGAGGTCAGGGAAAGCTCTCTCCAGAGGCATTTGAGCCAATGGAGAATGTGTTGGACCCAGGGCTGTGCCGCAGATGTGGTCATCTGTGCTCTGGGAGTAGCTCACTGGAATGGAGAGGCCTGCCAGGTTCTCTGGCACAGGGCTCAGCACACCCTAGTCAACTACCTTCTCGCCCAACTCTTACCTATGTATGCCTTATGTAACATTCCCTCTTAGCTTCCAACTCGCTCTGGGGCAAGTTTTGGACTAGCTATGCACTTAGAGAGCCTGTGTAGGTCATCACATCCAGGAGCAGTGGGGTGCAAACCAAATATTTATTCTGCATGTAAAGGAAACAGCTGAGGAGGACCAGGTCTAAGAGCAGAAAGACAGGGTACAGACAGTCCACAGAGCAGCTGATGGAGCCAGACGTCACCCCTGGAGGAGCACATGAGGCCTGGCCTGGGATCTGGGTTTGAAGGACCTGGAACTCAACTCCAGGTGCAGCATTTGCAGGAGGAGCTGAACACCAGACCCTGCGGGCAGCCCTGCTGGAATAGCCGCCCCCCTGCGCAGGTGTAGTAGCTGGACCGGTCCTGAGGGTTGGGGTAGAGTCCATCAGCTTTGTCCTGGCAGAAGGTGTCCTGTCCAGGGCTGGGGCCTTGCTCAGGCTCAGAGGGCGGGGCTGCCGTGGGAGCCTCCGGCTGCGGGGGCTCTAAAGGCACAGATGGAAGATCTGGGGAAACAGTCAAGAGTCAGGTAAGTCTTCCCCAAGAGACTGCCCAGCCCACAGGCCGTGCCTGTGAGCAACCACAGACAGGCAGCAGCTTTATACCCCACACCCTACAGAAAAGAGCCAGACAACAGCCACACCTGTGGCCACAGCATAGCTCAAGAGAAAATACTGGGGCTACCTGTAACAGGCAGTCAGTGGCCATATACCATCTGCAAAGCCCAACCACACATTGGTGAGGGCCTGTGGGGGTCTCACACTACCAGCTGAGTGTAGACCTTCTTCAGAGAGAGGAGGCTGCTACCCGCAGGTCAAGGGCCCCTGTGGCCTGGAAGGATACCCTGTGGCCAACACCCTGGGGAGGGGAGGCAATGCTACAACAGAAAGAGGAAGAAGACCATGGAAAGAGACTCAAGTTTCCTCAGCTCTGGCAGTGTGTGAGATTTTTGAAATCATAGTATTGGGGTAAAGCTGTTTCTTCAGAAGGAGCCAGGACATGTAATTCAGGAAGAGGTTTCATACTCTACCCCCAAATTCTGCTCTGGTCCCTCGCCCTGGACTCACTGAGCTCCGTCCGCAGTGTCCTGATGAGGGGATATCGGCCCTGGTTACAGAAGGAGCCAGCAAAGTCGTCCATGTCCAGTGCCCAGACCATGGCCCCGCCCAGTCCTTTCTGCTTCAGATAGCTAACCTGTGTGCGGAAGGAGATGGGGGTGGAGAAGTCCGGGAAAGACTGGCCAGGGTAGCTCCCGAGCCCAGCTGCCTCTTCTGGATGGGGCTTTTTGTCTCCAGCACCCCTAAACCCATGTAATTGAGGCTTCTGGATATAGCCCTGGGCGGGGAGCCCAATAGCTGAGACCTGATCCCTGCCAGTCATGAGTCATTCTGGAATTTCCCTGTCCAGACCTAAGCATGATCTGGGGTTGGGGTGTGGAGTAGATGGGTTGTGGACTTCCTTAGCTTGGAAGCATTAACATCTCAGCCTTTCCCGTGGTCCACTGTGTTTGAGGTACCGTCTGCTGGCCTTTTTTTTTTTTTTTTTTTTTTGTACCCCTCTGAAGTGAGAAGCAGGGAGGCAGAGAGACAGACTCCCACATGCACCCGACCGGGATCCACCCAGCATGACCACCAGGGGGCGATGCTCGACCCCTCTGGGGTGTTGCTGCCCTGTAATCAGAGCTATTCTAGCGCCTGAGGTAGAGGCCACGGAGCCATCCTCAGCACCAGGGCCAATTTTGCTCCAATGGAGCCTTGGCTGAGGGAGAAAAAGATAGAGACAGAGAGGAAGGGGAGGGGGAAGGGTGTAGAAGCAGATGGGTGCTTCTCCTGTGTGTCTTGGCTGGGAATCGAACCTGGGACTTCCACACATGAGGCCGACGCTCTACCAGTGAGCCAACCAGCCAGGGTCTATCTGCTAGTCTTGACAAGTGCAGTTACCATAGGGAGTGACCAAGCTACCCCAAGCTCTGAATCAGTCCCCTGTCTCCACGTTTCTGCCCTTCCCCAGATCCCTGAGGCTCCCTCCAGGGATGGCTGTTGTTCCCTCAGAGGGGCTTCCCTGTCCCCTAACCCTCCTGGGCACCACGCTCACCCCTGGGGGAAGGCTGGGGTGGAGGGTGGCTAGTCTGGGAGCTGTGCTGGCTCCACTCTCCCTCTCCAGCCACCTCCCCTCTGCACCTGTCCCCCTGCAGGGCTCCTGGAGTGCGGCAGACACCCCCTTCCCTCTCCACCATGCCTGTGCTCCTTCAGCGTCTGCCCAGAATGCCCACCTGCTCTGCTTTAGAGACTTTCTCAGAGGTCTTGTAACCACGACCTTCTCTCCCACCTCTCCAGCCAGGACCACACTCCTTCTTTGTGCCCCCGAGCACTGTGTCCACAGGTATGCAGGGTCCCACCAGCCTCTGCCCTCATGGTGACTGACGCGAGAGACAGAGGGATGGCCCAGTCCCCTCTGCAGGTGCTGGGCTCCCACGGGGAGACGGGCACGGAAACAGCAAACACACTATGCAGTTGAGCCACCAAACTGGGCAGCAGCCATAGAAGTAAATCACAGGTCTACAATTTGAAAATACACCTGGTATTGTCAATAGACTGAATAAAGTGATATGTCTCAATGTTTGTGTTTCTCTTCTTCATGTGTCTGTGGAATTTGTATTTTTTTCTTCATTTTCAAAAGGAGAGGAGGGAAGATGGAGAGACAGGGGTTCCCACATGTGCCCTGACCGGGATCCACCCAGCAGTGTGGGAAATAGGCTGTAAACTGACAAAGTCCTTACAGCCTAGGGCTTAGTTTAAGCTCTTCCCCACACCCTTGGCTGTTGCATGGAGGGGGGGGGGTGCACTCTTATGAGGATTCCCGTTTATACCTTAGATATGTGACTTTGTATCAGAGACTTTCTTGTTTTACAAATGGATTTGTTCTCTGCACTATATAATAAAGCTAGCTAGGGGGTTTTGTCTTTTTTTCCTGTATGCCATCAGCCTACAGGAGGTGTCCCGATCCCATCTTTTTTCTTACTATACTTAGCTCTTAATCTCCCACCATTCTCCCTCAGGACCTGGACAATTACGAGTCATGCTGGTTCTCAGCACAGCAACCCCCATCTGAGGCCGATGCTAGGCCCATCTGGGGCCATGCTTGCAACAACCAAGCTATTTTTAGTGCCTGAGGCAGAGGCTTCACAGAGCCATCCTCAGCGCCTGGGGCTGATGCGCTCAAACCAATTGAGCCATGGCTGTGGGAGGGGAAGAGAGAAAGAGAAGGAGGACAGGGAGGGGTAGAGAAGCAGATGGTCTCTTCTCCTGTGTGCCCTGACTGGGAATTGAACCCAGGACATACACACTCTGGGCCAACACTCTACCACTGAGCCAATTGGCCAGGTCCAGAATTTGTATTTAATACATACTAATTCTTTCAAGAATGCTACTCAATGTGAAACATTTTTTAAAAAATCATTGCACCTGTTCTTATCAAATGCTGTTGCATGGATACCTGTCAAATGCTGGGATATTTTTTAAAAGACTCCTCCTCAAAGAGGTTCTGAGCGCTGTCAGTTGGTGTTACTGAGAACCCTCTCCGCTTGGATCACCCCTCCCAGCAGGGCTGGGCCTCACCTTGGTTTTGAAGCTCTCCACATCATCAAAGCCCACCCACTGGTTACCCAGGAAGGCATAGGGCACCCTCTGGTCATTGATTCTGCGATCAGCAGCCCCCTTCCAGGCGCAGACCTGTGGGAACAGAGGGAAGAGCTGGGGAAGAGGCAGGGACATGGCAGGCATCAATGCCTTCCTGCCAAGAGCAGACCAGACATTAGAAAAATTATCTTAGAAAGCCTGGAGAACCTAGGGAGTTCTAGATTGAGTGACCTAGAACCCTGGACTCAATCAGACACCTGGGCTTAAGGATAAATCCGAGATGGCAGGCATGGGATGGAATGCACCTGTCAGTATTCACCATGCCAGCATCCTCACTCAGAAACTCAGGACTCAGGTGGCTGTGGGTTTCCTACCTCATAGTAAGCCAGCAGCCCTGCCTCTCTGGTGAAGGGACCAGAGGTTCCAGGCCCCGTGGCAGGGGCCCCTACTCCGGTGTCTGACGAGGAGACCAGGGTGAAGGATCGTCCATAAGTGGGCATGCCAAGGATTAGTTTGTTGGCAGGGGTCCCCTTCTGCAGCCACAGTTGCACGGCATAGTCCTGGTGGCAGGAGGAGACAGGGTTGATTTTCTTTGCTCTCATCCTGCATGTTGTCATCCAATGCTGGGGAGGGGGAGGCTCCATGGGAGCTTCATGGACCTTACTTAGTGCCCCAACCCTGCCCCATCCAGAACTCTCATCTCAGGGAGATACACTGCATGATGCTACCATCAAGAATGTGGGCTTTGGCATCCGACAGCTGTTCCTGTAGCACATAGTTATTGACGACCCACCGCATGGCAGGCACTGAGCCAGATGCTTGGGACACCTGAGAGAGCCACACAGCCAGAGGTCCCTGCCTCACCCAGTAACTTATTTTTATCTTTCTGAGTCCCAGGTTTCCTGTCTGTAGAGTGGAAACAGTAAAAACATCTATCTCCAAGGGCATTGCGAGAATTGAAGGTCCTAAAGCACGCGTGAGGTCTAACGCCATAATGGGCAGCTACAATCAAGAACAGCTTTCACTGTATTTACTTATATTAAGTTCTTTTTGCTAATCTGCAGGATTCATCTGTTACCAGACTGGAGCTGGGTGAGGGCAGAGCCCCTGCTGAACTTAATGTCTCTCTTGTGCACGTTTGGAAAAGTCACCTCTCTGGCCAGAAGCACCCCGGGACACAGCACAGAGAGGAGGAGGGACCTTCATGGGGGGAGGGGCCTCCCTAACTGCACGCATGCAAAGCCCAAGCCCAGAGTGCAGTTCCCGCAGGGCTCCAGCCCCTCGCCTCCCAGCCACGTGTGCTCGTGTTGCTTCTCCAGGACCCACTGTCGTCCACGTGTGGTCAGCATGGCTCAGTGTGGCACGTGAGTGCCAACTCCAGTGCCCAGAGAGGGTCCCTTGACTGTGGAAGAGCCACAGAAGCCCAGGATGTCCCTCTCGCTGATCAGAGACGTGGACTCGCCAAAGTGAATGGCTTCGTGATGCAGGGTGACAACGTTTGAAATCCAGAGTGGGTCGTCAGAAGTGTCTGGCCTGCGCAGTGGGGAGCAAGGAAGACGCTGGGCAAGAAACCCCTCCCCACTCAGTCTAAAACCAAACCTGCCCTTTCCTGGGCTTTGTCGGTAGGGGATTCTGCTCTGAGCGACACCCCACCTCTGAAAGCTCTTTCCAAGAGGTCAATCAGTGACCGGTAACGAAAGCTCAGCCGCTGTCCTGAAGGAAATGGGGTATATGTGAGGGAAGCGGAGAGCCTCCGACCAGGACCTGGGCATCTGGGGCCCCTGAATAGATCTGCTGCGTCTGACATCAGCCAAGACC
The DNA here is from genome assembly GCA_037038555.1 of Rhynchonycteris naso. Lineage (NCBI taxonomy): Eukaryota > Metazoa > Chordata > Mammalia > Chiroptera > Emballonuridae > Rhynchonycteris > Rhynchonycteris naso. The sequence goes on from CM073001.1 coordinate 111,024,818, forward strand.
CTGTCCAGCAGTGAGGCTTGCGCTCAACGTGGTGCAGGCAACCTGAACAAACAAGCACCCAAGGTAACAACACACTGGCTTCTCCGCGCCCTGCTTGGTTATCCAGGGTTTGTTTGTCTGCCTGTTTTCTATTAGGTTCCTCGGGGCTCAGAAGAGGCCCCTGACGGTAGTTGTGGACTGGCGTCCGACCTGGTTCCTCCGGCCGCTTACCACGTTGAGTTCTGCGGCAGCCCCACTCTCCCCCTGCCGCTTGTAGAGAGGGCTGTTATGGCCGGTGGTTCTCTCCCACGAGCCATGGAGGTCGTAGGCCATCAGGCTGATGAAATCCAGATTCCTGCAGGAGGCATGGGAAGGGGTGAGAGGTTAATGTGCAGGGGAGCCCTCTCCGCCCTTCCCCCCACGCAGGAAGGAACCTTATGGTGAGAAGTGGGGTTCAGGCTCTCAAAGGTGCAGTGGACAGTGCCCCCCAGTGAAGCCACTCCCATCCACACGGGGGTGGGGGTTGGCAGCCCGTGTCTGTAGCATCCTCCCCACTGCTGTCTCCCCAGCAACCTCAGGACCAATTCCTTTTGGAGATGTGAGGGATTTCAGTACTTTCCCTCCAGGATATTTAATGTTAAGTTAAGATGGCGTTCGTTCCCAAGGAGAAGGGCAAAGAGCACAGAGGGTAGCTGGAGGGCTGGAGCAGCAGCATGGCAAGTGAGCAACAGCCCTGGATGTGCCAGGGGGCTGGGGTTTCCCCAGACCATTCCCGGGGAGCTCAGCCGGCCCTTGGCCCCACCCAGCCAGAGAACACAGGGTGTGTGTCCTCTGTGGAGACTCACCTTGCGATTTTGTCCACCTCGTATCCGGCTTCTATGTACTGCCGGCCCGCAGGGACCGCTGCGCTCAGAAGCAGGCGTTCCTTCCCTGAGGTCCGGGCTTCCTGCTGGAAGGCGCTGGCTAGGTCCTGCAGGGACAGCTCAGAGTGAGCACAGGGCCTCGGACCAGGCTGGCCCTGTTATCCCCAAGCAAGGTTCACGCTCAGGAATCTGAAAACCAACAAGCTCATCTATGCCAGGTAAATGAATGCGACAGCTGGCCCTGGGGGCAGAGCACCCCATGTCGTGTGGGCACATATTTGGACCCCTGGGCACCCTGACCCCACCCAGCCAGACCTGCACAAGGGCGGTGAAGTGTTGCTTGTCGGAGGGAGGGCTCCCCCGGCTTCCTGGGTACTCCCAGTCAAGGTCAAGGCCGTCGAAGTCATATTTGCGCAGAAACTTGATGGCTGAGTTGACAAAGGTCTGACGGTTTGGGGCTGTGGCGACCATATCTGTGAACCTGGGGGGTGATGACAAGCAGTGTGTGCCCCTCTGTCCTCAGAGGCAGCGAGAACGCACTCAGAACGCTGGCGCTGGGCTGTTTGCTTGTGTGTTACAGGCCTGGCTGAGGACACAGGACAACCTGGAAATTTGTCCTGTCCCCCAGGATTGACATTGCTGGGCTCAGGACTGGCGAGGAGCCTGCCTCACCCAGCAGGGAGGCTGACAAACAGGAACCCACATCTCCTGAGAGCAGAAGTGAGGGTCTGGGGTGTGGGGACGGCTGTTCCTGTCACAGTCTGCTGACTCCCGTTTGTGGGTGCTTTGTGCCTCATTGTTTCCAGTGTGAACCTCACCCAGAGCCCCAGGTCTCCTGGGGGCCACCTCCCCACACCCTCATTCCTCAGTAACCCCCTTTAAAACCCTGAACTTCTTGGGGAGTCTTGATTGTTTTACAGACTAATCTTATTTTAATTAATTTATTCATTCAATGTAATTTAAAACAGCCATTCTTACATGGGGTTGATATGCCTGGCACCCCAGGCTAAGACCCCTGTTGTGTATGAACTGTATTTTGGGATAGTGAGTAATGAATTTTATTAGGTTGTCTGAGTCAAAAACATTTTATGAAGACTGTGTTAGAACTTTGAAAACCATATATTCTGGACTTTCTAGGAAATGTTTAGTTCCAAATATCCCATTCCATTATATCCTTAAATCATCAAAAATGTCCTAGAAATGCCAAAAATTTGGCAATTAAGATCAATATCACAGGCTGTGTTCGACACTCATAAAGGAACATTCTCAGAGGAGATACCCTGTTACAGAACTCAGAAAGCATTAGTCACTGCATGTTGCCTGTGTTTAGCCAGGACCCTCTTTTGACCCATGGAGGAAGATACTGAGGCTAAGAAGGGGTTGGAATCTCTGTGCTGCTGGTAGGACTGGCCGCGTGCCAGCTCGGAGCCTCGCCCACTCCGCTGTCCTCCAGATGCTGCCCGACCATAGGCTCTGCTCCCGCTCCCTCACCCTGGCCACACCACAGCCTGGCCTGACACCATGACCACAGCTCTGTCTGGCCGGCCAGCCAGTTCCCCGCACCAATGCTCACAGTCAACTCACTTCTGCGTGCCAAAGTTCCAGCCTCCCACGGCCAGCAGCGTCTTCAGCTTGGGATTCCTGGAAATGACAAGGGAAGTGACAGAAGTGACCCCACCTGCCTGCCCCCAGGGCCCACCTCACTGACCGGGAGAGCCCGCTGGAGTTGATGGGGGGAGCATGTGAGCCCCTGTGCACAGCCCTTGCTGGGGAAGCTGTGGATTGGGAGAGAAAGGACACAATCCTGCCTTGTCGGACCTGCAAGCAGCTGAAGGATGTACACACCAGGAATTCAGGAAGCGAGAGATTTGGAGAGGCTTTGCCAACGCTGTGCTAACACTTGAGCTGATGGGTGGATGGATGGAGGTGAGGGGGAAGGGCGTTCATTCCAGCGATGGGGAAGCATTCCAGCGTCCTGATCCCACTCAGACCTGAGCTTGGGGTACGTGTCCTCCTGTCTTCCCTCAGCTCCCCACGTAAGCTCAGGAAAGCCCAGAGAGGTGGGTATGCACCACAGCCCAGTGCTGGGGAGGTCTGGCTCCGAGAGGAGGTAGCACCATCTCCCTGCAGGCCCCCGCAGCACTCACGTCTGCTTCAGGCTGTTGAACTCCCTGTAGAGCTGCTCGTCGTTCCACTCGATGGAGCTGAGCTGGTGACCGTTCATGCCAGCGAAGGCGTAGATGAGGTGGGTGCACAGCCCAGGGCTCACGTCCTTAGGCAGGAAGCGAGCGGCCCCCTGTCGGTACTGGGCCCAGTTGGTGAAGTAGCAGACCAGTATCTCAGCAGAACCTGTCCAGTTGGGGCCAAGAAAAGAAATACCAGTCAGAAGGCTTCCCGGGGACTAGCACCCTCCAGCGAGGGCAGAGTCTAGGTAATGCCAGAGGCTGTTAAACAGGCAGAACTTTCTAAACACATCTCGGAATGTTCCAAGATGTTAAATAAAATGCAGATACACAGAGTAACAGAGAGGAGTCTTGGATCTGTGTGTTCTGTGGTCCTGCTTTAAAGAGGTTTGCGTTTGTTCGTTTTCTCTTGTAGAGAAGTTGTTGATATTACTGATAAGGTTGTACACTTAATAAAGGGCTCATTTTATCTAGGAAAAGGCTGCTAGTTTCTGTCATCCCTGGCAGTGTGTGTGAAGACATTCTGGCAAGGGCCTCTGTTCCAGGGGCTTGGTCCTGCTGTGATGACCCCACCGAGGTAAATGCCACGCTGGCGATCAGACCAGGAAGCAAAAGAGTGAGTCCTTACTCCCAGCCTGCAAGGTAGTCTCTCTCCATCCCTGGCTCAGGGGTCCCCACATGAGCATGACTCTTCCAGCCTTGCGTTGACCACAGTGGGTTTCGTGGGAATCAACCTGAGATGCCAGGAACTCGGTGGAATGGTGAGTTTGTACTGTAGGGCATTTGTGGCCAGTGTCTAGACCCTGGGACTTCCATTCACCCTGCTAGGGTCTCTCTGCATCCTCTGACCCCCATGCCACTGAGAGGGCAGGGGAGTTGGGGGTGCAAGGCGGCAGCCACAGTAGGCTGTGTGGGAACCCAGAGCACAGAGGACCAGCCCTGGGAACACAGAGACTCTTGCAGGAGTTGGAGCAAGAGGTCACCCAGGAATGGAGCTTGCAGGTGAGGGCTTGGCGTGTATCCCACAGAGAACTATATAGGAGGACTGGTGACTCCCCAGAGCTGATGGAGAAGGAGGAGATTAACTCAGAGAACACACCCCTGGGCCCATGGGGGAAGGAGACAGCAGCTCTTTTCCTATAGCTTCCTGTAGTCCCATCTAATCTTGTCCTTGCATACGTCTCCACCAGAGCGGTCAAGTTTGGTGGTTAAGAGCCGGGACTCTGAAACTTCAATGCCTGGGTTAAAATCCTAGCTCCGCAACTTCCTGTGTAAATGGGAACAGCCACAACTCCTCCCAGCCAGCCATTTAGTGGATAAAGAGCTCATGTGAGCAAACCGCCAGAGCACAGCTGGTATATACCCACCAGGCCATGTGCCCAGACGTAACATCGGACTAAAGCATTTTGGCAAACCTACAGCCTCTGTCATTGCATGTACATTATTTCTGGGCCCTGGCCAGTCTCTCCTGTGAGGCCAAGAGGGGAACTGTGTGTCCAGTGCCACAGTCCAACTTCGTGACGAGGGTCTGAGAGGCAGGTACCCTTGGGCCATGAAGTACAGGGAGTGGAAGGGGGTGAGCAGGGAACCCATAGATCCCAGTTGCTGCAGATCCCCCAAAAGCTCTGCTCTGCCCAACACTGGAGGAGCCCTGTGGCCTCTCCCAAGGCCACATCTAATCAGCTCCACAGACACTGTGGAAAGCGTGCTCTCCTTGCTGAGCGACGTGGATGGGGACAAGACAGGTTTCTGAACCCCATAGGCTCATTCTGTGGGGGGAGGACATCTACGCCCATAATTAGAAACACGAATACATTTTGTAAATGTGTGCCGGTTCTCTGACCTCAGGAAAGACCTCAGAGAAGCTGGCATTGAGCTGCCCCTTGGACATGCGGGAATTCACCTGATGAGCAAGGAGTCAGGAACCTTCCTGGGGGTAAAAAGATCAGGGCCATTCAGGGTGGAGGGCACTTATTGGGATTGAGCTTTAGTAGAATCCCCACTGAAAACTGGCGGGAGCTCCTGGTATGTGGGGGGTGGGGGAGCAGAGGCAGGAAGGGGCTGCAGGAGCCCAGATCCTTCAGAAAGGCAACGCTTACCCCACGGGACCATCAGCAGAGCCATCAGACCTGTAGAAACACCAGAGAGAAGGCAGAGGTTAAGAGTTGGAAAACCACTGACTTGTGAAATATTCAGAGAAGTTTCTTTTGGGGAACAAGATAAACAGCTGTCCTGGGCTGGACACAAGATGACTTCTCTGGGTGACGCCTGTGTGCTTCCACTCAGAGCCACTGTTCAGACTTCCTGTGGCTTTGCCAGCCCCACCACAGAGGGGGCTGAGGTGTTGAGTCCTCAGAGACCTGGTGCTCATCAGGACTCTCTAGAAAGGATTTATGTCACCTTTCTGGGGTCTTTGCATCTCCCTCTTTACCTAATGAAATGCACATAAGCATCTTCAAGGACACTCAGGGTCATGGCCCTGGGTTAACCTCTTTCAGGAAAACTGTTGTGGGGTTGGGGGCAAGCCCTGGCAAAGAGAAAAATATTTCCTTGAAACCAACTGCCTTGGGCTGAAAGAATCCAAGGGAAACCCACAGGTACTGCAATCCAGAAGGCAGAGGGAGAAACTATCTCACCTGCAGGTTGCCCAAATGCCCTGCTTCACACATGCACATCCCCCAGCTCCTGACAGCTGCCACTCACCTGTCCAGCCCACAGACCACGCCATGGCGTTGGTGTAGCAACAGACTGCAGCCTGGAGAGCAGCTCTCAGACCCTGCCCTCCTTTTATGAGCCGGGAGCCTTACCACCTGTCCTGAAAAGGGAGGGGTAAGGGGAAAGACGGGCTGGGCGTGGTGTGCAACAGCATGAATTGGGCAAACACAACACAAGGACTTGAGCAATCCTTGGCTTCTGGAATAGTCACCGGGTATAAACTGGGTGTCTGGCAATGCCAAACGGGAGGCAGAGCAAGGGAAGCAGGGAGTGTTTCCAAACCTCCTGCTGGACAAGCATGATTCTGATGTCCTTTGAGTGGGTTGGTGAAGACCACGTGTGGCCCCAGAAGTCATGGGCTTTTGGCAAAGAGGAGTGACTCACAAGTCAGGGGAGCTGGTCCGTGACCCTCTTGCTTGCTTGTCCATGACCCATGCTGGAACCCAGCTGCCTCCTCTCTAAGCAAATGAGTGTGCAAAGTAATATTTTTCCTGATAGCAATATTTTTATTACTGTGAATCTGAGAGTAATATTTTTCCTCCATTGATTGAGAAAAATACATAATGATAAAAAGCCAATATAAGCTTAATAATAGTTTTAAAGTCAGTGTTTGTGTCCTGGGCCCACAGTAACAAATTATCACAACCTGCAAGGTGGCAAACAATGGAATTTTCTTCTATCCTAGCTCTGAGCCCAGAAGTCTGAAATCAAGTTGTAGGTGAGGCCACGCTTCCCCCAAAGGCTCAGGAGAAGGATGTGCCCTGCCTCTGCAGCTGCTGTGGCTCCTGGGGTTCCTTGGCTTGTGGCCTCTGTCTCCCTTGTAAAGTGGCCTTTCCCCCTGAGTGTCTGTGTGTATTTGCCTTTCTGCCTCTTATAAAGACACTCATGATTGGATTTGAGGCTCACCCAAATCCAGGACAATTTTATTTTGAGATTCTTATGTTAATTATATTTGCCAAGACCCTTATTCCAAGAAGATCTCATTCTGAGGTTCTGGGTAAAGGTATCTTTTTTGGAGGGGTTGGTTACCATTCAACCCACTCAGGTAAAGTAAAACTCTGTGGCTTCAAGGGGATCCAATATTTGGCCCATGGCTTAACATTAATGGCCTGGCTGAGTGCATGACAATGTCCTGTGGCAGCAGGTTCCAGAGTCAGGTTGCCTGGGTTCAAATCCCAACTCTGGATTTGCTCTCTGTGTAACCTCGAGCAAGTTCCCTAACTTCTGTGAGCTCATTTATTCACCTATAAAAGACCACCTCAGGGCCTGCTGTGAAGGCCACATGCTGGTTGCTGTCCCTCCTGGTTCTTCCTGGCCATGACTCTCCTGCCTGTCTCTGTGGGTGTCAGACGTCAGGTTAGTGACATTTTGCGAGGTTCCTGAGTGGGTGGCAGGTCTTTTGTCCTTGCTCTTCCTGGAGCAATCAGAGCCTTTGCTTCAGTCATTTCTGTCCCCTTCACTTGGAGACCCTCCTCCTGTGGCAGAGGTAACACAGCTCCCAACAGGAAGGGTGGGTGCAGGGTGCCTCCCGCTACAGAACTGACTTGCCAGCCGCATGATTTCCCAACTCAGCTTTGTGTCACCAGGAGGACCTGCGCTGTGGTGCCTGGGCTCTGGGCTGCCCCAGTCTCCCCAGCTCCAGTGTGCCCTGCAGCCCACAGATGACATCATGACCTGGGGTAAGGGCAGTGGTTTCTTTTCCTCTTCCTTAGTTATCATTATTTTATTCTCTTTAAATTTTTGTCTTCAAAAAAAAAAAAAGTAATAGAAACCTAATAAATGAAATGAGCTCTGGCGAAAATATTGTGAGGGCGAGGGGCTGAATCTTGTCTCCTTGATACTAAAATTACCATTTCATCACAGGCTCCTGAATGGTACCATGGAGCACCCTGTGCAAGAGCAGGTGTATGCCATGTTTCCTAAAAGACAACAGGAAACAATTGATTTAAAAGTGGTAATGGAATTCCAGTTAAAATAAAGAATAAAAGAAGGTTGAAGCCTTTCACCACTATTGCTAAGGAAATAAAATGTATATATGAATGGTTCAAGTGCCAATAGTTGTAGATATGTTTGTATATCTAGAATAGGTTTTCTAGATTCTATAGGTTTCTAAATTCTATAGGTTTCTAGATTCTATAAAAAAAAATCATAATAAAAGAGTTTGGTAAAATGGCTGGATTTAAGGCACACATTAAAAAATAACTCTTCTCGCTGACCAGGAGGTGGCGCAGTGGATAGAGCATCGGACTGGGATGCAGAAGACCCAGGTTCGAGACCCCGAGGTCGCCAGCTTGAGCGCGGGCCCATCGGGCTTGAGCAAATGTTCGCCAGCTTGGACCCAAGGTCGCTGGCTCCAGCAAGGAGTTGGTCTGCTGAAGGCCTTCGGTCAAGGCACATATGAGAAAGCAATCAATGAACAACAAAGGTATTGCAAAGGCAACGAAAAACTGATGATTGATGCTTCTCATCTCTCTCTGTTCCTGTCTGTCTGTCCCTATCTATCCCTCTCTCTGACTCTCTCTCTGTCCCGGTAAAAAATTTTAAAAATTTAAGAAAACTCTTCTCTAGTTTGGCAATAACCAGTTCAAAATAGAAACGAGGGAAATAAATGTCAAAAACTTTACAATACTCAGGAACAGATTTAATCGTAAAATCTAAAAAAATCTGGGCACCTTCGGAAGGGGCTGATTCCCAGGTAAGGTGGAGATGTAGCTGCCGGCTGATGTAGCCTTCGGTCATGCTGAAACCCGCATCCAGGAACCCCACTGTCCTCTGTGGACAAAGAGCACATTGAATCCTCTCTAGCCATGCAGGTTGTGGCTTTGACTGTCCAAATGTCAGCTTGTTTCCTGGTCCTAATGGACCATGTCGCCGAGGTAGCTACTTCTGTCACCAGTAACAGCTTAGAGCCGGAAGCAGCTGGCACACTCAGCAGAAGCCAGAAACAGTGTGTCCCCCTCCCCAGCCTCTCCCTGCTCCACACCCCGGGGCCATCCTCAGACATTGATGCTCCACAGGGGGCCCTTTCTCCTTCTCCTCCCTCCTTTATTATTTATACACATAACTATTGAGGTACAATATGTTCATTACAGCATTTGAAAAAAATAAGACAAACTTAAGACAGGCTATGTGTTGCCTTTTGGAGCCTGAAACTCTGTATTTCCCTAAAATGAAATAAATATTTCCTCAAAACATTACTGAATGAAAAAGCAAGGTGTGCCTGTTGCACAGGGCAGATTGCACACAAGCATCTATCCCGTCTCCAGCAGCACCCTGGAATAACAGTCACAGGAATAAAAGAGTTGAAACCCACTGAGAGTGGCCAAACACAGAAGACCACACAGAGCACACAAGGGCAGGTAATCCATAGACCAGGAGGTACTGAGACCTCAGGTGGTAGGTGGGAGCCCACAGGAAGCAGGGGTCCCGGGCAAGGCACCCAGAGAGACCCTCGGTGAGCAGACAATTGTGAACAGGGTGAATCTGAGAACAGGCAGGGTGGGTGAACCGCCAGACCCCCACATCCTCTTCTTCCAATAAAACACAGAGAAGGACCAGAGTGGCTGTGGACTGGGAACATTCTGCCCAGCAGAGAGTGGTCCTGGAAGGGGCACAGACGACTAGGGTGCTGCTCTGAGCCCCACAGCCCACGGCGGGAGGCTTAGCAGGGTTTCAGAAGTGGCTTCCGAGGGAAAACTGGCCAGCCTGAAAGAAATGGCATTGGTTCTGTGACGACATCTGGGGGCCCCAACCAAATAGCCTTGATCCTGGTGTCCCCAAAGTGGGTCCCTCAGAGAAGAAGCCACTCAGCCCAGAGCTACCAGTCAGCTGTGGGTCAGTCAGCACCATGATCACCTGACACTGGGGGACCAGTCCCCGCATGAGAGGGGGGCAGCAGACAGAGGGACAGCTGGGAGGAACGCTGTGGGCGGAGCGAGGGCTGCTGGCTTCCTGAACTGTAAATAGTCACCATGGTCGGCATGGTGACTATGAGCACAGGTCATTTTAATTATGTAACAACGTTGAATGCACTTGCTTGCTGTACGCCTGTTAGAATCAGGCTGAGCCAGGTCCTGGGACCTCTGAGACGAAGCCTCACCCCAGCCCTGTGGGATCACAGCCTGTGGGCTGTTTGCTGACATCATTTCTCAAAATATACATGCCCAAGAGGCACAGCCCTGAGTCACTCACATTTTGGCTTCATCTCATCAGTAGAAAAAACTTTTTGTCTCCAAGAAGGCTTGAGGCTTTTCTTATCTTCCCCAAACTTGTTAAAGTTGAAATATCTCACCACTCAAAGTTTTAAACATGATTTTTTTAACATAAACACCTAAACATGATTTTAAATAACACTTATGCTATTTTAAAAAAATATTTTATTCATTTTAGAGAGGAGAAAGAGAGAGAGGAGAGAGAAAATGGGAGGTGCAGGAAGAATCAACTCCCATTCATGTGTTGATCAGGTAAGCCCAGGGCTTTGAACCAGCAACCTCAGTGTTCCACATTGACACTTTATCCTCTGCGCACCACAGGCCAGACTACAACTGTGCTATATTTAAAATTCCATGTATTATGATTTGTAAAGCCAGTAGCCGGGACTACCATCACAGCAGCCCGACCCACACAGGTTCGCATTGGATTCGAACAGTCGGTAATGAAACACAGGAGCCACGAACTGGTGAGCCATCAGCTTTAATTCTAGCTTGCACCCGGCGGGCAAGCAAAAACATACCCTGGGCTCCAAAACCCACACATTCAGTGCTCACAAAGCTACTGACTTATCCGAGTTTCCTAGAATCAAAGCTTTCCAGCTCACCAGACTTATTCACCTCTGTTTCCCATCTCCTCCTGCACAAACTCTTAACAAACTGGCTTCTTCCTCAGCACTCTGCCATCTTGGCTACTTCTCCTCCACATGGCCTTAATCTGCTCTCCTCTCTAATACCAACCTCAGGAACTCAGGAACCAAGAGAGAGATCAAGCTATTGGTCTCTCCCACTTTATAACATAGACTCAAAACCTTTAATCCAATTATACAAACAAGGAAGTCTCTGATACAAAATCACCCATCTGAGGCATAATGGGATTCCTCCCTACATCACCACCCTACATCATCCAATCAGTCAAGGGTGTGGAGAAGAGCTTACTCTTAAACAAAGCCTTAAGCTATAATGACCCGGCCTGCTTACATTACAACTTTTCCCCCACAGCCATCACAAGCATAAGGGCAAATAATATCACCTGGGTGACGGGCTTCCATGTGGGCAGCACCATCTTTAACAAAGTGAGCATATTATATTTTATCTGCCCAACAATCCACCCTTATGCTCACTTTACTACCCACAATCTACACCACTGGCATTCCTGTACAAGGAAATTAGGCACATTACACAAATTACAGCAATAGCACAAATCATACAGTTTCAACAATTACAAAGGTATACACATTTCAACAGTCTCTGAGCACTTTGCCAAAAGCGCAAAATGTCCTCAGCCTTTTCTCTAGCCATGGGAAAAGCTTCCCAGGGCAGGAGGGCCTCCAGCAAAGCCACCCCCACCCCCATCAGGGTATTTCACATTGTCCAAAATCCGTAAGTCCATTCAACAAAAGAGCCAGTGCTCACTCGGGTCGTAGTCCAAGAAATCAGTCCACACACATGGGGTGTTAGCCTCCCCCCTCATCTCTGCCATCCTGGCAGCTCGTACACTGTCCCAAAAAGGAGCACGTGGCCATGACAGTCAGAATTTCCATCTCTGCTCTGGGGAGCATGATGGCATCCACCCTTATGTCCCAAAATCGCAGACCTACCGGCAGCGTAGCTACTCCTTGCTGCTGGGCTCTCACCTTCTGGAGGCTGCGGATTGCAACTCCAGCCAGATTGTCCTCATCCTCCATAGAGGAACTGAAAACGTCAGCTCCCAACACCGGGCTTGAGCCCCCTGCTGCCGCTGCTTTCTGCTCAGCAGGTCTTGCAGCTCCAGCCCCGGCCGCAACTCCGGCCCCAGCCTCAGGCCCAGCTTCATGCCACTGCTGGCTCTCCACAACATCCAGGGCAATCTCCAACTCACAAACCTGTGATTCCTTTTCCAGCGTCTGCTCCATTTCCAGGTGAATCTCGCAAACCTGGTCAGCCTCCTCCTCCAGCACTTCCTTCAGCTCCAGGGTCAGCATCTGTTTCTCCCACGTTTCCTCCAGCTCCTTCCGCTGCTCGGTTTGCAGGTCCTGGGCAGCCTCTTCCATAGAGCTCTCGGTTTCCTCACGCATGGCTGTAAAAGTCAGCCATCCAACAGTCCCCCAAAAAACAGCTATGGGAAACCATAACAGCAGCCAGTCCTCTACTCCACCACTCAAAGGTGGTGGTGGTTCCATGCCAAACTGTATCGAATCCTGCCACAGACTACGCCAAATGTAAAGCCAGTAGCCGGGACTACCATCACAGCAGCCCGACCCACACAGGTTCGCATTGGATTCGAACAGTCGGTAATGAAACACAGGAGCCACGAACTGGTGAGCCATCAGCTTTAATTCTAGCTTGCACCCGGCGGGCAAGCAAAAACACACACTGGGCTCCAAAACCCACACATTCAGTGCTCACAAAGCTACTGACTTATCCGAGTTTCCTAGAATCAAAGCTTTCCAGCTCACCAGACTTATTCACCTCTGTTTCCCATCTCCTCCTGCACAAACTCTTAACAAACTGGCTTCTTCCTCAGCACTCTGCCATCTTGGCTACTTCTCCTCCACATGGCCTTAATCTGCTCTCCTCTCTAATACCAACCTCAGGAACTCAGGAACCAAGAGAGAGATCAAGCTATTGGTCTCTCCCACTTTATAACATAGACTCAAAACCTTTAATCCAATTATACAAACAAGGAAGTCTCTGATACAAAATCACCCATCTGAGGCATAATGGGATTCCTCCCTACATCACCACCCTACATCATCCAATCAGTCAAGGGTGTGGAGAAGAGCTTACTCTTAAACAAAGCCTTAAGCTATAATGACCCGGCCTGCTTACATTACAACTTTTCCCCCACAGCCATCACAAGCATAAGGGCAAATAATATCACCTGGGTGACGGGCTTCCATGTGGGCAGCACCATCTTTAACAAAGTGAGCATATTATATTTTATCTGCCCAACATGATTATTTCTGGAAGCCTAGAGATATTTAGCATTAAGCATGATTGCAAATGGTTGTATAATACATCATCCCCTGGGCATGTCATACATTAATTATCCTTTCTCCTGTTTTAAAATGTAGCTTGACTTTAACTGACTCTCTGCAATGACTGTTCTCGTACTGTGCACACATCTCTTCTTAGTTTCTTAAGATAAACTCCTAAGAGTAGAGTTTCTGAATCTTTGGGCCTGTAAGCATTTTTTCCTGCTCTAGATATCAGTGTTTCTTTGTTTGTTTGTTTTGTTTTTCCTAAAGCAGGAGGTGGTGGTGGGGAACAGACAGGAAGGGAGAAAGATGAGAAGCATCAACTCATAGTTGTGGCACCTTAGCTGTTCATCAATTATTTTCTCATATGTGCCTTGACAAGGGGGCTACAGCCAAGCCAGTGACCCCTTGCTGCAGGCACAGACGTTGGGCTGAAAGCAGCAACCATGGGGTCATGTCTATGACCCCACGCTCAAGCCGGCAACCCAGCACTCAAGCTGGTAAGCATGTGCTGTAGCCCGATGAGCCCACGCTGAAGCTGTTGACTTCAAAGTTTCAAACTTGGGTCCTCAGTGTTTCAGACGGACACTCTATCTACTGCACCACCATCTGGTCAGCTAGATATCAGTTCTAAAGCTGGTTCTGGTAGGGTTCGTGTATGGTGTCACATAGAAAGCATTTAATAAAACTTGTACTTGGAGAAGCTTAGGTGTTTACAGTGAGATTTAACCAAAGTTGAAAATAGATTTTTCACAGGTTCCCAATGTCTTATTCCCCGTCTGTCCCACTAAGGAAAAAGTCCACTGCTGTCTTCACTAAGTCCATCACAAAAGCCAAAGTCCAGATATTCTGCACCATGTTCTAGGCCTTGGCAAAACTCAGTCCAGGCGTGGCTGCAAGCCCGCCCTTGGGGGAGGGTCTGGCTGGCAGCACAAGCAGCGCAGCTGCTCCTTACAGGGCACGTGCTTCCCAAGCAGGAAAGCAAATGAGTAAAAAGGGCTAAATCTCACTGACAACTGTGTTTATATTTTTGGTATAGGAAGGATTAGGTTTCCTTTAAAATGTCATGGGCATGTTCTGATTTCTCCCAGGAACCAATCAGATCCTTCTTCTAGGCTAGACTGACAGGCCTCTAGGGTTGGTGCCATTCTGGTATCCACTGCGCATGCCTCCAAGTGCAAGGACAGAAACTGCTCCCCGCCCCCAGAGCGCAGGAACTGACCTCTGTGCTTGGGGAGACCACTCCCAAACCTGAGTCCAGGGCGAGGCACCCTGGACACTGAGGGCTCAGCAGGGTGTGAATGCTTCAGCCTCCCGCAGAGTGAGCTGACCAGAAGCGGCTCCCCAGTTTTGTTACAGAGCATGTCCAGCTCCCTCTGCTCTGCGTCCCCCCCCGCCCCTCCCCCATGTCCCTCTACCTGCCGATGCTAACAGTCTGGCGGGTCTCGGAGGTAGGAAATTTGGCTCAAAGTTGAAACTAGCAGTTGAGCAATGAGAACAGTTTATTCAGACGATTTTGCTCAGTATCTTACTACTATAGTTCCTTTATTCCAGTTCCTTGTCTGTGTGACCATGGAAAACTGAGAATATTCATATAATTAGTTTTGTCGATTAGCAATAAGCCTCTAATACAGCTGTATAGGAGTTTCACTTTTATTTATTTATTTATTTTAATTTATTGAGAGAGAGACAGAAACAATGTATTTCTTTTCCTTTTTTTTTAAAATTTTTTTATTTATTCATTTTAGAGAGGAGAGAGAGAGATAGAGAGAAGGCGGGGAGAAGCAGGAAGCATCAACTCCCATATATGCCTTGACCAGGCAGTCCCGGGTTTTGAACTGGTGACCTCAGCATTTCCAGGTCGACGCTTGACCCACTGTGCCACCATGGGTCAGGCAACAACAATCTATTTCTTTATGTGCGCTGACTGAGGATCAAACCCACAATCTTTGCATATCGGGCAATGCTCTAGCCAGCCAAGCTATCTGGCCGGGGCTCACTTTTATTTTTAATGTTTGTTCATACATGCATTCACTAATCAAATATTTTTAATGTGTTATTTTTATTTAAAAATTATTTTCTTCAGCCCCAGATACTCTTTCTTAAATTTATCAAATTTTCGGGGTGTGGGGATGACACTGGTTCAAAAAACCATCCAGGTTTCGAGTGTATAAACAGCTGGCCAACGCGTGAATGTGATCAGTAGAAAAATAAATTTAACATTTATTGAAAATTTGGTCTGTACCATAAAGTTAAACCCTTTATGTACGTTACCTTATTAACTAAACAAAAACCCTAGCAGGTGAATATAATGAGTTCTAATTTACAGAGAAACAAGCAAGAGAAATTGCGAGGTCTGTCTTCTAACCGTACAGGTGTCTGGGGTCACACTCCCCATGCGGAAAGGAAGGGACAGTAGAATCAAGCAGCATTAGTTGCAGCCAATTCTAATTGCCAGGCCTTCAGCTTAAAAAAAAAAGTTTATTATTGAGGAGGGAGAGAGAGAGAAACATACATTAGTTGTTCCATTTATGTAAGCATTTACTGGCCACCACACTCCAAGGACTCAGAGCTGACATGACAGGACCCCCTAGTTTCTCAAGGTGGGACCTCTGGCTAGTCACAGGGCCAGATGGGAAATGTCAGGGCTCCCTCTGGGTCAGGTAAGGTGGCTGGCAACACTCAGAGGAGGCAGAGCTGAAGTGACAGGACCCTTTATGATGTCTGAGTGAACCCTACACACACACACACACACACACACACCCAGTAAATGCTCTTCTCTGCTGCCATCTAGTGTACACTTTGGGAATGCCCCCATTTACTGAGCACCTGCTGTTGTCCTTTTGCAAGAACACATGAATGTCCAAGGCACTTTCCATTATCCGTAGTTCAGGATGTCTGAGATAGCACACTATGGTAGGAACCAAAGTGCACATGAGGAAACTTACTATTCTTTCAGGTGGGACTCCTCTCCGTGGAGACAAAATTCAAGACGTGACCCCTCTTAGGTAGAGCCCCTCAACACAGTCAGAAGACATAGCCCTGGTGTGGCATGTATCCTTACTGTCTCTGGGAGAACTCACTTCCTTTTTTTTTTCTTTCCAGTGAGAGAGACTGACAGA
Source organism: Rhynchonycteris naso (assembly GCA_037038555.1). Taxonomy (NCBI): domain Eukaryota; kingdom Metazoa; phylum Chordata; class Mammalia; order Chiroptera; family Emballonuridae; genus Rhynchonycteris; species Rhynchonycteris naso. The sequence goes on from CM073001.1 coordinate 111,040,848, forward strand.
GAGACAGAGAGAGGGACAGACAGGGACAGACAGACAGGAAGGGAGAGATGAGAAGCATCAATTCTTCGTTGTGGCACATTAGTTGTCCATTGACTGCTTTCTCGTATGTGTCTTGACCAGGGGACTACAGCAGAGTGAGCAATCCCTTGTTCAAGCCAGAGACCCTGGGCCAGTAGCCACGGCCACGGTCAGAGCTGCCTGGCCAATGCAGGTTCGCATTTGATTTGGATAGACGGTAATGAAACAACGGAGCCAAGAACTGGTGGGCCATTATCTTTATCCTAGCTTGCACCCGATGGGCAAGAAATACACACAGTGGGAAAACACTTCCCTTTCCATTCAGGACTCCCAAAGCCACTTACTTATCCGAGTATCCTAGAATCAAAGTTTTCAACCTCACCAGCCTTATTCACCTTTGTTCCCCATCTCCTTCTCTCTGCACAAACTGGCTTCTCCTTCAGCATTCCACCATCTTGGCTGCTTCTCCTCTCCTCCACATGGCTTTTCTCTGCTCTCCTCTCTAATGCTAATCTCAAGAACCAAGAGAGAGAGAGAGAGAGCAAGCCCGGTCTGCCCCATTTTATAGTGTAGAAATCCAAACCTTTAAGCCAATCTACAATAAGAAAGTCTCTGATACAAAGCCACTTATCTAAGGCATAAATGGGATTCCTCATAAGAGTGTACCACCCCTATCATGCAACAGTCAAGGGTGAGGGGAAAAGCTTAGTCTTAAAACTAAGCCTTAGGCTATAATGACTTTGCCAGCTTACAGCCTATCCCCCAAACCCAATGCAAACTATAAGCAAGCAAACATATATATCATATTTACAAACTTATTTGACCAACACCATGCTCAAGCCAGCAAACCTACATTCAACTGGTGAGCCTATGCTCAAGCTGAACAAGCCAGTGCTCAAGCCTGTGACCTCGGGGTTTTGAACCTGGGTCCTCTGCATCCCAGACTGACAGTCTATTCATTGCGCCACTGCCTGGTCAGGCTAAGAGGACCCACTTCTTACATCATAGGACCCAAAGTTGATGTTATTGGACCTGTATTCTCTCAATGATGACCCTCTATACTGTCACAAGACTTAGAGCAGATACGACAGAATGCCCTACACTGTGAGGTAAAGAACCTGGCCATGAACTCACAAGAAGCAAAAATTATGACACCCTCTCTACTCAGGGAGGGACTTCTCCTCACACAGGTTCCATAGTGGTGGGACAGGAGCTCCTGTTCTCTCTATGAGACTGTTAGCCACATTCACAACAAAGAGAACTGATGTGGCAGCACTCCCTATTATGTCAAATGGGACTACTTTCCACAATGACAGGACCCCTGAGTTTCACAAGTCAGAGCCTTCTTCCCTGTGAGAGGATCCCCTACTCCTGCTACCTCACTATCTTATATTCCTTGGGACATTAATTCACCTTGAGCATGTATATACGTTGAACATCTCTTGTTATCCGATTAAGTTTTTTGTAAAGTACCCGTACCTCAATTTCATGTGTTTACATAGGACACCAAGTGCAGATGACTTTTGAAGAGTTTTATTAATGGAGATTTATTAAATATGCCGGCCACATATAGCTGACATGGGGCAATCTGAAAACCCGAATCATATGTCCCAAAAATATTTCAGGGTTTGTTTATATACCCTTGATCACACATGGGAGGGGGAGAGCATGAAATCATGGCACAAGCTCACAACATTTGTTTAGGGGATACATGGAAACATTAAGACTTCTAAGGTAACACAATCAAAGATGTTTACAAATCTTTTAGGGTTCATCTTCTCTAGAGGTATTTTACTCTCAAGATTCCAGGAAGGGGGAGGAACTACAATCAATGTAAACTGGTATGGAAATTTTGTCTCCTATTGAAAGAGAAGAAGTTTCTCGTTTAACCTTTATTTTAGATTTAAAACTAAATGACCCATTGTTCTTGCAAGCCAGAAACTTCTAAGTTCTTCTCCCTCCCCTCCCCAAAGGAAAGATGGGACAGGAAAGCCTGACCTTTCCTTCTAGAATATCAATATTAATTTTTCAGCTTGTTGGTACCTTACAACAGTTAATGTTATTATTAGTCCAGATGTTAGAATTTGCAAGGTACAAAGAAAGAAATAATTTTTTATCCTTTACAGTGTGGATGAGCCAGACATTTGAAAATAGAGGCTGGGACACTAAGCTCTGGAAAGAGCTGTAGCTGAGAGGTCTTATGCATAAGCTGGCAAGGGTGAGCATTATTTTGGTTTACTGACAGCTTTTTGGTTAATTTTTGTCAGGGTTGGTAGAATTTAGTAGTGCTGCAAGTTATGTTTCTCTCTTCCTCATTTACATTGGCATGTAAATATATCTGAGAAGCAGCCTGCTTGGACATAGAGTTATGAGTTTTCTTTATTGAGTCTTGGCTCTTTACATTGTGAGCATTGGGTTCGACTCCCACATTGTCATGTAACTCCCACATTGTCATGTGACTCCATCTTTGGAGTTTGGCTACGAAGTCTCGGTTAAAGATCCAGATTCTGTCTCCAGGGTCTGTGTTCAAATCTGTAATCGGATGTGTGGCTGTGTATCTGGGTTGTGGGGTCTCTTTGTGTGCATCTTTGTGTCCTGGTTTCTAGTGTGGGGTCCATATGCAGCTCCAGCTATACGATATGACATCTGGAATCTAATGTTCAATGTGCTGTGTCAGTGTCTGGCATCTGGCATTTGGGTTCCATGATGTAGCTTGGGTTTGGAGAACAGTGTTTGGTTTGGGGCTTAGGGTACCACTTTGGGTTTGGGGGTCAGTCTAGCATTCAGATGGAGGAGTGTAGGGTCTATGTTTAGGATCCCAAGTCAGTATGTGGCCTCTGTCTAGTGTCTGTCAAATAATGGTTGACATGTTAACGTAGACAGGTACTTAGGTATTGATGGGGAAATAGAGCCAAGGGAATCAGACATTCTGTTTTATTAAACTCAGAATGCCTGCTTCAGGAAGAAGCTTCAACATTCCATTTAGTTTAATGTGTTAGACGGCTTAAATATTCATAGGGTTGAGGAATCCATTGTGTCCTTAGAAGTCCATTTTTCTCTGAGCCCTCCAGACTTAGGTCTGGGAGGAGGTTTCCCAAGGCACTGCCTGTGGGGTGTTGGGAGAAGCAATGGGGAAACAGTTGCATCATAGGAGAGGTACCATGGAAGTCAAAATTGGGCGGGAAAAACTGAGGCTCAGACTCGAGGGTGTTTCTGGTAGGGAAAACTTGTCCTTCCCAGCTTAAGAATAGAAACATAGTCCTAGCAGAGATCTGGGCCTTTTGTTTGTTTATCCTTTTTTTCTGCCTTCCTGCTGAGAGAAATACACTGGCCATGTTGTGGACGGATCACTCCATTTTCCACAGGTTTTAAAATTTTCTCCATTCATTTGAGACAGAGAAAGAGAAGCATCCACTCATTGCTCCACTTAGTTGTTCAGTTTAGTTGTGCACTCATTGGTTGCTCCTTTCAGGTGCCCAAAATGGGGCTCGCACCTGTGACCCTGGCATTTGGGACAATGCCCTATACACTGAGCCACATTGCCAGTGTCCCATAGGTTTTTTAAAATGTATTGTTTTAATTATCATTGATTTGAAGTTATTTTATATTTCCAATTGAGATGTATTTGATGGGTTATTTAGAAAGTGTCATTTATACCTTAAAACATAAGGAGCTCTTAGGTCTCATTTATTACTATTTTTTAGGTTAATGGACATGAGAACAAGACATTTTATATTCTTTCAAACCTTGAAACTTATTGTAAGTTGCTTTCTGTTGCTTTAGGGTCCCTTTTTAATATGTTTGAATTGTGCTTCTCTGTTGTCACCTCGTGCACATACTAGTTTCAGAAGAGAACTTAAGTACAATCACCTTAGTGTTAGATATGAAGACTGCAAGGAGCAGCTCATTGACACCCATGCCTTATTGCTTGTGTCCAATAGATTTTGGGGTTTCCCAACAAGAAGCAATCTGTCAAGTGTATCACATGTTCTCAAATTAGCTGCATGTTATCCGTGTCACCTTTATGAACCTAAGATTCTGTCTGACCTGTGGTTGTGCAGTGGATAGAGCATCGATTTGAACACTGAGATTGCTGGTTTGAAACTCGGGGCTTGCCAGCTCAAGGCACATGTGAGAGGCAACTACTCTGAGGTAATGCTTTCAGCTCCTCCCCCCTTTCTCTCTATCTCTTCTCTCTAAGATCAAGAAATAAACTTTTTCAAAAAATCTATGGTTCAGTTTTTTGGATTTATTTAATTTTTTTTGGATTCTTCTGAAGTGAGAAGCGAGGAGGCAGAGAATCAGACTCCCGTGTGCACCCAACCGGGATCCACCTGGCAAGCCCACCAGGGGGCGATGCCTGGCCTATCTGGGGCATTGCTCTGTTGCATTCAGAGCCATTCTAGCACCTGAGGCAGAGGCCAGGGTGCCCGGGCCAACTTTGCTCCAATGGAGCCTTAGCTGCAGGAGGGGAAGAGAGAGAAAGGAGAGGGGGAAGGGTGAAGAAGAAGATGGACACTTCTTCTGTGTGTCCTGGCTGGGAATCGAACTTGGGACTTCCACATACTGGGCCGACACTCTACCACTGAGCCAACTGGCCAGGGTCTGATATGTTGTATATACCCATATTAACCTCATTATCTTATAATTTTGGGAATTTGAGTTTCCCTAGAGCATGTATTATACATTGAATATCTCTTGTTCATCTGATTATTTGACCTATTAGCCCCGCTGCTAGGAATTTCAAAGTATGAGAAAATTTTTTTCATTTCATTGCTCATAATGTTGATGAGGCAGCACATGACATGAATGGCTGGGACACAAACTTCTGGAGAATCCTGCAACTGAGATCATGGACATGTGTTGGCTAGGGTAAGCATTATTTCTGTTACCTCTGTCAGTTACTTGGTTTATTTTTGTAAGTTTGTGTTGGATAAACATGTATTTTTTAGGTTTGCTTGCTTATATTGGGGCAGCACCATGTGTGCATAGTCTATGGGAGGCTGCAGGGACTTGCTCTCAGGGCAGCAGATTGCAAATTTCAGATTGCCTGCCAGAGCGGAAAGGTCCATTGTTTGTTATTGTTTGCTAGAGAAGGTTTGTTTTTCCCCTAGCCTGTTTTGCTGGGGAGTCCAGAGCAAGGGAGGGGGAGAGAGAGAGAGAGAGAGTGCTGAGGGGATTGGGAGCTATGAAGTTTTGACCCGGCCTGTTTGGCTGGGGAGTGCTGAGGCTGATGGGGGCCTGTGAGTCTGGATGAGTCCAGAGAGTAAGAGGGAAGTGGTCTTCTGTCCCAATAGAGCTCGAGCTCTACTTCTATCAGGCATCCCCGATTCGACTTCCCCGCACAGTGGTACACTCCTGCTTATCAATCAGCAGGACTGGCAGCCTTTTACTCTTGAGGTGGCTATGAGGATTCTACTTATCAGTGCCAAGACCAACTGCCACTGAGGAAAGACATGACTGACACACAAGTGAGTTGCAAGAATCACACAGGCAATTACTCACAATCCTTTTGGCATGCCTGGGTACAGCCTAAGGGGGCCCCGTTGGTGTGCTCCTCTCAGCTATCTTTGGTCAGAGCAGTGTGGAGACAGTCCACATTCACGTTGAAGTCTGGGAGACTACCTCGGCAGGGGGGACCCTTAACTTTAGTACCTTTTCTGACCAATGCCTTCTAAGAGGTGTCAATCTACAGGATTATCACCTCAAACCACCTTTTTGAGAGTTCCTCGCAGGGAGCCCTGTTTATGTTAATCTACTAAAATGTCACATCAAACCACTTTTAAGGTGTTCCTAGGGAAGCTTCTTGTTTATGTTAACTACAGAGTTATGACATCAAACCACTTCTTATCTACATTTAACTTCACACACACTAACTGGGCCCTGCTTGAAAGTCAGAATCTGTTTGTCATATCTGTATACACTATATTAACTTCTATTCAGATGGCATAACTTTAATTTTTTTAATTGCTTTTAATATTATATCCTGACTATTTTTTATATATCTTCCATAGTTTTCTATATTTCTATATATTTAATTACTATAACTGTACTAAGGTACCAAAAAGCTGCAAAATTAATATTGATATTCTAGGAGAAAAGGTAAAGTTTTTCTGTCAGGCTTTCCTGTCCCATCCTTCCTTTGGGGAGGGGAGGGAAAAGAATGTAGAAGTTTCTGGCTTGTAAGGACAATGAATGGGTCATTTAGTTTTAAATCTAAAATAAAGGTTAACTGAGGGACTTCTCTTTTAATAAAAGACAGAATTTACATAACACCCCACATTGATTGTACTTCCTCCCCACTTCCTGGAATCCTGAAAGCAACATACCTCTAGACCAGTGATGGGCAATCTTTTGAGCTGGTGTGTCAAAATTCGCCAAAATACCGAGCATAAATTGGGTAGTGTGTCACTTTAAGAAAAACGGCATAACTGGAAGTCCCAGAACTAGACGCTCTGTGTCGGAGTTTTGTTGTTTTGGCCTACAGACCTCCAGCACAGAGTGTCTACACTACAGCAAATGTTTTATCCTCGGCTACTTACTGCACCTGGCCATGTAGGAGCCGAGGATGAAATGTCCTTTTTGGCATGCGGCCCCATACTTCTCTGGTATGCAGCTGCATGTGGCCATGAGTCATCGAAAACGGCTAAGCGTGTCAGTGTTGACACACGTGTCATAGGTTCGCCATCACGGCTCTAGGCAAAGGAGGGGAAATAGATACTAAAAGATTTGTAAATATCTTTGATTGTATTACCTTGAAAGTCTTAATGTTTTTGTGTAACCCCAAAACCAGTAGTTCTTAACCTTTGAGGTACCGAACCCACAAGTTTCATATGCGCATTCACCCTTCTTTAGTGATAAATATGACTTTTTTTCCAAATTCAAGACATAGGTATACCTTTTTTTACTGGTGCACAAAATGAGCCATGCACGAACATCACCTTGCTCAAAGAACAAAACCAACAAAGTGCATGAACTCACAACAAATTACGGTATTACTTTATTCTGGCCTCCGTGGCAGAGGCTTCTCCGAACCTAAGACTGACTCATCGAACCCCTAGGGTTTGATAGAACCCAGGTTAAGAACCACTGCCCTAAACAAATGTTGTGGGCTAGTCAACACAATGGGCTAGTCAACAATTGTGTCATGCTTGCCCCAGCCTGTGTGTGATGAAGAGTATATAACCAGCCTCTGAGATGTATTTGGGACACAAGATTTGGGTCTGCAAATGCTCTGCTCCATGTCAGCTATATGTGGCCGGCATATTTAATAAATCTCCTCCTTAAATAAAACCCTTCAAAATTTATCTGGACTTGGTGTCTCTACGTAAAGCCGTGGAAGAGAGGTACGGTACTTTTCAGCATCTGGGGTACAGTACTTTATAACATAACCTTATATCACTGCAACATCTTCCCTGCCTGTTTGCTCACCCACCGTTAAGAGACTTTAATAAATGTAATGGCCCAGGGTTCTCTGGCTCCACAGTTCCTTTACTATCTGCCCAAATCCAATGTGAACCTGCAAGGCCACAGTGACAGCACAGCCACTGGTCTTACAAATTGGTAGAATGTAGTAGTGCTGCTAGTGATGTTTCTCTATCCTACATTTACATTGGTAGTGAAATATATTTTGAAGCTCGCTGCTTGGACCTAGGGAGTCATGATATTTCCTTTATGGAGTCCTAGCTGTGTTTGCATTGTGAACATCTGGTTCAACTCCAGCGTCTGCCATGCAGCAAGTGGGTCCCATCATTTTGGCGCCGTGTTTGAAGTTTGGTTACAGGGTCTTGGCTACAGATCAGGAGTCTGTCTCCAGCGTGTGTGGTCAAATCTGTATTCTGCTGTTCATCTAGGGTCTGGGGTTCCTTTGTATGTAGCCTCATGTCCCAATTTCCAGTTTGGGGTCCACAAGCAGCTCCAGTTCTAGGGTGTGATTTATGGACTCTGGAGTCCAAGGTGACGTGTCAGTTTCTGTCATTTGTGTTTCCTAATCTCAGTTGGCTCAGTAGACCAGTGTTTGGTGTTTGGTGCAGAGTTCATTTTTGGTTTGGGGGTCCGTCCAGTGTTTAGCTTAAGTCACCTAGGATCCATGGGGCCCGGATTCTGTGTAAGACCTGGTGTCTGGTCATTAATAGTTGTTGTGTTCATGTTGGCAGGAAGCTAGATATGGATGGGGAAAGAGAGCAAGGTGAATAGGAGATTCTAGTCTATTGTATAAAACTGGGAATGCCCGCTCCAGGGAGAAGCCTAAAGATTCCATTTAGTCTGATAGAAGGCTCCAGTATTTATAGGTTTGATGGCACATTAGAGAATCCATTGTGTCCATTGTGTCCTGAGAAGTCCATTTGCTCCATCAGCCCTCTAGCTCAGGTTTGGCAAGAATTTACCCAAGGCACTGCCGGTCAGGTGTTTTGGGGAAGCAAGATGGAATTGGTTCCATTGTAGGAGAGTTAGAAAAGGGAAGAAAACATGTGAGGTTCAGACTTGAAATTATTTGTGGCAAAAAAAAAAAAGGTAGTCCTTCTTAGGTGAAAAATAGAAACATGGTCAGAAAAGAGATCTGGGGCTTTTCGTTTGTTTGTTTTTCTGTTCTTTTTTTTCTGCCTTTCTGTGTTCTAAAGTAGCTCAATCTGCTGGTTACAGAGAGACATCAAGGCAGAATACAGAAGAAATTTTAGGAGATTTATTAATAAGCTGGCTACAGACATGACTTACACAGGATACAGCTTTCCCAAATCATGCAGCCTTGAATATAGCTCTGAGGCCAGTTATATAGCCATGATCACATACAGGTTGGGGGAAAAGGAGGGGGCGCACAATACAAAAGTTATTTACTGATAAGCTTGCAACATTATCTATAGGATCTATTAAAAGGAAAAACATTCCTACATATCAAGACTACAAGATAACACAGTAGTGATGTTTTACATACTAACATAGTAGTGATAAATGTTGTTTTACATATCAAAGACATTCCCAAATCTTCCAGGGTTTACACTTATCTTTGTGGCTATCGCCATGGGAAATGAAATGTTTATGTTTAGTCTAGGATAAGGAGAGAAGCTAAATGAAATTACTTTTGCTGAAAGTGCTGGGGCTAGTTTATTAAAAAACCTAATAAGCTAGTCCCTGCTTGCTTAGTTGCAGATATAAAGAATCTCAGAAGGATGATTATTAGAAAGCATATAAAATGTTACAGAATACAGGTTTGCTTTTTTGTTTTTTTTCTCAGAAAGGAGGGGTAAGGGGGCTTGGCTCTTCTTTTTGAAATACCAGTATCAACAGTTTTGTAGTTCCTTGACACCTTAACACATCTGTTGAAATGCACTAGCCCCTTGGTCCAAACCGCAGCTCGCGAGCCACATGCAGCTCTTTGGCCGCGAGTGTTTAGCAAAGGCCAGTTTAGGATTACCCTGATTCAGTTAATAACAATGTACCTACCTGTATAGTTTAAGTTTAAAAATTTTGGCTCTCAAAAGAAATTTCAATTGTTGTACTGTTGATATTTGGCTCTGTTGACTAATGAGTTTGCTGACCACTGCACTAGCTATGTCGCAGATCTGAGAGATATAGTTGTAAATTCCTTGTTCACTTCTCTTAGATGCTGAAACCTGGGATGGAACCCACAACTTTGGCACACAGGGAGGACACTCCATGCACTGAGCCATCTGTCCAGGGTGTTAGAGATGGAATCAAGCAAGACTTGTGAATACAAAATACCTCAGCAAGGCAACTTTAATAACTTCAGAATGCCATGCCGCTGCTATTGAAAGCCAGCCAGCAAGTGCCCAGGCAGGGGGCAAATTCTGTTTTTATACCTAACGCAGGCCCTAGGATGTTGAGTCTTGCTCCATTGGCTGGAGTGTTGACCGTACAATCTTATTCTTTCTTGATTGGCTAGTTTATTTTTTATTTTTAGCTGAGAGAGACAGAGACAAATAAGGACAGACAGTAAGGGAGAAGCATCACATCTTTATTGTGATTCCTTAGTTTTTCATTGCTTTCTCATGTGCCTTGAAGCGGGGGAAGACTCCAGCAGAGCGAGTGACCCCTTGCTCAAGCCAGTGACCATGGGGTCATGTCTTTGATCCTATTCTCAAGCCAGCAACCTCATACTCAAGTTTGGTGAGCCAGCACTCAAGCCGGCAACCTTGGGATTTTGAACATGGGTCCTCTGCGTCCCAGTCCAATGCTCTATCCACTGTGCCACCACCTGGTCAGGCTTGATTTGCTACATTAAATGTTTGTGTCAAGGTGGAAGGGAGAGATGTGGATACTATTAACTAGGTAAGGGGGTTGAGGAATGGTTGGAAAATACTGGATGACCAAATGAAGGGGAATAGGAGATAGGTAAATACGTTAGCTATTTCTCATTCTACTCCCCAGTCAGAGGAATCTGAATAAAGGTGGTTGGGAATTAGTTGAAGAACTTGAGTTAAGCATTTTCTTCAAGGGCAACATAGGGATTTTTTTGTTGTTATCTTTCAGTTGAAATTATTTTATAATTCCTGTTGCGAAGTTTGTTGCAAGTTATATAAAATTGTACTTTTAAGTATAAGGACTTCCTGGTTTATATTAATAGCAACTTCAAGGGTAACTCATGAGGAGGAAACATAGGTTATGTAATTTCAAATCTTTGAAGTTTGTTGTCATTTGCTGTCTAGTGCAATATGATCCCTTTTAAATGTATTTTCATTGTGCACTATTAGGTTCTGTGTATCTTGGGAATACCCCCTTTGGTGGTGGTCAGCCGGAACAGGGAGGTGTATGTGCATTATGTCAATGGTCAGTCCACTTAAGTGCTTTTAAATTTGATTTTTAATCTCTGTACTGACTTGTGTGTGTGTAGGAATCTATTGGTTCTGATTTTCTATCCCTAAAGGAGAGTTGGATGAAACCTATGGTTTTTCCTTGACCAGGTAGCCAAGTTAGTTAAAGCGCCATTCTGATACATCAAGGTTGTAGGCTTGATCCTTAGTCAGGGGACAAGGAATGCATGAGAATATTGGTATTGTCATAGTTGGAGGTTAGCAGTTATAATAGGTGTGGGTGCCATATTATTGTAGTCTGAATTTTCCATTTTATAATGATATATCAAACAGAGCTTATTTTTGCAAGGTTAGGTACTTGCTCTCATCGACATAAGAAACATGAAGATTTGTTTGGAGTTTTTAGGAGTTTATTTGAGCGAGATTAACATGACTCTAGACATTTGGGATGAAGATCTTCAGTTCTACAACGACTCTCAGTGTAGCACTTTTTTATTTTTATTTTATTGTATTTTAAAAGTCATTTTCAAGAATATAGATAGATAGATAGATAGATAGATAGATAGATAGATAGATAGAAGAGGGGAGGAACAGAAAGCATCAATTTTCATATATGCCTTGACCAGGCAAGCCCAGTCTTTTCTAGTATGTATGTATGTATTTATATAATTAATTCATTTTAGATAGTGGAGAGAGTGAGAAAGAGAAACAATTTCTTCAATGCGTGTAAAGTAAAATAAAGGAGGGAAGATTCCACAAGAGACTGAGAAAGCAAGGGCTGGACGGGATGAGCAAGTAGGGCAGTTTCTGCTCTCACCGTTTTGCCCGAGGGGACTGTCAGGGGCAGGTCAAAAGTATGATCCTATAGATGCACAGTCACCAGACACAGCTCAATGAAGGCAAAAAGAAGCCTTTCTGTCAAGAAGTCTTTTGGTCAAGAAAGTATTTGCCAGGGGTGTGAGTTTCACCTCAACCTGTTTAATTTGGAAATTTTTATCGGATCAGGAGGTCACATTCCATCAAACACTTTTTTCCCAGTGTGTAACTCCTCCTGGTGTCTAGAAACAAACTCATTTTCAGTGTGGCTATTTCTTTTAGAGTGCTATGTGAATTTCAATCAGAAATGTAACTTTCATCAGAAATGTATGGTAGCCTGACCAGACGATGGTGCATTGGATAGAGCACTGAATTGGGACATGGAGGACTTAGGTTCGAGGTCCCGAGGCTGGGTTGAGCGTGTGCTCATTTACATTGAGCACGGGGTCACTGGCTTGAGTAGGTTACTCGCTCTGCTGTAGCGACTCCCCCATCCCCCACCCCACCCCGCAAACCAGTGCAGCTAGTAATTCCAGGTCCTGAGGGAGAACAATGCAGAATTAAGAAAATAGACTCACCCGAAGAAAGAGGATGGGATCAGGAGGCCTCTGCAATGCTGATGGCAAGATCAGATAGAGAGCCCTGGTCTTTGCTTTATTATATAGCATAGACAATTAAAGCCTTTAAGCCAATATATAAATAGGGAAGTCTCTGATACAAAGCCATTCAACCGAGGCATAAATCGGATTCCTTATAAGAGTACACCACCCTACATCATGCAACAGTCAAGGGTGTGAGGAAAAGCTGTGTTGAAAAGATCTTAGTATTAAGAGATGTTACTATTAAGAGTGGGAAAGGCTGTTTTAAATTAAGCCCTTAGGCTATAAGGACCTCGCCAGCTTACAGCCTGTTTCCCACAGGAGGCCTCATTCTCCACCACCACCCCCACCTACCTCGACCAGCATGGCAGTGTACATCACGTGCACAAAGCAAAGTGCAGGTTCTTCTCTGAGCCCTCCAGCATGTGCGCTATCCACAGGTCCAGGTACTGAACCCTGGTGTCCAGCTGCACTGTGATGTTCTACACTTGTGGATGAAGGTGGGTCACTTATGCCTGGACAGCAGGCAGCTCCCACCAGCTTAAGCTGCCTCGCACATGCATGCCTGACGTGGCTGCACCATTTGGGACCCACTGTGCAGGGGACAGTGGCCAGAGAGGCCACAGGTTGCATCTGGGTTGGGGCCTGTCCTGGGAAACACAGGGTTGGCCCCTGCCGTCAGCGTTCCCCACCACCCCCAGCCCCTGATCTGACTCCTGATGAGCCTTTGGAAGGGCCCCTTCCCCCTGGGCCAGAGCAGCTTCAGCCTGGGGTCCTGTTACCCCTCCAGGATCCTCATAAAACAAGGGTAACATGAAAGAGGTAAGAGGTGACATGCTCTGTACTCAAAGTAGGGACGGAAAGGCAAGAATTAACATGGAAATGGCTATCACACCTGCACAGTCAGGAGGGAGCTGGGTTTCCACCACATGACCCCCACCAGTTGAGGGAAAGGAACAATGTTTGTGGGGTGCAGGGCAGACCTACTACGTGTGCACAGGGGCCTCAGACTCATCGCCATGGTCCCTGGTGCTACGCCCCGAAGCAGACACCCTGACAGGCGAGTGAGTCACCTGCTGCGTCGCCCCAACTGAGCAGGGACTGGACAGAACAAGTGGCCCTCGGACGATGCACACCGGATTCGCACTGATGCTGGACCCATGGCCCAGCCAGACACCCCTAATGGCAGGGTGATGCTCGCCGGTTCCCCAGGTGTCTGTGTCACCCCTGTTCCTGTTACTAACACATGGGAGCCCACGCTGCTGATGGCAGGTATGTCACCAGAGTCACAGTTGCTTGCCCTGCAGGACAATGAGCCCCACCCCAGTGCCCTTCCTGACACAGGCTGCGGTGACTGTGCTGGCTGCACGCATTCCTAGGCACCTAACTGTGCTTAGGAATGTGACTTCCCCAAATCCCACACGAGGCACTCTGCCCAGCTTTCCAGGCGGCAACCTGGGCAACTGAAACTCAGAGCAAAGGATAGTTACATAGGACACAGCCCTCAGCCCAGCATGTGGGGGGTGTGCTGCTTGTCCATCTGCCAGTCTTGTCCAGGGACAGAGCAGAAAACACAGGCCCAGGAAGCAGAATTCTGGTGTGACCTGCCCTCTGCAGCCCGGCATGGGGGCCCTCAGCTGTGCCCCATGCCAGGACCATATAGCCTGCTGGATGACCCCACATAGCCCAGGTCGCCATGGATGAATCAGGTGGGGGGGTCTTCCTCTCCATGCCCCACAGGTACTCCTCCTCCCCTAAAACCTCCAATTCAAACAGGGAGGAGGGGCTGTGGATGACAGGGTCATGGCCCAAACTGGATTATACAAGACAGACTTCACCGTTCTTAGGTTTCATTTCTTTAACCCTGCCAGCATAAGTTTCATTTCAGGGCTTGCGGCAGGTGACCAACCACAAAGGAATGTCCGATGAAGTCATGAACGGTTGAAACTGCTGCCAAATGAAAATGCACCAACATCCATAATTGGTGAAAAGCACCCCTGAGCCCAGCGATAGCAACAGCCAATCAGCAAATGCCCTGCTTCCCTTCCTACTTCCCTAAACCTAGCCCTTAAATCATGGCCTAAGTCTGTAGCCAGGGCCACTATCCCTTACAATATAGTCCAGCAGGTTTCCTTTCATTAAAGCAGGAGTCGGGAACCTTTTTGGCTGAGAGAGCCATGAATGCCACATATATTAAAATGTAATTCCATGAGAGCTATACAATATGTTTAACACTAAATACAAGTAAATGTATGCATTTTATGTTAAGACCAACACTTCTAAAGTACAATAAGTCTCTGAATTCTTTTTAAAAACGTTATGCTGTTGCTAACCAATGATGAATAAAGTACTTCTTACCATTAATACGACTTTTGATGCTGCATGGTTTTGCTGATGGCTTTGTAGTCTGGTTAATATGTGGTGAGTGAGGTTAAACTTCATGAAGGCGTTGAGACTTCCATCCATTAAATGTGATCGTAGGTTGGTCTTAACGTTCTTTAGATGTGAGAAAGACTGCTCACATGCATTCGTAGAAACAAACATTGTCACTACAGCAATACTCACACACTGCAGTGTGTGGTATATAACAGGAAGCACGTTCCAAATTTTGACAATCAGCTGGTCCGCGGTTTGAAGTTTTATCAATTCTCCTAACTTGTATTTGCTCGCCAACTCTGCTTGCTGTCATGCAAGTTTTTCCAAATCTTCATTCAGTGACTTGAACTTATTTACCCACATGTCTGAGGCCTTCAGGTAAGCAGCTTGTAGCTCCAAATCTCTGACGGAGACATGGGGGGTGGAGGGTAACTCAGGTCGGCACTGTCGACTGCACACTCGTGTGGATGGGTGATGAACTTAAAAAGACGAGTGCACTCACAAAATTTTCCAAAGTGCGCTTTGAATGACTGCAGGGGATTAGATGTGAAGCCTGCTAGCTTCTGGAGATCAAGATGTTGAACAGGATCACTTGCTGTGCATGTATCTTTAAACTCCCCCAGTTTTACAAAGTGTAGTAAATGACCTGTTTCAATGTGGGCGATAAAGAATTCCAGCTTGTTTTCAAATGGGATAAGACTATTTCCAACACCTTGCATTTTCACATTGAGCTGGTTCAGATGTTCAGTCATGTCCACGAGATAATAGAACTTCAGGAGCCACTCAGTGTTAGCTACCTCAGGATGCTTGACGTTTTCCATTTTCAAGAAAAGTCCAGATTTCGCTCAGACAAGCCTCGAAAAGGCTGAGCACCTTCCCTCTTGACAACCAACGCACATTGCTGTACAGAAGATCAGGATAATTATTAACAACTTCATCCAGCAGTGTTTTAAACTGGCGATCATTTAAAGCTTGGGCAACAATAAAGTTGACCGCCCAAATGACCAGCAACATCAGTTCACCAAGCTGCTCGCCACACATCTGAGCACAAAGTGCAACCTGATGTAGGATGCAGTGAAAACTTAGGATGGGTCTCTTCATGTTCACAAAGAAATGCTATGAATCCTGTTTTTCCCCGTCATGCACAGAGCACCATCAGTACACACCGAAATAAGTTTCTCCATTGATATTTTTCTTTAGCAAACTCACTGAAAGACTGGAATAAATCCTCCCCCTCTTGTTGTCTCTTTCATAGGCAATACAGCAAGGCTTTTTTCACGTAGTGTGTCACCAATAGCATACCTTGCAATCACGGTGAACTGGGATAAATGGCTTACGTCTATTGAATCATCCAAAGCGAGAGAAAAGAATGGTGCTGCATTTATGTCCTTCACTTGTGTTGCCTCAGTTTGATTTGCCATCATGATGGTATGATCGTGAACAGTTCTTGCCAAGAGAGGCATGTCTTTTATTCATTTGATTATTTTGTCTTTATCCGAAAAGTCGTCAAAAAGTTCATGGCAACATCAAGCATGAATGTTTTGGCATAACCATCTGTGAATGGCTTTCCATTTCTCACAATTGCTAAAGCACAAGCAAAGCTTGTGTGGGTCCAAACACGGACTTGCTGCTGACTAGCTTGCACTCTGCACAGTAGCTCTTGACATGCTTTCTTCCTGCTGTCCCCCACTGGATATTTCGATGCAAATGTAGTATGGCATGTGTCGAAGTGCCGATTTATATTTGACTGTTTCATCGATGCAATTTTATCTTTGCATATTAGACACTGCAGAACCTGTTCTCTCCAAAGGCGAATTCCTCTGTCCATTCCTGCTGAAAAGTACGATACTCATCATTTTTTCTTTTGGCCATCTTCTTCATCAAAAGGGTTTCCGCAATCAGCTAGCTGACTACTTGATTAAAACGAGGTAAATTTACTTCCTGACCTCACAACACATTATGCATTATCCAATAAATATTTGGTGTTGTCCCGGAGGACAGCTGTGATTGGTTCCAGCCACCCGCAACCATGAACATGAGCGGTAGCAAATGAATGGAATGTAATACATTAGAATGTTTTATATTTTTATCGTTATTTTTTTATTAAATATTTGTCTGCTAGCCAGATGCAGCCATCAAAAGAGGCACATCTGACTTGGGAGCCATAGGTTCCCGACACCTGGGCCAGGGGATTGCCCTGCTACGGAAAGCCTGAGCTAGCCATGCTGGTCACAGAGAACAAGGTGCTGAGCTTTCAGGAAGCGTGCTCTCCCCAAACTCCTCAGGTGTCTGCCGGATGACTGAAATTTCTTCCCCAACCACCTGACCTTTATGGTTGAGACTCCCCTTCCAACGGAGTGGATTTCCAAGGCCTGGCGCTAAAGCAGCCCAAACGCAACTTACAGACAGAAAGCTGTTTTGTCCTGGGAGCTGTGGATGGCAGGGACCACAGCCCAGCGCGGATGGTCCCCACGATGGCTGAGTGGGGCCCCACCTGGTGTCCAGCCACACCTGGAGCCGCAAGCGAGTGACGCAGTTGGACAGGAGGCGCAAAAGCCCAAACATCTTCTCCCGGGCTTGCACCACAACGCGCAGGGCTGCGCGCACAGTGGGCACTGATACATGCGTGTCTAACGTGGACCCTCGGGTGGGAGGAGAGCCGACCTGCACAACAAAGACGAACCGGCCTTTAGAAAGCCGCCAGAGCGCCGTGCATCTGGACGGAGTCAGCAGCAAAAAAGGGATGCAAGATATGGGGAACGGATGGCTGGGAAAGCGAAGAAGCTGGCCAGACCCGTGAACAGGGATGCTGCTACCTGGGCCGGGGTCGCTCCAGCTGCAGCGTGCTCCGTGACACGACGTCCGGCACCGAGAGACACCCCCCCCCCGCCCCCCACCAGGCCTCCAGGGCAACCCTAGCCAGGCTCTCATTTGTGTCAATCATTAGAGTTGAAACACAGCTGGATGATAAAGGCAAAACTGATTCTGTATTTAGGGCCATCACAGGCTGCGGGGGGGTTGAAGGACGGTTGAATAAACAATTACAATACAGCAAGCAGCATGTAATTTTTTAAACTTAAATACAGTGTGTCCGGGCCTGACCTGTGGTGGCGCAGTGGATAAAGCGTCGACCTGGGAACACTGAGGTCGCCAGTTCAAAACCCTGCACTGGTCTGGTCAAGGCACATATGGGAGTTGATGCTTCCAGCTCCTCCCCCCTTTCTCTCTTTCTCTATCTCTCTCTCTCACTCTGTGTCTCCTCTCTAAAATGAATAAATAAATGAATAATTTAAAAAAAAAAAAAAAAAAAAAAAAAAAATACAGTGTGTCCGAAAAGTCATGGTGCACTTGTGACTCTGCGGCCTTTCAAAAGTGCACCATGACGACTTTACGGACACACTGTATATAGATTATGTATGCCCAGGAACTTCAGTTGCATAAACAATAAAATAAACTATCTCACTCTTAACTGTTAATGTTTTGTGCAGATCTTCCCAGGACTGGACATACCACATACATAGTCACATTCAATAAATGTTTAGTGAGTAACATATACCTATATAGTTGGAACACATATAGGATTATAATATAATTTTGTACTTTAGGTTTTTCGGTTAAGTAACTTGTAGATCTTACCAAACCACCTTATTTTTGACAGCTACATAGTATTTCATTGTGTGCACCATAATTATCACTATTGATGTATACTTCGGTTCTATGTTTTCTTTATAAGTACTGCTGCAGAAAACACCACTGAATGTTTTTACATTCTCTTATAATTCTAAGGTAAATATTACCCAATGGAATTGTGTTGACCATAAAATTTTTTACATATTGCTCCCCTATTTAATGTTTGAGGGCACTGTTGTTTAAAAGTAAGAAATCTAACAGAAAAATTCAGCAAAGATAAACATGCCTTTCACAAAACTGCAATTATATATGATTAATGAACATGTGAAACTATGTTTAACTTTGATAGTAAAAAGTTATTTAATAACCCTTTAAAAAGTAGACCAACTTTGTACACACTAGATTATCAAATACTCAAAATAATTCCCAGAGTTGACATGGGTGTGGAAAAAATGCACTTTTTACAGGATGTACAGATTTTCAGACTTAAAGAATTTTGGGGATGGCAATCTGACAACTGTATCAAAAGCCTTCGAAAATATGCCTACCAGTTGTCTCATAGATTCTAGTTACTGGAGTGGAGTCTCCTAAGATTAGTATTCTTCATCATGACAATGACATTTTTATATTCATAACATAAAGACCGTGATCTCCAAGCTGACTTTATTGACTTTAAAAGAATTCCAGAACAAGCAACATTCTAAAATTGGAACATCAGTATTTTGTAAAAAGTCCAATTTCTTCCCCCAGACATTTATTGAATTATGTCTATGCAGCAGTCACTGGACTGGCACTGGAGTTGTCAACTAATACAGCTGCTACTTGAATAAATTCAGCATGGTTCATTCAAATAACTTATGAATCTCTTCTCTGGTATAACTAACACCTTAATTTCTAACTTGAATCAATGAGGTATTGTGGCAGAAATGGGAGTGGGAAATGATAAAATTAAGCGACCTTTGCTTTCCAAAATGTATCTACTGGCTAGGGGTGGGGAAGGAGTGAAGGTTAATAAAGGTAGTGGAGGGATATGGTCATCATTAATCTCACTTTAAGACACCATTGAGAGTCATGGCCAGATAGCTTGGTTGATTAGTGTCATCCGAAAACACAGAGGTTGCCAGTTCAATCCCCGGTCAAGGTACATACAGGAGCAGGCCAATGTTCCTGTCTCTCTCCCTTCGTCTCTCTGTAAAATCAATTAAAAAAAAAAAAAGAAGAATGTTATTCAACTTTGACAACCAAGTATCATCTAAGGAAAAGTTATTGTGGAACAAAGCTGACTTCAAAGAAAATAAGGTAGAAAGAGCTTCCAAATTAGCCCCTACGAATTCTCTGATGCCAGAATTGCCTAGGGTGATTTTTCCTAAAGTGCAATTTGCCTGTTAATGTACTGTCTCTGATGTTCCATAAGAAGACACCTCAGCAAGCCAGTTTGTCTTTGTGGTGATATCTCTGATGTTGAAACATACCTGACCTCTGACTGAAGGCTTCTCCACATTCATTACACTCATAGGGTTTTTCTTCGTTGTGGATACGCATGTGCTGAGCAAGGTGTGAGTTCAGTCGGAAGGTTTTCTGGCATGTATTACACTTGAAAGGTTTTTCTCCAGGATGAATTCTATGATGTTGAGTAAGGTCTGAGGTTAAACTGAAGCCCTTCCCACACTTATGACACTGGTGGCTTCTGGAGGGGCTGTGGATTCTGTGATGGTGGGTGAGGAGCAGGGCCTGACTGAAGGTTTTCCCACACTCCTTGCATTCACAGGGCTCCTCTTGACTGTGAATCCTCTGGTGTCGATTGAGGTGAGAGCTACGCCTGAAGTTCTCTCCACAATGGATACACAGAAAGGGTTTCTCTCTAGTATGGATTCTGAGATGTTCCAAGAGGTCTGTGTTCTGGCTAAAAACTTTCCCACACTCCTTGCATTGATAAGGCTTCTCACCAAGATAGATTTTCTGTCTGACAAGGTGTGAACTTCTCTGAAAGGCTTTACCGCACATGTGACACTGATGACCTTTCTCTCTGGAGCAAACTTTTTGATATCCAGTAGGACTGGAAGTCTGAGATGTTTCAGATCCACAGAGATTTCCTGCCATGTGTGTACCTTCCTGTTTAGTCAGGTCTGAACACTGGATGAATCCCTCCCCTCATTCTGAGCAGCTATAGCTGGTCTTCTTCTTTGATTTGGACTCTTGGCTTTCTAAGTGACAGGTTCATAATGAGCCTCAGGTATTTTTCCAGACAGCTCCATTCCTCCACAAGAGTCTGTCTCTGCACCCAGTGTCCCATTCTCAATTATTGTCTCTTCACCTAAAACATTAAATATAAGTCACCAATTACTAGACGTTTGATGCTTGGGGAAAGGAATATATAATTAGAAGGAAAATATTTAAATCAAACAATGTGTACAAAGTGGAAATTTTGTGGGTGTTGGTGTTTGTATAGAAAATATATGGAATGATACAAAAGAAACTATTTTTTATCTTTCTTTTTATTATTAATTTTAATGGGGTGACATTAATAAATCAGGGTATATTTGTTCAAAAAAAACATCTCCAGGTTATCTTATCATTCTATTATGTTGCATACCCATCACCCAAAGTCAAATTGTTCTCTGTCACCTTCTATCTGGTTTTCTTTGTACCCCCTACTCCCTCCCTCCACCCTGTAACCACCACACTCTTGTCCATGTCTCATAGTCTCACTTTTATGTCCCACCTATGTATGAAATCATGCTGTTCTCAGTCTTTTCCTGTTTTACTTACTTCACTCAGTATGTTATCGAGGTCCATCCATTTTGTTGTAAATGATACGATGTCATAATTTCTTATGGTTGAGTAGTATTCCATAGTATATATGTACCAAAGCTTTTTAATTCACTCGTCCTCTGACTGACACTTGGGCTGTTTCCAGATCTTTGCTACTGTGAACAATGCTGCCACAAACATGGGGGCGCATTTCTTCTTTTCAAACAGCGCTATGATGTTCTTAGGGTATATAAGTGGGATAGCTGGGTCAAAAAGGCAGTTCAATTTTTAATTTTTTTTTAATTTTTATTTATTTATTTATTACAGGAACACAGAGAGAGGGATAGATAGGGAAAGACAGACAGGAACGAAGAGAGGTGAGAAGCATCAATCATTAGTTTTTCGTTGCCGTCGCAACACCTTAGTTGTTCATTGATTGCTTTCTCACATGTGCCTTGACCGCAGGCCTTCAGCAGACTGAGCCACCCCTTGCTGGAGCCGGCGACCTTGGGACCAAGCTGGCAAGCTTTTGCTCAAGCCAGATGGGCCCGCGCTCAAGCTATGGTGAGCTCGGGGTCTCGAACCGGGTTTGTCCGCATCCCAGTCCGACGCTCTATCCACTGCGCCACCGCCTGCTCAGGCTCAATTTTTAATTTTTTGAGAAACCTCCATACTGTTTGCCACAGTGGCTGCACCAGTCTGCATTCCCACCAGCAGTGGAGGAGGGTTCCCTTTTCTCCACATCCTCGCCAGCACTTATTCTGTGTTGTTTTGCTGATGAGCGCCATTCTGACTGGTGTGAGGTGATATCTCATTGTGGTTTTAATTTGCATTTCTCTAATGATTAGTGATGTTGAGCATTTTTTCATATGCCTCTTGGCCATCTGTATGTCCTCTTTGGAGAAATGTCTATTCATTTCTTTTGCCCATTTTTTGATTGGATTGTTTGTCTTCCTGGTGTTGAGTTTTATAAGTTCTTTATAAGTTTTGGTTATTAACCCCTTATCAGATGAGTTGTCGAATATGTTCTCCCATTGTCAGGTTTGTCTTTTTACTTTGTTCTTATACTCTTCAGCTGTGCAAAAAATTTTAGTTTGATATAATCCCATTTGTTTATCTTGCCTTTTATTTCACGTGCACGTGGAGATAAATCGGCAAATATATTGTTGCAACAAATGACGGAGAGCTTGCTGCCTATGTTTTCTTCTAAGATGCTTATGGTTTCACAGCTTACGTTTAAGTCTTTTATGCATTTTGAGTTTATTTTTATGCATGGTGTAAGTTGGTAATCTAGTTTCATTTCTTGGCAGGTAGATGTCCAAATTCCCCAATACCATTTGTTAAAGCGGCTGTCTTTACTCCATTGTATGTGCTTTCCTCCTTTGTCAAATATCAGTTGTCCATAAAAGTGTGGGTTTATTTCTGGGTTCTCTGTTCTGTTCCATTGATCTATGTGCATGTTCTTATGCCAGTACCAGGCTGTCTTGAGTACCTTGATATCTGGAAGAGTGATACCTCCTGCTTTACTTATTCTTTTTAAGATTGCTGAGGCTATTCGTGTTCTTTTTTGGTTCCATATAAATTTTTGGAATATGTGTTCTATATCTTTGAAGTAGGTCATTGGTATTTTAACTGGTATTGCACTGATTATATAAATTGCGTTGGGTAATATAGACATTTTAATGATGTTTATGCTTCCTAACCATGAGCACAGAATGTTTCCACTTGTTTGTATCTTCCTTGATTCCTTTTATCAATGTTTTATAATTTTCCGAGTACAAGTCTTTAATTTCCTTCGTTAAATTTACTACTAGGTACTTTATTTTTTGGTTGCAATAGTGAAGGAGATTGTTTCCTTAATTTCTCTTTCTGACAATTCATTGTTGGTATATAAAAATGCCTCTGATTTGAGTATTAATTTTATATCCTGCCACCTCGCTGAATTCATTTATAAGGTCCAGTAGTTTTTTGACTGAGACTTGAGGGTTTTCTATATACAGTATCATATCATCTGCAAATAATGACAGTTTTACTTCTTCTTTTCCAATTTGGATGCCTTTTATTTCTTCTTCTTGTCTGATTGCTGTAGCTAGGACTTCCAGGATTATGTTGAATAAGAGTGGTGAAAGAGGGCACCCCTGCCTGGTTTCTGATCTTAAGGGGATTGCTTTTAATTTTTGTCTTTTTAGTATGATGTTTGCTGTGGGTTAGTCATAGATGGCCTTTATCATGTTAAGAAATGTTCCTTGTATTCCCACTTTACTGAGTTTTGAGCATGAATAGGTGCTGGATTTTATCAGATGCCTTTTCTGCATCTATTGAAATTATCATGTGATTTTTGTCCTTCCTTTTGTTTATGTGATGAATCACATTGATTGATTTGCGAATATTGAACCAGCCTTGCCTCTCCAGAATAAATCCCACTTGATCATGGTGTATGGTTTTTTTCATGTATTGCTGGATCCGGTTGGCTAATATTTTGTTGAGAAGTTTTGCATGTAAATTCATCAGGGATATTGGCCTATAATTTTCTTTCTTTGTGTTGTCTTTGCGCGGTTTTGGGATCAGAATTATGCTTGCCTCATAAAAAAAGTTTGGAAGTCTTCCTTCCTCTTGAATTTTTTGAAATAGCTTGAGGAAGATAGGAGTTAGTTTTTCTTTGAATATTTGGTAAAATTCACTGGTGAAGTCATCAGGACCAGGACTTTTCTTTTTTGGGAGTTTTTTGATAACTGTTTTGATCTCCTTTGTTGTGATTGGTCTGTTTAGGTGTTCTGATTCTTTCAGATTGATTTTTGGACTATTACATTATTCAAGAAATTTGTTCATTTCACTTAGGTTGTCTAACTTCTTGGCATAGAGTTCTTCATAGTGTTTTCTTACAATACTTTGTATTTCTGTTGTGTCAGTTGTTATCTCTCCACTCTCATTTCTAATTTTATTTGAGTCCTCTCTTTTTTTCTTGGGGAGTCTAGTTAAAGCTTCATCAATCTTCTTTACCTTTTCAAAGAACCAGCTTCTGGTTTCATTGATCCTCTGTATTGTTTCCTTGGCCTCTATGTCATTTATTTCTGCTCTGATCTTTATTATTTCCTTCCTTCTACTAGTCCTGGCCTTTATTTGCTGTTGTTTTTCTAGTTCTTTTAGATGCAGGGTCAGGTTGCTTATTTGAGTTTTTTCTAGATTCTTATGGTATGCCTGTAGTGCCATGAACTTCCCTCTCAGTACTGCTTTTGCTGTTGTCCCATAAATTTTGAGTTGATGTATGCTCATCATTCCTTTCTAGAAAGTTTTTTATTTCTTCTTTAATCTCATTGTTAATCCATTCATTAGTTAATAACAGGCTATTCAGTTTCCAAGTGTTTGAGTATTTTTCAGTTTTTCTTTTGTGGTTAATTTCTAGTTTCATGGCATTGTGATCAGAGAAAATGCTTGATATAATTTCAATCTTGTTAAATTTGTTGAGACCACTTTTGTGTCCTAACATGTGGTCTATCCTAAAGAATGTACCATGAGCGCTGGAAAAGAATGTATATTCTGCTGCTTTAGGGTGAAAAGTTCTAAAAATATCTATTAAATCGAGTTGATCTAGTGTATCCTTTAAGTCTTGTTGTTTATTAATTTTCTTTCTTGAAGATCTACCCAGTGATGTTAGTGGGGTATTGAAATCCCCTACTATTATAGTATTGCTGTTAATCTTGCCCTTTATATCCATCCAAGTCTGCTTTATGTATGTCCGGGCTCTTATGTTTAGTGCGTAGATATTTAAAATTGTTTTATCTTCCCGTTGAATTGTTTCCTTTATCATTATGTAGTGTCCTTTATCTCTTACAACAGCCTTTGTTTTAAAGTCCATTTTGTCAGATATAAGTATTGCTACCCCGGCTTCTTTTTCATTTACATTTGCATGAAATATTTTTTTCCATCTGTTTACCATCAGTCTATGTGCATCTTTTGTTTTAAGGTTTGTCTCATGTAGACAGCATATGTATAGGTCCTGTTTGTTTATCCACGCAGCTACCCTATGTCTTTTGATTGGATCATTTAATCCACTTACATTTAAGATTATTATTGCTATGTAGTTGTTTATTGCCATTTTATTCTTTAAAGCTGTATTCTTCTTTTACTATATTCCTTTCCCCCTTTGAACTGTAAACAACAGACCCCTTAGCATCTCTTGCAGAATTGGCTTGGTTTTAATGAATTCCTTGAGGCTTTTTTTGTCTGGGAAGCTCTTTATTTCTCCTTCAATTTTAAACGTTAGCCTTGCTGGATAGAGTAGTCTTGGTTGTAGGTTCTTGTTCTGCATTACTTTGAATATATCTTGCCACTCCCTTCTGGCCTAAAGTGTTTCTGTTGGGAAGTCCGATGTCATCGTTATGGGGGCTCCTTTGTAGGTGACAGCCTGTTTTTCTCTAGCAGCTTTGAATATTTTCTCTTTATCCCTTAGCTTTGGTATTTTAACTATGATGTGTCTTGTTGATTTCTTTGGGTTTCTCTTTAATGAAGTTCTCTGTGCTTCTTGAACATGTGAAACGTTTTCCTGTCTTAATTTATGTAAATTTTCACCTATGATTTGATTGAACAAAATTTCTATCCCTTGTTTTTTCTCTTCATCTTCGGGAACCCCTGTGATGCGGTTGTTATTTCTCTTGGTGTTGTCACAGAGCTCCCTTAGAATTTCCTCAGATTTTTTCAGTCTCTTTTCTTTTTTCTGCTCTGCTTCTGTACCTTTTCTTTGTCCTCTAACTCGCGGATTCGATCTTCAGCTTCATCCATCCTGCTCTTAATTCCTTCCATTGTGGTCTTCAGTTCTGATACTGTATTTGTCACTTCTGTCTTGTTCTTTTTTTATTATTTCAACTTACTTTTTTATACCTGTTATCTCCTTATTTAGGTGTTCGTAATGACTATCCATTGTTGCTCTAATCTCTTTGAACATCCTATCTATCATTATTTTAACCTCTGCATCTGGTAATTTGGGTATATCTGGTTCATTCAGGTCCTTCTCTGGTGATTTCTCTTGATTCATTTGGGTTGCATTTCTCTGCTTGCCCATTTTGTCTGTGTATTAGAAGGGTGTGGCCACTGGGGTCCAATGGATGTTGCCTCTGTGTTGCCAAGGTGCGGTCTGTCTGCAGGCCCGCCACCCCCTCTGCCGCTGCCTAGGGCAGTTGGGATGGGTGTTGCCGGTGCGCAAGCCCACTGCGGCTGTTGCTGTGATTTCCGCCTCTCTTCCGAGGGAGGGGCTGTGTTCTCGTGCCCGGCTCTACAAGCCTCAGCCTGTCTGGGCCTTTGCCTCGCCCCCACAGGTGGGGTTGTGCACCGCACTCAAGCCACAAGCCTCAGCACTAAGGGTAGGGTTGAGCACGTTTGCTCAGCTGTGGACCCCACCTGTTCCTGGGCTTTAGCCCAGCCCCCGCGTTTAGGGCCGGCCCGCGCAGGATCTCAGGATCGCAAACCGGGGTTTCTTGGGCCGGGCAGGGCTGCTGGCATGCACTTAGCTTCGAGCCTCTGAGCCTCTGAGCCTCCGAGCCTCCACGTGTCCCGGGCTTTAGCCCAGCCCCCACGGTCAAGGGCCGGCTCGCACAGGGTTGCAAACCTCGGAGGCCAGGTGATGCTGCACGCCCACGGGGCCCTGCTCAGCAGCAGATCTCTGCCCGTTCCTGGCCTCCCACTTTTCCCCCCGCAGGTGGGGCTGCAGGCTGGCCCGAACCTGGAGGACTGCTTTCGCGCATCCCCTCCACCCCTGCTGGGCTAGACCGAGCTCACGCAGGCTTGGCCTCCGCCTCCACCAACAGAACCAAGTTTCAGCGTCCCGCTGCCACCGTCCCTCCAGCAAGCCCTCAGCAGTGTGGGTGGGGACACTGCAGTTCAGACCCTAACACTCCATACTATATTCCTTGAAGCTCCCTCCAACTAAGCAGCTCTGCTCTAATTGCTGCAGGAGAGCTTGTTTGGCTGGTGTCCTGTCTCCCTTTGCTGGTATTGCTAGTTCCAGGGGAAATACTCGTTTTCAATTAGGAAGTGACTCAGCCCAGGGGTTAGGGTGGCTGTCCCTCACAGTGTTTCCCCCTGTGCCTTCCAGTCCACATTCTCTTCCCGCTGCTCTGGTCCTCTCCTCTGTCCCCATTACCCGGAGCCCTGGGTGAGTGGTTGTGAGAGGTTTTCTGTGCTGTCCCTTTAAGAAGAATCCTGGGTCTGAGAAAACTGTCCCTTTCTCACAATCAGTATCCTCACTTGTTTCACAGCTCAATACTGTCCAAATGCCTCTTCTAGGTTCTGGAGCTGCAAGCTGGGGCTTTGTTCCTGGGACCCAGGTCCCTCCCTCTCCGCTAAACTCTCTTCCCACCACGCGAGTCTCTCCAAGCTGCCGTTCACTCCAGGGAGCTGGGCAGCCCTTTCCACGTTTTGGCTTTTTCTACCAGTCTTAATATGGCTTCTTCTGTGTTCTTTGGTTGAAGAGTCCACTTAATTTAGTTCAAAGTTGGTTTATCGAGTTGATGGTTCTTAAAATTAAGTTATAATCCACTTTGGTTCTGGGAGTTCGAAGTTGGGTACGTCCACCTACTCTATTGCCATCTTGCTATCTCTGATACACAGGAAACTTTTAATAGTGACTGCCTTTGAGGGAAGGATGGAGGTTGTGGTGGGAGGTGACTTATTCTCATAGTTTGACGTTTTTGATGTAATACACACACACACACACACACACACACACACACTAGCAAACTGTCTTAAAGGGAATGGCTGTATATTCTTGGAAATGACTTCTCACGTGTAAAATTAAAATCCTAGGTCAACTGAGGACCCTGGGGCCAATAATAAAGTGAAAATGAAGAAATGTAGACATGGTGCCAATTTTATCACGGGCCAGCTATGTAACTGTAGAAATGTAAATTAAACCTAAAATCTTTTAGAAGAAGGAGACCTTTGAAGCAGGATCCAAAATTTAAGAAGTAAGTAAGTAGTTGGTAAAGGAAGGCTTTAGAATCAACATCAACCATTCAAAAAATAGACATTTACTGAGGGTCCACTCTAGGTCATGGACTGTAACGGACTTAGAAAACAAAACACAGGCCCTGGCATTCTGTCTAGCAGGAGAAAGTGAGACCTTAACCGGCAACTGTAACATAATGTGATCAGTTATGGGATAGAACATCTAGTGGGGAACCTGACAGGGACTTAAGGACAGAGAAAGTGATGTCTAAGCTAGGTCCTGAAGGATAAATAGGAATTAGGGAGAGTGAGAAAGAAATACCCTAGATAGAAGAGTCTCAGAGAAGAGGGAATGCAACTAGCCAGAATAGGACATAGGAGACTCACTGTCCAAATCTGTCTGGGATAAGGTTTTCCCCAGGATACAGAATTGTTGGTGCTAAAGTCCAAGGAAATCAGAAGAAGTTGGTTATGTTAGCGCACTTGAGGCTACGATATCAGAATACGCTAGAATATGACGTGTTAACATCTACTGGAAGTCAATGAAAGTGGTGGTTTTCTTATTTTTTACTCTTTATTACAGAATGTTTCAAATATTAAGAAAAAGATTGAAAGAATACCATTACTCAGCTAACTGAAGGGTTTTTAATAGAGGAGCAACATTAATGAATCTGTGTTTAAATGATGAAGAATGAACAGAAGGTAACTTCAATGGAGGCACCAAGATGACAAGCAGGGTTTGTATCAGATTGAAAAGTGGAAAATAAAAATGAAAGGGTCAGCGTGACCAGGCGGTGGCACAGTGGATAGAGCATCGGGCTGGGATGCGGAAGACCCAGGTTCGAGACCCCGAGGTCACCAGCTCAAACGCAGGCCCATCCGGCTTGAGCAAAAGCTTATTAGCTTGGACCCAAGGTCGCTGGCTCCAGCAAGGGGTTGCTCAGTCTGCTGAGGGCCCATGATCAAGGGACGTGTGAGAAAGCAATCAATGAACAACTATGGTGTCGCAATGGCAATGAAAAACTAATGATTGATGCTTCTCATCTCTCTCTGTTCCTGTCTGTCTGTCCCTATCTATCCCTCTCTCTGACTGTTCCTCTGTCCCTGTAAAAAAAAAAAAAAAGAAACAACAACAACAAGAACACATGAAAGGGTCAGAAATTAGAAAGAGAGATTTCAATGTAAAAAAAAACATAGTCATCAGCTTGGGCGTGGGATGATAGATATGACCCCATGGTTGCTGGCTTGAGCCCAAAGTTGCTGGCTTGAGCAAGGGGTTACTTGCTCTGCTATATATAGTCCCCCCCCAGTCAAGGCACATATGAGAAAGCAATCAATGAAGAACTAAGGTGCTGCAATGAAGAATTGATGCTTATATCTCTCCCTTACTGTCTGTCCCTCTCTCTGTCTCTGTCATACACACACACAAAAGACTGTGGTCATTTACAGTGACTCAAAGGCAGTAAGAAAAAATAATGAAGCCTGTGGCTGGAATTCTGTGCCTTGAGGGAGAAACTAGAACTCTTTATTCACCCTATAGTAATGGAGTGAAGATCCACCCAGGAGAAGGCTTCAGTTGTAATTAAACTACAAAACAAGCAAATAAATAAACAAAAAGGATAGGCTACAGGGGAAATGTTTGGGGTTATAGAATCTTTTATATCTTGATTGGTGTAGTGAACAGATTATTGTAATTACTTTGTGACACTCATTGAATTGCACTCACATAGAGTGGATCTATATAATGTAAACTGTACCTCAATAAATCTGACTGCAACCAAGAACGAAAAACAATGCCAAGGGTGCTGAGCAGGCCTCTGACATGGCAACAAGACGCAGTCTGCTTCTTACCCTGCTCCGTTTCAGGCTTTGGAACTGCATGCTCAGGTTGGACCTGCCAGGCCTGCACTATGTTCCGAGCTGCTCTCTCCTCCAAAGGCATGTTCTGTTTCTTTGCCTGTTCTACATCCTAGGGACAAGTGGGTACAAATGGGTATGAAAAAACTGCTGTTCAGAAAAACATTCCAATGTCAGAAAAGAAAGTGAAGAAAGACCCCCCAAAAATAGCATTCAGTTTCCTCCCAGCAGAGAAAAGGTAAAACCTACAATGAATAGCCAAATCGAAAAGACATTGAAACATAATTCAACGGTTCTCATCCCACTGCTCAGCTCATGTCCGCTTCTCCGGTTGAGATTTCAATTCCTGCTTTCCTGCAAAAGAGCACATCTTACCTCTTCCACCTGTTGTTGTTTCTCAGAGCTGACTGCAAATCCTCCAATATAACCAGAGGCTCCTCCCCACTGCTGCTCCTGCACCCAGGCCTGCAGTTTGGCAGGCAGGATGCTCAGGAACTGCTCCAGCACCAGCAGCTCTAGCATCCGCATCTTGCTGAGCCTCTCAGGCTGCAGCCACAGCCGGCAGAGCTCATGGAGCTGGTTCAGCACCTCTCGAGATCCTTTGGTATCTTCATACCGCAGCTGCCTGAACTATTTGCACAGTGGGTCCTGTCCAAGGTCATTGCCACTTGAATCCCTGTTTCCAAACACAGTGGTGATCCGCCTTCACTGCTCGAAGCCCCTTCTTCTTCCGATTCAGAGGAGCCTGGGAAGTAACACTCATCAATGTTGTCGCCATTCCCCAGTTTCAGATGACTCTCTCAGTTTTGGAGAAATTTCTTTTGACTATCTCCTCAGAGATACTTCTAGAAATGTAATAACAAGAATCACAGAAACAATAACAAAAGCAATAGCAATACCCCTTTGTTGGGTGTGTACATTCCCATAATTACTATCCATTTTGTCTTATCTGAAAAAAACATTCCTAAAAATAGAATATGAACACAATAAGAAAACTGTTTTACAAGATTGCCAACTAATGGAGGTATAATACAGCTAGTGTTCGACTTATGACCACAATTGGTTCCGACAGACCAGTCGTAACACGATTTGGTCGTAAGTTGAGTAGGCTGTATGTACAGTACTGTGAAATGTTATAAAAATCTTTAAGTCAAAGACAATTTCCTCATGGTAGACATCTTGGGAGGGGTTTGATGAAAAATATCCAAGACACAAAACACAAATTGCTGTACCGAGTCTGGGATAACATTTGAAATGGTGCACGCGGAGATGGTAGTGCTGCCGGAAGCTGGTATGCACTGTCGTATGCCAGCTGGGCAATGCTTGCGCTGCTAGACGTGGAGCAGTCGTGGCTAGTGATTGTGGTCGAAAAGTTGAATGGTTGTAAGTTGCACAGGTCGTAAGTTGATCAATACCTGTACATCTGAAAAATCCCCATGTAACTCTCGATGAAACTGATTCAATCAGGGATCACAAATGGGTGGAACCACTGTGTGAAAGGAGTAGGGGGAAAGGACATTCTCAGTCTCGATGAATCGCCACACTCACCACTTATTAATTTCAAAGGGCAAAATGAAGATAACATTAACTCAGTGGTTCTTAACCTTTTTTGAGGTACTGAACCCACCAGTTTCATATGCGCATTCACCGAACCCTTCTTTAGTGATAAATAAAATATGATTTTTTTTCCAAATTCAAGACATAGGTATATGTTTTCTTACTGGTGCACAAAATGAGCCGTGCATGTACATCACCTTGCTCAAAGAACAAAATCAACAAAGTGCATGAACTCACAACAAATTAGGGGATTACTTTATTCTGGCCTCCGCGGCAGAGGCTTCTCCAAACCCCTGAGTCCGACTCATAGAACCTTTAGGGTTCGATAGAACCCAGGTTAAGAACCACTGCACTAACTTAATCCAGTGATAAAATCTAGCAACTCAAACAGTAAGACAACCAACCTTGCGTCTTCCCACCTGTATAGTATTTTTGTTAAAAGTGGGTTTTTTTGTTTTTTGAGACAGAAAGAGAGGGACAGAGAGGAAGGGAGAGAGATGAGAAGCATCAACTGATAGTTGTGGCACTTTAGTTGTTCATTGATTGTTCTTCATGTTCCTTGATGGGGGAAGGGAGTTCCAGTCGAGCCAGTGACTGCTTGCTCGAGCCAGTGATCACATTCAAATTAGTGACCCACGTTCAAGCTGGTGAGCCCATGCGCAAGCCAGCAACCTTGGGGTTTTGAACCTGGGACCTCATGTCCCAGGTCGACACTCTATTCATTGCACCAACACCGGTCAGGTCAAATGCTACTTTTCTTTTATTCTTTCTTTTTTTTTTAATCGGGACAGAAAGAGTCAGAGAGAGGGATAAATAGGGACAGACAGGAACAGAGAGAGATGAGAAGTATCAATCATCAGTTTTTCATTGCAACACTTTAGTTGTTCATTGATTGCTTTCTCATATGTGCCTTGACCGAGGGCCTTCAGTAGACCAAGTAACTCCTTGCTGGAGCCAGCGACCTTGGGTCCAAGCTGGTGAGCTTTTGCTCAAACGAGATGAGCCCGCTCTCAAGCTGGTGATGTCGTGGTCTCAAACCTGGGTCTTCCGCATCCCAGTCCAACGCTCTATCCACTGCGCCACCACCTGGTCAGGCCCTACTTTTCTTAACAGAAGTAAAACAGTCTAAAAAAGTGATGAATGATGATTATTAACCAGAACTAAAAGTTTGCTATTTTATTTAACAACTTGATTGGGCCATGAGGTGCTCAGATATTTGGTCAAACATTATTCTGGGTCTTTCTAGATGAGATGAATATTTAAATCAGTAGACTGACTGAAGTAGACTTTCCTCCATAATTTGGGTGGACTTTATCCAGTCAGTTGAAGGTCTGAGTGAAACAAAAAGACTGACTCTTCCCCTAGGAAGGGAATTCTTCCTGCCTAATGGGCTTCAAACTAGGACACCAGCCTTTTTCCTGCCTTTGGACATAACTAAAAACATCAGCTCTTACTGGGTCTTGAACCTGCTGGACTTCCGAAGGTAACTACACCATCCAATCTATTTCTCAGGCCTCTAAACCCATCTGGGAACTAATTCATTGGCTCTCCTGAGTCTCCAGCTTGCCAACTCACTGTGCACATCTTGAGACTCGCAAGCCAAGTTTACTGTTATCACACACACACACACACACACACAAAAAAAAACCCTGGAATTTCCACTGTGTTCACTCAGATAATTAAAATACAGACACATGGTTTACCATTTCTCCCAAACTTAAAAAGCCATCAAGAAAGACCCTTTTGGTTTGCTCAGTGGATAGAGCATCCACCAGGGGTGCATCCCTGGTTCCATCCCTGGTCAGGGTATGCATCTGTTTCTCTTCCCCTCTAGCATCCAGTGGCTGGATTGGTTCTCAAGGGATACCAGGCGCTGAGGATAGCTTGGTTGATTTGAGCATAGGGCTTCAGAAGGGGTTGCGTGTTGGATCTTAGGATGCAAGCCGAAGCCTGCCTATCAGCTCTCCTCTCAATAAATAAAAAGAAAAAAATGAACAAAAAAACAAAACCATTAAACCCATTGGTAAAAATAAGTGTCAAAGAATTTTGAAGATTAAATTGAAGAATGAGCATATATTTGGATTGCAAAGTTTAAGACAAAATTACCGTGGGAGAGAATAATCAACAACACTTTGTAATGAATGTAGGATGGGAGAGGGAAAATAGCATCAGTTACTTTGCCAAAATAAATTCTATGGAACAAAGTAAATATTTCCTCTTTCCAACAGCATGAAAAACCGTATTTTTAGTCTTTGAATAAAATAAACCCTTTTAAAAATCTGAATTAACTTGCCCTGACCCGATTGCTTCGCTGGTTGGAATGGTCTCCGAATATGCCAAGGTTTCGGTTCCGGCTGGGTGGATCTCTTCACTTCCAGTCAGGGCACAGACAAGTAGTAACAAATAAATGTATGAGTGGGTGAAGCAAGGAATGGTTGTTTCTCTTTCTCTCTCTCTCTCCCTTCCCTTCTAAAATCATTAAAAAGTTTTTAAAAATCTGAATAAACTTTGGTTTAATCAGTTGATAATTTTGAAACATCATACTAACCATTTTATGATGTAATCTATTCAGTATTTCAAGCACTGAAATGATCAGAAGAGAAAAAAATTTCATTATCACAGATCACAGGAAAGTTATCTTGCTCATTTGTGTGTCTTAAGCTTGAGTATAGCTTATTTTTCATTTTTACAGCGAGAGGGAGACAGAGACAAAAAAGGAGATAGATGAGAAGCATCAACTGGTAGTTCCGTCATTTTAGTTGTTCATTGTTTCTCATACATGCCTTGAGGTCGGGGAAGGGGGCTTCAGACCACCCAGTAACCACTTACTTAAGCGACCAAGCCTTGGGCTCGAGCCAGCGACCATGGGATCATGTCCATGATTTCACACTAAAGCCAGTGACCCTGTGCTCAAGTCAAATGAGCCCATACTACAGCTGGCGACCTTGGGGTTTTGAACCTACAACCTCAGCGTCCCAAGTCTGCACTCTATTCACTGCACCACCACTAGCCAGGTGAAAGTTTGAATATACCTTTCTTTCTTTCTTTTTTTTTTTTACAGGGATAGAGAGTCAGAGAGAGGGATAGATAGGGACAGACAAACAGAAATGGAGAGAGATGAGAAGCATCAGTCATCAGTTTTTCATTGCGACACCTTAGTTGTTCATTGATTGCTTTCTCATATGTGCCTTGACCGCGGGACTTCAGCAGACCAAGTAACCCCTTGCTCTAGCCAGTGACCTTGGGTCCAAGCTGGTGAGCTTTTTGCTCAAGCAAGATGAGCCTGAGCTCAAGCTGGCGACCTCCGGGTCTCAAACCTGGGTCCTCCACATCCCAGCTGGACGCCCAATCCACTGTGCCACCACCTGGTCAGGTTGGCTGTACCTTTTAAAAATAAAAGTTAAATGTATCTAGTTTAAAACTTTCCCTAGTCTAACAAAGCCAGTCAATGCAAACATTTTATTAAAACTTAAAATTTTGTCTTGAAGAAATTTTTTATATATATTATTTCCTTTCTAAAGGACTTTTTAAAAAATTATGAGATAAGCATAAAATTTAATTTAAACAGGAAGTAAATATATGCTAATTACTACCCCTTTCACATTCCCTATTGTGACGGGTGTCTTAAAAGCCAGTCATATTATGAAAGCTTTGATTTATTTGCATTGTGTTGGATAGTCCATGAAAATAAAAGCTTTTAATATAGCTTAACAAATAAGTTTTTTTAATTGATTTTAATTGTGTTTACATAGATTCTAGTGTCCCCGAGTGCATCCCCCCCCCCGTGTTCCCCTCAACATCCCCCTTGCGCCCCTACCCCCAGGTTTATTGTTCTTTTAATCTTTAATGGGCAATTTTAATTTATGTAGTCTGGATCTTTTGCAATGGGAAGAGATATAAGGTGAGAATAAATCAAATACTATTTTTTAAAGGACAGAACTACATATCAATAATAGTACAAATCAACTTTCAAAATTGAGATTTTAATTTTCTAGGATTATGCTGATTTTTTTACACAAATGGTGGTCTCTGCTTCCATTAAGTTCATTCATAAGTTATTAAAAATATAGGCTTTCTTTTCTGTATTTAAATAGCGCATCGCTCTATTTTGCAATGCAACTCATGCCATCATGTGGCTGCGTAAGAATTAGTTACCCTTTTTGTAATGATGCATTCTACTCTTCTAATTCCACTCATACAGCAAGATCTTAAACATTATTATGAATTTTGAAATAGAAAATGTGACCAGTGATTGTTCTAAATAATCAAAATCCTCAAATTAATCTAATAAACTTAACCTATAGTTTAATATTAAGAAATCTATAACTTTAAATCATCCTATTAGTTGGCTAAGAAAGAAAAATTATCTTCACAAATAGTAAAAAGTGATTTAATAAAATTGAACATGCATTTCTGATTACTAATGGGGAAACCTTGCCTTGGCCAAATAGCTTGGTCAATGTCATGAAACACAGAGGTTGCTGGCTCAACCCATGGTCAGGGCACATACAGGAACAGATTGATGTTCCTGTCTCTTTCTAAAATCAATAAAATAAACATTTTTTAAAAATGAGGAAACTCCTAATAGTAGATGGATACTCCCCTTACATGCCAGAAATAGAACCCAAACCAAAAACACCCCTCACGCTTGATGGTGAATTTTTTTTACAAGTATTGCCATAGAAGTCCAAACGTATTTGTTAGGTTAAAAATAAAATGATAGAGGTTTTGCTAAATCTATAATTTCTCACTCCCTAAGCTGCTGATAGCCATTGGTAAGAAATACCTTCCCTATGTTACATAATTAAAACAAAAAGTACCATACAAATACCCACTGGACACATTATGCCAGTGAATTTTGTATTTTGTGAAATACCGTTTTTGATGATTCCATAAAGTAACCAAAGGAGGACTTTAATATTTTATAACATTTTTCAGTTGTAAATTAGCAGTAGCCTTGCATAGTTGCTTTCTTGGTCTGTTTCTCAGAACTGATTAAAACTCAGGTAACTCTGATGGTTAAAACAAGCTATTTTATCTGTTCAACTTCCTAGATCAGAGTTTAATAATAATAAATAAGAAGTGATTCTGATGGTTTCTTGAAAATTAAACATAAGACAAAAAGTTCATTGTGCTGCCTGACCAGGTGGTGGCGCAGTAGATACAGCATTGACCTGGGACTCTATGAACCCAGGTTCCAAACACTGAGGTTGCTGGCTTGAGAACGCACTCACCAGCCTGAGCGCAGGTCACTGTTTTGAGCTTGGGATCATAAACATGACCCCATGGTCGTAGATTTGAAGCCAAAGGTCGCTGGCTTGAAGCCCAGGGTCACTGGCTTGGGCAAGGGGTCATTGGCTCAGCTGGAGCCTCCCAGGCAAGGCAAATGTGAGTAAGCAATCGAACAACTAAACTGCCACAACAAGTTGATGCTTCTCATCTGTTTCCCTTCCTGTTTTCTCACAAAAGAAATAAAAAATAAAAAATTAAAAAGATCATGAAAAATAAATGTTTGTTGTTCCGTTTTCTATTCCACAACCACTAGCCATGTATTTTGGGCAAAACTACTTAAACTTTTTTTCTAATTTATTTTATTAGCTTTCTTGAGACAAAGTGATCAACAAATTCCAACTTTCAAATATCTTTTTTTTTTTTTTTTCAAATATCTCTTAAGACACATTTACTAGCTGCTTTCCTAAGACCAACATTAAATAGCGAGTTAAGCATAATGACTGCACAATACTCTCATGAGAACTCCACTGCAGGAATTACACTTAAAATTTGTTGCACTTTGTGTATGCTGTCTTTTGGAAGAAGAAACCCTCCAATGTTACCTTGGCTTACTTAGAAGCCATAGTTTCTTAGCTGCATCCTTTCCCAAGTGAGAAAGGCAAAGATATTCAATTGTATGGCTAGTGTTAGGGAATCTTTTTAGGACTTAAAGGGCGATATGACCAAGTGTTTCCCAGAAAAAAGCAATTCAAAAGGGGAAAATATCTGTATGGTACATGATAAAGGGCTAACTTATTATTTGAAAAGTTCTTTAACAGTAAGATCAACAACCCAGTAGGAAAACAAAGTTTATAGTGAGGGTAGTTCATATATATGCAAAAAATAATTACTAAAGACTCATATACCTATACCAAAAGCTCAATTTTATTCTTAAAGAAATAAAAATAATAAAGCACTTGAGATCTTGCTTCCTGGTATGTGATGGATTTGGCTCAAATAAACATAGTAATTATCTTAGAAAACAAAGTTAAAATGAAATCCTATTTTCAGCTAACAGATTGGCAAATACCAAAAGTTGCAGTACAATATTGGTAGGTAAGTGTATAAACTGGTGCATTTTCATTCCGGTATCCTTTCTTTCCTTCTATAGCTCATAAGCTGACCAAACCTACAGCTCTAGAAGTATATAATTTACTTCCCTGGCAGCAACATCTTTTTCCGTGCATGGGAATGTGATTTATGCTAATTCATTAGGCTGAATTTCAGGATTGTTTGCAATGCCAAGACAAATACGTTCTCTCTCTTCATAGGTGGACCAGGAAATAGATAACCTAACTCAGAAGCTTTGGCAGACTTTTTCCTATTTGAGAGAATCCAGCGTGAAGAGGAAAAGGGCCTACAAAGAATAACGAGGAAAGCCAAAGTCTTATTAAGCCACACAAGAAGCCTGTCCTCCTGACTTTTTGTTATTAGTCAGTAAAACTCTATTTAATAATCCAGTCTGTTAAATGCAACCATAAGTATACAATCAATTGAATCCTTTGGTCCTTCTGGAGTTTTTCTGGTTCCCCCTGTGGCAAATGGCTCCATGAGGCAATGAAGCCCTCAAAGAGAAAAAAGTCAGCAACAGAGGGAAAAAACCCTCCAGGTTGATAGCTCCAACCTTTATTCTGTAACAATATGCTTGCATGTATGAAGAACTCATAAACAGATACAGAAGACACCAAGAGATTTCTTTGGGGAGAAGGATCAGGGACTTCCATAAAAAAGAAAACAAAAAGAAAACAAAAAAAACCCTCCCATTTTACTGACTTTCCTGTAGTATTGATTATTATCAAAACCATGTGCATTTATTAAGTTAAAAGAAAAACATAAATTGCTAAAGAGATCTCGAAAAGCAGCTTCTTCTTGTAGGACTTAGTAGGTACACTATCACCATAAAGCCTTTTTATACTACTTTGGTCATATAAAATTGTTCAAAGTTCTGCTGTAGAACAAAAGTTCTCTTTTGTCATCTTTCCCTTTTCTCTTTCTGTATACCATCTCTCGAGGAAAACTGGCTAGAATGTTATTTTCTCTTTTGCATCTCTCTTCTCATCTGCACTATACATCCGGTTCTCTTTACACAGTCGCCCAGCCTCAATTCTGCGATGCCTGCTACCACTCATAACATAACCTGAACATTCAAATGAAGCAATCTCTTCACTCATCAACCCAATTTCACCTCTTCGTGGAATACGCTTTCCAGCTTTTACATACTCGGCCGTAGCTGCACCTTCACCTGGAAGCAGAGCATGACCATAGTTCAAAGGTTTCTCATCTTGAGAGGTGTTTATTATAGGTGCTTTTGGATCTACGAGATCCATAGTACCTGCAATCTTTGAGTGCTCAATCCAGGGATCTTCCAGCAACTCCCCTTGAGAATCCTTATAGCTTGAATCATGGATTCTTTTTCATGTTTTTTCTCCCCTCAAAGAACTTCTTTATTTCTTCGTCCTTATATTTTTTTGGTTCTCTTTTTTCCCATCATCAGAGCTAGAATTAATGTCAGACTCTTAATTACTGTCACTATTATCATAATCGTTTTTATATTTTCTTTTGGAACGTTTTTTCCTTTTCTTGTTTTTTGAACAACTCGTCTTCTTTTTTCCTTTTTTCTTCGTAGGTGGAATCTCAGCTGCTGGTCTTCTGAGTTTTTACATTTTCATCTTCAAATGTGTGTTCATCATAATCCAGCTCAGGAAACTTTGGAGACAGCCCCCAAACCTCGGGAGCTCCCAATTCCCCAATCCTTTTCCTTTCAGCCTCCTCTGCAGATAGCTCTCCTCCATCTCTCAGATTTCTGCCAACTGCCTGTTGCCAGGAAGCGGTGGTGATGGTAGCAGTGTCCACTGCAGTAGATGGAAAAGGACAATAAGAAGGCAGAGTTGCGTAGAGCGGTCGGCAGCTCTCGAGACCTAGAGCCAGTGACCGGGTAAGGAGCACCGGCGGACAGATTCCATGGAGGCTTGAAGTCCTCACGCCGCGGGAGTGAGAGCGGGAACGGCTGCTCCTTCACGAGCTGTTCTGGGGTGTCCTCGGAAGAGCTTTAGACCAACACACTGGCACCATGGGCCGCATGTCCTCAGGTGACCAAGCAGTTAACACTGGACTGTTCCGTCAGGGAAGGTGGCTGGCGGAAAACTTCCGCTTGCGTGGGCGTGCCAGCGCAGTGTTGTGCAATTTCCACTTATGGCCGGTTGCGCCTGAGCGTCTAGGCGAGGTGGGCAGAAGTTTTATCCTGAGTGGGTACGGGACTGTTTGGGGTCTACGATTCTCAGCCTGAGCCCCATGTAAACATAAAAAGAGAAATTCGCAGCAATGAATCCTTCTGCTGTTCGAACATTCCCTAAGATACTTGCTTTTCCCCTTTGCTCATCGCGTTCTCACTTCCGCCCTTTTAACCCTGTACTTTGCGGGAGGGACCCAACCTCCCAGCTCCTCTCGTTTATCCCGTTGACCATCTTTGGGTTGGGGAATAGGTTCTTAACCACACCCCACCCGACTTGTTCCTACTGGAATCAAGAACCAGAACTTTTTCTGGAATCTAATTTTGAGCTCAGCCTCTAAGCCAAGAGAAGGTTCATATTTTTATTATATTCATAGACTTTTCTACCTAGAAACAGGCAAACATCCAACTCAATCCTGTAGATGTCTCCTTCTATACTTTTTTCAGAAACATTGGGGTTTTGGAACCACTTTGCCCACACACTTGTTTCACTCTGAAATGACAAACATTCCATACAGGATCATTTCCCCCTCGTTTTAAAATGCGTACAGGGAATGCTGTCATGTCATCTTGATTATAGTTAACTTGATCTGCTCACTTAGTTGACAGACTTGGAAAGCGACGGAAAAGCTAATCTGAATTTAGTAATGGTGCTTTCTTAATACTGGGCCTCTAAACAATAAAATGGGGAAATTAAATTGAATAAGACCCAATTAGATCATTTGATGTAAGGAGAATTTTAGTAATGTGATGGAAAGAGCTAAAGACTGGCATGCCTTGTCACAAACTATGCTAATTTAGGATCAGGCAAATAGGAGGGAGTGTGTAAGTGAATGGTCACCTGTATAGTGAAAATATCACAATGGATCAATCAGTATTGTAGATTCCCTGTAAGTAACAATGTCATACTTTATGTAAAAAAATTTCCTCTGGTGTTATAAACTACTTTGTAGGCTAATGAAATGGATGTATATATTTTACTTGTGATAACTGTAAAATTAAACTATTGTAGTTAGTGTCTTATGAGGATTTCGACTATTAATGGATTGATGAAATATCTATTTCAGATAATGTATAAATTAGTTTCAGAATATATTTTTGTTCCTTAGGAAAGCTATGACCAGAACAGGAGTCAGCCAACTTTTTCTGTAAAATACCAATATTAAGTATTTTATATTGTTTGACCCACTAGGCAAAATTGAGTATATTATATACACACATATAAGAGAAAAACAAATTTCCACACTTATTGATGAAACAATTATTATTCAAAACATAATATAGTTTTAAAAATAAGGTCTTAAAATGGCAAGAATAAAAAATTTTGAGGGAATTGCATTTTGCTTAATTAGAGCCCTGCCATTTCAGATTCCTCGTCTATGAATTGCCTATATGTTGTTGTTATTCAGTGTTTCATGAAGAGGAGCCACAAAGGAATGAGGCAGCAACAATACTGCAAGTGGAGGACCCCAATCTCTCTGTGATTGAGAAGCCTTGAAGAGATCAGCTATCCAATTTATTAATCAGAAACAGGACATCTTACGTGAGGAACTAACAATCAGAGTACAGTGTACAATTTTATTATTTACTTTTGCAAAACTGATTAGATTGCTCTTGCCCTTTCTGAGACATAACACCACACCATCTGCTGTCTGAAACCTGACCTGCAGAAAGTTCCAGCAGGGCCAAGCATTGTGACCTTGAGCCTTCCCTGGGCATGACTGCCTTAAGTCATGTATGCTTGGTCTCAACCTTCACTTTCTCAGGATGGGAACAGAAAGTCACTTGGTGCATTGGCTTTATTCCAACACCTATGGATATTCGTTGTCAGTTTTGGGGTCTGAATGTTGGCTTTATCTTGTTTATTTGTAGAAGTTCATTGTATATTCTGTGTATCGATCCAGGTTGATTTATGTTGGCTGCAAATAGCTTCTGTCAGTCTTTTTGTTTGTCATTTCCACTTGTTTCTGGTACCTTACGATTTTAATAATGTGAAACTTACTATTTTTTTCTTTTGCATTTTGTGCAGTTTCTGTATTTGTAAAGAAATCTTGCTTTACTCGAGAGCATAAGGACATGTTCTTACTTTCTTCTGGAATGTGAATGAAGGTTTTGCTTTTTGACTTATTTTAAATTAATTTAAATGAATGACATAGATAAATCAGGGTACATATATTCAGAGAAAGTATTTCCAGGTTATTTTGACATTTGATTATATTGCGTACCCATCACCCAAGTAAAATTGTCCTCCATCACCTTCTATCTGGTTTTATTAGTGCCCCTCCCTTCTCCCTACTCCCTCCCTCACCTCCCCCACCCAAGCCAGCACTCACTTGTCCATGTCTCTGAGTCTCATTTTTATGTACCATCTATGTATGGAATAATATAGTCCTTAGTTATTTCTGATTTACTTACTTCACTCAGTATGTTATCAAGGTCCATCCATGTTGTTACAAATAATCCGATGTCATAATTTCTTATGGCTGAGTAGTATTCCATAGCATATATGTACTAAAGATTTTTAATCCAATCATCCTCTGACGGACACTTGGGCTGTTTCCAGATCTTCGCTATTGTGAACAATGCTGCCACGAACATGGGGGCGCATTTCTTCTTTTCGAACAGCGCTACGGTGT
Source organism: Rhynchonycteris naso (assembly GCA_037038555.1). Classification (NCBI taxonomy): domain Eukaryota; kingdom Metazoa; phylum Chordata; class Mammalia; order Chiroptera; family Emballonuridae; genus Rhynchonycteris; species Rhynchonycteris naso. Next base: position 111,083,296 of record CM073001.1, read on the forward strand.
TCTTAGGGTATATTCCTATAAGTGGGATAGCTGGGTCAAAAGGCAGTTCTATTTTTCATTTTTTGAGGAATCTCCATACTGTTTTCCATAGTGGCTGCACCAGTCTGCATTCCCGACAGCAGAGGAGGAGGGTCCCCTTGTCTCCACATCCTCGCCAGCACTTATTCTGTGTTGTTTTGCTGATGAGCGCCATTCTGACTGGTGTGAGGTGATAACTCATTGTGGTTTTAATTTGCATTTCTCTAATAATTAGTGATGTTGAGCATTTTTTTCATATGCCTATTGGCCATCTGTATGTCCTCTTTTGAGAAATTTCTATTCCTTTCTTTTGCACATTTTGGATTGGATTGTTTGTCTTCCTGGTGTTGAGTTTTATATGTTCTTTATAAATTTTGGTTATTAACCTCTTATCAGAGGTATTCTCGAATATGTTCTCCCATTGTATGGTTTGTCTTTTTATTGTTCTTATTGTCTTTAGCTGTGCAAAAGCTTCTTATTTGATATAGTCCCATTTGTTTATCCTGCCTTTTATTTCACTTGCCCGTGGAGATAAATTGGCAAATATATTGCGGTGAGATATGTCGGAGAGCTTACTGCCTATGTTTTCTTCTAAGATGCTTATGGTTTCATGGCTTATATTTATGTCTTTTATCCATTTTGAGTTTGTTCTTGTGAATGGTGTAAGTTGGTGGTCTAGTTTCATTTTTTTGCAGGTAGATGTCCAACTTTCCCAACACCATTTGTTAAAGAGGCTGTCTTGACTCAATTGTATGCTCTTTTCTCCTTTCTCAAATAGCAGTTGTTCTTAAAGGTGTGTGGGTTTATTTCTGGGTTCTCTGTTCTGTTCCTTTGATCTATGTGCTTGTCCTTATGCCAGTACCAGGCTGTCTTTTTTTTATTTCCACAAGGACAGAGAGTGAGTCAGAGAGAGGGATAGATAGGGACAAACAGACAGAAATGGAGAGAGATGAGAAGCATCAATCATTAGTTTTTCATTGCTCTTACGACACCTTAGTTGTTTATTGATTGCTTTCTCACATGAGCCTTGACTGCGGGCCTTCAGCAGAGCGAACAACCCCTTGCTGAAGTCAGTGACCTTGGGTCTAAGCTGGCAAGCATTTTACTCAAGCCAAATGTGCCCACGCTCAACCTGGCGAGCTCAGGGTTTCAAACCTGGGTCTTCCGCATCCCAGTCTGTCGCTCTGCCCACTGCTCCACCGCATGGTCAGGACCAGGCTGTCTTGAGTACAATGGCCTTGTAGTAAACCTTGATATCCAAAGAGTGATACCTCCTGCTTTATTTTTTCTTTTAAGATTGCTGAGGCTCTTCGTATTCTTTTTCGGTTCCTTATAAACTTTTGGAATATGTGTTCTATATTTTTGAGTTATGTCATTGGTATTTTAATTGGTATTGCATTGAATTTATCAATTGCTTTGGGTAATATAGACATTTTAATGATGTTTATTCTTCCTAGCCATGAGCACGGTATATGCTTCCACTTGTTTGTATCTTCCTTGATTTCTTTTATCAATGCTTGATAATTTTCCAAGTACAAGTCCGTAACCTCCTTGGCTAAATTTACACCTGAGTATTTTGTTGGCTGCAATAGTGAAGAGGATTGTTTCCTTAATTTCTTTTGCTGACAGTTCATTGTTGGTATATAGAAATGCCTCCGATTTCTGAGTATTAATTTTATATTCTGCCATCTTGCTGAATTCATTTATAAGGTCCAGTGGTTTTTTGACTGAGACTTTAGGGTTTTCTATATACAATATCATATCATGTGCAAATAATGAAAGTTTTACTTCTTCTTTTCCAATTTGGATGCCTTTTATTTCTTCTTCTCGTCTGATTGCTGTAGCTAGGACTTCCAGAACTATGTTAAATAAGAGTGGTGAAAGGGGGCATCCCTTCCTGGTTCCTGATCTTAAGGGGATTGCTTTTAATTTTTTTCCATTTAGTATGATGTTGGCTGTGGATTTGTGGTAGATGGCCTTTATCATGTTAAGGAATGTTCCCTCTATTCCCACTTTACTGAGAGTTTTGAGCATGAATGGGTGCTGGATTTTATCAAATGCCTTTTCTGCATCTATTGAAATTATCATGTGATTTTTGCCCTTCCTTTTTGTTTATGTGATGAATCACATCGACTGATTGGCGAATATTGAACCAGCCTTGCCTCTCCAGAATAAATCCCACTTGATCATGGTGTATGATTTTTTTCATGTATTGCTGGATCCAGTTGGCTAATATTTTGTTGAGAATTTTAGCATGTAAATTCACCAGGAATACTGGCCTGTAATTTCTTTTCTTCGTGTTGTCCTTTGCCCAGTTTCGGGATCAGAATTTTGCTCGCGCCTCACAAAAGGAGTTCGGAAGTCTTCCTTCCCCTTGAAATTTTTTTTTTTTAACTTAAAATTATTTTTGCCAATTTTAATGGGGTTACATTAACAAATCAGGGTACATATGTTCAAAAAAAAATCTCCAGGTTATCTTATCATTCTATTATGTTGCATACCCATTACCCAAAGTCAAATTGCCCCCTGTTGCCTTCAATCTGGTTTTCCCTGTGCCCCTCCCCTCCTCCCTATCCCATCCTCTGCTCCCTCCACCCACCCTGTAACCAGCATACTCTTGTCCACGTCTCATAGTCTCACTTTTACGTCCCACCCAGTTATGAAATTATGCTGTTCTCTTTTTTACTGATTTACTTATTTCGCTCCTTATAATGTTATCAAGGCCCATCCATTTTGTTGTAAATGATCCGATGTCATCATTTCTTATAGCTGAGTAGTATTCCATAGTATATATGTACCACAGCTTTTTAATCCACTCGTCCTCTGACGGACACTTGGGCTGTTTCCAGATCTTCGCTATTGTGAACAATGCTGCCACGAACATGGGGGCGCATTTCTTCTTTTCGAACAGTGCTATGGTGTTCTTAGGGTATATTCCTATAAGTGGGATAGCTGGGTCAAAAGGCAGTTCAGTTTTTAATTTTCTGAGGAATCTCCAAACTGTTTTCCATAGTGGCTGCACCAGTCTGCATTCCCACCAGCAGTTCAGGAGGGTTCCCTTGTCTCCACATCCTCGCCAGCATTTGTTCTGTGTTGTTTCGCAGATGAGCGCCATTCTCATTGGTGTGAGGTGATATCTCATTGTGGTTTTAATTTGCATTTCTCTAATGATTACTGATGTTGAGCACTTTTTCATATACCTATTGGTCATCTGTATGTTCTTTTGGGGAAATTTCTATTCATTTCTTTTGCCCATTTTTTGATTGGGTTGTCTTCCTGGTGTTGAGTTTTATAAGTTCTTTATATATTTTGGTTATTAACCCCTTGTCAGACGTGCTGTCGAATATGTCCTCCCATTGTGTGGTTTGTCTTTTTATTCTGTTCTTATTGTCTTTCACTGTGCAAAGAACTTTTTATTTTGATATAGTCCCATCTGTTTATCTTGCATTTGCCCGTGGAGATAAATCGGCAAATATACTGCTGCTACAGGTGTCAGAGATCTTGCTCCCTATGCTTTCTTCTGAGATGCTTATGGTTTCACGACTTACATTTACATCTTTTATCCATTTTGAGTTTGTTTTTGTGAATGGTGAAAGTTGATGGTCTAGTTTCATTTTTTTGGCAGGTAGATGTCCAATTTTTCCCAACACCATTTGTTAAAGGGGCAGTGTTTACTCCACTGTATGTTCTTTCTTCCTTTGTCAAATATCAGTTGTCCATAAAGCTGTGGGTTTATTTCTGGGTTCTCAATTCTGTTCCATTGATTTATGTGCCTGTTCTTATGCCAGTACCAGAATGTCTTGAGTATAATGGCCTTGAAGTAAACCTTGATATCCGGAAGAGTGATACCTGCTGCTTTATTTTTTCTTTTTAAGATTGCTGAGGCTCTTTGTGTTCTTTTTTGGTTCCATATAAATTTCTGGAATATGTGTTCTATATCTTTGAAGTATGTCATTGGTATTTTAATTGGTATTGCATTGAATTTATCAATTGCTTTGGGTAATATAGACATTTTAATGATGTTTATTCTTCCTAGTCATGAGCACGGTATATGCTTCCACTTGTTTGTATCTTCCTTGATTTCTTTTATCAATGCTTGATAATTTTCCAAGTACAAGTCCTTAAGTTCCATGGTTAAATTTACTCCTAGGTCCTTTATTTTTTTTTGGCTGCAATAGTGAAGGGGATTGTTTCCTTAATTTCTTTTGCTGACAGTTCATTGTTGGTATATAGAAATGCCTCCGATTTCTGAATATTAATTTTATATCCTGCCACCTTGCTGAATTCATTTATAAGGTCCAGTGGTTTTTTGACTGAGACTTTAGGGTTTTCTATATACAATATCATATCATGTGCAAATAATGAAAGTTTTACTTCTTCTTTTCCAATTTGGATGCCTTTTATTTCTTCTTCTCGTCTGATTGCTGTAGCTAGGACTTCCAGAACTATGTTAAATAAGAGTGGTGAAAGGGGGCATCCCTTCCTGGTTCCTGATCTTAAGGGGATTGCTTTTAATTTTTTTCCATTTAGTATGATGTTGGCTGTGGATTTGTGGTAGATGACCTTTATCATGTTAAGGAATGTTCCCTCTATTCCCACTTTACTGAGAGTTTTGAGCATGAATGGGTGCTGGATTTTATCAAATGCCTTTTCTGCGTCTATTGAAATTATCATGTAATTTCTGCCCTCCTTTTTGTTTATTTGATGAATCACATTAGTTGCTTTGCGAATATTGAACCAGCCTTGCCTCTCCAGAATAAATCCCATTTGATCATGGTGTATGAGTTTTTCCATGTATTGCTGGATTCTGTTGGCTAATATTTTGTTGAGAATTTTAGCATGTAAATTCACCAGGGATACTGGCCTATAATTTCCTTTCTTCGTGTTGTCCTTTGCCCAGTTTCGGGTTCAGAATTATGCTCGGGCCTCATATAAGGAGTTTGGAAGTCTGTCTTCCTCTTGAATTTTTTTGAAATAGCTTGAGGAGGATAGGAGTTAGTTCTTCATTGAATTTTTGGCAAAATTCACTTGTGAAGTCATCAGGCCCAGGACTTTTCTTTTTTGGGAGTTTTTTGTTAACTTTTTGATCTCCTTTGTTGTGATTGTTCTGTTTAGGTGTTCTGATTCTTCCAGATTCATTTTTGGAAGATTATGATTCCAGAAAGTTGTCGATTTCACCTAGGTTGTCTAATTCTCTTTGGCATAAAGTTCTTCATAGTATTTTCTTACAATGTTTTGTATTTCAGTTCTGTCAGTTGTTATTTCTCCACTGCCATTTCTAATTTTATTTATTTGGGTCCTCTCTTTTTTTCTTGGTGAGTCTAGTTAAAGGTTCATCAGTCTTGTTTACCTTTTCAAAGAACCAGCTCCTGGTTTCATTGATCCTCTGTATTGTTTCCTTAGCCTCTATTTCCTGTCTGATCTTTATTATTTCCTTCCTTCTACTAGTCCTGGGCTTTATTTGCTGTTTTTCTAGTTTTTTTTAGATGCAGGGTAAGGTTGCTTATTTGATCTTTTTCTAGCTTCCTATGGTATGCCTGTAGTGTGATGAACTTCTCTCTCAGTACTGCTTTTGCTGCATTCCATAAATTTTGAGTTGATGTATGCTCATCATTCATTTCTGGAAACTTTTTTAGTTCTTTGATCTTATTGTTAATCCATTTGTCATTTAATAACAGGCTATTTAGTATCCAAGTGTTTGAGTATTTTTCAGTTTTTCTTTTGTTGTTAATTTCTAGTTTCATGCCATTGTGATCAGAGAAAATGCTTGATATGATTTCAATCTTAAATTTGTTGAGACTGCTTTTGTGTCCTAACATGTGGTCTATCCTAGAGAATGTACCATGAGCGCTGGAAAGAGTGGGTATTTTTTGCTGCTTTAGGGAGAAAAGTTCTGAAGATATGTATTAAATCGAGTTGATCTACTGTATCCCTTAAGTCGTCTGTTTCTTTGTTAATTTTTTTTTCCAGTGACAGAGAAAGAGACAAAGAGTCAGTCAGAGAGAGAGATAGGGACAGACAGACAGAAACAGAAAGAGGCGAGAAGCATGAATCATTAGTTTTTCGTTGCTATTTCGACACCATAGTTGTTCACTGATTGCTTTCTCACATGTGCCTTGACCGTGGGCCTTCAGCAGACCGAGCAACCCCTTGCTGGAGCCAGCGGCCTTGGGTCCAAGCTGTCGAGCTTTTTGCTCAAGCCAGATGGGCCAGCGCTCAATATGGCGGCTCAGGGTCTCGAACCTGGGCCTTCCGCATCCCCATCTGACGCTCTATCCACTGCACCACTGCCAGGTCAGGACAAGCTGACAAGCTTTTGCTTAAGCCAGATTCGCCCGTGATCAAGCTGGCTACCTCGGGGTCTCAAATTGTGTCTTCTGCATCCCAGTCCGATGCTCTATACACTGCGCCACCACCTGTTCTGGCTGTTAATTTTTTTTTTTTTTTAGAATCTATCCAGTGATGTTAGTGGGGTATTGAAATACCCTATTATAATATTGCTGTTAATCTTGCCCTTTATATCCATCAAAGTCAGTTTTATGTATGTCAGTGTTCCTATGTTCCGTGCGTAGATATTTATAACGGTCTTATCTCTGTTGAATTGTTCCCTTTATCATTATGTAGTGTCCTTCTTTATCTCTTACTATAGCCTTTGTTTTAAAGTCCATTTTGTCAGATATAAGTATTGCTACCCGGCTTTCTTTTCATTTCCATTTGCATGAAATGCTTTTTCTCCATTCCTTTATCTTCAGTATATGCGCATCTTTTAAGATGTGTCTCTTGCAGACAACATATATATGGGTCCTGTTTCTTTATCCGCACAGCTGCCCTATGTCTTTTGATTGGATCATTTAAGCCATTTAAATTTAAGGTTATTATTGATATGTAGTTGTTTATTGCCATTTTATTCTTTAAAGCTGTATTCTTCTTTTGCTATATTCGTTTGCCCTTTTGATCTCTTCACAACAGGACCCCTTAGTATCTCTTGCAGAATTGGTTTGGTTTTAATGAATTCCTTGAGGTTTTTTTTTTTTTGTCTGGGAAGCTCTTTATTTCTCCTTCAATTTTAAACCTTAGCCTTGTTGGATAGAGTAGTCTTGGTTGTAGGTTCTTGTTCTGCATTACTTTGAATATATCTTGCCACTCCCTTGTGGCCTCAAGTGTTTCTGTTGAGAAGTCAGATGTCATCCTTATGTGGGCTTCTTTGTAGGTGATAGCATTTTTTCTCTACGCCTTAGCTTTGGTATTTTAACTATGATGTGTTGTATTGTAAATTTCTTTGGGTTTCTCTTTAATGGAGTTCTTTGAGCTTCTTGAACGTGTGAAACATTTTCCAGCCTTAATTTAGGGAAGTTTTCAGCTATGATTTGATTGAACAAAGTTTCTATGCCTTGTCCTTTTTCTGCATCTTCAGGAACCCCTATGATGCGGGAGTTATTTCTCTTCATGTTGTCATAGAGCTTCCTTAGAGTTTCTTCAGATTTTTTGAGTCTTTACTTTTTCTGCTCTGCTTCTGTGCCTTTATTTTGTCCTCTACCTCACTGATTCTATGCTCAGCTTCATCCATCCTGCTTTTAATTCCTTCCATTGTGGTCTTCAATTTTGATATTGTATTTGTCATTTCATCTGCTTCTGTATTACTTCTTATCTCTTTATTTAGGTGTTCGTAATGACCATCCATTGTTGCTCGAAGCTCTCTGAACATCCTAACAATCATTATTTTAAATTATGCATCTGGTAACTTGGTTATATCTGATTCATTCAGGTCACTCTCTGAAGATTTTTCTTGATTCATTTGGTTTGCATTTCCCTGCCCGTCCATTTTTTCTGTGTATAAGAAGGTTTTGGCCACTGGAGTCCAATGGGTGTTGCCTCTGTTTTCTAGATGTGGTCTGTCTGCAGGCCCACTACCCCCTCTGCCGCTTCCTAGGGCAGTTGGGTATAGGTGTTGCTGGCACTGGCCCGCTGCAGCTCTTGCTGCAGTTTCTGCCTCGCCTCCATGGGAGGGGCTATGTTCTCTTGCCCAGCTCTACAAGCCTCAGCCAATCTTGGCCTTTGCCCCTCTCCCACCACAGTCGGGCTACAAACCTGAGCAGTAAGGGTAGGGGTTAGCACCTTTGCTCAGCTTTGGGTCCCTGTCAGCTGGCTTCTCCAGTTGGAGGGGCTGCTGGTTCGCACTCAGCTGGAATCCTGAACATTTACTCCACCTCTACGGGCAAAGCCAGTCCGTGCAGGGCTTCAAGCCTGGGAGGCCAGGTGAGGCTTGTGTTTCTGCTCACCCCTTTCTAGCGGCGGATCTCTGCCCTTTCTGGGCTCCTGCTTTTCCCTCATAAGTGAGATTGCAGGCAGGCCTATAGCCACTGGACCACTTTAGCATGTACCCTTTGCCCCTGCTGGGCTAGACCTAGTTCACGCCGGCTGGCACGGCCTCTGACCCCGCAAATGGAACCGCTTCTGTGTCCCGTGGCCACCAGCCCTCTAGGAAGCCCTCAATAGTGTGAGTGGGGGTGCTGCAGCTCAGACCCTAACACTCAAACTGTAGTCCTGAAAGCTCCCTCCTTCAAAGCGACTGTGCTCTCATTGCTGCAGGAGAGCCTGTTTGGTTGGTGTCCTGCTTCCCCTTGCTGGTTCCAGGGGAAATATTGTTTCAGATTTTTGGAGTGACTCAGCCCAGGGTTTAGGGTGGCTGTCCCTCAAAGTTTTTCTCCCTGTGCCTTCCAGACCGCACTCTCTTCCTGCTGCTCCGGGCCTCTCTTCTCTCCGTCCCCCAGAATCCTGGGTGAGTGGTTGTGAGAGAGGTTTTCAGCGCCATCCCTTTAAGAAGAGTCCTGGGTCTGAGACAACTGTCTCTTTCTTACAAACAATATCATAACCTGTTTCACAGCTAAATACTGTCCATATGCCTCTTCTAGGCTCTGGGGCTTTGTCCCTGGGACCCAGGTCCCTACCCTTCCGTTGGCCTCTCTTCCCGCCACACGAGTCTCTCTAGGCTGCCTTTCTCTCTGGGGAGCTGGGCAGATCTTTCCGCATTTTCGCTTTTCCTACCAGTCTCAATGTGGCTTCTGCTGTGTTCCCTGGTTCAAGAGTCCTCTCAGTCAGTTCAACGTTGGTTTATCCAGATGATGGTTCTTAAAGTCAAGTTATAATCCACTTTGGTTCTGGGAGTTGGAAGTTGTTATATCCTCCTACTCCATCGCCATCTTGCCCCCAAGTGCTATTTCTTAAAACGTTCGCTTTTTGACTTTTAAATGTTTTAAACTACTGGAATTAATTTTGTGCTTATGTCAACTAAAATTTTTTCCATTTGGATCAAAACATTGAAGCATCAATTATCAAATATTTATACAGACACCTTTATACCTACACATCTATATTTGTTTCTATAAGTAACTCTAGATATTGGGACCTTGAGTTCATTCTGACACTTTTAATTGCAATTCAACACTATAGGATTTATTTTGGCTTTTCTTTTTTCCATGTTTGTAAGTCCTTCTTTGACATGTGAATCCTAGCTCCCAATATGTTAATTACATTTACCTATTCCACAGATCCATCTTGTATGTAATCAATTTTCCCATGTCTTCTTGATCTTCTCAGTTGGGCACAGACCTCAAATCAACAAGTGGTGACACTTGAATGAGGTCTGTAGAATAGATGATAGAAATGTCTCAGTCAATTCTCCTGCCAAAGACTGTTTCCACCTCTGTGAACACCCTCTCTTCACCCCACTTGAGCTACAAACTCATTCTAGGCTGCTCTCTCTCCTATTTCCTTTGGCTCCACCTAAAAGCTTTTGGACAGAATTATTCAAATGAAAGGCAAATTTCTTATTAATTAAAAAATTACTGCCTGACCAGATGGTGGCACAGTGGACAGAGCAATTGGCCTGGGATGCTGAGGACCCAGGTTCGAAACCCCAGGGTCTCCAGCTTGAGGATGGGATCATATATATGACCCCATAGTCGCTGGCTTGAGCCCAAGGTCACTGGCATGAGCAAGGACTCAGCTAGAGCCCCCCAGTCAAGGCAAATATGAGAAAGCAATCAATGAACAACTAAGGTGCTGCAACAAAGAATTGATACTTCTCATCTCTCTTCCTGTTTGTCTCTCTCACTAAAAATACATAAATAAATAAAAATTACTATGAAAAATTTCAAATATAAAGATGAATAAAATATTACTGTGACCCCCCCCCATGCCTCTCACCCAACTTCAACAGTTATCATCTTTGTACCATTTTTTTAAGATTTTATTCAACTTTTCAGAAAGGAGATAAAGAGAATAAGGGGAGGAGCAGGAAGCATCAACTCCCATATGTGCCTTGACCAGGTAAGCCCAGGGTTTCGAACTGGCAACCTCAGTGTTCCAGATCGACACTTTATCCCACTGCTCCACGACAGGTCAGGCTGTACCATTTTTTCTGTTTCTTTTTCCAGTTTTCTTCAGAGTATTTCAAGCCATTTGTTTGATGAAAAACCTGACTCTTACATCCTATAAAATGTCCCCCATTTTTCACCTCACACCAGTCAGAATGGCACTCATCAGCAAAACAACACAGAATAAGTGCTGGCGAGGATATGGAGAAAAGGGACCCTTCTACACTGCTGGTGAGATTGCAGACTGGTGCAGCCACTGTGGAAAACAGTTTGGAGATTCCTCAGAAAATTAAAAATCGAACTGCCTTTTGACCCAAGCTATCCCACTTTTAGGAATATACCCTAAGAACACCATAGCACTGTTCGAAAAGAAGAAATGCGCCCCCATGTTCGTGGCAGCATTGTTCACAATAGCGAAGATCTGGAACCAGCCCAAGTGTCCGTCAGAAGACGAGTGGATTAAAAAGCTTTGGTACATATATACTATGGAATACTCCTCAGCCATAAGAAATGATGACATCGGATCATTTACAACAAAATGGATGGGCCTTGATAACATTATACGGAGTGAAATAAGTAAATCAGAAAAAAAGAAAAACTGAGAACAGCATGATTTCATACATAGGTGGGACATATAAGTGAGAATATGAGACATGGACAAGAGAGTGGTGATTACGGGATGGGTGGGATAGGGAGGGAAGAGTGGGATAGGGAGGAGGGGAGGGACACAGGGAAAACCAGATAGAAGGTGACAGAGGACAATTTGACTTTTGGTGACGGGTATGCAACACAATTGAATGATAAGATAACCTGGAGATGTTTTCATTGTACATATGTACCCTGATTTATTGGTGTCACCCCATTAGAATTAATAATAATAAAATAGATTAAAAAAAATTTTTTTAAATGTCCCCCATTTTGGTTTTGGTTGATTACTTCTTTTAACTATCATATTCACCTCCATATAAGAATAACCTAGCAAACTTTAGTGGTTCACACCTGGGTCCCAGCCTGACATAATGATATATTTGATTTTGGTTGTAGCCAAGGTATCAGGATGTTTTAAAAGCTCCCCAGTGTGCCCTGGCCAGATAGCTTGGTTGGTTAGAACATCAGCCAGAAGCACAGAGGTTGCTGGTTTGATCCCTGGTCAGGGCATATACAGGAACAGATCTATGCTCCTGTCTCTCTCTCTTTCTCTGTACCTCCCCCCCCCCTTCCCTCTGGCTAAAATAAAAATTTAAAAAAAAAAAAAAGCTCCCCAATGATTCCAATGTGCTATGGGGTTTGAAAACTGCTAACTTAACTTGTTTCTATATGTCACCTATACATAGGTCTTAAGAAGCTTAATTAGATTTAGATTCTTTATTGCCTTGTTACCTCCTGTGCCAGCTAGCTCATCAAGAGAAAAATATTTTCTAGTTTCATTTGTAACAACAGCTTTTGGGACCTCTCATTTTCTTAAGTTCTACCCTTCCTTACTTTTCATTTTTTTTAAAGATTTTATTTATTTTAGAGAGAGAGAGAGAGAGAGAGAGAGAGAGAGGAAGTTGGGAGAAGCAGGAAGCATTAACTCCCATATGTGCCTTGACCTGGCAAGCCCAGGGTTTCAAACCAGCTACCTTAGCATTCCAGGCCAACACTTTATGCACTGCACCACCACAGGTCAGGCCTTATTAGTCTTTGAACTACAGAGGAATAGACTGAATAATAAAAACTCAGGCCTGTGGCCTGACCTGTGGTGGCGCAGTGGATCAATCGTCGAAATGGGAACACTGAGGTCGCCAGTTCAAAACCCTGCACTGGTCTGGTCAAGGCACATATGGGAGTTGTTGCTTCCAGCTCCTCCCCATTTCTCTCTTTCTCTCTCACTCTGTGTCTCCTCTCTAAAATGAATAAATTAAAGGAAATTTTTAAAAAAATAAAAACTTAGGGCCTGACCTGTTGTAGCGCAGTGGATAAAGCGTCGAACTGGGAACACTGACGTCGCCAGTTCAAAACCCTGCACTGGTCTGGTCAAGGCACATATGGGAGTTGATGCTTCCAGGTCCTCCCCCCTTTCTTTCTCTCTCTTTCTCTCACTCTGTGTCTCCTCTCTAAAATGAATAAAATAAAAATTAAAAAACAAAAACTTAGGAATCGCCTGACCAGGCGGTGGCGCAGTGGATAGAGCTTTGGGCTGGGATGCAGAAGACCCAGGTTGGAGATCCCGAGGTCGCCAGCTGGAGTGCGGGGCCCATCTGGCTTGAGCAAAAAGCTCACCAGCTTGGACCCAAGGTCGCTGGCTCCAGCAAAGGGTTGCTCGGTCTGCTGAAGGCCTGCGGTCAAGGCACATGTGAGAAAGCAATCAATGAACAACTATGGTGTTGCAACAGCAATGAAAAACTAATGATTGATGCTTCTCATCTCTCTCAGTTCCTGTCTGTCTGTCCCTATCTATCCCTCTCTCTGACTCTCTCTGTCCCTGTAAACAAAACAAAACAAAACAAACAACTCAGGAATCATTGCAATGTTATTTATAATATAATAACCAAGCTATAGAAGCAACCCAGGAATTAAAACTGTGTACATATATACAATGGAATATTATTTGGCCTTAAAAAGAATAGTATCTTACCATTTGCAACAAGATGGATGGACCTAGTGGGTATTATGCATAATGAAATAAGTCAAACAGAGAAAGACAAATACCATATGAGTTCATTTACATGTGAAATCTAAAGATCAAAACAAAACAGAAACAAACTCATAGACACAAAAAGTGGAATGGTAGTTGCCAAAGGTAGGTTTGGAGCCTGGGTGAAAAAGGTAAAGGGATTGAGAAATACAAATTGATAGTTTCAAAACAGTCATAATGATGTAAAGTACAACATAGAGGATATAGTCACTAATATTGTGATAACTATGTATGATGCCAGGTGGACATTTGAAATATTGTGGGAACCACTCAGGAAGTTGCCAGCATGATACAGTGTTTTTCCACTTAAAACTTTTATCAAACTTGCAATTCCATGGGTTGGAAAGAAAATTTACTGGTATCTCAGTCAAGCAAAATAAAGGCAATCCTTCTGGCTTAAGATCTAGTACCATCTGGTTCAAAGGAATCTCAGATGTTTCTTCCATTTTAGGGTAGGCTTAGCTTATTATAGGCCAGGCATTGTTCTAAGCACTTTACACATTTAAAAAACTCCCATAATGCTTACAACGTCCTTATCTACTATTCTCATAGAAACTATGTATCTTCCTCTCCTTACGGTTCCTTTAGAAATCTGCAACAAAAATTAACGGCACAATCCCTATACTTTCAAGTTGTAGAATACTTTTAAAGAAACCCCAAAAGAAATAACAAGGGCACTTACAATATAATTGCAACTGAAACGTAATAATACAGCGCACCAAAACGTACAGGAAATTCTAACCATCTTATCTGTACCCATGAGCAAAGAAGAAAACCTGATTCTTCATCATTTCCACTTTTCTTCACCACCTATGAGAGTAACTCCATGGCACCTCACCTTTAGGTGGCCTGAACAATGGCATCACCTCAGCCCGACCCTAAGTCACCAGGCCCCTTCCTCACCGCGGGCCCTGCGCCTGAGTCCACCCGCCCAGCACCTCGACTCTCAGGTCCTCCCCACGCACCTCTGTACTCCAGACCCTCCACGGCCCTCATTCGTTTATTATCTTTCAGGGACACATCCACTAGAAAGTGCCAGACCCAACCAGTATTGCAGATGTAAAGTTTAACAAACAAAAATAATAAAGATAGTCCTGGACAGTTCATTCAGTGGATAGAGTGTCGGTCCACGTTCCATTCTGAATCAGGGCACGGAGAAAGGACCATCTGCTTCTCCCCCTCCAGTGGTGCAGCATGGCCCCAACGCTGTCAGGCTCAGGATCTGAAAACTGCTCCATACTGGAGCATCTGCCCCAGACGGTTGCCGTGTGGCTTCCCATGGGGTGCATGTGGAAGTTTGCATCACTATCTCCCCTACTCTCACCTAAAAAATAGACCATTATTATAGAGGTTATAAAATTAAAAACGTCTCTTTAAAGAAATTACTCACATAGTACAAAGATGAGCCACAAACAAGGACAAAATCTTTCCTTTCCACGTATCTGATCAAACGTTTCTGCTCCACACAGTGACATGAAGACAATAAAAATGACTTTTCTGATCAAGATTCACATGGCTTTCTGAAACAAATAAACACACTGAAAAATGGCTCTCTAGCTAAACACAAACCTGGCCTGGTCACACAGTGTGGACAAAAAGGGATTGTGTGGATAGGGTTGTTCTGGTGATCAGATAGAAAATTCCATTCATCCCTTTCGTGCCATCAATCTGGAAACGTGTAAGGAAACAGTGATACCCATTCCATTAACATGATTTCAACTAAACTTTTTAAACAGCCCACAAATAAATCACTACTACAGTTCAAATATAATAAGATGACAAAAATATTACATTTCAACTTTCTACAAATCAAATTTGCCCCCAGGGTATATTCAGCCTAAACGCAGGCACTTCGATGTTACAGAGGGGGTGGGGTGGGTGGGGTTACTGGCAAGCAGGCAGACACTAACAGTGCTGCTGAGCACCTACTGTGTAGAAAGCCTTCACCTACATCTAAAAGTACCCGGGCAAAAAACATCTATATTACTGAGAAGACAAGCCCTACTTTCTGGGAAATAAAATGAAGAATTCATGACCACACAAACAGCATGTCCTTTACTATCCTACCCTTCAAAGCATGCCTCTCTTCAATGACATGGAGGCTGAAACCGAAAGAACAACAACAAACACAATACCTGCCATCTTCCAAAGACTACCTACAGCTATCCTAGGCTCAGGAGACACCTGAGAAAGTCTGGAGGAGATACCTTTTCCTTGAAACTGCATATGATCCATCATTTAAAACACATGTATGACAAAAATAATCTTCAACAGTAACCATCTTTTTTAGAATATTACACCTTTGACAATTAGATCATCAAAATTCGCCCAACTCTCCAAGGTGATCACGTACAACAAAAACACACCAATGCCTGACCAGGCAGTGGTGCAGTGGATAGAACATCGAACTGGGATGCTGAGGACCCAGATTCAAGACCCTGAGCTCGCCAGCTTGAGCGCGGGCCCATTTGGCTTGAGCAAAAGCTCTTCAGCTTGGACCCAAGATCGCTGGCTCCAGCAAGGGGTTGCTCGGTCTGCTGAAGGCATGCGGTCAAGGCACATGTGAGAAAGCAATCAATGAACAACTAAGGTGTTGCAACGGCAACGAAAAACTAATAATTGATGCTTCTCACCCCTCTCTATTCCTGTCTGTCTGTCCCTATCTATCCCTCTCTGACTCTCTGTCCCTGTACCAAAAAAAAAAGTGCACAACTACATAGAGCACCTAAGTTAAACGATAGGAGCTCATACCCCCATCTTCATCTTTCTTTCCCTCCCCCACACTCCCTACCCCTGATAACTGCTTGACTTTTACCTATCTCGATCAATAAACTCAAGACTACCTTCGCCTGACCTGTGGTGGTGCAGTGGATAAATCAACAACCTGGGAACACTGAGGTCACCAGTTCAAATCCCTGCACTGGTCTGGTCAAGGCACATATGGGAGTTGATGCTTCCAGCTCCTCCCCCTTTCTCTCTCTCTCTCTCTCTCTCTCTCTCTCTATTTCTGTGTCTCCTCTCTAAAATGAATAAAATAAAAAAAAAAAGAAATTAAAAAAAAAAGACTACCTCACCTTTTCCTCTCAGAACCATAGAGAGCACACCTGAGCAGCTATGACACAATGTTCACCTGCCTCACCAAAACGAAACCATCTGAAGTGACGAGCACGGTGTGGGTGTCTGGCACATGTACTGACTGATGACTGAGCAAAGCTATCCCAGGCATTCACATAACACTGACGCCAGGGAGTCCCAGGCGTGAGCGCCATGCGGTTGAAGAAGCAACTTCAAAACCCCTTGCCTGCCTGCCAGGGAAAAAGAATATCTGCCACCTTAAAACACAAAAACCACTTCATGAACCACTGTGGGCATCTGACTTCCGTTGCTTTCTCATGGCTCCTACATGCCCATTTCATGCTTGTTCTGTAATATACCTTACCAAGCTTTGGACAATTGCCAAAGTGAGTCTCTCAGTGGACCTGAAGGGGGACATGATGTCACTTACACAATATTCTCGTTTCTAGAGCACCTTGCATCCAGACCCTTCCCTCATGTAGAATGCTAAGGACTTGTTAATATTCTATGAATTACTTCAGTTAAAACAAATAAAAAAAGTTTTACATACTTATGTCAATTTCCGAAACATGTCTATAAATGTATTACAATACAATTTAAAATATCGACCCCATTTTTCATGATCCTATTGCCTTATGTTTACTTCACGAACTAAAACATAAAGGATAATTCTGGAAAAATCCATCCATGAAAGAAAGCCCGAAAATGCATAAAATTTTCTTGTATTCTACAGCTACTGAAATGAAGCAGTACATTGCCACATTCTAAATACACAATTTGCACACAGGTAAGATGTGGTGATAGATACAAATTTATATGAAATTTTTTGTATAATAAAGACTTCTCCTCAAATCATGGGTTCGTAGAAATGACAACCAAATTGAATTTACACAATGTATGGTACATTGGAAGGCAAAATTGGTCCTAAAAAATAATGAATATTCATTTTCACATGCTTCATGAACAGATGATCTTCCATCACCCTCCATGAATAACAGCATCATTTCATACATCACAGGGCAAACAGGAATAACGGACAACTTCATAATGATACAAAGGGATTGGATATACCTGTCAGGAATGCAGCCCACCTTTTAGAACCAACCTGACCCACACATCAACCGCTAAGGATATGCAAACATAACACAAGTAGCCAAGAAGATTCCATATACATAAATACTCCACTAGACTCCCCAAAACTGCATGTTAAAGCTCATGTTTAAAAACATTTGAAACTTTTTTAAAAATGACTACAGGGAATGATAACACAAGTTTCTACCGATTTCAATTCGCTTAAGTTTTAATAGACTATGTGGATGCCTCTCAAGGCTTTCCATCTGGAAGCCTGTAAGAACAGAAAGTTACATTATTACATTTACAAGTTTTCAAAGGAACATCTAAAACAGCCCCCAAGATAAGATACTAGTACAATTATAAAATAATTACAATGGAAACATAATAAAAATACTGCATTGCAATCCTCTATTGTTTCAGAAATAATCCAAGTTTCCACCTTACTGGTTTCTGGACCAAAGGTGACTGCCCCCAGGGCATTTTCGGGCAAGATGGTGGTGTTTCCTATTCCAAACATGGTGAGGTTCTACAATGAAAACAAAAAACAGGTGTTCCAAAACAAAACAAAACAAAAAAAAACAGGTGTTCCTGAGCACATCTGATGCAGATTCACCCCTCACCCTGAACATAGAAGGATCTGGCCCAAAGGTCAATACCACTCAAAGACAAACCCTACTCTACATGGGAAACAAAGAGTACAGTACAATAGAAACATCAGGTTATTTTGCATCCTAGATTGCAAATGCTGCCTCTCATAAACTAGCCACAAGGGAGCTCACTCCTAAGGACAACACTCCTCATGGCTGCTGATTTACACTCAACTACCTCAGTGACATGGGATTATCTGCCGTATTCGGAAGTGTCTCAAACACAAATCTTTAAGAGCCAGACCTATCCTGCCCTTTAGCTGAACTTCCAGAACACAGGCCGAGGAATGAGCATCACATGGAGCGTGCAGGCTACATGGAACTCCCTGACCTGACTGCTGGGGACAAAGACTCTGGGACACCTTAGGACACTGAATCACGTTGTCAACCACAAGATGCATTGAAGCATCCTTGCTTTCTCATGATTCACGATGTGGTCTTTAGTTCTGCTTCAATACTGTAACTTATCATCAATCATCTTAGTCTCTTACTTTCCTGCTGTAAAGCCAGTAGCCAAGGCCACTATCACAGCAGCCTGGCCTATGCAGGTTCACATTAGATTCGGACAGTCAGTAATGAAACAACGGAGCCAAGAACTGGTGAGCCATCAGCTTTAATCCTAGCTTGCACATGGCAGGCAAGCAAAAACACACACTGGGCTCCAAAACCCACTCATTCAGTGCTCACAAAGCTACTGACTTATCCGAGTTTCCTAGCATCAAAGCTTTCTAGCTCACCAGTCTTACCTGTTTCCCATCTCCTTCTCTCTGCACAAACTGGCTTCTTCCTCAGCACTCCGCCATCTTGGCTGCTTCCCGGCCTCCACGTGGCCTTAATCTGCTCTCCTCTCTAATACCTCAGGAACCAATAGAGAGCAAGCTACTGGTCTGTCCCACTTTATAATGTAGAAATCCAAACCCTTAATCCAATCTACAAACAAGAAAGTCTCTGATACAAAGTCACCCATCTGAGGCACAATGGGATTCCTCAGGACAGCGCACCACCCCACAACATTCAATCAGTCTAGGGTGTGGGGAAAAGCATATTCTTAAAACTAAGCCTTAGGCTATAATGACCCATCCTGCTTACATTACAGCCTTTCCCCCACACCCATTCCAAGCAAAAGGGCAAATAATATCACCTGGGTGATGGGCTTCCATGTGGGCAGTGCCATCTTTAACAAAGTGAGCATAATATATTATATCTGCCCAACACCTGCCTACACCATCTACGGTTCCTTTTTCTAATTTTGCATACTTGTTTGGGTATGACTTTCTCAGATGACTTACCCGAAGATCCCCTTTACTTGCAAAAGGCTTCTTGTTTTTAGAACACCTTCCATCTACACCCTTCATTTATATTCCTAAGGATTCTCACCATATTTTCTTTATTAATCAACTTAAGAAACAATCTTACATACAATGCCTTCCCAAAGATGTCTATACATAAAACATAATATCACACATAAAAACATCACCCACACTTTTAATAACGCTATTGCCTTAGTTTCACTTCACTGATTAAAATACAAAATATAGGGAAAGTATACAAAAAGCAGTGAATAGAAGAAAGCACAACTACATTAATTTCTTTGTGGCATCCAGCTACTAAAATAAACTGCTGGGCTAACTCCTTATCAATAAACATAAACAGCCTAATTATTGCCATTAATTAATGGATGCAAATTCATACACATATTATATATGACAAAGGTTTCTCTTTTGATAACTGGTATCAAAACAACCAGGTGAGGAAATAAGTTGCACTCCTACATCCTGACATCCACCAAAATCACTTCCTTCTGGAAGTTAATAGCTACCCACAACTAATAGAAAACCCTGAAGCTGCCTACAACATAAGGCAGCAAGACATTAAAAGAACTGAAAATAACCACCAAAAATATTTGGGTGAAATACAGTAGATTTTAAGGCAAAAAGCAGTCCTATAAATAACACAAAATCCTTTTAATGTTGTAAGGGACCAAAAGCTACAAAATTAATATTAATATTTTAGGAAGCTTAAAGAACATTTTATTAATTTGGGCTAGGCGTGCAGAGAGATTTTGTAAATGACCTTTGTACTTGTGTGATTAGCATAAAACCAAGATGGCCGATGGCATTATGTTGTAAATACAAAGGGAAACGAGATTTGGATTCTCTGACCTTTCCCTACACCTATAAGGAAGTGAGTGAATAGCTACCCAAGTGTAGGGAGAGAAAAATTAAAATAAACCTTTTCTTATATTAATGGACCATTTACAGGTATTTGTCCCCATAGAAACTACCTCTCCCCTCCTGAAAGCATGTAGTTAATGTATGTATCTCTGGACAAAGGAATAGCAAATGAACACTAGAAAATATAGGAATGTCTTTTAATACATAAAGTGGCATTTTTACCATTGTGTTACCTTGTAAGTTATAATGTATAGAAATGTCTTTTTATGAATCCTATTATCAGATGTTATAAACTTGCTAATGAATTGTGTCCCATCCCCCCTCCCTTCATCCTTTTCCCAAACCTGTATAGGAGAACAAAGATTATAAATTTATGCCATAATGGCAGGCTTTTCCCCGCCCATGTATAATTAAGGGTATATAACCAGCCCCTAGAATATTATAGAGGCACACGATTTGGGACTGCCCCGTGTAAGCTATATGCAGCCGGCATATTTAATAAATTTCCTCCTTTAATAAAACTCTTCAAAACTTATCTGGAGTGGATGTCTCTACGTGAACTCGAAATGAGGTATGTGCCTTTCAGAATCTGGGGTACAGTACTTTATAACATTAATAGGTTCAGTAGACTGGTAATATCTACATTCACATGCAATTCATACAAACTCAAATAACACACACCTAAAAGAGAAAATACAAATATTTGTAACTATAAAAGGTAGTTAAACACTTCGCTCTCAATCGGCAATGGAGCATATAGCTTTTGAAACTGACGCGTGCAACAAAGAAGTCTGTAAAAAATAATAACCTAAGTGGCAAATAGCATTCCATAAACATTACTCCAACATACTACAAATATGCAAATCTACCACGCTTGCAAGAATGCTTGCCACTTTTTAAAAACTAACCCTATTGGATGATAGGCCACCTTTCTACACATTTCAATGGACTAGAATTCCATGAACTAACTTTATAGCTCTTCTGACCCTCCATCTAGAACAGTGGTTCTTAACCTTTTTTGAGGTACCAAACCCACCAGTTTCATATGCGCATTCACCGAACCCCTCTTTGGTGATAAATAAAATATTTTTTTTTCCAAATTCAAGACATAGGTATATGTTTTTATACTGGTGCACAAAATGAGCCGTGCATGAACATCACCTTGCTCAAAGAACAAAACCAACAAAGTGCATGAACTCAAAACAAATTACGGTATTACTTTATTCTGGCTTCCGCGGCAGAGGCTTCTCCGAAACCCTTAGACCGACTCATCGAACCCCTAGGGTTCTATAGAACCCAGGTTAAGAACCACTGATCTAGAACCATGTAGGGAAGGTAATGACAGTATCATTACATAGACATGTTATCAAATGAACATAAAAAATACAGAATTAAATCAATGCTAGCCTCACAAAATAATTTCAAAGGAACAATGATGAAAATACTACTTTCAAGGCCAGATCACTCAAAACTTCCAAGGCTGTCCCTTCTGAACAAAAGGTGAATGTGCCTTGGGGCGATATTCGGCCCACATGGGCCGGTTTATTATCATGAAGAGCAGGGGTCCCAAAACTTTTTACATAGGGGCCAGTTCACTGCTCCTCAGACCGTTGGAGGGCCGGACTATAAAAAACACTATGAACAAATCCCTATGCACACTGCACATCTTATTTTAAAGGAAAAAAACAAAACGGGAACAAATACAATATTTAAAATAAAGAACAAGTAAATTTAAATCAACAAACTGACCAGTATTTCAATGGGAACTATGGGTGCGGATGCATCCTGTGCTCCTCTCACTGACCACCAATGAAAGAGGTGCCCCTTCCGGAAGTGAGGCGGCTGATAAATGGCCTCAGGGGGCCGCAGTTTTGAGACCCCTGGCAAGAGCATGGGGGTCGGGCTGGATGTTAATTCCAGGCAGTAAATAGAAGGAACAGCTCCTCACAAACACCTACAACGCAGAGGACGTTCCACCAGGACACACGATGGTCCTGCCCCAAAGCTCAATAGTACTCAGAAGACAAACCTGACCCCACATGAAAGAGGACGAACAGTAACATACAAAACAAACAGCAGGTCATTTTGCTGATCTCACCTGGGGAGCAGACGCGTATTCCCTACATACAGTCCGGAAGCTCGTCTCTCCTGGCGGCCGGCTGCACCTCCTCTCCGAACCTCTCGCTCGCTCGCACCCCCTCTGTCTCATCCCTGTTATCCCCGGGCCCCGGGGCTCCGCTCACGTTTACTTGAGCTCTACACCTCCGGAGCCAGCGCCGCACCTCACGTCCACCGATTTTCTGCCTCCTGCCCCGCATCTCATCTCGAACCTGCGCACCGCCCATTCCCTTCGGCCCCGCCCCGCCCCGCCCCGCATCTTCACCTGGGTCCCACCTCTCACCTCCCTCCCGCTCCAGCTTCAGGCTTCGCGACAGGCCCTGCAGCTCATACAGCACTTTAGTTTTCAATGGTTCATTTACATAAAAACAGCCATGAACTTGGTCGAACGTTCACGTTTACGTTAGCAAAATAAATTCTTTGACACTTCATAAAACTAAAAACTACCATTGAAAAGGCCTTCATTAGAGAATATAAACAGGAACCACAACAGAGGAGACATTCTGAAATACAATAACCGTAAATGGACGTACAGATTGCAAGGGTAACGGTGGAAAAAGTTTATGGGGTGGGGCAAATAAAGGGTGATGGTTATTCTATAGAAAATAATACATTAGTAAATATGAATACAATTATTAGTTCCTTCTTACAGTCAACGGAAAACCTACGGTGGAATCCTCCTGTACAATATTAGGCAAACGTTATACAAATAGATATTATACAGCTGTTGTTACGATTGAGGGGAAAAAACATCACTGCAAACAGTAGCGCTTCCGATCGATAAGCTTTACTCACTCAGTAATTCCAACTTTTCCTTTACTTAATTAATATAAACTCTGTAAAATGAACTCCCATTTACAATATAGTTACAAAAAAAAATTATCATTGAAATATACTCAACACACCTCTCTCATTCAGAGACGAAACGTCACTCCTTGAAGAAAGATAGTCCGCTTCAAAAAAAATCGGTAAGGACAAAAAAAATAAACCTTCGGTGAATGGCAGAGTTGATTCCGCCTTCGAAGAGAATCCGCTCTACTGAGCACCTGCGCTATGGTGTCATTCCCCAAGATGTCCACACGAGGACGCCAGGGTATCGCGCTGACGGCTTATTTGAAAGGAACCGCACAAGACCAGAGTAGACTCAAATAGTAACACAAAGAAACTATGTATCTTCCTCTCCTGGCGGCTCCTCTAGAAATCCGCAACTAAAAGTAACTAGAGCCATTATCTCTACAAATTATCAAATGCACTTCTCAATAATCCACAAAATAAATTAAACTGGTGGTTACAATACCATTGGAACTGAAACGTAATAAAAACACCGCGCACCGATACAGTCTTCCCCACACACATAAGCAAGAAAGAAAACCTGACGGTCTCCCACTGTCTCACTTTCCTTCAGAACCTACGTTAGTACATCAAATGCACCTCACCATCTCGCCGCCTCGGCGACCGCCTCCCTCAGATCCCGGGCTGCGGTCCGGGTCCCAGCGCCCCTTCTCACCGCGGGCCCGGACTGCGCGGTGCCTGAGCCCGCCCCGCACTTGCCTCTCCCCGCCTCCCGCCTCCTTCCCGCGCGTCCTGACTGCCACCAAGATGTTGTTCCCAAGATGCACATGACCTAGCTGCTGAGATATACACTGAAAGCATATTTAAAAGGGACCATACTGCAATATAAAGCAAATGACAACAAACTTCAAAGATTTGAAATTACATAACTCATGTTTCCTCCTCTCATAACAGTTAACCTTGTAATCAATATTAACAGATAAACCAGGAAGTCCTTACACTTACAGCTATTGAATACCATTTTAAATAGCCTGCAACATACATTGCAATTGGAATTCTAGAATTACTTCAACTGAAAGATAATAGTAAAAAAATAAAAATAAACCTATGACGCCCTGACTGGATGTCTCAGTGCATGGAGTGTCCTTCCTGTGTGGCAAGGTTGTGTTCTATCCCAGGTCTCAGCACCTAAGAGAAGCAACTAAGAAGTTCACAACAAAAAGGAACAACTAAGTGGAGAAATTAGCTCATGCTTCTCTCTCTCTTTCTGAAATCAGTGTAGAAACTTTAAAATCCAATGGAAAAAGGTGTGATCGATCTGCAACATGCCTAGTGCATTTCTCTCAACAAAAAAGCAGAAAAAAGACAAAAATAAAGGAAAAGACCCAGATCTCTCTTCGGACCAACCTACGAAGGACTACCTTTTCTTACCATAAACAATCTCAATTCTGAACCTCACAGTGTTTCCTGCCCACTTTTAACTTCCATGGTGCCTCTCATACAATGGGACCATTTCCCTCTTGCTTCCCCCAAACACCTGACTGGCAGTGCCTTGGGGAAACTCCTCCCAAACCTGAGCTAGAGGGCTGATGGGGCAAATGGACTTCTCAGGACACAATGGATTCCTCTAATATGCCATTAAGCCTATAAATACTGGAGCTTTCTATCAGATTAGACTAAGTGGAACCTTGAGGCTTCTCTCTGGAGCACATATTCTATTTTATAGAATAGAATCTACTATTAGTTTTGTTCTCTTTCCCCATCAGTATCAACTTTTCTGCCAACATGAACAAACAACCATTACTGAACAGAGATCTTAGACAGAATCAGGACCTCAAGGGCTCTAGATGACTGAAGCTGAGCACTGGACCGACCCCAAATCCAAAACGGGGGCTCGTCACTAAACACCAAACACTGGTCAACTGAGCCAACTGAGACTAGGAAACACCAATGCCAGAAACTGACATGGCACCTTGGACACCAGAGTCCATACATCATGCCCTAGAACTGGAGATGCTCGTGGGCCACACACTGGAACTCGGATATGAGGCTACATGCAAAGGGACCTCAGACCCCAGATGCACAACAGAATACAGATTTGACTATAGACTCTGAAGACAGACTGCTGATCTATAACCAAGACCCCATAACCAAACTTCAGACATGGAGCCAAACGACTGACCCCACTTGCTGCATGACAGATGCAGGAGCTGAACCTGATACTCACAATGGAAACACGGCCAGGACTCCATAAAGAAAATCTCATAGCTCCCTAAGTTCAAGCAGGAAGCATAAATATGTATTTCACTACCAATGTAAATGTAGAAGAGAGAAACATAACTCACAGCACTACCACATTCTACCAAACTCCACAAAAATAAACTAAGTAACTGACAGAGGGAACAGAAATAATGCTTACCCTTAGCCAACACATGTCCATGATCTCAGCTGCAGGACTGTCTAGAAGTTAGTGCCCCAGCCATTCATGTCACATGCCAGCTCATCGACACTGTGGGGGATGAAATTTAAAATTTCTTCATACTTTGAAAGTTCTAGCAGCTGGGTTAATAATCAAGTGAAATAATCAAATGGACAAGAGATATTCAACATATAATACATGCTCAGGGGAACTCATATTCCCAAGAATACAAGACAATGAGATTATATTTCATATATAGGACATTTCAGAAACCTGAATAACAGAGTCTTAAGTTTTTTGAAAAAAAAATATAGATTGATTATAGGGAAAAGAGAGAAGAGACAGAGAAAGAGGGAAGAAGTAGAAAGAGTAGTTGCCTCTCATATGTGTCTTGACCCGGCAACCCTAAAGCTTTAAACCGGCAACCTCAGCATTCCAAATTGATAGAGTATACTCTATCCACTGTACCACCACAGGTAAGGCCAGAATCTTAGATTCTTAAAAGTGACACGGATAACATGCAGCTAATTTGAGAACACGTGACAAATGTGACAAATTACTTTTTGTTGGGAAACCTCAAAACCTATTGAACACAAGAAATAAGGTAAGGAAGGAGTCAACAAGCTGTTCCTTGGAGTCTTCATGTCTAACACTAAGGTGATTGTACTTAAGTTCTTTTCTGAAACAACCACGGGAACAAAGTGACAACAGAGAAGCACTCTTCAAACATATTGAAAAGGGACCACAAAGCAACAGAAAGCAACTTCCAACAAGCTTCCAGGTTTGAAAGAATATAAAATGCGTGTCTTGTTCTCAGGGACATTAACCTAAAATATAGGTTCAGAGAGGAACAGACAGGCAGAAAGGGAGAGATAAGAAGCATCAGTTCTTCATTGCAGCACCTTAGTTGTTCATTGATTGATTTCTCATATGTGCCTTGATTGGGGGGGGGGGCTATAGCAGAGCCAGTGACCCCTTGCTCAAGTCAGCGACCTTGGGCTCAAGCCAGAGACCTTCGGCTTCAAGCCAGATGCCATGGGGTCATGTCTATGATCCCACACTCAAGCCAGTGACCCTTCACTCAAACTGGTGAGCCTGCACTCAAGCTGGATGAGCCCGCGCTCAAGCCGGGGACCTCGGGGATTAGAACCTGGGTCCTCTACATTTCAGTACAATACTCTATCCACCATGCCACTACTTGGTCAGGCTAAAAAATATTAATAAAATGGATACCTGAGCTCCTTATGGCTTAAGGTATAAATGACATTATCTAAATAACCCTCAAACACATCACAGTTGGAAATATAAAATAACTTCAAATGAATGATGATTAAAATACTGCATTAAAAAAAAGCCTATAGGACACTGGCCATGTAGCTCAGTGCATATGGCATTGTACCAAACACCAACGTGACAGGTGTGAGCCCCATTGTCATTGCTAAAAGGAGCAACCAATGAGCATGTTATTAAATGTAACAACTAAGTGGAGCAATGAGTGCATGTTTATTTCACTCTCTTTCTCTCAAATCAATGGAAAAAATTAAAATCCTAAGAAAAGTTAAGTGATAAATATGCAATGTACCTCATGTTTTTCACTCAGGAGAAAAAAGAAAAAGCAAGCAAGCAAACAAACAAACAAACAAAAAGCCTGGATCTCCGTTAGGACCATGTCTGTATTTTTGGTCTGGGGTGCATTACCTTTCCTTGCTGTAAACCATCTCAGGTCTGCACCCCCCAGAGTTTCCTGCCCATTATTTTTCCCTGCCTTTTTTTTTTTTTTACAGGGACAGACAGAGAGAGTCAGAGAGAGGGATAGATAGGGACAGACAGACAGGAACGGAGAGAGGTGAGAAGCATCAATCATTAGTTTTTCATTGCCATTACAACACCTTAGCTGTTCATTGATTGCTTTCTCACATGTGCCTTGATTGCAGGCCTTCAGCAGACCGAGCAACCCCTTGCTAGAGCCAGCGACCTTGGATCCAGGCTGGAGAGCTTTTGCTCAAGCCAGATGGGCACGCGCTCAAGCTGGCAAGCTCGGGGTTTCAAACCTGGGTCTTCCGCATCCCAGTCCGACGCTCCATTCACTGTGCCACCACCTGGTCAGGCTTCCTGCCCATTTTTGACTCCCATGGTAAGTCTCCTACAATGGAACCATTTCTCTCTTGCTTTCCCAAAACACCTGGCCTTGGGGGAACTCCTTTCAAACCTGAGCCGGAGGGCTGAGGGGACAAAGGACTTCTCAGGACACAATGGTTTCCTTTCATATGCCATCAAGCTTATGAATACTGGAGCCTTCTATCAGAGTAGACTAAATGGAACCTTGAGGGTTCTCCCTGAAACAGGCATTCCAAGTTCCATAAACTATAGTGTCCAACTCTCTTCCCTCTCTTTCCCCATCATTATCTACCTTCCTGCCAACATAAACACAACAAGCATTACTGGACAGGCACAAGAATTCAGAAAGCTCACTAGGATCAAGGAGTAGAATGTTACAGTAATATAATGTTATAGTAATTAAATATATATAAATATAGAAACTATAGAAGATATATAGATATGTTAGGATATAATATTAAAAGCTACAAAGGTAAGTGAATAAGGCTACATCCTCTAGCTGGGAGCTAATCTAGTGTGTAGGGATATGATAGGCAAGACTATGCCCTTTGCGCAGAGCCCAGTTAGTGTGTGTGTGTGAAATTATATATAGATAAAAAGAGCTCTCTGCAAGGAACTCCCTAAAAGTGGCTTGATGTGACAATTCTGTAGATTACCAAAAAAGAGCTCCCTGCAAGAAAATCCCCAAAAGTGGCTTGATGTGATAATCCAAAAGATTAACACCTGTTAGAAGGTGTATGCCAGAAAGGATACTAAAGCCAAGGGGTCCCCAGCTGCAGTTAGTCACCCAGACCCCCACATTGAACATGAACTGTCTCTACACTGGCCACTCTAACAAAGGACAGCTAAGAAGAGCACGCTGACGGGGCCCCATTAAGCTGTACCCAGGAATACCATAGGATCTGTGAGTAATAAACTACCTGTTTGATTCTTGCAACTAACTTGCATGTTGATCATGTCTTTTCTCCGGTTGGCAATTGGTCTCAGTAACAATAAGTAGAATCCTCATATCCCCCTCAAGAGTAGTCTCGCCTGACTAGGTGGTGGTGCAGTGGATAGAGCGTCGGACTGGGATGCTCGGACCCACATTCGAGCTGAGCTCGCCAGCTTGAGTGTAGGCCCATCTGGCTTGAGTAAAAACTCACCAGCTAGGAAACCAAAGTCGCTCCAGCAAGGAGATGCTCAGTCTGCTGAAGGCCTACGGTCAAGGCACATGTGAGAAAGCAATCAATGAACAACTATGGTGTCGTAACAGCAATGAAAAACTAATGATTGATGCTTCTCAGCTCTCTCCGTTCCTGTCTGTCTGTCCCTATCTATCCCTCTCTTTGACTCTCTCTCTGTCCCTGTAAAAAAAAAAAAAAAAAAAAAAAAAAGAGTAGTGTCAAAGAGGCTGCCAGCCCTTGCTGTTAAACAGGAGTGTCCCACTGCACAGGGAAATTGAATCAGGGACACCTGATCTACATAAAGCTTTGACTTTACTGGGACAGGGGAGCACTTCTCTAGTAAGCCAGCCTCTCTCTGAGGAGGATGTAGACAAAAATGGGGCCACACGCTGAACCTGACAAACTCCGGGGAGGCTTGCATGGTGGCCTTACAAACTCAGAGACCTAAAATAACCACACTGGATGGTCTGAAATGAAAACTTTCTAACTAAAAGCAGTTCATGGTGGGTAGTCATGTGCTAGGGAGGTATTTTTCTCTAACAAAGGTCAAAGGCTTACTTTAATTGAGTCTGTCGTCTTTTGCATCTACAATAATGTACCTGATAATGGCACCAGAGAAAACTCAGGTCCAAGGGGGCTTCTCAGGTGAGAAAAAGTTCAGGTGAGAGACAGGATGCAGTGTTCAAGCAAAGCAAGCAGTTTATTAAGCAAAACTGTGCATGCACAAGTGGGCAACTCAGCTAGTCTGAGGACTGCAACCTGTTGAGGTCTTAGAGATAATATACTTTGAAACTGTAACTTCCAAGGTTCCTTTTCACTGATACTCTCACCAACATACAGCACACAGCAGGGAATGGAAGAGAGAAGCAAAGTAAGAGGACAATGGCCCGATGCGTGCTGGGTACAGACACACTCTCACATGTCCAATCTGTTGTCCTTTAGCCCATCTCAGCACAGTGATCACACTTCGGCTCATTGGGTTCTTGGCTAGTGGCCTGCGTGAGGGTACACTGCATTTTCAGAAGGCATGGAAGGTGCAGTCTTACTTAAGAAACCTTTTCAGTTCATTCTCGCTGGTGCCGTCCCAGTGAATTGAAAGCAAAGGCCTCTTAGTATATAAATATTTAAATTTATTTATAGAAATTCCAAAGGCAACATTTTATTTATCTTATATATTTATTTATTATATAGAGTTTATTTTTAATGAAATATGTACAGTCCAGATAGGCATTTTGGAAGCTTTAGGCTCTGTAAGCATTAAATGGGAAAGTCCGCTATGAACCTGTGGTGAATTTCATGCAAGTGAATATAACTTTGCATAGATATGAGAAATTCTGATGACCCTTAATAATGTACCGAAGGCGACAATCTCTTTTTGTGCCTGTATTATTGTAAACTTATGCACATCATTCATGACACTGAGTATTCACTCTTCAGACTGCTTGTTTCATAGCTTATCCCAGAGGATTAAAGATAAACTGTGTCTCAAACTTAAATTAAAAAAAAAAAAAAGGCCATTTGGACATCTGGTGATTTTGTCCTGGCAGACCGTGTGACCGCCTTCCTTCAGTGGATGAGATAAACTCCCTTTGTTCCCCTTTCCTTTTTCCTGCCCTTGTGCCTGTCTATCCTACCTAACAATGGCAGGCCTTTGAAATGTAAGGGTAATTTTTTCCTGCACTCTTCAGAACAAGCATATCACTAGATCAGAAGCCAACCATCCCCATTGTTGTTGTTATCACGGTCATTGTTAGCTATTTTATTCCTGCCCATGTAAAAGAAATTTCGGTATATACAGTTTTACTTTTAACCAGTCCCTCAAATTACCCTGCTTTGCGTTCTGGGCCTCCCTAATCTATCACCAAATCAATTTCATATAACCCCCTTGTCCTCTTCCGTTTTGATTCTGATGTACAAAATACAGGGCAAAACGCAATTTTCCAGATAACTTTTTCAATCCGGTGAGACTTTGATTACCAGCAATTCTTGACAGTTTGGCTCAAATAAACTCATAAAAAGTCTACAGGTCTGGATGTTGCTTAACTTGTTAGGGAGACCTGGGGGGAAAAGGCTCCCTCCCCTCACGAAACATCTCCAGGGAGGGGCCGCCCCTCGGAAGGTCACTAAATCCTATGAGGGAGACCCTGTCCAGGGAGTTACCCCCTCTCCGGGAAGGAAGCTCCTGTCTAAGGCGAGGCTGAAGCTCCTTTCCAGGGACTGACGCCCCCAACACACACACACACACACACACACACACACACACACGCACGCACCTCGACGCCCCCAACACACACACACACACACACACACACACACACCCCGAGCCGCACGCCCCTCAAAGTCCGTCCACGCCGTCCCCCCCTGACGCCCCCAACACACACACACACACCCCGAGCCGCACGCCCCTCAAAGTCCGTCCACGCCGTCCCCCCCCTGATGCCCCCAACACACACACACACACACACACACACACACACCGAGCCGCACGATCCTCAAAGTCCGTCCACGCCGCCCCCCCCTGACGCCCCCAACACACACACACACACACACACACACACACACACACACACCCCGAGCCGCACGCCCCTCAAAGTCCGTCCACGCCGTCCCCCCCACCCCCGCCTGTCCCCGTCCCGGGCCGCCCTCGCCTCACACGGTCCCGGCCACGCGCCGTCCGCCCCGCCCCCGCCGCGCTCTGTCCCCGCCTGTCGCGCTGTCCAGGCCGCGCCCCTCGCCATTCCTATCCCGCCCCTCGCGGTCCATCCCCCCACCCCCGCGCCATTTGTCCCGCCCCGTTACCACCCCACGCCGTCGGAACCCCGCGAGGTCCCTAAAACATAAGTGTGTAAAGAGATTCGAAGTGAAAGTTGAGAAAAAAGACACACCAGTGGTGCAAAAGTAGGTTGACAGGTTTTTGGTTATATGCACTCAACTTTTAATTTCAAATTGTACACCAGATAGCGGCAGAGGAAAAAACTTTCTGGTGACTTTTACCTAGCTGTTATTTTCAAGATGTCCACGAGATGGCAACAAAGACATAGTTGTGGTTTTTATTTTCTAGACAGGTCCACTGTGATGTTGATCCAAATGTGTGCAAAACAGAAAAGTAAATGCCCTGGCTGGCTGGCTAAATTGGTTGGAGCATCGTGCCGAGATGCAGAGGTGGCTGGTTCGGTCCTAGGCTGCAGCACATACAGGAACAGATTGATGCTTCTGTCTCCCTCTCTCCCCATTCCTCTCTCTGGATTCAATTAAAAAGAAAAAAAAGACAAAAAAATCAAAATTAAGGAACAGCACTGCCCATTGCATTAAATGAGAATCCAGACCTGGTAATAGTTCCTATTTTAAGACCCTCATATGCCTCACCTTACCTCTTGCTCCCATTTGCCAAATGAGACAGGGACGATTGTTATCTCCATTTCACAGGTATTTGAACTAAAGACTAATTTTTATTCTTTTTTTTTTTTAATTTTAGGGACAGAGAGAGAGTCAGAGAGATGGATAGATAGGGACAGACAGACAGGAACAGAGAGAGGTGAAAAGCATCAATCATTAATTTTTCGTTGCCGTTGAGACACCATAGTTGTTCATTGATTGCTTTCTCACATGTGCCTTGACCATTGGCCTTCAGCAGACCAAGCAACCCCTTGCTAGAGCCAGTGACCTTGGGTCCAAGCTGGCGAGCTTTTGCTCAAGCCAGATGGTCCTATGCTCAAGCTGGCGACCTCGGGGTCTCGAACCTGGGTCCTCCACATCCCAGTGCAACTCTCTATCCACTGCGCCACCACCTGGTCGGGCTAAAGACTGATTTTAACACAGTTCAAAGTCCAGAACCAATGGTCCAAGATGGGCCAGAAGAGTGCACACTCACAATATCCTGTAAAAATCGAGCAATCCATGTACTCCTTGCAGTTGAAGGAGGCCCAGGTCATCACGCACTGTATATTGTACTTCTTTTTATTGTTTTTTATGTTTTTAAGAACACCTGCACATAACCTGATGGTCCAGCTTGCCAGGTTCTCACCCAAGGTGGTGTTTGGGGTGGAACTTGGGCAGGAAATGAGATAGTATAGTTGGAGAGGGAAGAGGTAGCTTGGCCTTTCCCAGGTGCTCAACCAACAACAAATCCCTTTAGAGTGCCCTCCCCACTTCAGACAGGGCCCCTCCCTCTCTGATGGCACTTTAAAATCTGTTCTTCAGTCCAGAACATTGGTCTGCTTCTACCCATGTGTCCTTCCTCTGAGACCTCACCTGACATAACTTCCCACAGGCTTGGAATGAACTCTAGAGCTGACTTCTGGCTTCACCACCTGCAAGCTGTGTGATTTCAGGCAAATAAATGAAAACTCAGTCTCCTCATCTGTCAAATGAGGAAAAACCACTCCCTCTCGAGTGTCTGTGAGGATTCAGGAAAATGGTACGTGTTAGCTCTTGCCGACCATGTGACCAGCAATGTCTCTTACTCTGTCCTATTTTGGCCCATGCCTCATATGACATTCTTATCAGTCCCCTCCTCTCTCCAGCCACCACCACATGGCATGTGAGACCTTGGAGCTCACGATGGCCCTTCTGTACTCTGTCCTTGTCATTCCCAGCTGACATCCAGGCCAATAATAAATTGATATGGCCGAGCACCCAGAAGCCCAGACTTAGCCGGGGACAGCCTCCCAGTCTTGCACTCTCACAACCTCTTCATTCCTTGGAGACCACAGTCTGAGAAAGGACACTGAGGGGGCTACCTGAAAAGGGGAGGCATCCATAGGAAAAGGGCAGAAGGACTCAGTGCCCATAACCTACATCATTATTATAACTTGCCCTTGGCCTTCTCCACAAGCAGAGCAGTTATGGCACAGAGGGGCCAGACCTACAGGCCACTGGGCTGTTTTCCCTAAACTCCTTCCTGGCATCTAATTTGAGATCCTTGAGCTGTAGCAATAGTTCATATGGCCTTACTGGGTCCCTGTAAAGATGGGACTATTCTATTCATTTTTTAAAATTAATTAATTTTAATTTTAAAAGTTTTTATTAATTTTAGAAAGAAAAGACAGAGAAGGGTGGGGAGGAGTGGAAAGCATCGACTGGTAATTTCTTCTCCTGTGTGCCTTGGCCAGCAGAGCTCGGGGTTTCTAACCAGCAACCTCAGCATTTCCAGCTTGATGCTTTCTTCACTGTCCCACCGCAGATCAGGCTATTTATTGATTCTAGAGAGCAAGAGGAAGGGAAGTGAGGAGGGACAGACAGAGGACGAGAGAGAGAAACAATGATGTGTTGTTCCACTTATTTAAGCATTCAATGGTAGCTTCTGACATGTGTCCTGACCAGGGATCAAACCCACAACCTTGACATATTGGGGGGACACTCTAACCCACTGAGGTACCTGGCCAGGGTATGTAAGATGTAATGTGTAGCATCTGGTGTCTAAGTTCTTGTGTCAGTTCTTGTTCACCCTATTCATTTTGTAAGTTAGCTCTCAATATGCCAATGTGCCTTATCTGTGTCCATGGCTAAGAACTGGGACACTTTCCAGTGCGTGATGACCTGTGCCTCCTTCACTCACTCCTGGAACGCAGGGGACAATAAACTTCTGAGGACACAGTGGATTTCTGAAATGAGCCGTCAAGCCTAGAAATACTTGAGCTTTCATGCTGATTAAGCATAAGCTAAATGGAATGCTGAAGTTTCTTTCTAAAATAGGCTTTCTTAGATTTATAAAATATAAAATACAATTTCCTTACCTCTCTTTGTTCACCAATAGCCAGCTACCTGTCTTTGTAAACACAAAACCATTACTTGACAAACACCAGACAGAGGCCACAGACAGACTCGGGACCCCAGACTTAGATCCTATATTCCTTCACCTAAACAACAGACCCCAAACCAAAAGTAGAACCCTGGGCCTCAGGCCCCAAACCAAACACTGTTCTCCAGACCCAAGTCAGACCCTGGAACCCAAATGTCAGACACCAGAGACTGACACAAGAACTTGGACACCAGATGCCACATATTACATCTTACGGCTAGAGCTGGTATGTGGGCCCCACACTGGAAATCAGGACATAGAGACACACACAGAGGGACCCCACACCCTAAATGCCACACAACTCAATATAGATTCAACCACAGAGCCCAGAGACTGAATCCACATCTGTAACCTAGACCCCACAGCCAAACTCCAGACATGGAGCCAGACAAGGGACCCAAGTTTCCACATGATAGACGCAGGAGCTGAACCAGATCCTCACAATGTAAACACACTGGGACTCAATACAGAAAACTCGTGACTGAGTCCAAGCAGCTAGTTTGTCAGATATGTTTTCATGCCAGTATAAATGAGGGAGCACTACATAATCCCACCAAACCCTACAAAAATTAACCCAGACAGTGAACAAAAGTAATGGTAATGCTACCTGGCAGATGTCCACATCTCAGCTGTAGCATGTTTCTGAAGTTGTTTCTCATCCTTTATCTCCCCATGACCAGCTCATCGATAGTATGAGGGATAAAAAACAAACAGACTAATACATTTTCCTCATACCTTATAAGTTACAACAGCTGTGGTAATAATCAAATGCACTTAATCAGATGAACAAAAAGATACTCAACATACAATACATGCTCAGGTGAATTCATATTCATACAAGACAGTGAAGTTACAGGGGGTCTTCTCACAGGAAGAAGGTTCTACCTTGTGAAAGGGGTCGTGTCGTAAGCTCTGGGTCCTTGTGGAAGGGGTCTTGCTTGACACTGGTAGTCCTGTCACATTGGTTCTGTTCCCTGTGAGCATAGGAAATAGACCCATCAGAGAAAACAGGGGTCTTGTCACATCAGCTCTGGAATCTTGTGCGTGTGAGGAGGGATCCTTCCCCAAGAGAGTAAGAAGGGTGTCATGTCATTTTTGATCCACGTGAGTGCAAGGAAAGGTCTTTCCCTGAGAGCATAGGGCATCACTGTCACATCTGCTCTGTGTCATTTGACGGTGTGAAAGGGTCACAACTGAGAGAGCAGAGGGTCTGGGTTTGGTCACATTGGCTCTAAATCTTGTGGTGTAAGAAGGGGGTCCTACCACAAGAGTCATGCTACAGCAGGGCTGGGTCTTCTGACTGCTGAGGGGGCCCACCTAGGAGGGGTCACGTGAGCTTTGGATTTTTCTCCGTGGAGAGGAATCCCACCTGGGAGAGTGGTGAGCTTTCTCCCACACACTTTAGTTCCCACCATTATGGAGACACAGACATCTAGAGCTGGGGGTGATGGGAGGTTCTTTGGACATTCACTGTGCCCTTGCAACATGACAACAACAGATGTTTGGTAATCAATGAATAACTAAGGTGCTGCAATGAAGAACTGATGCTTCTCATCTCTCTCCCTTCCTGTCTGTCTGTCCCTGTCTTTCTGTCTGAGTCTCTGTCTCTGTCAGAAAAAAACACAAAAACAAAAAACAGTGCTATTCCCAAGATACAAATCAGATAGCAGCAGACAAACACGCTCGGAACATTTTAAAAACTGACCTTACTGAATTTTCTATTGAGTGAGTTTCAACTAACTTCAAGGGAATTAAATGATATAAAGCATACCTCTTGCTCTCATTGCTGTTACTGTTGAAACCAGTAACAAAGGGTAACTAATAATTTCTTATATTTACAAGTTACGAATTTAACTTCTATACAACATTGGATTCAACATTGATAAATAATGCACTAAACCCAACTACATATTTTTTCTGAACTGCACTGAGGTGTTTTTCCCAAGATGTACACGAGATGGCAGCAGAGAAGCACATTTGGAACACATTTAACACAATATTGCACTATAAATTTCAACAATCTTCAAAGGTTTGAAATTATATAAACTACGTGTCTTCTTTTCATTGCAGTTAATCTAGAAAACAGTAATTGAAGCTAACTGGAAAGCCCTCACATTTAAGCTTAGGAAATTCACTTTTAAATAACCCAATTCACCCAAAATATCACAATTCAAGTTAGAGAAAACTTTTAAAATAATGATAATTAAAATACTACATAAGAAAACCTATGACAAAATATAGCTATAAATCCATTTTGAGGGAAAAATGTTAAAAGTCACGGCCTTTCCATCCATACTAAGAACCAGGACAGTTAATTAAGTCTAGAGAAAGTAGAAGAAAAGAAATGTGCACACAGAGATGTCTGGAAGGGTATATACTTCACACCACAGCAGTTTTTGCCTATTAGAGTGGGATTTTTTTAAAATTTATTTTTCTGCATAATTTCACTAACCTGCAACAACAACAAAAAAGCAACTGTCAGCCTGACTTGTGGTGGAGCAGTGGATAAATCATTGACCTGAAACACTGAGGTTTCCAGTTCAAAACCCTGGGCTCGCCTGGTCAAGGCTCATATGGGGGTTGATACTTCCTGCTCTTCTCCCCTTCTCTCTCACTCTCTCTCTCTCTCTCTCTCCCTCCCTTCTCTAAAAATGAATAAATAAAAAATCTTAAAAATGGTATAATAAATGGTGTTTAGACAATTTCATAAGAAAAGCTGTTGCATTCCTACATAATAACATCCACCAAAATCAATTCTTTATGTATTATCATAGGCACTCATAACTAATGTAAAACACCAGAGTTGCCTAAAACATGAAGGAGGGTATAAATAAATTTAAATTAAAAGAATTAGAAAAGCTATATTATACAAACATGAACAAAATTAAATTTGTATAATAACATGTAGTAGATATGAAGACAAAGAGTGTAAGGTATTTTTCCCCCGCCAAGGAAGAAGGAAGGGCGTAGCCACCAAATGTGGAATAATAAAAGCTTTATTCAGAGCACTTCCCCAGACGGACGATGTTCTCTGTTCAAGGGGGGAAAGGGGCCAGAGAAGTCGTATGGGGGGATCTGCATGGGGGAAATTTATAGGGTCGTTAGAGTGGTTGAGTTGATATGACATGGCAAAATTTCATTGGCTGACAGTCGCTCTTTTCCAAAAGGCTCCTGGGAAGTTTCTTTTGGCGCCCATGAGTGTGGGATCCAGCCAAAGTTTCGGGGCCTGATTCCTCACGTGACCTTCCCGCATTGCCAACCGATCTCACAAAGAACATTTTTAGAAATACAGAAGAGCACTTTATTTCAATAAATTCAATTTGCCAGGAAGATCCCAATCCACCTGCACTTAATAACAAACTCAAATTATGTAGAACAGAGATACAAAAAAAAAAAAAAAGACATATTCATAATCATAATAGGAGATTTACCCCAGCTCTCTCATACAGGGATAGAGCATACCTCTATCAGAACTAACAGACCACACACAAGCAAATCAGTAATATACAAACAAATCACTTAATATAAGCAGCAAATTGGATTCAACATTTGCACATAATCCACTATGCCCAAGAACTTTTTCTGCTGACATACTTGTTGGCCTGTCCCTGTGAATAACGTCAGAGAGGTTAAGGATGAAACCTACCGACATGCATGCTCATTACAAAGGAAGGTGGTCAGCAACCACCAAGACAAAGTCCGGGTTTTAGTCTTACTGCAGACAGGATAATAAACTTCTGGTATAAAAACCCTCTCAGCTCTAACATCTTCTGGTCCTGAGTGTCACATTAAATTTAATATTTAAGATGCAATTTTATTAATACATAGCATATTCCTGATCGGATCGATCCCAACAGAAGGATCAATCACTTCTGTTGTTTGGGGTGCATAGCAAACTATTGTAGATAAATGTTGCACATTTAAAAAATGTCATCCTCGGTCTGAGAATCTTTAACTCGAAAGTCAAACTGACCTTTGCCAGAAAGGCTGAGAAAAAGAGGGTTAGTGGCTTCATTTTATTTCTTAACATCACATTGAGTTTACTAGTGACAAACATACCAAAACCAGTCAGTACTGAACACAGTATCAATAACATAGTCTCTTTTGAGGACAGCTTCTAAACTGATTACAGTCATCCCTCACCATATTGTGGTTCAATTTTCATGGTCTCACTGTATTGCGGATTTTAAAAATGTATATACAGAGCCGGTGGGCGGCCAGAGGCGGGAGCCCTTCCCCGTTCCCGTGCCACCACCGCAGGGCCCTAGCGGCCGCGTCCTCGCAGCGCCGCCCACTCAGGCCGCAATGCATCCACCGGCCCCGGCCCGCTGGGGCTGCTGCTGCCTAGCGAAGCTGCTAAGAACACGACACCCTGCAACCGCTGCCGGGAGCTGGTGGACAAGTTCAACCAGGGAATGGTGGACACAGCAAAGAAGAACTTTGGCGGTGGGAACACGGCTTGGAAGAAGTCCCTGTCCAAGTATGAATTCAGCGAGGTCCGCCTGCTGGAGATCGTGGAGGGCCTGTGTGGGAGCAGCGACTTCGAGTGCAACCGCATGGTAGAGGAGCATGAGGAGCACCTGGAGGACTGGTGGCTGCGGCTGAAGAAGAGGTACCCTGACTTATTTGAATGGTTTTGTGTGAAAACACTGAAAGTTTGCTGTTCTCCGGGAACATATGGGCCAGACTGCCTTGCATGCCAGGGAGGGTCTGAGAGGCCCTGCAGCGGGAACGGCCATTGCAGTGGAGACGGCAGCAGGCAGGGGGACGCGACCTGCCAGTGCCACTTGGGGTACCACGGAGCTCTGTGCACCAACTGCATGGATGGCTACTTCAGCTCACTGAGGAATGAGACACACAGCATGTGTACAGCCTGTGACGAGTCCTGTAAGATGTGCACAGGCCCGACCTACAGAGACTGCACCCAGTGTGAAGTGGGCTGGGCACAGGAGGACGGCGCCTGCGTGGATGTGGACGAGTGTGCGGTGCAGACGCCTCCCTGCAGCACCCAGCAGTACTGCGAGAATGCCAATGGCTCCTTCCACTGCGAAGAATGTGACTCTACCTGTGTGGGCTGCCGGGGAAGGGCCCAGGACAGTGTAAAGAGTGCATCCCTGACTACGCAAAGGAGAACAGCCAGTACAGACATAGATGAGTGCTCACTGCCAGAAAAAGTATGTTTGAGAAAGAACGAAAACTGCTACAACACCCCGGGGAGTTACGTCTGTGTGTGTCCTGAAGGCTTCGAGGAGACTGAAGATGCTTGTGTGGAGGCTCAGCCAGTGGGGGACGAAGTTACAGAGGAAAGTCCAGCCCAGCTGCCCTCCCGCGAAGATCTGTAAGGTGCGTCCAGAGTCGGAAGCCAGACCTGCTTTTGAAATTATTTGTACTGACGTCCTGGAAGCAGCCCTTTGCACATGTCCCCGTGTTTCCAGGTTGGAGGGAGAAGTCGCCTTCAAAATGGTGGATGCTCATTCGGTCCTTTAAACAGCTGCATTTTTGGTTCTTAAACAGATTTGTATATTTTGATACCGTTCTTTATAATAAAAATTAATCACTGAAGGTAGGTATAGAAAAAAAATGTATATACAGTATTTTCTTGACCCCTGGTGTTCTGGGCTTACATAACTTTCTCACCAGCTCTTCAAGACTTCTGAGAGTGGAACCCCTGTTCTCATCTATTCTCTGTTGGTGTGACAACCCTTAACCACGGGAAGCCCCACAGTGAAGTCCTTGGTGAGGGTGACACACCCACATAGGCGTAAGCACTGTAGAAGGTACAGAATGGAGGCTTGCCATGCATCTGACTTTTATGCCTCCAACTGTCTGCACAGCCAACACAAAGTGTGTATGCACTCAAGGAAAATCAGGTGGGGGATAAGTTGCTGTGTACAGGGTTATCTGCTCACCCGTACCCCATAAGGTAACTTGTAGGGCTGGTTACAGTTAAGAGTTTAAAGATTATTTTAGGCCCTGGCTGGGTGGTTCAGTGGATAAAGTGTCCTCCCAGCACACCGAGGTTGCTGGTTTGATTGCCTATTGGGCACATGTGAGGAGCAACCAATGAGTACACAGCTAAATGGAACAACTAAGTGGAACAACTAATTGATGCTTCTCTCTCTCTCTCTCAAGTCAATTGAAAAATAACTGTAGAGAAAGGGTCTTGCTCAGGATCAACATATTTTTTTTTACAGACAGAGAAAGACAGAGAGAGGGACAGATAGGAACAGACAAACAGAAAGGAGAGAGATGAGAACCATCAATTCTTCATTGTGGCTCCTTAGTTGTTCATTGACTGTTTTCTCATATGTGCCTTGACTGCCCCTGGGGAGGAGGCTACAGCAGGGCGAGTGACTCCTTGCTTGAGCCAGCAACCCCACGCTCAAGATAGTGATCTTGAGCTTCAAGCTAAAGACCATAGGGTCACGTCTATGATTCCACGCTCAAGCCAGATGACCCCACGCTCAAGCCGGCAACCTGAGTCCTCTGTGTCCCAGTCCGACTCTCTACCCACTGTACCACTGCGTGGTCAGTCAGGAACACCATTTATTTTAAAAGATAATCACATATTGCCTGACCTGTGGTGGCGCAGTGGATAAAGCGTCGACTGGGAACACTGAGGTCGCCAGTTCAAAAGCCTGCACTGGTCTGGTCAAGGCACATATGGGAGTTGATGTTTCCAGCTCCTCCCTCCTTTCTCTCTTTCTCTCTCTCTCTCTCTTTCTCTCACTCTGTGTCTCCTCTCTAAAATGAATAAAATAAAATTTAAAAGATAATCACATATTGATTCATATCCTGAACTATTTATGCAGCCACTTTTATTAAATTCCAGTGAGTTAGCCAACAATCTACCCACAACTGCTGCAACTGGCCATTTCTAGAATCTGCCCACAAAACTTCCTTTTCTTTCTACATTTTCCCCTCCTCTCACATTTATACTTTTACATTTGGAAATGCTCTATTG
Source organism: Rhynchonycteris naso (assembly GCA_037038555.1). Taxonomy (NCBI): domain Eukaryota; kingdom Metazoa; phylum Chordata; class Mammalia; order Chiroptera; family Emballonuridae; genus Rhynchonycteris; species Rhynchonycteris naso. Next base: position 111,124,714 of record CM073001.1, read on the forward strand.
CCTCAGGATGCATCAGGCCAAATTAACAGAACATGCAAGGCTGACCAAAAAAACTGAAGCAATCAACTAATGCCCAGTGAACCACAAAGCAAGCTCATCTCCCGAGGGAGAAGTTCATCTGAAAGAAAGTTAGTTGAACCATGTTCTGGAAATAGGATGGAAAGAACCTCCTGAATCCTCAGAGAACTTTCTCTGGGGCTGAGGAAGAGATTTATGTTTAGGGGGAGGAACAGAAAACTCCAAGTTCAGCATTTTTATGCGAAATAAGATCAGAGCAATGCACTTTCATAACATTGTGCTATTTTATGTGGAACGTGTCCACTATGTTAATGGTGTCCCGCTCATCAAGTGATTTCTCATACCACTTTCTACACCAACCTTCATTTTTGAGCTCAGTTTTGCTAAATAATTGGAGATTAAATTTCTGACTATTAACAAATACAATGTATTGCTAATTGAAACTGTCTAGCTATATTAGCAATGCATAAACTTATTTACATTTTAAAGGAGAAATTCTTGGAATAAATGCTCCGGCCTTGAACAGCAGCCTTTCCTGTGCTGTGTAACTCATGCACTCCCATGAAACGGATAGAGATGCCATTTCATAACAGTAATCACAGTTACCATTCACCAAGTACATATTTTATGTCGGGGTCTGGTCTAAGTTCTTTTTAATAATTTTTTTTCTGCAGAGAGAGAAAGGAGAGAGAGAGATATCAATTTTTTCTTCCACTTATTTAAGCATTCATTGGCTGACTCTTCTATGTGCCCTGACCAGAAATCTAGTCTAAGTTCTTTCTAAATGACACATCCTTTAAGTTCTCATTTCATAAGAACCTGAGAAAGCAGGTACTACACTGGATAACAATTTTTTTTTCTTTTGCATGAGATTTTAGAACTGTTTCTATTTCTGTATCACTGATTCCAAATCTGAAATCCGTCTTTTGGTGCATGCTCTAGTTTTTATGCAATTTTAATTTCTTTTTGTTACAGTTAATGGCATGTATTGGTTTTTAAATTGAAGTTAAAGGACAACAATTCTTCGATTGAACATAAACCACAAGGCAATTAATGTTTTACAAACATCACTTTTACATAATTGTAGTTGTTTTTAAATGTAAAAAATTATTACCTGATAAAAACATCCTCTTATTTTGTTTTAAGATTGTGAATCATGGCTTCTTTGAGTAGGCATAAATCTAAGGATAGTCCTGACACCTTCTGTTAAATATGCAGCTGTTACACACTTCAACGTCAAAGGCGCAATATTTTATCATTTGTGACACGTGCATATATTGCCTATTTTCAAGATCCCCTTGGCAATCAAGAAGAGAATTGGGCTCCTCGTAGTGTGTGTCATAATTGTGAGGAAATGCTTCGTGACAGGACAAAAGGAAAATGCAAAGGAATGCCTTTTGGTATTCCCATGGTTTGGCGTGAACCTAAGGACCACAGCAGTGACTGTTATTTCTGTCTGATCCATACAAAGGGCATCGGCAAGAAAAAAACGGCATATGGTCACATATCCTAATATTTCTTCAGCAATACGACCTATCCCACACTCTGAGACACTCCCAGTTCTAGTTTTCAATGGTTTTATTTCTTGTAAGGATGAAGAAAGTGAACATGGTGATCAAGTGTATTTTGATAAGATGCATGAGGAAATGGTTGTAGAATCTGAAGGGTCTTGTTCTGATGCCAAGTAATCATTAACCCCTCAGCAGTTTAGCTAACCTGAATTGAATGACTTAGTAAGAGATTTGGGCCTATCAAAGAAAGCAGCTGAGTTATTAGCCTCCAGCCTTCAAGAAAAGAATGTACTTCACCGGTCAGCTAAAGTATCCCATTTCAGGAAGCATGAACAAATTTTTGTGGACATTTTTTTGAAGACAAACACTTTGTTTACTGTCATGATATCAGTAGTTTTCTCAGCCAGCTAAGTGTTACCAATTACAGTCCAACAGAATGGCAGCTATTTCTTGACAGCTCTAAATGGAGTCTGAAATGTGTTCTCCTATACGATGGTAATGTTTATGCAGTGGTTCCAATTGGTTATTCAACTTATCTGCGAGAAGATTATAATGACATAAAAATTGTCCTCGACTTTCTGAAATATGAGGAGCATAACTGTATCATTTGTATAAATCTTAAAATGGTCAATTTCCTGCTAGGACAACAGAGAGGTTTCACAAAGTATCCTTGCTTTCTGTGTTTGTGGGGCAGCCAAGCTCGGGAGAAACACTGGACACAGAAGGAGTGGCCAAATGTGAAGCTCTGGAAGTAGGGATGCAAAATATTGTGAATGAACCTGTAGTTAATCGAGACAGGATCATTTTCCCCCCACTTCATATCAAACTTGGCATAATGAAGCAGTTTGTTCAGGCTTTGAATAGAGAAAGTGAATGCTTTCAACATATTATTTCTGCTTTTCCTGCCTCGTCTTTCGAGAAAATAAAAGCAGGTGTATTCAATGGACCTCAAATTCAAACCCTTGTACGTGACAAAGAATTTGCCAGGAAAATGAATAAGGAGGAGAAAGCAGCATGGCAGTCTTTTGTGGCACTTACAAAGAACTTCCTTGGCAACAAAAAAGCAGAAAACTATGAACTTCTGGTTCAAAGGGTGCTATTGGCTTTCTGCGACATTGGATGTAACATGAGCATTAAGATTCACTTTCTGGACAGTCACCTTGATAAGTTTCCTGAAAATATTGGAGCTGTTAATGATGAGCAGACTACTGCTGGAGCATCAAACGAGATTGTCCTCAACAAGTACACAAACGCAAGAGTACAAACGCAAATTTTTGCCTGAATAGAATTTAAATAAGTTTTGTGCAAATTTTATGATTAAAATAAGTGTTTTAATATGTTCTATTTTGAGATTGTAGACAAATTCTGATGCAATCAGAAGTTTTTTTAGTGTATTAGTATATTTACTGCATTATATAAGCTATTACATTTTCACAAAGATAATGTCCAAGAAGACATTCTACTTTATTATGTTAAACTAAATGTTGAAAATTTTACAATAAGATGAAAACCTAAAATCTTGAATTGCAAAAGAAACTGTAGCTTACAGAGAAAAACTAATGTCAGATTTGAGATCAGCACACTCGAATTAGGTAAGAACAAGTGTTTTTGTGGCTGTAACAAAAATTTTGTTCCCCAGTGTCATTAGTACTATGTTCCGGGTGGGAAATAAAGGCACAGAAACATTAAGTTGTCTGCCTGCACCCATCCGTAACAAGTGGAAGAGTTGGATGAAACATTTCACCTCCTCACGCTAATGTCTTTCAGTAAGGGTGGGGCTCAGGTGTGTGAATGTGTGTGTGTGTGTGTGTGTGCACATGTGTGTAAAACTAGGCCTCAGGTTCTTGCCTGTTAATGTTCAGAGAAGCTCTTCTTAGGGCTTGACTTTGGCTTTTCTCCACAAAAAGCATTGTACTGACCTGTTCTGCTCTCTGGTCTGTGATGCTCAGAGGCTCAAGGACCTGGGGAGGGAAGAGAGGGCCTGCTGCCTGAGACTCGCTCTCTCCCTGACCCCAGCCCCCCTTCCCTGGCTCCATGTAGCACAGCCAATGGGGACGTTAAATATTAGTTTCATTTTATGTCTGAGAAGGAAGATGTAGTGTGAATGTTTGTTCTCCTTGTATTTATACTAACAGTTAAATTTGAGCTCTTAGGATCTAATTACACTTGTTTCTGTCAAACTTGCTCCTTCTCTACCAGGCTCCCTGGTGATTCCTTGCGGTTGCTTCCAACTTTATTGCTCAATTTACTATTGTCACAGGTTTTCATTATGTACCTTCCTTCCCCTGGCATGAGGCATGGGGACTGAGGGCAGCGCCAATTATGGCTAGAATTTCAAATCTAAGAGTCCTCAGAGCAGGGCGTTCATGTACCCGCTGACCTAGTGCCCCCGCTCTCCTCTGAGTGCCCACCCTGGATGGAGCCTGTGAGCCAGGGCAGCTGGTCACCATGGTTACAGGGAGTTGGCTCACAGGCAGAAGGGAAGGACTGATGGGCGGCTTAATGAATCTGAGAATATTTAACACTTAAAAAGTGAATGCACACCAATAAGAGCACTTGACCTGGTGGAGCTGGAGGCAAAGCAGCAAGAAGTTGGAAGGGTTTTGTGCAGCCCATTTGTGACTTTTCATTTCAGTGATTGTGTGTCCTGACTTCTGAGTTTCCCACGGAGGGTTTTAAACAATGTAGTTACAACTTGAAACTCTTTGTCAATATTCTCTATTTCGTGAGACATTATACTCAGACTCTTTGAAAAGCATGGTTTTCTTTATTTCTTTGAATATCACAGAACACCTGATTCAAAGTGTTTGCCTAGTAAGTACCCCGGGCTCCTTGAGAAGCTTCTATTGATTGCCCATACATCCTCATTCCTTGTGGGTTTTTTTCCTTGAAACTGAACATTTAAAATAATATACAAGGAAAATACTGGGGACTGGCATCATGGTCACCCAGGGTTCTTCTGTCCTTGTTTATTTTTCATAGTAGTGGGGGTTGTGGTTTGCTATCTTAGTGACTATTCTAAACTAGCTCTGTAGAATCTATTTTTGTCCTGTGTGGCCACTGAGGTTTCTTCTCACTTAGCTTGGTGCTCAGGTAACGACTGGACTGATTTCCTTACATTCCTAGAACCAACACGTCTCCCTGGCTTTGCTGAAGGTCCCTCTGCGTGCTGGACACGGCTCAGCTTCCCCGCCAGTTCACAGGTTCTGCCTTCCCTTCGCCTCCTGTTTTCCCAAAGCCCCTGGTCAGCCAGAGACGGGACCTCAGGTCTTCTCACGTCTTTCCTGAGCATAGGCACACTCTCAGCATGTGTGACTGTCTAGGTTCCCAGGAATGTCAGAGCTTTAAAAAGCCCCTGTGGATCCCTCACACCCAGCATTCCTTCTACCCAGCTGCTACCCACAGTCTCAGGCAGCTGTGAAGATAAAAACTTGTCTGTGATTGGCTGCAACCAACGCCCCAGGGAAAAGGCTTCCACACTGTCCAATGTGGACAGTCTGGTGAGTGGCAGTCTTGTGGGGACCTGCACACAGATCACATAATGACAGCTCTCTGGGGATGAGGCTTTGATTGAACGCCATCTCCCTTCACTCATCCAAGCGGCTTCCGGGTCGCTGGTTTTTACTGTGACACAAGTTGTTAGTTTGTGAGGCCACCATGTAGCTGGAGAGTGATAATTGTACTGGGACGCATAACACCCACAGAGCTGGTTGTTGTCTAGCCACTGCTCAGCCATACTCAGCCACTGCTCTTCAGTGACACCTCCCTGGCCTGCTGCACCCTCTGGTAATCCTGACAGCTCTGGGAGTGTGGACCCTGACCCTCTGTGCCAGTGCTGGCTTGCTTTTATGGAGAAGAAGGTTTCTAGAGGCTCTTTCCCCCACCGTTTTTGCTGATGTCACTTGAGGATGTTTATAATCCTCAGCACATTTTAAATCACACATGAGACTAGTGAGCTTCAAACATTGGCTTATTTATACCAGAAGAAAAATTCATAATGCTATGTACTCTCTTGCATACTTTCAACTGATTGCCAAAGTGTGTTATATGTATCTAAAAAGGATGTAATTTCCAGCATATTCTAACGGTTGATTTTCAAAATGAAACTGTTACACCATTCTTTTCCATTTTACCAAAGATATCCGAACATACCAGCAGTTTGATAACCACCATTTCTATTTAAAACACACAGCCAAGTCCAAGTTTAACAGATGGGAAGTTTACATGGAGCCTCATTCCTTTAGAATTCTTTTTTTTTTTTTTACAGGGACAGAGAGAGAGTCAGAGAGAGGGATAGATAGGAACAGATAGACAGGAACGGAGAGAGGTGAGAAGTATCAATCATTAGTTTTTTGTTGCCGTTGCGACACCTTAGTTGTTCATTGATTGCTTTCTCACATGTGCCTTAATTGCGGGCTTTCAGCAGACCAAGCAACCCCTTGCTCGAGTCAGCAACCTTGGGTCCAAGCTGGTGAGCTTTTTGCTCAAGCCAGATGGGCCCTCACTCAAGCTGGTGAGCTCGGGGTCTCGAACCTGGGTCTTCCGCATCCCCGTTCGACGCTCTATCCACTGCGCCACCACCTGGTCAGGCTCCTTTTGAGTTCTTATATACAATTTCACCGAATTTTATCCGAATGTAATATTTCCTGCTGAACAGTCTTTTATTGATCAATCAGTATATACAAGTTGAAATTAATATTTCCCCCAGAATTTCCTGGTGCATCAAAGAATGTCTACAGGATTGACCTATGATTACAATTATTGTTAGCACACAATTAAAACATAATAATCAACCTGAAATTTTCTATTGAAATTGCCTCCCTTACTAAGATATATGAGACTTTCCCCAAATTTAATGCACTTATCTTCTTTTTTAAAGAAACTGGCAGAATGAACTTTTAATTTTTCCATTGATTTGACAGAGAGGAAAGGAGAAAGGGAGGGAGGGAGGAAGGAAGGAAGAAGGGAGGCAGCAAGGAAAGAAGGAGGAGGGAGGGAAGGAGGGAAGGGGGGAGAGACAGAGAGAGAGAGAAAGAGAAGCAGCCACTCGATTCTCCACTTACTTGTTACATTAAGTTGTATATTCATTGTTTGCTTCTCATATGTACCTTGGCTGGGTTCAAACCCATGACCTCAGTGTGCCAGGATGACACTCTATCCACTGAGCCACTTAGCCAGGGCTCTTTTGAGAGTTTTTAAATGCTTAAGATTCAGGGGAGATCTCAACAGAATATTTATCAGCTTTTCCAGGTGCACCCTTTGAGGGTCACGGTCTCTACTGATTGGTCAGCACCAGGGCAGGGAAACATCAGTCACTGCAGCTGTCCTGGTCTCACCCACCTGGTTTTCTGCTTTTCTGGGCCTGGAGGTGAACTGCAGCTAAAGCTTAGACATCATCCCCAGGTAGGGGACCTTTAGTATTTAGCTGTAAACTGACTGATACTTTGTTCAGCTCTGTCTCAGTTTCCCCATTTTGCTTGCCAAGGAATTTCCTCGCTTCCTACTACCCTGCCTTATGGACCCGAGGGATGTGGCACTTGAATAGGAAGGGCCACGGCACATTTTAAGAAGAAATTCACCCTAACAATGAACAAATTCATGCCTCACTGATGGTGGTGCAGTAGATAGACTGTCAGCCTGGGTCACTTAGGGCCCGGGTTAGAAACCCAAGGTTGCTGGCTTGAACAAGGGGTTACTCACTCTGATGTAGCCCCCGCCCCCGTATCAAGGCACATATGAGAAGCAAGCAATGAACAACTAAAGTACCCAACTACGAGTTGATGCTTCTCATATCTCTCCCTTCTTGTCTTTCTCTCTCACTCTCTCACAAGTAAAAAGTAAATAAAAATTTATAAATTGTGTATCTCTGAAGCATATGGCCAAGTGTTTCTAAAAGATGTACGCAGGGGCAGAAGCCCATGGCCAGCCTCGAGAGTATAGAGAATTTTGAAACCAGTTGGGAGCTTTGAAATAACCCCTGGATAAAAGAAATAATCTAGTTGCAGGTATGAGATAGAGGAGTTTTTGCAAATGTTAAATATTGGGAGTCAATTACTTGAACATAATATAAAGATTTTTGTTCCTTTTTACATGAGACATGGAATATCTACTTCTTTAGAGCAATTCACAATATTTTAGAGTCAGAGTGACCTGGGGCCATCTGGTATCTGACCTTTCTCTATCCAGCTGCAAATTTGCAGGGAGGTCAGGGTCTTCTTCATGTTTCAATCACAGGAGAGTAAAAGCACTTTGGTAAGCCAGGAGAAAAAGTGAAGTGACAAGGGTCTCTGATCATAGATGATTTCTATTTTCCCAGATCCACAGTATGTGAGGTAATTAAGCTTTAAAGACAGATAGACTTAGGTCCCAGTTCCTTCACTATTAATTTTATACAAGTCTCTCCTTTTTAAACCTCATGTTTTAGCTGTAAACTAGAAAACTAATAATGCCATCGACTTCATAAAGTTGTGAGGGTTAAAGTAAATGAGTTCATTAATATGCATAAAGTACCCAGAATGTTGAGCACCTAATAAATTCTTCATAAATGCTTCCTGCAGTTGCTGCCACCATCACAACCATCATCATCACTATCATCACCACCACCATCACCATCATCACTACCACCATCACCACCATCACTATCACCATTATCACCACCACCACCATCATCACCATCACCACCACCATTCTCATCACCACCACCACCATCATCACCATCATCACTACCACCATCACCATCATCACCATCATCACCACCACCATCACCATCATCACCACCACCACCATCACCACCACCACCATCATCACTACCACCATCATTACCACTATCACCTTCATCATCACCATCATCACCACCACCATCACCATCACCATCACCATCATCACCATCATTACCACTATCACCATCATCAATCACTACCACCATCACCATCACCACCATCACCACCACCATCATTACCACCATCATCCCCACCACCATCACCACCATCATCACCACCAGCACCAGCACCCTCATGGCAGGTGAGATGTGGAGTGTTTAGACACCAGAGGAGGAAGCAATCCTTTCTTCTACAACATTATTTTTATGGGTGTGTAGTATTACTTAAACTAAATTTCCTCAATTGTTTCTTTAGAATACATGTCTAGATATCATAATTCTGGGTCAAAGACTCTGCAATTTCTTTCCAGAGATTTTTGCTCTGTCCTAACTGCTTTTTTTACATGAAGGTCTGCACCTACATGTTACAGTGCTCACTCAAACTCTGACCAATGCAGGATATTACCTTATTTCTCCATGTATAAGACGCATCTTAGCCTGACCAGGCGGTGGCGCAGTGGATAGAGTGTCGGACTGGGATGCAGAAGACCCAGGTTAGAGACCCCGAGCTTGCCAGCTTGAGCCCGGGCCCATCTGACTTGAGCAAAAGCTCATCAGCTTGGACCCAAGGTCGCTGGCTCCAGCAAGGGGTTGCTTGGTCTGCTGAAGGCATGCGGTCAAGGCACATGTGAGAAAGCAATCAATGAACAACTAAGGTGTTGCAACGGCAACGAAAAACTAATGATTGATGCTTCTCACCTCTCTCCGTTCCTGTCTGTCTATCCCTCTCTCTGACTCTCGACTCTCTCTATGTCCCTGTAAAAAACAAATACTTGCTATTGAAATAAATAAATTTGTACTAGCATGAGTTTAAAAAAAAAAAGACGCATCTTAATTTTGGGACTCGAAATTTGAAAAAAAAAGTGTATTACATAAAGTTATTGAACTCAAGTTTTATTCCTCATAAAACTCATACAACTTCTCATCACTGTCAAAACTCCCATCCATTAGCTTGTCCTCATCTGTGTCGGATGACGAATCACTGTCCTCATATATTGCCTTGTCCTCAGCTCCATCTAGGCATTTGAAATGCCACACTTCTTAAATGACTTGACAACAATCTCAATCTTGATATTATCCCAGGATCTTTTCACCCAGGTATAAACTTCTCATATAGGTGGTTTCTTCACTTTTCCTGCTGGTGTCAAATTGTCTACAACAATGAGTGCAAAAATAAGCGCAAAAAAGCGGGAAATGCAAGTAAAAAAAATCTACAACCACTGTATAAGATGTACCCAGTTTTTAGACCCCAATTTTTTTGGAAAAGGGTGCATCTTATACACAGGGAAATACGGTACTTTATTCCCAAATATTTTCCACTTTCATTGCCAAAAACACAGAACCATTACTTCTAACACTTCCAATAGCTTTACTTTGAACTATGAAGGAGAAAGAACATATAAGTAAAAACAACTTAAGTAAACAGCAAGAATTCAGACACTTGGAAATGGGTTTTAAGACCAGCCTCTAGCTCATCACTACAGTGACAAGGAAAAATGATTTGTGTTAATTTAAGAACATCCAATGCATTATCAGTATTTTTATTTAGATAAACATTTCAAATACCAAGCTGGGCTCAATGCTTTTAAGTCTTAAAAATGTTTTTCTGACTCAAGGAGGTAGCAATTTTATCCATTTTATCTGGTCCCATTTCAAAACATTGCATATTACTGCTCTCTTACTTTATAAACAGCACAGAATATGTCTTTGTCAATTTTTACTCTGAGTGCATTTCAGGGCTTTGTTTTTAATCATTTAATTTAGCTAATGAAAAGACACACATATAAAGTGGTTCTAAAAGCATTTCTGTCTTAAGAAATGCAATGGTTGTCTGTGATTGGAAGTATAATTACTGGATGCCTGAGCAGAAATCAAGGTAACTCTTAGAACCTATTAACTCCAAACAACTGGAGGTGAACGTATGAACATATGTGTTCACAACCATTTAAAAATCTTTACAATATATTTTATACACTCTTCCCTCTCGTCATTTAATTGGTTCAGACCTAAAGCACAGAATTCTCATTCCTGAGCTTTCAAGAAACTTGGGAACAATCTTGCCTTGACAAATTTAGAATATGGTTTCTCATCCTGCAACATTTTCTCAGCCCAGACACCAACAGTGTCCTGCATTGTCCTTTTCTCCTGGGTCTTTCAAATGCTTATGAAATAGACATCACATGTCCACCTTGGTGTTCACTTGAGAAAGATGCCAGAGAGATCTGGGACACAGCTCATTCCTCGAGGGAATGCACTGATGAGCAGGTCCACGGGGCCTCGATGAGGTGATAGCCATCAGGGTTGGCATGCTGAGGCCACAGCCAGAGTTCATCTGGACACCTGACCTGAATGAGGACCAAGTGGGACGGTTACCCCACCATGCACTGTCATCTGTGCTGCTTCTCCCTGTGGCAGCAAAGATGGAGGTGGTAGAGGCCGTATGCCGCCCGAAGCCCAAAATGTTACCATCTGGCCGATCCCAGAAAAGCACACTGAGCATGGATGGTCTCAGTCACTGATCCCCACCTGTTGAAGACAAGCAGAGAAGCAGGACTGATTGACATATATGGTATCTGACATGTATATGATATACCCAAGCTCGACGGCTTCAGAATGAATATGATGGTGAAGTTCCCTGAAAACATGGAAATCAAGAGAAGTGACCGGGCACTGGAGCCTCTCATCTCCTGGGACAGCTTCAGGACTGGCCCGAGCAATGGGCAGCCTCCCGGGCTGGGGTTATTGGGTCTGGGGCCATGCAAGGGCCCCTGAGAAGCCTTTTTTCAGGAAGAGGCCAATATTGTTTTTCTATAGTTTGTTTTTATATTTGAAAGACTTTCTTTGTTTGAATCAAGTGAAAATGCATTTACACAATCCTTGCTTGTACCTCCTCCACCCATGGGCACTGAGCCATTTAGCACGGACGCATGTGGTCTGGGTGTGTGCTAAAACGGAACAGCAGACACTATTAGCTTTGAACATGGCAGGTTATATTTTGAGTGATCACATAATGATGCAAACATTTTCTGATGTCCCAAGGAGGGGCGTTCATACACTTTCTCAACACCTATTTCTGAGGATTAGACGGCTTGAGAGTTTGTATCATAGTCCCTCTCATGTTGCAGACAAATTTTTTTTCACATAATTTTCAGTAGGCAGCTATAACATTATGGAAAAACTTAAAAATACTTCTCTTGGTGGACATGAAAACTATTTACATCAGAAATGCCACAAAATAATTGACAAAGGAATAAATCATAATCACTTGATGTAGATGAGCACATCACAAGGTCTGTCAGTGAATACTGACACGTTGTATTTATTTCTCCTGGAATTCCCACATCGTGTATCTGATAGACCAATCAGACACCAAATCACAGAATGAAAACGGACTCTGGAAGTGGGTCCGTATGCTAACTACTCAGAACCATCTTGGGAGGTTTGCAAACTACGGCTTCTTGAACTGGAGCCAGGACCCCCTGGTTCGGACTTTCTGTGGCACAGACATAGTGACTTTCAGAATTCCCAACATCATTCTGTTCTGAGGACAGGTTTGGGAACCAGGAATTTAGTCTAATTTTCACAATTTGAGATGGAGGAACTGAGGGAGGGTCAAGAGATTTCAGTCTGTTGTTCTCTCCGCTCTTGGGGAACTGTCTTTGCCCACATCTGATGTGCTAGGCAGACCTCACGCCCCTCAGCCCCTCCTTGGAGGCAGCCATCCTCCCTGGAGCTGCCGTTTCCTTGGTGATGAGTGTACCTTACCTGAAGCGGGAGCTGCACTCTGCTCTGACTCACGCACCCACATAGAATTCTGGGAGCTTCTTCTCAGGAGGATTCCATCAACAGTGGGTGGGGAGAGATTGGGAGCCAAGGCTTCTGAAAAGCATCTGTAAGCTCTGTAAATGGTCCCACTGACCAAAGGGCAGTGGCTTCTGTGTCAACATCCTTGTCTTCCTGTTTTACTTTCCCAGGTCTTTCATTTTCACTCAGGAATGTCTTTTAAGGCAAATGATGTGCATGTAATCCCCTGCCTTGGGTTCTGCTATTGCAAGAGTCCAGGCTGAAATAAGCCCCTAGAATGGTATTTTGGATACAGATTGGGTGACAATGAGCACCCACTGCTGGGGGTGCCATGCACAAGTGTGAAGTGACCACAGCTCTTCCGTGGAATCAGCAGTGGCCACAGTATGAACCCAGGCTTGTGTGAGCTCTATCAGTGAACTATTAGGGATAATGTAAGTATACCGTATACGTGAAGCAATTGTAATAATCATAAAGTTAGGTGGTTTTTATTAACTGTCTGGAAACCTGGAAAAAAGGAACTGGTCAGTTTAGGATTTAGCACACAGACAAGAACACCTGAAGCTGGTCCTCATGCCTGGCTGGAATGGCTTCCAGGACACAGCTATGTCCCCGCAAATGAGACAGAGATGGCAGATCCGGCGATAGAGTGCTGCAGAAAGGCCGGGAACTCCAGAGGGTTGGGGATGGTGACACAGGTGTATCACGCAATACTAATATTCTCCATTGTGAGAGCTTGGAGAACATTTCCTTCAGTGATCTGTCAACAAGTCTCCTGACGGGGACACTGGTGTCACTGAAGATGGGGGTGGCCAACACCTAAAATCTGGGGCCAACAGTACAAGATAGGCTGTGAATGTCAGTGGCCCAGTGGTGGTCCCAAACTGCTGGGAACAAGGTGGCCACAACTGCCAGAGAGGGCATAGGTGCCCCGGGGAAAGGTGGTGAAAGACGTGTGCATCAGAAGCGGCAGGGAGAGAGAGCCGCCCAAACAACGTCCCGGCTCCATGGCTGCGAGGGAGAGGTTCAGCAGGTAGAGCTTAGCGTGTTTGTTGGTAAGAAGGATAATTTGAACTTTGAAACACCTTGATTCACTTTTGTTTTTACTATTTAATTTTTTAAAAAGAAAGTAGAAGTTATAAAAAATATGTTGGTAATAAAGATTTATATTTGTCTTGACAAAACCCACGTCCACAGATCATGTATTACACAATGACCAGTTCAGCCTCCAAGCCTGAGCCCAGGTATGGGCAACACCATGAAGCACTTCCATAAATTATAGTCACTGCGGCTACCGCCATGAAGAGATGACACAGGATATTTCATGAGGATCCAACTTTCTAACCTCGAAAACATGGAGAGAACATAAATCAAACATGTTCAGTGAAGTTTTAGCTGATTTATTTGGAAAACTTTTTGGTCCCACTGCCATTATAATGTTTTCTAGGGCAGGTCACAACCTGATCTTACAGCCATGAACACTTAGAGGCCAAAGGAGGCCTTGGGCACCCTGGGACTTGGCCTCCACACTGTTTAAGCAGAAATGGAGTTGATGTTTTGAAAGACTAAGACCATAGCACTAGGTAATGGTGCTCTAGATAACTCCACGGAATGACAGCACAGGATTGGGTTGTATGGGTCTCGCTGAACGTACCCGGGACTCTTGTGTCAGGTCCAACCCCCCCTGCAGAGTGGACAGTGCTGCAGGAGGACCATTACTTTTCCAGAGCACGTCCAGCTTCATTTCTGGTCTGAGCTACATTTGGTGTCTCTGAACCCACAGAAGAGAATGCTGTACTGGCTCGTGCGGGACAGCAAACACAGTTCCGAGTTCACAGGAGAAAGAGTCCACATCTAATTTTAATTGTCTCACCGTTTTGCTGGAGCACTTTCCTCTCATTGATTGTCAATCAAAATGTACATCAAAAATTAATGTCTGCAGCAGGAAGCTAAAGCTAGAAAATTAATCATTGTTGACTTTTATTGCCAAACCCAATCATCCATTTAACTAAAAATCTGTTAATGAAAATTCATATAATTTGAATTTCTCAAATATGGTTTTTATACCAGAAGTGAGGCTCAGCTCACATAAAAGTGCTAATTCTTCTTCTCAAAGGAAAAGACAATAAAAATATTTGTAAACTGACCATTAAAAATCCTTTTCCACGGTTCTTTTCTGCTGTAAACATGACCTGACCTTAGCTTTTTTTAAAAATGCAAATGTAGAGTATATATCAAGCCACCTATTCCAGCTTTCCTTCAGATTTGCTATAAAGATAATCTGTGAATACGCCAGACGTCATCTTATTCTGTAGAACATACACATGACATGAGTAGATATCAAATCTCTTGGGGAAAATGGGGTCTTGTCTCAAGTTCACAGGCAAAGCAGGCTGAAACTCTGTGGGCCAACTGCTCTTTCATGTGACAGGAACAGAGAACAGCCAAGGATTTGGGATCCAGCAGCCAGCATCTCAGAACCTTGGGGTTGGCTGACCAAAACTTTTCCATTTCTATTCTCAGAGAAGTTGACTGAATTATAGAATTATGTGCAACTTTCCGATTTGTCTCTGTCTGGCAGCCGGGAAGTCCGTGATTCCTGGAATTTCTTGAACAAAATGCTCTCAGGCCCCCTAATGTCTGTTTGTCTACTTTAAGGAAAGTTCAGAATCGACCGTTCCCTTGGGAAGGAAGCGCCGTGCTGCACCGACCACCCTGCTGCATGGACCACACTGGGTGAGGCGTGCAGTCAGCACCACATGGAGGCTCAGGATAAGAACCCAACTCTACCTTCTGTGCTTCTGATCCACCTGCACCACAATTGGTTCTCTGAAAGACGATACATGCTTTGAGAAACATTAGATTGAAATCGCTAGACTCCCACCCCAGATTTGTGTACAACTAATTAGTTTCCCTACTGCAACTTGGCGAGGAGAGTGGACCTACCCTTTGGGTTATCACAAAGGTGCATGATGTCACACCTGCTGCTTTACACCAAATCTTGAACAAGCTAATTGAATTTAAAGGAGATAAAAGGCAGATACACATATCTGAATTTGTCATTTAAATAACTTGACCATCTTGGAAAAAAAATCAATGATCTGTTGCTGTTTTCACTTGAATGAAAATGCTTTAAGATTTAATAAATTCATGTTCTGACTGGATAGCTTGGTTGGTTACAATGTCATCCCAAAGCACAGAGTACGCCAGTTCGATCCCTGGTTGGGGCACGTACAGGAACATATCTATGTTTCTGTCTCTTTTACTCTTTCTCCCTTCCTCTAGCTATAAAATCAATAAAATAAAAAGAAAGATTTAAAGAAGTCTAGTGAGACTAAGAACTATGAGTAGAATTTTCAGAGATCTTGGTAATTATAGAACAGTGGTTCTTAACCTTTTTTGAGGTACCGAACCCACCAGTTTCATATGTGCATTCACCGAACCCTTCTTTAGTAATAAATAAAATATGATTTTTTTCCCCAAATTCAAGACATAGGTATATGTCTTTTTACTGGTGCACAAAATGAGCCGTGCATGAACATCACCTTGCTCAAAGTGCATGAACTCACAACAAATTACGGTATTACTTTATTCTGGCCTCCGTAGCAGAGGCTTCTCCGAACCCCTGAGACCGACTCATTGAACCCCTAGGGTTCAATAGAACCCAGGTTAAGAACCACTGTTATAGAATAACTAGGTATTTTTAAATATATATTTAAAAAGATAAATTATATATTTATCTTTTTTATTTTAAAAACCGTTTCCTATTTATTTTTCTTTCGGACTTACTAGTCTTTTTTTTAATGTTGAAATAACTATAGATTCATAACAAATTGCAAATACAGTAAAGAGAGCTCCTGTGTACTATAGTAAGTACCAAATCCAGAAAGACCTCAGTACAACATGTATGTGACTCCAAGTCATTCCATCACGAGTGCAGATTCCTGTAACCATCACCTCAGAGTGAGGTCCCTCTCTCAGCAGGGGGAGTGACAGCCTGTGGTGCCTGTCACACGCTATAGTTCTAAGACCACAAGGACCATGCAATTTGACATCAGAAACCTACAGTTCTTGTTTAGCTTGTCATTTGCGAGCTTGTTAGCCCTGTCAGCCACTGTCTGTTCAGTTTTCTCATTTTTCATGGTTGGTTGTAACAAATGTTAAATGAATTGGCTCAAACGTCCTCAGTGGAGGCAAAAAGCATAAAAATGCCAGGTGTTGTGATAGCTGGTGACCAGAGGCCAGGAATAAAGCCCAGAATCCCCCAAACCTCACAGAACTCCATTTCTTTGTCCCAGTGGAGAAGAATTCAGGACAGTGGAGGCTGTGGTCTTTGCAGAACAAAAGAATTGAAAAAATACTGTCAGTTTAATATATTTTAGAATATTAATGTGTAATGTGGTGGTGTTTTATAAATATAAAGCCTGCAAAAATATAAGGAGGCATAATATGATTAATAATTAGGCCCTGGCTGGTTGGCTCAGCAGTAGAGTGTTGGCCCGGTGTGTGAAAGTCCCGGGTTCGATTTCCAGCCAGGGCACAAGGAGCAGCGCCCATCTGCTTCTCCACCCTTCCCCTTCTCCTTCCTCTCTGTCTCTCTCTTCCCCTCCGGCAGCCAAGGCTCCATTAGAGCAAAGTTGGCCTGGGCGCTGAGGACAGCTCCATGGCCTCTACCTTAGGCACTAGAATGGCTCCAGTTGCAACAGAGCAATGCCCCAGATGGGCAGAGCATCACCCCCTGGTGAGCATGCTGGGTGGATCCCAGTTGGGCGCATGTGGGAGTCTGTCTCTCTGCCTCCCGGCTTCTCACTTAGGAAAAATACCAACACAGCCTGATCTGTGGTGGCGCAGTGGATAAAGTGTCGACCTGGGAACACTTAGGTCGCCAGTTCAAAACCCTGCACTGGCCTGGTCAACATATGGGAGTTGATGTTTCCAGCTCCTCCCCCCTTTCTCTCTCTCTCTCTCTCTCTTTCTCTCTCTCTCTCTCTCTCTCTCTCTCTCTCTCTGTGTGTGTCTCCTCTCTAAAAAATGAATAAATAAAAATTAAAAATAAATATTGAAAAATACCAACACAATGGATGATTCTCGAGGAGAACTCTATTCCTCGCCCACTGAGCTGCGGTGTTCCTAAGCATGACTTCGCACCACAGGGAGGCAGAGTCAGCAAACTTGTGTGGCTGACTGTGAACACTTTCCATCACCTCTAAGGAAAGGGCTCAATGTTTAACTCCAGACTCAAGATCAGAATGAACCTTTTTATACCTTGTTTATCACTAAAACCAAACTGTTGTTGGTGTTGGCCAGGTAGCTCTGTCAGTTAGAGCATAGTCCCAACAAGCCAAGGATGCAGGTTCAATCCCTGGTCAGGACACATAAAAGATCAACTAATGAGTGCATGAATAAGTGGAACAACAAATTAGTATTTCTCTCTCTCCCTCACTCTCTCTCTTGCTCTCTCATATCAACAAATTAAAAAATATATCAATCAATAAATAAAAGCAAGCAGTTGCTCCTGTTATACAGGGACATTCTGTTGAGACTGAGTTCAGATGTGTCCCCAGAACTCAGCTCTCAGTACAAAAGCACCAGAGCCAGAAACCCTGAAGCCTGAACAAAGCAGAGTGGGGCCAAGAGGGCCTCCGAAGCCAAAGCTCAAGTTTCTGAAGAAGGAGATTTATTTCTCTAAAATTAGCATCTTTCCAAATTAGATTATAATCTGTAAAACATTTACTGTCACTGCCGGAGAAACAGAGCCAGCTGGATTTGGGCAGCTTTGTGAGAGGTGGTCAGGGCTTCTAAAAAACTGACCAAAGTTTTGTGGGGTCACTGGATTTGGACAAATTTTCCTCCCATAACAGACTCCTAAAAAGGAACCTCAGAAAGCACATTCTTAACTAGCACTCTAGTGTGGCGGCCACTGGACCATCCAGCCGTCCTTTCATTGATGGACTCACGCCTTTACTGAATTTGGGAGGGTGCCAGGTGGTGGGCTGGGGATGAAATGAGAAGACGGGGATCCTCCTCCCCAGCTTCCAGCCTGAGGGCAGCAGAGAAGCTACTGGAAGTGTTCTCACAGTGGGAGGTACAGGGCGAGTTCAGGGCCTCCTGCCTACGCTGCTACATAGCCCTGAAGGCTAAACCCCGACTTGGGTGCAAACTCTCAGCTCCCCCAAAATAAGGCACCTCATTCTCCTTGTCTCCATCCAATAGAAATTCCAGGAGTAAGTGGTGTCCACCTGACATCCGGCAGTTGGTTTATTTGGTATTTTGTCTGAGTGGATGTTCCTCTATTTTTGAAACACATGGACACATTTTGGAAACATTTTGGTTGGTCAAACAAATCATGTTCAGGAGCCAAATTCAGAAGCTGATATGAGGCCGGAGGAGACAGCATAGTTCAGCCGAGCTCCCCCAGCCCAGGGACTGTTTTCCACGGAGCTCATAAACATCCCTGGGTGGTCGTCAGACAGTCTTACTGTCACCTTGAGCTCAGTTCTCACTCAGCTCCACCCTTAGGACCAGCTCCACTCAGGGTGGCTGCTGAGGAGCTACTCTCAGGCCATTTCTGTCATCTCCATAGTCACAATTCACATGCCCTGGGCTGTCACAGCCTGAGCTGGAGGTTTCCATTCTTCGCAAGTTGACACTCTCAGCTGTGACTGTGCACAAGCTGTTTGGGAACCGGCTGCCATCAGACTGAGTGAGGGTGTCACACACACACACACACACACACACACACACACACACACACACACACCGGTGGCAAGTATCTGATAAGGGACTGGGGATTTTGTGACTGTGACAGTATTAACCACCGTCCTCCCCACAGCCTGGGACCTGACCTCTATTGTGGATCTGCTCCTCTTGACAGACCCATCATAGGAAGTTAAGAAGGAGGCGGAAGGCCCAGACTCAGTGGGTTGGGGACTGAGAACGTTAATCTCTTGCATGGTTCCAAGTGACACTGGTGATGCTCCTGCCTGGGACCAGACTGGAGAGCTGTGCAGTATGGAGAGAGAGCTGAGACAGGCTGCCAAAAGCAGAGGACGCAGCTGTAAGCAGAGACCAACGTGGGCGCCCAGCTAAGCAAGCAGCCCCCCAGACAGGCCGTCGGAGCTCAGCAGCTGGGATAGAAGGCTGGATATTGAGTTATTCCAGCACTGTTTACTGAGAAGACTTTCTTTACCTGTTAAATTTCCTAGGAGCTTTCTTGAAAATAATTTGACCATATATGTGGATCTTATTCTGGACATTCCATTGTGTCCCACTGACTACTGTCCCCCCTAAGCCAATACTACTTGGACGTGGCCTCCCTGTTGGCTTGTGCTCCCTTCTCTGCTCCCTCTTAGAGTGAAAACATGTCCCATGCCTTTATTCCCAGGCACCACTAACTAAATACTTCTGTGTGTAACTGACTGCTCCTGCAGTCTTTGAATACTCTAGGAACCCCATATAAGAGGAACTCTACATTTATTGTTCTTTTGTGACCTTTTTTAAATTAATTCTACATTTATTGTTCTTTTGTGACTATTTTTTTAAGCTTTTTTAAAATTTATTTTTATTTTATTCATTTTAGAGAGGAGACACACAGAGTGAGAGAGAGAGAGAGAAAGAGAGAAAGGGGGGAGGAGCTAGAAGCATCAACTCCCATATGTGCCTTGATCAGACCAGTGCAGGGTTTTGAACTGGTGACCTCAGTGCTCCCAGGTCGATGCTTTATCCTTGTCACTGTATTTTAAATTAATTCTATATATTATAGAAATTAATTGTATATTGTATTGTTTCAGTTCATTTTTTATATTATGTACAGAACAGATCCAACTTTAGTTTTTTGCATGTGGGTTTCAACTCTTCGTAACACCATTTATTGAAAATACTGACCTTTATCAACTGAATGAATGATCTCGGTGCCCTGGTTGAGCAGCTCTTGTTTTAAAAATAATAATTTCATCACCCTTTTGTATTGATATGGCATGCGAGTTTTAGATTTACTACTGCTAATTACCTTAGTATTGAACTATTATTTGGGTATTGAGGGCTGTCAGGTTCATTGTGGGAAGTTTAAGGAATAATATTATATCTATATATCTACACGGTATATTTGTGTCTTCGCTTCCTGTGTTTTTGTGTTCTTCTGAATTTCTCTCATTATGCTGTATATTTTCATCAACTTCAAGTTCAAAATCAAACTTCCTGCCTTCAAACTTGGTTTATCTTGTCGGATTTAATGTTCAACTATAAAAGGTAAATGGAAAATGACAGTAAAGTCCCCCCCCCCCAATATTTTAGTCTTTTGTTATCAGAGATCTCCTTGCAAAGAGAAGTCAGATTAGGCACAATCTTTTGTTTATAAACAAAGCATTTGGTGGAATACAGCTGTGGCAGGAAGTTGAGCTGTTAACAATTGTGTAATGTCAATTTATTTCATTCATTCAATATATAGCTATCGAATATGTGTTACATGCTGGGAAATGTTCTGAGCACAGAATAATAAAACAAAACAGGCAAAAATTCTTGTTTGCAGGGAGGTTACGTTTCTAGTAGGGAGCCAATGTTTAATAAAAGAAAAACCCCGCGCGTCTGCAAGAGGATAAACTCAACGCTTCAATAAAACAGACATTTGATTCTGGTCAGACTTGCCAAGCATTCAGTTTGTGCTAATTTATTTCAGTGGACTGACCCTGCAGCAAGCCCTTCTAACTAGTGTGGTTTGCCCACAGTTTCCTTTCCTCTTCCACCCCCTCAACCAGCACATTCGCATTCTATTCGGTAGTCAGTGGGATGTAGTCACCACTGGTGCATTCTAGGTCTGAGAGGAAGGTGTGGTGTGGACACCTGTGCCGCGGCCTCACTGACCCCGGGAAGCACTGGAGTGCCGGACGTGGTGTGTTGACAGGAGACAGGCTGCCCCTCAGCCTCCCACCTACTTGATGACAGGCCATGACAAGAAGCCTTGAAGGCATTGCCATTTCAGCTTGGAGACATGCAACACGATGGTTACACTACAGGTTTTGGCAGCATCATGGAGAAAATGCCCAGGGTGGTCAGGCTGAGTCCCAGCTTGGGCCAGTGGGTTACGATGCTCTAAATTCAGTTGTTTCCTCTATAAAATGGAGATTACTTTCAGGCCCAAGTACACAGTCTGGCTGACATCCAGGGTTGACTGCGATCCCAGTGGGCTCCTTGCCACCTCTCCCTGCTTCTCTCTGTGAAACTCTGGCCGCACTGCTGTGCTGCTTACCGTACGGCGCTGCCAGCCCTCTTCTCGATTTCTCTCTCATGATTGCTGCTGTCCTTGACAACAACTTAAGCATGGAATTCTCCCTCCTTTTGTTCCAGGTGAAGTCCTGCTTCTCCAAGAACTGCAGATCCTCTGTGTTAGGCCTCCGTCCTCCCTGGAAGAACCCCTGCATGTGCACCACGGCAGAGGGGCACCTGCTGTACAGTGATTGCTGGGACAGGAAAGGTGAGAGCCCGGATCCAGCTTTGCTTGCCCTCCCAGCAAGGAGTCTCTGCCCAACAGTGAGCTGGGGGCAGAGAATGGGCACCAGCATGGTCAGGCGTTGTGCCTGAGGCAGAACTCTCCTCGTGCAGATGGGGACGACCAGGCAGGAGAAACCTAGTTTTCTTGGTCACAACAGGCTGGGAGGAGGGTGACAAACGCAGCTGCTTGCCTTCCTCGGGTGAACCTGCAGGCACAGGCAGAGCTGGGAAGACGGAGCTTCCCTGTTTCTGTCTGCACGCCCCAGGATGGAGCTGCGGCCACTGAGGCCACTGGGCCATGTAGCTTAAATGCCTTAGACTCACCGTTCTTACCAAGATTTAACAGATTTTCTTGAATGCATAATGCTCCATTTCCTTTATGGCCTTAGGACAATTTCCAGATATTTTAAATGGCTTGTTTTTTATAATTTTCACCAGTGAAATTGTTGTTTTACTTGGGAGAACACTCCTTACTCTCTCATTCCACAATTCCCATACATTGTTACAAGAATCTGCCTTCTCCTAACTCAATACATGTGCTAACACACATGTCTCACATCGGATCTGTCTCTGCCAGCTGTCTGGAGAACTGTGACAGTTAACAAGCAAGAAATGGAATAAACTCTATTTGGAACCATGCCTACGAACTGACGTATCAATTATGAGCCAAGTCTTTTGAAAAATATAAAACAAATTTGGTTACATTGCTTTCATCAAACTTATTGGATGAGAAAAAAGTATTTTTACACTGTTTATAAAGTGACATAAAATTATTTTTAAAGTGCTTATTTCTATTTTATCACTATTTAAAAATGTATTTCGTGCCTCAAATGGACATATCTATTTGTACAACAGTATATAAAAGTTAAGTTAAAAAGTCACAATAAACCAACTGGTGGATGTAGGAAATCTTCTGTGCATGACTCCCATGTGCACAGACTCCAGCTACTAAAGTTCGTTCTCAGTTCTCCAATGGGTGGCTCAGGGTACAATCCTTAGTGCGTCCAGTGTGAGTGGCTAAGCACAGAGTGTGCTGTCAGGACCTCAGCCCACACATCGTTGTGTGTGACAGACATGTGACAGGGCTACTGTCGTGTATGGTTAGTAGAGTTATTATCCAGAGATACTGGGAACAGTAAGTTTTCCTGAATTTTAAGGACATTTGCTTTATAGTTTCTTTCAGAAGCTGGTGTGTCCTGGGCTCTAGGAATCCATGATTCCCTGAGAATGTACAGATGGGCTCTCTCCCAGGAAATGGAAAACTTTACCAAGTGGGTAAGTTCAAGAATGACTTGAGCTTGTACTGCAGTTACCTTTTGCTGAGTAACAAACTATCCCGCACGTAGTCACGTGTTGCTTAGTTAGCTGTGGATCTGGACTGTGGGCTCAGCTGGGAAACTCAAACAACCTGGCCCACATGACTGTCCAGGGGGCAGAACTGCCTAGTACCCTCTTCACTCACAGGCTGAGGCTCTGGAGAGGCCATTTCCATGTGGCGAGGGCATCTCACAGCTCGACAGTGGGACCCCCAGAGCAAGAGCCAGGTAGGCATTTTATGTGTGTGGCATTTTATGACCCAGCCCAGGAAGTCAGACGTCACTGCCACAAAATCCTACTGGGCAACAGTCACAAGCCTGCTCAGAAAAAAGGGGAGGGACCAGAGATCCCAATTTCTAATGGGGGGAGATAGAAAAGAATGTGTGGTCATCTTATAAGAACAACCACAGCTTATTTAATACTAATTTCTTCTGGAAAATTATATTTGTGACTTTTGCCTTTATGTTGACTTTTGGCAAAAAAAGAAGGAATTTTTAAATCATTTTGGCCAATGCTCATTGAGGCTCAACCAGAAAGTTAATATTAATTTGGCAGGTGATGGCAGAGGTTTTAGCAAGCTAGTCAAATTTCCTAAGGAAGTGCGACACAGGGCCCATGGGCTTCGAGAGGATACCCAGAGAAGGGAGCAGAACTGCAGGAGGGCCCTTGGCAGCCAGGCATGCACCAGGTCCTGGAAGGAACAAGGAAGGGAACCCAGAAGCCACAATACACTACTTCCAAATTGTGTTCATAGCCAACTCTGTGGTACAGCATTCTTGGACAAAAAATCCTGCAAATGTTAAAAAATTAGAAATTCTTTTGTCTGGAAAATAACATCGTAAATCCTGGCCCTGCATGTCAGCTCACCCACAGGAGGCTTAGAAGCATGTCTGCAGCTTGGTGTGGAGGAGATTCTGGCTGAGATGTGGGTTTCAGGGAGCTATCGCTTTTCAGGGACTCCCAAGAGGAAGAAGAAGAGCTAGACCCAGGCCCCCAGTTTTAGTAATGGGCCCAGAGAGGCAAAGAGATGTGCTGATGCTCCCCAAGTGTCAGGGGCCAGGTCCAGCCCCTGTCCGTTCCCTCTACCTGTGAAGCCAGAGATGGCACCCAAGTAGGAGATGCTGTGTAGTCACTGGGCTGACAGTGAGGGCATCAGCTGTTGAACAGAGGCTGTTTGAAAAAGGTGGGCTGTTTACTGACAGAGCTTCACCAAGACCAAGGTGAGCATTCTAAGGTTTACCACATTAGCAAAGTAAGCATCTACTGTCCCCAAGTACTTTCCTGAAATAGCTTTATTTATTTTTTCCTTTTTTACTCACTACTTTGGGTTAAATCCCTGGAGGCTGATATAAAAAGCCAAAAGAAGAAGGTTACCTGAGTGGCTCCTCAAATTAAATCATAACCACACACTAATAGCTTAATGCTTAACTGTGCTGAACTGAAACTTGCCCTTCAGAGCAGGGCTGGGGACAGGAACAAGGAGAGGTCAAACACTGTGGGGGCAGCAGATTAAGAAAGGCCCCAAGGAGGAAAACACATAGAGGACCTTGAGCAGGTGGTGAGAAAGCAGGTGGGACATGGAGACTTTAGAGGAGACAGAGCCCTTAGCAAGAGCAACACCTCATCCAGCAGTAGCCAGCATCCACTCATGCTTGCCCTGTGCCTGGAGCTGGTCAAGACCTGTGCTTTGGCTCATTCATTCTGCACTACAGCCTGTGTCCACGACACTGTCATCTTCACTGTGTGCGCATTCTTCTGCCTCCTAAAGGTTAAGAAACTTGTGCAATATGGCGTGCAGGGACCAGATGCTGTTGGGATAAACCTGGGATTATGCTCCACGGCCCAAGCTATGCAAACATGGTAATGTCCCTATTGCCAGCTCAATGTTACCTTCCCCCGGAGAAAATTCTTTATAAATCACACAGTGACCTCTTAAGTCACAGCCAATGCCACCAGAAGGGCAAGGTGACGAGTGCAAACCCCTCTGCACTCCTAGAGAGATACATGTGAGGGTCAGGCTTAGCACTGGATTCTTGGTTTCATTCAGCAGCTAGAATACAGCTTATATGTCCCCTAATGATTACCCCAGGATGTGACAATGTCAGTTTGGGACCCAGTAGCATAAATTGCTCAGGGCCAACACCCACAGTTTAGTCATTCAAACATCTTCTGGATATTGGCCTGAAAGATGAAACAGTCAGAACAGGAGCTTGTACTTCTTGGTCTTTGGCCACATGTACGGCAAAGAAGACCTGTCTGCATGCATTTGTAGGCTGACCTGACTTTTGGCTGCAAGAACAAATAGAAAAAGAAACCTAAATTTTCAAAAGACCTCTCTAGACTTCAGCACACATTTCATCCTTCTGCGCAGAGACCCAGACCTGCACAACGGGTGTGGTGGTCACTCACTTCCCAGTGGCTCCGAATATATGGGCGGTGCTGAGAAAACGCCTGCTGCTCATGTCCCCTGGAATTCCTGGGGGAAACCTGGGCCAGGTGACAACATGAAGTGGTCAATTTCATGTCATCCAAAAACAGCCACACACACACTGGGACAAATTATCTTTCCAAAAATCTGCCTTCTGTGGATGACATGGGAAGATCGGCATGGGATGATTTAATTATTCTGTGTTTTTCTTTTTCAGTTTTATCTTCTAATTTTCCCACACTCTATTTTTATTTTTTTTTAATTTATAGATTTTAGAGAGAGAAAGGAAGTGGGGAGGGAGAGGGAGAGAAGGGGGGAGGGAGGAAGAGAGAAGGAGAGAGAGAGAGAAGCATCAATTTGTTGGTCCACCTAATTGTGCATTCATTGGTTAATTCTTATATCTTCCCTGACTGGGATTGAACCTGCAACCTTGGTGTATCAGGCCGATGATTTAATGAAGCTACCTGGCCAGGGCCAGCCCACATTCCATTTTTAATCTTCACTCAAAAACATATTTTACAAGCTGGAAGGAGAGAGCACTGCATAAAGAAAATTAAAACAGGATGTGACCTGTTTGAGGAATGAACTGTTTTAAAGCAATCAACTAAAGTACTCTCAATCATAATAAAGAACATTCTTCAGGAGAAATGTGGTTTAGAGGAATCTTCATTTTCTGCAGTTACAATGTGTCCAAGCTGATGTCTTTAGCATTTGAGTTAAAGTTCACTGTTTATTTCGATCAATCTATCTGAACTCTGCACAATTGACAAGTTGAGGTCACTAAAAGGAAGTACTGAGACATTAATTATGGATGTCTGTCCTCTGTGGACCGCAAGCTCTGTGCTACCTGAAGTAAGTCTCTGGTTTTCCATGATGTTTCCTCTCAGAGGACAAAGTGGGTGCTAATACATATTTGCTGCTTGGTGAATAATCCATTGGGCAATAGGTTTTCTATCTGCATGATCATCTGGGGACAGGCTGGTGAGTGGCGGGAGGTGGCAAATGAACACGCAGCAAACACTCTGTGGTATTGAAGGCTGAGCCCCGGCACCCGAGGAGATGTGGGTCCCAGACTTGACGAGATTGTAATTCGGCTGAGAGGTAAGACATAAAACAATCAGACAGCTACGCAGATTGGCATGTGATTAAATGTAGAAATGAGTAGCACAGGCTGCAGCCATTGTCTCTACACTGGGTGTTTGCTCAGAGAAGTTCCTGACAGTGTCCTCCTCTTGCTTCTTGTAGCTTTTACATGGCTCTCCTGGGCAGTGAGATGAGAAGCCGATGGGGATGGGGTCCATAGAGTCCCATACATAAAACTTTCCTGCCAGACATTGACAAATTGTGTCCTTTGCTCTGTGTAATTTATGCCTCAATTTTTAAAAGCAAAATGAAAAAAAAAATTTTTTTAAATACAGCCATGAGCACCATTTTGTTGAACGTAGAAACAGGTATTTCTCCACACAACAGCCTCGTCTGAGACCCAGCAGGGTCACCATGAGCTGGAGAAGACAGGTGGACAGAGGTGATGCTTGAAAATGCGCCTTCTGACTTGCGGAGCTTGTACTGTTTTCTCCCAGGCATCTACTTGTGAAGGAAATTTTCTACCTGGTATTTTAAACTCAAAACTTGTCACTCATGGAGTAATTAATATTTTTGGGGTTTTTTGTTTTATTTTTTTTATTCAGTGAGAGGAAGGGAGGCAGAGACAAACTCCCATATGCACCCCAACCGGGATCCACCCAGCAAGCCCAGTAGGGGGCAATGCTGTGCCCAACTGGGGCGTTACTCAATTGCTCTACAATTGAGCTCTTCTTAGCACATGGAGCCATCCTCAGCACCCAGGGCCAACTCGCTCTAATCGAACCATGGCTGCAGGAGGGGATAAGAGAGAGAAAGAGAGAGACAGAGACAGAGAACAGAGAGGGGGAGGGGTGGAGAAGCAGATGGGTGTTTCTCCTGTGTGCCTTGACCAGGAATTGAACCTGCGACATCCACACACTGGGCCAATGAGCCAGAGCCGATAATTAAATATTTGTAAAATGAGTTTTGCTTCTGATGCTTTTTGAACTTTTCTTTGACCCTCTTCCTGGGTAAGCATTCAAGACCCTGTCATTTCCAGAGTGAGGCTGAAGAATATGTATCTGCTGGGAACAGATGTTCCAAAGTCTTACGAGAATCTCAGCATAAAAATGGAGCCTAAGCTTGTCTATCTTCTCAATAAAAAGTGTATTGTGTGCGTGTGTTAACACAGTCTACTAACCCCCAAGGGAGGGAGAAGTTATTTATATCTCCTACTATCTGTTTGGTAGATGTACTAACAAATGTATAAATATTTGTTAAACTAAATATAGAAAATACAGGAAAAAGTTAAACCCAAGACTATGCATTTCTATAAGTATACATTGTTCCATTAAGCACTCGAAAAATAACTCTTATTTTTGTTTATAACATAATTGATTATAAACTTAGGGAAAATATAGATAAATAGAAGAAAATTGTAAAAGACCAGATTAGAACTCTCTGCAGTTTAGTATACAAAACGGCTATCACAAAATCAAACTCAATTCAGAGTACAGTCGCAACAAAATTCTGAGGTTGACAAATCTATCCTCAGAGCCTGCATTCCTGGGTCTCCCCGCCCTTCAGGCTTGGAGAGCATGTGACTTCCTGAATGCCAGTCACATCTGCCCCATCTCTCCACGTGGCCTGCAGCCCATGGGGCCCATGTAGGCTGTGCCTTCTTTCCTACAAAGAGCAAACCTCTCCAGGCTCCTCACTATGTAAGACTCCCTACCCCACGCTCTGCAGTCCTGGCCTGCACTCTTCTCGTCTCTAGACATAAACGATCCCGAGATGGAGCAGATACTGCTCCAGAGCAGCTGCCTGCTGCTCACTAGTGACCCCAAGGCTGCTCTTACCTCCAGATGAGCATGGGGTGCAGGCAGCCCCCAGCCAGACTCCCCTTCCCCTGCTCCTGCCTCTCCTGAGTGACTTTCACATGACGCAGCTCCCTCCATGCTGAGCTGAAATCTCCCAGGGCTCCAACTCTTCCCAGCTTTTCTTTTAAAACCCTCTCAAATGGCATTCAGTGTGTTAGATGCCTGAGTCTCATGTATTTCTCTATAGCAGCCAGCAAGAATTTAGTGCTATTTCTTTTTTTTTCCTTTTTAAGGTGAGAGAAGAGGAGATAGTTAGGCAGACTCCCACATGTGCCCCAACACAGATCCCCCAGCAACCCTATCTGGAGCTGATGCATGGGTACCAAGCCATTTTTAGCACCTAAGGCAAATGCACTCAGACCATCCAAGCTATCCCTAGTGCCCAGGGCCACATTCAAACCAATTGAATCATTAGCTGCAGGAGGGGGGAGAAAGTGGGGTAGAGAATCAGATGGGCGCTTCTTTTGTGTGCCCTGACCGGGGATTGAATCTGGGATGTCCATACACCAGGCTGATGCTCTATCCCACTGAGCCACCAGCCAGGACGTTTAGTGCTATTTCTATCTAGAATGTTGAGTCCAGGGGTAGGACAAGCCTCTCAGATGCATGATAATCTCACAGGTAACACCTGCCCGATGCCCTCACCAACACTCACTTCCTTGTCCCCGCCATCTGGCAGGGTAGTTCTTCACTCTGGAGAGCTGTTTTCTACTGTCATGTCAGAAATCCTGAGCTGTAATTGGCAAACTGATGGAAGCTCATGATGGACAAATTTGGGACTTAAAAACTCCACAGGGACCCAGTGCTGGGATGGCCTTACAATCGTGAGTATTATCTCAGTGAATATTGTGTCCTGATAAACACAAAAACTAATGCTAAAGGCCTATTAACCTCAATTCCTCTTATCCAATATATCATATCAACTCTCAACAAAAAATTACAAGGCATACTAAAAAACAAAATCACAGTTTGAAGAGGCATAGCAAGCATCAGAAACAGACTCAGCTATGGCAGAGATATAGATATTAACAGACCAGAAAATAAAACAACTATGATTAATATGCTAAGGACTCTAAGGAGGAAAGAGAACAAAATTAAAGAACATGTTGGTAACCTAAGCAGAGACGGGAAATTCTAGGAAGGAATCAAAAGGAAATGCTAGGGAAGGAAACACTATCAACAGAGTCAATATCTTTGAGGGGCTCATCACTAAACTCAACAAGCTGAGAAAAGAGTCAGTGAACTTAAAGAAATGTTCATAGAAACTTCAAAAAGTGAAATGAAACAAGAAAAAAAATACATAACAGAATATTCAAGAATAATATACTTATACTATATACTTAGTGGTGAGAAATTATGATGTTTTCTGGCTAGGATCAGGAACAAGGCAAGATGTCCCATCTCACAGCTTCTATCCAATATTACACTGGAAGTCCTCACCAAGGCAACAAGACAAGAAAAGGAAATAAATAAAAGATACACAAAATGGGAAAAAAGAAATAAAATTTTGTTCTCGTGACATCATTGTCTATGAAGAAATTCCCAAAGAATCAACAGCCACAAAATCTTTTTAAAGAATTCATAAAACTCAATAACAAGGAAAATAAACAATACAATTTTTTAAAATTTGTAAAGGATCTGAATGGACACCTCGCCAAAGAAGAAATACGGATGGTGAACAAGCATATAACAAGATGCTCCTCACCATAAATTGTCAGAGAAATGCAAATTAAAACAACGAAATTCCACCACACACATCTGAATGGTCCAAACAAGACAGCAAATGCTGGTGAGGACGTGGAGCAACAGGACTCCCACTCTCTGCCCAGAGGAGTGCAAAGGGTGCAGCCACTGTGAAACGCAGGGTTTTTTTCGGGAGGGAGGGTTGTTACAAAACAAAGCATACTCTTACCATATGACGCAGCAATTGCACTCCTTGGCATTTACCCAAATGAGTTTAAAACTTCCATCACACAAAACCTGCTCAGGAACGTTCAGAGCAGCTTCATTCATAGCTGGTAAGAGACATGGAAGCAACCAGCATGTCCTTCAGTAGGTGGTGGATAAAAAAACTGGGATCAAGCCAGACAATGAAATGTTACTCAGCACTAAAAAGAAACAAGGTCATGAAAAGACATGGAGGAACCTTAACTGCAACTGCATATGATTAAGTGACAGAAGCCAATCTGAAAAGGCCACTTGCTGTGTGTTTCCACCTCTAGGACATTGTGGGAAAGGTAAAACTATGCAGATAGTAAACTGTGGCCATTAGTTAGTAATAATATTGGCTCATCTGTTTTAACCACAGTCATGCAAAATGTGAATAAGGGGCAGCTGTGTGTTTGGCGGGGGGGGGGGGGGGGGGGGAGGGGGACGACACAGGGGGGGCAGGAACTCCATTTTCCACTCAGTTTCACAGTGAACACGTAACTGTTGTAATAATAAAATCTACATTCAAAGCCACGGCTTCCCAATGCGCCTTACCCACCACCTCCGTCCTCCAAGGAACAAGCCTGCCTGCAGTTTCTGAAGACCTCTGAGCCAGGCGCTGCTGAGCTCACCTAACACAACGTTGAAGGACCAGTTATGTCAGCATTTATGCCCCAAAGGCCAGTACAGTTCTGACAGAGTTCCCTACATTTCAAAGTCAGGTGCTAGCTGACCCACAGAGCATGTGCCAAGGACAGTGACCCCAAGGGTCTGCAGGGGTCAGCCCAGAACCCATCTCTGGGGAGCCTCAGAGGAGGCCAGCAGGGGAGGGCAGAGTGGGGTTGCTCACTGTGCCATCTCCTCCCTCACACCAGGCAGCATCTCCATGGTTTGAGGCGTTTGGCCTCTGTGCCCTAGGAAGGCAGGACAGGCTCCAGCTCCCGCCTGCCCGGGAGGCCTGCAGTGGCCCTGAAGCTGGCTGGCTGCCTGAACTGCAGCGGGGAGAGGAGCTGAGTGCCCAGCTTCAGCGGGCTGGCTGGGAAAGCAGAGGGAACAGTTCATTCTCATCATGCAGGAGTCTGCTAGGGCTGGAAAAGCTTTCTCCCAAGAGGACTGTCTGGACAGGGCAGGTGATCCTAACAGGAGGGAACTCGTGGGAGCTGCAGACACCTTGAGAGGCAGCCCTTGCATGAATGGGGCTACAGTTGAGGGTCCCAGCCGCACTTCATATCTGCACACTTCAGACAATGCCTGTGAAAGCTTTGCATGCTGGCACTCAGTTTTACCTTCAGGATCATTGTGAGCAGCCGACCAAGTATGTGCCAGGAATTCCACAGCCTGGGGAACCATCGTAGTCGAGAGGACAAGCACACACTGGCCATTGGCTTTGTGCCACAGGACAGGCCCAGAGTGGGGGGTGCCGAGAGGCAGGGTGCTGTGTGCCTGTGGAAACTGGGAACACACAGAAGACATGCTCCAAGTTCCCTTTTACTTTTAGGAACCCACAGGGCACAGCGCAGGGGGTTAGGCTGCAAGGGGCGTTCCCTTGACCACTTGCTGAGCCCCCCTCCCTCACCACATCACAGCTATGAGGGGACAACCATTCGCTCCAACACCCCAGGCTTTCCATGGGGAGGAGGAAGTATGAATTGAAGTCTAGCATCCAGCCTTTGAAAATACTAATGGAAGCACACAGGCAGATGGAGAGTATCTTCATAGGTGCAAGTTTTAAATGGTTTCGTGGGGTATGGGCACTTTCTCTCCACCCAAACAGACGTGGTCCCCAGAATTATTCATCTAGATGTGGCAGAGGGACCAGAAGGACCTCAAAGAGTCACATGTATGTTAAATTTACGTTTGGGAAGGACAAAGTACCAGCGTTTCTTTCTGAGGCAACCTTTCGTCTTCTCACCACAAGCCCCAAGGCTTCTGCTCACTGGGTCCATAGGTTCCCGAGCTTTCAGTTTGTGAGGACAGCACAGGACCGCTGCTCCCTTCCACCATTAGAGATGTAATTCTCTCCACTCAGAGCTCAGCTTCAGGTGTGGGAGTGCCAGGAAACAGGTGCTGTGTAGTCAACCCCTTCTGGTGCCTCAGTGTACAGAGATACAGGTGTTGAGGGTAGGTGTGGTCAGAATAAGCTGAGGAGCTGGTGGTCTGGGGCAGGGAAAGGGAGGGGAGGCTTGTAATCAGAGCCTGGCCAGGAACCAAACTTCTTTGGGGTCCCAGCACAGCACAGATAGAGCTGCCACACCTTAGCGGGGGGCCAGGACCACATCAGCACCCTCTGAGGAGCCCCTCTTCCCCCAGTCCTGATCACAAAGGCTCTCCCTGCCAGGGGAAGTGAGGAAACTCCTGGAAGAATGGGCATTTACCCCAAAGACACAGAGTAACCTTTAACTGACAAATGTAGCCATGGCCGGGAACCTCACTTGGGTAGAGCGTTGTCCCCAATACAGCGAGGTTTCGGGTTCAGGGCACATATAAGAATCAACCAATGAATGCATAATTAGGCGGAACAACAAATTGATGTTTCTCTGTTTCTCCCTTCTCTCTCTAGAATAAATCAATTTTTAAAAAAAATGCAAGCACCATCCATCCCAAAATCAGTGGGACTTCTGAGGAAGACAAGGACACCCAGACTTGCAAGAACTGGTGTACACTCTGACCTATGGTGTGTGAACTGCTGACTCATGTGCAATGCTGTTGGCTCTCTGCTAGGTCAAGATTATCCTTTTTTTCTCAGGCCTCTGGGGCCAGCCACATGTCCTAATTTCTCTGGTGTCTCAGCACTTCCCTTGTTTATTGGACTCCTGTCCAGTTCCAGTGGTCCCTCCAAAGGATGCTTCCCCGCCAACCTTGCTCTCTCCCTCTTCACCATTCTTCCAGCACTCCACAAGCTCCTCTCCCATTCCCTGTATTTTGTTATGGTCACACTAGTTTCTCCCTGTCCTGTACCCATCTGCTGGACCACAAATTCCTATAGTGGAGGGAACCTTGTGCCTAGTGATGTTCAGTCAGGCCATCACCAAAGCACTCGTGTTAATCACCATTAATCTTACAGTACCCTCTGAGGTAGGAGGATGGGAATTGTTACCTCAGGTATAAATGGACAGATAGCTCAGAGAAGTTTGCAAGCTTGTCCAGGGTGTGATAGTACGTAAAGGAAATGTTTGTCTAACCCACAATCAATAAGCTTCCAGGTCCCAAGCTATAAAACCGGAGTCCAGATCTTGGTCCCAAATGCTGTTCTCCACCAGACAGACAGACAGACAGACAGACATATAGACAGGTAGATAGATAGAAGACAGAGAAGATGACAGAAAGATATTGATAGGTATTTGGAGGGTAAGGGTGGTTGGTCAACAGAGAACACAAACAATAAAGCAACGAGGTCAACTAACAGCTTTATCCACTGCGCCACCACAGGTCAGGTAAAAGAGTGTTCTTTATACTCTTCTTATTCTAACTTTTGTGTAAGTCTGAAATTAGCTTCAGAAAATAAGTTAAAACCACAACAAAATTTACATGTTTTTTCATTTCTGGTGCTTTTCCACTTGCTGGTTAACAGCCAACTCTTAAACTACACTAATCCTTCAGGAAGTTCAAAGGTGCCAGAGCCTCAGGAGAAAGGTGGGCATGGTCAGGGTGTCCCCCCACTTCCACCTGCATGGCTGTGGCTGTGGGTCTGTGGGAGAGAATGACCTTGCCAGCTTCACACGGGCAGGACTGAAGACCTGCCACCATGTTCAGTCTGCCCCTGATTAAACTCATCCAATTTTCTTAATTTTCAGTTTCCCCAACACAAAGCGCCACTGTCTTCGAAGGCAGCCCACCCACCCACTCTAACCGGGTTTCCTGCCACTTTCTTGGCTGTTTTTAGGTTATTTAACTAGGAGGGCACAAGTAGGTGCACACCTGTCGCAGTTCACGGCTGCAGCCCTGAGGCCCTGTCCCAAATTGTGTGGTGGGGGTGGGGGGTGGGGGTGAGGGGGGTATTCCCAGTCTCTCTCTCGCCTTCGACCTCTCCACTTGGAGTGGGGCAGGCACTGTGCGCCCTCGTCCACCTATGCGCATCCTTCACCTGCTACTCCGGTTGCTGTAGGTGGTGGCGGTGGTTGGGGGAGCTCAAGGGAGGGAGAGCGAGGCGGGGACGGGGGCCGCGGGGCGGAGCGCGGGCGCCGGGCACAGCGAGACGGACAAGCGGGCGGGGACCAGGCGCTCGGGCAGCCCGGCGGGAGCTGCTGAGCGCGCGGGCCCTGGAGGCTGGTGTGCGGTCCCGGGAGCCGCGAGCTGCGCGACCCATGTCGAAGCCGCGGAGCCGGGATGAGGGCGCCCGCGCTGCTGCCGCCCGCACTGCTGACCTGCTGTGGCTGGCTGCTCGCCCCGGTGAGTGCGCGGGACCCCGCAGTCCTCCACGGCCCGGCCCCTGTCACCTGCCCCAGGGAGGACGCCCCCTCGCGTGTCCCGGAGCGCGGGACCCTCCCCAGGGCCGCGTGGATCCAAGCCCCTGACCGGGCTGGGAAGTTGCGTTTGCCCTCCCCGGTGCCGCCCTCCTGGACTTGCTGGAAACGGGACCCCGTGTCTCCACGATGAGCTTCCAGGATGCCTCCGGACCCTTTGTGGGGACAGTGCCGCGGCCGCCTGCGCTCGCTTCGCGTCTCAGAGGGTCATCGGGGTTTGTCTCCAGCGACGTCTCCTTTCGCCCCGGTACCTGCGACCGGTTTTGTTTGTTTTAGTCACAGAGCGAGACGCGATGTGGCCCTGGAAACTTTCCTTTTGGAAACATTGTACTTTAGGTTTTTTTTTTAATCATTATGTAAAATGGAGGGAATAATACGCTGGGCAGAAGTTTGTTAAATTAGTGCATTCAATTACATCTAAATAATTCTTTTCCTTTGAACACCCCCCCCCCATACACACACACACACACACACACGTGTGAGCCGCATTGTTCGTTGTGTGGCGAAGCCGGTGGTGTCTGCAATGACTCACGTCCCTTCTAAGGCTATGAGGCCAAGGACGGAGCAGTTGGGGGAGCTGTGCTGGCTGAGAGCATCCAGAATTCGAGGGGGCGCGACCCTGCCACCCCCGCTTGTCTGTGAGGACAAACCTGGCCCTTCCTCCTCCCCCCACCCCACTCCTAATTCTGTGACAGGAGAACCTTGCTGCCCATTTCAATGCTTTGAAAAAGCTAGTTGGTTGTTCCAGAATAAGGGATTGCACTGCATATCCCAAGAATGTCAGGCATTATAGTGACTATTAGTACCTTAACAAAAACTTATCTTTCCTTTTAAGTCAGTAGAATTTCCCTAATCCTGAAATTGAAACTATCGACTGTTCATATATGAAACATGCAGCCTGCTGGAAGCAAGGAGCTTCCGCAGTTAGTAGCTGTTCAGTAATGAGCTAGGGGAAAAACAAGTTTAGGTTGTTTTTTTTTTTACAGGGACAGAGAGAGAGTCAGAGAGGGGGATAGATAGGGACAGACAGACAGGAACGGAGAGAGGTGAGAAGCATCAATCATTAGTTTTTTGTTGCCGTTGCAACACCTTAGTTGTTCATTGATTGCTTTCTCACATATGCCTTGACCATGGGCCTTCAGTGGACAGAGCAACCCCTTGCTGGAGCCAGCGACCTTGAGTCCAAGCTGACGAGCTTTTCTTTTGCTCAAGCCAGATGGACCCATGCTCAAGCTGGCGAGCTCGGGGTCTCGAACCTGGGTCTTCCGCATCCCAGTCTGACACTCTATCCACTGCGCCACCGCCTGGTCAGGCAGGTATTTTTTTTAAATGAGGATAAATGTGTCAAAAGTATCCAGCATTAAGTTTCTTTTCTTAATTGTCTTAGGAAATTTTATTTCTTGTTAGAATAATAACTGACCTCTTTCAATACTATCATCAATAGTAGGATAATCAAACGTAGGTGACTAAAACATGCCCACGTGTGATTTTCTTTAGTTAATGTAGACTTTTGTTCAGATGTGGAAGGGGCCCAGCTCTAGCTAACACTGTGAGTACTTGTTTGGGTGGGGGATAGTAATAAAAAAGAGAATGTTGATCCTTTGTAAAAACAGAGCAGAATGTTATTTTTCAGGACGGAGACACGTGGGTCTGTCTTCTGCACACGTGCATAATGGCATAGTCACTATCTAAGTCACATCTTTAGCTCCCGCGATAGCTCTTTAATGGCAGTGATATGACTGTCCCCACACTATTTCTTCCTACCTCCCCTCTAATCTTTTTGAAAAGCTCCTTCATTCGAAATTCTAAAGTTGAGTTTCGACTGTGACCTGCAGCCTCTGAGAATAAAATTATCCTATTGGGGCTCTTACCAGAGAGTGCAGAGGCATCTTTAGGTGAAGCATTCTAGCGTCTGGAGATACTGTGCACTCCTCAAGGATGGTCTTATGAGTAAATGTGATTTTACTGTAATTACATCAAAGTCTATGAAATGGAGGAATCAAATATTGAGAGATTATTTGGGTTAAAGAGCTCTACCGCTGCCAAATGCAATGTATTCTATTTGAAAGCTTGTTTTCCTGCTCAGAAAAAAAAATTGTTAGGTTTTATGTTTAACATTCCTTCACAAAGTAAACAGTGATGCTTAAAAAAAATGAATAAGAAGGTGATTGCTTTTAAGTGAGTGTTAGTTTCAAAACAGTTTAAAACTGTTGGTTAGAGCTTCATCCTGAAGAACATAGGTTGCTGTTTCAATCCTCGGCACATACAGGAGCAGCTCAAGGTTCTTGTCTCTCTCTCCTTTCCTCTCTCTCTCAAATCAATAAATAGAAAATTTTTTTTCTCAATATCCATTTCTTTTTTTTTTAATTTTATTCATTTTAGAGAGGAGACACAGAGTGAGAGAGAGAAAGAAAGGGGGGAGGAGCTGGAAACATCAACTCCCATATGTGCCTTGACCAGACCAGTGCAGGGTTTTGAACTAGCGACTTCAGTGTTCCCAGGTCGATGCTTTATCCACTGCGCCACCACAGGTCAGGCAATAAATAGAAATTTTTTAAATTAAAATTAAAATTCTGTGGTTTGGATTTTTCTTGTAGAGCTTTTGCTTGACTCTC
Organism: Rhynchonycteris naso; assembly: GCA_037038555.1. Lineage (NCBI taxonomy): Eukaryota > Metazoa > Chordata > Mammalia > Chiroptera > Emballonuridae > Rhynchonycteris > Rhynchonycteris naso. Next base: position 111,162,104 of record CM073001.1, read on the forward strand.
CTCTTAGGATGGGATTTCTAGTTATTTCTACTTTTTTTAAACCTTGGCCAGGTGACCAGCATTCACCCAGAATGCCGCATTCGTCTGGAAATACAGGAGGAAGAGACGAAGTGTGCAGAGCTTCTCAGGGCTCAGACAGAGACGTACAAAGGTAAGCCTGGTTCAGTGAGTAAGACTTCCCAGAGGTGGATAGCCTGGCAAGCAGACAGCTCACGCCTCACTCTGTAAACAGGTGTGTTAAGGTCACCTGCATAGAAAAAAATAAAAAAAGGAAAGGAAAGAAAGAAAAAAGATCTGTTTCCATTGTTGCTGTTTTTTAAGAGAGAAGAAGGGAGGGGGGAAAGAGAAGCATCAACTCATTGTTTCCCCTTAGTTGTTCCATTCAGTTGTGCACTATTGGTTGTCAAATGTGTCCTAACTGGGTGTCGAACCTGCAACCTCTGGCGTGCTGGGATGAAGCTTTATCCTCTGAGATACCTGGCCAGGTCCTCAAATGTTTTTATTATTATTATTATTATTAAACTTCCAGTAAAACTTATATGAAGGGGACAGTTCTTCGTATAAACCTTAAGGAGAAAGCTTTAATCTTTAAGAGAAGCAGTTTCCATGGTTTGAGACAATAGCAACTGTCACTAAAATAATTTCATGGGTGTTGCTCCACTTTACAAAAGCAACTTCGTTTTGCTTGATTACTTATCTGATTTCTTGCATTTTGAATTCTTAGTAACACCAAAAAGAATTGTGGTCCATTTAAGAACAGTGGAAATGTATCAGAAAACAAACAGGAAAATGAGATTTTTGTTTTCCTGAAGACACGCCTATTGTGAATACAGTGAACTTGCTGGTTATATTTCCTTCAGGTCAAAGCAGAAATGCTGGGACAACGTGCCCTCAACCTGAGCACATTCACATTTTGTAAACTCAGAAGGTTCTGGGGTAACACTCAGATTACAACCAGTAGCAAAGACCTTTTTCCATCAGCTTTCTTTTTCTCTGTGCTAGGTCATTATTTTATCCTCGTCAAGGAAAAATTTAAAATCAGAGTAAGAGTATGTGTTAAAACAGTCTGGTGTACTTGGAGGACCTCAGACCAGAGTCACAGATGCAGGCTTTGTTGGGGACCAGTGCTGCCCAGTAGACATAGAATGGGAGCCACCTACGTAACTTTGAATTTTCTGGGAGCAACATTAAACAAGTAAAAAGAAAAATGTAAGATTAGTTTTAAGAATACATTCTAAGGCCTGACCTGTGGTGGCACAGTGGATAAAGCGTCGACCTGGGAACACTGAGGTTGCCAGTTCAAAACCCTGCACTGGTCTGGTCAGGGCACATATGGGGGTTGATGCTTCCAGCTCCTCCCCCCTTTCTCTCTCTCTCTCTCTCTCTCTCTCTCTCTCACACACACACACACACTCTATGTCTACTCTCTAAAATGAAAAAAAAAAAAAAAGAATACATTCTAAGTATCCAGATATATCTGAGTCATTATCATTTAAACTTGTAATGAATATTAACACATTGATGAGATGTTTTGTGTGCTAAGTCATAGAAACCTAGTGCATCACAGTGTGGATCCGCCTCACGGCTCCCACGCTGGACGAACAGCACTCCTCTAGATTGAGTGTCCCTCCTGTCCACTCCCGAGCTGACCAGGAAGCCACTGGCTCCTTCTTTCCTTCCAGCCAGAAAAAGCTGGGGTTCTGTAGCTGGGGTCATGGTGGCCACATCTCCCTCATGGTCTCGTTGAACTGTGTCCAGAGAAAGGCTGATGAAGTAGCTCTGCTCTGAAACAAATGGTGACCATAGTGTCTGTCCTGGGCAAAGCCAGGTGCTGACCATTGGCCAGCTGCAAGGATAGATGAGACATGGGTGCTGCCACCCAGGGCCTCCCTATAAAACAATCATCACGGCCAGTAGGGTCCATTCCCTTCCGTGAAAACTAAGAGATATAGGAAAAGTAAGGGCTGGGAGGTGACAGAGTAAAGCCATTAGAATCGAGTTACTTGCCCACTCTTCCCAGCAGCAGGTGGGTGGCATTGGGTCCCGGGCATTGGGTCCCGCAGCCCTCTCAGTAGGTGATCCTGGCCCTGTGTTCCCCCCACACCACTGCTGCACAGTCAAGCTGTTGAGGGGCCTGGGGCTGCCCCAAAACGGCATTAATTTGCCCCCGGCACAGCCCTGAAAGAACTTCACGTGAGTGTGTCTTTCAACCTTGAAAGAGGGTTTATAGGGTTTCCCTTCTCTTCCCTGGGCCAGGCATTTTCCATGCCTGCAGCCTCTTCAGGACTCAGCCCAAGCCCTGCCACAGCTCTGGACACAGACACTCCCAAAACGGGGGAGGGAAGAGAAGTTTACCTGTGATATTGCTGGCCCACAGTGGTCAGTTTTATTGCTGATGAATTCTCAGCACACACACAGTGCGCCTCTGCCCACTCCCCTTTATAACTAGCATGTCAGGGAGAAGCTCCTGAAATACTCTTGATTTTCCTACATCCATCGAGAGTGTTTTGTTCACAACAGAAAGTGTCACTGTCCCGGGGGCAGAAGAAGCATGACCATGACTTTGCTTGAGGACAGCCCTTCGCAGTGGGTCAGGGTGTACTGGACCGTGGATGGAGGACCTGGAAGGCCCATCTGTAAGCTTGTGCCAGTGATGTTCCTGGATAGATGCTGCTGGAGGAGCCACCGGACTGGTTCAGGAGGCTGGGTTCTCTGCTGTCTCTTAGTTCTGTCCTGACCCACCGTCAGGATTTCATGTTAAAGACTCTTTGTTTCTGGTCGGCTTGTGTAGGTGATGTGTTGTTTCTGGTCAGCTTGTGTAGGTGGTGTGTGCCGTTCATTGTGTTCAAAACAGTTCTTTTAGTGTGACTCTTTCAGGAAGGCACAGGAGTGGGCCTGGTCCCTGGCCAGCCGTTCATGGGTGTGAGCTGTGGGCCATGTGGAGAGGTGAGCGCAGTGGAGGTGTGGCCGAGGGAAGGGGCAGCTGCCCCTCACAGCCCTGGCTTGTTACTCTGAGAAAATGCGAGCAGAGACCACCTAGCTTTCAGTTTTTACAGAAAATTAGAAATGCAAACGTTACGTAAAATATTCCAATTTCTTAAAAGTTTACAAGTGGCATTTAAAAAACTCTGCAGGAGGCAGGCAAAACTCCCGAATGGCAGATGCGACCAGGAGCTGGCAGACCGCTATCTGAGTGGTGGACCCAGCCCGCCCTCTGGAGTGGAGATGGCTTGGCACGCTCTCAGACCTCATTGGGTTCCAGACATTCTCAGAGGTGGTCTGTATGTGACCCCATAGCAGGTGTGCTACTTGGCAGTATCCGGGGCAGAGTCCGTGAATTCCACCAAGTGTTCACCTGGGCCTCAGCTTGAGCAGAGAGACATGGAACCTTTAGATAAAGGCTGTGAAACAGCTCCTGCGTTTGGAGTGGTGGAGGAAGATTCTACCCGGTTTTCTTGCAGTGACAAGTATCAGTCCTTGGGCATTTTCTTATAGCAAAGACTTACCATTTGTGTAGGCTCTGTAGCAAAAGTCTGCAGCTGACTCACCTTACCTTCCTGATGGGCAGGGAGAGCTTGCTAAGAGGCCAGCTACCTGTCAGGACGGGAGCAGCAACCGGACAGTAGCTCAGAAAGACAACTTGTGTTCTGGAATCCTTTTCTCCATTTTGCTGTCTCCGATACACATGGTTCACGTGCCAGGGGTATAAATTGTGCTGTGTTTGCACAATGCCCAGGCTGTGGGCAAGGTAGGGCCAGCTCGGCGAGCTGCATGGACGTCTTTGCTGGACGGCGAGTGAGTCCATCCATCCATACTGCGCATTTGCTTCATGGAGTGAAAAGTGAGATGAGACCTTAAGGTTCTGTAGCAGCTATTTTCGAATTCTGTAGAACTGAGGAGCCGCGGAGTTATCTCAGGAGCAAGAAGAACCAGTAAGTTCCAGGTGACTTGTGTGCCTGACAAGGAATCTGCAACAAATATGAACAGATAAATCCAGAAGGAAACCAATTTCAACTCTGAACCCCTTCAAAGGGTTCATTTTGTGAGAAGGAAAAGCTTCAGACATACTCAGAGCGTTGTGACTGCACACTGATTCACGGCTGAGACTTAGTCCTGCCAGTATGGATGGGAGCCATCTGAGGCACCGATGCGTACAAACGCGGAGCACTGCACCAGTGGCCAGTGTCGCAGGGTGTGGCCTTGCTGCCCCAGAGCCTTTCACCGGGTGGGCGGGGCAGATGCAGGACAGCAGGGAGCCGATGGCAGAGCAGGTCCCTGTGGTGAACATCCGGGGTGAGCTGCTCTTCCAGAATGCACAGAGGTGGAAGCCTGTACTGCGCAGGAGGAAAGGGCTATTAGAGAGGCCACCTCCTGGAGGCAGGAGGCGGAGAAGGAGTGATCAAGGACAGACTTGAAGGTGTGGCTCTGGAAGGAAGAGGAGAGGATGGGAGGCAGGGATGCTGGGCATGGGGCCCCGGGGAGAAACCACACTAGGTGGGGGCTGCTGAAGTCACTAGAACTGTGTCCAGCACACCAGCACACTGGTCCTGCAGAGGGGTCACTGCTGGTCGTCCACGGGAGGTGGGTCTCAGGTGCCCATGTTGAGAGCAGCAGGGCCAGGTGTCTCTGCACCAGGCTGTTCTGGGACCTGAGGGGTCCCATATGGCTGTGCTCTGCTCTACTGTGCGGGAGATGTGACACTCCCGTCATAACACTGGTAGATAGATGTCCTGGACCGATCCTGGGAAGTTGACCAAGTCCTGAGCATAAATCTACAGAAGATTATCCTGGGAATAACACGGAGGACCCTGTGCTTCGTGTCCCAGCTGGTTAGCCCCCATCAGGCCTCTGACAAAACATCAGGCCTCTGACAAAGCACTGCCCTCCCAAGTTCATGGGGCAGCAACAACGTCTCAAGTCAGCACAGACATTAGAGGGAAGGTCTTGAGAACCGTTGCTTTATTGTTAGGCAGCAGTGATGTTGATAACAGGTAACAACAGCGGACATCTCAGTGGGGGGCACAGCTTCCTGTGTACAGGTCAACCCATTCCTGTGAACAGAGGCCAGTCTGGCCACACACAGGTCTCTGAGAGCGCCTGTCAAGCGGCTGTTGGAGGTGGGAGAGGCGTGAACATGGTCCCTTGCCTTCACTGCGTCTGCCCCGTCCTTAGGCGCAGTGCTGGTCGGGGTCCCCACCACAGGACAGCATCCGCTCAGCTCAGACATTTCGATGTTTGGGGTTCATTGCATTCAGCATATTTCTCAAACATACTAGTTCAGACTGGGTTTCTATATGTTTCTCTGAAAAAATATTTTTGTTCAGAAAACAGCTTTGGTTAGTTCTGGGTTTTGAATCTTGGTTTAATGTTAGGTCAAGTCCCAGATTATGTTCCTCACTGAGGAAATCCACCTAAACCATTGTCCCTAAAATAAAGCCTTGTTACCTCCAGATTAAATAACCTGAAGTGATCTAATTCCAAAGTGCCACCCAGCAACACTGTCCAAGCAAATAGTATTCCATCCATACTTTGTATCATGTCTGGGCGAGTGAGGGTGGGGTTAACAGTGCCCTAACTGGACAGAGTACTGGGGAGTCCTGGGGCCACAGTCCAGCCTGTGCCTCTGGTTCTCTGGTGGCTGAACGCTCACCCTGTGTGCTTGCTGACACACAGGGGAGTGTTGGAAAGCTGTCCCAACCCGATACCCTGGGGAAGCAGTGCGTCTGATGTTCTCAGTGCAGGAAGAGCTCTGGATCCAGGCCTTTGTGGTCAGCCTGGGGCCACTGTGGATACTCAATAACATTTGTTGAGAAATGAGTAGTTGCCACCACTGATGTTAGGAGGGGCAGCGGCTGCTTATCTCAGAGCTATGTGAAATCAAGAACATGGAGTTTACTGTTTGGACCATGTTGTGTCTTCTTTCCCCAGGGGCACTGAGGTTATTGTCACACCCAGAGCTGTTCTATTAAATTGTCAACTGCCAATTGCAAAGACTCCTTCCCTCCCCTGGTCCCGTTCACCAACAGGGCTGTCTCTGGGGAGAGACATTCCACAGCAGAGGCTTCATTCATCCTGACAGCTGTGACTCTGGTGTTTCCCCTTGAAATGCTGCCTTGCACTCTGCATCTGCCAGAAGCAGCACAGTCACCTGACGGCAGCCTTTCTAAAAGGGCACCGGTGTGTGTCCAGCTTAGCACATGCGTGGATGCGCTGTCCTCACTCCGCAGGCCAATATCTTAAGGACAGGTGATGCGAAGTGCATCCTCAGAACCACAGGAAGAAGGGATCCTTGAGTTTGAGGAACTGGATCCCCACTGTGAGTGCTTGGATCCACTGGGATTCTATGAGACTAAGAGTCACAGGACATTTGACATCAGCCACCTGAGCAGGCAGCAAAGACATCCAGCAAGGAAATCCGCCCTCAGGGAGTACAGAGCTCACAGGCATGCTGTCCACCATCTGCAGGGCTGGGCGCTGGGCCCGCTTGGCACCCCTCCGCCCCTGCGAGGCTTTGTCACTTCTGTGGAGCCTTGTTTCCGTACAGGCTAACACAGGCCTGGAATGCAGCTGCTGGAACTGCGGGGTGGCCCGTGTGGCACTGCTCCTTGCAGCCAGTCGGGTGACCCCTCTCTCAGCCTTGTGCATCCTAAGCTCAGAAAACAGGGACCCTGGGGTCTTTCCTGAGGACTGATGGCCCGAGTGTCCAAGAATGACTGAGTGCTGGGTGGTCTCTGAGCAAAGAGTCCACAAGCGGGTGCTGGCAGCCTCCTTCCGGGGCCCCCCAGAGCAGAGTGGGGCCAAGGGAGGGAATCATACGTAGCCTGGCTCTGGCTGTAGGCCACAGGGTAAGTGTCACAGGCCCCGAGGCCCCAAGGTGGGTGGCTGCTCAGGCCTGCTCACTGCCTCGGGGCAGGGAGAGCTCAGGGGGTAAGGCTGTCACATCTGTGGTGTTTGCATACCTGGGTGTTCACGTCCTGGGCCATTAGGAAAACATGCTGGTCCCAGAGGCTTCCCAGGTCCAGGGGTCCTAGAGAACAGGCCTGTGTGCTTACCTGCCACAAGCACTTTGCAGAAAAGACTGCGGCAGCAACAATAGAACCCTCCTCAGGAGGTCTGCTGGCAGCACTGCCCTGGGACCGGCTCTTTGAGGCCGGTGGTGGGAGTCTGCTTGGCTCTGATTCATGTCTCAGCAAATGGCTGGGTTCATAGGGAAGAGCAAAGCAATTTTTAAAAACAATTTTTTTCCAACTCTATTGATGAGTCACTGCATTTGGCTTTTAGTCCTTTGAATTGGTGATAGACCAGAGGGGGCTAGGACTAGGTCAAAGGCTTTTATGGCCAACATGAACACAATCCATTTTTTCAAGACTGTTGGGTTGGAATTTTCAAACTCAGAGGGCTGGTTGTCGTCCGCTCAGTCGGCATAGCCCCCTGACCACAGCTGAGCCTGGACTCGGTTCCCTGATCCCATCGCTATGGGTGAGACAGCACAACCAGCCCTATAGACCTACCCAGTGTCAGAAAGCGCAGCAAGTACGTCCATGTGCCCTGCCTCTGGTCAGTTTTTATCTGGTGCGGTTTCTCCTACAGGATGCACAGCGAGAGGCAGCGTCCTTGTCTCCAGGGATGAAAGGGTGTATGTTCCCGAAGCAGAAGCAAGGGGCTTTTTTTGGAGGCTTTTCCAGGGCCTCTGAGCTTGGTCTGTGGAGCCCCCGGTCCCATCCTGTATCCTCCAGGAACCAACCTCGCCCTTTTCTGTGCCCTGTGCTTGTGACCCCGTGGCCAGCTCACAAGCCCTGCACCAGGCAGGCGTCCCTCCTGGGGAACTCTGGGGCCACCTCTCTGAAATTTGGATGTAACTCCTTACAAAGAAATATGTCCTCACTGTCGGTTCCCCCACACATACTGTGCTGTTGGCCTGTTATGTCCCCCAGTGTCCCTCTTGTGCTGTTCGATCACTTAGTTAAAAGTGTTCTCCAGGATATTGCCTATAAAGTTCTTTTTTTCCCTTTTCAAATTAGCAGGGAGTCTGTGGGGCTGCCGGCAATGTGTAAATTCTAGTTCAGCATGTTACTGTCTACTAATGGATCATGCCTGGATTTTACTTTCTTGATTCTAACCATTCTTTGCACGTTTATTAATTAGCATTCTTCATTAGAAAGAGCCTTCCCCCATCATTTGGAAAATAACAAGATAAAAGGACAGGATAACAGTCCAAGCATTTTGGGGGCATCTGTTAAATACTAGATTTCCAATAAAACAATTAATTCATCACTGATTGTTTATGTCACGAATATAGTGGATATTGAAGGTTTAGAAGTGGGATTTAATTGTGCTGTATCGTACTGTGGAATACACATTGAAAATGTTGCCATTTAAAATGATGGTATAAGACAAGAAATGGTGTGTGTGAGTATGTGTTATTAAACTGGAATCCAAGGAAGATGTCAATATATACAATGCCCCATTTTTGTAAAAAGAAGACCTGGTTGGGTAGCTAATTTGGTTGGAGTGTCATCCTGATGTACTGAGGTTGCAGGTTCAATCCCTGGTTGGGGCACAAACAAGAATCAACCAATGATAGCATGAATGAATTTAGCAACAAATCGATGTTTATCTTTCTCTCTCTCTCTCTCAGTCTCCCTTCCTTTCTCTCTAAAAATAAAAAAACTAAAAAAAAGTCATGTCACTTTCTAGGGTCCATGGCATATAAGCATGTCTGAGGATGTCCCTAAAGATAGGTCCCCTTCCAGAGCTGGGAACCTGGCCCTCGACTGAGACCAGAGTTGGGGGGGGGGTCACTTCCCCAACAGCCTCCGCACATGAGGTGAGGGTTGTTTGGGGAGAGGGTTTCTAGAGAGAGCTCTTGGAATGCCGTGTGTGATTCATTACAATTGAGCTACTGGAGTTCCTCTTGGGGGGACTGTGCTCTTGGCTTTCTTCAGGATTCTGGCCATTGTCACCTGGGCAGAGGTACTTGAGTTGCAGAGTAGTTAACTACCTACCAGTGAGCAACCAAGACAAGGTCCTACACAGGAAGAGGAAGGCTCTTTGTCTGCCTTGCTGTTTGTGAGCTGAGGAACCCGGTAGGGGTGGCTCTGGGCACAGAGTTCCAAGCACCTGCTAGCGTCCCTGCAAGAACTTTGCTGCTTGTGACTTTAAATGAAAGCGTTTGAGCCCTGGTCAGTGTTTCAATGGATAGAGTGTTGGTCCGGCATATGGTGTATGGATGTTCTGGTCAGGACACACAGGAGAAGCAACCATCTGCTTCTCTCCCCCTGGCTTGATTGGTTTGAATGTGGCCTTAGGCACTGAGGATAGCTTGGTTGGTCCAAGTGTGCTAAAAATAGCTCAGTACTTGAGCATCGGACTCAGATGAGGTTGCCAGGTAGATCCTGGTTAGGGCACATGCAGAAGTCTGTCTCTTTGTCTCCCCTCTTCTCACCAAAAAAAAAAAAAAAAACCCCAAAAAACAAAAGAACAACAACAACAAACACAACAGTAAGCTTTTGAATGGAAGGAGCCTGGTGATATCTGCTCTTAAATGGAGAGGGAGGAACACAGCTGGCCTCAGTGCCAGAGATGGTCCAGGGCACCTCAGCCCCAAGCCTCAGACACCGAGGTGCCAGTATATCACAGCAGGACAAACTTAATAATTCTACTAAAACTCAGAGGTGCTCCGTGCATGTTGGGTGACTCAAATACTTTCTACCACAGATCTGGTTATTTTTCAAAGCTGATAGAAATGAACACACAGTGAAGTATATTCTCAGTAATATTGCTGGTGCACACTTGTTTCACAGAAAAATAATTCTCAGGATAATTATCTAATGATCCGGCTTTCTGCTTGCAAAGTGTTTAAACAACCTTCACCCTGTCACCCTGGGCCTCTCCAGGTGACTGGGCCTCTGTCCTTCCTGCCTTTATTCTGTCCCCTTCCAGCCTGCAGTGGCGTCTGGGACAACCTCACGTGCTGGCGCCCTGCAGATGTTGGTGAGACCATCACAGTGCCCTGCCCAACAGTGTTCAAGGTGTTTGGCAACCTTTACAGCAAACCAGGTACTTGGTCTGTGTGTTCCCAGTTCCTGAGGCAGGTCTGGGGTCAGCTTCCCCATGGAGGCACCAGGAGCAGGGGTCCCTTGTGGGGGACAGCTGGGCCTAATGTGTGGGTTGGTTTGAGGGAGCAGAGGATGAAGAGATTCCTGCCCATCTTAGACCAACAGCAGGGGCAGAGCAGGCCAAGGGAGAGGCCGCTGAGGGATAGCATTGTGTGTGAGCCATGTGCACAAACACAGGGACCTGAGCACCGAAGTGCGTGTGGGGTGGGAAAGGGGCAGTACAGATGAACTGCAGGCTTGGATCAGAGGCCAAGAGAAATGCAGCCCTATGAACACTCAGTGAGGGACTTCCAGAGGTTTGAGAGAAGTAACATATCTGGGGCCATGAGGCTGGGAACAGGTCCTATGGCATGGCCAGCCTCCCCCCGGCTGTCTTCACTGGACTGAACCTCAGACCCCAGCCCCACCTTCTGAACAAGCTCCTCTGACCGGAACTCCTGCTGTCTCTCTGAGCTTCTGGAAAGCTAAAGGGGCTGATGGGGACTGAGTGCCTCTTCCCAGGGCCACTCACTGCAAAGTCTCTGGGCTGAGGGACACACCTGGACATCAGGAGGGCTGTGGAGAGCTTGCATTCATCCTGGGCAGGTGTTACAGAGTCGGAGCTTGGAGCGTGGGAGCTTTAGAAATCCTTTAAATAGAGTCTTGTGGCTGAGATGAGGGTGGAGAAAATGGAGATTCAGAAGAGAAAGACTTTGTTATATCCTTGGACCGGCAAGTTTAGACAACTAAACTTGTTATCTTCCAGGAAACATAAGCAAGAACTGCACAAGTGATGGGTGGTCGGAGATCTTCCCAGATTTCATGGACGCATGCGGATACAATGATCCCGAGGATGAGAGCAAGGTATGGGCCCTCGCGGTTCTCACGGCTTCAGTCTGTTCTCCGGAAGGAAGCATGCTTGAAATAGTCCTTTTCCCAGGAGAAGTGTTTGTATCACCTGGGAGTAGCAGCGCTGCATCTTATCGATCAGATCTAGCAAAGTTGTGGTGCGCCTGCTGTGGCCGGGAGTTGCCTGCTGGTTTGCGACTTCGGAGACGGAAGAGGCCGGTTCTCCCCCCTGCAGCCAGAGTGTCTGAACGCTTGTCCATCCAGTTAGAAGAGCTATTTTTCTTCTTAAACATTTCACAGATTCTGTAAATTTTATGCATAAATAGCCCCTGCTCACAGATTAGAAAGTCAAAATATTTTAATGTACGAAAGCAAGAAGAATGATGGCACAGCCTGACCAGGCAGTGGTGCAGTGGATAGAGCGCTGGACTGGGATGCGGAAGACCCAGGTTCAAGACCCCGAGCTCGCCAGCTTGAGCGCGGGCCCATATGGCTTGAGCAAAAAGCTCGTCAGCTTGGACCCAAGGTTGCTGGCTCCAGCAAGGGGTTGCTCGGTCTGCTAAAGGCCCACAGTCAAGGCACATGTGAGAAAGCAATCAATGAACAACTAAGGTGTTGCGATGGCAACAGAAAACTAACGATTGATGCTTCTCACCTCTCTCTGTTCCTGTCTGTCTGTCCCTATCTATCCCTCTCTCTGACTTTTTCACTGTCCCTGTAAAAAAAAAAAAAAATGATGGCACAAAACCAAAATAATTAATTTTCTTCTCAAATGCAGTTTCCTTGAATACTTTGAATACTTGCTTGTTTAGGGAATTATTTCAAAGATGAAACCCGTACAGTGCGGATGTGCCCTGGGACCATGAGAGGTCCCAGGGCAGGAGAGGTACCCATCACTGTAGGGCAGCAGTCTGGTGATGAGACCCTCCTGCTCCTCAGTGAACTCAAGCCCCCAATGTCGGTCCTCATCTCATCACCGCTCCCTTTCTGCCAGGGCACCGCGGTTTTAATTGGATTTCCTGCTCTCACACAGCCAGATTCTGCCCTGGGTGTTGTGTGCAAACTTCATTGGTGTCCAAATTAATTACATTCAAGGGAAACCACAATAGTCTCCACAACAGCCGCAGGGCAGCCTACATGTGGACAGAGACTCGGGAGAGTAAGTCTCGGGGTGGGGGTGAGGGTGGGGTCCCGGGAAGAACAAAGGGGTTGAGGCCACAGGACGTGCAGGCGACAGCTGAGGCCAGTGCTGTGAGGCTGCTTCTGGGCTTGGATCCGGGGCTCCCAGAAAGTCATCAGGGCCGTTGTGACTTGGACTGGATTCCTGGTGCATAGACACCCCAACTCGGCAGGCGTGGCTCAGGAGCACCTTGTCTGGGCGTCCCCACCTTCCACATGCCAGGTCTTCCTCCCCCTTGTCCCTCTCACAACCTCTAAGTGTGTGCCTTTTTAACAGGCGTTTTCATCTAATTGTGAGATAAAGGGTTTAATCCCATAGAGAGGCTGAAAGCCCCACCCACGTCAGAGGGGACCATGAGAACCTCTTAGGGCCCCACCCCTGTCGTGGGTGCTGAGCTCCTGAACCGGGAGGTCGTCGTGCCCTACACTCTCAACCCAGGTCCTCCAGCTGCTTCCATAGACCTGGTCACCTGCCCTCGACCCACCCTGCCTGATCCTGGGGCTCCCTGACCTTCCTGCATGGAAGACTGTCTTGCGCTGCCTTGGTTCCCACCTGCCGGCCAGTGTCCCCACATCTGCAGTCTCCCAGGAACACTGAGAGCTGGTGGAAATGGAAACAACTAGAAATTTATAGTCTCTGTGGGCCTAGGGTGTAATTCTTCCTCCTGAGTATCAGGAATCTTCCAGATGATTCTAGAAGGGCCAGGACTGTACATGCCCTCTTGGCTGCACTCGGGCCCCACACGTGACTCTGCCCTAGCCACTGCCCCTGGCCCATTGCCTGGCTGGTTCGCTGAGTTATGGCAGCCCTTGGCACACGGGCACCTGTGCGGGGGCTGTGCCAGGCAGCGTGGCCCGGGAGCCTCCTGTATTACATATTAGCTGACATAGCGCCTAAAGAACACTTTTGCTAAATTTAGCCAAGAGAACTGTTTGGCATCTCAGCCGCCCCATGCATCAAGTGGACACATTTCTTCCACATTATGCCATATTCCTAAAAATATGTCTGTTCTCGCCTCTCAGCTCTCAGCCCGCTGCTAGGACGCTAATGTCAGCTCTGCAGGGCCCGGTCCCTGATGGCAGAGAGTACGCCAACCTTGGCACTCTGCATTCTGTGTTGTTGCGCTTAGGCCTCCGTCCACACAGGCCCCTCAGGAACGCGTCCTGCCCATGCTGAGCACTCTGCCCCCAGGAGGTGGGGACAGAACCCTGAAGGTGGCAAGGGGCTTATTTCCAGGGAGCAGACGTGTGTGTCCTCGAACCCCTCGTTCCTTCTGCTACAGCTGCTAATCTAGTTTAGCTTTGGAATAAGCTCCATGGGCAATGTCTCTGCTTTGCTTCATGCTGAACGGCAGGAGGACCTGCCCATCATGGATTTTAGGGACATGTGAGTGCCATCCTCGCTGCATAGTTCACTGAGCTGTGGGGTGACCCGGAGAGCAGAGTCAGTGAGGCAGACAGGACAAAACCAGGCCTGGTGACTAGGACGGGATGGAGGAGCTGGCCACGGTGGGAGTATCAGCCAGCAGAACCAGAGGTTCACACTGACCACACTGCCTGGGGCCACATGGCCTGACCTCACATGAAGACAGCCACTTGGGTCCAGGCAGAAATCTGACCACCACACACCAGAAAAGCAGTTCAGAAGGTTCATGAGACAGACACAGTTGTGAGCTACTTCAATCTGATTTTAACTAAACCTTAACAAGGATGCTCAATATCTGCCCAGTGAAGGCACAAGTCTTTCCAAGGACAAAGAAGAAACAGGTGAGGGAGAGGAGGTTCAGAAGGAAACCCCACGGACTCACTGCAGCCCCAGGATGCGCGATCAGTGGGACGGTGCCCACATGAAAGGGAGATGAAGGCACTGAAAGTGGAGTTCAGTGTGGTCGGCAGGAGACACACAGACGTGCATCCTGGGGTGATAGAGCAAGAAACACTGCATGTGAAGCAGAGTAGATGTGAAGAAAGGCCTGTTCAGTAAGGAGCCCCAGGGCATGCTTGGTGGGGGAGATCACAGTCTCGCAGGGGTGGGGGCCCAGACATGAGCTGTCCCACTTCTGGCCTCTGTGTCCTGGAAAGAGATGAGGGGGACCAGGCATGTCTACAGGGCTGTGGCTGCCACCCTGCAGAGAGTTGATTGGTCCCCGGCCGTGGTCAGTCCCAAACCGAGCTCTGGGGGAGTACGGTCTCCTGATGACCCCGTTTTCAACAGGGTTTGGCTCGGCCTCTGGCCATCTGTGATGCTGGAATGCTGGCCTCCCCACTGGTCCTCTAGATACAGACCAGGGTATGGCTCACCTGGACTTCCGAGGGAAAGAGGGGAGGGGCTGTTAATGATCATTCCAGGACAGCAGACAGAGCCAGGCCTGTCCTGCTGGGGTGTCCACCTCAAGGCTTTTGGGTGTCGCGACACTGTTGTCTGTTCCATTAAGGGTAAAGGACGAAACTTGGGCCCAGACCTCGGTCTCTCTGAGGCTGTGAAGCTTGGTCCCCTGCCTATGGGTCGGGACCCTCACCACAGCCTTCTCAGCTGTCTGAGTTTGAAGAGCACAGGACCTGGGATGACAAGTTTGACAACGTGCGGCTCAGAGTGGGGCGGGTGCAAGTCGCAGGAGGACCGTGTGCAGATGCAGTGCTGGAGGACATTGTGCGTGCGGCTGAACACACGTGGCAGCAGGTGCACATGACCGATGGGGCCTCAGGAAGATGAAGACCAGGCCTCCCACAGCCCCATTCAGTGTGGTTTCTGTTTTGACATCTGTTAGCCTGTGTTTTGTTCGTGTTTTGTTTGCTATGCTTTTGAAAGGATTGAGATATTTCATTTCCAGCTGAATTCTTATCACCAGATGAAAAGATGGAGAGCTGCTCCTAGTTGTGACCCCTCAATTGGAAAAGAAAACAGGAAATGGGCAAAAACTTAAAATTACAGTGTTTGAGGACATTTTCTGAGCCGTTGCCTGTCACCTGCTTTTTTCTGGAGACAGAGCTGTGGAGCTGCAGCCTTGAAGCCACAAAGGGAACGGAACTGCCTGCCTCCACTGCTGGCCTTAGAGGGGGCCCTCGGGGTTCTGTAGCCCTTTCTTCAGCTGGTGAGACCTGAGCCACGCCAAGAGCTAGAGGACATGCACACACAGGGCAAAACACAGACGTCTTGCACAGGACGCTTCCTTCCTGTAGTGTTCTGTTTGTTTCTAATTGCAAATTGGGAATGAGTTGTTGCTTCTGGCTGGGTGATCTTGGGAAGAACATGGGGTCAGCGTGTTCCTTGCCCCCGCTGTTTACTGCTGGACTTCCCTTTTTCTTTGGTGTGGACCATGGCGTTTTCTGAATTTGTGGTCATCACAGTGCTTGTACTTTCTTGAGATTTAACATGATCGCATTGAACTGAGCATTTTCTTGTTGACAGAAACATTGGAAGAGTGGCAGGTGCTGCTCCAGAGTCCAGACCCTGTGGGGACAAGGGGGAAGCCACTGATCCCTGGGGTGGGGGTCTCCTGGGAGGCTGGCTGGTCACGTTCTTTCCAGACAGACCTGCTTTATAGAAACCATCTGAAGTCACAGACAGCGAATATAAGGGAAAGATGGGTGGCCTGACCAGGCAGTGGCATAGTGGATAGAGCATTGACATGGGATGCTGAGGACCCAGGTTTGAAACCCCAAGGTCACCGGCTTGATCATGGGATTATAGACATGAACCTAAGGTTGCTGGCTTGATCCCAAGGTCACTGCCTTGTGCAAGGGGTCACTGGCTCAACTGTAGCC
Source organism: Rhynchonycteris naso (assembly GCA_037038555.1). NCBI lineage: Eukaryota > Metazoa > Chordata > Mammalia > Chiroptera > Emballonuridae > Rhynchonycteris > Rhynchonycteris naso. Next base: position 111,177,994 of record CM073001.1, read on the forward strand.
CCACCGGTTAAGGCATATATAAGAAAGGAATCAATGAACAACAAAAGTGCCACAACTATGAGTTGAAGCTTCTCATCTTTCTCCTTTCCTGCCTGCCTGCATATCTCTTCTCTCTCTCACTAAAGAAAAAGGGGGGAAGCTGGGTGTTTAAAGAAGAAATGTAACTTTGAGGTTTAGAATGGAGGTGGACCCGCCTGACCAGGCAGTGGTGCAGTGGATGGAGCGTTGGACTGGGATGTGGAAGAACCAGGTTCGAGACCCTGAGCTCGCCAGTTTGAGCGCAGGCCCATCTGGCTTGAGCAAAAGCTCATCAGCTTGGACCCAAGGTCGTTGGCTCCAGCAAGGGGTTACTCGGTCTGCTGAACGCTCGCAGTCAAGGCACATGTGAGAAAGCAATCAATGAACAACTATGGTGTCGCAACGGCAATGAAAAACTAATGATTGATGCTTCTCACCTCTCTCTGTTCCTGTCTTTCTGTTCCTATCTATCCCTCTCTCTGTCTCTCTCTCTCTGTCCCTGTAAAAAAAATAAATAAATAAATAAAACATTAGAATGGAGGTGGACCTATGGAAGGACCTATCTTGTGGTTGCTAGACCATCAGCAGCCAAGAGCAGGGCATCCTTGTACCTGGGCACTGCCCCTTGGTCCCACGCTGCCCGCCAGCAGCTCACAGACAGGTTTGTCTTTCTTTGCAGGTCACATTTTATGTTGTGGTGAAGGCTGTCTACACCCTGGGCTACAGCGTCTCTCTGATTTCCCTCACAACCGGAAGCATAATTCTTTGCCTCTTCAGGTAGGTCTGATCCTGCAAGGGATTCGAGGTGGGGGAATTGCCTGTTGTACCACATAAGCCTATCAGAGAGGGAGAAACCATGGTTTCCAGTCCTCTCTGCACTGAGCAGGCACAGAGCCCGGGGATGCCAGTGTGAAATGTGATGTCAGTATTTACATTATTTAGATATTGTGCACTTCTTCTATAAAGAGATAGTACTGACCCTGGATAAGAATTCAGTCCGACTACTACTTACCAAATACAGCCAATATGCAAGTGCTGTGAAAATGCAGGAGCCACTCAGGCCGTCTGGGCTATCGGAGCTCCACCAAGGGCGTTAAACTACCTGGGTTCAAATCCTGGGCCAGTCTCTGAGCAGCTGTGTGACCATAGACACATTATTTAACCTCTCTGTGCATCTGTAAAGCGTGAATGCCAGTGAAACCCACATAGCAAGGGGTAGGCACTCTGAATTTTGCCTGTTTTTTCTATGGTAGTGAGGTTTGCATCTCTACTGCCCACCCAAACCTTAAGCAGGTGGCTTTAGTAACTAATGACATACGCCATTTGTCAGGGTTGGAGGATGGAAGCTTTGCTCTTGAAACAGAAGCTTCTGTCTGGAAAGGGCTGATATTCAGGATTAAACCCACATCTTCAGCATTGGTTGCCCTAAGTAAAATAGATGACATTTAACAGGGCTTTGATCACCACATATTTTATTTGTATTTGCTATTATTTTAATGATTATCAATGTTGAGAGGAAAACAATGATATAACTGGTGAAATGTCTTTAGAACCAAACACCCCTGAGAAGATCCATACTTGAAAGTAAAATAAATGAGTGAAGAACAGAGCAGATTAAATGTGAATAAATTATACTATCATTTTTCAGGCATCTCACCTGTATCAGGTGACTGCTAATTCTCAGAAAGAGTAAGTCAGCACCTTTAGCCCAGACATATGTGTACTTTGAAAAATGTGGGTCACATCTGTCACATTCCAGTTCTTTAAAAAAGAAAGAAACGCCACTGTTGCCATATTAATATTTGTTGTACTATCTCCCATGTTTCATTGTATATTTTTAAATCTTTAAGTATTACCAGGTAAAAAAGAAAGGAAAATTCAGAAGGGTAAGCTGGCACAGGGTAATGAACTAGAAACATTTCAGCTTAATTTCAAAGAGCTGAACCATCCATGTTCTTATCATGGGCAGACCCCCTGGATCTGTCCTGTGTGTCTTAACTAGCCAGCCTCAAAGCATTCTGGAATTACTGAAAATTTGGATGTGATACAGAGAATCTTGAATTGTTTTATGAGAAACACAATCTTCTTTACATGGGTGTCATTTGTCACCAGCTGGTGAGACTTCATAGTTAAAACAGACAAGTCTGTAGTGGTGGCGTTCTGCTGCCGGTTTGATGTGTCATGACTGCTGGAAACAGCTCCTGGAGCTGATGAACGGTTCTCAGCTCAGTCTTCGTCTCAGCCCCAGAAACACAGTTCCCTTCCTCCTCCAGCTGTCAGGTGTGCTTGTGTACCTGACACCACTTCCCTGGGCATATCTGAGAATGGTGGATTCCAGAATCTTTTTTTTTTTTTTTTACAGAGACCGAGAGAGAGTCAGAGAGAGTGATAGATAGGGACAGATAGACAGGAACGGAAAGAGATGAGAAGCATCAATCATCAGTTTTTCGTTGCAACACCTTAGTTGTTCTTTGATTGCTTTCTCATATGTGCCTTAACTGTGGGCCTTCAGCAGACCGAGTAACCCCTTGCTCTAGCCAGCGACCTTGGGTCCAAGCTGGTGAGCTTTGCACAAACCAGCGCTCAAGCTGGTGACCTCAGGGTCTCAAACCTGGGTCCTCGGCATCCCAGTCCAACGCTCTATCCACTGCGCCACCACCTGGTCAGGCTAAAATCTTTTTTATAAAAATAACATGCTCCATTGTCCCATGATTACACCCAGGAAGAGAATTCTTTGCAGTGTCCCAATATTTATTCTCCACCAGAGCCCCATATGCTACGAAAGCATTAAGCAACCACATCCTTATTTTATGCATAGAGAAAGGGGGTAATTTATCAAAGTCCGTGAGTATAACATGGGCTTGGACGGCAGTCACACAGCCCAAGTGTCGCTGCGTGGTTGTGGCAGCTGCTATCACATGCCCAGGATGAGACATAGGACACTGTTTGTATCAGAAGTGGTCTTCATGAACCCTTTTTTTATAACTACCTGCCCCCAAGAAGGCAGACATTACTTGGATTTTTGTCATTGTAGATTACTTTTGCCTCTTTCTGAACATACTGTCTTAGAATCATGCAAAGGGAACTCCTCTCTCTCTGGGTTCTTTCACTCAGCATTTTGCAGGGAAATCTACCCGTGTTGTTGCATGTGGCTATTCTGTTCTCACTGCTGTGTGAATATGACACAATTTGTTTATCTCCTCAACTTCTTGTGGATATGTGCTGACTTTTGGTGTGGTCAGAGCTGTAACAATGAAGTTATGAATGTTCTTATGCACTATCTACACACTGCTTTGGATGTGTATGTGTGTTTACACAAATACACATTTATAGCAATGCGTATTTTATATTTATATTAAATTTACTGGTAATAGTATTTGCATAGGTTGAGTCTTTCTGGATACTACCAACTTACTTTCTACAGTGGTGGCCTTTGCCATACCCACCAGCCGTGTATAATACTTCTATTTGCTCTGCATTGTTGTCACCATTATTGTCAATTTTTAAAACTTAGCCAACCAGGCCTGACCTGTGGTGGCGCAGTGGATAAAGCGACGACCTGGGAACACTGAGGTCACCAGTTCAAAACCCTGCACTGGTCTGGTCAAGGCACATATGGGAGTTGATGCTTCCAGCTCCTCTCCCCTTTCTCTCTTTCTCTCTCTCACTCTGTGTCTCCTCTCTAAAATGAATAAAATAAAAAGAAAAAAAAGAAAAAAAATTAAAACTTAGCCAACCAGTTAGTTCTATAATAATAATATAGAATTGTGGTTTTTAATATGCATTTCCATAGTGGATAATGAAACCACATTTAGAAAATTTATTTTGAAGTACTGTTTCAATTGTTTGCTCATTTTTCTAATCTATTGTTACTCTTTTTATAAATTGAGTTTTAGGTTTTATACGGTAGAGTCTTGCCAGAAGTAGGTACTAGAAATTTCATCTCCAGTCCTGTGGTTTGACTTAACAGTCTCTTAATGGGGTTTTCAATCAATAAATCTTGATTTTAATGAGGTCCATTTATCACTTGTTTTTCATGGTCAATGCTCCTGGAGTCCTGTCTAAGAAATCTTTGGCATGTTCCTCTGTTGTCATCTACTTAATTTATTATTTTAACTTTTCAGGTTTAGGTTTATGATCCACCTGGCATTGACTTTTGTGTATAGCATTAAGTGGAGGTTAAGTTCCCTTTGTCTTTTTCAGAATGTGTGTTCAGTCTATACAGGACCACTTGATGAAAAGCCTGTCCTTGACTGCTGTGTGGCAGTGGCACCTTTGTGACCATATCACAGAAATAGACGTTGTTCCCTTTGCCTCTTTGTCACGGTGCCATTTCTATGTTGTTGTAATTTCTGCACCTTTATCCTGAGCCTTGATTTCCACCAACGTGGGTCTGTCGACTCTCATTTTCACTAGGAAGAGTTTGGCCTTTGCATTTATGTTTGAATTTTTTTTTTTTTACAGGGACAGAGAGAGAGTCAGAGAGAGGGATAGATAGGAACAGACAGACAGGAACGGAGAGAGATGAGAAGCATCAATCATTAGTTTTCATTGCCGTTGCGACACCTTAGTTGTTCATTGATTGCTTTCTCACATGTGCCTTGACCACGGGCCTTCAGCAGACCGAGCAACCCCTTGCTGAAGCCAGCGACCTTGGGTCCAAGTTGGCGAGCTTTTGCTCAAGCCAGATGGGCCCGCACTCAAGCTGGCGACCTTCGGGTCTCGAACCTTTGGGTCTTCCACGTCCCAGTCCGATGCTCCATCCACTGTGCCGCTGCCTGGTCAGGCTTACATTTGAATTTTTAAAAATCAGCTTGTCAGTCACCATTTAAAAAAATTCTGCAGGATTTCATTTGGGATTGCATTGAATCTACAGGTCATGTTGGAGAGACTCGTATCTTTATAATTTTGTATCATTCAACCTGTGATAATAATAGGTCCTGTTGGTTTAGATTTTCTTTCATTTCTTTCCATTATGACTTTGGTTTTGAGTAAAGTCTTGCACATCTTTTGATAATCTTTTCCAGATATTTATTTAGACTATTTTGTATATTTTTTAAAAATTTCATTTCTAATTTTTTTCTAGAAAGAGTTTATTTTTGTGTATTAGCCTTGCTTCAGCAACCTTGCTAAATCCATTTGGGAATTCTTTGAGTATCCTACAAATTGTCACAAAATCAGTTTGATTATCTCTCCCCCTCTCTCCCATACAGGCGACTGCACTGCACCCGGAACTACATCCACCTGAACTTGTTCCTTTCCTTCATCCTCCGGGCTGTCTCAGTGTTGGTCAAGGATGATGTCCTGTACTCCAGCTCTGGCACTCTACACTGCCCTGACCAGCCGTCCTCCTGGGTAAGGCTGTCCCTGGGTAAGGCGCTTTCCAAGGACGTGAAGGTGGCCTTCAGATCTCCCAGGGAAAGAATTCCTTGGTTAGTTTCTCTTGTTTTCCCCTTTAGTTTGTCATATCTTGTTAAGAGAGGACAGTGAGAAAGAACGGAGAGAGCAGAGAGGGCCTGCAGACAGGGTCAATGAGGACGAGGTAGAGAGGAGGGCAGAGGTCAGGCAAGAAGCTAAAACCACACGTTTCTGCACTCACTGTTACAGCGATGAGCCTACTGCTTGAGAACTGCATACTGCGTTCCTGAGTCTACCTTCCAGCAAGTTCTGTGTGCTGGTGCTGTGGGCCTCACTCTAACATATGCATATCTGCAGTCAACGCCTCTGCATTGGGAGTCCTGGCTCCTTAACAGAGCGGGTGTGTGTTGTGTCCCTGAGCAGCTGTGCCTGCCCTGAGCTAATTTTTAAAAAGATTTTTCCATTGATTTGAGAGAGAGAGAGAGACAGAGACAGAGAGAGAGAAGCACTGTTGCTACATTTAGTTGTACCATCAAGGATTGCTACGTGCCCTGATCAGGGGTTGAACCCACAATCTCTGGTGTATCATATCGTTGCTCTATCCTCTGAGCCACCTGGCCAGGGCTGCCCTGAATGGGGACACGTTCTCTTGCTCTGTGGTGCTCCAGGTGGGCTGCAAGCTGAGCCTGGTGTTCTTCCAGTACTGCATCATGGCCAACTTCTACTGGCTGCTGGTGGAGGGGCTGTACCTGCACACCCTCCTGGTGGCCATCTTCTCCCCCAGCCGCCGCTTCCCGGCATATCTCCTGATTGGATGGGGTAAGACTCGCTCCCCTGTCTGGCCCGTGTGCCAGTGTGTGCCCAGCACCGCCTCTGCCACTCCACGAACCCTCCAGTCCCCTCAGAAGACACTTTGCTACCCTGTGGGGTGCACTTCAGGTCATACGAGAAGAGCTTTTCTAGGACAACTAGAGAGTTCCGCAGCTGACACTTTATTTTCCTAGAAAGCAAGCACCTGGGTTAAAACTGCTCCAGATGCCACAGGAGCGAATCCTGTGTGGGAAAGTGAGACAGAGGGCCTGGGAGGAGGAGCAGATGTCCTCATAGCGCACCTGTCACAAAGCCTTGCATCAGCCAGAATCGGAAGGGTGAGACTATGGGACCTCTCCCACGTCAGTGCCCACGTCCCTTTCCACACTTCAGCAACAGCACTCCCCAGGTGGCAACGCAGGTCAGGCCATGAAGGGTCAGCTGTCAGACTCATATTCAGTCACTGCCCCTGCTTAACAAGGCGCGAGCGCAAACTTGTGTGCAGTGAAAAAGAGTTTGCACTTCACCTTGACCGTCCTGGTTCACGAAGGTACGCATGTGCGTCCCTACGGTGGCTCTGAGTGGACAGCGCAGGGCTGTGGGTGACCAGGTGTGTCTCTGCAGGCATCCCCACCATGTGCACAAGCGCGTGGACGGCGGCCAGGCTCTCGTTAGAAGACACAGGGTGAGTGCCGGACTGGCGTGATGCAGACTGTTTTTGGTATCATGCTGGCTGTCTTCTTCATGATGCTGGACCAGCGTGAGCTGCACCAACCCCAAGTTAGACCCATACGTGATGGGGTTTTTATGGGACTTGACCTGCTCCCTCTCCCAGCTTCTGGGTCACACTTTGGTGTCACCTCCCCATTAGCAGACCACCGTGTCTGCTATAAAACAGAACAAAATCACTGGACAGGGACAGGTCTCCTCAAGGCCTCTAGATGCCCAGTCGTGGTGCCTCTCGCCTGGGCACACGGATACTAGGAGGGCCCGCACAATAGACCGGGGTGAGGGCAGCGAGTCCTGCAGGCACCAGGGGAGGAAGAGCCCACAAGCAGCACGCTTGTCCTTGTTTTACTTTGTCAGCAGATCCATGGTGATGTGATTTCCCTTTTCTCTCCTGCAGTTGCTGGGATACCAATGAACACAGCGGTCCCTGGTGGGTTATACGAACACCAATTTTAATTTCTATTATAGTAAGTAACGTCTGCTCTGAAACATGAGTTACCTGCCAGGGTTGCACTTGTAGGCAGAAAGCGAGCCCATGTCCTGTCATCAGTGTGAATGGATGGCCTGTCCCACTCAGTCTCTGAGAGGAGAGTTCTTGGGAGGGCGAGCCTCTGGAGTCATGATCTCAGCAGACCATGAGGTCACTGGCAGAGATGGGCAGAGGGAGCTTCTGTGTTCTCCCAGTGGGAGGGGCACCAGGAGTCAGGGTTAGTCTTACCCAGTAGTACATGTGAGGGAGGGGCTGGATTTCTGTTTGTCCTTTTCTGTTCTCAGAATTAATTTATCCATGCTGCTGCGGCTGGGGTCATGATTGGTGATCCCTCTGACAATGTCCAGCTGGACGTGGGGGCCGGTCCAGGCTGGGCAGGGCTCTGGTCCTTTGTAAATGCAGAGTCTGTGACCCGTCCCAGGGAGAAGGAGCAGCTCACCTGCCTCTCTTGCAGGGAGATCCAAAATAAACTTTTGTCTCTTTTTGTGCAGGTCAATTTTATCTTTTTTATTAGTATCATACGAATTTTACTGCAGAAGCTAACATCTCCAGATGTCAGAGGCAGCGACCAGTCACAGTATAAGTGAGTATGGTTTTCATCCCGCTGAGCTGCCGTGCTGGCCTTGCAGTCAGCACGCCGAGGGCACAAGACCAGAGTGGGCAAAGCAGAGAGAACTGTGCCAGGGGACAGGAGTACGGGGTCTGGCACCCAGCAGAGGCCCAAGTTGTTCTTGGAGTAGCTGCTTACAGGAACGACGTGCACAGGGCCTGGTCTGAGGCGGGGCAGACAGGGTGCCCACGGAGCCCCTCCTCCTCCAGGGAGCCCATGCAGGGAGGGGCTTTACCCATTCTCCTGTTTTGTCAACTGACTTTGTTCCTTGATCATGTTTTGTTTGTATTTTATGCCTAATTTTTTCTCCCCCCTCAGACCACAGTCCATGCTGGCAGTAATGCCGGGCTTATACTTAACTAATGAAGATGATTCTTTAAATTCCCATCAAGAATGTGTGAGGGAAGTTCAAGTCCCCAACCTGAGTGTGAAGTAACTGCTAGAGTAGCATGCAGTGGTTGGTCTATCCGCTCAGAGCTGCAGGTTCAGACAGACCCAGGGTGGAATCGTAGCGGGTGAGAGCTGTGTGACCCTGGGCAGGAACCCATCTGCCCCTGGGGGTGGGCCCCACTCACTTGTCTCCCTAGGGTCAGGAGTGGAATGTGGGGCGAGTACCAGCTGGACGCTGGGGGGAGTGGCCTCACTCATCTGTAAAGTGGAAATAATCATACTTGTCACTAAACTTATGAGGACTCACTGATTTAATCTTTGAAAGACGTTCAGGACTGGGCACTGGGCAATGTTTGTGTGAAACTGGTATACAGATGCACGTGACTGTGCCCAGCTGGGTAAAACCCAAGAAGTTCTCTTCTCTGCCTGCCCACCTTGCACAGGGCTTTCGGGTCAGAGGTAAGGGGGAAGCTGCAGTCACCATTGTCACAATGCTGCCCGCTCAGGGTCCTTCTCTCTATGCAGAAGACTGACCAAGTCCACCCTGCTGCTCATCCCTCTGTTTGGGGTCCACTACATGGTGTTTGCTGTGTTTCCTATTGGCATCTCTTCCAAATACCAGATCCTGTTTGAGTTGTGCGTGGGATCCTTCCAGGTGCGTCTGGTAGGGGCTGGTTCATCCCCATTGCTGTCCCTCCCTCCCAGTGTCCAGTGCTGCTGCTGACACTTTCTTGCCTGCAGGGCCTGGTGGTGGCCGTTCTCTACTGCTTTCTCAACAGTGAGGTAAGTACTTGTCACGCCTCGGGATCCAAGTACAGACATGCAGATTAGGAGGGTTTTCTTAAGGTGCCCCCCAACCTGGACCAAGAGCCCACCTTCTATCAGACCTGACCCACAGCCGGGCATCTGTGGTCTCTTAGCCTGACAGCCAAGGCCACACTCACTCTTCCACACCATCTGGGCTCCTCCTGTGACCTGCCAGCGAGGACCACAGAGCCTGTCTCCCTACCAAGCACCGCAATGGCCTAGCCCCAGGCCCTGGGAAGGTTCCACTCTGGGTGGTCAGGAGGGACTCTGCCTTTCTGCCCCTCCACCCTGATGTGAGCCCAGCCCAGCAGGGGGTTAGACACACCCATGGGAACCCTGCTCCCTAAGTGCCTGCCTGAGGCATGTCAAGAAGTATGTGTGAATGTGTTGCTCCGCAGCACAGCCCTCTGAATGTCACTCCTTTCCCACGCACCATCATGACACCTGAGCTGCAGTCACCCTGGCAGCTCTGCATGGCTCTGGCTCACTGACTGCTCCTTTCATGCACCTGCTGACCAAGTTCCTCCCCGCCCATCAGTACCAATGCTGCCCCACCTCTTTCTGCAGACTTCCAAGTTCTGAGTCCCCACCCTGCCTCAGCAGTAGGGGTGACAGGGAGATTCAAGCCAGGAATTCACCAGCTCCTGCTCTTGAATCTCCTCTTCCCCTTTAGCTTGCTGCTGCTGAGGCCCTTTTGGGCTCCTGGGTTCTGCAGATAGCAGAGCCGGCAGCCTGCAGAGACCCCGGTGTTGAGACCATGGCAGAGGGCTGTGGCCGTGGGGTGGGTGGGGACACAGCTCCCGCCATGCACTGGCCCACGAAGCTCAATCCTCCTCACCCAGCCCATCCCAGCACAGCGCTTTCCACAGCCAACATGTTTATTGCCTGCTCTGCTCCTGTCCTCATGCTGGTCACAGCCACTCCTCCTCTGGAACACCCGCATGGGTGCTGTCCACACACAGCGCTGCCTCCAGTTCCCCCGGGGACCTTTCCAAGAACCTAGATTGTATGTCTCACGCTCCGGGTGTGTCCACTGCTATCATATTAACTGATGGTGCCTGGAACCAGCCTCCAGCCTCAGGGCACAGTCAGGACACTGCTGGACCCTCATCTGCATCCCAGTCCTGGTCCTCCCTCGTCCCACGCCCGTTCCTGTCGTCTGATGGGACACTGAGGGATGACACCAGGAAGAACAGAAGGGAGGAATGCATTCTGCCAAGACCCGAGTGTGTCCCCTCATGACCTCTGTCTCCTTATTGTGCCCTGACCCCAGGTACAGAGTGAGCTGAGAAGAAAGTGGAGAAGCGTGTGCCCAAGCCCACCCTCCGGCCGGGGTGACAGGCTACACAGCCTGTCCATCTCCAGGAATGGCTCGGAGAGCACCCTGCATTTCCCCCGCGGCTCCCGCACCCCATCTTTCCTGCAAACAGAGACCTCGGTCATCTAGTGTGCCCGCCCAGCCCGCCCCCAGAATGACAGAGCCAGTCGTGGGGCCCTGGGGTACCCAGGGTAGATCAAAGTCAGTGCAGCCAACCTGGTTCACTTATCTGACCTGTGGATGGGTGAGCTCATGACTTGACGGGGACTTAAACCTAATTATTGTTACACTTGGGCATTTAGGTGACTTTGTTCATGTTTGGCCCTGTTGACGGACTAATTTTTAAAGAGAATGGGGAGACCGAGTGGCCCCTGAAACAAGATGCAGTGGCCCAGACTTGGGTCCAGCTATGGCAGAAGGAAGACGGGTTTCTGACCTTGATGTGGGTCTTTGGTGGGGAGCTGGGCCCCCTTGAGGGGGAGAGGGTTACCCTCTCTCGGCATGATTCCTGTCACCACCCCACTCGGGTCCCACAGGCTGCCCATGTGTCTGCAAGACACAGAAGCCCGCTCAGGACTTCCCTGAAATTGCTCCTGCAAGCCGTGGTGGACCCTCACCCCCAAGAGCGCCCCCTCTCCTGATATAGAGGCCATGGCAGCAGGGAGCAGCAGTTCTTGGGGGCCATACTTTGTGAGGCCCCTGTGCACAGACACCCCAAGGAGTCACTGCAGGCCCCTGCTCATCGGGCAACGCCAGAAACAGGGCATTTATCTGGTGGGAACAAACCTATTTTCTTTTTAATGAAAATAATCTTAAAGTCAAGTCATTTCTGTTTAAATGGAGAATTATTTTAGCACAATGTAAAAATGTATGGAGCGCTTCTGTCCAATGTTGGCAGACAGCAGTCCCAGCGGTCAGTCCCAGGCCGTTTACAGGCTTGGAGCAGGTCTGGGGTGGCCGTGGGCCACAGCAGGGTGACTGCAGGGGCCAAAGTGCAGTGCACCCAATGCATCCAGGGCCTTGGCAGCACACTTCCCACACCCAGCCCGGGTGCCTGACTGTGGCAATTCTTCACCCTGTCCACCATGTTGGTCCCCCTTAAAACTGAGGCTCTAAAGTGAGCTTCCTGTGGCCTCGTAGACCCTGGGAACAATGCCAGTGCCTGGGAAGGTGGCAGAAGCATGGGGGCTGGGCCGTCCTGTCTGAGCAAATGGGGGTGTGGGACCTTGCTGTTTCCAGACAACCCTGAGCAGGGGCTGCACTCAGCAGTCTGACATAGCAGCTGGGCAGCCAGACCTCGGTCACCTGCGCCATGGCTGTGCTCCAGGTGTGCTGGGGACACTGACATTTCCCGCAGCAGGCAGGAACTGATGCCCAGAGGCAGGTGCTGGGTGTCTTGGCCCGGGGGAGTCGGAGAGGGACTTTTTACTGAGAGTAAGGGTGGTGACCAGAGTCACTGTGTTGTTTCAAAATGTTGTAAATGTGTGTGCCACCATATGTAAACACGTCAATAAACCTGACTTCATACGCGTATGTGGAGTCAGAAGTCACTCTGAGGCCCTAGATTGCAAACTGAGGACAGACTCACACTTTTCAGGTGAGTCCGTCACATTCAGAGGAAACCGCCACCACGTCTGAAGCAGAACTTGGAGGAGGGAGGGGTAGGGTGGGCATGCAGCATCTCCGTGGCCATTGGAAACAGCCACCCCTCCCCAAGGAACTTGTGTACCTGACAGGACATCCTTAGCAGAGCAGCTGGTCAGCAGTGGCCCCCAGGCCCCCAGCAGTCGCAGGGTGGGGTCTGCATGCGGCCACCCTAGCCCCACTGAACCTGAGAACCTGTTAACTGTAAGGCAGGAGAACAGTCGTGAGCACATCTGTGTGTGCATGTGTGTATGTCCACATGCACACAAGTACACACACCTGTGTCTGTATGCACGTCTACATGTGCATGTGTGCACGCCTGTGTGTGTACCTCCGCATGTGCATGCACGTGTGTGTGTACGTCCGTGTGCGTGCCTTTGAGTAACCTCTAACCTCATTTAGGCCACAAGCAGATAAAATCTGTTTCTAACAAAGTTCATGCTCAACCACAACACTTCAGTTCAAGAATAGAACCCACAGCTAAAATTCAAGTTGTTAAGTTTATGAACGCACAAGTGAGCGGACAGACCACCTCTGCTGCGTTTCTAGGAGCTGAGCGAGCGGGAAGGAAGCAGAGAAGGCTGCACCCAGCCGGCTCCCGGCTCCCGGTGATCAGTGCTGTGTTGGCCGGGCCGAGGAGGAACATGTTCGGACACGTTGATGGGAAATGCGCATTTGGCAGGAGGGCAGCGGTATGTGTGAGTGAGTGCAGGCACCACCTCTTGCTGCAGAAAGAGCTGCACAGTCCCATCTCATCGAGAATGGCAGGTTCTTCAGTGGCTTCATTTTCAGGTTACAAAAATTGTAAATAGGAGCTCTCAAACCTCAAATATTATAGGAAAATATGACATAGAAAGTGCAATGGCTCTGGATACCATCCTCAGTCCGCTCGTCTCCCCTCTGGAAGTACAGACGCTGGGTGACCAATATTGTTCCCAATGTCTTCCTCAGTGTCTGTGCAAACCTCTCCCACCATCCCTCCCTTTGTCCTTCCCCTTCATGGAAATTAGGTCGTGTTGTATAGAAGTTTCTGCAACTTGCTTTCTTGGTTTAGACGGGTGGTGTGGGTCCTGCCTGTACACAGGTTACTCTCTTTGTAACCCTATGTGTTACTGCATAGGAACTTAGTCTCGTCCTACCCCCGACTCCCTGTCGATGAACATTTGAGTTGTTTCATGAGTGCTTTTTGTTGGCCTAGGTGTTCCCACAGAGCAAATGCGCACAAGTGGATACGTCAGTCCTGGCACTGGCGTCGAGCTCTGGGCAGGTACGGGCCACCCCGAAGGCTGCGAGGCCAGCGTCACCACTCCGCATGTCGGCGTGTCTGCAGTCCCGAGGGACGGTGAATGACACTTCCCCACAGGGGCTTTCACCTTAGTTCTGGTTTGAAGCTGAGCCCACCTGAATGCAGGTTCTGTTGCAAGTTTACAAATGAGTTTCTCTGTTCCTGGGAAATGGGGCACAGCTCAGCAGAGGCGTGTTGTTGGGTGTCCTTGCTGACTACCCAGCTGTTCAGAGGCCCTGCTTCACTTATGGGTGTTACAAAGGATTTAGGGCACCTTTTATTCTGAAAAGCGTCCTCTGGAAGATGGAAAGAAAAGGATTCTGCTTTCTTTGTCTTCTCTAAGGGTTTGATAAGGACAGTGCATGAGCAGAGGGAGTCATGGGTGGTCGCCCTGCTCATGTAAACAGACCCAGCTTGGCACCAGGGACAGAGAACCTGGACAGCAGGCCGCAGTGTGAACACTGACACCCAGCAATTACTGGGATCGTTACTGAACTTAGAGTCAACACCCGAACTAGAGAAACAACAGGGAAAATGAACTATTACAATGTAGTCAGAATATTATGAGAGCAACTAGGCCAATCTCTCTCTAAGACTTAGGATTTCACAAATATGCTAAGGCTATAGGTGGTAAATCTAAGAAAGTAGCACATGCACTCAAGCTTTCATGGTTTAAATGATTACAATTATTAATCTAGAATAGCAAGGCTGTGATGTTCAAATAACAGATAATTACAATCCTCTCAGATATATAAAAAATACACAAAAGCCCCATTACAAAGTGACTCACAGTTCTCTGATTTTTGTATAGCCTCTTCTTCCAACATGCTATCAGCTTGCCATAAAAACCAACGGATCCTATGTCCTCAGTTCTGTAGAAGCTCAAGACATGTGAGGCATAATCTCTGTGCATGTGTGTAGGATGCACACATAAGAGGCCTGGCTTGAAGAATCATGTGGGAGCTCCCGGGGCTGCCTGTTCCTCCCTGTGAAGGGTTTGGGCTGGTTCCTAGTCTTTCTCTTTCCTCCATCCAGAGACTCCTCCTTCCACTCTAGGGGACAGGAACGCCTTCCTCATGGGGACAGTGACACAAAAGTTAACACTTAGCATGGGAGACAGTGAGTTACCCACGGCCACCAGTCACCCACGTGTGTAGAAAACACGGGTGAATGACATGAGTGACTTAGAATTGATGTGTGGACTTTGCTCTTTGGGCCGCAAGTAACATGGCTTGTGAATAAAACTGTGGATCATGACGCTCTGAGAGGGTCAAGATTTTCATTTAAAATTTTTGCTAACAGTAGCACAGAGCAGCCCCAGGCGTGCCCAAGGGGACAGCTGTGGAGCTCGGAATGAGGGAAGGACCACAATGAATTGAACTACAGTCTAGTTTGTACGCTAGGACTGTTATACCTTGGGTTTATTTTCTCAAAAATACCTTTGATGGCCCTGGCAGGTTGGCTCAGTGGTTATAGTGTCAGCCAGTCATGTGAATGTCCCAGGTTCGAATTCTGGTCAGGGCATATAGGAGAGGCGCCCGTCTGCTCTCCACCCCTTCCCCTCTCGCTTCTCTTTATCTCCCCTTCTGCAGCCATGGCTCGACTGGAATGAATTGGCCCTGAGTGCCTCCACCTCAGGGACTAAGAAGAGCACAGTTGCTGAGCAACAGAGCAATACCCCAGATGGGCAAAGAATCGCCCCCTAGTGGGCTTGCCAGGTGGATCCCAGTCAGGAGCATATGGGAGTCTGTCTCTGCCTCCCCTCCTCTCACTGAATAAAAAAAAAGAAAAAGAAAATATCTTTGATATTATTTAATGCTATGAAAAAAACCCCTAATATCTTTTTTAAAAGAGACTAATTTTTTCAAGCAGATCACTTTGGCTGCTTCTCCTGCCTTTACACAAGTTACAATTACTATGGTAATAAGTCGATAAGTCAGAAAGAGAAACAACTATCCCAGAAATTTCAGAATTCCTCTTCAGAGAAAAACTTCTGGTTTTGTTTTCATGGGATCTTTTCATTAAGCTGATTCTGTTCTCAAATGGCAGACAGGTCTGGTTTGGCACTGATGTCAAAGGAAGCAAACACTTCCCAGTTATGCCGTCCACTCCAGTGTTTCCCCTCCAGAATCAGTTACCCAAGGGTGAGACTGTTTGCTTCTCCCTGGGTCAGAGTGGCCTGGACTGGGGACCCCTGGGTAGAAGCGTGGCTGGAGTCAGCAGCCCAGTCCCAAGAGGTCAGATCTGTCCCTCAGTTGGCCTTGTCACAATAAATTCCAACTCCAGGCCCCACCAGACATCTGGGGAGACTGAGCTCCAAGTGTGAGGAGGGAGCTGCCCTGCTTCTGGGATCCCAGGGCATCCGGATGGCTCCTCACCAGCCCACACAAGGTCCCACCCACATTCCCAGGTGCGCATGATGCCTCACACAACCAGTGGGGTCGGGAGGCTACTTTTTTGGGGGAAAAATAAAAATTCAATTTTTAAAACCCAAAAAGAAAAAAGTAGACATATGCTAGTACTTCACACTATAGATAAATATAAATCCTAGAGTGATTAAACAGTTAAAATATGCTAAAATCAAAACAAAAAAAATTAGAAGAATATAAAGGTGAATTTTTCTATCATAAGTTGAGAAAAAGTTTTCCTAAGCTCAAAGAAAAGGCTACATTTTACCACACAAACACGTTAACATTCTGCATACCAACAAAAGCCATAAACTAAATTAAGTAGTAAATAATATAGAAAAGTATTTGCAAGAACTAAGAAACGGAGTTAGTTTTCCCAAGGTTCAGTCACTAGGGAAACACCCAAGACTCCACAGAGAAGTAGGCAAATTACATAAAAAGCCAAATCACAGAAATACAAACAAGATGCCTAATAAATACATGAAAATTGTTCAACTTCACAAGTACAGTGATTAATTTTTATTTTTAGTTCCCAATATAATAATATGTAAAAAGCAAACAAGTAATACTCAATTCTGGCACCGTGTCACAGAATACAGAATATAACTGATAGGATTAAAACATCAATTCAGTAAATACAGCAATAACTATAAAAATGTTTATGAACTCGAGGCCTGATCAGGCAGTGGTGCAGTGGATTGAGTGTCGGACTGGGACACAGAAGACCCAGGTTCGAAATTCCAAGGTCACTGGCTTTAGTGTGGGCTCATTTGGCTTGAGCATGGGGTTGCTGGCTTGAGCCCAAGGTTGGTCGCTGGCTTGAGCAAGGGGTCACTTGCTCTGTCCCTCCCCGCCCCCCGTCAGGGCACATATGAGAAAGTAAAAAATGAACAAGCAATCAACTAACAACTAAGATACCACAACGAAGAATTGATGCTTCTCGTCTCTCTCCCTTCCTGCCGGTCTGTTCCTATCTGTCCCTCTCTCTGACTCTCTCTGTCTCTGTCAAAAAAAAATGTTTATGAACTCGACAAGGTAACTTCCCTTCTTTAGAATCTATTCTAAGCAAATAACCCTGTTGTAAGGCGCACACACAGCAGGGACTGGGAGCACCATCCTCAGGCAGGTCATAATGTACTGTTTACTGTATACAATAGAACAAGGATGTTTGTGAATGTTTAGTGATAAAGGATAATGGTCGCCTGACCAGGCAGTGGCGCAGTGCATGGACCCAGGTTTGAGACCCCGAGGTCGCCAGCTAGAGCGTGGGCTCATCTGGCTTGAGCAAAAAAAGCTCACCAAGCTTGGACCCAAGGGTTACTCAGTATGCTGAAGGCCCGTAGTCAAGACACATATGAGAAAGTAATCAATGAACAACTAAGGTGTCCCAACGAAAAACTGATGATTGATGCTTCTTATCTCTCTCCATTCCTGTTTGTCTGTCCCTATCTATACCTCCTCTTACTCTTTCTCTGTCCCTGCAAAAAAAGAGGATAATGGTTAGGAAGTTAACATTTTTTAAAGGCACTTAAATTGTATATTGAATCCTTTGTTCGTATAAAATGCATTAAAAAGACTAGGAACAAACACACAAAAAGTTAAAATGGGGACACTATTTATTCTCACAATACTCTTTCTTTCTTTCAAATACTATGTAAATGCCTTCCACTGATGAGGCAAGGTCCTTGGGGCACTGAGGACACAAAAGTGGACAAAACAAAGACCCCACATCTGGACAGACAGAGAAGGTGACAGATAAAGCCACACACAGTGCCTCAGGGCGGTAGGTCCCCTTTACCTCCAGGGACAGGGGAACATTTCCAGCAGGAGAATGGAGCCTCCCCCAAACTTGGCACAGTGGATAGGGTGTAGAACTGGGACGCAGAGGACCCAGGTTTGAAACCCCAAGGTCGCTGGCTTGAGCATGGGATCATAGATGTGACCCCATGGTCGCTGGCTTGAGCCCAAGGTCGCTGGCTTGAGCAAGGGGTCAATGCCTCTGCTGTAGCCCCCCCCCCACCCGTCAAGGTAGCCCCCACCCTCACAAGGCACATATAAGAAAGCAATCAACAAACAACTAAGATACCACAACAAAGATCTGATGCTTCTTATCCTTCTCCCTTTCTGTCTGTCCCTATCTGTCCCTCTCTGTTCCTGTCTCTCTCACTAAACAAACAAACAAACAAACAAAAACATTCTGGAAATAAGAATTCTAACAAGCCTGGCTAATGGGCGATTCTTTCTCCTGTGAAGTGGTGAGCTGCTATGAGTCTCAGCTCCCCAAAACACATACCACCTGCCTGAGGTGTGGCTTTAACCAAGAGATATGCGACTAGAAAACACGGAGACAGCGTGCTCATCAAAATGTGTATCTGATAAGCTATAGCCGTCATCACAGTTTTAAGTGGAAGTGGTATCATCATCATTTTGATCAACATAATTTGTTTCTTATTTTGTAAAGTACCATACCTCATTTCCATGGGTTTACGTAAAAACACCAAGTTCAGATGAATTTTGAAGAGTTTTATTGAAAGGAGAATATTTATTAAATATGCCGGCCGTATATGACTAACATGGGGCATTGCAGACCCAAATCATGTATGCCAAATACATTTCAGAGGTTGGTTATACACACCTGATTACACACAGGTTGAGGAGAGCATGACATAATTATTAACAAGCCTATAACATTTGTCCAGGGGATCAACAAAAACATTAAAACTTTCAAGGTAATACAATCAAGGACATTTACAAATCTTTTAGTGTCTATCTCCCTTTCTTTGCCTGGAGGTATGTTACTCTCAGGATTCCAGGAAGGGAGGTAGAGCCAAAATCAATGTAGGGTGGTATGTAAATTTTGTCTCTTATTGTAAGGCAGGGGTCGGGAACCTATGGCTCCGAACCAGATGTGGCTCTTTTGATGGCTGCATCTGGCTCGCAGACAAATCTTTAATAAAAATAATAATAACGTTAAAAATATAAAACATTCTCATGTATTACATTCCATTCATTTCCTACCACTCATGTTCATGGTTGGGGGTGGCTGGAACCAATCACAGCTGTCCTGCGGGACAACACCAAATTTTTATTGGATAATGTGTAACATACACGGGTCTTTGTGAGGTCAGGAAGTAAACTTTCCTCCTTTTAATCAAGTAGTCAGCTAGTTAATTGCAGATACCTTTTGACGAAGAAGATGGCTAAAAGAAAAAAACGATGAAGAGTATCGTACTTTACAGCAGGAATGGACAGAGGAATTTGCCTTTGTGGAGAAAGCAGAAAGCAGCTTCTGCAGTGTGTCTAATATGCAATGATAAAATTGCATCAATGAAACAGTCAAAGATAAAGCGGCACTTCGACACGCGCCATATTACATTTGTATTGAAATATCCAGCGGGAGACAGCAGGAAGAAAGCATGTCAAGAGCTACTTACTGTGCAGAGTGGCCAGCAGGAAGAAAGCATGTCAAGAGCTACTGTGCAGAGTGCAAGCTAGTCAGCAGCAACTATGTGTTTGGACCCAACAAGGTGACTCGAATCCAGCTAGCTTTGCTGGTGCTTTAGCAATTGTGAGAAACGGAAGGCCATTCACAGATGGGGAGTATGCCAAAACATTCATGCTTGATGTTGCCAATGAACTTTTTGATGACTTTTTTGATAAAGACAAGATAATCAAGTGAATAAAAGACATGCCTCTGTCGGCAAAAATTGTTCATGATTGTACCATCATGATGGCAAATCAAACTGAGGCAACACAAGTGAAGGACATAAATGCAGCACCATTCTTTTCTCTTGCTTTGGATGAGTCAACAGACATAAGCCATTTATCCCAGTTCAGCGTGATTGCAAGGTATGCTGTTGGTGACACACTACATGAGGAAAGTCTTGCTGTTTTGCCTATGAAAGAGAAAACAAGAGGGGAGGATTTATTCCAGTCTTTCACCTAGTTCTCTAAAGAAAAAAATCTACCGATAGATAAACTTATTTCGGTTTGTATTGATGGTGCTCTGTGCATGGTGGGGAAAAACAGGATTCGTAGTGCTTGTTCGTGAACATGAAAAGAGACACATCCTAAGTTTTCACTGTATCCTACATCAGGAGGTGCTTTGTGCTCAGATGTGTGGTGAGCAGCTTGGTGAGGTGATGTCGCTGGTCATTCGGGTGGTCAATTTTATTGTTGTCCGAGCTTTAAATGATCGCCAGTTTAAAACACTGCTGGTTGAAGTTGGGAATAATTATCCTGGTCTGCTTCTGCACAGCAATGTGCATTGGTTGTCAAGAGGGAAGGTGCTCAGCCATTTCGCGGCTTGTCTGAGTGAAATCTGGACTTTTCCTGAAATGAAAAACGTCGAGCATCCTGAGTTAGCTAACACTGAGTGGCTCCTGAAGTTCTACTATCTCGTGGACATGACTGAACATTTGAACCAGCTCAATGTGAAACTGTGAGGCGTTGGAAATACAGTCTTATCCTTCAACAAGCAGTGTTTGCATTTGAAAACAAGCTGGAACTCTTCATCGCCAACATTGAAACAGGTTATTTACTACACTTTGAAAAACTGGGAGAATTTAAAGATGCATGCACAGCAAGTGACCCTGTTCAACATCTTGATCTCCAGCAGCTAGCAGGCTTCACATCTAATCTCCTGCAGTCATTCAAAGCATGCTTTGGAGAATTTCATGAGCGCGCTCGTCGTTTTTAGTTCATCACCCATCCACATGAGTGTGCAGTGGACAGTGCCGACCTGAGTTACATCCCAGTGTCTCCGTCAGAGATTTTGAGCTACAAGCTGCTGACCCGAAGGCCTCAGACATGTGGGTGAATAAGTTCAAGTCACTGAATGAAGATTTGGAAAGACTTGCACGACAGCAAGCAGAGTTAGCAAGCTAACACAAGTGGGGAGAAATGAAAAAACTTCAACCCGCAGACCAGCTGATTGTCAAAACTTGGAACATGCTTCCCATCACATACCACACACTGCAGCGTGTGAGTATTGCTGTACTGACAATGTTTGGCTCTACATATGCATGCAAGCAGTCTTTCTCACATCTAAAAAATGTTAAGACCAACCTACCATCATCTTTAATAGATGAAGTCTCAAAGCCTGCATGAAGCTTAACCTCACCACGTATGGACCAGACTACAAAGCCATCAGCAAAATCATGCAGCACCAGAAGTCACATTAATGGTAAGAAGTACTTTATTCACCATTGGTTAGCAACAGCATAACAACATTATTAGAAATAATTCAGAGACTTATTGTACTTTAAAAGTGTTGGTCTTACATAAAATACACACATTTACCTGTATTTAGTGTTAAACATATTGTATGGCTCTCACAGAATTACATTTTAAAATATGTGGTGTTCATGACTCTCTCAGCCAAAAAGGTTCCCGACCCCTGTTGTAAGGGAAAAGAAGTTCCTCAGACAACCTTTATTCTATAGTTAAAACTAAATGACTCATTGTCCTTGTAAGTCAGGAAGCTTCTATATTCTTCTCCCTCCCCTCCCCCAAGGAAAAGATGGATAGAAAGCCTGACCTTTCTTCCTAAAATATCAATATTAATTTTGCAACTTTTTGGTACCTTGCCACACTTACGAAGGAAGTTAGAACCAAGAGTTAATTTCAGGCATTGGCTTTACCAGCTCAGCTCTGTGCTCCTGCGCATGGTGACTCACCCTTCACCTCTGATCTTGGACAAGTGTCCATCAGGACCTGGGTTCTTGCTGGGTTCCACTGCCCTTGGGCCGATCCTCCCCTCCTTGACTGGCCCGTGAGGCTCCTCTTTGGCTGGAAGGAAGCTGCACAGCAGGCTCTGGATGGAAAGAGAAATAGCTCCCGGTTAACAGCAGTAATAAATAATTTATTTCCTTTAGCTCTTTATCTACATTAAATTCATGCTGTGATAGAGGCCTAGTGTTGTGTATGGGACCTCAGTATTGTGTATAGAGAGTTGGACTTAAAGAGGAACTTTAAACTTGCTTTTGGTAGCTGCTTAGAGTAGAAAATCCCCAATAATCTGTTGTTGGTCAAATAAGTTTGTAAATATGATATATATGTTTGCTCACTTATAGTTTGCATTGGGTATGGGGGACAGGCTATAAACAGGCAGGGTTGTTATAGCCTAAGGCTTAGTTTTAAGACTAAGCCTTTCCTACCCTAAATGACTTTGTATCAGAGACTTCCTTGTTTGTAAATTGGACTAAAGGTTTATATTTCTACACTATAATATGGGGCAGACTTGGAGCTTGCTCTCTCTCGGTTCCTGAGATTAGCATTAGAGAGGAGAGCAAAGAAAGGCCACGTGGAGAAGAGAAGAAGCAGCCAAGATGGTGGAGTGCTGAAGGAGAAGTCAGTTTGTGCAGGAGAAGGAGATGGGGAACAGAGGTGAATAAGGCTGGTGAGCTAGAATCCTTTGATTCTAGGAAACTCGAATAAGTCAGTGGTTTTTGGATCCCTGAATGGAAAGGGAAGTGTTTTCCCACTGTGTGCATTTCTTGCCCAATAGGTGCAAGCTAGGATTAAAGCTAATGGCCCCCCAGTTCTTGGCTCTGTTGTTTCATTACCATCTGTCTGAATCAAACCTGAGCCTGCATGGGCCAGCCAGCTGTGATGGTGGCCATGGCTACTGGCTTTACATCTGTACAAGGAAGTTAAGCATTAAATGGAGCTTGCCTGTGGCAGTAGCTTAGAGTGAAAAATTTTTTACAAGCAAAACTAGTTAGATATCTTGACTTAAATCGTGCCTACAGAAGCAGGATGTAGTTTTATGCTTTAGCCTTGCAGCAATTACAGGAAGAACTATAATCAGTTTTAGAACAAAGAATGTTTTCTACCCAAATGTCAAGAATATTGTGCATACCTGTTGTAATAGTGTAAAGCCAGTGGCCAAGTTCAGGATCACAGCCACCTGGCCCATGAAGGTTCACATTGGATTCGAACAGATGGTAATGAAACACCAGAGCCAAAAACTGGTGAGCCATCAGCTTTTATTCTAGCTTGCACCCGGCGGGCAAGCAAAAACACACACTGGGCTCCAAAACCCACTCATTCAGTGCTCACAAAGCTACTGACTTATCCGAGTTTCCTAGCATCAAAGCTTTCTAGCTCACCAGACTTATTCAGCTCTGTTCCCCATCTCCTTCTCCAGCACAAACTCTGCACAAACTGGCTTCTCCCTCATCACTCTGACATCTTGGCTGCTTCTGCTGGCCTCCATGTGACCTTAATCTGCTCTCCTCTCTTCTAATACTAACCTCAGGAACCCAGAGAGAGAGAGAGTAAGCTCCCAGTCTGTCCCACTTTATAGTGTAGAAATCCCAACCTTTAATCCAATCTACAGACAAGGAAGTCTCTGATACAAAGTCACCCATCTGAGGCATAATGGGATTCCTCAGGAGAGTGCACCACCCTACATCATCCAATCAGTCAAGGGTGTGGGGAAAAGCTGAATCTTAAAACTAAGTCTTAGGCTATAACGACCCTGGCCTGCTCTCATTACAGCCTTTCCCCCACACCCATCCCAAGCATAAGGGCAAATAATATCACCTGGGTGACGGGCTTCCATGTGGGCAGCTCCATCTTTAACAAAGTGAGCATAATATATTTTATCTGCCCAACAATTCACCCCTATGCTCACTTTACTACCCACAATCTACACCACTGGCATTCCTATACAAGGAAATTAAGTACATTACACAAATTACAGCAATAACACAAATCATACAATTTCAACAATTACAAAGGTACACTTCACCAGTCTCTGAGCACTTAGCCAAAAGCGCAAAATGTCCTTGGCCTTCTCTCTTGCCATTTGAAAGGCTTCCCGGGGCCGGGGGAGGGCCTCCAGCAAAGCCACCCCCCACCCTCATCAGTGTATTTCACATTGTCCAAAATTCATAAGTCCATTCAACAAAGGAGCCTGTGCCCATCCGGTCATAGTCCAGGAAATCAGTCCACACACATGGGGCTTTAGCCTCCCCCCTCATTCCTGCCATCATGGCAGGTCTCACTGTCCTAAAGAGAAGCATGTGGCAATGGCAATCAGCATTTCCATCTCTGCTCTGGGGAGCATGATGGCATCCATCCCTATGTCCCAAAATCGCAGACCTACCGGCAGCGGCAGCGTAGCTACTCCTTGCTGCTGGGCTCTCACCTTCTGGAGGCTGCGGATTGTAACTCCAGACCAATTCTCCTCATCCTCCAAAGAGGAACTGAGAACACCAGCTCCTGCTGCTGGGCTTGAGCCCCGGGCCACCGCTGCCTTCTGCTCAGCAGGCATTACAGCTCCAGCCCCGGCCTCAGCCTCCTGCCGCTGCTGGCTCTCCACAATGTCCAGGGCAATCTGCAACTCATGAACCTGTGATTCCTTCTCCAGTGGCCGCTCCATTTCCAAGCGAATCTTGCGAACTTGGTCAGCCTCCTCCAGTGCTTCCTCCAGTGCTTCCTCCAGCTCCAGAGTCGGTAACTCTCTCTCCCACGTTTCCTCCAGCTCCTTCCGCTGCTCGGTTTGCAGGTCCTGGGCAGCCTCTTCTATAGGGAACTGGCTTCTCAGTTTCCTCACTCATGGCTATAAACGTCAGCCAGTTTACAGTCCCCCAAAAAACAGCTATGGGAAACCAAAACAGCAACCAGTCCTCTACCATGCACCTCAAAGGTGCCGGCTCCATACTGATCTGTATCAAATCCTGCAACAGACTACACCAAATGTAAAGCCAGTGGCCAAGGTCAGGATCACAGCCGCCTGGCCCATGCAGGTTCACATTGGATTCGAACAGATGGTAATGAAACACCGGAGCCAAAAACTGGTGAGCCATCAGCTTTAATTCTAGCTTGCACCCGGCGGGCAAGCAAAAACACACACTGGGCTCCAAAACCCACTCATTCAGTGCTCACAAAGCTACTGACTTATCCGAGTTTCCTAGCATCAAAGCTTTCTAGCTCACCAGACTTATTCAGCTCTGTTCCCCATCTCCTTCTCCAGCACAAACTCTGCACAAACTGGCTTCTCCCTCATCACTCTGACATCTTGGCTGCTTCTGCTGGCCTCCATGTGACCTTAATCTGCTCTCCTCTCTTCTAATACTAACCTCAGGAACCCAGAGAGAGAGAGAGTAAGCTCCCAGTCTGTCCCACTTTATAGTGTAGAAATCCCAACCTTTAATCCAATCTACAGACAAGGAAGTCTCTGATACAAAGTCACCCATCTGAGGCATAATGGGATTCCTCAGGAGAGTGCACCACCCTACATCATCCAATCAGTCAAGGGTGTGGGGAAAAGCTGAATCTTAAAACTAAGTCTTAGGCTATAACGACCCTGGCCTGCTCTCATTACAGCCTTTCCCCCACACCCATCCCAAGCATAAGGGCAAATAATATCACCTGGGTGACGGGCTTCCATGTGGGCAGCTCCATCTTTAACAAAGTGAGCATAATATATTTTATCTGCCCAACAAATAGCTATGACTTTGTGGTTTTTCTTTTTAAATACTGTTCTCTCCCTAGGCTCGGGGCTGTTAGCTGTTTCTCAGCTAGCAGTCGCTGGCTGGCTAATCAAGGCTCTTTAAATTTATAATCAATTTGGGCTCTGATCAATAAATTCATGTTCAGTCCATCACCTTTGGAGGTCCCACCGAGATAAGCCAGGCCTTCCTGGCACTTGGGTCGGAGCCCAGCGAGACCCCTGCTACCCCACTCCTAGGGGGAGACCTCTGAGAAGACGTTCTCAGCCCCAGGAGACAAAGTAGCAGAAGGTTCCCATCTCAAAGTTCCTGCAATTCGACTCTTGGTGCAATTTGAATCTGTACTTACCAGTAAGATTTATTTCGGTTTCTGGGGCACCCCATTGGGAGTCTTTGGAAGGCTGGACACAGCATTACTTCTGTAAAGCCAGTGCCCACGGCCACCATCACAGCCGGCTGGCCCATGCAGGTTTGCATTTGATTTGGACAGTCAGTAATGAAACAACGGAGCCAAAAGGTGGTGGGCCATCAGCTTTAATCCTAGCTTGCACCCAGTGGGCAAGTAAAAACACACACTGGGCTCCAAAACCCACTCATTCAGTGCTCACAAAGCTACTGATTTACCCGGGTTTCCTAGAATCAAAGGTTTCTAGCTCACCAGCCTTATTTACCTCTGTTCCTCATCTCTTTCCTTTTCCCTGCACAAACTCTGCACAAACTGGCTTCTCCTTCAGCATTCTGCCATCTTGGCTGCTTCTCCTGGCCTCCTCCATGTGGCCTTACTCTGCTTTCCTCTCTAATGCTAATCTCAGGAACCGAGAGAGAGCAAGCTCCCAGTCTGCTCCACTTTATAGTGTAGAAATCCAAACCTTTAATCCAATCTACAAACAAGGAAGCCTCTGATACAAAGTCACTTATCTGAGGCATAATGGGAGGATTCCTCATGAGAGTGCACCACCCCACATCACCCAATCACTCAAGGGTGTGGGGAAAAGCTTACTCTTAAAACTAAGCCTTAGGTTGCCTGACCTGTGGTGACACAGTGGATAAAGCGTTGACCTGGGAACACTGAGGTTGCCAGTTCAAAACCCTGCACTGGTCTGGTCAAGGCACATATGGGAGTTGTTGCTTCCAGTTCCTCCCCCCTTTCTCTCTCTCTCTCTCTCTCTCTCTCTCTCTCTCTCTCTCTGTGTGTGTGTGTGTCTCCTCTCTAAAATGGATAAAAAAAATTTAAAAAAACCTAAGCCTTAGGTTATAATGACCCGGCCTGACCACAGCCTGTCCTTCAATACACATTAATATCAACGGACTTGCACGTGGGCAGTGCCATCTTTAACAAAGTGAGCATAATATATTTTATCTGCCCAACAACTTCCGAAACTTGATCCTGAACCACGACAGTGGCCTGTAATCTCTGGTTTAGTTTGTAGTTTTTTTGTGTTCCAGAGTTGTCTTTTGTATGTTTGTCATTTAGTTCATGTTTAATCATTCAGAAATGCGTCAGTCATCGTGTTTGTCTTGTGCCCCATTAGAGTATTTTAAATTTTAGGCACCGATTGAAACACCTGGACTGGGTGGCCTCTCCGGAGAGTTGCCTGACCCCATTGGATCTCTAGGAGACGCACCCCCTGAGACGTTCCAGGGCTCCAGTTTTCCTGTGGGTCTCGGACAGCTTCTCGGCAGACACCCTAGATTCCTAAAAATCTCACAATTCATCTGAGAAATTGGGGAATTCAAATTCTGACCTCAGGAGGTAAGTCAGGCCAATCTTTTGTTTTGTTGAATTCTAGCTTTCTGTCTGTTCTGAAGTTTCTCTCTGTTCATCAGAGGAATCTCTCGTGACATTTTCTGGTTTGAGCCACCTTTTCTCGGACTTGCTAGGTCTATTTTCTTGGATCCAAGACCTCTAGTTTCAGGGCTCTCTGTCCAACTTTTCCCCAGAGGAAACTGCTTTTTCTTTTAGCTCCTATCTCTCCTCTTGTGTGAGGCACTTAGCCTTAAAGAGGCGATTTTAATTGGAAATTTCTGGCTTAAAACCAGAGGGCAAAAGTGAAGGAAAGTTCGTAAACAAGCCCACGAATTATAAAAACTAACTAAAGACCTAAGAGAGTGCTGGAGAAAGTATAGAGTAGAAACTAGTTGCAGATATTACCTACTGACCCAAAGAAGTTTTACACATTTGGAAGACACGGGGTAGAAATAGTATTAAGAAGGAAAATAGAAAATATTAGAACTTTTTTTCGAAGAATCTTAGAGAAAGAAAAGGGAACAGGGCCAAATGGAAATGTTTGGAAAATAAACCACGGGTATGAACCTCAGTTCCTTGAAATGAACTGAAGCTCCAGGAAAGAGAATGAGTGATGGGATCATGAGTGATAGGATTATGGGGAATGAGATTGTCAGGGACAGACCCTCTGGCTGCCTCTCCCCTTCCCCTCCCTAAGATATAAAAGTCACATAGGCCCTTCATAGGTTAGGAGTAGTGACTTGTTGCCCTCCACTGGTGTGTGAGAAGTTGTGGGAAAGAGAATGAGTGCGGAATGAACAAGACTGACACTAGGAGAGGGTTCCGACTCTCTCCCATAGGGTCAAAGCAAGTGTTTGGTCCCCTCCAAATTTCCCTTCCCTTTCCCCAATTCCTTTGTGTGGCATAATTGTTGTCGGACATGGAGGCATGAGGTTCACAGGGGAAACCCACTCACTGTTTTAGCCATGATGGTCAAGAATTGTAAGAAAGGGTTCTCGGGATTACGGGGTATTAGGCAGATAAAATATATTATGCTCACTTTGTGAAAGATGGCGCTGCCTACGTGGAAGCCCGTCGCCCAGGTGATAATATTAGTTGCCCTTCTTGATTGGGATGGGTGTGATTATGTTAATATGTGTTGGTGGAGGGCTTTTGCGCCAAAAGGTTTTAAAAGGAAGAGAGATCACGTTGTTCTGGGGGGAAGAGTGATTATGTTCTAGGAGGAGCCCATGCTGTGGGAGAGCAGAGAAACGCCACATGGAGGAGGCCAGGAGAAGCAGCCAAGATGGCAGAATGCTGAAGGAGAAGCCAGTTTGTGCAGAGAGAAGGAGATGGGGAACAGAGGTGAATAAGACTGGTGAGCTAGAAAGCTTTGATGCTAGGAAACTCGGATAGGTCAGTAGCTTTGTGAGCACTGAATGAATAGGTTTGAGCCCAGTGTGTGTTTTTACTTGCCTGCCGGGTGCAAGCTAGAATTAAAGCTGATGGCTCACCAGTTCTTGGCTCCATTGTTTCATTTCCATCTGTCCGAATCTAATGCGAACCTGCATGGGCCAGGCGACTGTGCTGGTGGCTGTGGCTAGTGGCTTTACACGGGGTTACAAAGTCCCCGGGGAAATTGAGGACCTCTTGTGAACTATAATAGCCTACTGTTGGGAAAATGAGTTTGTAAACTTTGTGCTTTTTAGTTTGCTACTTTTATTGTTAGAAATAGCACTGGGTAACCACCCAGAGCAAGGCAGTTAATTGCAAGTGGCAGATTGGATTACATTCCTGCTTGGGAGGGGCCATTGTTTTGCTAATGTCTGCTAGAGAAGAGGCAGAAAAAGAAGCCATGTTTGCAAAAAGAAAATAAAAGGGAAAAAGGCAACAGCAGGGATAGTGCTGCCTCTATAGTGTTCAGTGCCCCCACTGCATTCACTTATTCTCCAAGGAGCAGTGCCAAGTGGTGACTCCTTGCGCAGATCCTGGCACCTACTCCTCCTTAGACACCAGGAATCCCAGGCACCCCGACCCTTATACTGACTTAATAGTGTAAAGCACTGTGGGTCAAAAAGAGGGTTAGCATCTCTTAGCCAGCTGGGTAGTTACGAAATAGTGAGTACATTTTTACCATTCCTTATTTTTTCAGTAAATCAGCAGTTCATTGGGGGTAGTAGTTTACAATTCTCTTATTGTAAATTGTACTATATTTGTACTAATGATGAAGCATATATAAAATTGTATAGTCTGCCAAATACAAAGACTTCCTTTTTATACCAAGGATCCATTGTTGTGGAAGAAAATATTTTCTATGTTAGAAATGTATATGTTCTTTTGTTAATTCTTTTTATTTACTTTTTCATAGCCCTGTGATGTTGAAATCTTGGTTTAAATATTAGGGCATATGTAATGATTATTAATGTAATGATTCAGTATTGTTCAATGTTAGGTCACCAAATCCAGAGTGACAAATATTACTATTGATTGACTTAACAGTAGAATTCTCAACATAATAGGTGGAAAGGAGAAAATAGAAAATAGATGACTAATTATAGTAATAGGAAACATTTAAGTTTTGTGCCCAGATTAAAAGGGCTAAAGGATGTGAACAGAAATCTGTTTCTCTTGAGCTTTTAGACATTATCTATTAGGGTGCATAAAATTACAGCATAAATAAGGTATGTTTTTTTAGAATGTAAAATGGATTTATAGTTAGAGTATAAGATTTATTTTATGAAATATTGGTCATTTCAGTTGGTGCTTTTAACTAGATCTTTAGAATTTGAGGCATAGATGTAATATGAAATAGTTTAAATCCTTTTTCCCAAGTGGCCTATAAAATTAGAAAGCTCAGAACCCCCTTTCTCAGTGAAGCCTCGAGCCCTAATAGGACTGTTAGAATCTGTTCTGTACATGCGCTGCCCCACTTAGGACAACCGAGACCACCTCAAGAAAATGTTTCTGGTTGCCTGGCCTATGTGGGACCCATGCAAGTGAGAAAATTTTGGATACTTTCCACCAGTTTCTGTTAGCCAGGATCAGGGAAGATACTAAGAAAAAGAACCATAAATTTGTCTAAGGTGTCAGAAGTTATTCAGAATCTTCAGAAGGCCCCTGCAATTTCTTTAGACTATGGAAAGCTTATAGAGTTTATGCACCTCTAGACCTAGAGGTGCCAGAAGATACTAAGGCAGTCAACTTAGCCTTTACATAGCATTCAGTTCTAGAAACTAGAAAGAAAATGTATTATAAGTTTTTTTTGAAAGGGTAGAAACATCAGGTGCTAAAAAAACTAAGCATTTCGGAAGGGACATTGCTCCTCCCTCCCTCACATAACTCTGTTTGGCCCCTAAGATGGTTGGTTAGCCAAAGACGGGTAAGACTCTTGAAGGCAGGAACCTAAGACAGGTACAGTCAGAGGGGCCATGAGGAGAAGGCTTAAGACCTAACAAAGGTGAGGCTCAAACCCTCACCCCAACAATGCAGGAGACTGCTCCTTGGAAATAGTGGCCATCGTCCACTGTCCGGAGCACCAAAAGATGGGGACTCCTAGAAACTCAAGAAAAACCAAGCAGCTGATTATACTACCAATAAGGTAGCCCTAAAGCCAGTGAGGTTTTTAGGAAATTTTAGTAACTTTACAAGAACCCTTGTTGCTAAAGGTTTTTTGCAACCAATTAGAAAAAGATTTGCCAGTAGGAAAGGGAGACTAAGAATAAGAAGAAATAATTAGAAATGCCAGATTTAGAATCTATTACAGAAGGCATAATGTCCAAGTGTTTAGTCTGTGCCCAAATAAATACTAAGCAAAGTAAAGAAATTATAAAGAGAAATAGGGGAGAGAGGAACTTTCCCAGGTAAACATTTAGAAATAGATTTTACTAATGTAATTGACACCTTTTTAAGATAGGTAAAAGCTTTTCCTACTAGAAATGAGACTGCAGTAATAGTTGTTAAGAAATTGCTATATGAAATTATTACCAGATTTAGCTTGCCATTAATATTGGGTCTAATGATGGGCCTATATTTGTATCCAATATCTCACAGCTAGTAGGAAAGGCACTCAATATTAATTGGAAATTACATTGTACCTACACGCCCCAAAGTTCAGGGCAGGTAGAACCATGAATCAGATCTTAAAGGAAACTTTAACCAAATTTGTTTTGAAACTGGTGAAAAATGGCCCACCTTACTCCCCTTAGCCCTCTGTAGGGCGAGGTGCACCCCCTACAGGGAAAGATTAACTCCTTTTGAAATAATGTTTGGGAGACCTCCTCCCTTACTACCAAAACTCAGAGAAGAAATAAAAGCTGAGTTAAGTAACCACTCCTTCCTTAAGTACTTACAGGCTCTACAGATTACTCATCAGGCTGTCCAAAAGACTGTCTGAGAGGTGATTTCAGCACTGCCAGAAGATCTGGTACATCCCTTCCAGCCTGGGGACTCAGTCTGTGTAAAGAAGTACATCACCCAAGGACTGACTCCCACTTGGATGGGTCCACACACCATGATCCTGACCACTCCCACTGCTGCCAAGGTAGAAGGCATACCCGCCTGGATTCACCACAGCCGGTTGAAATGCCTGCAGTCCAGAGGAGACACCCTCATGGACAGTGGATACTAAACCCACCAACCCTTATAAGTTGAGCCTGAGAAGGACATTATGTCCTGCTCCAGCCACAAACTGGAAGCGGCTGGTCTACGCATGACTAATGCCTAAAGAAACTCACTGAGGAACCTCCTTTTAATTGGACTTTGGGGAGGGAGGGAAACTGTGGTCAAAGGAAAGCCAGAACAAGTTGTCTTAAGGGTTGATGCATGCACTGCTATGAGTCATACAGAAGGGAGATATAAGTCCCTTTGCTACAAGATAAATGAAAAATATATATGTGCTTATACTTAACCTATGAATGCTAGCTACTTAGAGGGAGGACATCTCCAAAAAGAGGTACACTTCAAAGAAAAATTAGTTATTGCCAGCTTGGTTGTCACTAAAGGTTAAGATTTTTAAAATTAAGAGTACTGACTAGAAAAGAATTGTATGGTTTTGATAATAAAAGGTATAAGGTATGAAAATACTTTTGAAAGAAAAAGGAAGAAAATAAGTTATTATGAAAGCCAGTTATTTCTAAATAGATAAGAAAGTTCATAAAAATTAAGGGTTTATTGTAAGTTGCAGAAGGTTTGTACATGTTGTAAGAAATTAATCAGTAGCATTTGTTTCTTCAGTAGACTGTATTACTGTTAATGAAAACATCAAGTCTACCTGTTAAATATGAACAAAAGGCATCACCCTGTTGCATGTTATAGAGTGATGTCCCTATTTACAGGATCTGCAGAGCACTAATACTAGCCTTAACTTTAGGCCCCTGTCTACTCAACAGCCTCATGCACCTCGTTAAAATGAGTCAAGGATTTGACTCAGGATATAAAACCAGTGGGGAATGTGAAAGGGCCTAGTGTTGTGTATGGGACCTCAGTATTGAGCATAGAGAGTTGGACATAAAGAGAAACTTTAAACTTGCTTTTGGTAGCTGCTTAGAGTAGAAAATCCCCAATAGTCTGTACAAGAAAGTTAAGCAATAGATGAAGCTTGCCTGTGGCAGTAGCTTAGAGTGAAAAATTTTTGCAAGCCCAACTAGTTAGATATCTTGACTTAAATCGTGCCTACAGAAGCAGGATATAGTTTTATGCTTTATCCTTGCAGCAATTACAGGAAGAACTGTAATCAGCTTTAGAACAAAGAATGCTTTCTACCAAAATGTCAAGAATGTTGTGCATACCTGTTGTAATAACCATGACTTTGTGGTTTATCCCCTTAAATACTGCTCTCTCCCTAGGCTCGGGGCTGTTAGCTGTTTCTCAGCTAGCAGTCGCTGGCCAGCTAATCAAGGCTTTTTAAATTTATAATCAATTTGGGCTCTGATCAATAATTATTTGCGTTTAGTCATAACATAACAACTTAATGTTTTACCCACATAGCTTTCTTGTTCCAAGGAAGCAGGGGTGTAAGTATATTAATTTTGTATACTTTCTTACAGTTAAATCTCCTTATCCTAATTCAGACTGCCATCAACTGACTTTTCTGACACTCAGATAAAAAATACACGGGAAATATACCTGGCAATGGTAAGTAAACTTCCAGTCACTCCTCTAAATTATATCTTGACTCTTTTTGTGATTAAAATAATTTGGAAAGCATTGAAACAATTTACACATAAAGGATAAAAAATCAAGCTGTTCTCATTTCTCTGCAAAACTACATCCGGCCTTAAACCAGCCAAATTCTTTTTCCTGTGTGAAGGCAAGAAGAGATAGAAATATTCAGAAAACCTAAAACTCTGATGTTGTTACCCAGGGACTCCAATTAATTTTTTTAAATGAAAATGCATGCCAATCACAAATGCAGAAAATGGAAAGTTTCAATAAAATAGTTATTTTTTAAAACCCCTGCCAGCAGCAAGTCTGAATGAACTTCAGAGTTCATCTAAAAAATTCTGAGCCCCAAACCCCCATGAAGAAGAATTTGGCTGGTTTAAGTCCAAATTTGCTTTCCAAATTATTTTAATTACAAAAAGAGTCAATTTTTAAAAAATTAAATGCAAATGTAAAAAAAAATGATCAGTATTGATTTATGGAAGATTATATAAAAGAATAACAATCATTTAAAACAGCAGCCATTCCTACAGACACTGACAGGGGTGTGAGTACGGGAATCTGACCACCTGGTACTCACCCAGGTGTCCCTTCCCTACCACATTGGTCCCAGTGAATTCTCTTGTTCTAGAACATGGAGGCCTTCCATAGATCTAGAGACAGGTAGACACAATCCATTCTGAGCCCCAAACCCCCATGAAACACGAGCCTTGAGGAACCCATAGTGGCACCCCTGGATGTGGGTGACCCATGGGGGGCTGTGTGGACACCAGGGGCCCTTTCAGGGCCCACCAGTTCCTCTCATGGGAGGAATGTGCTTCCTTTGAACAGCATCTGGCTGTGGGTGGCCCTTAAATATTGGCTTGGCTATAAAAAAGAGGGTTTATCACCCTGTGCTTCCATTTTTCATCTTCTACAAGAGGCTGTAAGAACTCACAAACATGTAAACTCTTGGAAATCCAGAAGATTAGCAGTCCCCCAGTCAAGCCATGAGAGGATTTGGAGCACAGAGAAAACAGCATGGCAATCACATTACACACTTGGGTGACACATGCATTGGAACGGCTGACTTCCTTCCCAACGAAGGGCATCTTCCATGCAGATTATAACCTTATTCAACCAGCCCTTGTCCATTGCCATAGCTTTGTAACAGCCTTTTTTTAAAAAAAATGTGATTGTTTTCAGAGAGAAAAGCATCTACTTGTAGTTTCTCTTATTTATGCATTCATTGGTTGATTCTTGTATGCGCCCTAACTGGGGATCAAACCTTCAATCTTGATGTAGTGGGGCAACACTCTAATTACCTGAGCTACCCAGCCAGGGCTGTAATAAAATCAGAGCATGGAATGCCTCTAGCTTTGTCGTTTTTCTCCAGATCACTTAAGCCAGTTGGGGTCTTTTGTGGTTCCCATATGGCTTTTAGAATTGACTCTCCTAATTTTATAAAAGTACCATTGTGATTTTGATAGGGATGCATGACTGTGGATAACTTTGGGCAGTATGGACATTTTAATAAGTTTTCCAATCCGTTCCAGTTACTTGGATCTTTTATTTTTAGTTTTTATTTATGTATTGAGAGAAAGATAGAGAGAGAGAGAAGGGGGGAGGAGCAGGAAGCATCAACTCCCATATGTGCCTTGACCAGGCAAGCCCAGGGTTTTGAACCGGCAACCTCAGTGTTCCAGGTCAACACTTTATCCGCTGTGCCACCACAGGTCAGACACTTGGATCTTTTTAAATTCATTAATCTTTTGTACTTTTCAGTGTACAGGTCTTTTACCTCTTTGGTTAAATTAATTCTTAACCATTTTATTGTTTTTGATGCTATTGTAAATGAGATTGTTTTCTTAATTTCCTCTTCAGAAGATTCATTGTTAGTATATGAAAGTGCAGCTGATTCTTGTGTTGATTTTTTATACCATGACCTTACAGAATTTATTAGTTCTAACAATTTTTTTATGGAATCTTTGGTTTTTCTACATATAGGATCATGCCATCTGCAAACACAGATTACTTTTCTTTCTCTCCAATTTGGGAGCATTCTTTTGACAAATATCCCTGAAATTCTAACATCATTTTTCCTGAATGTCTTTCCAATGATTTTGCTGATTTTAGAGTAACTTGTTCATTTTCTTACAGACGTGAAGGTACTCTTTATATTAAATAAAAACCCCAAAACATTTTTATTAAAAATTTTTTTTTAGGTGAGAGGAGGGGAGATAGTGAGGAAGACTACCTACCACATGTACCCTGATTCACCAGGCAAACCCATTTAGGGCCAATGCTTGGGTACCAAGCTATTTTTAGTACCTGAGGCTGATTGAGCTATGCTCAGTGCCCAGGGCTATACTCATACCAACCGATCCACTGGCTGCCGGAGGGATAGAGGGTGAGAAAGGGGAAAGGAAAAGGGGAGAAGCAGATGGTCACTTCTCATGTGTGCCCTGAACAGAAATTGAACCCGGGACGTCCATACACCAGGCCAACACTCTATCCAGTGAGCCAACCAGTCAGGGCCACTTTTATCTTACATACAGCAAATATCTTTCATCTAATGCTTTGTATTTTGATTTTATTTGTGGCACTTTTTGTTGTGTAGAGCTCTGTATTTTCATCAGTTTATTCAACTTCTATGAGCTTCAGAGTGTCTGCCATTCTTAAAAATGATTTTACCATATACAAAAAAAATGCTTTCTTCTACTAATTATTTCTCTTTATACTGATACCTTTGGTCAACACTGAATTTATTTTGATGTATTAGGGATGTAGGTCCAAGTTTAAATTCAAATCACAAAACTCTTCAGGAGTTCATGGGAAATTTCCGGTCTACACTGTGTCTATGCCAGTTGCATTTGGAACCGTTATCAAAGGCTCGGAGGCAGCGAAATGCAAGTTTTCTGCTATGGGCCCAGAATCAGGGATGATCGTGTAAATGTGGAAGGATGTGCAGGGACTGAATATGCGTCCCCCAAACTTCATGTGCTGACACTGTAATTTCCAAGATAATAGTTTCTGAGGTGGGGCCTTTGGGAGGTGATGAGGTCATGAGGGTGGTGGCCCCACAAATGGAATCACTGCCCTGTGAAAGGAATCCCAGGGCCAACTGGCTCTTTCCACCATGTGGGGACACAGTAAGAAGTCTGCAGTCTGCAGCCAGACCCTCACCAGGCAGCATCCTCATCTCCAGCCTCCAGAACTGTAAGCAGTAAGTTCCTATTGGTTATAAGCCCGCAGTCTATATTTTGTTATAGCAGCCCAAGCAGACTGAGATGGGGGAGCTCAGTGTTTAATTCCATGGTGGTTTCCATAGTGCAGAAACAATGCCCCCCCCAACATGTCAACAAGCACCTACTATGTTGCATGGCCTTGATCCAGAGATGGAGTTAATATTTTTATCTGGAAATGGATCACAAACTCCTGAAGGCAGACTCACGATGCAATGCACACAGCACCATGTACAGACACATCAGGAGACCCGGGATACTTCCACATAAGTGGTCAGATGCAGAGGGCAGCCTTCAAACCTGACCAGCTAGCTGTCAGTCAGCTAACCAACTTGCTCTGGGGGCCAGGTCAAAGAAGAATTTTTTTCTCATGTTTATATTGGGAAACAATCTCGGACTAGCAGGCAGCAAGCACTTTTCTGACTGCACTTTGAAATATCTGGGGAATTTGTCCTGTTATTAGCAGAAAGAGTTTTAGGGTTTAAATTTTTCATCAGAACCTAGCAAAATGAGGGGAAAGAGGAGTCTTTTTTTGGTCACAAAGCCCCTGAGCACAGGGCCCCAGCAAGAGCTCATCAGGGTCACTGCTGATGGCAAGGCCGGGGACTGTGCCCCTCTTACAGACAACCCACAAGTGTGAGACATTATAAATGAGAGGCAAGGGGAAATGCTGGGCATCTGGACAAGTCTAAGAAAAACCCGCAGCCTCTGACACACTGTTCTCCCTGGGGCATCTTCCTGAGCACAGGGTCAGCCCTTGGGGGTGGGGGTGGGGCGGCATGACGGGAGGGTGAGGAGTGGCAGATCCCAAACTTGGGGTTTCTATTTGAATTCGGAGTCAAAGTTCTCACCCTTTGCTCTTGCCTGGCTCATGAAGTGACCAAATCAGATTCATGGTCACCATATCAGAAGGTCAGTTGTGTACTTTCTGAGTTGCTTTTTATTCCCAAGGTGAGGTCTTCTTTCCAATCACAATGCAAACAATCCGTCAGAATATATCCAGCCATCAGTTCTGACTGCCATCCAGAGTGTAAGCATCATCAATCACATCATGTCACAAAGACCACTGCTCAAGTGTAATTCTATTTCTTCCTGAGAAAACCCAACACATACTTGTTGAATATATAGAAAGGTGTCCTTTCTGAGGCACAGGAGCAGTGGGCTGGCAAATGAAAAGCATCAGCGGTGGCCCTGAACTCTGAGCAACCCACTTCCCGTCTCCCAGAGGGAAAGCTAGAGTGCACTGGGGCCCCAATCACCGCAAGAGCATTTCTAATGGCGTGTTCATTATGAACCCTTAATTAAACCTGTAACATTAACTTTTAATTAGAGGAGCACACTGAGGTTCCAGCTGCTTGGGCATCTGTGTGAACACATTTTCTGAGTAATTAAAACCTAGGCTTCCTTTTTGAGGACACATGAATCTGAGTGCTGCCTAATGAACAGATGGGCCAGGACAGTCCTGACTGCGTGCCAGCTTCCGGGGGACCAGGAACCTCCTGTGTCTGCAAGAGCTGCTTTCTGCCTTGGAGCTGGGAGCTGTTCTCAGTGGGGCTGGTCATTTGCAGTTTTCTAAACAAAGTCACCTTCTGTCTGGGGCTGACTGTGCTTGTGCCCCTCCCTGCAACATTTGCATCCTGATGAAACTTAAAATTACCACCAAGGAGGGAAATACGTCACAGAGGATGCCTGGGTGTTCAGGACAGGTGTGGATGGGAAATGCCATGGTGCTCACCAGTGAGCCCGTGTCTTCCTCAGGGGCAGGGGGTGCAGAGACAACCACTGAAGGCACAGTGTATGTCTCAGTGCCCCTGCCAGCCCTGAACCTGACTCCTGACTCACAGGTGCTAGAGGGCTCTGGCCAGTTAGCTCACAGGTGCTCCCTCTTTGGGCCCCTTTATGTCCTTGCTTTGTCTTTTCTCAGGTCCATGCTTTCTCTTAGAACTGGAATGAGGGTACTGGTATCAGAAGGAAGCTCTTGGCGAAACACTCGCCGTGCTTTCCATCTGCATCTGCATGAACTTCTGCAGCATCAGCTGGGGACTAGTCAGTGAGAAGGCGATAGACAGTTGAACCAATTATAACTGCTCTCTCTGTTGTTTGGCACCCAGCTGCCCTTTTTCGAAAAATGAATGCAACGTTTGGTCTGAGAGCCACAGGGCTGCTCACAGGGACTAAGGTGGGCCCCCCCGAGTGTCAACAGGAGAACCTGTGCTGGCTTCTGTCAGGTCTCCTCTAGAGAACAGAGGCAGGAAGGCAGCAGAGACGTGTGAGGCCTGGGTCACCCAGGGCAGCCACACAAAATGCATTCCAGAACCCCGTCATCTGTGAACTTCCAGTTCTCTAGAACCAAACGAGGC
Source organism: Rhynchonycteris naso (assembly GCA_037038555.1). Lineage (NCBI taxonomy): Eukaryota > Metazoa > Chordata > Mammalia > Chiroptera > Emballonuridae > Rhynchonycteris > Rhynchonycteris naso. The sequence continues at coordinate 111,216,791 of CM073001.1, forward strand.
CAATGGGCTGGTTCTAAGGCCCCAGGTTCCTCTCTTCCTGGCGGTTGGGAGCCTAAGCAGGATGTGGGTGCACATCTATCTGTACCCGGACGGAGGAGAGGCAGAGGCAGCAGGGCCTTCAGCTCCAGACAGGAGAACGGGTTCCCTGCTGCCCCTCTGGAGACTGACAATGTCTCAGGTAACCCCAAAGAACGCAGTCCATGAGGCCAGTATGGAGAAGGGGCTGAGACAGGATGGTGAAGGGGACCTTTACAGACACTCACCTCTCACAATGTGGGGGACCCAGCACAGGCGGCTTGGGGCCTTGGGGTTTCATGGACAGCTTGCCTGCTGCTTTCCTTGCCAGCCACTGACCTGAGAGCAGGTCCAAACATCACCCCTTTGCTGCGGACCTCCTGAGTAAACGGCTGCCACTGTGATAAACATCAGGCATCCCCACTGCTGTGGGGTTTTTCCTGCTTCCAGCAAATATTTATAGGACTGATCCTCTAGGTAACACAATGTTGCCATTTACAACACCATTATTCTGCCCTCACACAGGGACCAGCCTTCCAAAGTAGACCTTGGTACATCCAGGTTTTTCATGGTTTACTCCAGAATAATGCTTGGTTCTGGAAACACGAAAGCCAGAGATTTCACTGAAGTTTCCTTTATCCTTCTTTTATTAAAAGCAAAATAAATGTTTTGTCATTTTTTAAAAATTCATTTTAGAGAGGAGACACAGAGTGAGAGAGAGAGAGAGAGAGAGAGAGAGAGAGAGAAAGGGGGGAGGAGCTGGAAGCATCAACTCCCATATGTGCCTTGACCAGACCAGTGCAGGGTTTTGAACTGGCGACCTCAGTGTTCCCAGGTCGACGCTTTATCCACTGCGCCACCACAGGTCAGGCTGTTTTGTCATTTTAAAAGATGAATTCAGGTTAATGAACTGAGAAATGTGGCTAAGCCATGAAATGGGGTATCTACCCTTGTTAGGGACTAGGACCAGCTCTTTAGCGCCGAGTGCTGTAAAGAATTATGGAACCATAAACATAAGCCTCAGTAGTATATAAGGAACCCTCCACAACCCAGCAACAAAAGCCAACAACCCAATTCAAAATGGATTTCCTAAGCTTCATGTTTTCTAGGTGCAAACACCTGTGTGCAGCCCTTGAGACTCCTGGGTAGGGATGCCCTGCAGGGTTCCCAGACCCAACATACCTGTGTGACTCACAGGAAACTCACAAGGAAAAGCCACAGAGTGGACACAGATGTGCCTTTGTGAGTAGTCTACCTGTTCTGGGTCTGGTGTCCTAATCAGTGAGAAATGTTGCACTTTTTCCTGTTTCCTATCTCACTAATTTCTGAAGACAGCTTGTCACCAACACTGTGGAGGAACAGGGTTCATGGCTGAAGGCCCTGTAGGCAGGGCCGAGCACGGAGAGTGGGCTAACTATACAGGAACAATGCTCCTGGCTTCAGGTCTACTTGGCAGTGTGTCATGAAATGCACTTGAAATTTTAGCACAAAGAAAGCTGTCACCTCAAAAGGCAGGATTAGGGGAGCCATGCGGGCCACTGGCCCTCTAAAGCACTCCTCACTCACCACATCTTCCTGCTGCACACCTACCTGGCACCTCGGAAGAGAATGGCTGCAGCCCGCTGGCATGTCACACAGGCCCCCATCTGTAACTGGAACTGAGGACATACTGGTGTCAAATGAGTCGCTACAGGAAATCTTGCTGTCACTGTGGCCTGGGCATCGCTTAGGTGGCTTGCTGAGACTAAATACCTACATGTCTGAGCAGTTTCAGGGGCCGATGGCCAAGCAAATTCCCTCCCGGTAACAAATGAGCCAAACAGGAGGACACACAGCGGAGCTGTGGTGGACAATGCCTGAGACTTCACAGGCATCACCCAGAGACATGCAAAGAAAAAGAAGGACAAATATAATCCGAACTTAACTACATTGGAATCAGAAGTGAAAAACCTACAACTAATGTCTACCTGGAAACATTCTAGATCTAGACCAATTATTGGGCTGGTGACAAGTGAGAGAAAAGAGTAAGGCTAACGCACAGGCTCACAGAGACAAGTGCACTCCCCTCTCCTTTGTTGTGGTGTGAGCCTGAGCATTAATGACAGTGCAGGATTAATGTAAGCCAGTTCCAGTCACTGCTTGACAAAGACCAGCTGAGCGTCTACTGTGTACCAGGCACTGTAGCAGGTGCTTGCATTCAATGACCAACAGACAGGAAAAAGCCTCTGTTTTAAATGAGTCCTGTCTCTATGTCATTTCAGGCATAACTAAGAGAATGGTTCACTAAAATACATTTTCATGGTGGGCTTTTTAAAATCTAGTAATAAATAAATGGATAATATTTTAAAGCTGTTCTAAAAATAAGTAGAAATATTCTCAGAAAAGAGTGCAGTGGATGTGATTGTATTTCCTTTGCAGTTCAGGATACACTAAAAATGTTTTCATTCAAAAACAGTAATTTATTTACTGGGAATGTTGACGTGACACTGTAAAATAGAGTATGTACAGAATATATGTATCCTATCTACACAACAGACATGCACACGGTGTGCCAGCCCCCACTCTGTGACGACATCCCTCATAGCTGGGTCCCTCACAGCATGTCCTCCCCTCAACGCCCAGCTGTTTGTCCCCCTAAAGTGCTTCCTGCAGAAGCAGCTGCAGCTTCCTCTGCTCATCCTCCACTGGGGTTGCCCACTCCCTCTTCAAGTATTGGACGTCCAAGGAGCCGGAGGCTCTGGCCAGTACCAGGGCCAGGAAGCTGCTGCTGGTCTTCTCTAGTTCACCCACGACCGTCATGGTCACCAGTCTGAAAGTGAGAAGGACATGCTAGCTGATGATGAGGATGAGTCTCTCAAATAACCCACCTTCCATGGGACAAATGCTAGGTATATACATTATTTTAATATTCACTTCAGGAAGTCAAGATGGAAGTCAGAACAGAATAAATGCATAAAAATCTGTACAAACTGTTTTGAAACTTATTTCTGAATTAGAGGTCTGTTGAACTGACCACTTGTGACTCACAGATAAGGACGAAGGATGGGCTTCCCAGACGGGCCACTTGCAGACCTGGGTCTGCAGGCCAGCCCAGTGCCGAGTGCCACACCTACCCCGCGAGAAACCTGGAGCCACCTTACAGCCCGACCGTGCTGTGTCCCCTCACCTTCCCCATTTCCCTGTCCAGGCCCTGCTAAGGCAGTCTGGTCCCATAACCTGGGCCCTGGCTGGGGGAACTCACAGCGTTGTGGGGGAGGGGCAGGTGAGACTTCAGCCCTCCTGAGACCACAAATGAGCAAATCTTGAAAAGTTAGAAGTTGTGAGAATTTTCACCAGGACCTGGATGCTTAACACTGCCGTTCAGATACAGTGTAAATGCAGGTAGAGTCTGATTGCCACACTGCAGAAAGGAGAGGAAAGGGGACCGGGATTCATGCTTGGAGCACAAGGAGAACACACCCTGTCACTAAACTCTGTAGATGTAAAAACCCATCAAAATTGGTGCAGAAACACCAGTAGTATTACCATGGCCAATTTAAAAGGTGCTTTGGGTTTGTGAACTGAACAGGATCCAAGCAAAGAGTGTAGAAAAGAGACAACACGGGGCTGGACACTGGCTTCCACTCTCTGCTCTGCTGCTGACCGCCCCAGGCCTTTTAACTTAACTCCAAAAGTGACAAATTCTTCCTCCTAAACTCCTGCCTTTTGCACTCTATTAATTTCAAAAGTAATTGAACACTTTCTGCAGACATTACTTCTTTAACTTAAGTGCTGCTGCTTACTGCTGAAGCAGGTGGTGTCTAGGAGAAAGTTATAGATCACTCTGCCTTTTCTCCTCCTCTGCAGAGCTGCTTCCTGCCACGTGGCTTCAGCTCAGCTGCCTCTGCTGGGATCCTGACACCATGAGCTTGACACCCCCCCCCAGCACAGTGACAGCACTGGAGGGCCTGCCTGTCCCTGAGACCCCATCTCCCAAGTCCTTGCCCAAGCGCCCCCTTCTCAACCAAACCTTCCTTCCCGGCCCAGGAAAGGTCCAGAATCCATCTGGGCCACACTTGGGATGCTGCCCCCTCCTTACTCCCCATCACACTGTGGAACCTGCCGTTTTATTATATTTTGTAAACACCCATCTCACCCCATAAGGACGTGAGCCCCACTGACTGGTCCACTAGGCTCCCTGGTACCGGGAGCCGTGCCAAGCACAGCGTGGGTGGGTGCTCAATATTTGTTTTAGGAAATAACTGACAAATGCTTTAGAATAACCTGCATGTATATTATGTGTTCATATGTGAATTACAATCTGGATTTTGAGGCTATATATTTTTTCATAATCAGAATAATGTATATACCTAATACTTATACTAAGGAAATGTAATTCTCATTTCTTTTCAGATCTTATCAGTATGTCCCTAACATTCTGTCAAATGATTTTTAGTTTGATCACTTTTCCAGATGGGTGGTTCCCCCACCCCCCCCAGGTTATTAAAGCCTTCGCAGTTGGGGAATTACTGACAAGAAATACAAAATCTCAAGAAAACAGGTGAACAGACAGAATGGGTCAGGAGAGAACCCTTCACAGAGAGAGCTTTTATACTTCAAGTTTTTTAAACTTCAAGTTTCAATTCCTAAAACAAGACAGGACTTGTTGACAGTGTGCCAGTAGCCACCCCATGTCCTATCTTTACCCAAATCCACACAGATGCCACACAGCTGGTGTGGCTGGGACCTCATTCTGGGGCAAAGGAACACATGGACATGAAATAATGTGAATTACAATTCCCAGGTAATGGCCTGTTTTAGAAATTAGACAGAGCACTTTGTACTCCACCCAGGTGCACACTGAGGCTATGAGACCAGCCAGTGAACATAACTAAAAAGGTCACAAATTTCTCTTTATTGGAGGACAATGATGGGAAAATAGCACTGTGTGAATTCTTTAATCCGTAGATTATTCTGGACTATACTGAAATAAGCATACTTTAAAGTGGTTTTTAAAGTATTACTTAAATGTATAAATATAAAACTAATACTTAAATTGAAATATAAGTAACCACATTTAAAGTAGCAGCCCTGTGCATAAATTAAAAGCCCAATAGCGGTGCTTCTGCGAGAACGACCTGTGACGGGTCATCACGGGTTTCACCAGACTTACTTGTCTGGAGAGATGAGTTGCTTGGCAATGGGACCAAGATCACTTTCCAGAAGGTCCCAGATGTAAATGTAAGAAGTGTCATCCTGGACGAAAAACACAGCAGGCCTTGTTGGGGACCACTGCAGGCCAGTGATGGCATGGCCCTCGGTGCTGTGTCCCCACTGCCGGAGAGGCCACTCAGATGTCAGCTGGTGAAGCCTGATGCTCCCGTCACAACAGCCAGCCTGGGGGGTGGGGGGGTGGGGAGTACAGGACTGTGGATCATGGTTCTTTTTTACCCAATCTTAGCAGCCAGGAAAAAATTTCAGAACATTAGCTTTTTTTAGTTTGTACAGCAAAAAGATTTAATCTATTTTCTCTTTTCTAAGCATAAAATTCTAACATTAACTCTGTACTGACAAACTACAAAGGTGAGCATTCACCCTGGGTATGCTGGTACTTCTGCACCCCTTCACCTTCCCAACACGGCTAAGTCGACGAATTCAGGGAATGCATGGATCGGTGTTTATTTTTAGCAAAGCTGATCCTTGCTGATTCAAGCATAGGGCATTAACATTGGCTTCATGAAAATAAGCTACCTTTCTCCAAAATATTATATACGTTTGCACCAATAATATAGTTATATATCTATCACGCTGGGTTGAAATTTTCATAAAACAAAATTTAGCTGGTTTACTAAAAGACAAGATTTTTAGCTAAAAAGAGAAGCGTTCACCTCCTTTTTACTCAAAATATTTAGTCCGTCACATAAAGCGGAGGCCCGAGCCCACAATCGCAAAAGGCTTTGTGTCCTAGAGAATGGACCAATGAACAGATGTGTCAAGGGCGACAGGCCAGGCTTCCCAGCTGGCCCTGAACGGAATGTGGGCAGAGCGCCAGCCGTGGTTGCTGTGTGTCCTGCATAGTGAGCCCTTCTCACTGCCCAAATCTTGGTCTCCATGTGATTTTCCTTAACAGTGGCCACGACTCCTTGGAAAAATGGTTGGTCCTCGGGTTTATTATACCAAAAGCAAAGAAGAGCTTACAGAATGATATCAGAAGGACACAAGACCAGTTCCAAGGATGCTCCAGAACAATCTAAGCAGCAGAACAGAGGCAGGAAATGACTGTAAGTCACTAAGGACAGTAAGAAACCATGTGTCCACACTTATATAATACATACATGCCTCCAAATATGCCTAATACACACCTAATATATATACCTATATCCATTCCTATGGAGATGGAGGCAAGTGAGGATGTGAGGATAGCAGACAGTTAACTACTAAACATGGAATTACAATGGGATAGAAAGCCACCACCAACAATCACCCTGACAACAGATGCTGGCAAGGATCATGAATGAATGCAAGTCAGGATAAAAGCAGGTGAGGATGAATGCAAGCGAGGATGTGAGGATGCAGGTGAGGATGGAGGCAGGAAGATATGAGGATGCAGGCGAGGATGCGAGGATGAAGGTGAAGATGGAGGCAGGTCAGAATGGAGGCAGGTGAGGATGTGAGGATGCAGGTGAGGATGTGAGGATGCAGGTGAAGATGGAGGCAGGTGAGGATGGAGGGAGGTGAGGATGTGAGGATGCAGGTGAAGATGGAGGCAGGTGAGGATGGAGGCAGGTGAGGATGGAGGCAAGTGAGGATGTGAGGATGCAGGTGATGCAGGTGAGGATGGAGGGAGGTGAGGATATGAGGATGCAGGTGAAGAGGGAGGCAGGTAAGGATGTGAGGATGCAGGTGAGGATGGAGGCAAGTGAGGATGGAGGCAAGTGAGGATGTGAGGATGCCAGTGAGAATGTGAGGATGCCAGTGAGAATGTGAGGATGCAGGTGAGGATGTGAGGATGAATGCAGGTGAGGATGTGAAGATGCAGGTGAGGACATGAGGATGTGAGGATGCAAGTGAAGATGGGAGGATTCAGGTGAGGATGTGGGGTGGGAAGACCCTCACATAGTATCCATTTGTCTTCCTCCACACAGGATGCTCATGAATCAGAAAGACAGTGGCCTCTCAGTGCTAGTTTTCTACCTTATCCAGGGAACTGGCAGAAGGGTGAGGATGCAACACCAGAACCTAACCATGAAGAAACATCACACAAACTCAGAGTGAGGAGCCCTCTATGCCCTTCAAAGATGTCAAGGTCATGAGAGGAGATGCATGGTCTGGGAGGTAATTTTGCTTATAAAGGACATTACTGGGATGACTGTGACATTTCGGTCACATCTACAGCTCAGGTGATGGGATGCACTGGCACGAACTGCCTGACTACAGAGGGACCATGGCTACTGGAGAAACCAGCACTGAACTACATAGGGATGGGAATCACATCTGCAACTTCTGAGATGGCTGCAGGACATCAGTCCACATACAGAGGAGGACGACAGAGCCGTGGTGGCAAGTGTGTGACGTGCAGGGCACCTAAATGAAGGGCAGGGAGGGATCCTCTTTGCTGTTCTTGTAACTTCTCTATAGGACTGAAAAATACCAAAATAAAACTTTAAGATCTACAGTAGCCACATAATGACCCACACAGATGGGACCTGCCGACAACCACATGGCGAGATGTGCACAGACCCCAAGGGACCGAGGCACTAGTAAATGATCAACTCTAAAGTACAATCCATCACTGCAAGTGTTTTGCTGCCCAAATAAAACTGGTGCTTTAGGCCCTGACAGGGTGGTTCAGTAGATAAAGCATTGTCCCAGTGCACTTGGTAGCAGGTTCAATCCCCAGTCAGGACACATATGAGAAGCAACCAATGAGTGCACAACTAGATGAAACAACTAAGTGGAATAACAAGTTGATACTTCTCTTGCTCTCTCAATCAATGGAAAAATTAAACAACAACAAAAAACACAACCCCACCCCCCAAAAAAACTGGTGTTTTAAAAAACAGATTTTCTTACCAAAAATATTGGTTCTCCAAATGGTGAAAAGTCAACCACATTCACCTTTACTGGTCTCATGCCATGCTGTGTAGGCTTGAAGAATCTGGGAGATGCTCTCAAATCCTGTCTGGTGCCATGACTTATAAGACCCTGGTAATAAAAAGATCACAGTCACTAAAGCAAAGAATTAGGTACAAGGTTGGAGAAAACTAGTATTCTTGAAACAATTTAAACAACATTGTAAAAGCAAACAGTAAATTCATCTTTAATGATGATGTTCATGCAGAAACTTGAGGAAAGAAGAATAAGCCCCAGGATGAATCAGAACGCTCCTTACCACGTTGGTGCCGACAATAAAGTGATTAGGATCTGAAGGCAGAAATTTCACATTCAGTGTTTGTGTGGTCCCCCAAAGGTCATCACCTCTACAGGCAAGGCTGGAAAAAAGCAATGATGAGGAGATGGAGCATTCTGAAACTAAAAGGGTGACGAGGACACAGAACACTCATCAAGTGTCATTAGGTATGTAATTGGCCATCTCACGTTCCCTGTGATTCTTGACCACTGTTCTCTGTATCCGTTTCTGTGCTTTGGATAATTCCTTCAGCTACGTCTAATCTGCTATTTAACATTGACTAACTTGAAATTTCACAGATAACAGCTTCACTTCTAGGACTATCTGTCAGATTGTCTATCTCACATTCTCTGCACACAACTCCCACACCCTGTGCCACGTGATGTCACCTCAAGCAAGCAGTTTCTGTCATTTTTCTTTGTTGACTGCTTCGTGTGGGAGCCCTGAGAGCCCAGCATGGGGTGGGGGCACCGGTCTGGAACTGCGATGCCAACTTCTCAGCTTGCTGATCCTGAGATTGGGATTTTGTCTTCCCCCTCCCCCGTATCCTGGGCTGGGAGGGGGGCTTTCTGGGTTTCTCTCTCACTGAAGGGACTACAAAACCCAGGTCTGCCTGGAGGTGGCGCAGTGCAGAGTGTTGAACTAGGATGTGGAGGACCCAGGTTCAAGACCCCGAGGTTGCCAGTTTGAGCAAGGACTCATCTGGCTTGAGCCAAAAAAGCTCACCAGCTTGGACTCAAGGTCGCTGGCTTGAGCAAGGGGTTACTTGGTCTGCTGAAGGCACGTGGTCAAGGCACATATGAGAAAGAAATCAATGAACAACTAAGGTGTTGCAACGAAAAACTGATGGTTGATGCTTCTCATCTCTCTCCGTTCCTGTGTGTGTGTCTCTATCTATCCCTCTCTCTGTCCCTGTTAAAAAAACCCAAAAAACCGAGGCCCTGCCTCAAGTAAGCCCGGATCCTCACTGTCCTGCGTGGGCTGCAGCCCGCACTCACAAAAGCTGCTGCTGGCTTCAACCCCGCCCTTAACCTGACGCTAAGTTTCCAGTCACCCACAACCCCTACTTTGCTTGCTGTTTTTACCTGACCCAGTGCACGTATGTGCAAAGGAGAGGCCATGGGCTGAGTAGAGCCAGGAACCTGGCCACTCCCAATTCTCACACCCACACTCAGGACTGCAAATGTCACTTGTCAGCTCAGGACAGCCTGCTGTCACCTCCAAAAGCATAGCTGAGCCCACCCCAGACAGTCTGTATCCTTCCCTCCCACCACTCATCTGTCTGTTGCACCCAGAAACTGAGACCGATGCCTGGGAGAGGACAGGTCCTCCCTCTTGCCGTTCAAAGAAACACTTGGTCTACTCTGCCCTTTAACTGAAAGGCACCCTCACACTCACAACAGCTGCCCTGGTTCAAACCTGACCTTCCACATGATCCCTACAACAGTCTCTGCATGGTCTCCTGACTCCAGTCCCCTCCCTCTGCTTCCACTCTAAGTCCTGAATGGCTCCCTAATGCCATCAAGAGAACTTTCGAAACCCTAAGCACAGCAAACACTCCTAGGGTCTGGCTACTCACTCATCCCCCTTTCTCGACAATAAACCTCCAGGCACTGTCCTAAATGTACTGTGTTTCTTCACACCTCTGGGTCTCCACGCACTGTGCCCTCTGACCAGAGCCCTGTCCTGGTCGGACTCCCATCACAAGGGTCACTCCATCCTCCACTGGTCGTCCCTGAGCTTATACAAGCCACGTGCACTCCCCACAGAGCGATTCATGCATGAGCCACACCCACAGTGGACGTGGAGATGGGCTACCACCCAGGGTCACCCTGCTCAGACTCCCAAGGTCAGTGACTAATGGGCAAGGGCATAGGGCCACAGGGATGTGGTCTGTGAGACAGTCACCTCCTCCTCACGGCCACATTTGTGCCTCTCTCCCTTTTAGGTACAGGTCCCAAGGGACCACCGTGAAGATTCCTCCCACTGAGCTCTACCCTCTGACACATAGGGAGCTCACCTGCAGTAGTTACTGTGACCACTGGTCTGTGTCGTTAAAGGAGCCCCGGGGACGCCAACTGCATGAAGGACAAGGGTCTGTGACAAGCCCAGGGATCACCTGTGGTTGGATCTTAACTCATGAGATAACTTTCTTCAACATAAGTAATGCCCTGTGTTAGTTACACTTAAATCAATCAATGGCGATTTACTGTCTGGACACCTGTTCACTAACAGGGCCAGAGGTGGATTTAAGGGCGGGCGCACTGGGCACACGCCCTGGGCCCCGACATCTGAAGGGCCCCACAAAACCCCAAGTTTGGTTTCATATATGCAATTTTAATGCTAATAGTACATAATATTTTTTATTTATTTAAAAATACAGTTAATATATGTATTTTTATTTTCCCTATCTCTCTCTCTTTTTTTTAAGGGCCAGGGCCTCAACCGACCGTAATCCACCTCTGAATAGGGCCCACAGGTATTCTGTCTGATGACAAGGATTCAGGCTGATGTTGACATTTTTCAAGGGTGAATTGCATGCTGATAGGTGGCCCCTGACTGCAGTAAATGACAATAAAAGGTTTCTTCCAGAAATAAATTAACATGAACATAAACACCACAAACAGTATTTGCATGTTTGGTAAGGACTTTTACATCATATTAACTTATATGAGTAAAAGCAGAAATCTGAACTTCTGTACTAAACTTTCATGTCAATGCTTCTGGTTCTACTTTAACTGCATGGTTGTATTAACACTAGATGAAAAACAGTCAAATAGTACCAATTTATAAGATAGAAACAATTTTAATAAAAGGAAAGCAGTTAGCTCCATACGTGGCAACTGCATTTTCATACTGACTCATTAATTATCAAGTATTCAGCCACTACCCGACGTCACCTCGATCTGTAGGACAGGCCTCTGTGACCTAGGGGGATGCTTCCACTCGGGTAGTCCAGTCTTACCTGTCACCCAGCTGAATCACAGCACTGTGTACCAATTTTATCCTCCCTCCAGGTATTAACCCTAAAAAGAAACGAGGAATAAATGCACCCCTAATACAAGCCGAGCCCAGTCCTGCTACAGTCGCCTGCAGTCACATCTCATGGCTCTAACACCTGTGTTAGGGAACAAATCAGAAGGCAGATGGATGAGACCTTGGCACTGCTGCCATCAAAGGTGAGTAGCAGGCCCCCACTTTCCCAGCATGCTGTTCACCTGGAGGCCCCGACGTCCCCTCCTCTGAGGTGCCACTCCTGACCTGGGCCTGTGTCCTTGACAAGCACCCCTTCTGACCTCGCAGTGACATGTGCCCTCAGATCACCCTCCCTGTCCACTCTCGCTTGTTTCCTGACACCTGGGACGGGACCAGGTTGTTCAGAGAACATTAGTCAGTCAGCCTAGTTCTAACCGCACTGAGTTCTCTGACCAGCTACTTGTCTAATGCACCCACCACGACAGTGCCTGAAACCCCCAGATGTCCCCAACGTACAACTAAGGGGACACAGACACAGGTAACCCCCCACACCTCTGAACATACTCAGCCGGAACATGACTTCACCACGGTGACGGAGGTGCTCGTTCAGTGGCCGGTAAGGTTACAAAATATATTATTTTAATGCTCATTTTTCAGGTAGCTACTTTTCAAAGCAGTTAATGGTATCTCTATATTTAGTCCATTCATTTCAGCAAATATTTACTGAAACCAGTTTTTTAACTTAAGAGTTACCTAAATCACTTATTGAACCTGCAACATCTGCCTTTGGTAATTCAACAGCCACCTAAAAACAGAATATTGAGAATGAATATTAATACATTTTATAATTATGAAACAATCTAAACACTCTAAGCAAAGCACAGGGCTAATCAAGGCCACAATCTGTTAGGTGCCAATTGCTCCAGGAAAGAGCGTGACCACAAACTCAGAACTAAGGTCTCAGTACTGAAAACCCCTCCTCTTTGCCAGTTGTCCCTCCCTGACTGTTGGTGGCCGGCACCTTGGGGCATCTGTGAGCCCTTGAACCTCGCTCCCTGTCCAGCCCTATCACTGGTCCACATTTAGCCCCGTCCTCAAGGACCCTGCTGGCTCCTTAGACACCCACCCTGCTTTAACGTCCCATCACATCCCCTGCAAGCAGAGCAGTCTCCACCAGAAGCCCGCCCGCCCCCAGAGCCCGTGAATGCAGAGATGCTGTGCCTGCATGTCCCACTCACCCACAAGTTCAGAACCCCACTCTCATCCAAGGATGCCATGTGGAATGACAAACCCGGCATTTCTAACAACAGAAACAGGGAAGAAATGGCTGGTGAGTGAGGAATGCACGGCTCACTACCTGAGCTACAAGGTTTACGGTGGTGCAGGGTCACCCACCTTCTTGAGTAGAAAAGGGGGAGAGCACAAAACTCTTTCTATAGCTGGAAGCTGAGACAGGTTCGACAGCTTGCACAGGACTGCGGTGGTTCACGGCGGTGAGGATGCCATCTGGGGAGAGGCATAGTTCCACGATGAGCAGTGCAATACAGAAACACACTGATGCTACGCAGGGACAGCCACAGTGTTTCTAAGACACATGTTCCCCAGCATGGACCCCAGTGAGAGTTGCACGTGACTATCACTTTCTGCATCACCATGAATCAGAGACCACAGACCCAAACTGCCTGGGAGAAGGGAGAGAGGCCTCACGTCTGCAGGCAGGAAGACAGGGGACGTTTGGCCTCTTTGGAAGGGGGTGGGGGTTGTGAAGACAAGCAGAAACCAGAAACATTCTAATTGCCAGGATGGACTCAGGAGGGTCCTCAGCAGTCACAATGGACGGGACTGGACAGAGACTCGGGACACAAGGACAACCTGGAACAGCGCTGCTTCTGCAGGGAAGGGGCTTGCAAGGCAGGGGAGGCGCTTGAAGGGGCAGGGGAGGGGCTTGCAAAAGAGGGGAAAGGGCTGGCAGAGGCAGCACAGGGTGGGAGTCAGACACCCAACACCTGAACAGCAGACAACACAGCTCTGCTGACCTACAACCCTCTACGCAATGTCCAGGAGAGATAGCCAGACAATCTAACAAGGCTCCTGTACAGAGAAAACAGAAAATGCAAATCAAAGCATTTTAGCTGATGAAAACTCTTCCCTAAAAACAGGTATGAAACAGAAAACTAAACTTCCACTCTCCATCCTGCATCTTACCTCCTCAGAAAGCACATGCAGGTGTGCGTAATGCAAACACACACAGAGAAAGGCCTGGCATCAGAAACACAGGCCAGAAATAAAAAAGAAAAAACCCAGCAAGAAATAAAATGAGAGTTGGGGTCGAACTCAGGAAAGAAACTAAGAACAGGACTGTCTCGGGAGTGAGGCGTAAGAGACAGGCTTGGGAGCCATGAGGAGTCGAGGGGTGGGTGGGCAGAAACTGAGCTCAGGATGTGACTTGCGCTTGTACCTACTAAAGTCCCATGGCTCCCTCACTCCTGAGAGCCAATGAAACTCTGCAGGTTTTAGGGACAGGACAGGGTAACATGGGCAGCACATTTGTAAAAGGTGTCTTTTCCAACAGCATCAAGCCCATGAGATTCCTACAAACTCACATTCTCAGTTGTGGTAATGTTGCTCGCAAAGAGGCAAAGTTGGTTGTTGGGAGACCAAAAAAAACAAAAACAAAACCCACTTGCTCTTTTTATGTGTGAAACACAGATACACAGATAGTACATAAATTAGAGGACTGGTATTCAAATCACACAAAGAACCTTTAAAACTTAATGAAAAGTGCCTGGCCAGGCGGTGGTGCAGTGGATAGAGCGTCGAACTGGGATGCAGGAGACCCAGGTTCGAGATCCCGAGCTTGCCAGCTTGAGCACGGGCCCATCTGGCTTGAGCAAAACTCGCCAGCTTGGACCCAAGGTCGCTGGCTCCAGCAAGGGGTGGCTTGGTCTGCTGAAGGCCCGCGGTCAAGGCACGTGTGAGAAAGCAATCAATGAACAACTATGGTGTTGCAGGGGCAACGAGAAACTAATGATTGATGCTTCTCACCTCTCTCCATTCCTGTCTGTCTGCCCCTATCTATCCCTCTGTCTGACTCTCTCTCTGTCCCTGTAAAAAAATAAATAAAAAAAAACCTGAGAAGCAAAGACTCAAAAATGTGTAAAAGGCCTGAACAGACACGTCACCAAAGAAGCCACACTGAAGGCACCCCACACCCATGTCTTCAGGGAACCACAGTGAGATGGCGCCACCCACCTGGCAGAGCAGCTAAAACGCTGGCAGGATCATGTGCCACCTGGAGTGCAGACACCCAGAGTTCACATCTTACAGGAAATGCAAAATGGTGTGAGCATGTGGACACGGACTCACAATCCAATCATTAACCAGACGTCCATCATCTGGCAGACGAACAAACCACCTGGGTGTTTTCTGGGATGGAAAGACCACTCAGCAGAGGGAAATGAGCTGCGACCATGGGAGAACCACAAATGTGCTACCTGATGGAAGAAGCCAGACTCAAAGATCTACATTCCACATGATTCCATGTACTGACTTCTGGAAAAAGTAAAATGCAGACACAGAAAGCCGACCAGCGATGGTGGGAAAGGGGAGATGCAGAATCACATGTAAGTGGGGGCTGGGGTCAGGGCTCCTGGGTGGGGACAGAGAGAGACAAAGTGAAGACAATCGGGAGAGATCAGTATGACTGGACAAGCTCCTCATACCCCTGAGCAGCTGGGACGCGGGGGGAGAAGGGTGGTACACAAGGTCTTGGAAGCTGAGCAAAAAGCCCTGGAACATGAGTACCTACTAAGTGGGGGAGAGTGTGGCTACTGGAGTGACTGGCTGTCTGTGGTTGTATGGTTATGCCTGGCTGGTTGTGGTTGCAGCTACAGTCACCTCTCATGAAGTATTCATGAAGTTTACCCAACAATCCAGCAGGTCCACTTGTTTTGGTTCTTCTTGCCCCCCTTGGTGGAGTTAACTAAGCCACGAGCACACATGCCTTAAGCTGATTTAAAACTAAACTATTACACTGAGGATTTGTAACCCACAAATTTAACAAGAAAGGACATTGTAATCTACTGGCCACTGGCTGGCCATTGCCTGGACGCATTTTTGTTTTTCTATTTGTCAAACACCTCTCTTTCTCAAAGGTCAGATCCCATTCCCTGGGGTAACCTGAGAAATAAATGCCAAGAAATTGAGGCATTTCTCAAATCTGTCACGGCTTGTCTTGAGAAGCCTGAAGGGCAGGCAGGTCTCACTGACCGGTGGAAAATGTGGCCGTCCTGAACGTCCAAAAGCAGTCGCTTAGTGTCACATAATGATGTATCCGAGAGTCTTCTCTGAGGTCCCACAGGACAACCGAGCCATGAGCAGTGCCCGCAAACAGCAGGAAAGCCTTCACGGGGCTCAAGCAGCAACACGTGACCTAAGAAGACAGAAAGGTCTTCATTCCCATGCTGTTCCTGTGACCCTCCCTGCCAGTAGCTGGGGACATGCTAAGCGGGTCAAGTGTCAGCTTCCTCAGTGGAAAGCGGCGATGAGCTGACGCTGCCACGCGCTGCCTTGTACGGCTACACATGGTGTGTACCACAACCCCCACTCAGCCCATCAGCAAAGCCACCCTATATATTTACATCCCAAGTCACCAAAAGTTATTTTCAAATCCCCAAAGGTCACATCCAAAAAAGTTATTGTTCTCTATAGTTTTGGTGAAAATTGACTCTGAGGTCATTGAGCATCTAAATAGGGTGACCTTGCATGGTCACCAGACTGCAGCCTATTAACCAGGCACCAGGAAACACATGAGATTATGGATTGGAATCTCAAGCAATTGAGAAACCTCTAGAACATCCAGGACCCACACAGTGAAAGCAAGAAGCAGCCTTCTGGACCCAGGGCCACATATGTGGCCAGTGTTTTCACTGAGCCTGGAGCCATGTTGATACCCGAGAGGCTATGCTAACTAACCAGGCTGTACAGTGTGAGTAAGTCCTTAGAATCAAGAATTTCTAGAGTCAAGACAGACAGGCTCATGTGTCCTATGATACCTGCAGAGAGCTGAGGAGGGCCCAGAAAGAGAGAAAGGACCTTGTAAGCACCCATCCTCTGAGCCCGTGCCTTGACACTGTGCCCCACGCCGCCCTCCCTTCCTTTAGGTAACCGTACAACTCTCCCGAGTCGTACCTGTGACTTACACACCAGGACCTTCTGAGGCCCCGAGGGCTGCCAGATGTCCCACATGCATAGCACATATCTGCTGTCCAGTGAGGAGGCAAAGGGCTTTCCAGGCAGGCCATGAACAGACACCACCATCTGCCTCTGAACCTGAGAGGCATGTAAGCAAAACACTTTTCGATCTAGGAAAAAAATATTTCTGCATTTTAGTGATCTGCCAGAACCCATGTTAAATTAACACTCTTAAGAATATGTAAGTGCCTACCAGGCAATGGCGCAGTGAATAGAGTGTTGGACTGGGATGTGGGACCCAGGTTTGAGACCCTGAGGTCACCAGCTTGAGCGCAGGCTCATCTGGTTTGAGCAAAAGCTCACCAGCTTGGACCTAAGTTCGCTGGCTTGAGCAAGGGGTTGCTCGGTCTGCTATAGCCCCACAGTCAAGGCACATATGAAAAAACAATCAATGAACAACTAAGGTGTCGCAACGAAAAACTGATGATTGATGCTTCTTATCTCTCTTCGTTGCTGTCTGTCCCTATCTATCCCTCTCTGACTCTGTCTCTGTAAAAATAAAAATTAAAAAAAAAAAAAAAAAATAACATGTAAATTTGAGTGTAATAAAGAAACAGACACGGTCCTTGCAGAGCTAGTTCCATATGCCTAAAATCTGGGTTGACAAATGGCCATGGCTCTCCCAGAAAACTGTCCAAGCTACCTCGTGGTTTTCCTAAAAAGTGATCCTTCATCTTGGTACACGGTACATGGCCGCCTGGAGCCCAGCCACCTGAGCAGGTCCTTCCGTTCCCTGAGGTTCTCATGCCGTGACGCTTCTCCATCAGGACGGTGACCACCTGCCAGACCCTTATCCCGGCCCCATTGTGCTTTTCTCCTGAGAACCTGCCCTGTTCAACCTCATTTAGCAGTATGTCTGTCGCAGTGCCTGGGACACTGTGGATACGCACTGAATTCTGTCACTTGTGGGAACAAACAAATGAACGTGGGATGGAGCAGTCCGCGCTTGTATGTCAGCGTCTGTCCTTCTGAGGCCCTAGTTCACGGGAGGGATGAACAGCTCTGTCAGAAACCTGCCATCCGCTCACTTCCTCCTGGTCTGTCAGAACTCGTTCACTAACCACAGACACAGATAAACAAGGGACGCCTCCCGTTCCCAGGCAGCTCCAACAGAGGCCAGTCAGTTCCTCACGGGGTGGAGGATACCTGTGCTGCCCGAGCCACCTGTGCGAGCGCCCCCAGGCTGTCGTGCGCTGTCTGTCACTGGGCCTACTCTACAGAAGGGGTTGGGGGTGTGGCACCTGTGTTTGAATGCTACAGATACAGTGATTTTCTGTTTTCCTAACAGGATAACCGTCTTCTAAAAATAAAACTGCTTCCAAAAAACATGGTGGTTTTTTTCTTCTTTTAACAATGCCATTTTTGTTCACACTAAATGCCGAGGGGCGTGTGTGAACCTAAATCTCCAAACAGTGCTGGACAGAGTCACCTCCAGGACAGGGGCTCACTGCGTCCTCCCTCACAGACCAGGATGAAGCTACCACCCACCCCCTCACAGCCCCCGTGGGTGAAGTAGAACACTGACCAGCCTGAGGAATAGGAACTGGGTTGTGCAAATGTAGTTTGTTTGAAATGATTTAAACGGTTACTTGTGACTATACACGTCCGATGACATGGCACTGTACTTGTGACTGCAGGCTAACTGTGACCTAAGCAGAAGACCCTCGTGCTGTGCTGAGTGGCTGCTCAGGCCTGAGCTCAGTCGACAGCACGGGTTTCTCTCAACACCCTCACGCTGACCCCACTGTTTCTCACAAGGAACCACGTAACTGGACTGAGAAGGACACAGGGTTGGAGCAAACATACAAAACCTTCGTCTCTATCATGGCAAGTCCCTCCCCCTGTCTCAGGCGTGCACCACCACGCCTGGCACGCACATTCGGGATGGCTGAGCTGCAGCATGAGCTCCGCAAGGCGGAGCAGGGGGACAACTCGTCTGGTGGACACCAGACCAGGACTTCAGCGCCACATCTGGGGACACATTTAAGCACAGTCAGGGCGGCTCTTACGCTGAAGGAAGGGCAGGCTGGTGTTAAGCTGAGAGGAGCTGTCGCTGAGGGGCAGGGTGCTGCCCTTTGCCCTGGGGTCCCAGCTCCTTGCGGCTGCCACACGATCCTCTTCAAGCAACACCGCAACCACCTTTCAAAGACAGTGAGTAGCCCTTAATCAACACCACAGAGTTCATTTCACAAGAAAAAACAGACACAAATCATTAGCTATTCACTTGATCTACATCTTAAAACAGCTGCTTAACTCCAAGACACCAGAGAAACCAATAGAATGAAGTTATATTATCTTGTCCGCATAACAGGAGAAACCGGCACATGAACTTCCATTAAAACAAACTCCCCCAGTCTGACCAGGCGGTGGCACAGTGCATAGAGCGAGCATTGGACTGGGACGCAGAGGACCCAGGTTTGAAACCCCAAGGTTGCTGGCTTGAGTGCAGGCTCACCAGCTTGAGTGTGGGGTTGCTAGCTTGAGCATGGGATCATAGACATGACTCCAAAGTTGTTGGCTTGAAGCCTAAGGTTGCTGGCTTGAGCAAGGTATCACTCGCTCTGCTGTAGCCCCCAGGTCAAGGCACATATGAGAAAGCAATCAATGAACAACTAAGGTGCCGCAAAGAAGAATTAATTCTCTCATTTCTCTCTGTCTGTCCCTCTTTCTGTCTGTCTGTCTCTATTACAAAAAAACAAAAACAAACAAAAAACACAAAACTTCCCTACATGTTATTTTTTATGGTAAAGACTTTGCTAAAATAACAGGATGAGGAAATCAGCTGACTGCCAACTTTTGACAAAACTTTTCTTACAGCAGGTGTAAAGAAACGTCAGGCACAGGCCACCACTGTGGTTCTCATGGCTCTAACACGACCTGTGAGGAGGACGGCGATGAGAACACTGCAGACTCAAGGGTGTAGGAGGTCAGGTCCTGCCCCTCACTTCCTCCCACCCAACATCTTCCTGCTCCACCCCCTATCCCCCAGGAACTGATACTGGGAAGTCACTCACTGAAAGGTGTGAAAGCAGATCTAACAGAGGCAGGAGAGGAAGGGACCCAGCAGCCAGAACAGAGACTGAGAAAGGCTTATTCCAAACCCACATGCCAGCTGCTTGACACCAAATCCTGAGCTTATGCACAACGGGGGGTTAACGGGGGGTGGAGGGGTCTGAGCACCTACTATATTACAAGTGTGAATCCTTTTCTCTAGAGATTCATGTGGAAGTGTCCATGGGCAACGAACGATGGTGACTGTCACTTGTTTCACAGTAACTGAGGGGTAGGTGGGGGGGTCAGTGGAGACTCAGAAGAGACAGCCAGCCACGAACTGTAACTCTGGAAGCACAGGAAGGTTTCTAGAGTGTTCTTTTTATCTCGGTGTACAGTCTGGTAATTTCCACGGTGGGTTTAAAAAGTCCTAAGTTTACTAGGTTCAAATACCTAGATGCTGTTGGCCTTGTAAATTAATATGTGTTTTTCAGTCTATGTTCATTTTATAAAGTAAGCAATTAACATCAACGTACAGAATTTAAAGTCACAGCAGTATGGCTGGTGACATACGTGATGGGTCGCATCACAGCATGCCTACCTGGCAGGCTGCCCGGAGGAAGCTGGACAGTCTCAGCGTGTCAACCTTTGGTGCAACCACAGCATTCCAGGGGTCTCTGCTCTCGCTCCCTAAAAAAGGTCACAGAAAACCAACCTGGTGGCTCCAAAACAGTCACGCAGTACAGAGGCATTACAATAAACACAAGGCACCTAGAAGGAGGACTCAGAAAATTCCACATTTATCTCTGGATCTAGTAGTGATTTTTTCATAAACAAGTGCATCCTGGCGTAAGGAGACAGACGTGGGGTGGTGAGTGCAGTATTGTGTCCCAACACTGCAAACCTGCAACTCACGTTCTCATGTTGACCTGTGACCCCAATAAACGTAAGAACCAAATCACATCTTGTGTTACATAAAATCTGCGAATGGAATCCTACTTAAAGACATTAAGAAAAACACAAGGGTGGGCTAAAGTAGGTTGTAACAGAAATAGTACAGTAACTAGTAAGTAATATAAGAAGAAACTGTCTCGCGTACTAACAACTGTCCCCTTCCTCTGCCCACCACTGTAGCTGACGGCTTCACTACTGTGAGAGTGCTGTGTTTCAGAGCATAAGTTCTTTTTTTTTTTTTTTTACAGGGACAGAGAGTCAGAGAGAGGGATAGATAGGGACAGACAGACAGGAACTGAGAGAGGTGAGAAGCATCAATTATTAGTTTTTCGTTGCCGTCGCAACACCTTAGTTGTTCATTGATTGCTTTTTCACATGTGCCTTTACCACGGGCCTTCAGCAGACCGAGCAACCCCTTGCTGGAGCCAGCGACCTTGGGTCCAGGCTGACAAGCTTTTGCTCAAGCCAGATGGGCCCGCGCTCAAGCTGGCGAGCTCGGGGTCTCGAACCTGGGTCTTCCGCATCCCAGTCCGACACTCTATCCACTGCGCCACCGCCTGGTCAGGCCAGAACATGAGTTCTTGGTGGGAGGCTTCCCCGTGGGCAGGGAGTAACAGAAGTAATTCCTCAGAATACATGACAAACTAGGACGGTGATGTTCGACAGGTAAATAACTGAACCAAACCCCAAGCATGCAGAACACTGTCCTGGGGACCTGCCGTCTATACTGATGCAACGCACGTGTCAACTACCTAACATAGGAAAATCCCTATCAATGAGATCAGACTATCCCCAAGTTAAAAGCAGAGCATGTTCCAGAAGCCCATGGTAAAGCTGCTTGTTTGGAACATGGACTTTTCCCTCATGTTGAGGAATAAATATGATGAAATCTCATCTGGGCCCAGACCAGCCCATAACTGGGCGCTCAGGCCAGTGGTTTGCAAAGTTAGTTTGCTTGTTATTTCCACAGTGGGTACAAACAACCACCCCTGAAAGAGCAAGAAGTCTAATAAAGATAACACCAAAAATAACATTAACAAAGTCAACTTGTAATGGACAAGAACAAAGAGCCATTTACCCCCAGACACTGCAGTGCTCTCCCCAGGGTGCTGGGTCCACACGTCCTTGGTCTCTGTGTCCTCCGTCTGAGCGTCCCGTTCAACACTGTCTTCATTACACTGAACATACGCCTTAAAAACAAAGGTGCTGCAGTTAGCAGTGGGTCTCAACTTCTGAGCAATGTCTCATTACTGAAAAGAAAAATAAAAAATAAAAATTTAAAGTTATTAACAGCAGTCTTCTTGCTTTTGTCAAAAATGAGCATCATGGCACAAATGACCATTACACAGACTGTCTATATCTTAAACATTTGCTATATGGCCTGATTTTCTAAAGTGTTTTTAAAAAGTCACATCAAACAATTCAGCTTTGGTTTAAAAAACCACCACGGAGCCCACTGACATCTATTTTTTTAGAACATACAACTTTGCAAATCAAAGGCAATGCTTCATTTTATAAAGGCAGATAGATGCTTTGGTAAGAATCGTTTGGCTCCTCCCAGATGAGGGAACCGAGCAGAGATGTTAGGTGACCTACTTGAGGTTAGAGTGGTCAGCAGGGTTAACTTCCTCAGTTCCATCCTGTGACCTCCCTTATACTGAAAGAACATCACTGACTGGATGGATTCAGGAGCACGTCACCTGATGGCGCTAACAGGGGCATAAGAAAAATGGAAGAGATGATCCCTGGCTTCAAACTCTGAGGAGGTAAACTATCACAAAATCAATGACTAGATGCACTGCAGGGGGGTCCAGAGCTGTGTGGGATGGACTGAGGGACTCTGGGATAAGAGAGTCCAGTGTCAGTCATCAGGGAAGTGCTCACCTCAAGCCTTGAGAACAGGCCCTGGACACTGAGAAATACACAGGTAACAGGAGGGCTGGGCACGGTGACAGAGAACATATAGGCAAGAGACAGGTGGTCCTGGCACACAGGGTGAGGTGCCATGAAACAGAAACAATGGATGAGTTGACTGACATGAGGGAAGGTCAGGAATCGCTGAGAGCATTGCACTCACAGACCCTGCATTGGGACAGTCATACCCTCACTGGGAACCCAAGACATTCTTTCCCCCATGTCGCTGCCTTGGGAGCGGCCCATGGCCTGTGGCCTGACTCAGCAGACATCTGCACACCCTGTCGGGCTGCCACGTGCCATGTGATGAGGGTCCCTTCTCCCTCATGCCACATCCTCCCCTCATTTTGTCACGGTCAATACTCTTGTCCTAACCTGCTTTGTATTCTTCTTCCCAAAGTCTCTGATGTACATGTCGTATTCATTTACTGGTGGCAGGTCCAGGAGGGAAAACGTAAACGAAAAGTCCAGGTCAATAAGCCGAAGAAGCTTTGTGCTGCGCATCCTTCGAAATAAAGTGGAAAGAAGACAGTTAAATGAAATAACGCACAGAGGGGAGCGCAGGGGAGGGTAGGAACCTTGGGTCTGATGGAGGTTGCTGCCCAGGACCTCACTAGCTTGGTGTTTGTCTGACGTATTCAGCAGGCGCGTGCAGACCAACAATGGAGAGCACCGAGGACCTCATTTCCAACTGTTCTACCTCAGCACTCCAGAGTTCACACACAAAAAAGTCAGGATACATGTTCCTAGAACTTTCATGAAAAACAATTCATTTCACTTCAGGACTGCGCCTGGACCAGCATTACCTCTCTGTTACATCACCTGTGCTGTGGCTGAGAGTGTGTGTCAGGTGCGTGCTGTCACCATCCTGAAGGCACAGAACTGTGTCTCATAGGACGTGACTGTGTGGCATCTGACAAGCAAACTGCCCTCCTCCCCACAGGCTCCCAATGCCCGCACACCCTTGGCTTTCTTCTGCTTACAGATGTCCTGTGCAACTGCTGGGCCAGTCTCCTTTCTTCAGATGTCTGTCAGCTGGCATGCTGAGGCTCACTGTCACTTCCACTGCAATATAAGCTCTGCTTTCCACAGCTGGTGCTCAGTCAACAGGTGTTCTTCCCACTCGCTCAGGGTCTTCACCGAAGCTGCCACCTCCCATGACCTCACTCTGGCCACCATCCTGTCCTCCTGACCCACAGCTCCTCCACTCTGCCACCTCCAGAAATCTTCAACCACGCTGCATCTGCCAGACGAACCACCACTTAATTCATTCTAGTTTTCATGGACATGAGTTGAGCACAACACCTCCTTTTACCTTTTCAGTATTTGAAGGTCTGTGGTAACGTCCCCTTATTCTTGCTATTGAGCATTGCTGTCTGGCTTTCTCTTTTTTTCCTTTGCCCAGACTTCTGAGAGGTCACATATAAACTTCATGAATGTTTTCAAAGATTTCATTTTGGCTTTGTTGAACTTGACTGCTTTTGCTTTTATGGATTTCTGCCTTTCTCTTTTATTATTTTGTTCCTTCTCATTTCTTACGATCCTTTCTCAGGCCTCTTGAAGCAGACGTGAGGACCACTGGTTTGTAGCCTTTTCCTTTCCCAGTATGTCACGGAAAGGTTGTAGCTGCATTACACAGGTTTTTTTTTTTAATTTTTTTTATTTTTATTTTATTCATTTTAGAGAGGAGACACAGAGTGAGAGAGTGAGAGAGAGAGAGAAAGAAAGGGGGGAGAAGCTGGAAGCATCAACTCCCATATGTGCCTTGACCAGCCCAGTGCAGGGTTTTTTTTTTTTTTTTTTTCAGTGCAGGGTTTTGAACTGGCGACCTCAGTGTTCCCAGGTCGACGCTTTATCCACTGCACCACCACAGGTCAGGCTGCATTACACAGGTTTTAAAGGCTGGTTTTCTTTACCACTGTAGAAAATAGTTTATAATTCCCATTTGGCTTCTTCTTTGACCCACAGTTTATTTTAAAAGTATACTATTTAGTTTTCAAACTTTTGGGTATTTTCTAATCACCTTTTTATTACAGTTTTGTAGCTTACTTCCACTGTGGCAGAAAACATCCTCTGTATCTTTTCAATCCAATGTTCAGAGCATACAATCCTTTTGAGAATGTTCTCTGTATTCTTCAAAAGACTATGGATACTGTAGTTGGGATAATTTTCAATGTACATTTGGTATAATTAATCACGTTTTTCAAATTGTATGCATCTCCACTAAATGTCAGCTATGGAGAGAGACATGGTACAAACCCCAGCCGTACCACACACTGAGCCATCCCTTACCCTTGTTTCCTGGTGGAAAAACGTATTATAAGCAAGCTCTTCCTCTGTGTTACCATCAACACTTTCATATTATCAGTTTTTAAACCCTTACCTATTACTAGAGAAAAACTCATCATCAGTCAACAGGTGTTATTGTTTATATGTCCATTGCTCTGACTATGCAAAAGAAGCAACATATTTCCACACATTTACTGATAGCCTAACATTTTCTACTGTGTCCTCACCATCTTGGTGCCCTCTGATGGAGGCTGGGGAAAGGAGGTAAGGGCACGAGCATACCATTTCCCCACCTGCTCTGGTCCTGTCTTGTCCTGTCCTATCCAGGGGTCCCACTCTCCCCTGCTTTAGTGACTCAGTTTTCCAGCACCTGTGCGGTCACCCCTGCATCACGCGCTTATTTTAATTCTCCTATACTTTCTGTTTTCCTGCCTTAATCTCCAGCTTATATTGACCTCTACCCATTTTTAACCACTGATATTTAGCTTTGCTTACTAAATTATTAAAGCAGTTTGTGCATCAGAGATAGTAAACCTGTATCACTTTGCAAATGAATTTTCCCACTTGGTCAATCACCTTTATAGTCTGTCCAGTTTACAAATACTGTGCCACAGGTTGAGCGGGGTATGATGGGTGTTAAACCCACTTAAAAAGTATATTTAATTTTTACATTTACTCCTAAATCATATTGGTTTTAATGCTATAGAGTCTTGATACTACCTACTCTGACTTTTGTAAATATCTACATTTCACATCTTTCTAGATTGTCATTAGGAGCTTCGACTTTGACATCTGGGAGTGCTGAGCTCAAAACTCAGCTCCACCAGATGTGATCTTGAGCCTCTTCTATCTATAAGACGAGGTGTGAGGACCGAATGAAATAACTCACCCACAGGCACACAACACTGGGGCTCTGAGCCCCGCAACCTCCTCATCTGCACACAGTGCACACGGACACAGCCACCCCTGGCACTGGCACCATGGGCCTTCCTTCCCTGTGCCTCAGGCAGGAGCAGTGCTGTGAGGCCAGAGGCCCACCTCACTCTCAGCTGACGTGGTTTCCCGCCGCCAGCTCTGTGACGATGTGAGCAGGGTTCTGCCTCAGCCAGACCAGAGCACTTCTGGGGTAAGTCAGGCCAGCATCTAGCAGCCTTAGATGCTGAGCATCAGGACTGTGCACGCACCTACCCTAGCAACACGACAGCTGAATGCAAAGAAACACAGTATAGATGAAAACAACGTAAAGCTCCATTTGTAATGGCATGTTTAAGATAAATACTTTAAACTCCCTGTGCAAACTTCCCAGGACACCTACTTCTGCTTAAGGGCCTGAGTCCGACTCTTCTGACGGTGTGAGGCAGTTAAAAAATCTACAAAAATTCCACAAACAGAGGCTCTGGAAGGGGAATTGTTTGCATCTGTACAGAAAACAAAAATAAACACCTATTATTGTGAGGAATGAAACATTTCTTTTAAGCAGAAGAAAAAGTTAAGAGTAAAACAATCAGAAGCACATTTAACAATTATAACCCACAACTAATGATAAACTTATCCATGTGCATTTACAAGGCCACCTCTGCTATTTTCATCTAAAACTTTTAGTCAACAAAGCAAATTTACTATGTATGTGCCAATCACATTATGGAGCGTTTTTGAGATTTTAAGAATTCAGACATGATGTAGTCACTCCCACCCCACTCGCGCCAGCTAGTAAGGGAACTGGGACATGAATACACAAATGGCTAAACACAGAGACATATTCAGTTAATGCTGATCCTTTACAGCCGTGTGTTTTGTCAGTGCTCAGGCTGAGGACCAGTGGCTGAACGGGTTTAAGGGCTCCTACCATGGTGAACAGCTCTGCCCACTGCCCTCCTGTGCACAGGACAGTCCTCAGTTCACCATGCCCTCCCTGGATTTCTGTGGTTTCCTGTGATTTGTTTGTTTGTATGTTTTTTTCAATTGTATCTCACGCCCTCTTGCCGTTTTATCAAATCCGTGAGGCCATGGACAGGGGAATGTGCTGGACCCAGGCTCTGTGACTGAACAAGTTGCTCGCCTCTGTTTTCTCATGTGTCAGCACCTCTCCCACACAGCAGCGCTGCACGCAGACGAGAGCAGTCGCGACAATGGAGGTCCGCCAGCTGCGTGCAACACACAGACACTGACAAACAGTTATTACTATTCCAGTCTTAACAGTGAGGAAACTGGACCGTGTTAAAAGTCACAGTGGTAAGACTCGAATGCAGACACCCCTGTAGCATGGCTTGCAAATGCCAGGTACCATCACTCAGAAAATACTCACCGACCAAGTAAACAGTTTACTTTCTGGAGGTATATGAACCCTTTCAAAACCTGGGCATAACTTACTGGCCTGGAAAAAGTTATTTATTATGTGCTTTCCTATTGCCCTGAAAAAGCATCAGGTATGCAGTTATAAGCAGATAGGACAGTCAGCACAGGGAGCAGCAGGGTGTTACATATAAGTCAGATCATGACGGCGGGCTGGACAACAAGACAAAGATGGACACTGTCTCAGCTGCCAGGTGATGGCGACTCAACAGTACTAAGCTCACCATGTTCAGGATGCCAACAAGCTTTTAAACACTTTACACGTAATAGCTTATTTCATTAATCCTCGCAACAACCCTAAAGAATGCTGTGTCCTTATTTTACATAAAGGAAACTGAAGCACAGATGGGCTAAGTGCCTGCTCAGGTTACACGGCCACAAGGGACAGAGCCAGTGCTATCCAGGCTACTCTGTTGCCTCCTATAGCAGGCACCCCATGCTCTGCTCGGCTGGCTGGCTCAGCATTAAATGGGGCTTGGTGGACACTGCCAACTCTGTCCGAACAGTAGAGTAACCAGAGTAAAAAAGTCTTTCCAATAAAAAAATAGAACAGCCTGACCAGGCGGTGGCGCAGTGGATAGAGCGTCGGACTGGGATGCGGAGGACCCCGGTTCGAGACCCCAAGCTCGCCAGCTTGAGCGCGGGCCCATCTGGCTTGAGCGAAGGCTCGCCAGCTTGGACCCAAGGTCGCTGGCTCCAGCAAGGGGTTGCTTTGGTACGCTGAAGGCCCGCGGTCAAGGCACATATGAGAAAGCAATCAATGAACAACTAAGGTGTCGCAATGGCAACGAAAAACTAATGATTGATGTTTCTCACCTCTCTCCATTCCTGTCTGTCTGTCCCTATCTGTACCTCTCTCTGACTCTCTCTCTGTCCCTGGTAAAAATAAATAAATAAATAAATAAATAAATAAGAACCTATACTTTAAAAAAAAAAAAGAACAAAAAAAAATAACTACTTAACGGTGGCTCTGTATTCTTGTCAGTCAATCAAGCCAGTAAAGGCTACGTGTTGCCAGCACAATGTAGGTTTCAAAGATTTGTTCCGAAAACTGGGAACTTTAGCCTGACCAGGCAGTGGCGCAGTGGATAGAGCATTGGACTGGGATGCAGAAGACCCAGGTTCGAGACCTGGAGCTTGCTAGCTTGAGCACAGGCCCTCTGGCTTGAGCAAAAGCTCGCCAGCTTGGACCCAAGGTCGCTGGCTCCAGCAAGGGGTTGCTCGGTCTGCTGAAGGCCCACGGTCAAGGCACATGTGAGAAAGCAATCAATGAACAACTAAGGTGTTGCGACGGCAACGTAAAACTGATGATTGATGCTTCTCACCTCTCTCCGTTCCTGTCTGTTTGTTCCTATCTATCCCTCTCTCTCTCTCTCTGTCCTGTAAAAGAAAACTGGAAACTTTAGAGTAAAATCTTGCAGACTTGCCAGCAACGCCACTCCAGGCAGGCAGTGACCGCAGTCACAAGTCCCCCTCCACACCGGCGCGCTGCTATTCCTCAGTGAGAAGTGACGGAGGTGATCCGCTGGACACCACTGCCACCAGGACAGCTAATCCTGGCTTCAAAGACATATTTTAGCCATAAACTCAAAGAATATTCTAAAAATCACACACCCAGCTCAGTTTTGCTACTCCTGCAACATGCACAGATATGAAGGTAGTAACTGTTCTGCCTGACCTTCACTGAATTATTACATCATATTAACTACTAATCATAATTAATGTATTAATTACAATTTATTTTACTAGATAAAGTAAAGTAGCATGTTATCCAATAATTTTATATTGTCCTAGTTAACATTTTGTGCTATTTTCAGTGTTAATCTTTTAAATAAAAATGTAATAGGTTTTTTCCCTGTAAGTGATTTAAAAATATTTACTCCTATTCTTACAAGTATCATTATCATAACCAGATGGCAAAAATTTCTGAGCAAAGCACATCTCTAATTTCATAAAGAAAATTCCTTGAAACACACTTTATGGGTTGTGGCCCTGAACTTTTCCCACAGAGCTGGCCCTGGGTTCTGCTGATGCTTCCGAGCCTCCTTTGTGGAAACTCAAGGATGGCGGCCTCCAGAACACAAGGGCATGTGCTCAGTGGGAAGAAAGGAAGGACAGGGAGACTCTAGGGCGGGAGCCCCGGCAAGACCACCGCTCATCCTCCCTCCGGCTGCAGCCCCGAGTGGGAGATCCGAGCTCCTCCCGCAGATAACGCTCAGTCGTGTCCCAAATGCCCAGCACAGACAGGAAATGCTGCCTGACTGCCACCTGTGTGGAGTAACAGGAACCAGGACCTGGCCTCCTGCACACACAGACACACACGTGCCCCATGTACCTGTCCCCGGTTCCCTGCCATGCTCCATTCGACCTGGCTTCTGAAACAGTTTCGACGATAACTCGCCAATCCTTTCATTTTCTGCGTTAATGGCATTCTGAATGTCCTGGATTTCCTTCTTTCTGGCCAAAGAAAGCCCTTCTACTCTTTCTCTTGATTCTGGCTTAGCAGGGCTGTCATTATCATCTCCAGAATCCTCAAAGTCATCTTCATAGTCCTACGAAGAACAACGTTTTCGGAAACTTGAAGACAACTGACTTTAACATTTATGCAAAGCAAGACGTACAATTTATAATTTACAATACACAGTCGACATCAGCAACATGGTGGAGTAAGAAGACTCCTCTGTATCTACTCTTAAGTGTGTAAGTCGCACATCTATCTGCAATGCAACCAAACACACCTGTGAGACCCAAGCATCAGGGCATCTGCAGGTGGCCATACTGGAATGTGCAGGACGGCAGGACAGGGAAGCACAGAGACAGTGTCTGCAGACACCATTCAGTGGCCTTGTGGCCCCACCTAATGAGGCAGCAGTGGAGGGGTAGGGGTGTGATCTCCACACTGCAGCCAAGCAGAGGGTAAGAGAAGCAGAATCAGTGTCATTGCCCAAGAACCTGGCTCCCCCTGGATCCTGGTAACAGCAGTGGAGACTCACCTGAGGCTTCCCGGTGATAGCACAGGGTAGCTAGCGGCCATATGAAACAAGGCACTGCAGGTTCGTGATCCCAGCTACCCCCACCAAGCACGTCCCCTGACCACTGGGTGGTGCCCTGAGACAAAGGCAACCTGGATACAGTAAGGATACCCAGCTGGTCATCCAGCTATTAATTTTCATGACCATAGTGACCCTAAACCCCCAACCCAGAAGTGCAAGTGCCACAGGTAAAGGAAAACCACAACTTGTACTACAGCACCATCTACTGGAGAAAAAAATGAAGTCTTCTAATTACCAACCTGCTCAATTGTTAGGATCAAATGGCACCTGAACAAGAAAAGAGCTGACTACAAATGTACCAGGAGAGGAACAACCCACTGAGCACAAGAACAACTGGGGTAACACGGTAACAAACAAAGATAATAACAAGTCTCTAGAAACCAGACTCAAAGCCATGGAAGACTGTGATTTAAGTGACAGAGAATTCAAGATTACTGTCATGAAGAAACACAATGAGATACAAAACTCAGAAAGGAAGTTCTATGGGAACAGGAATAAAAACTGATGAACAAAAGAAGTACTTTACCAAAGAGACTGAAACTATACAAAAAGAACCAAGGCCCTGGCCAGTTGGCTCAGCGGTAAAGCGTCGGCCCAGTGTGTGGAAGTCCAGGGTTCAATTCCTGGCCTGGGCACACAGGAGAAGTGCCCATCTGCTTCTCCATCCTTCCCCCTCTCCTTTCTCTCTATCTCTTTCTTCCCCTCCCGCAGCCAAGGCTCCATGGGAGCAAAGTTGTCCCGGGCACTGAGGATGGCTCTAGTTGCAACAACAGAGCAATGGCCCCTGGTGAGCATGCCTGGTGGATCCATGTCAGGTACATGTGGGAGTCTGCCTCCGCCCCCCCCCCCTACTCTGGAAAAATACCAAAAAAAAAAAAAAAAAAGAACCAAAAATATTCTGGAGCTGAAGACTGAATAAATGAGAGAAAGCATGCATCATAGAGCAATGGAATAGAGCAGATGAGATGGGAGAGAAAAATATATGAGCTCAAAAACAGAAACCTAAAGATTCAGGTGGAAGAAAACAGAACTAAAAGGTAAAAACGTAAAAGAACTCTACAAGAACTAGCTGACTCCATTAGAAAGAGCAGCATCAGCCTGACCAGGCGGTGGTGCAGTGGATAGAGCGTCGGACTAGGATGCGGAAGACCCAGGTTCGAGACCCCGAGGTCGCCAGCTTGAGCGTGGGCCATCTGGCTTGAGCAAAAGCTCACCAGCTTGGACCCAAAGTCGCTGGCTCCAGCAAGGGGTTGCTCGGTCTGCTGAAGGCCGGTGGTCAAGGCACATGTGAGAAAGCAATCAATGAACAACTAAGGTGTTGCGATGGCAATGAAAAACTAATGATTGATGCTTCTCACCTCCATTCTTGTCTGTCTGTCCCTATCTATCCCTCTCTCTGACTCTCTCTCTGTCCCTGGAAAAATAAAAATAAAAAGAAAGAGCAGCATCAGGATGATGAGTATTCCAGGAGAGAGGAAGGAGAGAATGGAGACTATTCAAAGAAATAGTTGATGAGCACTTCTGAAAACCAGGGAAGAAAATGGACATTGAAGTACAAGAAGTTAACAGAACACCTAATTATCTCAATGCAAAATAGCTTCTCCAAGACACTCTGTATTAAAACTGTCAAAAGGTGCCTGACCAGGCGGTGGCGCAGTGGATAGAGCATTGGACTGGAATGCGGAAGACCCAGGTTCGAGACCCTGAGCTCACCAGCTTGAGCGTGGGCCCATCTGGCTTGAGCAAAAGCTCGCCAGTTTGGACCCAAGGTCGCTGGCTCCAGCAAGGGGTTGCTCGGTCTGCTGAAGGCCCGTGGTCAAGGCACATGTGAGAAAGCAATCACTGAACAACTAAGGTGTTGCAACGGCAACGAAAAACTAATGATTGATGCTTCTCACCTCTCTCCGTTCCTGTCTGTCCCTATCTGTCCCTATATATCCCTCTCTCTGACTCTCTCTCTGTCCCTGTAAAAAAGAAAAAAAAAATATCTGATTTAAAAATGGGTAGAGAATCCGAACAGACATTTTTCCAAGGAAGACACAGATGGCCAACAGGCATGTGAAAACATGTTCAATGTTATCAGTCATCAGGGAAATTCAAATCAAAACCAAAATGAGATACCACTTCACTCCTGTCAGAATGGCTGTCATCAAAAAGACACGAAATAACAAGTGCTGGTGAGAACGTGGAGAAAACAGAACGCTTGCGTACTGTTAGTGGAAATGCAGACTGGTGAAGCCACTATAGAAAACAGTATGGAGGCCTTGGCTAGATAGCTAAGTTGGTTAGAGCATCATCCCGAAGCGAAGAGGTTGCCAGTTTGATCCCCGGTCAGGACACATGCAGGAACAGCTCAATATTCCAGTCTCTCTCTCCCTCTCCCTTCCTCTCTTGATAAAATCAATAAATAAAAATTAAAAAAAAAATTTAATGTGAAAAAAACAATAAACTAGACAGTCCTTATTATGGCTAAGAAAGATTTTTTTTACACTGACTTCAGTATCATTAAAACATAAATCTGTATAAACTGTGCATTTGTTTTTTTATAAATGGACCATACTATATAGAACAATATAATAAATGCTCTTGTTAACAACATGCAACCATTTTGTGCTGAGAATATGGGGGTGTGTGTATTAGTCCATGCTCTATACACACACATACGTATACATGTGCATACATATCCACACATATATATACATACACATATATATATGTATTGTACGTATGCATATACATGTTTGAATGCAGTACACTTAACATTAGATTAAATTATAACATCATTTAATTACATCAAATTGGTAAGCATTGGTAGACATATAACAGACATATAAGCAAACAGATATGAAATCTTAAAAGTAATAAAAAGAGAAAAATATCTGTAAGTTACTATACCTAAGCTGATTTTAAGAACAAATTTCTTTAAGCTAAAAAAAATTTTAAAGTTTATACATACTTCAAAATTGTCTTCAAAATCGACCATGTAGTCATCAGCCCCAATATTTTCTAAGTCGATGTCTTCCTTTTCAATTTCCTAGACATAATATTCAAATATACAACAAAGAAATCCAATCATACATTTGAATCTTGCAAAGAGGTTGGGAAAATACGTATATTCTGAGGTTCATTTGAATTTGCTAATATAAAAATTTATAAAACTAACAACCTCTCTTCAAATGCTTTAGGAATTTGCTGACTTATAAGTATGACCAAAAAGAAAACATTTAATAAATATAGCTTTTTTGTGTCATACCCATGAACACATCCCTACATTCACATGGTCAGGGACATGGATACACACGCACATAGCCTGTCTGAATTGTCACATGCTCCAGGGACTGGAATACCAACGAGGTCTCAGTGTGTGGAGCTCTTAATTGGCACGTCCCCTTCCTTTCCATTAAGAGAAGACAGGCTGTGCCTAAATACAACTTCATCACCTACAACCCTGGGACAAACCTGGGTCCTGTGGTGGGAGGTGCTCTGGAGTACTGGAAATGCTGTACACGTCACCTTAAGGTCACCTGGTCTGATTAAGGGGTTGCCAGGAATATCTCATTGCCTAGGAGCTGAGGAATTATTTTCAGCAAATACTTTCTATGAAAAACTGCACCATAAAAAGGTCCTCTTGGCATGCTGTCATATAGGGTCACTGCATTATAGCAATGATACACACTACATTTATTGCACAAAGAGGTAGGACACCTGCTGACTGGTAAGAAAAACCAGAGCAAATGCTGTGCTGGAGTTTTAAACAAGTCACAGCACCGCTCTGCTGACTCGTGTTTGAGCCCAGTCACTGCACGATGTCCAAGTCAGTCCCCTGGGTAAACAATACGACACCCCACGACGTGCCAGGCTCTCCCTCAGGTTGGACAGGCAACATCTCACTTCTCTGCACTGCCAGAACCAGCTGGGATGTTGATGCATGTGCATCACGGAGAACTCAGCCACCCTTCCGTGGTGGCCACGAGCAGAGCCTGTGCTTCCCCACTGGTTTTGGAAAGAACTCCTCACACATCAGTGGTCCTCTCTGATAATGGAATATGCCACTGCCTTGATCTCTGGAGTAGCAAACATTTCAAGAAATGACCTGTGACTTGGACTCTCCAAAAACGGACTGCATCTCATCTTCTGTGATGTCTCTGTTCAGTTTCTTCAATTCTCCCTAAACTTCAGAATTTACATGCAGAGCAAGGATAAGAAGGCTGGCTATTCATTCAAAATCCAGTGTAAAGCCTTCCCACTTGTGCACGAGGGCAAGTACTGGGCTTGGCAAGCCAGCAAGGCCCCAGCCTTGACACCGAGATGGCCTGTGACAAGATGACAGACTCAAACAAGTGTGAACACAAATGTCACATTAGAACCTCTTCCTTCTCATGTTGTTGTCCAGAAGGAACACTAACCCCTAACGAAATGGCTCTGTGGGAGCAAGTGAACGTAAGTGAGGCCTCCTCCCGTGTCTGCGTCAGATGCTCCCCTTACCACAAAGTCTTCACTTTTCGGCCTCGGAGCCAGCTTCCATGCAGAGGGGCCTTCATTGCGGCTATGCTAGGGGAAAGAGCACAGCGGGTCAGCAGCTGAGAGGGTCTCCAGAGCCCCCACATGCCCCCCTAATCTCCCATCCCTGGAGAAGCTGCCCTCAGAGGATAGGGAATCAGGTCCAGCTGACGTGAACTGATGGGGGGACTCTCTGCACCTCAGTCTTTCCTCTTGGAAATGGGGAGATGATGGTACTTCATGCCTAGTGCCAGTGAGAGGGGTGGGTACAATGACCCTGCATGGGAGAGCTGACGACCGTCCTCTGCTGTGGTCACTAGTACAAGGAAGGCACAGCTTTGAGACACTACTGTCCCAAATTATTCAGTGTATAAAAGTGGGGACAGCACAGTGTGCCACCAAAAAGGGAATGAGGAGTTTTCCATAACATACATGCGAGGGAAACTAAGCCCTCTGCACGCAACCAACAGTTTTGTGTGTGTGTTCTGTTTTGTTTTATTTTATTTGCAAAAAGACTACCAATTCTGGTTGAAACATTTTCTAAATTATTCACTTAATTTCCACTTTAAAAACATCAGCCTCCTCTTCAATGTTAAATTTCAAAAATTTTATGACAGATTTCTGAACGTGTGTTGAAAGTGCTTCCTATGTCCTGGGTCAGGGTCTCTATGTACTGACCACACAACATGGACGCGAATCACATCCCACAAGGCGAGACTCTCAGCTGCAGGCTCCGCGCCTGGCTGCACTTGGATGTGCCTTCTGCTCTAGGGGTGCTGCTCAGGACAGCCACAGGGGAAGGGACACCAGGACACATACCTTGGGCTCCCTTTTCCTATGCTCTTCTTTCAGCGACCTCTCTTTTCTGTCCATGCTGGCTTGGTGCCTCTCATCATTAACATGAAAGCCTTCTCTGTATCGTTTCTCCTTGTGTCTTTCTTCCCCTTCCTTTTCAGAGAGTGCACTGCTTTTTTCTTTTGAATACTTCTCTCTTTTTTCTCTTGTGCTGCTTTTCTCTTGATGCTTCTTCCCTTGATCGGAATCTTTGTGCTTCCTGTGTCTTCTTTCACCATCCCCTTTATAAAGCCAGTACTCAAGAGGGTTGTCCTGGCTGTCACCATACTGCAACTATGATGGGACATAATGAAAAGTACATGAGCATATAAACACACATGCTGTCTTTCACACATGTTACAATAAAGGCAAGGAAGGCCAAAACCGTCACTGTCTACCAGTCTTCCATCCTGCCGCAGAGACTTTCTTACACACTCACTGTCACACATCAACACAGGACACACCCATCACAAGCCTACCAATGCCACAAGCACCGGTCCTCATGAGTCATGATGCTACCCGAAAGACAGTTGGTAAGGACACAGGGATAGCACCTTGATAACATAAATAACTAAAACCCTTATGTAAGAAGAATTGGGGACATTTATATTTACTCTGATCCAGCAGGTTCATTTCCAGAAGTGATCATAAAAAAATAATTATGAATAAATACAGAGTTTACCTCCTGGATGTGTTTTCAGGCCTTCAAGTCAATGTTACAAAATATTCCACAATGCCTCTAATAATAACGTGTCATCTACCTTGTAGCATTTGGGACCTGGTCCACCTACCTACCTTCCTTTCTCTGTATCTTCTCTCCCTCTCTTCATCTCTTCTTCCAGAGTCCTCATCTCTCTTCTTCTTCTCTTCAGTTCTTACTTTACTTACTACAAAAACAAACAAAAAAATGTACTTTAACATTCTCAAACTTCAGATATCAAAAAGGTCTCCTAACATCTTGCTGTATCCTTTACTGTATATCTTGCATTACAGAACTATGTAATAACACACAAAAACATATTCTTCAATCATAACACATTCTACAATCTCAATAATGGAAAGTTCTAGGCTGAACGGTGGTGGTACTTTAAACAGAGTGTTAACTTGGGACACTGAGGCCGCTGGCTTGAGGCCAAAGGTCACAGGCTTGAAGCACAAGGTCCCTGGCTTGAGCAAGGGGTCACTGGCTCAGCTGGAGCCCCCCTCTTCAAGGCACGTATGGGAAGCAATCAATGAACAACTGAAGTACTACAACTACATGTTTATGCTTCTCATCTCTTTCCCTTCCTGCTAAAAAAAAAAAAAAAGGAAAGTTCTAGAATCTAAACAAAAAAATGGAATAAAGGAGATGACAGTGGCAACTGTTACTGAGGCGACCTGGCAAATGTAAGACTATCTGCTGGAAACTCAGAGGTACCAGCCAAACTCACACACCTTTGGGGTCCCTGTGCCACAGACAGAGGTGCTCAGCACAGTGCAGCTGGTCCAGAAAAACTGACCCTGTCGGGCAGATGTTTCCACCAAGTGCTTAGCTGAAAAGGAGTTAATGCCACCTTGGGAAGAGTGGGGTGACACCACTGCTGAAGGTGCTGCAGAGGGAGGACGTCCCTGTAATGAGGACAAAACCCGCAGCCCCGTTGCTGCCACCCATCCCCACCCAAATTTGTAGAAGAGGCCACGGGGACCAGTACAGTCACATACAATCAATGCAACACACACAGCATTGTTCAACAGCAAAACCTAGACTTCCACTTTGAATCTGCACAAAAGTCATTAGGCTTAAAATGAAGAGATTCAACATTTTAAAAGATGAAGACAGGCCCTCGCTGTGTTGCTCAGTTGGTTAGACTGTCATCGCAACACGCCAAGGTGCAGGTTCAATCCCTGGTAAGGACACATAGGAGCAACCAATGAATACAGATAGGTGAAACAGCAAATCAATGTTTCTCTCTCTCTCAAATCAAGAAATAAAAGATGAGGACTGCCTGACCAGGTGGTGGTGCAGTGGATAGAACATCAGGCTGGGATGCGAGTACACAGGTTCAAAACCCAGAGGTTGCCAGTTTGAGTGCAGGTTCGCCAGTTTGAGCACCGGGTCGCTGGCTTGAGGCCAAAGGTCACTGGCTTGAGTAAGGGGTCACTCCCTCTACAGGAGCCCCCCTGTCAAGGCACATATGAGAAAGCAATCAATGAACAACTAAGGAGAAAGAGGAGCTACAACTAAGAATTGATGCTTCTCATCTCTCCCATCCTATGTCTGTCCCTCTCTGTGCCCCTCTGTTTCTCTGTCACAAAAACAAACAAATAATCCTTTAATAAAACCCTTCAAAACTCAGAAAAAAAACCAAAATAAAACAAAAAAAACAAACAAATAAATAAAAAAGATGAGAACTGAATTAAACATTCAGAATTAAACATTCAGATATCACTGAAACAAGTTCATTAGTTCAAAACGCATTTGCTGAGCACTACCACTTGCCTAGTAGCCTGAGGTCCAAAAGATCGAAACAACGGGTGGGGGTTCCCTGGAGTGCATGCTATGGGGAAACCGGAGGAGAGGGTGAGAGCACTAGGTTCCTACAGACTGGAGAAGAAAGATGGGGGTGGGGTGAGCCCCAGGTGTTCTGGCCTGTGGACCAAAGAATGTAGGTGCCCCTGGGTCAGGCTGTGGGGAATATGCCTTGCAGGGCTGTCAGAAGTTCAGTTTGGGGAGCATGATGTTTGCCACGTGTATTGGACAACAGAGTATAAGAGGATACACAGGCCTGTAACTGAAGAATGAGGCCCAGTTGGGGACCACACTTGGAAGTCAGGATCTGACAAATGGGATTTGAAATGATGAGACTGGTTGATGTCACCTGGTTAACACAGAGCCTACCCATAGCTTAAGTGCACCACACCCAGTAGAGACACACGTGACATTCCCGAAACCTCACCTGAATGGGGCAGGTCTACAGGCAGCTGTAGGGCCCTTGGCACAGCAGGTGGCCCATCTCCACAGCCAGGCCTTTGGACCTTACAGGTGGTTTGAAGGCAACTACACATATCTTCCTTTTCTGTTTAAACTGGTTAATTTTGTTTTATAAGAAGCATGCATTATGTGTATAATAACAAATAATAAAAATATTTCCAGCCCTGGCTGGTTGGCTCAGAGGTAGAGCATCGGCCAGGCGTGTGGAAGTCCCGGGTTTGATTCCTGGGCAGGGCACACAGGAGAAGCACCCATCTGCTTCTCCAACCTTTTCCCTCTCCTTTCTCTCTGTCTCTCTCTTCCCCTCCAGCAGCCAAGAATCCACTGGAGCAAAGTGGGCCCTAGCACTGAGGACGGCTCCATGGCCTCTGCCTCAGACACTAGAATGGCTCCAGCCACAGCAGGGCAATGGCCCAGGTGGGCAGAGCATCGCCCCCTGGTGGACATGCCAGGTGGATCCAGGTCGGAGTGTGCGCCCCCTTCCCCACCCCTTGTTTCTCACTTGGGGGAAACCAACTTCTGTGAGGGAAGGGGAATGCACCTTTGTCTTAGAATTCCTAGGACTCCAAATATATAGTTAAATATTGCTTAAAACGATACCAATCCCTCTGAGGAGTTCTTTTATTAAAAATTGTTACTTTCATTCACTGAAATGAGTATTAAAATACTGAAAAGGAAACCATTGCACAAAGCGCACAGTTCAGCAGGGGCACAACTGAATGCAAAACCAAGGCATCTGACAATGAAGGGAGAGAATGACATGGGAAGTGAGGCGAGCACTTCAGAGAAGCATGCCCCACACGACAGACCCTGGGATGGAACCCCACAACCCAGGGTACGTACCTGACCGTATCCTGTACTCTGGCAGGCTTGGGGGCGGCCTGTGTGCATCCAGGCCCAGCAGGTTGTGGTGAGCAGCCCGTGGCCTGGGCTCCTCCCTCCGTACCCGGTGTTCTCGGTCCCTCTCCCGGTCTTTGCCTCGGCTCTGGTACTTGTCCATGTCCTGCTCTCGGGCCTTGTCCCTCGGCTTCTCTCTATCCCGGTCCCAGGAGTCCCTTCTTCTCTCGTGCCGCTTCTCCCTGTCTCTGTCCCCATGAGGATGCTCCCTGGGGCTGTACCCATCCCTGCCCACTGCCCTCTGTCTGCGCTTGGCATCCTCGTCTGGGTCTCTGAGCTTCTGCTCCTTGGATTCCAGGACGCTTGTTTCTGAGTCTTTATGTAGCTTCTTTTCCTTGTATTTCTTATCCTCCCTTGGACTACCTGACTGTGCAGCCTAAAACAAGAGAAAGGAAAAGGTTTCAGAATGTGACAGCTATGCTCAGTAAGGGTCTTAACAAACCCCAGCTGGCCCTGTCTGGTTAGCTCAGTTGGTTAGAGCACTGTCCCATACACCAAGATTGTGGTTTTGATCCCAGGTTAGGGCACATACAGGAACCAACCAATGAATACATAAACAAGTGGAGCAACAAATTGATGCCTCTCTCTCTCTCTCTCCAAATCAATTTAAAAAACAACACAACACCAGTTGCTACTGAGTCCCACCCTACCCAAGCAGGAAGGGCAGGAGAAGTCTCCACACCTATGTAGGTAGAGTCATACTTAGCATTTCTAAGACTGGATACTTGCAAGACACATTCACATTTGTTGTGAAGTCAAATTTAAAACAAGACATGGATTAAAAACAAACAAAAAAAAGATACTAAAGCTGTGTCACAGTCTCTGAGACACAGCCCACGTGGGTCGCACTCAAAGAACAAGGACCCTCCAGGCCCTGACTAGTTTGCTGTGGTAGAGCGTCAGCCCGGCATGTGGAAGTTCCGGGTTCGATTCCCAGACAGGGCACATAGGAGATGCATCTATCTGCTTCTCCACCATTCCTCCTTTCCCTTCTCTCTATCTCTCTCTTCTCCTCCTGATGCCAAGGCTCCATTGGAGCAAAGTTGGCCCTGGCGATGAAGATCTCCGCCTCAGGCACTAGAATGGCTCTGGTTGCAACAGAGCAATGCCCTAGATGGGCAAAGCATTGCCGCCTAGTGGGCTTCCCGGGTGGTTCCTGGTCAGGAGCATGTGGGAGTCTGTCTCTCTGTCTCCCCACTTCTCACTTCAGAAAAATACAAAAAAAAAAAAAAAAGAACAAGGATTCTCCTTATGAAACTCTCAGGGGGTCTCTATCTGAACTCCCAAGCTTCTCTCTCTACACACACACAGGCACAAACTGGGCTCTGAATGACAGAAACAAGACAGAACTGGTGAGATGTGAGCTGAGCTAGGAAACACTTTCCCACCACAGACACAGTGCTACTAAACACATGGCTTTACTCCTGATTCAAAAAGCCCCTGAAACAAGCTACATGGAAGCAAAGCTGTGCACAGCTGAGAATGACCCTGGCTCAAATCTTTGAAATACATTACCCAGGCCCTGATTGGATAGTTCTATGGAGTGGTCAGGGTACACATAGGAAGCAACCAATGAGTGTACAACTGAGTAGAAAACAAATGAATGTCCCTCCTTCCTTTTCTCCCTTCCTCTCTCTGTCTAGAATCCGTCAATAAATTAAAAAGAAAGAAAGAGAGAGAGAGAAAGATATTACCAAAAGGTGTTTTCTGAGGTCATCTGCTTTCCATGTATCATCTTTGGTTCTTCTCTATAAAGGAAAGTATAAAGTTAGAATTTTCCAAGTTTAAAATAACCAATTTTGCAAGCTCTAGTAACCTGTTTTTTATTAGGCCATCTTAGTGACAACCCCTTAAAAAAAAGATTGTATTTACTCATTTTAGAGAAAAGAGAGAGAGAGAGAGAGAAGGGGGACAGGGAGGAGCAGGAAGCATCAACTCCCATAGGTGCCTTGACCAGGCAAGCCCGGGATTTTGAACCAGTGACCTCAGTTTTCCAGGTCGATGCTTTACCCACGGGTGCTGCCACAGGTCAGGCAGTGATAATCCTTACATTGCAAGAAATTACTGTTTATCTACTGCAGGGGTGCCCACACTTTTTCAGCTTGCGAGCTACTTATAAGATGACCAAGTCAAAATGATCTACCTACAATAAAAATGCAAAACATAAATTTATTTCTTCTTTATTATCATTATTTAAGTTACTATTACTACTATTTAATATTGTGTATTCTTCTTTCACCTTTCTCCTTCTCAGCTCTCTTTTCGGAGGAAAGTCAATGTCATAGTTTTTATGAACAGTCTGAAAAAGCCGTTCCACATTTCCCTTCTTCGGAATAGCAATGGCGCACAGACAGATGAGGCAAACGCACTTAGAATAGGACATAGTGAAAAAATCCCCTCCCATTCTGTATGAAAGTGGTAGGTTTTAGGCTTCTTACTCAGACCAGCTACGACACTCATTTTTATACCCTTTGTTGTATTTAGTTTAAATAAATTGAAGGTTAACTACACAGCAAT
Source organism: Rhynchonycteris naso (assembly GCA_037038555.1). Taxonomy (NCBI): domain Eukaryota; kingdom Metazoa; phylum Chordata; class Mammalia; order Chiroptera; family Emballonuridae; genus Rhynchonycteris; species Rhynchonycteris naso. Next base: position 111,258,696 of record CM073001.1, read on the forward strand.
GTAACTGAACAAAAAAACTGCGTATGCGTAGGGTGTCAAAAGTTCAGACGTCAGATTGGCTACCCTGTATGCCAATCAAAAGACAAATGTGTCTTTAATGTCACACGATCTACCCACTCTTTCTTAGCGATCGACCAGTAGATCGCGATCGATGTATTGAGCACCCCTGATCGACTGGAATAAAAGGTAAGAGGAATAAAGATTTAAAAAAATTATTCACTAGTCTAAAATAACCTACAATTAATTACAGAATGTGTTCCATTAGCCATTTCATATAGTAAATGTCCATGTTGCTTCAAGGCTCTGGTTAAGTGTAGGCAACACACAGTCCTCACTGCCCCTTCCCTGACACTCAAAAAAACTTTAATTGATCCAGTGCTTCATTCATAAATATGAAAGGTCAATCTGGCATTTAAAAAAAAACACACATAAGAGAGAAAGGAATCAAGATAAATAGGGAAAATGACCCTAAAAAATGATCCAAGAAAACAAAACAAAATAACAAAACTTAAAAACAAGACTCAAGAAAATAAAATACTTTATTAAAAAAGGTATAAAAGTTTTATCTCAAAGAGATTTTAAAAATACAAGCACATATTAAAACATGCTACAAAAGGGGTAATATGAAAACAAGAATTCTTAATATTAACAAAGTAAAATATTCAAGTAGATAAGGCTAATGATCAAGTTGGAGAAATCTCCCAGAATACAGACATATAAAAAAAGACAGAGATGGAAAATATAAGCCACCATCCAACATCTAACTCGACACTAAATCAGAATTCCAGAAAGAGACTGGAGAAAGTAAAAAATGGGACACACACACACACGCCGTCACAGAGAAGGTAAACTCGAGTTTTCGCTTTATAAGTGATGATTAAATTAAACGTGATGATTAAATAACATTATTGGTCCAATCACATTGCTTAAGCCTGCAGTGAACAATGCTCACACAATCATATCACAGTGTTTGGTTTGCAGTTTTAAAAATTAACTTGCTGCCTGACCAGGTGGTGGCGCAGTGGATAGAGCGCCGGACTGGGATGAGGAGGTCCCAGGTTCGAAACACCAAGGTCGCCTGCTTGAGCGCGGGCTCATCCAGCTTGAGCGAGGGGTCGCTGGCTTGAGTGTGGGATCACAGAAATGACCCCATGGTTGCTGGCTTGAGCCCAAAAGTCGCTGACTTGAGCAAGGGGTCATTCACTATGCTACAGCCCCTGGGTCAAGGCACATATGAGAAAGCAATCAGTGAACTAAGATGCTGATGCTGCAGTGAAGAATTGATGCTTCTCATCTCTCTCCCTTCCTGTCTGTCTGTCTCTACCTGTCCCTCTCTGTCTGTCTCTCTCTCTCTCTCTGTCAAAAACAAACAAACAAAACTTGCCAACAAATCACGCCTTAGGCTAGATGATACCTTACGAAAACAGGAGGGAAATGGATAGAAGAACATAAAGGCCAGGGAGTTTGTGGACGTCAAGGGTTAGGGTTGGAAGGAGACAGTCAACTGTGCACTGGCTCTGAAACCGCACATGCGGACCCCTGCCCGTTCTAGTTCTCGGAGCTTTGACCTTCGACCTCTGACCCCGGTGCTCACATACAGGAGTTAACCAAGTTTCGCAAACTTCCCAGAGATTCCATCCCGCAGCCCGTGTGCGCCCACCTTCCCGCGCTCCATCGCCGCTCACAGACCCGGGAGGTCGCTTCTCGCTCCGCGCCTCAGGCGCTGTCCGAGGATGGGTTAAGAGGCCCGCGGCTTTGTACCCTCCGCCAGCCGGCGTCGCCTACTCCTAGCAACCGGCAGGCTCAAGCAACGGAGAGTAGAGCTACCGCTGGCCCGGCATGCCTCGCGCCTTCCCTAACGCGCCTACGTGTCCCTGACTCCTAGCAACCGGCAGGCACTGGCAGCGGAGGGCTGAGCGATCGCTGGCCTGACACTACTCTGGCCTCAAAGGGAGAGGGCGCGGAAGGAGACTGGCGAAGCCCAGGTCTTTCTCCCTGTCCTGTGTCAGGCGGTGCAACCGTCGATGCGGGAAGGAAGCTAGGCTGACCTCGTTGTGGGTCTGGCAGGAGCGAAGCTAAAAGAGGAAAATGAGGCATGGTTGCGGCGTCAGCTCCAGCTTAACCGTCTCCACTTCGTCTGCTGGCACCTGAACCATCAGAGGCCCCGACCTGACTCGTGGAAAGGTGGTGTGTCCAGGCCCTGAAACAGTGTCAGACTTTGCAGATTTAGCGCCGGTGATGGAAAGGCTTTTCATCTGTATAAGGCTTTGCAGTTCACTGATAATTTCCCCCTATGTTGTAATTTGATAAAACACACCATGTAAGAATGGTAGGAATCAATGTATTTGAAAAAGTGGTCTTGGCCCTGGCTTCTTGGCTCCGATGGAGCGTTGGCCCGGCATATGTACATCCAGGGTTCAATCCCTGGTCAGGGCACAACTGAGAAGCCACCATATGCTTCTTTTCCCCTCCAACTTCCCTTTCTCTCTCTCCTCTGGCAGCCAGTGGAAAGATTGGTTCAAGTGTCCAGGCTATTAGGATAGCTGGAATGATTTGAGCATCGGCCCCAGACTGGGGGATCCTGGTCCCGGTGCCTGCAGAAGGCTAACCATCCTCTTACTTAAAAAGAAAAAAAGTCTCTAAAGGGTGACTTTTCATACACCAGAGATAAGAGAGGAGTCATGAAGACAGTGCTCTGCATTTAGGTGTATTTTAACACATGCAGGTTGGAGAGGTGCACGCCCCAGTGATGCACCTTGTAATTCACACTCAGCTGTTTCCAAAGACTGTTTTGCATTTGGTTAGCATGCACATGATACTTAGAAAAGATTACACTTAAGGTTTTCACCCCCACCCCCCTCCACACACACAAAAGAGTAAACTCAGATCATGTGTTAAGCAATGCATCAGTGAGCATGTCACTGATTGTGGGTTTTGTTTTATTTTGTTTAGAGAGAGAAACAGACAGGAAGGGAGAGAGATGAGAAGCATCAAATAGTTGTGGCACCTTAGTTGTTAATTGATTGCTTTCTCATATGTACCTTGACTGGGGGGCTCCAGCCAAGCCAGTGACCCCTTGCTCAAGCTGGTGACCTTGGGCTTAAGCCAGTAACCATGGGGTCATATCTATGATCCCATGCTCAAGCCAGCAAGCCCGCATTCAAACCGGCAACCTCTCGGTTTTGAACCGTGGTCCTCAGCATCCCAGGCCGATGCTCTATCCACTGCACCACCTCCTGGTCAGACAATCTGTGCTTTTGATGTGTTTTTTTTTCTGTAGATACAAAATTTACTTTTCAGACACTGTATTTTTGAGTCACATACTATTATGAACTAGATTACAGTTTTATGGCTCCATCTATGTGTTCCAGATATAAAGGACCTTTACTCAGCTCCTTGTCTTGGAGAAATTAACAGATCCACTAGGCCTTTTATATTTGATTATACTTTCAGTTTCAACATATTACTCCTACCATTTTCATTTCCACTTCTCAGCACTTAGGAAGAACATAAAAGGGAGGTAGGAAGGTGATATCAGTGATAGCTGATTTATTTAGGGACTGCTCCAAAGGAAGCACTGAATGAAAACTCTTCTTTGGTAATTCATTTGATTCTTACAGCATCCCACATGAGGTAGGGATGTTAACAGTTTTTCAGATGAGGAGACTGATGGCCAGAAAGGCTTTTGCTTGCCTAAGGTCGCACAGCTAGGGTGGTGGATGATCTCATACCAAGTCATTCTCTTAACCATTGTGTCATTCTGTCAACTGAAAAACCAGCTGATACAAAGTCACCCGCATATACGCTGCATGAATGACATTTCTCCCTTGTCTCCTGAGTGTAGTCTCTAACCACTACCAAGATAATTTTGCCTTGTCTATAGTTTTTCATTTTAGCACCTACCAGTCTGTCTTGCATTGCAGCCAGTCATCTAGCACATAAATCTCACATCACTTCCTGCTTCTATCTCTTTCATCACCAAACAGAATAACTTTGAGTCACTCAAATGCAACATATTCACAGGCTTTGGAAATGCTATTTCCTCTTTCTCACTATCTCTCCCACCCTACCCCCACCTTTATTTGCCAAAAAAAATGACTATAGAGGAAGCCAAAACAATCTTTTTCTCCTCAAACCTCTTAAGACAATTATTTTCTAAATTAGTTTGTTTTTTAGCGAGACAGACAGACAGGAACATATAGACAGGGAAAGAGATGAGAAGCATCAACTCATAGTAGCATAGTCGCATCACTTTAGTTGTTCATTGATTGCTTTCTCATACATGCCTGGGGGAGGGCTCTAGCTGAGCCAGTGATCCATTGCTCAGGCCAGTGACCTTGGGCTCAATCCATCAATGTTGGGCTCAAGCCAGCGACCATGGGGTCATGTCTATGACCCCACGCTCAAGCCGGTGACCTCAAGGTTTCAAAACTGTGTCAATATTCTATCCACTGTGCCACCACCGGGTCAGGCCTAAATTAGTGTTTTTCAATTGCCAGTCCACAGACTAGTCTGCCAGAAATTTCTAGCCGGTCCACAAAAGAGTTAACCACCCTGATGTTGTATGAAGATTATAGACCCAATGATCTTAGTTGAATTTGCTTATGCTCAGGGTGATTTCTGCTTTACCTGTCCCCAAAATAATTCTATTTTCACAAAGTGTAAAAAGATTGAAAACCACTGCTCTAAACTTATTTGCCAATCAATTGCATTTTATCTTTGTAATATTCTATTATTGTTATTCAATAGATGACTTATTGCGTTCATTTGATGACATGGGAATTATAAAGTGCTGGAGAGATAGAAAGGTAAAACACAGTCTGGATCTCCAGTAGCTAATAATTGTTAAGAGAGAATATGCAGCTGACTATCAAATAATCTGAAGGAGAGGAAGAGTGGCTCCCACCTCTACAATAAAACCTCTGTAGAGGTGTTGGGAATGCAGTTGGATCAGGGAAAGGTGGAAGAGGTAGATGGGACAATTGATAAAGACCCAGACCTGGGTTGGAGGGGATCTAAAACAAAGCGGAAAGTATTGAACTTAAACAGAAGGCAGCACTTTTCTATGCTAAGATGAGAGCAGAAGCGAAAACGTCACTTTTGTTCTAGAATGCACACAATGATGCTCTTCTTTCCTCTGACAAAGCAGAGCCTTTCATTGGAGAACTGTTTGCACAGAAGGAAAGGAAAGAGGTAACATGAAGAAGTGAGTGGTATAAAGAATAAAATACTAGTGAGAACCTAAGAACTAAGCCAGGCCTGTTATTAGACTTGGTGCAGAAAGAGATGTGTTCTACCTTGCTGGTATGATCAAATACAGGGAAGTGGGCTCACGAAGGCAACTGAGGCTGGGAAGCCAATTGGTGTACAACGTACAATCTATTTTACATAAAATATTTGGCCCTCAGGTCGAATACTTTACTGTGGATATGTAGGACTTATGTGGTTTGTGTTCACACAAACCTTTATGTACAGGATGGATTCTACAACTCTGTAGAGGAAAGGCTCATGCTCCTTCCTGTGATAACAAGACAATTACTTGTAACTTAGTTATGGAGTATGGCATTTGAGTGTTAGGCTGTTGGATAGGTAGAGGGTTGAGACTCACCATTTTATATACAGCAGTAGGCAAAAGTAGGTTTACAGTTCATATGGCAAATACATTAATAAATAATGATACAAGACAAACTATCTCATGTACTAACAACTGTAAACCTACTTTTACCCACCTCCTGTATTTACAGCTTATATAATGTAACTTGGTGAAAAGCAAGATAGGGAAAACTACGTCCTTTGAGATTTCATGCTCTCCACTGGAGTTAAGTGTTCTAAAAGCTAAAGCAAAGTTTTTGAGATAGATGTCTCCACGGCAATAAACGCATATGCATAATTATCTTCAGACACCCAGATGAGGGGAGGAGAGAGGTATGTTTATTCATTTCGTACCTGTTGTCAGGCACTGTGCCAGCCTGAGGATATGCTGATAAATATAATAAATATGATTCTTGCCCTCAAGGAACTTTAGAGCCTAGTGGAATTACTAATGAGACTTTGGCAAAGTTACCAAAATATGCAAATGATCCCTTCCACACCCAAGTCCATGTTAGTAAGTCTGATTCCTCCAGTCTAACAGGGCTGACTGCAGCTTACCATTTAGTTGGCAGTCCTCTGCATCTCATATAGCAAAGTGGTCTGTGGGATATGTTTGTTTTGTCCTGAAGATGTCAGGGTTGGCCTCTGCAAGCAACTGTGTAGTTATCAATATTTCATTCCAGAATCCCTGCAATATGGCAGGTAGGAACACATGTCTATCAAGAACTTAAAAGCATGTAAGCATGCTTTATTTCTCTCCTTTAGTCCCAGCCCTTCCTATAGGTGTTCAAGGCTACCAGTAACAAGTGATGAAGAATAAGAGGGGGGGAAAAAAACTAGTCCTATCAATATTAAAATTTCCTTGGAAGGTCATTGAATATCCTGTAAAAGTTAACTAGTAATTACTGGTTGGTGTAAGGATGAGACAGCACTCGATTTCCAGGCTTTTATTAGAGGAGAAAAGAGTCCTGCCGGGCACTTCTCTGGGAGAAGGGCACCAAGCAGACTTTGGGGCAAATTTTATAGGGTAGGGAAGACCCTCGAGCAAGTGGGCGTTGAGTCAGAAGTTCTGGTATGTGGGAGAGCCTGAGATCAGAAAGAAGTTCTGGTATGTCTCCATCTGCAGTTTTATGGTTTCGGCTTCCCTGGATGTTCCTTCTGGAATTTTTTTGCTTCAGGGGCGATAGTCCAGTATATAAGGATGAGGTCAGACAGATAAGTGGAACAGCGAAAGGGCAGTTAGAAGTTCTGGTAAATTCATGTATCTATCATTTCTCAACTCTGTGGTATGATAAAAAGAAAAAGAGGTGAAGGGAAGGGAAGGCATAAGGTCCAGGAAGGAGGTTTGTCTTGGGCCGGCCATCTTCTGGAGCTACTTCCTGCTGTTATCCCTATTGGGGGCTTCTCCGTGGACCTCTCCCTGCGGAAGTTGGAGTAGGAGTTGTAGAAGCATTTGCTTGTAGGTAACTCTGTAGATTTCTCTCATTCGGGCCTGTAGGAACTTGATAAAGAAAGGTGCAAGCATTAAAATTAGGAAATCACTTGCTTGCCAGCCCTTTTTGTATTAAGCAAGCTTTTCCAGACTGCTTTTACTATCTGGAGTTTAAAAGTTCTAGCCAGCCTGACCAGGTGGTGGCGCAGTGGATAGAGTGTCGGACTGGGATGCGGAAGACCCACGTTCGAGACCCCGAGCTCGCCAGCTTGAGCGCAGGCCCATCTGCTTGAGCAAAAAGCTCACCAGCATGGACCCAAGGTCGCTGGCTCCAGCAAGGGGTGGCTCGGTCTGCTGAAGGCCTGCGGTCAAGGCACGTGTGAGAAAGCAATCAATGAACAACTATGGTGTCACCACAGCAACGAAAAACTAATGATTGATGCTTCTTACCTCTCTCTGTTCCTGTCTGTCTGTCCCTATCTATCCCAGTCTGGTGGCAGAGATTGTTTAGGTCTTGGAGGATGTTAATATTAAAAGTTCCATTTTCATGCCAGTGGGAGCCACTATCTAGTCTGTACTGAGGCCATGCCGTGTTACAGAGACCGAGTTTGGTGAGGTTTTTAAGAGGCACCCCAAAGGAGTTTGTTTGGTCTGATGGTCTAGATTGTGAAGAGCCCATCGTGGAGAACAGTGGTCAAGAGAGGGCGTCCCACCTCTTGTCATAGTCTCAAAAGGAGAAAATCTCTGAGAAGAGGGAAATCCGAGAGAGGTCGTCACCACCTGCCAAGGAACCGGCGAGAGTGGAGAGGTTTGGCTAGGCGCCTAGACTTTCGTAGAGGGTCCCTGGGACGGAGTGGAGCAAACCCCTCAGAATGTGAGGCGTGTCACAATAGACCATCAGAAAGAGAGTCAGAGGCTGAATTTGAAGAGCTAACCAGAGAAGGAAAAGGGGGAGAAACTCCTTACCTCCTGGTCAGCAGGGGTTCGGGACAGAGTCGCTCAACTGCACTCACACAGCCGAACAGAATCAAGGAGTCAGCCCTTACGAGCTGCTGCTGTCCACTGCTTCCCTGGCTGTAAGTTCGGCTGGCAAGGGGATCGTCCAAGCAGCCAGTACCCGGTTCTGGGTTTCGGCACCAGATGAAAGGATGAGACAGCACTCGATTTCCAGGAGTACAGGCTTTTATTAGAGGAGAAAGAGTCCCGCCCGGCACTTTTCCGGGAGAAGGGCATTGAACAGATTTGGGGGCAAACTTTTATATGGTAGGAAAGAGCCTTGAGCAAGTGGGCGTTGAGTCAGCAGTTCTGGTATGTGGGAGAGAGCCTGGAGTCAGAAGTTCTGGTATGTCTCCATTGGCAGTTTTATGGTTTCTTTTGCCTCAGGGGGATAGACAGTCCAGTAAGTAAGGGTGAGATCAAAGAGACAGGCAGAACAGCAAAAGGGCAGTTAGAAGTCATTTATCTATCAGTTGGGTTTCCTGGGAAGTAGTGATCAAGGGTTGTTGTGTTTCTCAGGAACCACAAGCAAGGTATAAGCGAGCACTTTCAACGTTGAGTAGGCCAGTACGTGCACACATTTCAGAGAAGCTGAACAGGACCCTGCCTAGCGCCAGTTCTACTTTTCCTGCTAGTGCAGACTCAGACACATTCCTGGGCCGAAATCCCTGCCTTTTGCCTACAGGTCAAGGGGACCCATCCTGTCGTTTTTCTCATCTCTAAAATAGCTGCGATTTCCAAAACAAAACACATCTTGAATCTGTGGCGTCCTCAGCACGACTTCAGCGATCAGGATTTTGCTTTAAGGCGCTGCACAATTAACCACGCAGGGGCGTGTTTTTCAGCACTTTAAAGGTCGATGTAACAGCCAACTTCCCAAACCCGGGAACCGCGTAAGGAACACGCAGGAGCGCTCACTTCTTGTTTCACACCAGCCTTCCAGGAGCCGCGCCCCGACCGGGGTCCGCCCTTTGCCCGGACCGCTCCAAGGCCTGTAACTGCCATCCCCACGCCCGGAGGCGCTCCGTAGCCACAACCGAGCAGACAGCCGCCACACCGTCGGCCTTACTTGGCTTCACGCCCAGCGGGCCGGAAGCCAGAGGCGCTCACCACCAGGGGCTAACTCCCCGCGTGACAACGGAGCAAACCCGCTCCGCCCGCGGTGAGCGAACACGTGCCCCAAGCCCGCGGCCACTCCTGAAGCCCCTACAGCGCCGGGTCGTTGGCACCGCGCGGGGAAGACGAAGCCCCCACATCAGCTCCGCCCACTCCTGCCTCAGAGGGCGCCCAGGTAAGGGCGATACACAGGCCACGCCCACCCCGAGGATTGACGTCCCAGCCCCAGGCCGCGCCCGGACCCCGCCCTCCCAGCGCGCTGACATCATACGCCGCCCGAGGGCGGAAGCGCGGGAGGACTCTAGAGGCAGCACCGCCCCGCCCTCCCTGCGTGCTGACGTCTACGCCGCCGGAGGGCGGAAGCGCGGGCGGGCTCTAGAGGCGGTGCCTTCCCCGCAGGAACGGTGGCGCGCGGGTTGGAGTGCCTCTGCCGGGACTGGAGGCGCTCGCAGCGCGCTGCTGGGCGGCCGGCGATGAGCGACGCCAGGGTTCCGGGCCCGGAGGCCGGCGAGGGACGGGCAGAGCCGGCCGGCGCAGTGCTGAGCGTGGATATAGCGGGGCTGCTGGCGCAGCTGGCGCGCAGCTTCGCGCTGCTGCTGCCGGTGTACGCGCTCGGTTACCTGGGCCTGAGCTTCAGCTGGGTACTGCTGGCGCTGGCGCTGCTCGCGTGGTGCCGGCGGAGCCGCGGCCTCAAGGCCACCCGCCTGTGCCGGGCGCTGGCGCTGCTGGAGGACGAGGAGCGGGCGGTGCGCCTGGGGGTGCGCGCCTGCGACCTGCCGGCCTGGGTGAGTTCGAGCCCCGTCCCGGACCCCGCGTACTGACCGCGACCCTCCTTCCTCCATGCCCGCACCGGACCCCGCTCCCATCCCCACCCCCTACCCTGACCCTGCTTCCCCCATTCCTACCTCGGAGCCGTGCCCTCGCTCCCACTCATCCCTGCCCAGATTAGGGGCGCTCGCTTGCGACCGGACGGCCAGCGTGAGTTTGGACGTGGGTCCCTCCCCAGACGCAGATCCAGACCCCGCTTACCTGCCGAGTCCAGGGTGCGCACCGCCCTGCCCCCACCGTGCTTACCGGTGCGGTCAGGTGTGCAGCCCCGCCATGAACCGCACCCCGTCCTGCCCGGCTCAGGCGTCTGCACCGCCCTGTCCCTCTTTGCCTACCTGTCCAGGTTAGGTGTCTGCGCCGCCGTCATCCCCACCCGCCCACTCTGGGGTGTCCTGATCACTGTCTTCTTTCCCCGGGTCCAAATCGCTGTCAGTGCGCCTGGCCTGTTTAAGCCAGTGTCCTCGCCTCTGGCGCGGGCCCGCTGGGTCTCTGTGTCTCCGCTGTCCCTGTCCGCACTGTCTTTCCGCAGCCCCTGCTGAAGGCGCCTTCCTGGGCTCCTTCCTCTGCTCCCGCTACGTCGCAGGACCTCGGCGTGGGGTAGAAGCGCTGCCCCGGGTGGCAGAGAGGCCGCGGTCCCACCTCCGCCGTAGTCCTGGGAGCCGCTCCGGAGGAAAAGGGAGTGGCCGCCGACAGCGCGGGAGAAGTCTACTTTTCTCCTCCCCCCCCATCCCAAGACTTTTCTTGGTTGTTTTTGACACAACTGAAGAGCAGTGAGGGATCCCCTAAAAGTTGCTGAGGTTAAGATAATCAGAAGTTTAATTATTTTGGCAGTGACATTGTAAGATGGCACTTTTATGTAGGATGAACTGGATCAGTGTGATAGGAGCGGGAGGTTTTGGGACAGTTGCTCTAATGGGAAGGGTCAGGGGATTGATCTTTTTATTTTTACTGCAGGTGATTCTCTGCATAATTTATTTATGCAGAGTGGAAACTAATGGGGTTGGCTTCTTCATCTTGTTCTCCTGCTCCCCAGTGCTTTCTTAACCATAAGTAGTGTCACTGTTTCAGACTTACAGGAAATAGCATGATTTTAAGATAAGTGGTGCTCATCAGGCTTGGTGTAAACTTAGTGTGGAATGGCCAGCCAGTGAAGGGTCCTTTCCTCTTAGAGGAGAAAGGGGTTGGAAATATGCATAATTAAGTAAGGCTGGAGGAGTGAGCAAGAGGTAGAGAAAGTTCGGGAAGCAGCAGTGCCCCCAGCCAGGGCCTAGAGGCACCAAATGGTGCTGCCTGGTGATGACAGTCTGGAACTATAGGAAGTTAGGGCCCTCTGGGGTCTAAAACTCTTAGTACACAGTGGGCATGTGGGACAGTATTTTGGGGAATTAAGTCACTAGAAGCAGGGAGAAGGGAGGTGTAGAAAATGGGAAGACAGAGGAACCAGGGTGGGAAAAGCCAAGAGCATAGGTGTACTTTGGAAATGAAGAAGGACTTTGAGGTGGCATCTGTGTCTGTGTCACACCAAGTTTAAATGATGCCAGAAAGTAGCTAAAACAAAGTCACCAAAACAACAGGCATGATCAGTGCTTAAGTTCACAGGAACTGATGATGCTGACTTTCATAGCTATTTGGTTATTGAGCTGTTTAATATCAGTTTACTTGTAAAAATTCTTGTGATTTTTTCACATACTAAATTAACAAATACAGTTACTACTATGCTGAAGGTAGGACAAATTTATTTTTTTCCCGGAAGCAGAATAAAAGAGCGATTAGCCAAAGATTTTGTTGGGTTTTTCCTCTGTGACACTTAAACATAGAGTAAGAAATTTATATTGTTTCCAAAAATTTTCACATGTTTATTCCAAATTTATGTTTGCACTTATATGTATACATACTTGAACATGCCTGCATTTCTTGGAAAACTTCTGGATGGATTTACATGCAACTTAATGGTTATAGCCAAGAAATGCACTAGGAGTCTGGGGTTGTAGGAATTTCTTTTATATACCATTAACATTTTTTTTAGAAATTATAATTCATGTACAATTTTTATACCTTTTTATTATATCCATGTGTTATTTTCTTAAAACTAGTGGATTACACTGTCTAGAGTGATGCCTGCTATTTTCTGTAGCCAGGGAGCAAAACAACAATAAAAGAAGGCAGCATAAGAAAAGTAAGATTTCTGTATTAGTAGTGTTTTGATTTTTACAGTGCATACTTAGGTTCTTGGGGTTCTGAACTTTGAGCTGGTGTTTTGCTTTGAATGAGATATATCTGTACTCATTTTTACAGTGTGTCATTGACAGCTGTGGTTCATTGCAGGGTTGGAAGCAAAGGGAAATATGAACTGATGTATGTATCCACTTCCAACCCTGTTTTTGGAAATGTTCACTTAATGTTTTTCTTCTTATTATTTAGTAAAATCATTTATACCGTATGTGAAAAATGAGATAATTAAATATATTAATGCTTTGGAAAAATATATATTGTTTTTAATTAAGACTACTAGAATATGAAAAATACTTGTCACTTAACACGTGATAGTTCTGTAAGACTTTGGTACTACAGCTTTAACGTAAACTTCATTATTATTCATTCTTTACTGTTTTTTCCCTTAAAAAGGGCCTGGCAGGTTTGTGTTGATGGTTGAGGATTGGCCTTTTTTGTTGTACCAGTGTCTACTGTACAACAAGGTATTAAGGCTACAGGTGAAGAATATTCTTGAAGAGTTGTATAGAGATACATAAGAATAATTTTCCACTGCTATTTTTACATATTCGAAAAATTAGAACTGGTAGGGTGAAGTCTGCCACTTTCCTGGTTTTTCTGCTGCCAATAAATGTTAATTCTGTGGCTGCAAATAAAAACCCAAACTTGTGCTATACAGTCTTATCCAGAGCTCTTTTGACAATTGGTTTTTCTTTACACTAATACTTTGATGATTGAGATTTAATTGTTATATTATATACTATTGTGTACAACCTCTTCTTTGGGGAAAGCTTTCTTCTCATCCTTCTGGGAAGTTAGGAGAATTTAACTCTATCCAGAATTCAATATGTGTAGACTAAGAACCAAATGAACAAAAGAAAAGAATACACTTTGATCTCATGTAAATAAAGGGCAAATATGTGCTTTTATTTTCAGTGTTAATCATCGACTTACACTCTTTGGAAATTTGATGAAGACATGTAACAAAATAGTTGGTGTAGCTAAATCAGGAGCCATAGTTTAGCTATTTTAAACTGTGGTTGCTACTTTAGCACTTAGATCCTAGAGCGATTAAGTGCTTTGAGAAAATGTTAGAGTCCTCATGGCTGTGAAGGGGATACACATGCTCTTTGCATTTCTTGTTTATATGTACCCTACAGCTGTAGTTCAGAGAGGGAATGACTGTGAGCGTTGTGTTGCTTGTGTTATTTGGTCTACATGCTTCATTAAGTTAAAGAAGATTGTGCCAAGGTTGCTAGACATAAAGCAGTAAATATCTTTTTTAGTTTAAAAAACAAAAAGGGATTTAAATTTAGAATATATGCGCCTATTAGCTTGTGTGCTCTGGTTTTAGTAACACATACTTCTGTTTCATTTGAATATTAGGCTCACTTTACGTTTCAAGAAGGGAGAGTATAGAACTAGCACTGAAAAATAAATAATTTAAATAAATATGTGAATCGAAAGTATATGTAACATCGCCTGACCAGGTGGAGGCTCAGTAGATAGAGCGTCAGCCTGGGATGCTGAGGACCCAGGTTTGAAACCTGGAGGGCACCAGCTTGAGCGTGAGGTTGCTGGCTTGGGCATGGGATCATTGACATGACCCCAGCCAGGGTCGCTGGCTTGAGCAACGGGCCACTCACTCTGCTGTAGCATCCACCCCCCATCAAGGCACACATGAGAAAGCAATCAATGAACAACTAAGGTGCCTCAATGAAGAATTGGTGCTTCTCTTCTCTTTCCCTTCCTTTCTGTCTGTCTCTCTCTGTCTCTGTCTCTTGCTAAAATATATATAAATGTAACATTTAAATTATCACATTACATTAAATACATATTTATAAACTATAGATTCCAATCCTGTGAAGAACCAACTATGAAAAACTGACTAGTAATTTAATGGTTGATGAGAAGCATCAATCATTAGTTTTTCCTTGCGACACCTTAGTTGTTCATTGATTGCTTTCTCACATGTGCCTTGACCGCGGGCCTTCAGCAGACCGAGCAACCCCTTGCTGGAGCCAGCGACCTTGGATCCAAGCTGGTGAGCTTTTTTTGTTTTTCTCAAGCCAGATGAGCCCTTGCTCTAGCTGGCAACCTCGGGGTCTCAACTGGGTCCTCAGCATCCCAGTCCAATGCTCTATCTACTGCGCCACCGCCTGGTCAGGCCACCTAATGTTACTTTAAACATGGATATTATATTGGCTAAGGAAACAAATTGTAATTAATTAAGAATAGGAATCATGCTTCATAGCTTATAGATTGGTTTGTTTTATATTAAATACATTCTAATATAGGATAATTTTAGAATGTACTGTGTGATCTTGCATTTTATTATGTTTTGTTAAAGTATTATCTTTTTTAGTTTGCACAACTGTGCTGTCTCAGATGAATTTTTTTCCTGCATTTAAAGATCTAAGGAAGTGTCAGAGGTCATCCTGCCCTCACATGTATACTCTCTTTCAGGTGGATAAAGGCAGGGTGTGATGCCCAGCTGCCCTGCTCACTCCCCCTTTCCTTTGCCCTGGTGGATCAGAGAGAAGATGAGAGGTGGTTAGTGTAAGGGGTGTGTAGAGACACATTGGGCACATTTAAGAATAGAAGGGCACAGTAGGAACAGCAAATAAAAGCTCAGGATTGAGAAATCAGGAATATGTACCAGGTAGAAGCATTGGAGCCCAGTAGGGCAACTGTCCCATCTGTATAGGGAGCTATAAGGACAGTGATGGAAGGTGGCATGAGGCTCGGGACTTACTCTGAACCCAGGGATGAGGAGTAGATGTGTTCAGACTGGGGCCTGTGCTCTAAGGGCAGTGTTCCTAGTTCACAAGGAGCTAGCTCATCCTGGGCACGAGTACAAAAACTACTCTTTTTTTTTATTCATCAAGAAACTAACCATTAACTGTGGCAAGTTTGGGCATTGGAGGAAGGAGAGATAATGACATATTCAGAACTAAGCTGTAAAATCAGAAAATGGAAACTCCTGTACAGTGTAGTAGGGTACTCATCTTGCTTCTATTGCCAAAAAATTTGCAGCCAAGGTAATTGCTGGATTGTTGTGCTCTGTGCTGTTGAGGTAGCTGGAAATACCATCTACCTTCCTGCCCAATACACTGTTCTCTTTCACTCTTAATGATCTTACTGTTCCTTAAACACTGAGTCATCTCCTGTGCTTTTGGAATTAGGTGGGGCATAGTTCTTACATAAACAGTGTTAGTAGTTATCTTTCTCATGGAACTATTTTCCACTTAACATGTTTTATTTCCAATTTTCTCTTGGTCTTTTTCTCTGTCAGGGACTTTTTTTTTTTTTTTTTCAGGGACAGAGAGAGAGTCAGAGAGAAGCATAGATAGGGACAGACAGACAATATCAGAGACGTGAGAAGCATCAATCATTAATTCTTCGTTGCCATCGCAACACCTTAGTTGTTCATTGATTGCTTTCTCACATGTGCCTTGACCGTGGGCCTTCAGCAGACCGAGCAACCCCTTGTTGGAGGCAGCGACCTTGGGTCCAAGCTGAGAGCTTTTGCTCAAGCCAAATGAGCCTGCCCTCAAGCTGGAGAGCTCAGGATCTCGAACCTGGGTCTTCCACATCCCAGTCCAATGCTCTATCCACTGCGCCACTGCCTGTTCAGGCTGTCAGGGACTTTTAATCATTTATTTTTCTTAACTGTTGCAAAAATTCTGTAATTTTTAAAAATAAAACCATTTATCTTGGTGAATTTTTCCTAGAGTAGATCACATTTTAAGGAACTAGCCCAACTTATGTGTAAGGGTTAAAAATCAGCCTTTATTGATGCATCTGCTATTAATTCTTTCTGCATTACAGTTACCATATTGTGATAGGTGCTAGAAACACAAACTTGAATAAGACAAGTTGTTAAACTCAAGAATCTACTAGCGCCTGACCAGGTGGTTGCGCAGTGGATAGAGCCTCGGACTGGAATGCTGAAGACCCATGTTTGAGACCCCGAGGTCGCCAGCTTGAGCGCGGGCTCATCTGGCTTGAGCAAAAAAGCTCACCAGCTTAGACCCATGGTCACTGGCTCCAGCAAGGGGTGGCTGGGTCTGCTGAAGGCCCGCGGTCAAGGCACATGTGGGAGAGCAATCAGTGAACAACTGTGGTGTCGCAACAGCGGTGAAGAACTAATGATTGATGCTTCTCACCTCTCTCCGTTCCTGTCTGTCTGTCCCTATCTGTCCCTCTCTCTGACTCTCTCTATCCCTGTAAAAAAAAAAAAAAAGAAAAGAATCTATTAGCTGGTAGTAACACAAACATATGTATAATACTCATTTCAGTTAGAGGATACATTGATACTTTTTAAAAATAAAAGTAATGCATCCTTTTTTTTTAATCCAGGAAAATCATTTGTTTAGGAACATATGGTTTAAGATTTAGATGTTTTCTAGACTCATAACTACATATGGAAATAGGAAAAATAGCCCTTTCTTTGGCCTTTCAGTTGATATACTGATTATATATATATTAAATATGACATTTAAAGCATTTTGAACATTTGCAAAGGTGATAGCTCAAGTCTTTAAATCAACGTTTTTAATTTTTTAAATATTTTTTTCTTCTTTTTTTTTTTTTGCAAGTGACAGGAGGGGAGATAGTCCAACTCCCGCATGTGTCCTGACTGGAAGTCAACCGGTAACCCCTCATCTGAAGCCAATGCTCTGCCCATCTGGGACCATGCTTATAACTGAGCTATTTTTAACACCTGAGGTGGTAGCTCCATGGAGCCATCCTCAGCGCCCTGGGCTGATGCCTTCAAACCAGTGAGCCATGGCTGGAGGGGAAGAAGAGAGAGTGAAAGAAGGGGGAGGGTGAAGGGTAGAGAAGCAGATGGTCACTTCTCCTGTGTGCCCTGACCAAGAATCGAACCCCAGATATCCACGCGCCAGGCTGACACTCTATCACTGAGCCAACCAGCCAGGGCTAAATCAGTCTATTTTAAAGCAAAGATTTTCTTAATGAGTATTAAAACTGCTTTAGGGTGTGTTGATCTAGTTATGTTTAAAAGACCAGTTTTATGCTTTACTATCTTTGCCAACTTTGTGAAAGATACTTTTATGACTATTCTGAGTAGACACCTCTGAAACCCAAGTTTGTGTCTGGTGCGTTTTATATTTAATTTATTTTATTGGTGCATTTTTAGTGGGTCACAGAAGGCTCTCTGGATGACAGTATCCATGCAAAGTAACAGCACATCTTTCTTTCGTGAACTCTGTGCGTCAGCCCCAGTAATTTCCTTTTTAAAACAACTCTTTTTTTTTGTGCCAGAGACTACACTCTGAGTTAGTGATAACCACACAAATGGCTGATGTGGACATGCTAACATGACATTGTTCTTTGTGCTTTCTTTTTTATTTGTAAAATTGTTGTGGAAGTTGAGCTTTCAGTTCTTTTGTTTGGTCAATCACTTAGTGAAGTTACACTTAACTTTCTATTTTTAATGAACATGCAGTTGGGTTTTTCTTTATTTCTTAGAGCTAGACAGATTTTAAAAACATAATTTTTTCTGCTATGAGAAGAATGTGTGCTCTTTGTAGAACATTTCAAGCTTTGGAGAAGAATAAAGAGAGGGAAATTCACCTGCAATCCTGCTAACAAGTGATAACCGTTATTAACATCTTGGTGATTTTCTGAATCTTTAATGAACATGGATGTATGTGTGTGTTACATCCCACTTCATTAAGCATTACATTGTGGGCATTGTCATTATTCTTCAGAAATATGACTGGTCATTGCAATACCTTCCATGTATGGGTGGCTGTGCTTTACTTAAAAGATGTATGATGGACAGATTCCAAGAATGAGATTGCTAGATATTATATGCTGAGAAAAAAATCAAACTTAAGAGTTTGAGATATTTAATATTCTGCCCTTTTCAAGTTATAAATGATTATTTGCTTGAGCTGTTTATTACATCTGTCCATAATATATGCACTATTTTCTTTTTTTTTTTTTTTTCTGAAGTGAGAAGCGGGGAGGCAGAGAGATAGACTCCCGCATGAACCCAAAAGGAGAGGGGGAAGGGTGGAGAAGCTGATGGGTGCTTCTCCTATGTGGCCTGGCCGAGAATTGAACCCAGAACTTCCACACGCCAGGCTGATGCTCTACCACTGAGCAAACCGGCCAGGGCCTGCACTATTTTTGAACTCATGAGTAGCATAATAATTTTAGCAATAAATAAATAAATAAATAAAATCAGTAGTAAAAAGTCTAGCTTTGGAGGGTACTGTTTGTTTTTCAATGCTATGGTGTTGAAATGCAGGATAGATTTATCCAGACCTTTTATTATATAAATCACCTTTAGAACAAAAGCATTTCTTCCACTCAGCCTCACAGTTTTAATAACTTTTATTCCTTTGTGCTGACTTGGAATATTGAAGTTTATTAACAGGAGGAATACAGTGTGTCCGTAAAGTCATGGTGCGCTTTTGACCAGTCAAAAGCGCACCATGACTTTACGGACACACTGTATTTAAAACTGAAGTAGCACAATGTTGTGTGATGGCTACTTTAGAGATTGCTGAGAAGATAGTAACCTGCCATGTGACTAGTGTCAGTGCCACGAGCACATGAGTGGGCTACCCTCATGGTAGCAGTCACACACGTGAGGGCACATTGCTCAGGTGGGCACTTGTGAAGAAGGCTCTGCATCTGGTGTGTGTCGGTTCCTGTCTAAGACCCCCTTCCTGACTCTCTACTTGAGCCAGTTGCACCTTTTAGAGCCTTAGTTTCCTACTATTAGATGGGCATTGAAATGAGCCTGTCCCTACAACCCTCCATGAGCTTATGAGGCTGCAATAAGGAAAGGCCAAGGGCAGTGCTAGTGCTGGACTGCAGTGGTGGGAGGGTGCTCTGCATGACTGGTGGTCCCTCTCAGTTTTCTGGTGTTGCTGCCAGCTTTCTGCTGCCTCAGGCACTTCTCTTACACACACACCCCTTATTATACATATTTGAAGTGAAGTGCCTATTGAAATTGTTCATTTATTTCATTGGTGCTGTAAACATTTAAATGCCTAGCAAGTGAATGCATAAGATCTGTTAATGGTTTCTAAGTTACTCTCTGGGTGCTGGATTTTTTAAAACCCAAAACCCAAATATAATTAAAAACAAAAATGACAATAACACTTCTGGTTAATTTTTTCTTTTTTTCTTTTTTTTTGTGACAGACAGAAAGTGGGACAGATAGGGGTAGACAGACAGGTAGGGAGAGAGACGAGAAGCATCAGTTCTTCGTTTCGGCTCCTTTGTCTCCTTAGTTCATTTATTGCTTTCTCATATGTGCCTTGACTGGGGAGGTGGGTGCTGGTTCCAGCAGAGTGAGTGACCCCTTATTCAAGCCAGTGACTTTTGGGCTCAAGCCAGCGACCATGAGGTCATGTCTATGATCCCACACTCAGTCTAGCAACCCCTCGCTCAAGCTGGTGAGCCCACATTCAAGCCCTATGAGCCTGTGCTCAAGCCAGCAACCTCAGGGTTTTGAATCTGGATCTTCCGCGTCCAAGTCCCAACACTCTTATCTACTGCACCATTGCCTGGTCAGGCTGGTTAATTTTTTCTTAAAATTTTCTTTAAATTTATTGATTTGAAAGAGGGAAAAAAAGAGAGATAACAATTTGCTGTTCCACTTATTTATGCATTCATTGATTTACTCTTTTATGTGCCCTCCTGCAGCCTTGGTGTATTAGGATGATGCTAACCAACTGAGCCACTCAGGAAGGGCTTGGTTATTTTTCACATACATAAAGATTTTGAAGTCTGTCCAGTAGATAATAAAAAGTATTGATTTTTACTTAATAGTTTGAATCAGTTTGTTTGTTTTTTTTTCTTTTCCCAGGGACAGAGAGAGAGATAGATAGGGACAGACAGGCAGGAACGAAAAGAGGTGAGAAGCATCAATCATTAGTTTTTCGTTGCCGTTGCGACACCTTAGCTGTTCATTGATTGCTTTCTTACATGTGCCTTGACCGCGAACTTTCAGCAGACTGAGCAACCCCTTGCTGGAGCCAGCGACCTTGGGTCCAAGCTGATGAGCTTTTGCTCAAGCCAGATGGGCCCGCACTCAAGCCGGCGACCTCGGGGTCTCGAACCTGGGTCTTCCGCATCTCAGTCCGACGCTCTATCCACTGCGCCATTGCCTGGTAAGGCAGAGTTTGGTTTTATATTGAGGGAAAATAAAGGAATGAACTTTGCTGTATGTACAAAGGATAGTGTTTTTTTTCCCACAGGGACAGAGAGAGCTTCAGAGAGTGGGATAGATAGGGGGGCAGATAGACAGGAACGGAGAGAGGTGAAAAGCATCAATCATTAGTTTTTCGTTGCCGTTGCAACACCTCAGTTGTTCATTGATTGCTTTCTCACATGTGCCTTGACTGCAGGCCTTCAGCAGACCGAGCACCCGCTTGCTGGAGCCAGCGACCTTGGGTCCAAGCTGGTGAGCTTTTTGCTCAAGCCAGATGGGCCCGCGCTCAAGCTGGCAAGCTTGGGGTCTCGAACCTGGGTCTTCCGCATCCCAGTCCGACGCTCTATCCACTGCACCACTTCCTGGTCATGCTCAAAGGATAGTTTTAAAAGGAATTATCTGTATATTGTAAGTTCACAGTGAATGGAGCAAGAGGGAAGAGATTACAGCCTGTCGTTGCTTGCTGTTTTCTTTAGGACCATGGTGACAAAACACCACAAACTTGGTGGGTTAAAACAACACAAATTTATCTGTTACAATTCTGGAGGCCTCAAGTCTGAAATCAGTTGCTATGGACTAAACCAGTGGTTCTTAACCTTTTTTGAGGTACCGAACCCACCAGTTTCATATGCGCATTCACCGAACCCTTCTTTAGTGATAAATAAAATATGATTTTTTTTTCCAAATTCAAGACATCGGTATATTTTTTTTACTGGTGCACAAAATGAGCCGTGCATGAACATCACCTTGCTCAAAGAACAAAACAACAAAGTGCATGAACTCACAACAAATTACGGTATTACTTTATTCTGGCCTCCGCGGCAGAGGCTTCTCTGAACCCCTGAGACTGACTCATCGAACCCTAGGGTTCGACAGAACCCAGGTTAAGAACCACTGGACTAAACCAAGGAGTAGGTAGGGCTGTGCTCATTGTTTTCAGTATAGTCACAAGACTAACCATTGCCAGAATCTAATTTTAGAACATTTTAATCCTCTGTTAAAGACTCCCTCCATCTCTGCTGCCCTCAGTCTGCATTCCCTCCACATTTCTCACAACAGCGCTGGGCCACCACTGATTCACTTTTCAGTTTTACAGACTTCCCTATTTTGGACATGCCATGTAAATGAGTCAGACAGTACATGTCCTTGTGACTTTGACTGCTTGTGCAATAAATGGGTGATAAAGGGAGGTGGGAGAAAGAGGTGATAGGCAGTGAGAAATATATCATAGAGACATGGATCGTGGTGGTCTCCTGGCTGTGATGCTGTGCCATAGTTAGGTAAGATGTAGCCATGGGTGGATGTATGTCCACCTCCTGGCTATGATATATTGTATCATCACAGTTAATGACAAACAAAGGGGGATGGGCCAAAATCTTGGTTTCAAAATTGAGTAAAGAGAAATGATTTTATTCAAGAAAAAAGTCCAGATGTTTTCAAGTACCTGATTACTATTCTTGGTTGTGTACAAATAAAAGGTGAAACAAGTTGATTTAAAGTTGGCAAATTTTGGCTGACCTGTGGTGGTGCAGTGGATGGAGTGTCAACCTGGAATGCTGAGGTTGCTGGTTCAAAACCCTGGGCTTGCCTGGTCAAGGCACATAAGGAAGTTGATGCTTCCTACTCTTCCCTACTCCCCCCCCCCTCCCTCTCCCACTCCTCTCTAAGATGAATAAATAAATAGTCTTGGAAAGTTGGCAAATTTCTCTGACTTAATTTATGTAAGTCTTGAGATATTAACTGTCTTTGTGAGAGAATAAATATTAAGTTCTTAGAAAAATATAAACCGTTTTCTTTTTTTGTGTGTGTGACAGAGAGAGAGAAAGAGAGAGGGGAGAGATAGGGACAGACAGAAAGGAAGGGAGAGAGATGAGAAGCATCAATTCTTTGTTGCGGCACCTTAGTTTCTCATTGATTGCTTTCTCATATGTGCCTTGACCCGGGGGCTACAGCAGACCAAGTGGCCGCTTGCTCAAGCTAGAGACCTTGGGCTCAAGATGGTGAGCCTTTCTGAAACCAGATGAGCCCACGCTCAAGCGGACAACCTCGGGGTCTCGAACCAGGGTCCTCCATGTCCCAGTCTGACGCTCTATCCACTGTGCCACCGCCTGGTCAGGCTAAACCTATTTCTTGAAAATGAAAAATTCACAGTAAAATTTTAAACATGATGACTTCTGAATCTATGTAACTATTTGGTATTCTTGTTGGTTCTGTAATTCTAGGGGAAGCATGCTTTAATTAGAAAATTTTAGCTCTGTATCAATTTGTCCCATCCTTTGTACTTAGCAAAGTGTAACAGGGGAGATTTGAGAGCCCTCTGGGTCCTAGTTCACTTATTTCCCCACTGACTTTGAACAGATTTGTTTCATTATCTGTTAGATGGAGCCATTAATTGTTCAAAGAGTTGTGAAGATGAAACAAGATACTGTATGTAGACTTACTGGCATACAGTTAATGTTCTGTCTTTGTATATTTAGTTTAATTTTTTTAAAACAAAACAACTTTGGTAATAGCAACACATTAGAATCTCAAATATACCTTTGTTTTTTTCTTTATTTTTTGCCTTTGTTCTTTTTATATATTTATTTTTACACTTGATCTTAGCCAAAAGGTCGAGAAGCGATTATATATATATATTCAAGAAAATGGCGACAAAACACCACAAACTTGGTGGGTTAAAACAACACAAATTTATCTGTTACAAAAAAAGAAAACGGTTTATATTTTTCTAAGAACTTAATATTTATTCTCTCACAAAGACAGTTATATATATATATATATATATATATATATATATATATATATATATATATATATATATATATTTATTTTTTACAGGGACAGAGAGAGAGTCAGAGAGAGGTATAGATAGGAACAGACAGACAGGAACAGAGAGAAATGAGAAGCATCAATCATTAGTTTTTCGTTGCCGTTGCGACATCATAGTTGTTCATTGATTGCTTTCTCACACATGCCTTCAGCAGACCGAGCCACCACCTGCTGGAGCCAGCGACCTTGGGTCCAAGCTGGTGAGCTTTTGCTCAAGCCAGATGGGCCCGCACCCAAACTGGCAACCTCGGGGTCTCGAACCCGGGTCTTCCGCATCCCAGTCTGGTGCTCCATCCACTCCGCCACTGCCTGGTCAGGCTTCCTTTGTTCTTTTTTCAAGATATGGTTAAAAGAGATTTCTTGGGTAGTATCAGCTCAAATATAATCAAAACTTGAGCAATCAAACTGATAATTTCTAGTTTGTGGGGACAATATAAAGAAATATGAAAAGATGTTTTATAATTGAACTTATAAAGGAGATCTAGTGGATTTATTTTTAGTTGAAAGATAAAGATTTTAGACCAAATGATGTGTTCATGCATTCTTCCATGATTTGGAAACATGCCTTCTCTTTTCGCTGTATATCTCAGTTCTTCTCTGATGTTTCTGCTACTTTAAATTCTGTTTTGTGACAAATAAGCAAATGTTTATGAATATGTATTAGTGAGAAGCAGATTTCAATTTAGTGAACAGAATTAAAATTTGGTAGCAGATTTACTTTGTTCAATTTTGACATACTCTTTTTCTTTGGCACTTTGAAATAATTAAATTAAAAATCACAGAACTATTAAATGCTTTGGCATTCTACTACTGGGAGATGGCTTGACCTTCAAAGTTCATCTTATATAAAGTTTAACAATGTGAGCCAGTTCACTTGTAATGAAACCTTATTTGTGGAGGTGGTTTCTCTGCCTCTTTTCTCGGTAGTTCCAGATAGATTGGGGATACTGCAAAGTATTTCTTCAAATACTAATCTTATATCATTTCTTTACTGAGAACTGCAGTGTGGACCCATTGCCTGTAGCATAAAGGAACAGTCATCTGCATGGTGCAGAAAGCATTTCAGGCTGGTCTTGACCTGATTTTTCAGCTTTAGCTCTTACCATTCTTCCAATCACCTAATCCAGCCAGAGTAAATTATATACACCATTATTTTTGCTTAGAATATTCTTTTTTCTTTGTGTGACTGACGCCAGGTAATATTTTCAGACTCGTCTCACGTACTGTGTTCTCCCTGAGTGCCTTAGGAACCTGTTCCAGGCAGCATCAGGCCCTTCCCTAATCCCCATAGCTCCTCCCTTTCAGGCTGCTGATCACCCCCTCCATGCCAGTGTACTCCACTCCACTGTACTCCGCTCCACTTCACCTGCTCGAGCTTCCCAAGGACAGGAGCATAACTAGTTCTGTGTCATGTCCATAGCTCTCTGGGCACAGAGCCAGACCCATGTAACTGCTCAAAAAAATCTTCCCCAGCCTGTTGCTCAAGAAGAACAATAGACCCCCATAAATAGATGGAGGAATAGCACAATGATGAAACTGCGGTGACAAATCAAAATTCATACCAATCTGTGTTTCTGTTCTGGTATATGATGGTGAAGAGAGAAGCTTTATTATTACATAAGTTTACATTCTATAGGTGATTAATGGGACTGTTGTGTGCTTTGCAAGAGAGAAACAGCAGTTTTATGGCATTGCTCTGACTTTAAGAATGAATAGGAATTTGCTAACACATTGGCAGACCTTTGAGAAATATCCAGAGAACATAGAGAAATTAAATAATAGAAGGCAGATGTTTTAATTTTGGAATTCTTTTCAGGAGTTGTTTTTATCATATTTAGTTAATAATGTGTTTGACTTAACATACAATAGTTATATACTTTGCCTTTAAAACATGATGTAGCTGAAAATTTTTCAAGTCAGATTTGGAGATTACTTATGTTGTAAGAGTTTTATTATTTCTAAGTATCATTCTCTCTATGATTAAGATATAGTTAATTTAGCCTGACTAGGTAGGTGGTGGCGCAGTGGATAGAATGTCCAACTGGGACGTAGAGGAGCCAGATTCGAAACCCTGAGGTCGCCAGCTTGAGCGTGGGCTCATCTGGTTTGAGCATAGCTCATCAGCTTGAGCCCAAGGTTGCTGGCTTGAGCCAAGTCAAGGCACATATGAGAGAGCAATCAATGAACAACTAAGGTGCCGCAACAAAGAATTGATGCTTCTCATCTCTCTGCCTTCCTGTCTGTCTGTCCCTCTCTCTGACTCTGTCACAAAAAAATAATATATATATATATAGTTAATTTATACAGATTATATTACCACTTAAATTTAGAGTTGTTTATTGTATAAAAAGAGTACTGTGTTAGAAAATTCTTAGTTTTATATTAAGTTATAGTAGTCCTAGTGAAGTAGTTTATGCTTCTCAAAGAAATTCAAACATATAGAACATAGAGGAAAAGGCATATGCTCCGACATGCATCCATCCAGCAACCCCCATCTTGGGCTAATGCTCAAATCAACTAAGCTATTTTTAGTTCCTGAGGCTGATGCACTCAATCCTCAGCTGGGCCAGTGCTCGAACCAATCAAGTCACTGGCTGTGGGAAGAGAAGAGGGAAAGAAGGGGAAGACGGTTGGGGAGAGAAGCAGATGGTCGCTTCTCTTGTGTGCCTTGACCAGGGATTGAATCCAGGATGTCCATACACCAGGCTGGTGCTCTATCCACTGAGCAAACTGGCCAGGGCCCCCTCCTTCATATAGATATATATTCTTAAACTTTTTTTCTGCATCTATAAACATGAATGACCTAAAAATGCTTATGTATACATATGCATATTGTGTTTTTAAGAATATATAGCCTTGCCTGACAAGGCGGTGGTGCAGTGGATTGCGCATCAGACTGGGACGTAGATGACCCAGGTTCAAAACCCTGAGGTTGCTGACTTGAGTGCAGGCTCACCAGCTTGAGCGCAGTGTCGCTGTCTTGAGGGTGAGATGATAGATAATGACCCCATGGTTGCTGGCTTGAGCCCAGACGATCCTGGCTTGAGCCCAAAGGTTATTGGCTTGAAGCCCAAGGTTGCTGGCTTGAGCCCAAGGTCGTTGGCTTGAGCAAGGAGTTACTCACTCTGCTGTAACCCCCTACCCCCAGTCAAGGCACTTATAAGAAAACAATCAATGAACAACTAAGGTGCTACAACGAAGAATTGATGCTTCTCATCTCTCTCCCTTCCTGCCTGTCTGTCCCTATCTGTTCCTCTCTTTGTCTCTCTCTGTCTCTGGCGCACACACACACACACACACATACACACACACACACACACAGAATATATGACCTGAATAATTTTTTGTTGATTAGAAAATCTGACGATATCTTAACAAGCAGTAATTTCTTATAACTTATGAAGAATTTAATAGAAAATAGAAGTTTATTGAATGGTATTTGCAAATATGATTTTGGTGTTATGTACTGACTGAAAAATACAATAATACTAACACTTACTGGCCCAGTTGGTGAATTAAGTCACTTGTTCTGTATGGATAGAAATTCTCTTATGCTGGGAAGACAGAAAAGGGACCACTGAATTAGCTGTACAATTTTGAGTTGGACTTGGACTTGGCTGGTCTAGCAAGCCCTCACACTCTCCCCCCCAACTCCAAATGTCCCCAGTTGTTGGGGAACGTGAGGGCCTTGTAGCATGGTGACAGACCCTCAGACCCTCAGGATCGAAGTGACCTTGGCCAACAGTCTCTTCCTGAATCTGCCTTCCTGAGCATTGTCTTTCCCTGAGTAACCTCTATGGCTTTTTTTTTTTTTACAGGGACAGAGAGAGTCAGAGAGAGGGATAGATAGGGATAGACAGACAGGAACGGAGAGAGGTGAGAAGCATCAATCATTAGTTTTTTGTTGCTGGTGCAACACCATAGTTGTTCATTTATTGCTTTCTCACATGTGCCTTGACCGTGGGCCTTCAGCAGATTGACCAACGCCTTGCTGGGGCCAGCAACCTTGGGTCCAAACTGACAAGCTTTTGCTTAAGCCAAATGGGCTCGCACTCAAGCTGGTGAGCTCGGGGTCTTGAACCTGGGTCTTCCGCATCCCAGTTCGACGCTCTATCCACTGCGCCACCACCTGGTCAGGCTCTATGGCTTTTTAAAAATTATTTTAGTAGGTTGCCATCTCTTCAGTATTGTTCTTGGATGGTTCCAGCTAACTGAATTTAGAAAAATGTATTTCAGTTCACTCTAGCTCCCCCTTGTGGCTCAAGCAAATTAAAGGTTTTGTGTCAGGTGGGGTAAAGCTTTAGGTTTGCTCGGGTATCCGATGGGACAGGGCAGCAGATGGAACCTGCTGTGTGTGGCCTCTCCCATGGAGCCGTGTGGCTATGATGGATGTGATGACAGTGGACTGTCCTTGACGAGGAACTAGCTGCTACTGGACTTCATGATTTATTCTTAGGAGCTGAGTGGGAGAGGTGGGCTTGATTCTCAGAGAACCATTTTTTTCAGGAACCCCCCACCATGATAATGTTCCCTGACCAGCTCCTCTCAGTCAAAGTGGGGTGAGGCTTGTCCTGCACTGGCTGCAGTTGTTCACTACTAGAAAAATGTGGCAGAATAGTCACCAGTACAGAGCTGCCCAGGATCTCCTGTGTGTCTAAACCAGAAATGTGCTTTTCAGAACCATGTTGGTGTGGCCTGTCTGAGGGATATGGGAGGGCACAGTGTTTCTCAGAGGGGAGCTCCTTACCCAGCTTCAGGCTTCCTCTTCGAGGGCTTATATTTCAACAGCAAAGAAAACATTTTTCACCTCTTTTCTAAATAGATTCCTTTCTACCTCTGCAAACACTTTTCTTCTCTGGTATACAGTCCTGACTCATGGAGAACTCTAGTACAATACTCGTTGGGGAGAGCGTGGAAGACGGAAAGGCGTCTGTGGCTGGGTTGGGCCAAAGAGGAACACAGAAGGGAAGGTGGGATTTTTGAAGCTTTGCGTCTAGCTTTGGAATACGCGACTGCACTAAGACACATGGAAAAGTGATTTTTTTTAGCAAGGGATTCATTTGTAATACTTGTCAGGGTGTTCCAGATAGATACCAGTACGCATTCCTCTGGACAGCAGGGAGGTGGAAAAGGGCCTGGGGCATTTGTTGATATCAGACTGTTGTGCTTCAAAGCGTTCTGAGACTGTACAGCCAGTGTCATAGGTTCAGTTTCCCCTTTAGAGGCCATTTTCCGAGCTCAGGGCATGGTGTTTAAAGAAGCATTAGATAAACAGTAGACCTATGATGAGAACACCAATGGCCTACGTGAAGGAGTCAGTCAGTCACATGTGTGTATTTTCCTCTTAGGTTCACTTTCCAGACACTGAAAGAGCAGAATGGCTAAATAAGGTAAGGGAACAAATCCCAGATACCAGTGGGAATTAGGGGATGAGATGCCATCCTTCCATATTTGGGAGTTGGGATATCGACACTATGTGAACTAATTTGGACTTGACTTCTGCTCCCGAAGGAGCTCAGTCCTAAATGATATGTTACTTTTCTAGCCAGTGAAACTGTCTTTGATGAAAAAAGTTAATGAGATAGCCATAGCTGTATCCTTGGCCTTCTGTTTTTTTTCCTGATCTTCTACTACTCAGATCTATTTTATAATAATGAGCAAAAATTTTAAAAACACTATTACGAAGAGGGAAATAACTTCCAAAATTCCTAGTAATAGATAATTATCTATTTTTTATTTTTAAAAAATGGTTTCTTTTTATGGTCAGTATTCTTGAAAGTCGATCTCTGTTATTTCCATATGTCCTTATATCCTTAGAGTTGTGCCGTAAAACTTATGTATAGACAGTGATGACCTTACAGCACTGGAAGTTCTTCGTCAAAAAAGAAAACTCATTAATGTTAAGATCTATACAGTTTTAGAAGGTTTATAGTAATGAGTTGAAACCACAGGATTTTCTGATTTTATTTTTGGCAATCATTAAATATGCTGATATGCTTTAATAGATTACTTAACCAGAGTAACTAATTCCTGCATCATATTTGGTTAATCAGTAGTATATTGTTTAAAACTTAAAACTGTGATGATTTTTTGCCAAAGAAAAAGGTCCCCTGCCTTCAATTTTCAAAAATTCTGGTAAATGATAGGGGTGTAATTTTTCACTATGACTTCACAGCACTGTGTATTATGTTTTGTTTTACACGAATCTTTTCTCCTTTCCAGACTGTAAAACATATGTGGCCTTTTATTTGCCAATTTATAGAGAAGTTGTTTCGAGAAACCATAGAGCCAGCTGTGCGGGGAGCCAACACCCACCTTAGCACCTTTAATTTCACCAAAGTTGACATGGGTCAGCAGGTCAGTTTCTTCCTAAGTATCCTTACCTGTGTGTGCTATAAGATTGTTGTGAAAACTGAAGAAGTATGTGAAACTACTCCATGTTACATTCTAGAGAACATTGCCCCATGGGAAGGTCTGCCGGGGTTTGTGCAGCTTCTCCATCCAGATTCTGTCCCTCATGGGATGCCCTTGCCCGGTCTCTCAGGGGGTCCTCATCTGTTCAGCTGTTTTCTCGGACGGTTCAGATTTACTGTGGGGCGTGGGTTTCCCTTAGTTCCAACATGTCTTTCTACCACCTACCCGTACTCTTTTGTCAGAATTACCTTTGCACAGTTTTCTAGCAAACTGTTCTATTGGAAAGGGAGTTTGGTAAGTGAACTTACGCTGAAGGTTCAGTAATTGAGAAGAACAAGGTGTTTACCCTCCAGTTTTTTAAAACAAGTAAGGACTCCAGTGCTGGTCTTTGTAGGCATTGCTCTAATCACAAAGATGAAGAGACAGGTAGATTTGTTACTGGAATAATATTATAGACATATCTCATTGTATTGCTCTTGACTTTATCGCACTTTCCTGCAAGTGTGAGTTTTTTACAATTTGAAGGTTTGTAGCAACCCGAATTGAGCAAGTCCATCTAACAGGCTTAAGTGAAAATTAGTATGTTTTTAAGCAATAAAGCAAAGTATTTTTTATTATTAATTTTAATAGGGTGACATTAATAAATCAGGGTGCATATGTTCAAAGAAAACATCTCCAGGTTATCTTGTCATTCAATTATGTTGCATACCTATCACCCAAAGTCAAATTGTCCTCTGTCACCTTCTATCTGGTTTTCTTTGTAGCCCCCCCCCCTCTCTCTCCTCCCTCCCCCAACCCCGTAACTACCACACTCTTGTCCATGTCTCATAGTCTCATTTTTATGTCCCACCTATGTATGAAATCATCAGTTCTCAGTTTTTTTCTGTTTTACTTATTTCACTACGTATAATGTTATCAAAGTCCATCCATTTTGTTGTAAATGATCCTATGTCATCATTTTTTATGGCTGAGTAGTATTCCACAGTGTGTGTGTGTGTGTGTGTGTGTGTGTACACACACACACACACACACACACACACACACACACACACACATATATATGTACCAAAGCTTTTTAATCCACTCGTCCTCTGACAGACACTTGGGCTGTTTCCAGATCTTCGCTATTGTGAACAATGCTGCCACGAACATGGAGGCGCATTTCTTCTTTTCGAACAGTGCTATGGTGTTCTTAGGGTATATTCCTAAAAGTGTGATAGCTGGGTCAAAAGGTAGTTCGATTTTTAATTTTTTGAGGAATCTCCATACTGTTTTCCACAGTGGCTGCACCAGTCCGCATTCTCACCAGCAATGCAGGAGGGTTCTCTTTTCTCCACGTCCTCGCCAGCAGTTACTCTGTGTTGTTTTGCTGATGAGCGCCATTCTGACTGGTGTGAGGTGATATCTCATTGTGGTTTTAATTTGCATTTCTCTAATGATTAGTGATGTTGAGCATTTTTTCATGTGCCTATTGGCCATCTGTATGTCCTCTTTGGAGAAATTTCTATTCATTTCTTTTGCCCCCCTTTTTTTTTTTTAAAGGGACAGAGAGAGAGAGAGAGTCAGACAGAGGGACAGATAGGGACAGACAGACAGGAACGGAGAGAGGTGAGAAGCATCAGTCATTAGTTTTTGTTGCTGTTGCGACACCATAGTTGTTCATTGATTGCCCTCTCACATGTGCCTTGACCAGGGGCCTTCAGCAGACCTAGTCACCCCTTGCTTGAGCCAGTGACCTTGGGTCCAAGCTGACAAGCTTTTGCTCAAGCCAGATGGGCCCACGCTCAAGCTGGCGAACTCGGCGTCTCGAACCTGGGTCTTCCACATCCCAGTCCGATGCTCTATCCACTGCGCCACCGCCTGATCAGGCTGCCCATTCTTTGATTGGATGTTTGTCTTACCGGTGTTGAGTTTTATAAGTTTTTTATAAATTTTGGTTATTAACCCCTTATCAGACGTATTGTCAAATATGTTCTCCCATTGTGTGGTTTGTGTTCTTATTCTGTTCTTATTGTCTTTAGCTGTGCAAAAACTTTTTAGTTTGATATAGTCCCATTTGTTTATCCTGCCTTTTATATCATTTGCCCATGGAGATAAATCGTCAAATATATTGCTGCAACACAGGTCGGAGAGCTTACTGCCTATGTTTTCTTCTAAGATGCTTATGGTTTCACGGCTTACATTTAAGTCTTTTATCTATTTGAGTTTGTTTTTGTGAATGGTGTAAGTTGATGGTCTAGTTTCAATTTTTTGCAGGTAGATGTCCAATTTTCCCAACACCATTTGTTAAAGAGGCTGTCTTTACTCCATTGTATGTTCTTTCCTCCTTTGTCAAATATTAGTTGTTCATGAAGGTGTGGGTTTATTTCTGGGTTTTCTGTTCTGTTCCATTGATCTATGTGCCTGTTCTTATGCCAGTACCAGGCTGTCTTGAGTACAGTGGCCTTGTAGTATACCTTGATATCCGGAAGATTGATACCTCCTGCTTTATTTTTTCTTTTTAAGATTGCTGAGGCTATTCGTGTTCTTTTCTGGTTCCATATAAATTTTTGGAATATGTGTTCTATATCCTTGAAGTATGTCATTGGTATTTTAATTGGTATTGCATTGAATTTATAAATTGCTTTGGGTAATACAGACATATTAATGATGTTTATTCTTCCTAACCATGAGTACGGTATATGCTTCCACTTGTTTGTATTTTCCTTGATTCCTTTTACCAATGTTTTATAATTTTCCTTGGTTAAATTTACACATAGGTACTTTATTATTTTGGTTGCAATAGTGAAGGGGATTGTTTTCTTAATTTCTTTTGCTGACAGTTTATTGTTGGTGTATAAAAATGCCTCTGATTTCTGAGTATTTATTTTATATCCTGCCACCTTGCTAAATTCATTTATCAGGTCCAGTAGTTTTTTGACAGAGACTTTAGGGTTTTCTATATACAATATCATATCATCTGCAAATAATGACAGTTTTACTTCTTCTTTTCCAACTTGGGTGCCTTTTATTTCTTCTTCTTGTCTGATTGCTGTGGCTAAGACTTTCAGAACTATGTTGAATAAGAGTGGTGAAAGGGGGCATCCCTGCCTGGTTCCTGATCTTAAGGGGATTGCTTTTAATTTTTGCCCATTTAGTATGATGTTGGCTGTGGGTTTGTCATAGATGGCCTTTATCATGTTAAGGAATGTTCCCTGTATTCCCACTTTACTGAGAGTTTTGATCATGAATGAGTGCTGGATTTTATCAAATGCTTTTTCTGCATCTATTGAAATTATCATGTGGTTTTTGTCCTTCCTTTTTTTTATGTGATGAATCACATTGATTGATTTGTCAATATTGAACCAGCTTTGCCTCTCCAGAATAAATCCCACTTGATCATGGTGTATGAGTTTTTTCATATATGGCTGGATCCAGTTGGCTGATATTTTAGTATATGTGCTGCCGAAGCGAGCACTGGTTGGCTAATATTTTGTTGAGAATTTTAGCATCTAAATTTATCAGGGATATTGGTCTATAATTTTCTTTCTTTGTATTGTCTTTGCCCAGTTTCAGGATCAGAATTATGCTCTCCTCATAAAAGGAGTTTGGAAGTCTTCCTTCCTCTTGAATTTTTTGAAATAGCTTGAGGAGGATAGGAGTTAGTTCTTCTTTGAATTTTTGGTAGAATTCACTTGTGAAGCCATCAGACCTAGGACTTGTCTTTGTTGGTAGTTTTTTGATAACTGTTTCGGTCTCCTTTGTTGTCATTGGTCTGTTTAGGTGTTCTAATTCTTTCAGATTGATTTTTGGAAGATTATATGATTCAAGAAATTTGTCCATTTCACCTAGGTTGTCTAATTTTTTGGCATAGAATTCTTCATAGTATTTTCTTACAATACTTTGTATTTCTGTTGTGTCAGTTGTTATTTCTTCACTCTCATTTCTAATTTTATTTATTTGACTCCTCTGTCTGTTTTTCTTGGTGAGTCCAGTTAAAGGTTCATCGATCTTGTTTATCCAATGAACCAGCTCCTGGTTTCATTGATCCTCTGTATTGTTTCCTTAGCCTCTATGTCATTTATTTTTGCTCTGATCTTTATTATTTCCTTCCTTCTATTAGTCCTGGGTTTTATTTGCTGTTGTTTTTCTAGTTCTTTTAGATGCAGGGTCAAGTTCCTTATTTGAGCTTTTTCTAGCTTCTCATGGTATGCCT
Source organism: Rhynchonycteris naso (assembly GCA_037038555.1). Classification (NCBI taxonomy): domain Eukaryota; kingdom Metazoa; phylum Chordata; class Mammalia; order Chiroptera; family Emballonuridae; genus Rhynchonycteris; species Rhynchonycteris naso. Next base: position 111,292,509 of record CM073001.1, read on the forward strand.
GTAGTGCTATGAACTTCCCTCTCAGTACTGCTTTTGCTGTGTCCCATAAATTTTGAGTTGATGTATGCTCATTATCATTCGTTTCTAGAAACTTTTAAAATTTCTTCTTTGATATCATTGTTAATTCATTCGTTATTTAATAACATGCTGTTTAGTTTCCAAGTAAGTGTTTGAGTATTTTTCAGTTTTTCTTTTGTGGTTAATTTCTAGTTTCATGGCATTGTGATCAGAGAAAATGCTTGCTATGATTTCAATCTTCTCAAATTTGTTGAGACCACCATGAGTCCTAACATGTGGTCTATCCTAGAGGATGTACCATGAATGCTTGAAAAGAATGTGTATTCTGCTGCTTTAGGGTGAAAAGTTCTGAAGATATCTATTAAATCGAGTTGATCTAGTGTATCCTTTAAGTCTGCTGTTTCTTTGTTAATTTTCTTTCTTGAGGATCTATCCAGTGATGTTTGTGAGGTATTGAAATCCCTACTATTATAGTATTGCTGTTAATCTCGCCCTTTATATCCATCAAAGTCTCCTTTATGTATGTCGGGGTTACTATGTTTGTTGCATAGATATTTATAATGGTCATATCTTCCTGTTGAATTGTTCCCTTTATCACTATGTAGTGTCCTTCTTTATCTCATACTACAGCCTTTGTTTTAAAGTCCATTTTGTCAGATATAAGTGTTGCTACCCCGGCTTTTTTTTCATTTCCATTTGCATGAAATATTTTTTTCCATCCTTTTACCTTTAGTCTATGTGCATCTTTTGTTTTAAGGTTTGTCTCTTGTAGACAGTATATGTATGGGTCCTGTTTCTTTTTCCATGCAGCTACCCTATGTCTTTTTTTTTTTTTTACAGCGACAGAGAGAGAGTCAGAGAGAGGGATAGATAGGGACAGACTGACAGGAATAGAGAGTGGTGAGAAGCATCAGTCATTAGTTTTTTGTTGCCTTTGTGACACCTTAGTTATTCATTGATTGCTTTCTCACATGTGCCCTTACCGCGGGCCTTCAGCAGACCGAGTAACCCCTTGCTGGAGCCAGCGACCTTGGGTCCAAGCTGATGAGCTTTTTTGCTCATGCCAGATGGGCCCACACTCAAGCTGGTGAGCTCGGGGTCTCGAACCTGGGTCAACGCTCTATCCACTGCGCTACCGCCTGGTCAGGCACCCTGTCTTTTGATTGGATCATTTAATCCATTTACTTTTAAGGTTATTATTGATATGTAGTTGTTTATTGCCATTTTATTCTTTAAAACTGTATTCTTCTTTCGCTATATTCTTTTCCCCCTTTGAACTGTTTTCAACAGGCCCCTTAGCATCTCTTGCAGAATTAGTTTGGTTTTAAGGAATTCCTTGAGGTTTTCTTTTTCTGGGAAGCTCTTTATTTCTCCTTCAATTTTAAATGTTAGCCTTGCTGAATAGAGTAGTCTTGATTGTAGGTTCTTGTTCTGCATTACTTTGAATATATCTTGCCATTCCTTGCTGGCCTCAAGTGTTTCTGTTGAGAAGTCGGATGTCATCCTTATGGGGGCTTCTTTGTAGGTGATAGCCTTTTTTTCTCTAGCAGCTTTTAAAATTTTCTCTTTATCACTTAGCTTTGGTATTTTAACTATGATGTGTCTTGGTGTAGATTTCTTTGGATTTCTCTTTAATGGAGCTCTCTGTGCTTCTTGAACATGTGGAACGTTTTTCAGTCTTAATTTAGGGAAGTTTTCAGCTATGATTTGATTGAACAAAGTTTCTGTGTCTTGTTCTTTCTCTTCTTCTTCAGGAATCCCTGTGATGTGGATGTTATTTCTCTTCATGTTGTCACAGAGCACCCCTAGAGTTTCTTCAGATTTTTTGAGTCTTTTTTCTTTTTTCTGCTTTTCTTCTGTGCCTTTGTTTATTTTGTCGTCTAACTTGCTGATTCAGTCCTCAGCTTCATCCATCCTGCTTTTCATTCCTTCCATTATGGTCTTCTGTTCTGATACTGTATTTGTCATTTCTGTCTGGTTCTTTTTTATTATTTCAATTTTTTTTTTATATACTTGCTATCTCTTTATTTAGGTGTTCGTAATGACTATCCATTGTTGCTCTAAGCTCTTTGAACATCCTAACTACCATTATTTTAAACTCTGCATCAGGTAGTTTGTTTATATCTGATTCATTCAGGTCCTTCTCTGGGGATTTCTCTTGATTAATTTGGGTTGCATTCATCTGCCTGCCCATTTTGTCTGTGTGTAAGAAGGGTTTGGCTACTGGAGTCCAATGGATGTTGCTTCTGTGTTCCCTAGGTGTGGTCTGTCTGCAGGCCCGCCGCCCCCTCTACCTAGGGTGGTTGGGTGTTGGTGTTGCCGCCGGCTGCTGCGGTGGCAGCTGCTGTGGTCTCCGCTTCACCTCTGCAGGAAGGGCTATGTTCTCATGCCAGGCTATATTAGCCTCAGCCAGTCTCGGCCTTTGCCCCTCTCCCACGGGTGGAACCACGCACCACACTCGGGCCACAAGCCTTCACACCAAGGGCAAGGGTCAGCGCTTTTGCTCAGCTGCGGGTCCCTGTCAGCCTGTTCCTCCGGCCGGGAGGGGCTTCTGGTGCTCGCTCATTTGCGAGCCAGGCTTCCGCCCCGTCTCCGCGGGCAAAGCCGGTTCGTGCTGGGCTTTAAGCCTCGGAGGCCTGGTGAGGCTGCGCACCTGCTCGCCCCTGCCTATCGGCAGATCTCTGCCCATTCTGGTCTCCCACTTTTTCTCCACACGTGGGGTCGCAGGCGGGCCGCAGCTGCCGAACCACTTTTGCCCTTGCTGTGCTAGACCGAGCTCACGCCAGGCAGCTTGGCTTCTGCCCCTGCCGACAGAACCGCGCTTCATAGTCTCCCCGCCGCCTGCCCTCCAGCAAGACCTCAGTAGTGTGGGTGGGGGCGCTGCAGCTCATACCCTAACACTACATACTGTTGTCCTGAAAGCTCCTTTTTTCTAAGCAACTGTGCTGTAATTGCCTCAGGGGACCCTATTTGGCTGGTGTCCTGCTTCCCCTTGCTGGTTCCAGGGGATATATTGTTTCAGATTTGTGGAGTGACTCACCCCAGGGTTTAGGGTGGCTGTACCTCAAACCTTTTCTCCCTGTGCCTTCCAGACCGCACTCTCTTCCCACTGCTCTGGTCCTCTCCTCTCTCCCTGTCTCCTGGAGTCCCGGGTGAGTGGTTGTGAGAGAGGTTTTCTGCGCCGTTCCTTTAAGAAGAATCCTGAGTCTGAGACAACTGTCTCTTTCTCACAAAGAGTATCCTAACCTGTTTACCAGCTAAATACTGTCCATATACCTCTTCTAGGCTCTGGGGCTGTAGGCTGGGGCTTTGTTCCTGGGACCCAGGTCCCTACCCTTCCGCTGATCTCTCTTCCCGGCACACAACTCTCTCCGGGCTGCCTTTCGCTCCGTGGAGCTGGGCAGCCTTTTCTGCGTTTTCGCTTTTCCTACCAGTCTCAATGTTGCTTCTTCAGTGTTCCGTGGTTGAAGAGTCCTCTCAGTCCAGTTCAACGTTGGTTTATCCAGATGGTGGTTCTTAAAATCAAGTTATAATCCACTTTGGTTCTGGGAGTTGGAAGTTGGTACACCCACTTATTCTATCACCATCTTGCCCCTCTTCCAAAAGCAAAGTATTTTTTAATGAAAGTATGTACATTTTTTTTATACATAATGCTATTGCACACTTAATAGACTACAATACAGTATAAACACAACTTTTATGTGCACTGGGAAACCAAAAAAAGTCACGTGGCTCACTTCATTGCGACATTTGCCTTATTGTGGCGGTCTAGAACCAGACCTGCACTTATCTCCATATATATCTATATATACATAGAAAATTTGACATTTCATTTTTTTAAAAACAACATTTTATTTATTGATTTTAGAGCAAGGAGAGAGAGTGAGAGAAAGGCAGGGGAGAGGAGTAGAAGCATCAGCTCATAGTTGCTTCTCAAATGTACTTTTACTGGGCAAACCCAGGGTTTTTAACCAGGGATGTCAGCATTCCAGGTTGACGCTTTATCCACTGTACCACCCAGGTCAGGCAGCTAACTCCTAATAGTACTTCTAGTGAAAGTCTCAAGACTGCATGTGAATTAGTTAATCATGGCAAGTTTCCTTTAATTTTTTTTTTTTTTTTACAGTGACAGAGAATCAGAGAGAGGGATAGATAGGGACAGACAGACAGGAACGGTGAGAGATGAGAAGTATCAGTCATCAGGTTTTTGTTGCAACACTTTAGTTGTTCATTTATTGCTTTCTCATATGTGCCTTGACTGTGGGCCTTCAGCAGACTGAGTAACCCTTTGCTCGAGCCAGCAACATTGGGTCCAAACTGGTGAGTTTTTTTGCTTAAGCCAGATGAGCCCTTGCTCAAGCTGGCGACCTCAGGGTCTCGAATCTGGGTCCTCCACATCCCAGTCTGATGCTCTATCCACTGCGCCACAACCAGGTCAGGCTCCTTTAATTTTTTAAGTCACTATTTACAATAATAAGCAACAGTTTAAGATTAGCTCTTTTATTGATGTGTAATTGACACTTAACATTATAGTAGTTTTAAAGGTAACATTGTTTTATGTAATGTAGTAAATAAATATTCAGAATTCAACAGAACTTTAAAACATACCCACGCACACAGTTGACATGCATGCATTGCGTGTACAGCAGAACCAGACAATACATGTCACCATACGTTGTAGTTCAGATGTCTTTGAGGCATATTCTTTTCCTATTCCCTCCCCCGTTCTTTTACAACCTTTAACAATGTAAAATCCATTCTTAGCCAAGGACCAACATTATTCTGCAGACCGTAGCCTGCACTTCCTTGATGTAAGGTAAACTGGTGTTTGAAGATTTAGAATTCTAACCCCGGTTGGGTCTGTTTTAGGAAGAATTATGTTCATGTTGTGTGGCCTGTGTTGTAACTGAATGAGATCATCGTGGAGAAGAGTAGGACGGTTAAGAGCAGTGCTGACTCAATAAAGCTGGCATTGCCAATTCTCTGGCATCTTACCAGTGAGGTGAGCTCAGCCATCTGATGAAGGCAGGGGAGAAGGACCTGCAGAGCCCAGGCAGGGTGCTTTATTTGCACTGGATGTCTGGACTGCGTCCCTCAGTACTTTTGGGTGTTTGTCCTTTTTTGATAATTAATGCTCAGCAATTCCAGTGGGATTGGTCTCCCTGCTTCTAATCTGTCATCTAAATGGAGGAAGGACGCATTATCCAAGGCAAACATTAAACTAAAGGTACTAAATCATATGTCCATTTTCACTTGTCCACACAGTGGGTTCACTCTCTGATTTGCCAGTCTGTACGAGTCAGAGCTGGTATCATCAGGGAAAAGCTCAGGAACCTGTGTAGTGGGGAATGTGGACTCTTAGTAAAGACTTAGAGCTTAATCCTAGAGTTCACTGAGGGGTAAGATCTCAGGACCTCCACCAGGTAAGCAGTGGTACTCGAAAGTTAAGGTATTTCTTCAGCTTGAGTGTTTAGTGCTCAGATGTGATGTTGAGAACTTTCTTAAAAGGGATCTCAAATTGATGATTAATAAAGGTTTTAAAATGACACTGTAACTGGCTCCTTGATATATAATATTTATTCTAATCTACCTTTTATTTTTACAGTCATTTGATAGACCCCATATTATGTTTTAGGTGTTAAAATTATATCTACAGCTAGTATTTTTTTTTTTTAAGTGAGAGGAGGGGAGGCAGAGAGACAGTCCCACATGCACCCAACCACGATCCACCCAGCATGCCCACTAGGGGGCGATGCTCTGCCCATCTGGAGCCCTTGCTCCATTGGAACCCAGAGCCATCGTTTAGTGCCTGAAGCGGAGGCCATGGAACCATCGTCAGTGTCTGAGACCAACTTGCTCTAATCGAGCCATGGCTGCAGGGGGAAAGAAGGAGAGAGAGAGAGAAGTGAGGGGAGGAAGGGTGAAGAAGCAGATGGGCGCTTCTCCTGTGTGTCCTGACTGGGAATTGAACCCAGGACATCCACATGCTGGGCCAATGCTCTACCACTGAGCCAACCAGCCAGGGCCTACAGCTAGTTTTTTTGATTGACTCAAAAGTCCCATTTTTTTGTGAAAATCTTAATAAATGAAATATTGTAAGACATAAAAAGATGTCAGGAAGTTGTATTTCAAATACTGTAGTCAGAATAGAGTAGAGGATAAGTACGTCGTAAGAGACAGGGCTAGGGGCTTGGAAATGAGCAAAGCCCCATGACTGATGACCCCAGGCTGACAACAGTGTCTGTCACTAAGCACTCTTTGTGTGGCCACGGTGTCCTCATGTCCTGTGGGTTCACAGTGAACTCGTCCATGCTTTGCAGAGGCGAGGAAATAGAATTGTGATTCCTGCACGCTGGTGCTAAAGCACATTCTTTTCATCTCTGTGCCATGTTGTGATGTTGGTGGTGGTGGTTTTAGCGTCCCTGCATTTTATCAAAAGCCACTTCTTGTTGCAGCCCCTCAGGATCAATGGTGTTAAGGTGTACACTGAAAATGTGGACAAAAGGCAAATTATTCTGGACCTTCAGATTAGGTAAGTTTTTATCTGCGTTCTATCTGTGTCATAGTTAATGATGTGCAGTGTCGCTTAGCTATACCATAGGTGGAAGATATAATAAACACACTTAGCTTGGTGGGATTTGACTAAATTCTTCTTGATAAAGACCCAAATTTATTTACTTTCTAGGATTTAGTTCCTAGTAGCCTAGATAATTGCCATTAATAAAACATGTTAAAGAAATTAAAGGAATTGCAGAAAAACTACAGATTGTATTTCTTGTGATCATTGATGCCAAAATTCTTAACAAAATACTAGCAAACTGAATTTAGCAACATATTAAAAGTATCACACCCCAGACCAGGTGGGACTACTGCTGGGATGAAAACATGGCTCCACATGGGGAAGCTAGTCAGTGCGATGTACCATGTTAGCAGTATGAAGGAAGAAGGCCATGTGATCATCTCAGCTGATACAGAAAAAGTGTTTGACAAAGTTCAACACTGTTTTATGGTAAAAACACTCAACAACCTATGAAAGATGCAGTTTATTCAGCATAATAAAAGGAATGAATGAGAAATAGCAAACATCATCCTCAGTGGTAAAAGACTGAAATCTTTTCCTCTAAGATCAGGAACAAGATGAGGATGCCCACTCTCATTACCACAATGTAGCGTACTGCTGGAAGGCAATTAAATTAGGTAAGAAAGAAAAGAAGTAAAAGGCATCCCACTTGGAAAGGAAGAAGTGAAATTATTTGTTCACAGGTCATATGATCTGTTATGTAGAAAACTCTAAAGATTCCACAGAAAAACCTCTTTGAACTAAAAATGAATTCAGCAAAGTAGCAAGATAGAAAAATCAACACAAAAAAATTCAGTTACACTCTATACATTGGTAGTGAATAATCCAAAAAGGAAAATTTTGTTTTTTGGATAGATAGACATTGTTTATTTGGGTTAAAATAATGCTTCTCAACATTTTCCTTGTTTTCTTATGTAATCAATTTTGGAGGTGACCAACCCTTTATCATAGAAATTGTTTGAGCAACTTAATTAGTGTAGGCTGTGGTTTCTCAGCTTTGGCACTGTTGACGTTTTGGTTAGAGAATTCTTTGTTGTGTGGGCTGTCGGGTACATTTTAGGATGTTCACCAGCATCAAAAAGGAAATTAAGACAGTTTTATTTACAATAGATTTGAGAAGACAAAAATCCTTAAGAATCAATTTAACTAAGGAGGTAAAAGACTTGTACAATGTAAACTAGAAAACATTGCTGTGAGAAATTAAAGGCGGCAAATGGAAAGACATCTCATGTTCATAGTTTGGAAGACTTAATACTGTTAAGTGTCAACCCTAACAGCAATCTGTAGAAACAGTGCAATCCATATAATCATATATCTGATAAGGGATTGATCTCCCAAGTATATAGAGAACTACAACTCAACAGCTAAACAAATAACCTGATTCAAAAATTTCAAAGGACATGAATAGACTTCTCTCCAGAAGTGATACACAGATGGACAATAGGCATATGAAAAGATACTCAACCTTATAAATAATAAGGGAAACGCAAATCAAAACTATAACAAAATACCACCTCACACCCATTATGATGGCTACTATCATAAAACAAAACAACTCCCCCCCCAACAAAACAGAAAACAAGTTCCATGGGCTGCGGGGAGTGAGGAGCAGGGAGTTAGTGCTTCATGGGGACAGAGTTTCAGATTTGCAAGATAAAGAGCTTGGGGGTGGTTTGACAACAATGGGAATGTGCTTGATAATGAACTAACTGTTCACTTACAAATGGTTAGTTGCTAAATTTTGCCGTGTATATTTTATTGCAATAAAAAATACCTAGAAAACGGTAAATTGAGGGTCTGCCAGACTCTACAGCTAGCATAATAAAGGTGGTTGTCTTCGGTTCTTTTTCTCCTTCTTCATGAACTGCCCATGGCTCCCTGCATCCCGTGGGAAGGCTAGGAACACCGGGGGTGGATGCGGTGACTGCTGAAGTGTGACTGGTATGCACAGCACAGTTTTGTTTCCTTTTTCTCATCCTTGACTGAGGATCATTTTATTTTATAACATCATCTTTTGAGTTTCTAAAGTATATATATTAATTTAGTAAATGTACAGAATTAGTGCTAATTACCTTTATTTTAGAAAGGAACATAGAATGTTTATAATGTTCTAATGTGGAGAAGTTTGCATCGTTAAAATAATATGGCACTACTGTGAACACTGCTGTCATCAGTGGCATAAAAGAGGAAACCCCACTGTGTCTTCAGGTCGGCTGGCCCTGGAAGGGCTGCCCACTCTGCTGACGTGAGCTTCCTAAGGATGAAACCTGTTCTTTCCAGAAGCAACGCAGGGCTTCATGTGTGTGTGTTAAATGGACGTTTGAATGACTCAGGTTATGGATGCCGTTTTAAAGATTACAGTCTGACTTTCATGGTTTTAGTAGTCATGGCAACGTATGCAAATTATGCTTCTTAGATACTTAGGTCTAAAACACCTGCATTCTATTTTTTGTATGTTCCAGACAAAGACTTTAACTAAATTATTGGCAGTAGCCATGGGAAAAGAATGATTGAAAGATATTAGGAAATAAAATAATCAATTTTAGGGTGAAGAAGAGGAAAGCTTCAAGATGATTTCATAATAGAGTATTGGTGATTTTACTAACTTGATCGAGAATCTTGCTCAGTGAGCAGAATCTGTAGGTACTGGGTTTAACACCAGGAAAATAAATGGGAAGGATTTCATCTCAGATGCCTCTGTTAACCTTTTTCTCATACCTGACCAAGCCGTGGCACAGTGGATAGAGCCTCAGACCAGGACGCGGAGGAACCAGGTTTGAAACTCCAAGAATGCTGGCTTGAGCACGGGCTCACCAGCTTGAGTGTGGGGTCACTAGCTTGAGCCCAAGGTTGCTGGCTTGAAGCCCAAGATCGCTGGCTTGAGCAAGAGGTCACTTGGTCTGCGGTAGCCTTCCCGGTCAAGGCACATATGAGAAAGCAATTATTGAACAACTAAGATAATGCAGTGAAGAATTGATACTTCTTATCTCTCTCCCTTCCTGTCTGTCCCTATCTGTCCCTCTCTCTGACTCTGTCAAAAAAAGAAAAAAGAAGAAAACCCATTTTGCTTATGTGCTTAGACACTATACCCAGTGTTATGCCCATAGACGTTTTCAGGAAGGAGCATGCCATCCTGTGCCTGGAGTCGAGGGTGAGGGTCAGGTCACACAGATCCCACTAAAACGGGTCGGGAACCTATGGGTCGTGAGCCAGATGTGGCTCTTTTGATGGCTGCATCTGGCTCGCAGACAAATCTTTAATAAAAAATATAATGTTAAAAATATAAAACGTTTTCATGTATTACAATCCATTAATTTCCTGTTGCTCATGTTCATGGTTGCGGATTGCTGGAGCCAATCACAGTTGTCCTCCAGGACAACACCAAATGTTTATTGGATAATGTGTAATGTACCCGGGTCGTTGTGAGTTCAGGAAGTAAACTTCCCTCCTTTTAATCAAGTAGTCAGCTAGCTAATTGCAGAAACCCTTTTGACGAAGAAGATGGCTAAAAGAAAAAAGGATGAGGAGTGTCGTACTTTTCAGCAGGAATGGACAGAGAAATTTGCCTTTGTGGAGAGAGCAGGTTCTGCAGTGTGTCTAATATGCAATGATAAAATTGCATCGATGAAACAGTCAAATAGAAAGCGGCACTTCGACACACGCCATACTACATTTGCATCGAAATATCCAGCGGGAGACAGCAGAAAGAAAGCATGTCAAGAGCTACTGCGCAGAGTGCAAGCTAGTCAGCAGCAACTCCGTGTTCAGACCCAACAAGGTGACTGGAATTCGGCTAGCTTTGTTGGTGCTTTAGCAATTGTGAGAAACAGAAAGCCATTCACAGATGGAGAGTATGCCAAAACATTCATGCGTGATATTGCCAATGAACTTTTTGATGACTTTTTAGATAAAGACAAGATAATCAAATGAATAAAAGACATGCCTCTGTTGGCAAGAACTGTTCATGACCGTACCATCATGATAGCAAATCAAATTGAGGCAACACAAGTGAAGGACATAAATGCAGCACCATTCTTTTCTCTCGCTTTGGATGAGTCAACAGACGTAAGCCATTTATCCCAGTTCAGCATGATTGCAAGGTATGCTGTCAGTGACACACTACGTTGAGGAAAGTCTTGCCTAAGAAAGAGACAACAAGAGGTGGGAATTTATTCAAGTCTTTCACTGAGTTCGCTAAAGAAAAAAATCTACCGATAGATAAACTTATTTCGTTGTGTACTGATGGTGCTCCGTGCATGGTGGGGAAAAACAGAGGATTCATAGCACTTCTTCGTGAACATGAAGAGACCCATCCTGCCTGACTAGGCGGTTGCGCAGTGGATAGAATGTCAGACTGGGATGCGGAGAACCCTGGTTTGAGACCCCGAAGTTGCCAGCTTGAGCACAGGCTCATCTGGCTTGAGCAACCAGCTTCGATCCAAGGTCGCTGGTTTGAGAAAGGGATTACTCGGTCTGCTGAAGGCCCACAGTCAAGGTACCTACGAGAAAGCAATCAATGAACAACTAAGGTGTCGCAACGAAAAATTAATGATTGATGCTTCTCATCTCTCTTTGTTCCTCTGTCTGTCCTTATCTATCCCTCTCTTGGACTCTCTCTTAGTCCCTGTATAAAAAAAAAAAAAAAAAAAGAGACCCATTCTAAATTTTCACTGCATCCTACATCAGGAGGTGCTTTGTGCTCAGATGTGTGGCAAGCAGCTTGGTGAGGTGATGTCGTTGGGCATTTGGGTGGTCAACTTTATTGTTGCTTGAGCTTAAATGATCGCCAGTTTATAACACTGCTGGATGAAGTTGGGAAAAATTATCCTGGTCTGCTTCTGTGTAACAATGTACATTGGTTGTTAAGAGGGAAGGTGTTCAGCTGTTTCGCGGCCTGTCTGAGCAAAATCTGGACTTTTCTTGAAATGAAAAACGTCGAGCATCCTGAGTTAGCTAACACTGAGTGGCTCCTGAAGTTCTACTATCTCATGGACATGACTGAACATCTGAACCAGCTCAATGTGAAAATGCAAGGTGTTGGAAATACAGTCTTATCCCTTCAACAAGCAGTGTTTGCATTTGAAAACAAGCTGGAACTCTTTATCGCCCACATTGAAACAGGTTGTTTACTACACTTTGAAAAGCTGGGAGAGTTTAAAGATGCATACATAGCAAGTGACCCTGCTCAACATCTTGATCTCCAGCAGCTAGCGGGCTTGACATCTAATCTCCTGTAGTCATTCAAAGCACACTTTGGAAAATTTCATGAGCGCAATCGTCTTTTTAAGTTTATCACCTACCCACACGAGTGTGCAGTGGACAGCGCCGACCTGAGTTCCATCCACGGTGTCTCCATCAGCGATTTTAAGCTACGAGCTGCTGACCTGAAGGCCTTAGGTGAATAAGTTCAAATCACTGAATGAAGATTTGGAAAGACTTGCACGACAGCAAGCAGAGTTGGCGAGCAAACACAAGTGGGGAGAAATGAAAAAACTTCAGCCCATGAACCATCTGATTGACAAAACTTGGAGTGTGCTTCCCGTCACATACCACACACTGCAGCGTGAGTATTGCTGTACTGACAATGTTTGGCCCTACGTATGTATACATGTGAGCAGTCTTTCTCACATCTAAAGAATGTTAAGACCAACCTATGATCACATTTAATGGATGGAAGTCTTAATGCCTGCATGAAGCTTAACCTCACCACGTATCAACCAGACTACAAAGCCATCAGCAAAACCATGCAGCACCAGAAGTCGCATTAATCGTAAGAAGTACTTTATTCATCATTGGTTAGTAACAGCATAGCAACATTATTAAAAAGAATTCAGAGACTTATTGTACTTTAAAAGTGTTGGTCTTACATAAAATGCACACATTTACCTGCATTTAGTGTTAAACATATTGTATGGCTCTCACAGAATTACATTTTAAAATATGTGGCATTCATGGCTCTCTCAGCCAAAAAAGTTCCCGACCCCTGCACTAAAAGATAGTTTCATGTTTGTAGTAAAAACAAATGCAAGCCTTATATTCAGCATTACACTCATTTGTGTGTTTCCTATTAGTGATTGAAATGACTTAATCAGTGAATAAAATGATGCTTCAAACAGACACTTTCTAAGAGCCCGTGATCTCTTCTGGCTTTCTCAGGACTGGGCAGCATGGATGCCAGTTTTACTTGTGGAGAAACGTAACCTAAACTTTATTGTTTCAAACAAGCTTAGTTGTTTATAAAACAAATGATAACGACATTTCATCATGACACTGACTGCTGTATGGTTGAATTTTGGGAAGTGACATTTGAAACAAGACCCAAGTCTGCAGCAGGCCTCATTGTTGGGTAGAACAACAGTGCAGCCCTCACAATGAGACTGCCATGGGTCCTGGGTTACAGCTGTGGCTGCAGCCTGGTTTTGGTTGCTTTACTGTTTATTATTGTATTCAGATTGTATACCTTGCAGGTCTGTGGTGATGGAACAAATGTAATACAGAACTTTTCTTTGCTAGTTTTGTAGGAAATTGTGAAATTGATTTGGAGATCAAGAGGTATTTTTGTAGAGCTGGTGTGCAAAGTATACAGGTAAGGTGTTTTTTCTTTTAATTTCATAGTCTTCTAAAATTCTCTGTGCTCTAATTTAAAAGAAAATGGTGAAGCCTTTATTAATCCAGAAATTTTTTGAAGTTAATGTTTTTCCTGTAGGTTCTACTTGTGGTGTCTAGTCGTACATTCTGTTTTGTGTCAGTAACTAGCTTTGTAACTGCGTGCTGTCACGTGTTTGGTTTCCGTTTGCTCTTAGATTCATGGCACAATGCGGGTGATCCTGGAACCACTGATTGGAGACATGCCCTTGGTGGGAGCCTTGTCTATCTTCTTCCTTAGGAAGCCAGTAAGTCGGTGTTTATTTCATTCCCGTCTTCCTTCTCCCTGACAAGAACTTGAGCATATTGAAGGGTACATAAAGTGGAGACACAGCCCTCTCCGTAGCTCACTTCCTCTCTCCCACACGTGAACCCTCTAAGTTCCTACTTCTTTATGCCCTCATGGAGGCTTCGTCTCTTTGGAAGGACTTTTCCTCATTATAATCTGTTTATCGCAAAAAATTTGAAAACAGGCTTTCTTTTTCAGTGTAGGTTTATAATGAACACTCAGCGCCTGTCACTGAATTTGATTTTTAGAGAGTTGCTCACTGAACCTTCATACTCTATCGTGAAATAACAAAATAGTTTCTTTTCTACTGACCAGGAATGTAGTCTGTCCAAGTCAGAGAACCAGTAAGTCTGGGAACCTGCGTCTGGCCCAGTCTTATTGAGCAGGACTGCTGTTCTCACCCTGTCCCCCCGCCCCACGGACAGAGCTAGAGCCACCATCTTTTCCACACACTGCCTGCTTTTCATGGCATGTTTAGGAACTGCAGTTTGTACGCTAGGTTTTTTACTGATTCACATTCTAACACTTGGTTATACCATAATAAATGTTACCCTTTTAGATGGTTAGCTTTGTATGTTATTTCATTTTCTTGTTAGAAGAGGTCAATACTTATTTTTAGCCACAAAAATGAGACAATAAAAATTTCACTTCTGTCGAGGTTCCCCCTTACCTTGCTTTTCTCCTTCAGGGAGCCTTTTCCCCCTCTTCCAGGTGGCTCCTTACCTACCTGGCCCCTCAATAGACTCCTGCAGCCTTTGATTGGTGACTTGACTCTGTCCTCAGTAGACTTTCTTCCCAAGGTGCAAACTGACCCACCAGGAGTGGTCTCTTATTTGCAATCATGTGTTCTCGATGGGGTCTCTGTCCCCAGCCTCACTTCCTGGTTCTATCCCATGAGCATCTCAAGTTCCACCCACAGGGAATGGTTATAATCCAGGAATTGTGCCAGCCCTGCCACTCTTCACCACCTCCTTCATCTTGTCCTTCTCCACAGTGCTGTCTCTGGCCCTGTGTCATCCCTTCCCAGGTCACCATGTTTCCTTCTTACTCCCGTGGTGCCCACATAGTGCTCTGCATTGTAGCGCACTCCTTGTTAGCTCTTAGCACAGCCGTGGAAGTGTCTGGTGGATGAATCAGTCTGTTTCCCAAATATCTTCACAAAATACCATTTTGTTACCTTCAGTGAACCCTTTCTGGAGGTACCATTAATATCATATATAGTTTAAAATGGGAATCCTTATTGTATAATTTGATCCCAATAACTTAATACAAATTATTATTGTTGGGTTTATCTAGACCAAACTATAAGTGGTACTTACTTTATATAAAAGTAGTAGAACACAAGAAGGACTAAGTGTTCTCACTTTCTGTTTCCACTAACATTATCGTTCTCATTTGCCTTCCATTATTGAAATAATGGGCTCATTTTGAATGTATTTAATGACAGTAGTCCCCCCTTATCTATGTTTTGCTTTCCATGGTTTCCTGTAGTTAACTGTGGTCTGAAAATATTAAATGAAAAATTACAGGAATAAGTCATATGTGTTCAAGTGTGTGCCATTCTGAGTAGCGGATGGGTCCCATGCTGTCCTGCTTTGTCCCACCGGAACGTGAGTCACCATTCGTCCAGGTCTCCAGGCTGCGCAGGCTCCCACCTGTTAGTCATTAGTAACCATCTCAGTTGTCAGATCAACTGTCATAGTGCTTGCGTTCAAGTAACTCTTATTTTATAATTGTTCTGTTTTATATTATTGTTGTTGATCTCTTACTGTGCCTAATTTATAAATGAAACTTTGCCATACATATTTATTTATAGGAAAAAACATATTATATATAGGATTTAATACTACCCATACTCTTAGGCATCCACCGGGGGTCTTGGAGCATATTATTGTATTCCCCTCAGGTTAGGAGGATTGCTTAACACAAAGCATGGTGAAATTCAAAAGCTGTTATGGAACCTTTGTGTTAAATTCTTTTTTTTTTCCTTTGTGTTAAATTTTAACTTACTGAAATGTTGAGAAATGAAGAGATCCATAAAAGATTTTAAATCCATGGTTTTTTTCACAAACAAATTGTATAAAAGCCAGTATGTTTAAGAAACTTATTTTGTTAATAAGTAGAAAAAAACTAACCTTTAGCAAATTTCTGAATATTTTTAATTTACAAGGCATTTTTAATGATTTAACAGAGGACCCTTTTTCAAAGTTCAGAATCCAAATCTTTAAATAGTCCTCAGAACTTAGTAATATTCTTCCTTAGTTTGGATCTTCTAGATTTATTTACATTAAAAATAACCTCATAATATTAACTTCAAAGCAAAAATTTTAGGGCTCAGAAAAAAAGGATGAGGCTATGAAAAGTTCAGAATCATTTGTTTCCTTATATGGTGAGTAAAGTCACCAACATGCTTTGGAGAGAAGGGAGGTTTTTCAGTTACTTTCAACTGGAAAATATGAGAACAGAATTCATTGCTGGCTGCCAAGTAATTCTTCTCACCCTAATGAAAATTAAAGCCACAATGATTTGGGGTTTTTTGATTATCTGGATGATTTGGAAGCGTAGTGCAGAGACCCTTATGGAACTTGTACACATTTTTCTGCTTTTTGATTTCTTTAGATTAATTGTGTGTGTGTGTGTGTGTGAGAGAGAGAGAGAGACAGAGAGAGAGAGACAGAGAGAGAGAGACAGAGACAGAGGGACAGACAGGAAGGGAGAGAGATGAGAAGCATCAATTCTTTGTTGTGGCACCTTAGTTCATTGATTGCTTTCTCATATGTGCCTTGACTGGGGGGAGGGGCTACTGCACAGCAGGTGACCCCTTTCTCAAGCCAGCAAGCCAGCAACCTTGGGGTTTTGAACTTGGGTCCTCCACTTCTAAGTCTGACGCTTTATCCACTGCGCCACCTCCTGGTCAGGCATGTTTTGTTTTGTTTTTTAAATTTTTTTAATTTTATTCATTTTAGAGAGGAGACACAGAGTGAGAGAGAGAGAGAGAGAGAGAGAGAAAGAGAGAAAGGGGGGAGGAGCTGGAAGCATCAACTCCCATATGTGCCTTGACCAGACCAGTGCAGGGTTTTGAACTGGCAACCTCAGTGTTCCCAGGTTGCCGCTTTATCCACTGCGCCACCACAGGTCAGGCCAGGCATGTTTAAATTAGTTTTGATAATGTGCTACTTGTTCCAAAAAAACTAAGCAAAACTTGTGAAGTCTTGAACTTTTGGAGCCCAGTAGAAGGCAGTGTTATGTGACAGTTAAGTGAGACTTGGTGTCATAGCACCTGGTTTTCCACTCCTGGTTCTTTCTCTTTCTACTTTGTGCTTTGAACAACTTAATTCCTGTAAGCCTCAGTTTTCCCATATGTAACAGGGATTGCATAATACTTACCTCACAAGATTAAATGTGAAGATTAGATAAATGTCATTGGATATAAAACAATACAGTGCCTGGCATTTGCAAGTCATTGGATTTTAAAGAATTTAAATATCTTCTGACATATAGGTTGAGCATTCTGGTGGGTCCTGACATCAGAGGTCAAGTATTGGTAAGCACAAAGCTTGGATGAAGGTTCTGGTTAGACCCAGAACAAGCCAGTGTCTGTTCTTAGATGTGCCTGTGGAATTGGTGGCCACTCACTCCTGCTAACTTGACGGTTGTTGGAGTTCCTCTGGCGTACACAACTAGGGGTGTTTTAGAATTTCCAGGTCTTTTTCAGATCTGTCCCAGGTGTACTGATTAGACTAGAGTGAATGCAGGAAGTTCTTTCCAGAACTTGTCCAGGACATGGAATGTGTTTATCCTCATGGTAGCCCCTAGCCAGCAGAGGACTTGCCTCCAGAGTCTGAACCACAGGTTTGTTTATCTGTAAGATGAAAGTGACATCTTCCTTGTAGAATGATTGTGAGGAGAAATTGAGCCTATTAGCTAGGACAGCAGCAGTTGAAGTACCTTAAGCAAAGGAGGGGGAAAAGAAGGGGCTTTATTTCAAATTAAAGGCAGCTTATATTGGTGCTTCATGAAACCTATGCAGGCAAACGTTGCCTTGTGATGGTCTCCCCAGTGATGTTCCGCCTTTGCTTTGTTCTCCTCAATGAGGCCAGATTCCTCTGGTCCTCCAGTCCACATGTCAGAGTCATGGCTGCCAGCACTCCCAAGAGGCTGCTTGTCTTCCCACATTTCTCTGTCTTTCCTTCCTTGCTCTAGTGGGTCAGATACGGCCCTAGACCGGTGGGAGTAGTAAGATTGCAGTGTTGGAACTAGAAGCAGATTCTACAGCCATGCGGAGGAGGGAGAAATGAGATGAAAAGACAGGCTGTGCAGACAGGTTCACAGGAGTCCACCGGACCAGGAGGGTTTCTTTTTTTATTTTATTTTCAGAGACAGAGAGAGAGTCAGAGAGAGGGATACATAGGGACAGACAGATAGGAATGGAGAGAGATGAGAAGCATCAATCATCAGTTTTTTGTTGCGACACCTTAGTTGTTCATTGATTGCTTTCTCATATGTGCCTTGACTGTGGGCCTTCAGCGTACCAAGTAACCCCTTGCTCGAGACAGCGACCTTGGGTCCAAGCTGGCAAGCTTTTGCTCAAGCCAGATGGGCCCGCGCTCAAGCTGGCAACCTCGGGGTCTCGAACCTGGGTTCTCCGTATCCCAGTCCGACACTCTATCCACTGCGCCACCGCCTGGTTAGGTAGGACCAGGAGGGTTTCATACCACTCCTCATGCACGCTAAGTCACCAGGGAAGTTAGGAGGTATTTATCCTGCCAGGTGTTATCTGAGGTTCTTGGATCTGTGGTTTGGTAGCTTTCATTAGTTTGGACTCTCTTACCCCATCCCAGGGGTGGGGAGAGGGGAGCTCCATGTTATCCTGGCCTGTGCTGGGGCTTGAGGCTGGTATTCTTTTCTTTTTTTTAAATTTTATTTATTGATTTTACAGAGAGCGGAGGGGAGGGAACAGGAAGTAGCAAGTCATAGTTGCTTCACTTTAGTTGTTCCTTGATTGCCTTGACCTGGTAAGCCCAGGATTTTAGACCAGAGACCTCAGCATTCTAAGTCAATGCTTTATTCACCACTCCACCACAGGTCAGGCGTGGCTGGTGTTCTTTTAGTGACTCTGCCCCTCTTTGTGCCTCCCTCTTTGGTTGGTCTTGTGCAGGCCGGTTTGCATGGATGGATCCACCATTGGATCTCTGATGATCAGGGCCTGATTGTGTCTTACCTTCCCCAAAACATACAGACATCTTTTTTTCCTTTCCCCCAGCTGCAGTGGGCCTTTACCTGTGTGTCCCTTCCCCACTGGCTTTTGTTCCTTACAGTGGAAAGTGGGTCTTGTATCTCCAGCTGTGGCTCCCCCCCCCCCCAGCTCACCCCTTCAGGAAGTGCTCTCCCATGTCCCCAGGCTTTGCAGCAGCACACTGTGGGCCCACCAAGTGGGTTGCACATGCCCTAAGTCTGTGGATTTCAGAAGGTTTACACTGGCTTGCCCACACTTCACCTTTAGCAGTGAGGAGCTGGCTGGAACTGTCTCATCTGCCCTATGGGGTCATGTCCTCCCCTCAGAGGTTCCTTTAAGAAGGGTTTCAGGTTGGCTGGTGGTGCTGTCAACTCAGCTGTCCTGTAGATTCTTTTTTGTTTTGTTTTGTAACTTTCCAAAGTTAGAAGTGGGGAGGCAGTCAGACTCCTGAATGTACCCGACTAGGATCCACCCTGCATGTCCACCAGGGGGCAATGCTCTGCCCATCTGGGGCATTGTTCTGTTCCAACTGGAGCCATTCTAGCACCTGAGGCGGAGACCATGGACCATCCTCAGTGTCTGGGCCAACTTTGTTCCCAGGTAGCCTTGGCTGCGGGAGGGGAAGAGAGAGAGAGGAAGAAGAAGGGGAAGGGTGGAGAAGCAGATAGGCACTTCTGTGTGTCCTGGCTGGGAATTGAACCCTGGACTTCCACATGCTGGGCCGACACTCTCCCGCTGAACCAACCAGCCAGGGTCTCCTGTGGATTCAGAGTGATGCTACTCTTAGTTTTCCACATCCCAAGTGGAAGCTGACAGTCTTTGGGAGCTTTAAAACATAAGAAAATTACTCTTGATCTTTACCACCAGCCCAGATGGACTAACTGAGAAACACTGGAGAAGGGGAGGAGCTACCAGTCTGTATTTTTAACAGACTTTTCTGATGATTCATATCTGTACTGAAGAATTAATGCACTCAGGATGCCTGGTGGGTAGTAAAGTGTTGTAATCAATAGTTGCTATTGTCAGACTATAAATTCTGTTCTGTCTGTCAGTGCATTGTAGAAGAACAGAGAGGAGGTGAGCTTGTGTGTTTTCATGTAATGCACGGATATGGTGTTCCAGGTGAAACATGACCTGCTCCCTACTTACTCTGTTTCTCATAGAAGAGCCACAGCAGCCCAAGATGGTTTCCTGCCTTAGGAAACACGACTCCCTGGCACTTCAGTTTCCCGAAACAGATCTGAGTCATCCAGACGCAGGGGGGACAGGGGCACTAATTTTAGTTGCTTGTCCCTCCTCGTGGGTTCCTCCCTCTGTCCCTGTGTGGACTTTCCAGACTCAGCTTTCAAACCTCTCACACACGTTCAACATCCAATCATATGCTCACACTCATTTTCGTCAACTCACTCTTGTTCTCACACACTCTCATCTGCACTCACTGCTCCCTCCTTTATCCACTTTGGGTATTTCCTGTACCCCAGCTTCCACTGTGCTCAGGGACATGTCAGTTCTCCTTTCAGGGCCTTGGACATGGGGCCTTCTGTCCTGCAGATCTCTCTTTTTCTCACACCCAGCTTGAGGTCTGTTCTTTCCCAAATCTTACTCCTGCCTCCCTGGCATTTTGTTTCTCTGAACTTGGGTAGCATTCAAACAAGCAGATCTCGTCATTTTGATAAGGGTCATGTGTAGGTTCTCTGTTGCTGGACAAGTTTATAATCTCTGTTTATAGTCCCTTCCAGGTGACCTGCCCTTTGACAGGACCTCTCATTAGTCTTGGTGTGTTTAAGTGTTCCGATTCTACAGGAAGCTCCAGGCCTGAAATCTG
Organism: Rhynchonycteris naso; assembly: GCA_037038555.1. Lineage (NCBI taxonomy): Eukaryota > Metazoa > Chordata > Mammalia > Chiroptera > Emballonuridae > Rhynchonycteris > Rhynchonycteris naso. The sequence continues at coordinate 111,313,102 of CM073001.1, forward strand.
CTACTTTTCCAAATTCTCTGGTTTCTCTTAGTGGAAAATGCATGTGGAGATGACAGCTAGGGTTGGGGAAATGGTGCTTCCTGGGCTGTCTCTGTTTCTAGGCCTGTTGTAGCCCAGGGAGGGAAGCATGAGTCCATACTGCCACTAGCCATGCATGTCTCATCTTGTTTCTCTTTTGCTGAAAAATCTGTCTTTCAGGACCTTTAAAACTGTTTGCTTTCAGTTTTGGTCTTTCTAAGAGAACCTGGACCCCTCTAGTTCATGCTTATTTCTAAGCAACCACTTCCCACAGGGATTTGAGCTGGAATGTGTTCCTCCGCTAGATGGGTAATGAGATAACCTAACTTTACTTAGTATTTTATAAGCACAGGTAAGCTTATCATGTGTAATAGCCATTTTGATAGGAAAAGCAGTGTTTCTAATCAATAGTTGTTATCCATACACATCTACTTAATGGAATCATAGCCAACTATGTAGGAATTATTCTAAGATAAATACTAGAAAAATGAACAAAAAGCCCCAAATGTTGAATGTATAGATGGAATATGTCCCACTAATACCAGGGAGACGCAGATTGAAACAGTGATAAAGTACCATTTTTTAACTGCCAAATGGACTGCTTTTTAATCTCTTTTCTGCTGAGGGTATAAAGACATTTTCTTACACTTTTGGTGGAAATATAAATCAACACAGTATTTCTTTATGGTAATGAAGTAGCACTATCTGTGTAAAAAAAAAGATCATGTATCTTTACCAGAACTTCTGCTTTTTGAATGCCAGTTTACATGCACATACCATAACATGTAGTACATGAAAAGATATTCACTGAATCTTAACTTAATAAAAGAGAAGTTATATATATTCTAAATGCCTATCAATAGGGGGATGGATATATAAATTATTGTATGATTTTACTGGAGAAACTCTGACATTATCAGAAAACAAAACACCGGGCAGCTCTCCATGAGAGAGGTGCCAACGGGGGCTGACAGCCTTGATGTTTTACACAGTGAAAAACAAGGTGCAGGACAGTGTTGGGTAATTGAAGAAACAAACCTGTGTGATTTGGTTTGATAACTGGAAATAACATAAATAATATTTGCTCCCTCCTTTTTTTATTTTTTTTTATTAAACAGCTTTTAGAAATTAACTGGACAGGACTGACTAATCTTCTTGATATCCCTGGACTGAAGTGAGTATGCTGTCATGTGCTCTGGTAGCTTGTTGATGGTGTAATGTGCCTGTCTCTTCCAGGCTGATTCTGCCTTGACAACAGCTGGATTCTGTTCCCATAACCATGTGGAGATAGCTGCACCCTAATGAGCAGACGCAGAGTGGTTTCAGGACTTAAGGCTGAGTCACTCACCCTTCAGTTTACTTTTTGTTCATCATAAAGCAGCTCAGGTGTTTCAGAACAGTGGCAGCCTTTTATTGTCCTACATATTAATTTTTAAATTTGTTTTTTATTGTTTTCCCATACAAATAAAGAAAACATTAAAAATGATTATGTGTTTCAAAACCAGCCATTTCTGGTTGTTTTTCAAGCTGCAGCCACTCCTGCTTGGGTGGTAGATGTCAGTACTGAACCTGGGAGCCGAGGGGGCGGGGTGAGAGGCTCGAAGTTCCTGCATCATTCCTTCTCCAGTCCAGCAATCCAGGGTCTGAACTGTGAGGGTTTCTATTTGAGCACGTGAGTTTGTCAATCTGACATCCCTCCTGAGAGAGAGGTGTTGTCCTCCCGTCGTGTCACGGTCTATTCATCCTACGTGGTGGAAGGTGGTTGCAGCAAACCTTTTAGCAAGTGGGAAGTTCTGAGATTATAGCCTTTAAACCTGCTTTTGCTGGTTTTACTACTGGGGGACAGCATTTGAAGGTTAAAAAGTCATTACTTATTAATTAAAGTTACATATGGTCCTAATCAAGGTAAGATCTTATCCTTGCACTTGTACCCTGAGTTTGCAGTGAGTACTTGTTATTACCACTGAGTGATGGTGACTTTCACTCTGTGTCAGTGGCTGTTCTTGTATGTATAGTTACTTTACATCTGAGAAGTAACATCTTTTAAGAAGTATATCTTTTAAAACTTAGCAGTTCCTAAGCTGTTCTGTATTAATGAAATGTCAGTTAAGTATTCTTTCCAAGATGCTCACATGCATGTTACTTCTCACATTCACCCAAAGAATAAGCAAGAAATATACTAAAAGTGTGTTTGTTTCTTTAGCCTCCACAGTTTTATTCCTATTCTTGAGTTCTCCCTGCAGTGGTGTATACAATATCAAAATTATTACAGTACTCAGTACCCAAATGCAGTGTGAATAAACCATAAATTCCTTTACTTTCCTGGTAGCTATGCATATACTGTATAACAAGAGAGAAATTTAATGTAATAAACATGGAAAGAGTAAATGGATGTTATAGTATTCTCTGAATTTTTGTAGGCATTTGAAGTATTTTGTTAAATAAATCAAATGAAACATGTTAGTTATTCAGTATTAAATCAATGTTAAGGTTATATAGGAATGTAGGAAGTGTTATTTAGGACATTATGAAATGTTGCCAGAATGTTACCTTCTGCTCTCAAAATAAATCCTCCATAATAGGCTCTGGCAGCATCACAGCTGACCTACTAGTCTGCTGGTTTCAAACTTGTCTTTGAGAAGAGACCCTCTAATCCTGGAAATGGTTGTAGTGCCATGTTTGGGTTGACTTTGCTGCTGAAGGTGATAATGAGAGTGGATGTATCTGATAACTGCATTGTTCTTTTTACCTCCCACCTAACAGTGGTTTATCAGATACTATCATTTTGGATATAATATCAAACTATCTGGTGCTTCCCAATCGAATCACTGTTCCTCTCGTCAGTGAAGTTCAAATAGCCCAGTTGCGGTTTCCAATACCAAAGGTAAGCATGTCCTAGCCTCTGTTACCACTTAAACATAGACGTGGAGGGACAGTTCATGGTCCTAGGTGTTGTGACCTCCTGTAACTTCTCATTTTTCTCCTAACAGCCCCTGCCATATGGATCATGGTGTAGTAGGTAGTTTGTCCACCACACTGCTTAGGAAATGGCTAGTGTGCATCTATACTCCACCTGGGAGCCTCAAGTCATGAAGGACAGCTGTGACAGTTTACTTATCAGCTCAGAAAGCCATACTTTCTGTACTTACAAATTGTAACAGCTTTGTCTCAGCAATGGGAATAAAAGTTTCTCTTAGACTGAGAGTTTAATGAGTAACACGGTAGAATATAAAAATATATACCTTATGCTGATTGGGTCAAGATATTACCCAGGAATTATTTTAAAAAGGGTTTATGGGGGAGAATGCTACCCTACTAAAAGGTAACCTTACCATCTTTGTTTGCCTTGAAAGAAATGAGTGAATATTTTATTAATTAACCAACATTTTAGGAAAAGTGAACTATGTTTAGAGTCTGTGAGTAATAGGTATTTCAGAGTTTGATGACAATATTTTGTAAAATTGTTCTAAAAATCTAGCAAAGTAATCAGTGCATACCACAGGTTTGGTGACAGGTCTGATGACACATCCTGTGTGTTGGTGTCACTTACTATAGAATCAAAGCAGGATTTCTCTGTGATCCACGGGCCCCTGCATCATTTCCCACGGCCCCTGGTGTGCAGTGTTGCTCTGGGACCTCTACCAGGAAACGTCTCCCGAGGAGTCAGTGACTCATACCCCCTATCTCCCATCTCTGGCCTCCTGTCTGAACAGTCCCACTCAGACACTGCTTTGCTTTCCCTGAGTGCTTCACATGTTTGTTCCTTCCACACTGTGTTTCTGGAACGGCCAGTCAGCACCCAGCCGGTGCTCCTGTCTGTCAGATGAACCAGTGAACAGTCGGTGCTCTTGTCTTTTTCAGGGTGTTCTAAGGATACATTTTATCGAAGCTCAGGACCTGCAGGGGAAGGATACTTACCTGAAGGGACTTGTCAAGGGAAAATCAGACCCCTATGGAGTTATTAGAGTTGGCAACCAGATCTTCCAAAGCAAGGTCATCAAAGAGAACTTGAGTCCAAAGTGGAACGAGGTGTATGAGGTGAGGTGCATCTCGGCTGTCACCTGGCTTTGTCCCCAAATCATGTTTGTTTCCACTTCTTTCACACTGGGCTGTGGTTAATTTAGGTAACAATTTAGATTCTTTTTTGCTTTAACTTCCTATCTTTAAAAAGTATGACACCTTTTGTCCCTACTTCACAACATTCTTGTCATACAAACACATAAAATTTTAGACCTTAATTATATAAAGCTATCACAGTAAACAGTTGGCAAAATTTCTTCATGTGAATGTTTTATGTTTATTAACACACATAAATATATGCAAAATGAGATTATACACTGCCATAAATTTTAATTTAACAAACCTGGACATTCGTGCATGTCATTAAACATACATGGACATGGTTTATAATGGCCATTCATTGAATAGATACTATCATTTCTTTTTTTTGGGGGGGCAGGAAGTCCCGCTCATTAGAATCACTTTGGGGAGCTTAAAACTGGGATTACATAAATGTAATCCCAGTTTTCTTCCAGAGAGATTGATTTGATTAATCTGTGTTGGAACCTGGACATCAGGTGAACCCTAAGGATCTTGTAGCTTCTGTTACTGTGGCAGTTGTTTGTAAATTGATGTTTCAAAGACTAAACAGAGATGCTGGGTTAATAGTTAAGTCTATTTCTTTTATGCACATCTCACAATCTTTAATATTAACATGCCTTGTGAATCTCTAGGAAGCAGAAAACATATTCAGCATTTCGGAATTTATTTCACCTTGAAATTCCTCATTTTTCTCCTTAATCATTTAATAAACACTTTCTAGCACTAGTGTTTCTAGGAAAAAGTTGTTCTGGATTTCTCTAAGCATGGTGTAGATACTATCATTTCTTTACCCAGAGAGATCTCAGCATTGGGTTCAGCATTCTCACCAGTGCTGTGCAGGCGTGAGGTGAATGTATGTTCTTGACATGGCCACCTTTTCCACAGATAAAGCTCTTCAGAGTAGAGCAGCTGTACCAAAAGTTACATGTGTTTGAATGCAGAACGTCCTCTAGAGTTAGTACAGGTTACGCTCCACCAGCTTCTCAGCCCCTCTGTCCTGTCGCCAGACTCCCTGATCTCTGAGTGGTGCTTAATGGTGGTTGCTTACTCAAGGGTAGCGTCTAAGAGGAGCCTGCACCAGGCTGTGGAGCTCTCCTGTTCTGGAGCCATAACTGTGGCCCCCTGAAACGTAACCTCACCAGAAACAAACACAATAGACTGTTACAGTGTGGGCCCATGTTTTCAAATGAGAGGTGTGTGTGGTTTGGCCATGAGAAGATGTAAGTTCTGTACAGGGATTTACTGCTGGAGAAAAATACATGGTGATATTTGCTATACTCATCATACTCAGTAGATGACAATCTTAGTAAAAATGTAAAATAATCACCAATCTTTAATTTTCAGGCCTTGGTCTATGAACATCCTGGACAGGAATTAGAGATTGAGCTCTTTGATGAAGATCCAGACAAGGACGACTTTCTAGGAAGGTAAATCCTTTGTGACCGAGCAGAGTGTAGGATCTCTGTTTTAAAAAATCTCTTAAAACTATAACATAACTTCAAAAATAGGTTTGTGTGCATGTTGTACATATTTTTACATGGCTGTTAGAGATAACATTTGTCTTACCTTAGGCATCCTAACACATATTTTATTCCTAGCAAGTTGTACATGTAAATAAGAGAAGGAAAGCTTCTAGATCTGTGTCCATTACAGCAGCCACTAGCCACAGGTACAACTGAAATCACTTTTGTAGAGTGGTTGCCCCGTTTTATGTGCTCAGTAGCCACATGTGGCTGTGGCCCTGCAGGCCAGAGCAGCTCTCCAACCTACGCACCATGCAGGCAGCTTTGCTCTAGATTGTAGAAATGGGTTTTTAACAATTATCACTTCATTGGGGTTTTTCTGGGAATGAACACTAATTTACTTGGAAAAAATTAATATTGACTTGTTTACTTCCACTGAACAGTCAGTACAACTGAAAAAAGATACAGGAATTGTTGATATTGGACAGGTTTATCCTCCTCAAGAATGGCCTGTGTGTCATGCTATGACTTCAAAATTCATTCATGAGACAAGGAGTGACCAAAAGATTTTAAGCAGCACAGTGAACAGATTCAGTTTTTGTTTTTAATTTTGACAGACAGAGAGAAGGACAGGTAGGGACAGACAGACAGACAGGAAGGGAGAGAGATGAGAAGCATCAGTTCTTCATTGTAGCTCCTTAGTTGTTCGTTGATTGCTTTGTCATATGTGCCTTGACTGGGGGGCTCCAACCGAGCCAGTGACCCCTTTCTCAAGCCAGCAACCTTGGGCTTCAAACCAGTGACTTCTGGGTTCAAGCCGGCCACCATGGGGTCATGTCTATGATCCCACGCTCAAGCCAGCAACCCTGCACTCAAGCTGGCAAGCCCGCACTCAAGCCAGCAACCTTGGGGATTCGAACCTGGGTCATCTGCATCCCAGTCTGATGCTCTATCCACTGCACCACCATCTGCTCAGGCATCAGTTTGCATTTCAATGGAAACACTATAGATGGGATAATCCTGACTGAAACTTCGAGAGTGTCAGAGCACCGGGAGACTTTAACAGACCAGGAAGGAGATGTGGGCTTCCCCTTCAACAGATCACGGGGGAGGGGAGAGGCAAAGTAGTGGGGGGCAGAGAGGAGGGGCAGCTGCCGGAAACACAGTGGCATCATCTCATCTTAGTCATGTTGGCCCCTGGGGGTGGTTGGGGCCAGTCTTTGCAGTGGAGCAGGGCTGTTTAGCACAGTTGTTTTCAACCATTTTACACTTGGGGACCGGTGAAAATAGAATTATTTCAGGGACTGCTAAGGCAGAAATCATGCTGAGTGTAAGCAAATTTGACTAAGGTCATTGGATCGATAATCCTCATACAACATCAGGGGGATTAACTTTCTGTGGATTGGCATGAAATTTCTGGTGAACCGGTCCGTGGATTGGCAGTTGAAAAACACTAGTTTAGTGACATAGAATGGGCTGTCTAGACGTGCTGAGTGAGGCTCTGTGTGGTTCCAGATACATGATGGTCCAGAGTGAGGAGTGCGGTGGGGAAGGTGGTCAAAGCCTGCTTTGAGGTCCAGTAACTGAACCTCAGGTAGCACCTTAAACTCCCTTACCTCTCTGCACACTTGGCTGTCAGCTGGAGCTTTTGGAAGGAGTCTGTTTCTTGATGAACTATGTCATTTTGTTGCATCTCTGGAGTCCCTTTTCAGAGACAAATGCGTAAAGTTATTGCAGCTGTAAGAAGTGTGTTTCTATGTTCTAAAGTTGTGTGGTTTCTCTAGTCTCATGATCGATCTGACTGAAGTGGAAAAGGAGCGCCTTTTAGATGAAGTAAGTTTTCTGTGAGTCTTATTCTACTTAATGGGCTTGACTGAGTGTTTACTGTCCTGTACCCCCAGTGTCCTGAAAACTTAACACTTGCCTCTCAAATATTGGGAACTTAGTTAGACCTTTTACTAATCGAAAAATGAAGAGTTTAAGAGCCAAATCATAGAGTATGTTTTGAGTACCTACCATATGCTAGACATTTTTATAAAGACACAACACAAGCCAACTTTATTTCAGGTGGGTGTATGCTTTTTCTCAGGAGTCCAGGTTGCGGCCTGTGAGAAACTCTCTGTAATTAGCATTTTAAAGATGCTGGAGTTCATAGTAGAGGGGGCAACCATGCCATCGATGGGAAGTGGTCACATGAAAGGTGTCTATAAATGCAGTGGGACTTGGCAGCAAGCAGACACCGTTTCAAACTGAATATTGCTATCGGAATGAGAGTATACAAAAGGGAAAGTTGTGGTGGCTCATAAAAGATGGGTAAGATTTCGATAAGTAGAACACAACTAACCACGTTAGCGTTGCAGTCTCCTGCTTTCAGAGTAGCACGTGTTCCCCATGGCTGTCAGTGCTCACAGGTGAATATGAGCATGTCTGTTGTGTGCAGATCCTGGGTCACAGCTGGCTCGTCCTAACACTAGGGGTGTGGGGACTGTCTTTGATTAATTGCTTTGTGGTATTTAAGCTGAAACAACTGTGCACTATTTTGTAATTAATATGTAGTGAAGAATAAAAACAAACATGCTAACTTGTTTGATGTTGAAATTTAGCGTCTGAGCTCGATGTCATATTATCTCATGGGCATAAATTCTAATCAAGTTCACATGTGGAAGCCAGTGAAGCCGGGAGATGTTTGAATCTTTGCGTGTAAATTAGGGGTGGAGGTTACTCGCCTCACAGAGCTTTGATGGAGTTGACGAATCAGTGTTGTGAATTATTGCGATGGTCTTGGGCAGCAGGCAGGGATCTGCGTGTTCCATCATGTTCTCATTCAGAGAGCTCAGGACCCGGGGCAGAGGGTTCCATCCTCAGCATTAATGAGCGCCATGGACGCCACAGGTAGTGAGCGGCTTGTAACATTGTGCAGACTATTCAATTTGAATGTTGATTCAGGAGAACTTTTGCTGAACCTGCATATTTTGTCTTCAGTGGTTCACCCTAGACGAGGTTGCCAGAGGAAAGCTGCACCTGAAACTGGAGTGGCTCACACTGATGCCACATGCTGCCCACTTGGACCAGGTGGGTGACATGTTCCTGACAGTTGAGATCAGTTCCTTCAAATTGTGTTGCACTATGGTTCCAAAAAGTGCAGCAGTATTTGGATTATTGTGCTATAAGTCATCGCAGTAACCTCAGAGCTATATGAAAGATAATGAAATTTTTAAAAAGAGATTCACAGGACATTTACACTTGTTTTAGAAGATTTTCAAATCTGGTGCGTGATACAGAGCAGGGTTTGGACAGCCACAGATCACTGCGTGCTTCCTTTGACTTGTTGAGAATTTTTCCTGTTTCCCCTCTCTGCTTGCACGATTGGGTGGTTTATTTTCCCACTTTGCTATTTTCTTGAGTGTTATAGACATAATCGGGTAGTGAGAATCTAAAACTGTGTGGAAACGTGCCTGCTGAGACTCTTTTCCTCTCATAGGTGCTGACAGACATCAGAGCTGACAAAGACCAAGCCATTGATGGTCTTTCCTCTTCTTTGTTGATCTTGTATTTGGATTCAGCAAGGAACCTTCCGGTAGGTAGCACTATGGAAACTCACTGGGGTGCCAATCTCCACACTGTCGCCTTTTCTTGTTGCTGTGTTTTCTCATCACTTCTGTCCAAGAGCAGCAGTGGAGAGGAGGGGTGGTGTAACTTCATAGTTATATGTCTTTTTGATCAGTCAGGATGTTCAGTTATTTTTACTTTGACATGTTTTATAAAGGGATCTCCAATACAGAGAAGAGTCAAACAATTTCCTAGTAGTTAGGGAAGAAGATACTCTGTAGAAAAATCACTAATATTAAAATTTAGTTGTCTAAAGAGTCTACTCGGCATGAGAGTAACATAGAGCACCTCTGATGACAAACCAGAGTTCACCCTTACTGCGCAGCGGTGGTGGTGGGGCTGGGTGAGGGGTTGGAGCTGGGGACACGCAGCGCAGACAGGCTCACACTGCCACATATGTGACTGCTGCGGCCCAGAGCGGGTGCACCTCATTTGCATTAGAATTGTTTTGCTCTTAGAAAGACCCATAAAGTACAAATTTTATAAGTAATGCTTATAACTTACGGAAGAAAAGTCATACATTTTCAGTTGGTGAGGCTTGCTGTGGTCCTTCACCGCCATACTTGACCCCCCCCCCCCCCAGTTTATTATAAATGTTATCTTGTTTAGGTAATATTTTGAGTGCCATTCTCTTGTTCAGTAGATGGTCATTCTTGATTTATTTCATTGTGTCAAAGGCCAGTTTTGTTGAAGGCAAAACGACTGCTCCCAGATGCAGCGGTTTCTTCCTGGGATGATGCTACATGCTCATTCACCCAGGTCATTTGTGCATGTCCTGGAACCCCTCGGCCCTTGGTGCCACCACAGTGTCTCCACTGGGCCTCACTCTGGTTTCTCCTCACTGTGTCTAGACTGTGTCTCCTTATTTCATGAAATACACACCTCATTTCACTTTGGCACCTTTCAGGGTTTCAAATTGTGCATGACTCAGCCTTTGCTCAAAACATAGTAAATGTACTTCGTGTATTGCTACTCTTTATTTAAAATTTTTTAAATTAAAATCTGATCGAGCATTTATTTGTTTTTCATGCTGAGAACATATAATTGAACTTTTTGTATGTAATCGTATATATAGTTGACCCTTAAACAACATGGGAGTCAGGGCTGCCGACCCCAAGTCAAAAATCCACATAACTTAAATCAGCCCTCTGCTTCTGAGGATTCTCAGCCCCAGAAGGAAGCACAGCTGACCCCCAACAACACGGGTTTGAGCTTTGTGGTTCCACTTGGACACATGTTGTTCAAGGGTCAGCTGCTCTTTAACAGCAGTTTCTTTACTTGAATTTAAGTTATTTCTCTTAAAGTATTACCTTAGCCTTTTCTCCTGTCTTCCAATCTGAAGTCTGGCTTTATCTGTTATAATTTCAATTTGGGGGAAGTTATTACTTAACCTTTGTACGGAATTACTTAGGTGGTAGAACTTTTTGTTTTTAACCACATCATGTTTGTTATTAAGTGTTTTTATCCTGCTTGTTGGAAGTGAATCTGTGGGGTGAATTGACAAAAGGGACTAGGCTGCCTTTCAGAACTGTTATATCACATTAAATTGAAATTTAAATAACATCACATAAGCAAAAAACCCAAGAGTGAATTTATTAACGTTCTGTTAAAGGGCACTTTGTGTATCAGTGTGCTCAGGCCGCCAGAGACAAAGGATGTTCATAGCACCACTGCCCTGCTGGGTGTTTAATTTACACGGAGCCTGTGCTGACCTGCTCTCGCGACCTGTGGGTTCTTTGAATACACTTTGCACTCCTGTTTACTGGGGCTTCTGTGTCTGCATTGACCACAATCCACCATTCTTTGCTTTCTCCTCCCATTTTCACTTTCCTAAGAGTATCTACGAGGGAAACTTTGGGTGTGGCTACTTAAAAGAGAGGCGAGCGTCGGGACTAGTATTTTGTGAAAATACTACCTCAGTCTATAGAGCACTATTTGTGAGTTCTCTGGTGTTTTCTTCCTTGGGTTTTAATGGAAACTGTGAGAATGTGGACTGGAACCTCTAATACCTTCTCACTGGTGGAATGGTGTGGCATGCTCTTTACTTTTCTTGCACGATTTCAGTTATTCCGTGTGCTTGTTTTGTGCTTGTTTTGTAAAATGTAACACTACTGTAACTAATATTGGTCATTACATCTGATGATGAGATGAACAAACCTGCTGAGTCATAAGGAAGCTCACAGAAAAATAAAAATAAAAATTCTTCCATGGAAAAAGTGAAGCCATAGGATTCATTTGATTTTCTGTGGTTCATCTCAGTGTGAGATGTAAATATTTCTTTGCAAGCTTTCAAAAACTCCCATAAATCTGCTTTATCCTCCTAGCTAAATAGACGTGTTAGAACTTGGCTTTCCTTAAAAGTACTGGCTGTGCCCATGGGCATGGTCAGTGAAGACAGAAATTCACCTGTTACCCTGAAAACTTACTTGCTTTCTCCCTCACTGTTTAACCAGAGTTCCTGAGGGAGAAAAAAATTACAGATTTTATGATTAAGCTTAAATTTTTTAAGGAACTTAAAGAATTTCCTGGAGTGGATAATAGTGCATTTCTGACCTTGCTCCGGAAGCTAATTTGATCTCGTTGTATCTGTTTCCCAGGGTCTGGCTGTGACACCTTGATTCCTGGCACTGTTCTTGGTGCCTTTAGCAAACAGTTATTTTTAATTGCTTTGGGGTGAAAGGAAGCCACTGATGGCTTAGTTATTAGTCTAGAGAGTTACCCTTTCTTGACTAATCACTGACTTAATTCAAAAACTAGTGAGATTCTTCAAGTCCATTTTGTCCTTGAATCTAAATAGTGGTAGGGCTTTGCATTTGTGAAGAGTTCTCATTCCTGTTTCTAAATGAAGATGGGGGTGAGCAAAATATGAAGAATGGTAATATTGTCCCGGTTTGTATAGGAAAGTCAGGATGCCGAGGGTTGGGAGAGCTGTCAGTCACCGCAACAGTAAATGTGTGAACCCCAGTGGTGCATGTTGGCATCTATTTTGTACCACTTATCATTAAAATGATTTTCTGTTGCGGTGTTTCTGGAGGACAATTTTATGCAAGCTGCTGTGACAGCATCATCCTTTGCCAGTGGCCTTGTATTTACTTCTTCCCATTTTGTAAATACTTATGACCTGTGTCAGGGCCCTGTCATTGCTTTGTCCATGTCCCACTATGACATTGCTTGGTTATCAAAACTGCCTTTCCCACTACATTGTCAAAATCACATGATCTGCTCTGTAATGCAAATATCAGCATCCACAGAATGCTCTACAAACTAAATCTGAACAAAGGAATTGCTTTCTTTAAACCCATTGGTTTTCACTATGAACTCAGAGCTGAGCCTTTTCAATTTCTCCCGAAGGCTGAGCCCTTTCCTGTTGCTAGGAAAGGTTTTAGGCAGTGCCAGCCAGGTGTAGTCCTACCTTCTACCTGCTTAAAACACTTGTGTTTTTCAACTGCAAGTTATTACCACCAATGATTCCCATCTGGGAATTTGTAGCACAACAGGACTTGATCCTGAATTGGAAATGGCCACTTTACAGTGCTGACTCGGCATTTTGCTGAAGGTGTTTTTTTTTTGACACTTGGGGGCCAGATTTAGACCTTCAGCTTCCGTGATAACTTGTATTTGTGGAGCACATTCCATGGGTTCTATGAGTACAGGTCACTTAGACTCAGGCTGTCTCAATCACTTCTCAGATAAAGGCAACACGGAGCACAGGGGACTGAGATTAGAGACCGAGGGTCACCGCTGGTGAATAGTGGAGCTGGGGTTTGAACTCAGCATGTGGCCCAGAGTTCACATTCTTGACCTTCGTAGTCTGTTCCATCCTAGTATGAAGTGAATCTACCACTGTAAATTTTTGATGCCATGGATGGGATTTATGTGAGAGGGATGGTGTTCACACTCATGTCTACTTCATATGTAAGTGCTAGCTCTGTACCATGGAGATGTTGGATGTAGTGATGCTAGTGCTTTCTCACTAAAAGTAGAGGGGGCATTACTGCCCACATATGGTAATTGGCCCAGGTGGAAGGCGCAGTAATAACTGGAGGCCTCATGCTGGGCCCTGCCTAGTACACTGGGTGATCTGGGCTGTGCCACCCCCAGGCCTGTGCAGCTTCCATGACCTCACACAGCTCCCCTGCATTCCTTACCCCAACCCACAGCCTTTCTCCATGCTTTGCTGTCATTGATGCACATTAGAATGACAACGTACATTTAGCATACGGGCCTCCTATCCAGAGAGGGCTTCAGAAAGGTTGTTGTCAGCACGCATACCTCAGGGAGGGCAGCAGATCCCAGCCTTACAGCCTTACCTGTGCAGGCTCCCCCCAGAGATGCACCTGGTGGGTCCAGTGCTCTAAAGCTGAGCGGGCCGGCTACAGCAACAGCCTGGCTGAACTGGTTTTCACGTGGCACCATTCCTCCTCTGCGGCCTGCAGTTGTGGGAGGCTGGAGGCAGATGGTCCTCTTTTTCCACTACAAAGTCTGTGTATAAAATAATAATAAGCCTGGCCAGGCCGTGGCGCAGTGGATAGAGCGTCGGACTGAGATGCAGAGGACCCAGGTTCGAGACCCAGAGCTTGCCAGCTTGAGCGCGGGCCCATCAGTCTTGAGCAAAAGCTCGCCAGCTTGGACCCAAGGTTGCTGGCTCCAGCAAGGGCTGGCTCGGTCTGCTGAAGGCCTGCGGTCAAGGCACATGTGAGAAAACAATCAATGAACAACTAAGGTGTCACAATGGCAATGAAAAACTAATGATTGATGCTTTTCCTCTCTTTCTGTTCCTGTCTGTCTGTCCCTATCTATCCCTCTCTCTGACTCTCTCTCTCTGTCCCTGTAAAAAAAATAAAATAGAAAAAAAAATAATAAAATTAAATTTGTCATTTGATGTTAATTACAACTAAAATGATAAAATTTTTTATCTTACATGTTAGTTCTTGAGGAAGCTTTCAAAACAACTCAGTGTTGCATTTTTGAGGGCCAGAAAGTAATGAATTTACAGATTTAATAAAAGTAGAACATACAACATATGATAATAGAACTTTAAAGGCAGGAGAAACTCTGGGTGATTTAATCAGCAAAGGCCCCTCTCTGCTGTGATTTTGCATGAAGAGAATAAATTTCAGAAGGAGGAAAGTTGCATCTGCTGTTACAGGATTTAATTTGGCTTGAGAGCCATTTGGGTACCTATGTCCTCCTGTTTGTGGTACCTTAGATAAAACTTTTAGTGTAATGGTAGTTATTTTAGGGGTTTAATCAAGCAAAGGATAGTGAATAAAGCCCTTTCTTAAAGTATCGCTATTGGATTTTTCAAATCCTGAAGATAAGAGGAATAGTGACCACAGAGAAGAAGGACATGTGTGTTGCTATTTAAAGGTTAAAGGTTTGTCCTAAGATAAAATCTTGAGCATAAAGAAAAATTTTACAAGTGATTTTTACTGTTTTTCTTTTTTTAATGTGTAATTCTTATTGGTAGTTATTGTTTAGACTTTTTTATTTATATAAATTTTCATGTCATTAACCTTACATAAACTCCTCATTGCATGTTTTATTAATCCTTGGTATATTCATTTTCTTCTGACTTGAAAGAGTAACCCATTAGAATTTAACCCCGATGTCTTGAAGAAGGCTGCAGTTCAGAAAGCTTTAAAGGTAAACTAATGGTTTTCCTTTCGAAAAGTTCATTAAGACATATTGAAAGAGATGATGCTGCAACCCTCATGGGTTTATTGCTAATTATTGATTAGTTGTCTAGTCTGAGAGAGCTTTTATTACCCAACAATTAGTAGTTAGAAGAATTTAAGTTAACTTTGAAGATTTTTTAAAGTTTCAATACGATAACTTAAGATATCTATCTGTCCTGTTGGCCTTAGGCAGCAATATCTAAGGTGGTTTTAAATCATCTGTATTTTAATAAGATTTGAATTTGTGTGGTGAGCTAGAAGGTCTATTTAAAATCTTAACTAGTTTTTGATTATGGTTAGAAGGTAAAGGTTGTGCACTATAAGTATTTAAACATTACCTCTTCCAATATGCTGAGCCAGGCCGTCTCTGACCTGGTGACCTCAGTGCTTCTGGTGCTGCTCTGCTGGGTGTGGGTGCCACATCTTTTGAGAAGCTTTACATTCCATTCAGTGAGGTATATTGAAACTAAGCTCCACTCCTTAAAACTCCATGAACATGTATTATCTGGCTAAATTGTTAAAAGTTTTCTATGACTTGCAATATTTTATTATTTTCTTCTTTAAACATTTTAGGTTTAGCTATCTGGGGGAGGCATTAAATGTAATTGTTTTAGGAAAATTCCATTGAAAGGAATCAGGAATGTTTTTAAATCAGTTACATCTAGAAGGATAAGTTAAATTTCAAAAATTAGGAAGACTAATAAAGCCTCCTTTGATGTAGCATTTATTAAGCCCTTCCTATACCCTGTACCTAGGAGGTGAGGTGTGGCTTAGCTGTAATTGCAATAACTGTTCCCACTCAAACACTGGGAAGAGTTGTTTCAACAGTAGATAAGACTGGGAAGTGAGACTGCCTGGCTCAGTGTGGCTTGTAGCAAAAGGCTTAATCCTCTTAGATATTTATAGAATGGAAGTAATAGTATCTTATTTACTGGAGCCTTGAGTAAATTAAATAAGATCATTCATGGGAAGTGCTCCATGCGGCTAGTACAATATGTTTATTTTAATTGTGATTACATCCCGCCCTTTAAGCCTAACAACTAGGTTAGAGAAATGGTATCATACCCACTTTTATAGACTAGAAAACTGAGGTTCAACTCGAAATATGGGTCTCTGTAATCAAGTGGTAAAGAACTGAGATGTAAGTTCAGGACAGTCATCACTTATTTTCATGATACCTTGTGTCTCTGACTTGTGCTGATGCATTATAAATATGGCGTCATGGAAGAAAACTTAGTGATTTAAAATCTAAAACATTATCTCTTTTAAGATGTACCATTATTTTATGTGCCACAAAGAAAGAAAGAAAATGTGTCAGTTAAGGTTTGGGAATTACTGAAAGACCTTTTAGACTTGGGATAAACAGTTTATTGTGTCGCTCACAAGCGCACACAGAAGGAAAGTAAGAGTAAAGTAAGTGGGATAAGGAAGTAGCAACAGCCTCACTACTGCGATCTTCCCGAAAGCAGATATAAAAAGGTAGCAACTGTGAGTTTTATTGTTTTCAGAGATATTAGAAAGTTAAAAAAAAAAGTGTTTTAAAATTGACAATATGCTAAGTCTCTGGAAATGAATGGCTACTTTTTCAGGGATGAAGTAATTATATTAGTTAAGAAATACACTCAGCTGCTGAATCAGATTCAGAAGTAGTTGCTTCAGCAAGACAGAAGTTAACTCCCTCCAATGTCAGAATTTGGCTGGTGGTTCTGTCCTGCCAAGAGGGGGACGCCTCTCCTTTCAGGCTGTACAGTTACCTGGACACACCTAACTGCAAAGGAGGTTTAGAAAGAGAATCTTTACCTACACAGGACTTGTGCACAGCGAACATGCCAGGGTTCTGATGTTCAAGGAGGAAAGTAGATGGATTCAAGGGAAAAAGTAGTATTCTCTGCCACAGTAGTCTGTAGCCTTTGAATTTTTTAACAGTGTTTATTTCATTTTGCAGAATTCACTCACATCAAAAAGATGAACCAGAAAATAGATTAACGCAGTAGGTTTGGGCAGTAATATTTTATCCCAGTACTCATGAATTTGATGCTTATTTCTTTCATTGCTGCCGTGTTGAGGATTGACTCTAAAATTGTTTAACTAAAAAATATTTTTGTGACCTCTGATTGATTTCTACTAACAGATATTTAACTGCATCTTCTTGTGGGGCTAAGTTATAAATAAACCTCATGTCCCATATATGTTGTGTTTTACTATATTTTCTTCTATCAGCTTTCTGTGCTAAAGAATGTTTCTTACAATTTTTAAATTATACATATTTCTACTTAATTTAATGCGATTCTAGAATGACATTTATTCTTCCCCTCAAAATTACTTAGCTGCTGGTCAGTGAGATTTGATATCTGATAGCTACATGTTTCTGACACTTTGTGGTATTATTCTATCCAGAAGATTATTCTGAATTATATACTCTTTTACATTTGTCCTTGCTCATGTTTTTCTGCTTATTCAGTGCACTTTATTTATGTTCTTATCCTGTTAAACTAAGTTTTGCGAGCTGGAATTAAAATTAAACATACTTGGATTTCATTTTTCCAAAGTAGCTTGCTCTAAAAATAAATGACCTTAACACTTAAAAATTCTGTGTTAGTAGAAGTTTTCCTAGTGTTTTCATGGTTAACACAATTATGGTTTGGGGTGTGTTTAGCAATCCTTTCGCAATTAAATTGTCCCCAAGTAGTCCCTGTAACTGAAGTCTCAGAAGTAAATAAAAATGACTATTAATAGAAGCCAATAGTTTTGTTTTTAACAAACGTGTTTCAGAGTGATTGTTTATTATGTCTATTTTTGTTTTTGAATAGTCAGGGAAGAAAATAAACAGCAACCCAAACCCTCTTGTGCAGATGTCAGTTGGTCACAAGGCCCAGGAGAGCAAGGTAAAGCTCTGCCCTGCTGACCAGTGTCCTGCAATGTCAGCTGGGGACTGTTTGTTGGGTGATGGTGCAGGTGTCGAGACCACTGATTTCCATATCTTTCTTTTGTTTCTTCAAATCAGTCATTTCATAGATTACCAGCTACTTAATTTGGTAACAAATATATTGTTTATTTTTAAAAATAACATGAGTATGCTTTTGGTTGATTTCATGGGTAGATGAAAGTTTCTTTTGAATGCTTTATAAATATTTTGGTTAAAAGATAACCAATGGTGCTTAAAACTCAACAAATGCAATTCTGGGAGTGTGGAGGGAGGGAGGAGAGGGTAAAGGGAGGATAAATGGTGATGGAAGGAGACACTGCTTGTGCTGGTGAGCACAGTACAGTGCACAGATAATGTATGATAGAATTGTGCCCCCAAAACCTATGTAATTTTATTAACCTCTGTCGCCCCAATAAATTTAATTAGAAAATAAGTGCAGTTCTATCAGGAACTGAGAGGGCACTGCCACTACTGCAGCATGTCCTACTTTGCTATCAGAGAAAGCATTTTAAGAACTGTTTAAAGTTACAGGCTTTTGCTCACTTTCAACTGTTCATGGTTAGTTTGAGAAGCTTCCTGGCTGCAGCACTGTGTAGCCCACAGGAAGGTACATAGGAGGCCAAGCCAAGCAGGTAACACCTTGTCATTGGGGCAGGCACACAGGTTGGGATTTCATAACTTGCCCAGCTCACTCTAAAAGCTTGGGACTCTTGTCTTTTGAACATTTTGCACAATTAATACATAATAGTACATGCTCAGTAATAGTGTCTTGGAATGGAAGTCATCCCGAGCTTCCAAACACAGTGAATAAATAAACAGAAAATATCAGAGAACTCATTCTTGGGTATTTCTTTCAGATTCGGTACAAAACCAATGAACCTGTGTGGGAGGAACACTTCACTTTCTTCATTCACAATCCCAAGCGCCAGGACCTTGAAGTTGAGGTATTTTATTTGAGTTCTTAATAGATTTATTGAAATATAATCAACATACAATGAACTGCACATATTTAAAGTGTCCAATTTATGGTCCCATCACAATAATCAGTATATCTTCATCAAACTTATCCTTAGGTATTTCAGACTCTATGATACTGTAAATTTTTATTTTTATAATTTTAATCTTTTGATTGTTACTAATCTCTAGAAATGTAGTTCATTTTGTGCACTGGTATCATAGTGCCAATCCTGCTGAATTTATCAGTTCAGGATGCTTGTTTTGTGAGTACTTCAGGATTGTCTTCTTCACTGATATTGTTTGCTAATAATAAGGAAACTTCAGCTTATGTGTCTCCAACCTGGTGCCTCTGACTTCCTTGCCTTGCCTTGTTGTCTTGCCTGGCCTCAGGCTTCTGTGTGAGTGGACGCCTTTGCTGCCTTGGGCCTTAGGGGAAAGCCTTAGAGCTTCCCCAGTAAGCCTGAAGCTTGAGGACATTTCCTACTATTAGTTTGCTCATAGTTTTGTTATGAATGGATGAGGAATTTTTTCAAAGGCTTTTCTGTTGAGATGATCATCCGGTTTTCTGAAGTTTGTAAATATAGTGAGATACATTGTTGGTTTTCACATGTTAAACCTTGCAAACCTTTATTTGATTTTCAAGATTTAATATTCGAGAAACTGCCTGGCTTGTGGTGATACAGTGGGTAGAGCGTGGACCTTGGAATGTTGAAATTGCCAGTTCAAAACCCTGGGCTTGCCCAGTAAAGGTGTATATATCAAGCACCAAGCAAGCAGTGGACAACTAAAGGGAAGCACCTATGATTTGATACTTTTTGCTCCCTGCCCCTCTCTCATTAAAATCAGTAGATAAAATCTTTTTTAAAAAATTAAACATTAGAAAACCTCATAAGCAAACTTTTATTAGGGGATCAGCTCACTTGGTTATGATATTATATCCTTATGTAATCAATTTAATTTGCAAAAATTTTGTTAGGCGTTTTTGCATGTGAATCCCTAAGGACATTGATCTATAACTTTGTTTCTCTAGGTTTTCTATCAGGATGATGCTGGCCTTGTAGAATGAGCTGGGAAGTGTTCTCTCCTCTTTGTTTTTCTAGGAGTCTGTAGAATTGTAATGCTTGTCCACCTGAGAGGTTGATCTGTTTAACAGTTTCTGCAGGGCCAGCCTGCTGGTGATGAGTTCTTCTAGCTCTTGTCTGTCTGTGTTTCATCTTCAAGTTTGAAAGATATTTTCACTAGTGTAAAATTCTTGCCTCAGATATTTTTCTTCCACTCTTTTTTCTTGCATTGTTCCTGATGAGAAGTCTGCTATTCTGAGTTTGAAAATTTTTTGATCATTACTTCCTCCACTTTTTTCTCACCTCAAGTGTCTAATCTGCTGTTAGTCCCACCTCTGTATTTTTCATCTTGGACGTTCATTTTCATTTTAAAGATTGGATCTTTTGTCTTCCTTGTCTTTCCTCTGCCTTCCCGTGTGCCTGTAGCATGTATGTGGTAGCTTCCTCTGCCGTTTCACTATTTCTGTTGTCTGTGTAGTTGCTGCATCTGCGTCTATATCCTCATTGTGGGTCATGTGTTCCTGCTTCTTTTGTTACGTAGTGATTTGACATTGTGAGTTTTACAGTTTTGAGTGCTGGGTTTTGTGTCTCTTTAAATATTTTGGAGCTTTGTTCTCTTTAAATATTTTGGAGTTGAGTTACTTGGAAATACTTTGAACCTTTTGCAGCTTGATTTAAGCTTTGTTAGGCAGCCCGACAGCCTCTAGTCTTGGGATCATGTGGCCTTGGTCTGATGCTGCATGTCTTACCAGATTTTTCCTGTGTTTGGAAAGGATACTGTCTGCCGCCCTTTGTGCTCTGGGAATGGCCCCCTTCTCTTCCTGGGCATGGGTCCTCATATGGTTTGCTTCCTCACATGTGCCAATCAGCTGAAGGTGCAGGGTCCCTCCTCTCTGTCACCTCCTGCTCCCTGATTTCTTCCCTCTGTGTCCTCAATACAGGGACCACTGACCTCTGTCTGGGATTCTTGTCTTGGCACCGTGGCCTGGACACACCAGGCAGTGACCAGATCAGCTGTTAGGCTCACCTTACTTGTTTTTAACATAAGGCAGGATGTTAAATTCATTTCACATTAATCCATTATGGCCAAAAACAAAAGTCCTGTCTTTGCATGTTTTGAAATATGTGCTATATGTAAATTATATACTCAGACGGTGGAGGGTGCTTCTTGGATGTAGGCAGGCTGTCCCAATGGTTGGATGTTCTGTCTTCTCATGTCATCATAGCTGAAAGGATGGTGCTATTCTAGATGGATTACACAGCTTTTGTGGTCATCCCAGTGGTGGACATACTAAACAGGCCAGTCTGAACTACTCTGGTTCCTATATTTTTTGCATGGTCTTATTTTCAACACTCAAGCTGTGAGAAGTTTCAGGGCCTCTGTTTTCCTCTTCAGCTTCTATGGCTCTAACTCAATTTCTTAGGCCCTGAGGTCCCAGTTCGTGAGGGGATGTCCTGCCGTTGAGTCTCGTATCCCCTTGATGCGGCACCGGTCAGTGTTGGGCGTGCCAGCCTGGTCCATTATTCTCTGCTTGTTGTTTTATATTTTCACATTTCATTTTATACAAAATATATCTGTCTAGCTGATTTTGTTGAATTTTTCCTTCATAAGTTGCTCTGTTCTTAAAATAATTTATACTTACTGGATCTTGAATTTAAAAAGTAGCTTTTAGAGTTCAATAACATTGTCACAGTAATTTCTTTTAAAAATACTTTTGGATTACAATTTAAAAAGAAATCAGCAGTCAGGCTTTTAGGTTTTCATGTGCAGTTAACTTCTCTGACCACTTTGATACAGCCTGTGAGAGTTCTTCCTTCATTTGCCACAGGTCAGGCTTATAGCAATCTAGCAGGAATGATTCCTATTATAGAGGTAGTGCTGCAGTGCATTTCAGCAGACAGGAATTGCAGTGCACTTAAAGCAGTTACTTTAAAAACAACCATGTAGATTTTGAATAGGGAAGGCTTAAAAAACACTTAGAAATGTTTCTCTGTAAACAGGTGTCACCAGTAGAAATGTGACATGTGACTACGAATGTGCATTGTCATCATTTTCACAGGGGTTAAGACATTTCTTTCTACTCATCAGGTTTGTGTAGATCTCTGCCTCTAAATTCAGGGTTCTCCTAATGGATTCTTTTTTGTGCTCATAATTATGTGATGAGGAAGTGACAGGTACATGTGACGTGGACACATTGTAGTTTCACTCATGTCTTCCCAAGGAGGTTTACTAATCATTTAGGGAAACATTACCTGGAAGGAGAGGTTTAAGTATGTTTTCTTTTTGTTTTTTTTTTTTACAGGGACAGAGAGGGAGTCAGAGAGAGGGATAGATAGGGACAGACAGACAGGAACGGAGAGAGGTGAGAAGCATCAATTATCAGTTTTTTGTTGCAACACCTTAGTTATTCATTGATTGCTTTCTCATAAGTGACTTGACCGAGGGCCTTCAGTAGACTGAGTAACACCTTGCTTGAGCCAGCAACCTTGGGTCCAAGCTGGTGAGCTTTTTGCTCAAGCCAGATGAGCCCGCACTCAAGTTGGCGACCTCGGGGTCTTGAACCTGGGTCCTCCGCATACCAGTCCGACACTCTATCCACTGCACCACTGCCTGATCAGGCCAAGTATATTTTTTAAAGACTGGATTTGGACTTTTCTGTACCTTTTGTTTGTCCTTGGAGCTTAGTTTGTACCATGTTGTGTTTCGTAGGTCAAAGATGAACAGCATCAGTGTTCCCTGGGGAATCTGAAGATCCCTCTCAGCCGGCTGCTCACCAGCAATGACATGACTTTGAACGAGCGATTTCAACTCAGTAATTCAGGTCCAAACAGCACTCTGAAGATGAAGATTGCCCTCAGGGTACTGAAATCTTCAGTGGGCGGATAAGGATGGGCTGCAGTGGCGATGCTTGTCATCACTGCTCATAGTGGTAGAGGACAGGGACACAGTGACAGTGATCATGATGACAGCCACAAGGCACAGGACAAGGGTGGACAGTGGTGCTGGTGTAGGGCCAGGGCTGATAGGAAGGCACTTGTTTTGGGAGCGAGGATAGTACAGCATGTGTGGGGGCTCATGGGGGAGATGACGGAGCTGGGACTCAGACGTTGGACAGAAGTGGAGTTGCGGGTTGTTGAGCAGCCCAGGGAACTCTTGACACCTTCATGTGAATGCAGTTGGCCATCTTTATCTTTTGGCCAGAAAGTATTTCTGTCTGGATTAACAAAGTTGTCTGTTAGAATTGAATCTTTAATAGTCGTTCATAAGAGAGAAGGTTTTATTACTCCAATACAAGATGGTAGAAATTACAGAAGTTTTATTTTGTTCAACATAGACAATAATTCATTTGTAAGCACCTAAGGAAATGTTAAAAATAAAACTGGCAACCATATGAGAGAATGCTGAAACTCACTAATTTAAAAAAAAAACAAAAAAATTTTAAAGATAGTTAATATAATATTCTGGGGAACACTTGTTACTATTTAAACACAACAAATTAAAATCAGTTAAAAAAAAGATAATTAATATAAATTTAATCTGTGGAGTGTGCAGTGGAAATAGTCTCCTTGCTCCTGGTCAGGATCCTGGGTATTCACAACCTTTCTAGAAAGGACTGCAGTGTCTCCAGGCTGTAAGTTATAGAGGCCCTGGGGCCCAGGGTTCCTTTCTCTGGAAATCTGATTTTTTGTTAAAATGCACAATGTGGGGAGGCTATGAACATGAAGCTGTTTGCTCCAGCTTTACCTACTGTTTGTAACAGTAGGCAAAAAAACTTTCAGCCATTACAGTAACCCTAGAGTGCAGGGGTTTATGGAATATGATCTCTGCTTGGTGTAATATTGTGTACATGAAAAGTAAATATTAAAAACTAGCCAGGTGAACAATCCATGTGCTCTACAAGCTGAGGGCATGGGCTACTCCCACATCATTGCTGGGTATTTGAGGTAACATCACTGGCTAGAGGTCCTTGACCATCATCCTTCCCTGGGGTTGCTGGTGGAGGAGGCTACCGGTGTGGGATGAGGGATATGGCTGTTCAGGGACTCAACTCAGGCTCTTCCAGTAATAACGTAACATCACCTATGGCTGTGCAGAAATTCGTGCTAATAGAAGAGGTTGAAGAGAATACAGGGAAATGATGTTCACTTAAACTTTCCTTTTTGTTGTTGCTGTTGTTTTATTTTTGTTTTTTGTATTTTTCTGAAGTTAGAAGAGGAGAGGCAGAGACAGACTCCTACATGCACCTGACCGGGATCCACCTGGCATGCCCACCAGGGGGCAATGTTCTGCCCACTTGGGCCATTGCAATCAGAGCCATTCTAGTGCCTGAGGCAGAGAGAGGCCATAGAGCCATCCTCAGCGCCTGGGCCAACTTTGCTCCAGTGGAGCCCTGGCTGTGGGAGGGGAAGAGAGAGAGAGAAAGCAGAGGGGAAAGGGTGGAGAAGCAGATGGGCACTTCTATGTGCCCTGGCCAGGTATCAAACCTGGGACTTCCACATGCCAGTCCAATGCTCTACTACTGAGCTAGCCACCTAGGGCCTAAACCAGTGGTTCTTAACCTTTTTTGAGGTACCGAACCCACCAGTTTTATATGCGCATTCCCCGAACCCTTCTTTAGTGATAAATAAAATATGATTTTTTTTTTCCAAATTCAAGACATAGGTATATATTTTTTTACTGGTGTACAAAATGAGCCGTGCATGAACATCACCTTGCTCAAAGAACAAAACCAACAAAGTGCATGAACTCACAACAAATTACGATATTACTTTATTCTGGCCTCCGCGGCAGAGGCTTCTCCGAACCTCTGAGACTGACTCATCGAACCCCTAGGGTCCGATAGAACCCAGGTTAAGAACCACTGGCCTAAACTTTGCTTTATAAAAGTTTCTGTGCCCTGGCTGGATGGCTCAGTTGGTTAGAGCATCATCTCAAAGCTTAGAAGTTGCTGGTTCAATCCCCACTCAGGACACATACAAGAACAAATCAGTGTTTCTCTCTCTCCTCTTGCTAAAATCAATAAATAAAAATAAGTCCTTTCTGTAACATTGTTTTACATTAATAATAGAATAGCTGAACAGATAGACCAGATTATTTATAATGTTTTAGTACCAAGTTTTAAAGAAACATTTGCAAATGAATAGATCTAAAGCTGTTCATGTATCAGACTATTACCAGTGTCACTAGTTTTAATTTTGTGTTTATTTCTATCTGTAGGTACTCCATCTCAAAAAGCAAGAAAGGTCTTCACACTACCAACACTCAGCGCAAGTAAAGCGACCCTCAGTTTCCAAAGAAGGGAGAAAAGTATCTGTCAGGTCTCAGATGTCCATGTCTACAGGGGCTGGTGACAGCAGCCCAGCCCCATCCACACCAGTCATCCGGAGCAGTGTGAAACCTGAGGTGGAGGAAAGAGCCCCGCCTGCAGAAGCCAGCCCCCACGGGCCGCGAGACCTGGGCAGAAGCTCCTCTAGCCTCCAGGTCGGCGCTGCCTGCTCCCCCAGCCACATCTCTGTCAAGGAGCCCACCCCCAGCATAGCATCGGACATATCGCTGCCCATCGCCACACAGGAACTTCGGCAGAGGCTACGGCAGCTTGAGAAGTAACTAGACGTGCCCTTTGCTCTTGTGGAATCAGCACACCCACCAAATGCTGTAGCTAAAGGAGCTTGGTGGCAGCACCCTTTCAATGAAGCCTGCTGTTTT
The DNA here is from genome assembly GCA_037038555.1 of Rhynchonycteris naso. Taxonomy (NCBI): domain Eukaryota; kingdom Metazoa; phylum Chordata; class Mammalia; order Chiroptera; family Emballonuridae; genus Rhynchonycteris; species Rhynchonycteris naso. Next base: position 111,338,622 of record CM073001.1, read on the forward strand.
CCAGGGTCTAGCATTTGGCTCACTTAAGGATTAGAATGTGATGGGATAATGGGTCCCATGAACAGCAGAGGCTCTGACACTCTTATGAGTCAGTCCTTAGAGCAAGAGGCAGAGGCTGGAGTTGACCAGCTGCACTTGACTGGTGCCTGGTGTCTGTTGTGTAGGGTCAAGTCTGGTATTTCATGTCTGTGCAGCACCGTACTGCTGGTCCCCAGTTGCTTTTTGTCTGTCTTTGGATGTTTGTGTTGATTTCTTATTTAAGCCCCATGATTCCCAGATAAGGAGGAAAAAGCAGTCTGCAGGCACCCAAGCTTCAGATGTTAACCTTTTTCTCTCAGCGGAAGGAAGAAAGTTGCCTTTGAGACAGTGCTTCCTCTTGGTTGTTTCTAAGAGGTGTGTGAATAGTAACAGGTGGGGAGAGGCGAAATGTGCTGTGCTGTCGCGATACAGGCCCATGTGTGACCTTTCTGTGCTGTGCACACACCCAGTGCACTTGTCTCCTCTGTACCTTCTCAATCTACTTTTTTGGAAAAGAAAACTCAGTCCCTCTCCCTTTCTTGCTCTGGAAGGAAAGAGAATTTTAAATAAGAAACCTCTTTTTCTCATGAGCTAACTTTGGAGAGCAACCAAGATAGTCTTGCGGGGGTCACTGAGCCAGGCTGTGCTTGGTTGTCTTAGAACCTGTGCTTTGACCTTGAGAAATTGAGGGGTTTGTTGCGATGTCATCAAATGTCCTGTCAGGAAATAGCAGTAGATTTGGGCAGACCTAGCGACCACAGAATTAATGTTTGTAATTAGAACTGGATGTCTTGTTTTACTTTGGGCCCTAAAGGAAAACGCTCTCAGTTTTGAATAATTAAGTTATATTAACCTCAATTGAAATAGGAATTTGACTGGTTAAGTTATACTCAAAGGTTTGATTGTGTTCCAGTTCCTGAGTTATTTGGTTCCTTCTTGTCTACATGAACTTGATATTACTGTGTTATGGCAGTGACTCGGGACCTGTGTAAGGTTCGGGGAGAGCTCTGACTTTCTGCTTGTTTTCTCAGTGGGACGACGCTGGGACAGTCTCCCCTGGGGCAGATCCAGCTGACAATCCGGCACAGCTCGCAGAGAAACAAGCTGGTGGTGGTTGTGCATGCCTGCAGGTGAGCTGGTGCCTGGCCTCTCTCGCTGTGAAACTCGTGGCTCTTGCTCCCCCAGACAGGTCGCTCAGTTTCATTTTTAAAGAACAGAGCAATTAGAACTACTTTAATCCTAGTATTAAGTTTTTACTCCTTCTTTGTTCTCAGCATTGTTTGTAAACATTCACAACCATTTGATTGCTTTGCAATAAATACTCTCTTGAACTGTGTGGTTCATGTACCATTCTCTGCTGTGGATGTTCAGATGGTCTGTCACATGTAACTCAGTAATGAACATATTTTCTTTTATTGAAGTGATTTTGGGGGATTAAATATCTAGGGGTAAATTTATATAAATTCAGAATATCCAAAGAGTTGATGGGTCATGACAGGTATTGCTGTAATCCTTCAAGAAAGTGAGCGTCCAGTTGACATCAGTACCCAGGGGGCCGGGTTTGCCTTGCTCCAGTCAGGAAGGGTCTGTTTTAACTTGTTAATGTCCTGATTCAGTAAGTGTGATGTGAAGTGACAGTGTTCTTTCATTGTGTGTGATTAAGGATGATGGTCTGGAGCTATTTTTCTTTTATGTGACTTGTCTTTCCATAGTAGTTGTGATATAAGTGTGTTTATATAAATATTTGGACTTTATAGAAAGCTGTTGGAAACAAAAATAAAATCAGTGACATTTAGAAATAGGACTGTATAAATGTAGAATTTGGTTTAATATATATGGATTGAGCACCTTATATGTTCTTGCTATTGAGGTAGTCACTATAGGAGATTCAGGAACAGAAGGCTGTTGTAGAGGACTCCAGCTAAACAATCCACTAACTAGATTTTCAGGTTGCAACTAACTGGAAGTGGTTGCATATAATTGAAATACACAGCAGGTAAGTTCCTATGGCATATTTCTGCTGTTATAAACATTACCAAACTCCTAAACAAAGACCACACTTCTAATATTAAACATTGAAATAAATGTGAATTCTAGATGCATTTAAGAAAGATGGGGCCTGATCAGGCGGTGGCACAGTGGATAGAGCGTCGGACTGGGATGCGGAAGACCCAGGTTCGAGACCCTGAGCTCACCAGCTTGAGCGCGGGCCCATCTGACTTGAGCAAAAGCTCGTAAGCTTGGACCCAAGGTCGCTGGCTCCAGCAAGCAGGTGCTTGGTCTGCTGAAGGCCCGCGGTCAAGGCACATGTGAGAAAGCAATCAATGAACAACTAAGGTGTTGCAACGGCAACGAAAACTAATGATTGATGCTTCTCACCTCTCTCCGTTCCTGTCTGTCTGTCCCTATCTGTCCCTCTCTCTGACTTTCTTTCTGTCCCTGTAAAAAAAAAAAAAAAAGAAAGGTAAAAACAAGTAAGATCATTAATTTTCCAACTCACTGATTCCAGTTCTGGGTTACAAGCGAGCAGTCTTTCCTAGCAGCTCAGGGCACAAGGTGGGAACCAAGGAACCTGCCCTGGACAGGATACCCTTCCATCTGGGGGCCCCCCTCAGACCTACACTCCCGGGACAATTCAGACATGCCCTTCGCCTCATGTGCACGTCTTTGGGACATGAGAGGAAACCAGAGTGCCCAGAGAAAACCTGTAAAACATGGAGTGAATGTGCAGACTCCACACAGTCCACTTCAGGGATTTTTTCTCATGAACATTAACACAAAATGGCATTACTCGAGGAACTGCTATAGAAAATTAGAATATGATGGTAATTGTCATTCTTCTAGATTCTAATGTCTGCTATTCTCTGGTTTGTGTTGTTACAAGAAATCTCATTGCCTTCTCTGAAGATGGCTCTGATCCCTACGTCCGCATGTATCTGTTACCAGACAAGAGGAGGTCAGGAAGGAGAAAAACACACGTGTCAAAGAAAACTCTGAACCCCGTGTTTGATCAGAGGTATGGAGTTGACTCAGCTGGGCAGACTGTTGGATTAAATGAGGAAGGCCCAATCAGTACCTTCCAGTGATTAAAAGCATGGAAGTCAACACAATGCTGAAAGGGAAGCGAAAAAACTCCAAATTAGCAGATATGAACTTAAGCTGTAAACATGGATGGAGAGCCTAGTATTAGATAAAGAGCAAATGATTGATGACCCTAAAGAACTGAATTATAAATCAAAACAGAATATTAAAATATATATGTAAAAATAATAAGCCTATATAACATCTTAAATTGTAGCATTCTTATGAAAAGCAACTCGTTTCCAAAACAGTTTTAAACATTAGTGAACTAATGGTGTAATTGCTTTAGATTTTTACAAATTCTTTAATAGTTTGGCCTAATAGAGGCTAGTATCTGTTTCTGTGGTTAGTCTAATGTGGTGACCTCCTCAGAGAGTCTTCAGGCTACACTTAGAGAGCCTCTATCTTTGCAAATTTGGTGTCTTACTTTATGGTCCTCTAGCTAAAAAACCACCAGCATCTTGGGAAATAATAAAATTGAGTGGTATTGATATTTACTACTCCACTTTATACTTCATCTTTAAAGAGACTTGTCATTTATCATGTTTTTACTGATAGGCATGCACCAAACCCTGATGTGGGCACCTTGTATTGCTAGCATTCTTATTTAGCAGCAGCACTGATGAATTTGAGACCCCATGTGCAGGTTTGGGTCTCTAGTTGTAGCTTGATGGGAAGAAGGACCACATCCCAGCCATGTCTGTCTGAGGCCACACACCCTCAGTCATCTGATTTTGCTAGAAGACCTGCCACACGTGGGCCACACACCAGCCAGCTTCGAAGACTTGCTTCCCCAAAGGCGTTTTAGTTTGTAGCATCTGCTCTCAACTACTAGTGCAGTGTAGACCTTTTCCCTTTCGTGAAGCCAGGTCACAGAATACTTTTTATCAGTTCACTCAGCCAGTCTTTGCAATTACTTTCCTTTAGGTGTTTGGGGTGAGGGAGTCAGTCTGGACTTTCCTGTTGAGTCATATCTAACACCCACAGTCCCACGTTCTAGCAGCCCCACCCCATACATGGGAACCACATGCCAGAGTCTTCTTTTATGTTTGAAAACAATGAAAAATACTTGGATTTCGCATCTTCATGTGATGCTGGACCCAAACAGCTAGCATGAGAACCCTGTTTTATAATAACAACATAACATTTGGAGTGGTCTCATAAGTAGGAACATCATATTTAGTTATGATACACTATAAGGTGGTGGGGAAATTTAATGAAGATCCTCTCTTTCAGCTTTGACTTCAGCGTTTCCTTGCCAGAAGTGCAGAGGAGAACGCTGGACATTGCTGTGAAGAATAGCGGCGGCTTCCTGTCCAAAGACAAAGGGCTTCTTGGCAAAGTATGTTTGAAAAAGTCCTTGATGGGTTCCTGTACTTTGTAAAAATTCAACACCTACCCAAAGTGCACTTTTTAGTCCATATTTATGTTAGTAGAAAGGGATGGACTTACGCTGATTAATGCTTATTTATAAAATACATAGTTTGCCACGAAAGACTGTATCAGTTAAAACATCAGTACATTCTGAAGATATTTATTGCTTTTGCATATTCATGTTATTGGCATATTAATCATACTAATACCATGAACTTATAGTTGAAGAAAGGGTTATTTTATTTTCTTTTTTTTACAGGGACAGAGAGAGCCAGAGAAAGGGATAGATAGGGACAGACAGGAATAGAGAGAGATGAGAAGCATCAATCATCAGTTTTTCATTGTGACACCGTAGTTGTTCATTGATTGCTTTCCCACATGTGCCTTGACCGCGGGCCTTCAGCAGACTGAGCACCCCTTGCTGGAGCCAGCGACCTTGGGTCCAAGATGGCGAGCTTTTGCTCAAACCAGATGAGCCCGCTCTCAAGCTGGCAACCTCGTGGTCTCGAACCTAGGTCCTTCTGCATCCCAGTCCGACACTCCATCCACTGTGCCACCGCCTGGTCAGGCGAAAGGGTTATTTTTTAAATAAAAATTATTTTCTAGTATCACAATGCAAGGAAGCCCAAAGGGGGACATATTCTCTTAAAATTCTACCTCCTCAACTAACCAACTGTGTTTTTTTCTAATAATTATTGGTTTTATTTCTCTGAATTTTTTTTTAGTCTTTGTCCATATTCACATTTAACTCTTGCATAAGATTGTTTATCCTTTAATAATGTACATAGAAATTAAATTAGGGAAGCGAGATGTTGAATTATAGATGCCATGTCTATAAAGTATGCTGCCATTGATGGCCCATGAGCCACTATCCCTATAAAATATCTTCGTTGATATTTCATAATAACCTAATTTTAAGACTGATGGATACAGGAAGGACCTCTTGGATAGGATCAACCATACAGTTTATAGGTGGATCCTAGGGTAGAACATTTAAAAATGAGAGACTCAAAATAACAGAGAGCTCCATATTGCAGACTGAAATAGGAGGGGATTGGGAAGATTGAAAGAAGTGGTAAAGGTCTGAGGGAATTCATTCAACCTACTCTTACACGTGACTTAATCCACAGGTGCTGGTTGCTCTGGCATCTGAAGAACTGGCCAAAGGCTGGACCCAGTGGTGAGTGTCCTACCATAGATGACCAACCATAGACAGAGAACCCCGAGTGTGTTCTATTAACACTGTCCACACTGACCTGTTTGCTGTCGTCTCCCTGTGCTCTCAGGTATGACCTCACAGAAGATGGGACGAGACCACACATGGTTACATAGGCCATGCTGGGCGTGAGGAGCTTCCTGGTGTATCTATTTGCCTAACCCCATGTGCTCGGGAGGTGCCCTTCCCCCCTTGCACTGATGCTATTTTTTATACTTCATGTTCTTTGCTAGACATACCTTAATCGTTTTATAAAACGTGGACTTTTTAGGTAGGCATATACGGCCAATGTTACTGTTAAATTTTGTATGTTTGCCTTCCTCTAGTTATTACAGTGTACAGTAGAATCTTAGTCATTTTTGTGCTGTGTTAGCTGTATGTCTAGGAGGCGGATATGTGTATACATGCGTCATTGTTGCCTTGTTTTGTATATCATTGAGGCACACTGTGCCATGTAAATACTCTATTTTTTATAATCTCTACATGTTGGTTTGAATTCAGAAGAAAATGGTTTAAGGAAATATATATTTTTTTTCTTCTAAAACTTATTAAATTCTTATGACAAATAATCATTTTTGTTTTTGCCAGAAAACTTTCTCAGTGACTTATTTTGTGGTTTCTTTTTAAAAAGAGAAGCTGAAAAATTATTAAATATTAGTATATTTCTGCCCATGTTATCAATGAAAGAAAACATTCAAAATATTAACTCTTTTATAACTATAAAGATATATTATTGAGAAGTTGGTTGAAGTGCTTATAAGGAAAAATGTTTATACCTAAGTTGCATAGAATATTAAGAGAATTGTCATGGTTCATAAATCATAGTGTACTAATCTGAAATTTCTTACATAAAATGAAAATGTCTTAAGTTTTTTTAAATTGCTTATAACTTACGAAATAGTGCACATATACACAATTATCTTTTCCTAAAATATAATACAGATTTTCAGTGTTAGCAGTGAGCTTTGTTAATTTTCCGTGTTTTCCCAGGCTATATAGAAAGAAAAGCTCAAAGTGTCAAGATAAAGGTTGTGAACTAAATTGGGGAAAGTAGATAGGAAATTGTGTTAAAAACCATAGCCGATGCATGCATTCGTCAGTGTGACAGCAGGCACAGAACAGGTGGTCTGAGCTGGTACTCAGTTCCATTCTGCTCTTAAAGCATCGGCTGCCACAGGGCCCAGGGTGTTGGAATGACGGCGTTTGGATGTGACTCACCATTTCCCGGGTTTCCTTCATGCCACAGCTGACCTCAATATTGAAATATTGTTGCACAGTTTTTATTTTGGAATATATTTTTATGCTTAGGTTATTAAAAGCATGTTTTATAACCCTGAGAGTGTCCTGTGGCAGACTCATGAGCTGTGTGTTCCTGCAAACAGAGGATGCACACATGCAGAGAGAGGGTTAAATAATGTGTGCTGTATGAAGCAAGTGACTTTGTTAGCCGCAGAACTTTCTAAAATTAAGTATAAATGTATTGGGGAAAGAGCTTTGTGATTGAAATGGGAGTTCTCACCATGAATCATTTCATGGGCTCTGGACTCCTTACGTAACCAAATACACCAAAGTGCCTATGGTGGATGCTGATTGTCACTTCTACACAGTTCTGCCTTTCCGCGGATTTTAACTTGCTTACTACACATTGAACCATGGTTTTATTTATAATGAAGTTTATAGCTTCACAAACACTTTCGTGTAATCATAAAGACCAGTGATTTCACTTTCCTATTTAATGTACAGGAAGAATTTTATGAATATATTGATAAACATGTGAACATGTATGCACTCAGAGCGCTTAACTGTTGTTATTTTAGTAGCATGAGGAAAACAGGAAATTACTAAAACTATTTGCCTGCCCATGATATCAGACTTATTGAAGATGTTTTTAAATTTGGTCTGTTGAAGGGTTTCTGGCATAGTCTATAAAAAGAAACACTCAAATTTAGCGTACCAATCATTTCTACCAACATCTTAAGTTTTTGGCTTTTGCAACCACGTGCTTCATCAAGTCGATATGTATTTTGCTTGATGGAATGCTTTGTTTAAGCAGTTAGGCAAAGCAGATATATTGAAAGGCAAAAAGGCCATACAAAGCCTGTTGGTCACACAATGTCCCGCCTTCTGATACAGTGACCCACCTGCAGGCTCCCAGGCTTCTCACAGAGGGAAGAAAGAGAGGATGGGATGGTTCTAAGGTCACTGAAACATGTCCCCACTGTGATTCTGATTTACTATGGCAATGTGAGCATTCAAAGGGAGTATCTCTTATTCTGTGGGAAAGCGTAAGAATCACCATTGAGACCAGACTCAGCACTCTAGGCGATGGAGGACACCCCTTGTCCTCAACGTGTTCATTTGTAATTCTTCATGATTGATTCATCTAGGAAAGGGGGACTTGAACTTTTCTACATTGAGCCAAACCAGTTCACTTAACTGAATTTGTTTAGTGGGTACATGTTGTCCTGTGCCTTAAAATACAGAAGTATAAAAGTGTTGTTTTCAAACTGGAGATGAAAACAAAAACATTGTAGAATTGATATTCTGTACTCTAAGAATTCCATCTATTGTATACTCTTCATCCAGAGCTCAGCCTTGCTTTTTCAAGAACCTAAGCCAAATGCAAATATGTGTCTGTGCATTTAAACTGTGGTCTCCCTCTGACCCCACTTCTAGTGGTCACTGTTGCAGATGGAAAACTACAGAAGGGTGTTTCCCAGAGACGGTCCTTTGTGTTCAGCTAATTTTGCATGATGTTGCATGTATTTTTATTCAATAAAACTTTTATGTTAGCTCCCTTGTGATTTGTTTTTCCTTTGTCTTTTGAAATGAAAATTCTAGTGTGGCACCAGATAATCTGAAAAGTAAATATAGGATGCTGTTTATATTTGCTCTTTGTGAATCCTTCCATTTTCAAAAGCACTGCATTTGATAGTGTGTTTACTCCTCTTTTTCCATGTTATTTGGGCCCTCATCTGCCCACCTCAGACCATGGGTTTCAAAAACCACCCTTCTGAAAGATAATTATGAATAGAAAAAACGGTCCTCACAATGTGCTTTGTAACCTGAGCACTGATAAGTGATAAACGGAGGCTATTTTGAACAATGGAGGGGAAACACTGGAGTGTCCAGTCTGAAGTTGGGGTGACTGACACTTTTGTCCATCCAGCGCTTGGCAGAGCTATCACCGAGCATTGAGAACTGCAGTGGAGGAATTCAAGTTGCTTCATTATAGGCGCCACTCAAGGAAAACAGGAGCCATTGCCTAAAAACCCAAACACCCCAGTGGCTTATAATTGGGGGTTTTAAAGGCAAAAAACCACAAGTGGTCATGAGTAAGGGGCTTGGAGTTCTGGGCTTTGCAGATAGGTTAGTCCTTGTCAAGCTTCAGCAACTCTCTGACTTACTTAAGTCAGAGAGGTCTGGGGGTCTCATAACTGGCCAGGTGATCTTTCTGCTTACAGAGTTCTGCAAGACATTTTGGCATTGTGAGTGTTGTTATCTTAAAGGGATAAAACAGCTATACATCTTACGCTTAACAGCCTACATTCTTTTATTATCTTAAAAGTATCTTTACAGACTTCCCTGAAACTTGCTTTACAGACAGGCTCTAGGCTCCAGGACATGACTACATTCCAATGTAGCAAAGAAGGGCTAATTTAATAATTTTAACTAAAAGCTAAATTCTAATAAACCTAGTCTTTCAGGATTTGTTGTTGGTTTCAGCTTGAGTGGGTTTCGCAGTCCTGCCCTGGGCCCCCTTCCCCACCATCCGTGATGGAATATGTCAGAGCCTTGTTCCTTTTCATGGCTGAGTAGTACTCCAGGGTATGGATGGACTCCCATCTTGGTTGTCTCTCTGTCTATTGGACATTGGGTTATGTCCACCTTTGGAAGGACTTTGAGCATGTCCTGTGCTGGGTGTCTGGCTCAGAAGCATCCTGACTAGGCTATCTTACCCCACAGTCCAGTGTTCTGATGCTCTGTTCAGCATGACTGGGACATTAGCGTGTTTGATTTCACACTTGTGCCACTAAGTCTTCTCAATCTTTTCTGAGATGGACTTCTAACCTTTACATTAGGACCATGTGGGGGCCCTAATACTAATTTAAAAATACTAATACCCAGCTATATCCCTCAGTCATCTGACCTAATTGGTCTGGAGAAGGTCTAGGTTTTATACTCTTATAAGCTGCTCAAGAAATTATTAATTGACCATGACTGAGAATGCTTTGACCTCGACCATCTGTCTCCTTGAGTTACCCTGCTTTGTGGTGGTCTCTCCAAGAGGTGCTGTCCCTCCCCACAGACCCAGGAGGAAGGCAGATAGCTCACATTTCCCCTTCAATCTTCCCAAGGTCATCATGCCCAGAGGATGCATGCACACAGATTCCTGTAAGGAAAGTCCCCCAATGGTGTTAAGGAATTGCAACACAGGAGAAAGAATAAACTCCAAAGGGCTCGGCTCTGTGCACCCAGCTCACCTGTCTCACTTCACCCTCCCTTGTGTCTCCATTCACCTGGGAAGGGGGTGACAAAACAATGTGCGTCTACCGTGGATGCCCAGCCTTCACTGTCCCATACTCTGGTGTTTCCCTGAAGGGATCACTCATTCTGGGGCACTGCAGGTGTCCCGCAAAGCCTACTGGACCAGTTCCCAGGGAAGGGGACAGGTGTGGGCCTCAAGCTTCTAAGTACTTTAATTGTTGCTCATATATATATGCACATTCCCCAAGTTCAAACTTTTAGAGACAGTACAGTGTAAAACCACAAAAAGGAAGGAAATGTCTTTGCAGCTGCCTTCTGATTAGCCAAGAGCCCTCCCCCTTTCTCAGAATCTGTGACTCAAGTTGTGGGTTAGTGTCCTGTTTAGCTCTTGATGGTCAGGACAGCCCATCCCTTCCTTCACTCTTCTCCACCCTGTGGATTTGCCAAAGTATCTGAGAAATGCTTTTCTATCAGCACTGTATTAGGTTTTTAGGTTCCTAACCAGTAACCCCGTATTGCAGCTCCTTTTCCCAGTTAAAATCCTGATTAGATTACTACACATTATATATTTTTTTTACTAGGCAGAAAATATTTCTAGACAGATATTCAGGAAACGAATAACAGTGGTTTCTTTTGATTTGAGCCATGTGACTTATTTTCCCAATAAAAAATAAACTAAGTTTTAAAAAATGAACTTTTTGCACTTGGCCCTTATTTTAGCCAAGTATTATATACCCTTTTGTCTATATGTTGCAGTCTTAGTTTATGTTGCCTTGCTGTGGGATCCAATTTTAACCCTGACCTTTTCTCATTACTACATTTTAAGGTTTTAAGAGAGAGATGATCTCGATCTCATCTCATACCTCGTTCATTCAGAAAACATTTTCTTCAAGCGGCTAAAATGTGCCAAACTTAGGCTGAAGACGTGGGACTGCTGAGGCCAAGGGGCTGGAAATGCTCCTGGGAGGGTGGAGTTGAGCAGGGCTTTGAAGGAAGCTGGCATTTGTTCCGTTGGGTCAGGACAGGTGCATTCCGGGACCGACAGGCATGCCTCCAAGCCTTTCACTTTAAGTTTGAGGAAAGTGAAGCTCTGACTCCTTGAGTGTCTTTTCCAAGGTCACAGGGTAGCCGGATCTCCTAGGCAGTGTGGCTTCAGAACTCACCCTGTTTTATCAATTTCTTAATCAGGAGCAGAGACTGCAGGAAGAGATAACTAAGTAAAGTGTGTTAAAAAGAGTGAAAGGGGCATAATTCAGCAGACGGGAGGGGCAACTGAGGTCCCAGTTTTGGCTGCGTGTATCCACAGCCCGTGTAGCGAGCTGTGGCAACGCCTGAGCTCAGAAGTGTGTATGTACAGTCGTTGGTTCAAAGGTGGGAGTGGACACCTCCGATAGGCGACAGATGTCAAGGAGAGTCCAGAGTAAAAAGTGGACCAGACCTGAGGGCGTCCGTATTCAGTAATGAAAAGGAGGGGTGCTGCGCAGAGAGGGAGTAGTAGGTGGGGCCCGTGTCCACTGGTGAGAGGATTCAGATTTCATTCTTTATAATTATCCGTTTAAGCCAAAGATAAAACTAATTTTGATGTCAGACTAAAATTGCCAGGATCCGAGATCGCGTGGAAAAGGCGGGGTGGGAGAGTGCGGAGGTGACCCGAGCGTGCGGGAGGGGCCCGGGAGGTGGGCGGGGCTCTAGCGTTGGTCGGAGAGAGTGTAGGCGGGGTCTGAACGCTCGCGGGTGAGTTCTCGCGAGACAGCGCGTGGTGACGCGACAGCGGGCGGAGACCGTGGCTGGCGCGGGCGGGCGGTTTTGAATCTGGTCCGAGCGCGGGAAACGGCGGTCCCGAGGACGAGGTGAGGGCCGGGGTCGTTGGACTGCAGACGGATCGGGAAAAGCGCCCGGAAACGGCGCGGGTTGGGTGGGTCGAGTCCCCCAAGGCCGCAGTCTCTGCACGGGCCGTGCCCGAACCCACAGCCCGGCGTCTGAGGACCGCGTCCCGACCGTGCGACGCCCGTGCCTTCTCTCCGGGCTGACCCGCGGGGAAGAACTCTCGGCCCGAGCTCTGACCTGGGACCGACCCCGCAGGAGCACCCCAGCCTGGGCCGCGCGGCCGACGCGGGGAGGAGGCGCCCGGGCTTGTGCGCCCCGGGGAACCCGCTTTCGAGCCACTGTCTTCGTGGGGAGGTGAGGGATCGCGTCCGCGGGAGGGCTGGAGCGGGTCCCGCACAGCCTCGCCGCTGTCTCCGTGGGGAGGTGACGGGTCGCGTCCGCGGGAGGGCTGGAGCGGGTCCCGCACAGCCTCGCCGCTGTCTCCATGGGGAGGTGACGGGTCGAGTCCGCGGGAGGGCTGGAGCGGGTCCCGCACAGCCTCGCCGCGCAGAAGATGGGTGAGGGCGCGGCCGGGAGCCGGGGCGCACCTGGACCGGCCGCACCGCGCAGGGTCCCGGCGTCGGGGCGAAACGCGCGCTTCCCGGACCGCGGGCACAGGAGGGAGTCCTGGCGCTCGGTTCTGCTTCCCGGGAGCGCGGCTACGTGAAAGCGGCAAGTCGGTGCCGTCCATTCCTAGTCGTCCAGCCGCGGTGCCGCCCCTGCGTGGCCGAAGCGAGTGAGCTCGTGGCTCAGCCCCGAGTGGGGGAGGAGTGGCCTGACTTCGCCGGGACGGATGTCGGAAGTTCCTTTCCACTTTCGTTTGGTGTAATTCAGATTTGGGGGTTTATGCGGAATGTGGCTCTTGGTCCCCGTAATTGTTGCCGTGGGTGCCGGTCATTTTCCGTAGTACTCGTATAACGGTGCAGATTTTCACTGTTTTTTTATTTTGTTTTTTTTTTTTTGAGGTCTCTACCAATTTTTTTTTAATGATTTTAACTTGTTTTTACATAGATTCAAGTGTCCCACCAAATATATTTCCCCCCACCCCCTTATTCCCCTTCCGCCCCCCCATGTCCCCTCCCCCCAATACCTTCCCCCCTTCCCTCCAGGATTTGCTGTCCTGTTCTCTATAATGCTGTTTGTTTGTTTTTTAATTTTAGCGAGAGAGAGAGAGAGAGAGAGAGAGAGACAGGAACACTGATCTGCTCCTGCTCCTGTAAGTGTCCAGACTGGCAGTGGAACTGCTGTCCCAGGAGAACCAGAGCTCTCCTTGATCAGGTGTCCCGGATTGGACTCCCTGGCGCAGTGGGACACCACTGCTTATCAGCAGGGCTGGCAGCCTCCTCAAGACTACTGTTGAAGTGGCTATGAGGATTCTACTCATCAGTACAGACACCGACTGCCACCGGAGGAAAGACACGACCACACATAAGTTAGTTTCAAGAATCACACAGGCAATTTATTACTCACAAATACTTTTGGCATGCCTGGGTACAGCTTAAGGGGGCCCGTCCGCGTGCTCCTTTTGGCTGTCCTTGGTCAGAGTGGCCGGGAGACAGTCCAGGTCAAGTTGGAGTCTGGGCGACTACCGCAGCAGGGAGGTCTTTAGCTTTAGTACCTTTTCTGGTCAATGCCTTCTGATAGGTGTCAATCTACAGGATTATCACCTCAACCCCCCTTTTTGGGAGTTTCTCGCAGGGAACCCTTTTTATGTTCATCTACTGAAATGTCACATCAAGCCACTTTTAAGGTTTTCCTAGGGAAGCTTGTTGTTTATGTTAACTTACAGAGTTATGACAGCAAGCCACTTCTTATCTATGTATAACTTCACACACACTAACTGGGCCCTGCTTGAAAGTCAGAGTCTGTTTATCATATCTGTACACACTATATCAATTCCTATTCAGACGGCATAACTTTATTTAATTTCCTTAATTGATTTTAATATATCTTAATTACTTTTATGTATCTTCCATGTTTTTCTATATTTCTATATATTTAATTACTATTACTATAACATTATATTACTACAACAATTGGCAACCTCTGAGCTTTGGAAGTGCGTTCTAACTAACCGAGCTATCTGGCCAAGGCCAGTTTTTATTTGTTTTTAAAGTGAGGGGTCCTGTTGCATGGACGAGGTGGGCAAAAGTAGATTTACTGTGCCATTGTGAGGGGTGTTTTTTTTAGTAAATAAACCTATTGTAAAATAATCGTAATCTACCCGTCTCTTTCCATATGAACAACTGTAAACCTACTTTTGCCCACTGCTCTGTGTTCCATCATTTGTGCCTTCCTCTCTGGGTTGGTGTCTTTCACATAGGGCACAGCTAGTTAAGGTGGTGACAATGGAAAACAGGGTTTAGTGAGGGACACAGGTTAGGAAGGAGATGGCACAGTTCCAACCCCTGAGTTCTGGTTCCCGCAGGGGTGGGTGGCAGTGTGCTGGGCTTGTGCACACCTGATGCTCACGCTAATGAGCTCCCAGGTGACCCTGTGCCACACTGAAAAACAAGCAGCTGTGTCTGGCATTTTCCTGAGGCCCTTTGGAAAGGGAGAGTCTTGAGAATTTCGCGGCAGGGATCAGCCTATTGTTTGCTGAGCTGATGCAGACCTGCCTCAGCACCTTGTGGGGGTACTAAGGTGTACCTCCTGGAGTCATATGGGTTTCTCTTTCCTTAGTTGACAATTTTATTAACAATCAATAACAATGTTAATGTTGATATTATCCTTAGTAAAGAAAATAGGAAATTATCTTTTAGATATAACTCGTTTTGTGTCAGAATATTGTTAGAAACTATCTGCCATAGGTGGTAGGAGGATTTCCTTGCAGTTTGAGATTTTAGTACCAAATTACATCTTGTAGAGAAAGATATATTTGCAATTGCAAATTTTCATGTGCTTGTGTTTTCCACTAGGATTACAGAGTAACAGCCGTATGAGACGCAGTTTCATCTGTCATGGAAAAACGTGAAATATTTGTTCAAGCAGTGTCTAAGGAGCTGATTGGAGAATTTTTACAGTTTATTCAACTTGATGTAAGTTTTATGTTTAGCTTTACTGTGGTTTTAACTGTTAATGTAAAACAGTTTTCTAAAATTATGTCCGTAAGTGAAATATAGTCATCTCAGCAAATCCTTAGGGACCAAGTTTTATTTAAAAAATAAGACAGAAACTGTACTAATACAAACCTGCTGGTGGACAGCTACTCACAAATTGTATTTCCTGCTTTCTTTTAAAGAGATGCTGTGAGGATGCTAGGTGAGGTAATGCACAGTGTTTCTCTTTACTTAACAAATATTTATTTATTTATTTATTTATTTTGTGAGAGAGGGAGGGACAGGAAGGAAGAGAGATGAGGAGCATCAACTCGTAGTTGGCGGTTGCAGCACTTCAGTTGTTCACTGATTGCTTTTCATATGTGCCTTGACCTGGGGCAGGGCTCCTGCTGAGCCAGTGACCCTTGGCTCAAACCAGCAACCGTGGGATCCTGTCAATGATTCTGTGCTCAAGCTGCTGACCCTGAGCTCAAGCCAGATGAGCCCATGCTTAAACTATTGACCGCGGTTTTGAATCTGGGACATCAGTGTCTCAGGTTGACACTCTATCCACTGCGCTACCACCTGTTAGGCTAGTGTTTTTTACTAGATGAATGGTGGCACTATGAAAAAATAGTGAGGAAGACAAGTTAGTTCTTTTTCCTCAGGTTATTCACAGTGTTGTAGATCCAGTGTGTACCCACACAGAGAAAGGGGCAAGGATAGGAGAGTGTAAGAGATCCAGTCCTGGACTGCTTTTATAGCAGAAAAGCTATGGAAGCTAAGCTGTGGAAAGTACATAAAAGTTAGCCAGTCTAAGGTACATTATGTTTGACTTTGAAGGTTCAGTAGGGTTAGTGTATAAAAATGCAGGGTGAGGAGGAGGGCAAGAGCTGAGCCTTAGCTTTCTTTGCCGTGTGATGGAGTTGAGACTATCCTGAGAGGCATGGGGGCTTTTAGCTGACAGTGACCTGAGTGTGAGAGAAGAAAAGGGAGAGAAAACGAGTGGGACAGAAGAGATAGAAAAATCAGAGCTGCCTTTTGGAAATACTCCTTTAGCTGCACATGGAAAATGGATCTAAGAGAGGTACTCAAGAGGCAGAGAGCAATGAAGAGGCTGTGCCCTTCATAATAGTGGTTGAATTAGGACATGGGTGTCTGAGGTGTGTATGTTTTGCATGATTTTATGGCTCTACTCAGCAGGTGAAATTTTTCTGAATTCACCTGGTGACAAAATTCCACATGAGAAAACCAGAAATACATCTTTTGCTCAGATTGTCTCTTCACAAATCAATTGTTTTGGAATGAATTTACTTTTCAAAATAAGTGTGTTAAAGCAGAACTTACTCAGGGTAGGGAGTAGGAGGATTCAGGAGAGTTTAATATGTCTTGAGAGCCCTCTGTATGACAGGCTCTCCTCTGGAGTTGGGAGTACAGTGCACACTAAGCAAAGTTTCTGCCCAGATGGAGTTTACATTCTAGGTTAGAGGGATAGAAACAAGACAGGTGTGTACTATCGTGATGCAAGAGATGGTAGGGGTGACAGGTTTGGCCATGGATCTGAGAAGGCCATGGAGAGATTGGGGGGCATGCAAAGACCTGAGGTCAGTGCAGCTGGACAGGTGTGGACTCATTGAGAGGAGGGGTATTAGAGTTACCGTGGAGAAGATACCCTGCAGGGGTGAAATAATGGCATAGTTAAGGGGAAGCTGAGGACTATGCATAGGATTTCTGCATGCCCGATAATCAGCTTGGTCACATTTTCTATCATTCTTTGTATTGACCAAATCTTGAATCATTAAAGACAGTTGTCAGCATTGTGTTTCATTATCCATAAATATTTCCATGTGCCTCTTTCTACAACATAGTTATTCTCATATATAATTACAATGAAATCCTCAAAGTCAAGGAAATTGACATTTGGTGCAATGATTGTTACCTACAGTACATATTCAGTATCGCACATTGCATTCAGTTGTCATCACCTATTGGTTTTCTTTAACCCAGAGAGTTTCTCAGCCTTACTTTATTTCTCATGACTTGACAGTTTTGAAGAGTATCCTTCAATTTGCATTTGTTTGATGATCTGATTAAATTCATTGTATGTGTTATGGCAGGAACATGCCATGGAGGTACACATGGTGTCAGTGCACCATTGTTGATACTGTAATTCTGATTGTTGCTTAGGGTTGCTATTTACCATATCTCTCTACTGAAGCTTTATAATTAATATGTAACCTGTGGAGAAGTAAGCTGAGACTAGGTAACCACCCTGTTTCTCCTCATCATACTTGCACACACTGGGTTTGGCATTCACTGATGATTCTTACATAAATCAGTTATTACCATAATATCTCTAAAGTTGTGATTTTCCGGCCCTGGCTGGTCGGCTTAGTGTATGGAGCATCCACCCATTATGTGGACGTCCCACGTTCGATCTCTGGTCAGGGCACACAGGAGAAGTGACTATCTGCTTCTCTTCCCCTCCCTTTGCTCCTTCTCTCTCTCTCTTCCCCTTTCCCAGCCAGTAACTTGGTTGGTCTCGGTGTCAGCCACTGAGGATAGCTCAGTTGATTTGAGCACTGGCCTCAGACAGGTTGCTGGGTGGATCCCAGTTGGGATGCATGTGGGAGGCTATCTTCCCTAATCGCACTTAAAAAAAAAAAAGAAAGAAAAATGTTGTGATTTTTCCAACCTCATATTTCTTTTTGTATTTATCCAGTGGTATTTTATAGTATGCTGGTGCTACTAGTTATTTGTATGTGTGTATTATTAGTATGGCCCCATTGATGCTTAGTCTATTCATGAGCTATAACTCACAACCATCACTATTTTGGTACTCAAATTGTCTACAGGGAGTCCCTCTAAGCTGGATTCGCTGCGCTTTGACAACACTGGGGAACAATTTCTTTTTCATTTTCTGTTGCATGAGGTTTTAGAACACTTTTTATATATTTCTGCATTGTTGATTCCAAATCTAAAATTCGTTTTTGGCGCATCCTCTAGTTTTATGCAATTTTAATTTCTTTTTGTTACCGTTAATGTTACGCGTTGGTTTTTAAATTGGAGATAAAGGGCAACGACCTTTGGATTGAACATAACCACAAGGCAATTAATGTTTTACAAACATCACTTTTACATAATTGTAGTTGTTTTTAAATGTAAGAAATTAGTATCTGATAAAAACACCCTCTTGTTTTGTTTTAAGATTGAATCATGTCTTCTTCGAGTAGGCGTAAATGTAAGAACAGTCCTGACACCTTCTGTTATATATGTGGCCGTTACACACTTCAACGTCAAAGGCGCAATATTTCATCATTTGTGACACATGTATATATTGCCTATTTTCAAGTTCCCCTTGGCGATCAAGACAAGAATTGGGCTCCTCATATTGTGTGTCATAATTGTGAGGAAATGCTTCGTGACTGGACAAAAGGAAAATGCAAAGGAATGCCTTTTGGTATTCCCATGGTTTGGCGTGAACCTAAGGACCACAGCAGTGACTGTTATTTCTGTCTGATCCTTACAAATGGCATCAGCAAGAAAAAACAGCATATGATCGCATATCCTAATATTTCTTCAGCAATACGACCTATCCCACCCTTTTGAGACACTCCCAGTTCCAGTTTTCAATGTTTTTATTTGTTCTAAGGATGAAGAAAGTGAACACGGTGATCAAGTGTATTTTGATAAGATGCATGAGGAAATGATGGTAGAATCTGAAGGGTCTTCTTCTGATGCCAAGCAGTCATTAACCTCTCAGCAGTTTAGCCAGCCTAAATTGAATGACTTATAAGAGATTTGGGCCTATCAAAGAAAGCAGCTGAGTTATTAGCCTCCAGCCTTCAAGAAAAGAATGTATTTCACCGGTCAGTTAAAGAATCCCATTTTAGGAAGTGTGAACAAATTTTTGTGGACTTTTTTTCCGAAGACAAACACTTTATTTACTATCATGATATTAGTAGTCTTCTCAGCCAGGTAGTGTTATCACTTACAGTCCAACAGAATGGCAGCTATTTCTTGACAGCTCTAAACTGAGTCTGAAATGTGTTGTTCTCCTACACAACAGTAATGTTTATACAGCTGTTTCAATTGGTTATTCAACTCATCTGCAAGAAGATTATAATGACATTAAAATTGTCCTCGACTTTCTGAAGAATGAGGAGCATAACTGGATCATTTGTGTGGATCTTAAAGTGGTAAATTTCCTGCTAGGACAACAGAAAGGTTTCACAAACTATCCTTGCTTTCTGTGTTTGTGGGACAGCTGAGCTTGGGAGAAACACTGGACACAGAAGGAGTGACCAAATGTGAAGCTCTGGAAGAAGGGATGCAAAATATTGTGAATGAACCTGTATTTAATTGAGACAGGATCATTTTCCCCCCACTTCACATCAAACTTGGCTTAATGAAGCAGTTTGTTCAGGCTTTGAATAGAGAAAGTGAATGCTTTCAACATATTATTTCTGCTTTTCCTGTCTTGTCTTTTGAGAAGATAAAAGCAGGTGTACTCAATGGACCTCAAATTTGAACCCTCATACATGACGAAGAATTTGCCAGGAAGATGAATATGGAGGAGAAAGCAGCATGGCTGTCTTTTGTGGCAGTTACAAAGAACTTTCTTGGCAACAAAAAAGCAGAAAACTATGAACTTCTTGTTCAAAGGATGCTGTTGGCTTTCTGCGACATTGGATGTAACATGAGTGTTAAGATTCACTTCCTGAACAGTCACCTTGATAAGTTTCCCAAAAATCTTGGAGCTGTTAGTGATGAGCAGGGAGAATGCTTTCATCAAGATCTTAAGACAATGGAAGAGCGTTATCAGGGTTGATGGGACAGAAATACAATGGCAGACTACTGCTGAGCAAGATTGTCCTCAACAAGTACACAAATGCAAGAGCTACAAACGCAAATTTTTGCCTGAATAGAAATTAAATAAGTTTTGTGCAAATTTTATGATTAAAATAAGTGTTTTAATATGTTCTATTTTAAAGATATGATGCAATCATATCTTTCAATGTATTAGTGTATTTACTGCATTATATAAATTATTATATTTTCACAAAGATGATGCCCAAGAAGACATTTTACTTCATTATGTTAAACTAAATGTTGAAAATTTTTCAATAAGATGAAAACCTAAAATCTTGAATTGCAAAACACTGTAGCTTATAGAGAAAAACTAATGTCAGATTTGAGATCAGCACACTTGAATTTGGTAAGAACAAGTATTTTTGTGGATGCAACAAAAAAATTTTTCCCCAGTGTATTAGTTCCTATTTTCCATGTCAAAGAGTAGATGAGGTTATCAGCTCAAAGTAGGAGGAAGTGGTGGTTGGCTCAGTGGTTTTAGGGATGGATAGGTGAGGAGTTCTGAAATAGTCTCGTTGGCTAATGGCAGAGAATGATGTTTACAGATGGCTAGAAGGTAGGTGTTGAGCTCAAGCGGGGCTGGAGATGAGAAATTTAAAGTACATTCAGTTGGCCTGGCTGCACTGTTGTTTTAGCACTAGCACACTCTATAACCTAATTATAGGCCTGGAAATGGTGGACATCTGGATGCATTGGTTTTAGGGAGGTTTTTGCTAAGTGGGTGAATTTAAAACTTCAAAGGTTAGGATACTAGAGCTGAGTAGGATAGGTTAGGATACTGGTGGAGAAGAAATCTGCTACTTTCTGTACTTTACCTTGTAGGAATGGATTTTGAAAACTAACCAAAGTCTTGAACTTGTAAATAAGTTAGTAGTTAAACCTTTCCTTTGACACCATTATGAAAAGGATTGAACTAATATTTTGTGTTTGAAATGTAACACTTGCTATTTATTTTATAGGAAGATGCCTCTGACCCTTTCAACCTAAGTGAATTACTAGATGAACTATCAAGGAAACAGAAGGAAGAGCTATGGCAGAGGCTGAAAAAGTTATTAACAGATGTGTTGTTAGAAAATCCAGTGGAGGAGTGGCAGACTGGGGAAGCCCAGGGTGAAGACAATATGGAAACAGACCACAGTTCAAAAATGGTAGTGTTGGTCTTGCAAAATATTTTTCTGTTTTTTGTTAAAAGATAGTTTTATATTGTGTATAGTTGAATTTTAAGTTAAGAAAAATTTAAAGTTTGAAGTTAAGAGTAGTATAAGTTTATTCACTGTGGTTTTAAACTTCTATAATTCTACTATTATTGATCTAGTAGTCAATTTTGCTGTGCTTTTTGGACAACTGAATTGCTTGTATTCAATTTTTTTTTTTTTTTTTTTTTTTTTTTTGTGGCAGAGACAGAGAGTCAGAGAGGAACAGATAGGGACAGACAGATAGGAAGGGGGGGAGATGAGAAACATCAATTATTTGTTGCGGCTCCTTAGTTGTTCACTGATTGAATTCTCATATGTGCCTTGACCGGTCTTCTAGAGCAGACCGAGTGACCCCTTGCTTGAGCCAGCGACCTTGGGCTAAAGCTGGTGAGCTTTTTGCTCAAGCCAGATGAGCCCGCACTCAAGCTGGCAACCTCGGAGTCTCCAACCTGGGTCCTTGGCATCCCAGTCCGAGCTCTATCCACTGCGACACCGCCTGGTCAGGCGCTTGTATTTAATTTTAATTCACTTTTTAGAATAAGCTAGAAGTGTGGCCTGATTTTTATTTCTTTTTATTTTATTCATTTTTAGAGAGGAGACACAGAGTGAGAGAGAGAGAAAGAGAGAGAGAGAGAGAGAGAAAGAGGGGAGGAGCTGGAAGCATCAACTCCCATATGTGCCTTAACCAGACCAGTGCAGGGTTTTGAACTGGCGACCTCAGTGTTCCCAGGTCGACACTTTATCCACTGCGCCACCACAGGTCAGGCAAGTGTGGCCTGATTTTTATAACTTTAGTTAAGTTTTATATTTTAAAAGTTGAATTTTACATTGATTTTAATTCACTTGTACTTTTAATTTATTTTTGTTTATTATAGAAAAAAACTCTAGAAATACTGCATGCCATTACATCTGTGATTCTTGCTTCTGTGTCTGTAATAAATGAAAGTGAGAATTTTGAGGCCTTACTGGAATGTGCTGTTATATTAAATGGTAAGTAGACTGTTCAAGTGTGGCATGTTTAGAAGTGAGGCATTTAAACCACTCTTTGTTAAAGAAAGCCAGGGTGATGTTGAAGCCAAGGAGTGTTAAGGCACAATGTGCAGTCAAGCTCTTTTACTTCTGAGTGTTCTTTCAGGGGTTGTCCTCAGTAATTTAAACTACATATAGGTATTTCAGATGTACAGATATGCATTACTGAGCAACTGACTTATTATGTGTGCAGGGTTTTCAGGTTTGTCTCGCTTAACCTACAGGACCAATGATAAAAGTTTATTAAGGAAAAATGGTCTGATTCTAAATTTCTCAGCTGGTGATTACTGCCAGTAGTTTAAATTTAAGCAAACATTTAGACATTGAAGTTTTCTCTTTAAATAAATATGTTATGACCGTGACTTTAGGAGTAATTGTTGACTCTTAGGGAAGTTTTCATATACTAAAATTTGTATCAAGATACTTTTCAAGTTTTAAGTGTAAAACTATAGTTATTAATTTAGGAAGAACAGTAAAATGAACTAATGAGATGTGATTATAAAATGGTATATAAAATTATTTTATAGGCATAAAAATAATTTTAAGTAGTGATTTTTACGAGAGCTCTCTCATGTACCCTCACCCTGACTATGTGAACATGAGTAGCTCAATTAGTTACATTCTCAGCGAGCTCATCATTCTCATTGTCCCTTGGTTCATGTATCTGTAGTAAGTACCATTTTATTCTTGCATTAAAATTTTGTCTTATTAAGAAGTCATCCCTAATCAATATAAAATTAACCCCCAAGTACTTTGTGAATGTTACCACCAGTTTGCTTATTTTCACCATCTTCAAATAACCATTTTATAAAGTAATATTGCTGATATTGTAGTTCCCAACTTTGCATAAATTTAGGAATTTTACATTATATAATGACATTCATATATCTATGAATTATAATTATAGGTATATATTATTAGTATTTTAATTCTTGAGCTTTTCTATTAATAAAAGCACTGTAGTTTTTGTTCTCATTATAATAGTTGCTTTTACTATTTTTCACCAATGAGCCAGAATTTGAGGCCGCCTCACTGAGGGGTGGTTGTAGTGCATCATGCTCAGTAGACCTGACCTGTCTCTGTTAATTGCTGCATGGTGTCATTGCGCTTACACTTGGATAGCCTCAGTGTCTGCCTCTGCAGTTAGGAGTGGGCAGCATGCCTTCTTTGAGGTTTTCCATTCTAAAGTTCTCTGTTTTACTGGGTCAGCTTTTATAACAGTAATTAAACAACTGTTTAATTAACATCATTTTATCCTATAAATAATGTATATAAATCTTTGGAAAGTGAAACATAAGCTAGTATTTGCTTAGCAAACCTTTATAAGGCATATTTGAACTCTATACCAGCAATTTTCAACTGGTATGCCATGGCACACTGGTGTCCTGCAAGAATTTTTAAAACATGTAACCTAACTTTTTAGTCAGTGGTACTGACCTCTTTTTCCCTTAGATTTTCAAATAAAAAAATGATAACAGCCATCACAACAATAGCCATTCTATATGAATGAATCAAAATTATACCTACTTTTTTTGTTAGATTGGCAAAAAAATATAATACAATATTTTTGGTGTGCCACAGAACTTTAGTAATTAGTTTATGTGTGCCATGAGATGAAAAAGGTTCAAAATTGTTGCTTTATACTATTGAATCTGAACCAATATTGATTTACTTCACCAATGGGACAGTTACTAGGCTCTCTTTTAGGTATTTTATATGCACTACCTGACTCTGAACGAAAGCTGCAGCGCTCCATCCAGGGTCTGTGTGTAACGTGGTGGGAGAAAGGCCTGCCTGCCAAAGAAGACATGGGGAAGACTGCTTTCATCTTGCTACTCAGGAAGAGTCTCCAGAGGAAAACAGTATGTTTGCTTGTAAAATATGTACTTTACTTAAAAAGTGAGCATGTTTATACCAGTTAGGAACTGTTTGCTTGTGAGTGGGCTGACCACACTGGCTACTCCATCTGCTTCATATGTGTGGTCCTATCCTCCCTCATGTCATTTTATGGCTGCAAGGTGACTACTCCACTTCCGCTTTCCCATGTGAGCTCAGGCTGAAGAAGAGGCAGGGAGCAGCACTCCTGAGTCAGTAGGATGGGCTAGCTGCCTGTGTTCATGTGGTCCTCAAGGCAGACCCCATACCAGACTGGACCAGTTGGGATGTGCATGGAGTAGGACAGAGTGGGGCAGGAGTAGTCAGCCAGAGCCTTCAGACCCAGTTGCAGTGCCAGACTGGCGATGGGCAGGAAGGTGGGTGGAGAGGGGTTGTTTCAGACTGTAGCCCAGGCCTGAGGACCAACAGACAGCGTGTTTGAAGGTTGAGTGTAACTTGGGCTGTTTCTCATCTTTTAATCTTTGGTATACAGTTCAGAAATCCAGAAAAAGAACATCCCCCTAACTCCCATTTAAGATAGCAGCAGATACTTATGTTCATCTTTGAAAATTGGGCAAATGAAGAAAAGTAAAAATGAGGAAGATAAAAATCATCCACAATTCCATCACCCAAGGGATCATTGCTGTTTTAGGGATATTTAAGAATTTCTCTGACATTTTCCACCTCATATCTTTCTTTCCTTTCGGCAGATTTTTAGAAATGAAATTTCGTATGTCAGTGGGTTTGAACTTGGAGCGTTTAATGCACACTGCCAACAACTCAGGCCCACTCACGTTCCTACATCAATATGAGTCTCACTGTGACCTCCAAGGAGTGGTCATTTTTATGACAGGACCCTCAGCTAGCTATCTAGCTTTTCCTGCTGGCCCTAGGTAGTG
This sequence comes from Rhynchonycteris naso, assembly GCA_037038555.1. Lineage (NCBI taxonomy): Eukaryota > Metazoa > Chordata > Mammalia > Chiroptera > Emballonuridae > Rhynchonycteris > Rhynchonycteris naso. Next base: position 111,363,574 of record CM073001.1, read on the forward strand.
ATTGAAAAGCCCCTGTACATGTCAGAATTTATCCTTAAGGTATTATTATTTTTTTAATCTGTTTATGGCCATTTTTGTTTAGCTTTAAAATCATATCTTCCTAATACTCTACACCTCTGCTGTTCACCGCAGTAGCCAGTAGCCAGTAGCCACATGGGGCTATTTAAATTTAAATTTAATTTAAAATGAAGAAGACAAAGTTTGGTTCCTCAGTTGCACCAGTCTTGTTTCAGTTGCTTCGTAACCTGGTGGGCTGACGGTTGTCACACTGGACAGTGCAGACTCGGTTGCTGAAAATTGCTGGATAGCAGTTTTCCTGGGCATCAATGTCTCTGCTTTCACCTGTTTTAAAAAAAGTGTACTCTAGAGTTGCAAGTGACATTTGCAACTTTTTTTTTTTTACAGGGACAGAGAGAGAGTCAGAGAGAGGGATAGATAGGGACAGACAGACAGGAACGGAGAGGAGAGAAGCATCAATCATTAGTTTTTTGTTGCTGTTACAACACCTTAGTTGTTCATTGATTGCTTTCTCACATGTGCCTTGACCACGGGCCTTCAGCAGACTGAGCAACCCCTTGCTGGAGCCAGTGACCTTGGGTCCAAGCTGACAAGCTTTTGCTCAAGCCAGATGGGCCCACGCTCAAGCTGGCGACCTCGGGGTTTACGAACTTGGGTTCTCCGCATCCCAGTCCAACGCTCTATCCACTGCGCCACCGCCTGGTCAGACAACATTTGCAACTTTTATAATCTGTTTTCTCTTGTCATTCTTCCTTTTTAAAAATAATCTAGCATTATAATCATGATACAAAATTTTCATATAGTTAATTGAAATGTGACCTTACTCTTTATTAAAAACTCTTAATGTTTTTCTCTTTTGTCATTCTAGGGTGCAGACATAAGTCGGCTTTGGCATATTCATCAAGCTTTATATTGCTTTGATTATGATTTGGAGGAAAGTAGGGAAATTAAAAATATGCTACTTGAGTGCTTCATAAGTGTTAATTTTATTAAGAAAGAAGAGGTAAATAGGTTTTTCTTTTTGGGTTATTTGTGAACTACTTTTTAATGGATTTTTTTTCTAAGTTTATGTGGTGTTGTTAGTACTGTGTTCAGTGTTTTAATGAAAGAATCAGCTATCAAAAGCTATTCTATTTATTGCACTATATTTTTATTGCATGGCAGTACTAAGCAAATGTTTTATAAGTCATTGCTTATTTCATCACTAAATCAGATGGTAATGGGAGGCTGTGTGAATTCTGAAGGAACCATGATTGCATTCTAAATTAAGAATGATTAAAAATAAGGTTGAGAAAGTACTTAACCATGAAGTAGATCTGGCCCTCTTCCCTAATTCCAGGTTTGTTGGCTTATACTTAAAACTGTGATCACACAGTATTCTTGTGGTTTTTTTCTACTCGTTCAGTAAATCCGAAGAGAGGTTCTGATCCTCTGCTACATTGTCCATTCTGGTGCTTACACCCATATGTAGCTATTGAGCGCATGAAATGTGGCTGAACTGTGGCTTTAAGTGTAAAATACAGACAGATTCAAACTTAGTGTGGATTATACCTACACATGGCCAATCTTTTTCCTCTGTATTGGCTTACTTAAATGTTAATTAATATTCTTATGTTTATTAAGATGGCTACTGGAAAATTAAAAATTGCAGAGTGGTGTGCATAGTTCTGTGGGCAGTGCTGATGTGCTGTTTAAGGGTATTTCTGTGGTTGTTTATTGAGCACTGACTGTATTCCCATGCTAGGGTTGCAAAGACTTGCTTGTACTTAGAATTCAGCCTTTGTGCTTAATTGCTTGTAGCCTGGGAGACATATTTGAAGCAAAGAAATAAGTTGTCACTCCTACCTGAGTGAGGTGGGGACAGACTTCTCAGAGGAGGAGGAGTTCCAGTTTGGAAGCTCCTACATGGAGAATCTGCCAGTCAGAGACAGGGTTTGACCTGGTCTTGCCCTCACCGAAGGATCGTGGGTGATTGCTGACTATACTGACCAAGACCTTGAGCTTCTGGTGTCAGAGGGTCTGTGCTCAGATTCCTGTTTGTGTACTTCATGGGGGCTGGCCTTGATGAGATCACTTTATGCCTCAGTATTTGTTTCTGTAAAGTAGGAACAGCAGCTAAAAGGAGCACAGGAGGTACTATGTATAGAAACTTGAGCACCATGCCTGGCAGGTGCCAAGCTCACAGGAGGTGTTCTGATCATGCTTATTGCTGTTATCACATCATCATTGTTAAAAAAACGTTGGGCAGGTGGCCTGTGCCTTAATCTTCAGGATTGTTAGGAAATTTTGGAGAGAGTCAAGATGTTAAGTGACTTCCGACACACAGACTTTATTTTCATGGGTTCATATGTAGCAATTGATGAATTGTGTTTGTCTAGCAAGTATGCGTGCAAGTATATGGCATAGATATGCAGACATACAGATAACTGTGTGACATAGACAAACAAATACCTGTGGGTGTTGCAACTTTTGTTTTCTGACGTTTTGAATCTTAGATATCTAAACTTAGTGTCCTAATAAGTTAATTTGGTTAGGTCAGTTTTCAGTCATTCTGGATAAACAAAAAATATCTTGCACTCTACTGACAAGTAACTTTTAGTAAATACTTTTAAAAAAAATAAAAAAGAAGCCTGTTACTTGCATGGTTCCCCAGCCATTTGTGTGAAGGTGTGTTGCATTTCCGTAGTATTCCATGAACAGTGTGCTGGGGACAGGTGAAGTGGTACTGTTTCTTTTGTTTTTGTTTCTTTTTGTAATTTTCTGAAGTGAGAAGCAGGGTGGCAGACAGATAGACTTCTGCATGCGCCTGACTGGGATCCACCTGGCATGCCCACTAGGGGTTGAAGCTCTGCCCATCTGAGGCATTGCTTCATTGCAACCAGAGCCATTCTAGCGCCTGAGGCAGAAGCCATGGAGCCGTCCTCAGCGCCCAGGCCAGCTTTGCTCCAATGGAGCCTTGGCTGCAGGAGGGGAAGAGAGAGTTAAAAAAGAGAAGGGGAAGGGTGGAGAAGCAGATGGGTGCTTCTCCTGTGTGCCCTGACCAGGAATCAAACCAGGAACTTCCACACACCGGGTTGACACTCTACCACTGAGCCAATTGGCCAGGGCGCGGTACTGTTTCTGAGGGAAATTCTTGGTAGGTGTATTTTTTGAACTCTGCAGAGTATAAATATTCTTACTCTAGGTTCGTATCTGTGATCTTGTAGCATGTACAGTGTGTCCGTAAAGTCATGGTGCACTTTTCACCTGTGACCGGTCAAAAGTGCACCATGACTTTACGGACACACTTGTATATAAATTAACATTGCATGATTTGTGTATGTATGCCAGTTGTAATTTGGGGGACCTTATGTATGTATTTAAAAATTCTGGCTTGGCCTGACCTGTGGTGGTGCAGTGGATAAAGCGTCGACCTGGAACGCTGAGGTCACTGGTTTGAAACCCTTTACTTGCCTGGTCAAGGCACATATGGGAGTTGATGCTTCCTGCTCCTCCCTCCTTTCTCTCTCTCTCTCTCTCTCAAATGAATAAATTAAAAAATTTAAAAATTCTGGCTTGACAACTACTTAGCCTCTTAAATTTACAAGTCCTCAGTTTTCTCAGTATTAAAGATGAAATGAACTGATATTTTATTCCATTCTCACCCAGAATGTGAGATCCAGCATTCTTTTTTTTTATTCTATTTTTTTAAGCGAGAGACAGAGAGAGAGGGACAGATAGGGACAGACAGGAAGGGAGAGAGATGAGAAGTATCGATTCTACGTTGTGGCATCTTAATTGTTCATTGATTGCTTTCTCATATGTGCCTTAAAGGGTAGGGGATGGGCCTTCAGCAAAGCCAGTGACCCCTTACTCAAGCCAGTGACCATGGGGTCATGTCTATGATTCCACACTCAAGCTGGTAACCTCTGGATTTTGAACCTTGGTCCTCAGGCATCTCAGCCTGATTCTCTGTCCACTGTACCACCACCTGGTCAGATTCAGGCATTTTTTATTTAAGTTATGTAGTCATCAGTGACAGCCAGGTGAAATGTTTATGGACTCTTCAGCTGATCTACGGGTCATTGTGGTTTCTGTCTGTGTAATCCTGTGGTTGAGCAAGAAAGGAGCTCAGTGGTGTCTGCTGCCTGCTCCTTGAGGGGGAGCCTTCCCGCCTTTGTCCTGCTGACCTACTCTGTCACTGAGAGTCCCTCTGCTATTCCCCAACAACAGGACCTGCTTCCCCAAGCACAGCTTCAATCTGTAGAGTCTGTTATAATTATATGTGTTTTCTGTGTTATTAAACATTCAAATAATTATTTGTTTTTTACTTACTGGAATCTTTTGGTTTCAATTTTGTCATTATATTCTATTTTAATTTATAGGGAAGACGATTTCTTAGTTCTCTCTTCAATTGGGATGTAAGTTTTATTAAAATGATCCATGGGACCATTAAAAACCAGTTACAGGGATTACAGAAGTAAGTATTAAAGATAGTATTTTGTGCTGTCTCATCTGGTTTTGATTCTATTTAACCCTACTTTTAAAAGTTATATTAATTTTTTGGAAGCTTCAGAAATGATCTCATATGTTATTTATTATTGTCTGTTTGGTAACTGGATATTTTACCCCCTCTATTGGAAATCATTCTTTTTCAGTAATGACATTAAAAAGTAAGATGTTAATTTGTGGTAGTTCTTTAAATAGTCAAATTATTCACTAGTTAAATCTTAGCCTCTGTCACAGTAAAGTCTTGTCTCTCTAGCACATCTATCCTGGGGCTCTCTGCCGGCTGATTGGCCAGTGCTGTGTCTGCTCCATGGCTGGGCACTTAGTCTGTGTTTTAAAATCCAGTCCTCAAACTCTTGAGGTGGGCCTGTTGCTGAATTTCCCTCTGCTGAGCAGCTGTGTAAGTGCCACAATGGGATTTGTCCTTAATCTCCAGTGCAAAGGTCCTGCTGTTTGCTAGTGTTCTATTTCATCATTTGCAGCATACTTAGGTTGGAACCAATAGAGTCCCAACTATGATTTTGAAGTCAACTCTGATTTTTAGAGAATTAATAGCCTGCAAAGTTTTGAACATTTTTTTATTTAAAGAGTTTGGTTCCAGGCTTATGCCCTCTTAGTTTCACAAAAAATAGTAAATTTCTGTGGAAACCTTGACTGAGAAGAAAGAAAATAATTTGATACTTCAGCTCACCTTCTTAAAACTTCCTTCTTTTTCTGCTTACTGATGTAGGTAGCTAACAAATCTCTACAGTTACTTTGCAAAGCACTGTTCAGGTTCTTCTTAGGATAGGAGAGTACCTGAAATGCTACATGTGAAAAGTATAATTTTTTGTATTAAATTTTTTATTATTTTTGAAACAGATCTTTGATGGTACACATTGCAGAAGTTTATTTCAGAGCTTGGAGAAAGGCTTCCGGAAAAATATTAGAGGTATTTTCATTTTATTAAATGTTAACAGTTTTAATGTCCTTAGTCATGAAAGGATGATTAAAAACCTGGGCTGAGGGTCTCTGTCAGTATTGATAGTGTTTTGGATATATTGAGTTAAAGAAAATGTATTAGTAAAATAATTTTACTTGTAACCACTAGACAACTTAAAATCACATTTGTGGCTCACCTCTTTTCTGTTGGACAGTGCTGCTTAGGAATCTCAGACCACTTTTTTCGGTTACATTATTTTCAAGAATTTCAAGTTGTTTGTTTTGAATATGGCTAATCTTTAATGACTGTAATAATCTATATTATAAAGAAATGGATGTATAATTTACAATCAAAATGAAATATTCACACACCCTTTTGGAAAAATATCAAATGAATATGTCTTTGTCTGATATCCCTCCCATTTTTCTTATACTAGTTTTTCAAATGTGTTTTTCTCTGAGAGTAAAATTTTTATTTTAAGTCAAAAAAGGTCTTTCCTTGCCTGACCAGGCAGTGGCTCAGTGGATAGAGTGTTGGACTGGGATGCAGAAGACCAAGGTTCAAGATCCCGAGGTTGCCAGCTTGAGCGCGGGCCCATCTGCCTTGAGCAAAAGCTCGCCAGCTTGGACCCAAGGTCGCTGGCTCCAGCAAGGGGTGGCTCGGTCTGCTGAAGGCCCGCGGTCAATGCACATGTGAGAAAGCAATCAATGAACAACTAAGGTGTCGCAACGGCAACGAAAAACTAATGATTAATGCTTCTCATCTCTCTCCGTTCCTGTCTGTCTGTCCCTATGTATCCCTCTCTCTGACTCTCTCTCTGTCCCTGTAAAAAAGAAAAGAAAAAATAAAGGTCTTTCCTTTTGGGGAGAGGGCCCTGGGTTGGGTGTGGGGTGGTTTGCAGGCAGTGTGGGGGGCTGATGTATGGAGTGGATTTCTGTTCACTTTGTTCTTCTACCTGCTTAAGCTCTGTTTCTGTTACTAGGGTTTATCACTGGCTTCTACTTTTGGAAAACACAAGATTATCAACTTCTAGAATAACAAGAACAAATCCAGGGCATTATTATGCCTTTCTTTTGCATTGTTTTATTATTGCAAGAAATTTGGTATGGAAGTATTTGTCCTCCTTTGCTCCAATACTGGTTTAAAAAATAGAAATTTATAATTAAAGTCTTAATTGGCCTGACCAGGCAGGCAGTGGCACAGTGGATAGAGCATTGGACTGGGACATGGAGGATCCAGGTTTAAAACCCTGTGGTTACCAGCTTGAACCGGGCTCATCCAGCTTGAGCATGGGCTCACCCAGCTTAAGTGCGGGATTGCTGGCTTGAAAGCATGGGATCATATTATAGACGTAACCCCATGGTTGCTGAATTGTGCCCAAAGGTTGCTGGCTTGAAGCACAAGGTTGCTGGCTTGAGCCCAAGGTCTCTGACTTGAGCAAGGGGTCACTTGCTCTGTTATAGCCCACCCTACCCCCCGTCAAGGCACATATGAGAAAGTAATCAATGAACAACTAAGGTGCCACAACGAAGAATTGGTGCTTCCCATCTCTCTCCTTTCCTGTCTATCTGTCCCTCTCTCTGTCTCTTTCACACACATACACACACAAAAAGACTTGTTTGACTAGATTTGTGTCAAGTCAGTACCAGCTATTGTAGTTCTCAGTTTCCTTCCTTTTCTCTCTCGCTCCAAGTTTTAATTAATTAGTTAATTTTGTGACAGAGAGTCAGAGAGAGGGACAGACAGGAAGGGAGAGAGATGAGAAGCATCAATTCTTCGTTGCGGCACCTTAGTTGTTCATTGATTGCTTTCTCATATGTGCCTTGACTGGGGTACTACAGCCGACTGAGTGACCCTTTGCTTGAGACAGTGACCTTGGGCTCAAGCTTGTGAGCCTTGCTCAAACCAGATGAGCTTGTGCTCAAGCTGACGACCTTGGGGTCTTGAACATGTGTCCTCTGCATCCCAGTCCAATGCTCTATCCACTGTACCACTGCTCGGTCAGGCTACCTTCAAGATTTTAAAGCAGATATCAGACATGCCATTTCATGTCTCTGTTCTCAGTATGCATGTTTAGATATAGTTATTCAGTGCCAATGTCGTATGTAACAAAATGAACAGTTCTGGGTATTTTAAAAAATAATTAAGTCAACCTGACCAGTGGTGGCACAGTGGATAGAGTGTTGATCTGGAATATTGAGGTCCCAGGCTCAAAACCCTGTGATCACCGGTTTGAGTACACGATTATTGACATGATCCCAAGGTTGCTGGCTTGAGCCCATAGTTGCTGGCTTGAGCAAAGGGTCATTGTCTTGGCTTGAGTCCCCTGGTCAAAGCACGTACCAGAAGCAATCAGTGAAGAACTAAAGTTATACAACTACGAGTTAATGCTTCTCATCTTCTCTCTCTCTTCTTCTCAAAAAAAAAAAAGCTATATTTAAATTTCTCAGCTTTGTTTCAAAAATGTCTTTTTATCGTTATTTTGGAATCTGGATCCAGGAAATCTTCCAATAGCATTTGCTTGTTATGTCATTTCAATCTCTGAGAGCATTTGTCCCTTCCTCCTGCCATTGGTGTAGTAGAGAAACCAGGGCATTTATCCTGTGGTGTCCATATTCTGGTTGTTGTTTCTAAAAGCTCGACTTGTGGTACAAATACCTAATTGGTAGTGCTGCGAATCTCATATTTCATCACAAACCTGGCAGTGTGTAGTTCTCCTCATGTGGTGATGCTGAGATTTGGTAGTGTTTGAGGTGAGGAAATACTTTCCAAAGGAATGGAGAAGAGGTTAATATTGGTAGGAAGCTTTTCTTACATTCTTTCTAAAGCCATGGCATCCGGGTATATAGATCAGATAGTCCGTTGTTGACCTGGGCTGGTCCTGCCTCAGTTGCCTTACTGGAGGACTTTAGTGACCCTGGCTAACCCTGGAGCTTCTGATACCCTGCCCCACCCCTCCCTGCCTTCTCTCTGTGGCACCCCTGAAAGACTTTGTTTCAGTCATTTTGGACTCTTTGCCCCTACCTTAGATGTAGTTCAGTGGGGTTCTGGGAAGGCCCTTGGAAAAGATTCAGCAACCCTCTGAGGTTATTGGGACAACTCAGACAAAGGGCTTCCGGCCTTACTTAGGCTCTCAGACCTGCTGGCTTGAATTGCTATTTATTAGAAATTAGTATCTCTTTAAATAAGATAGAGGAAGCTGGCTGTTCTCTTTGGTGAAAATTAAAGAAATGTGTACACGTAAAACACAGAAGCTCTGATGGAATGAGTCAGGTTTCTTTCTCTCGAGATAGATGAACAGATGAGACTCCTGTGTGCTCACTCTGCTGCCCTGCTGTCTGTCTGTCAGAATGCACACACTCCAGGTGTTATTCCATCACACTTGTTATTACAGACAATCGAAAGTGATTGCATCCAGGACTTCATGTACCACGGGATCCATCTTCCACGGAGGTCTCCAGTGAACACCAAAGTGCGTGAGGTGAGCCAGGCCCTCACGACATTCATGTGCCTCCTTAACATCATGTCTCATCTTTTTCGTTTTTGTTAAACTTAAAAATGAAGTTAAGCCTTCGTAGGCGTCAGTTCTCGGGTTTTCTCAGAATCTCTTTTATTGGTGTCTGGCAGTTGTATCCTATTCTGATTAGGGAAGCAAAGGAATACTGTTAAGACATCAAAGCTTAATTTAAGCAACCTTAATTAATTCTTTGACAAAAAATTGTCCTGAATCATCTTTCTGTTACTACTGCTTTTTTCAAAAAGTGATGTTTGAGATTATTTTTATTTACTATCAAAGATTAAATTTCCATTTATTATTCTGCAAAGCAAACAGAATAATGTTTTGTTAGTTTCTCTTGGTAAGATTTTATTTTTAAAAAGTCATATCAGAATTTAGATATGAATTTTATCCTTATATTGTAAATAGTCTGAGTAAATAAGGCTCTCTTGACACTGCTCTTAGCACACTGGTTAGGTGTCGGGTGATCATAAGGACTCTGGCTGCAGGGCTGGGAAGTCCCCCTCTGTTACATTGATCAGCTGTTACTTTTGGCAGCTGGGTGTCAAGAAACTGAGTGGACAAAGCCACCTCTTTACTTTTTAAAATAGTGAAATTGCAATTATTTGTAGAGTGTAAAATATATTACTTATTACATATAAAGTTTGAAAGGGTAAGAAAACATATCTTTACATCATTGATGGTTTAGTTTGAGTTATCTAAAGATGAAGAGTCAGACTGCTTGGGAAGCACTTAGCATCAGTTAAGCTCGTTTTGAGATAGAGTGTGTACCTGTTTTGGATGTCGGTTATAGGCTCTTAGACCCAAACAGAAGTCTAGCCAGTCATTTTAGAACCAGAGTGGGCTATGGAAAGCAGCCCTATAGAAACCACTTAACTCCTTTTCCATTTACCCTGAAGGTGATGAGGTTACTTGGCTGTTGATAGAGTGTTGATCTTTACTTATACCATAGGTCTCCTTCATGTACCTATCTGTGTTTGGTGTATCTACATCAGGGGTGCTCAATACGTGGATCGCGATCTACTGGTCGATCGCGAAGGAAGTGTGGGTAGATCGCACGCCATTAAAAAGACATTTGTCTTTTTTTTTTTTTTTTTTTTTTTTTTTCATTTTAGAGAGGATTCACAGAGTGAGAAAGAGAAAGAAAGGGGGGAGGAGCTGGAAGCATCAACTTCCATATGTGCCTTGACCAGACTAGTGCAGGGTTTTGAACTGGTGACCTCAGTGTTCCCAGGTCGACGCTTTATCCACTGCGCCACCACAGGTCAGGCGACATTTGTCTTTTGATTAGCATACAGGGTAGTCAATCTGACGTCTGAACTTTTGACACCCTATGCATGCGCGTTAAACCGCGCTAACTTGTTCAGTTACATTGCTGCGTAGTTAGCCTTCAATTTATTTAAACTAAATACAACAAAGGTATAAAAATGAGAGCCGTAGCTGGTCTGAGTAAGAAGCCTAAAACCTACCACTTTGATACAGAATGGGAGGGGATTTTTTTCACTATGTCATATTCTAAGTGCGTTTGCCTCATCTGTCTCTGTGCCATTGCTATTCCAAAGAAGGGAAATGTGGAGCAGCTTTTTCGGACTGTTCATAAAAACTATGACATTGACTTTCCTCCGAAAAGAGAGCTGAGAAGGAAAAAGGTGAAAGAAGAATACACAATATTAAATAGTAATAATAGTAACTTAAATAATGATAATAAAGAAGAAATAAATTTATGTTTTGCATTTTTATTGTAGGTAGATCATTTTGACTTGGTCATCTTACAAGTAGCTCATAAGCTGAAAAAGTGTGGGCACCCCTGATCTACATTGTTGAACTCAGGGAAGAATTGTCAGATTTGTGAAGTTTAGGTGCCTGTCCTGGTGGAGAGAGCTTGCACACTCTGCTGGTTTTTGCAAATAGGATGTTAGATGTTTGTTTACAAAACTATACCTTTGTTTTTTTCTTTTCTTGCTCTAGGTGCTGAGTTATTTTCACCATCAAAAGGGAGTTCGGCAGGGAGTAGAAGAGATGCTTTACAAATTGTATAAGCCCATTCTTTGGAGAGGATTAAAGGTACACATGCTAAGGAGTCTTATCATGTTTAGACATACTTATTATACCTTCAAATTTAGCATAGTTTTATTCAGAATTGTAATAAGGCAGTAAAAATAGAACTAGAAGCTGGGAACTTTGTAAGATTTTTGGACGTATGTTTTATTTTATTGAAAGCATTTCCCAGGCCCATCAGACTGAGGGTCTGACTTGGTTTAGTGCTGACTACACAGTTGGAAGGGGAATAGTTGCACTCAGTAAAACCAGCATAGATGGTGTGGTTTGCAGAGTTTGGGTGGATGCCCTGGTTTCTCAAGACCACCTGCAGTGACTGGGCATCAGGGTGACAACACTGAGGAGTGTTCAAGTGAACACAGGAGTATTTCAGTACCAACGACTGGGTGTTAGGGATGGGAAGTGATGGTCACTGTCTTTATGACACAAGGTGGGTTGTGAGCAAGGAAACAGTCTTTATATCTGTTGACACCTTTGGCTTAAGGTAAGGAAGTTCTCAGTGTGGTCTGTTCAAAGGTTGCCATTGTCTTTATAAATAAGTTTACATTGAGATACTAGGAGTTTTACTCCAGGAACTCTACACTGATCCCTTCAAATGTTATCTCTTTGGATCCTGAAACACTCTCCCTTTATTATTCCAGGCCAGAAACTCTGAAGTCCGCTCAAATGCTGCACTGTTGTTTATTGAGGCATTTCCAATTAGGGATACAAACTTCAATGCTATTGAAATGGATAATGAAATTCAGAAACAATTTGATGAACTCTACGTACGTATTCTTGTGGTTCAGCTCCTTATGACTTCACTAGTCTGGCCTCATCTGTGTCCTGGCTGTTCTCCTGTATTCTCCTGTGCCTTGTCCCCCTGGATGGCAGGCTTTCCCAATCTTGACATTCTCCAAGGAAATCTGTTTTCCTTGGTACCTTCTGTGACAGCATTGGCCTATAGAGCTCTTTTCCTCATCTTCTCCTTTGGAACATCTAATTATTTATTACTTTATACAGTTTTAAGTGTTTTGTTCTTGTCTCCCCAGCAGAGAGGCAGTATAACATAGGGGTTAAAATGTTTGACTCTACCTCTCAATAGCTGTGTAACTTTGGGCAAGTCACTTTTCTGTTTCTTCACCTATGAGTTGAGGATGGTGATACTGCCTTCTGTGAAGTTGTGGGTCATATGAATGAACAAACACTGGGTTTGTTTAAGGCAGGCCTACAGATAATACCTGTTGCAGTTGTTTTTTTAGGTGACTGAGTTTTCAAATGAGATATTAGAACATTAGGGTGCAGCATTTATTTCCTGGGGTATTATGGGTCTTTCTCATCTTGCTAGAGAGTGTCGCCATCTGCTTGTTTCTCTCTGTTGCCTTGCATTTTCAGGTTTTATAACATAAGCTAAAAATACTTATTTTCCTAATTAGGAGAAAATTGTAGGAAAAGATAGAAAAAACTGCCATGATAATGATGGTTACCCATGACACAACTAAAATACTTTTTGTTTGTTTTGAGTGACTATAAAAAATCTCAGACATGCAGAAAGTTGAAATTATACTACAATGTCCCTGTCCAGCAATTTTTCCTTCTCTCTTTCTCTTTCCTTTCTTGTTATATCTTTTTAGCAAATTATTATTTTGTTTTCCACAGTCCAGGTTTTACAAACCTATCATATGGTATCATTGATATGTTTCTCTGCCCTTTGTCTTTCCTGTAAAGTGGTTATTACGGTAAATACAGAGTTGATGGGAGTCATGTTTGGGGGGGAGGTTGTTTGTTGTGTACTTCATCAGGGTACATGATATCTTTGTTTATTAGCAACGACCAATGACCATTATCTGGATTGAGTCATTACAAGTAGAATTACTTTATTTTAGGCTCAGTACATTTTAGCACTTTGGGAATTCAGGAATGGTTTGGGTAGGCAGTGTCTAATAGGATGGACTGACATTTCTGCACAGCCTCCCAAACAGCAGAGTTGGCCTTGGAGGCCCTGCGTTCTCCAAGTCCTGTGGGCAGGATAGGCAAATGAGGCACCTCATGGATCTGGATATGTTCTTTCAGTGCTCAGTTGTAGAAATGGTATATTATCAGAGATACATGAGTGCATGACTCATATTTCTGTAACTTGAAATACCTGTTTCATTGTGAATACCTAAAGTACTAATGTGTAAAGCAAATGTGGATATAAAGGGAACTGATTTAAGATTTTTAAGCCTTTCCCCCTCTTATTTATAGAGCCTTTTAGAAGATCCTTATCCTATGGTCCGTTCTGCAGGGATACTTGGTGTTTATAAAATAACTTCCAAATACTGGGAAATGATGCCTCCAACCATTCTTGTTGATCTCCTCAAGAAAGTAACTGGGAAACTGGCGTTTGATACAAGCTCAGCCGATGTACGCTGTTCTGTCTTTAAGGTAAGATTTTAAGTTATTTAAACAATATTTATTTATTATAGAATAGTTAGATAATACAGAGAAAGAACAACTTAAATATCACCCATAATCCTACATAAATAAGGCACTATTGACATTTTTGTTGTATGTCCAAAGTAAGGGGTTTTATTTATTTATTTTTGTGAGAGGGACAGATAGGGACAGACAGGCAGGATGTGAGAGAGATGAGAAGCATCGATTTGTTGCAGTACCTTAGTTGTTCATCAGTTGCTTTAGGTTATTCATTTAAATTCACTTTTTTGATATACTCTATGTACTTTTTCTTTTTCTTTTCCAAATGAGAATAGGGGAGATAGACTTCCATGTGCACCAGGACCAGTATGTACCTAGCATCCCCATCTTGGGCCAATTTTCTGCCTGCCCATCTTGGGTCATGCTCACAACTGAGCTATTTTTAGCACTGGAGGCAGAGGCTCCATGGAGCCATCCTCAGTGCCCTGGGCTGATGTGCCTGAACCAGTCGAGCATGACTACAGGGTGAGTGAGAGAGAGATAGAGTAGGGGAGGAAATGGGTGGAGATGAAGATGGTTGTCTCTCCTGTGTGCCCTGTCTGGGAATCGAACCTGGGACTTCCACATGCCGGGCTGACACTCTACCACTGAGCCAACTGGCCAGGGCCTACTGTATACTTTTCCTGCAAAGCTACGAAAATACTCTTCAAATCATTATCCAGTTTCAGTGGTTATCAGGACATCTCCAATCTTGTTTCATCTGTAGCCCCAGCCATTGGCTCCCACAAATCCCAGAGGTTGTATCATCTCGTCTCTAAATATTTACATAGGATCTTTAAAATATAGATGTTTTCTAAAATTGAAAGAAAAAAGCCTTTTATTTAATAGCTGGAAAGAGAAGGTGGTACAGTTATCAGTCTTCCAACAAGTTAGTGCCTGGGCTGAACTTGGACAGGTCACTCAGCTGTTGACCTGAGGAGTGCAGGTACAGCCATGAGGGGTATGAATCTCACAGATGGAACCTCTTCTCTGGCTTTAATGCAGGATGAGTCAGGAAATGCAGAGAGCGTGTAGGCTGTTGCAATAGAGAAAAGACTCTAGGGCCATAGCTTTAGGCACAACTGGCTTTAAACCCACTCCACCAGTAGTGGTTCTATATTTCTTTCCATTCTAAGACTTATTTTATAGCTGCTCTAATCTTGTTTGAGTGCAGCACTGAATGGACAGTTGTCTGTCATTGAAACCATACTAATTCATTAAAAGTATGTTTTTATATGAAACCATTTTAGAAAAGTGCAGGTATGTTTTAATTTATTTTACCAGCAGTTTTAGTAAGATGGAACTGGATGTTTAATTTATGTTCCAGTATTGAAGTGTTGTTACCTTTCTCCTTTCTTGCAGTGTCTGCCGATACTTCTGGATAACAAATTAAGCCACCCATTATTAGAGCAGCTTTTGCCAGCACTAAAATATAGTCTCCATGACAATTCAGAGAAAGTGAGAGTGGCTTTTGCAGAAATGCTGCTGAAAGTTAAGGCCGTGAGGGCTGCTAAGGTGAGGTAAAGAGGGTTTCTCTTAACGCATGAAATAAATAAGTACATTTGTTTTCATCTACAAAAAGACAAAGCGATTTTAATTCTAAAGTTTTAGTAATCATAGTAATCACATTTTAAACTAATCAATGTCTGTTATAGTCACCAGGTTTTTTTGTTTGTTTTGTTTTATGTGATAGAGACAGAGGGACAGACAGACAGGAAGGGAGAGAGATGAGAAGCATCAATTCTTCATTGTGGTACCTTAGTTGCTCATTGATTGCTTTCTCATATGTGCCTTGACGGGGGGAAAGGGGGAGGGCTATAGCAGACTGAGTGACCGCTTGCTCAAGCCAGTGACCTTGGGCTCAAGCTGGTGAGGTGAGCCTTGCTCAAACCAGATGAGCCCGCGCTCAATCTGGCGACCTTGGGGTTTTGAACCTGGGTCCTCCACATCCCAGTCTGATACTCTGCACTGCGCCACTGACTGGTCAGGCATCAGTTAATCTCATAAAATTTTGTTTAGTGATTTCCACTGAAGTTTCTAAAATATCTATGTATGTTTTTCTCTTTGAAAAACATTACGTAGCCCCTATCTTAAGTTATATTTTTATCATATACATGAAAGTTTTTGTTGAAATATTTAAATACTTGGCACAGAGGAAGCACTTAAATATTACTTGGGAAGATGCTGAGTATGAGATTATCCTTCCTTCACATTTTACAGAGGAAGCAAGGAGACATTGGTTTTATTATAATGTACTTGGCATTCACTGTTATTTGACTAGTTCTATTCAACTTTTGGCTAAATATTAGTTATAAGGTTGTTGTTTCTTTTATTCAGTGGGAGAAAGGGAGGCAGAGAGACAGCCTCCTGCATGTGCCCTGACTGGGATGCACCGGGCATGCCCACTAGGGGGTGATGCTGTGCCCATCTAGGTCATTGATCCATGCTTAGCAACTGAGCTTTTCTTAGCTCCTGAGGCTGAGGCCATGGAGCCATCCTCAGTGCGTGGGGCCAACTCGTTCCAATTAAACCAGGGTGGCCCCAAACTTTTTACATAGGGGGCCAGTTCACTGTCCCTTAGACCATTGGAGGGCCAGACTATAAAAAAAACTATGAACAAATCCCTATGCACACTGCATATATCTTATTTTAAAGTAAAAAAAATAAAACGGGAACATATGCAATATTTAAAATAAAGAACAAGTAAATTTAAATCAACAAACTGACCAGTATTTCAGTGGGAACTATGGGTACAGATGCATCCTGTGCTCCTCTCACTGACCACCAATGAAAGAGGTGCCCCTTCCAGAAGTGCAGCTGGGGCTGGATAAATGACCTCAGGGGGCCGCATGCGGGCCACGGGGCCGTAGTTTGGGGACACTTGAATTAAACATGGCTGTAGAAGGGGAAGAGAGAGAAAAAAGAGAGGGGGAGGGGCAGAGAAGCAGATGGACATTTCTCCTGTGTGCCCTGACCGGGAATAGAACCTGGGACATCCACATGGCAGGCTGATCATTACCACTGAGCCAACCTGCCAGGGCCTATAAGATTCTTAATTTCATTATTATTTGATATTATTATCTGTGAGGGTTTTTTCTCTACACGATGATTCTCTAAAAATTATTTATTTACTTATTTTTAGGATTTTATTTATTTATTTTAGAAGAATGAAAGAGAGAGAAAGGGACAGAGAGAAGAGGACAGGAGCAGGAAGCATCAACTTTCATGTGTGCCTTGACCAGGCAAGCCCAAGGTTTCGAACCAGTGACTTGTGTTCTAGGTTGACGCTTTATCCACTGCATCACTACTGGTCAGGCTAAAATTTATTTTTCAAAAGGCTGGTTTGCCTGACTGGTGGTAGCACAGTGGATAAAGCATCAACCTGGGATGCTGAGGTTCCAGGTTCGAAACCCCTAGGTTGCCGAATTAAGCAGACTCATTTGGCTTGAGCACAGGCTCACCAGCTTTAACGCAGGGTTGCCGGCTTGAGCATAGGATCACAGACATGATCCCAAGGTCACTAGCTTGAGGAAAGGGTCACTGGCTCAGCTGGAACTCCTAGTCAAGGCACCTGTGAGAAGCCTTGAACAACTAAGGTGCTGCAACTATAAGTTGATGCTTCTCGTTTCTCTCTCAAAACAAAAGAAAAAGTAATAAAAGGCTGTTTTGTCATGGCACAGGATTTGGGAACAAGCTCATGTATCTATGAGTATAGGGTCAGCTGCACAGACCTATGGTGTGTTCATGCAGTAAAAATAATGCGTTGTGACTGAAAAGGAACGTACTTAACGTGGAAACACCTCAGCAATCAAAGGGTAGAAGCAGGTGTAGGTACCAGTTGAATGAAATGGGAGCAGACATATGCATTTGTTCAGATATGCATAAAACATCCCTGGAAGAAATCAAGAAATTAGTGACAGTTGCCTGAGTGCAGAGATCAGTATTTTATGTTTAAAAATAGTATATTTTGTGTGACCTACATAGTAAGAATACCCATATCATCCCCAATCTCACTACCGTGTGCTACAGATCAGTAGATGGTATTGTCTGCTTCTGGACCATTGCAGACCAGGGCCACTGCAGCTCCTGGAGTCTGTGTGTCTATCCCCAGCCTCTTCGTTTCAGAGTCCTTTGGCAGCTTCAGTCCTTTGCATTTCCATATAAATTTTAGAATCAACATGTCAGTTTCAAGAACAAAGCTGGCTACAATTTTTTTTTTAAGATTTTATTTATTGATTTTACAGAGGTGTGGGGGGCATGGAAGTGGAATGAGAAGTTGTTTCTTCAGTCTAGTTGTTTATTTTATTTTTTCAATCATTTTTATGTTATTTTTCCAGGGACAGAGAGAAAGTCAGAGAGCGGGATAGATAGGAACAGACAGACAGGAACCGAAAGAGGTGAGAAGCATCAATCATTAGTTTTTCGTTGCTGTAGCGACACCTTAGTTGTTCATCGATTTCTCACACGTGCCTTGACCACGGGCCTTCAGCAGACCAAGCAACCCCTTGCTGGAGCCAGCGACCTTGGGTCCAAGCTGACAAGCTTTTGTTCAAGCCAGATGGGCCCGCGCTCAAGCTGGCAAGCCCGGGGTCTCGAACCTGGGTCTTCCGCATCCCAGTCCGACGCTCTATCCACTGCATCACCGCCTGGTCAGGCAGCTGGCTACAATTTTGATAGAATTTGTTCTAACAGCCTATTAAGATTATAATTCTGAATCTGATAAGGAAGTGTTTGGCTTGGGTGGTGTTTGAACTGTTTGCAAAGGATTATGAAAGTGATGGTTGGTGAGGAAATGTAGAGCTGTTGTTATTGCTTTATTAATGGGTCTCCCCAGGAGAATAGGAGAGACCAGTAAGACAGATTAAAGGCCAGTGACCCAGAGTTTGGGTTTTGTCTTAATGAGGTGCTTTCATCTTGATGTTAGCTCTGCAGAAGCAAGATAGAGAGTAGTTTAGTGGTGAGAGCTCTGCAAAGATTTGTGATGGGTATACACGCTGGATCTTTTTTTTGTTTTTGAGACAGTCAGAGAGAGGGATAGATAAGGACAGACAGACAGGAACAGAGAGGGATGAGAAGCATCAATCATCATTTTTTTCGTTGTGACACCTTAGTTGTTCATTGATTGCTTTCTCGTATGTGCCTTGACCATGGACGGGCCTTCAGCAGACCGAGTAACCCCTTGCTCAAGCCAGCGACCTTGGGTCCAAGCTGGTGAGCTTTTTTGGCTCAAGCCAGTGAGCCCTCACTCAAGCTGGAGACCTCGGGGTCTCAAACCTGGGTCTTCCGCACCCTAGTCCGACGCTTTATCCACTGCGCCACCGCCTGGTCAGGCTACACACGCTGGATCTTGAAAGTCAAGGTCAGAGAGTGATGGGCCTGTGGAGAGGCAGCTAACAGGAAAAGGTGGCTGATTGTTCCCCAGGTCGGAATGATGGGCAGCATGGTGCTATCTGATACCAACTGTGCTTGCAGTATTTGTGGACACATTGGCATAGTTGTGGGTCTCCTGCATCCAGCATTGGAAGAATGAGTTACCCTTTTCTTTTCCTTTGTGAGCCATATAGAGCTGAGCTCATAGGGGCTGGAGCCTTGTCTTATTCTGCAAGGCCCCGGGGCAGGACTGATCCATGCTAGATAATAAAAGGCTCAGGAGTGGAGGTGGGGCCTAGAAGGAAGCAGGGAATATAGAGTGTTTTAAAATTTTTTTTTTTATTCATTTTAGAGAGGAGACACAGAGAGAGAGAGAGAAAAAGGGGGGAGGAGCTGGAAGCATCAACTCCCATATGTGCCTTGACCAGACCAGTGCAGGGTTTTGAACTGGCGACCTCAGTGTTCCCAGGTCGACGCTTTATCCACTGCGCCACCACAGGTCAGGCTAGAGTGTTTTTAAAAATTCTGAAAAGGGAGTGATCATTAGAGCCAGGTCCTTGCAAAATAGGCATATCAGTGTTAGCATCCCCAGTATGCAGATGGGAAGCTGTTTCAAGTGTAAGTGTTTGCACAGTACTACCAGCTGATAAGTGTCAGAGATAGGGTTTAACCATTTCACCATTAAAATCTATTTTCTATTTATTATTCTGTGATAGTTCCCTCTGGTCTTGAATTTCTTGCTTAGAAGTTTGGCACTTCTCTGTGATTAGTAGAACATTTTAATTCTTGTGAACAGAGGACAGTAGGTCATATCTGATGTCTGCAGTTACCTGGCAGCATCTGGTAGAGAGCGATGCTGGAGGAGGCCAAAGTGGCCCCCTGGGCAAGGTAGTGCTGAGATGGAGGGGGTGCCATGAGAGAGGGGCCTCCACAGACCCATGTCAAAGGTCTGGGAGCCCTGGGTGTGTCTCTGAAGTAGGAAATTGAGTGTCTGCTTTAGTTTTTTATGTCAAAACTATTGTAAAATTTTTAATTCAGTTTTTACATTAATGGGCCAAAAAGTTATGGTGTTTTAGGAAATTTTAAAATGATTATATTGATAATCACAGCTATTATTTGGTGCTAATTAATTATAATGAACCTCTGGTATCTTACACATTAGTGCTTTTTAAATATGGATTTATCAATTGACTTTCTCCCAAGAAGTGTCACAGATTCTATAGTCATTTGAAATGAATTTTTAGTTTTTAAGATTATACAGCTCAATTTAAAAAGTTTTTAATTACACTTGACTTATAGTATTATAGTAGTTCAGAGGTACAGCATAGTGGTTAGACATTCATGTAACTCACAAAGTGCTCACTCTGATAAGTCTAGTTCCACCTGGCACCATACATAGTCATTACAACATTATTGACTATATTCCCTGTGCTTTATATACCCTACACTATTTTGTAATTGCCAAATAAATTTTTTTGAGTATAAAAGTTCATTTTTGATTATGCTATGGAGACTTTGCTTAAAATAATTTTAAGATTACAGGAACAATTGATGGATTCCTTCTGCATACATGCTTTCTACACAGTTTTGGAAAATCTGCCCCATGGAACAGATTTTGGTTCATCTGGAATCAGATTCCCGACCTGTGTGTCGGCGGCTGGTGAGCCTCATCTTTAACTCTTTCCTGCCTGTGAACCAGCCAGAGGAAGTGTGGTGTGAGCGCTGTGTCACGCTACTCCAGATGAATCACGCTGCTGCCAGAAGGTTCTACCAATACGCCTACGAGCACACCGCGTGCACCAACATAGGTACTGAACTCTGCACCTCTCAGTTGTGTGTTCTGCGTGAGGCATGCATGGCTCCTGTTGCATGTGCTTAAATAGTGTTGGTCATTTTAAAGCTTCATGCTTTAGTGCATTGCTTAATGGTTTCCTTTTAATAACACTTGTAATTATTTGGGATTATGATTTTATTTTTAAAAGGTAATTCTGTGGAAGAAACATGTAAATTATTGATTACCTTAACATTTTAGCAAAGCTGATTCATGTGATTCGCCACTGCTTAAATGCCTGCATCCAGAAGGAAATGCGAGAGTACCAGAAGGATGATGATGAGAGAGAGAAGGAGAACGTAAGTGAACGTAGGACACGTGACCATGAGCTGTGGCCCCAGGCTGATGTGGGTGTTGCAGCCCACGTCAGGCTACCCCTAAAGATCCCACAGTGGTTAGAGTTAAGGGATCCAAGGCCTAAAGCCTTCTAATCACTTACCCTTTACCAAGTTACCACCCAAGACCAAACTTTGTTTCTCACTAATTAGCACCAAAACCTAAGTCTTTCCTGTCAGTTCTTCACAAATTTGTTTCTTTGTCCAAAAAAGTATAAAAGCCACCTGCTTCTCATTTCAGAGATTCATTTGTGCACACATTGTTTCTCCTGTTACCTGGTTTTAGATCAATTTATTATTAGTTCAGCCTTAAGAACTCAAGAAAGGAAGTGTGGGAATTCTTTCCATCCCCAACATTAGGAATGTTTTTTTCTGTTTATTTCTCTAGTGTTGACATTTCAGATAATTATTTTGGAGGCTCATAAATAATGTTTTTAAAAGAATTGTTGTGTATCCTTTGTAGTTCATTGTAGAGTTTGGATAGGATTTAATGAAAAGAAATTTATTGTAACACACTGTCCCAAATTTTTTTTTGCTTTAAGCTTTTCTGTGTATTTTATTTTATTTTTTTTACAGGGACAGAGAGAGACTCAGAGAGAGGGATAGATAGGGACAGACAGACAGGAACGGAGAGAGGTGAGAAGCATCAATTATTAGTTTTTCGTTGCCGTTGCCACACCTTAGTTGTTCATTGATTGCTTTCTCACATGTGCCTTGACTGCGGGCCTTCAACAAACCGAGCAACCCCTTGCTGGAGCCAGCGACCTTGGGTCCAAGCTGGTGAGCTTTTGCTCAAGCCAGATGGGCCCGCGCTCAAGCTGGCAAGCCCGGGGTCTCGAACCTGGGTCTTCCGCATCCCAGTCTGACGCTCTATATACTGCGCCACAGCCTGGTCAGGCTTTTCTGTGTATTTTAATTCTCCCCAGGGGTGATATACCTCGATTGGATTCCAGACATTACTATCTTTTAGATTGAAGGTGGTGGAACTCTTGCCCATTGCCATGATATTCTACTAGAAACATTTTGGGGTTGAATTTCTAGGACTGAGTTTTATTTAAAATTATCTTTAAGAAAGTATTTTATCGAAAGTAATTTACCAGCCTGACCAGGTGGTAGCACAGTGGATAGAGCGTAAGCCTGGGACATTGAGGACCCAGGTTCAAAACCCCAAGGTCATCTGCTTGAGCATGGGCTCACCAGCTTGAGCATAGGGTTAGTGGCATGAGCAAGAGGTTACTGACTTGGCTGGAGTGCTCCTGGTAAAGACATAAATGAGAAAGCAATCAATGAACAACTAAGATGCTACAACTATGAGTTGATGCTTCTCATCTCTCTCCCCTCCTGTCAGTCTGTCTCTCTCTCTCTCTTACTAAAAAAGAAAAAAAAAAGTAACTTATCAAAAGGCATTTTTTGGCTGCTATTTCTTCAGAATCCAAAGTGACCAGTCAGATCATAAGAAGAGAATGTTTAAGGTTTGGACACACTACTTATAAGCACTGGCTTAAGCTTATAATCAAACTCGTGTGTTCACGTACATCAAAATAAAGTCTTGAGGTGGTTTGTGGTGTATTGGCCTTGAGAAGAAAAGCACCAAACACAGTTTATGCTCTTGTTGAAACACAGTACTGCATTTTGGCCTCAAGTGAACCCTGGCATTGATCCTTCCTCCCTAGGGCTGTGACACAGGCTCAGGGCTCAAGTATGGCTTTGCCTGTTCATTAGCACATTTTTGTAAGAAATGGTTGCTGCTATGCTAAACATAAGAGTAGTAAAAATTTTGTTTTTTTCTCTGAAGCAAGAAGCAGGGAGGCAGAGACAGACTCCTGCATGTGCTGGACCAGGATCACCCAGCATGGCCACCAGGGGGCGATGTTCTGCCCATCTGGGGTGTTTCTCTGTTGAAACCGGAGCCATTCTGGCACCTGAAGTGGAGGCCATGGAGCCATCCTAAGTGCCCCGGCCAACTTTGTTCCAATGGACCTTGGCTGGGGGAGGGGAAGAGAGAAATAGAAAGGAGAGATGGAAGGGTGGAGAAGCAGATAGGCGCTTCTCCTCTGTGCTCCGGCCGGAAATCGAACCCAGGACTTCCACACACCGGGCTGTGGCTCTACCACTGAGCCAACCGACCAGGGCCAAGGCAGACTTTTTACTAGTGTGTTTTGTCTGTAGATAATGGCAATAGTTTATGCATTTTGATTTTTAGAGGATTTTTAATTCATGTAAACTATTTATTGAAGAGACATAGGGGTCCTGGCTAGTTGGATCAGTGGATAGAGTGTGTGGAAGTTCCAAATTCAATCCTTGATCCGGGTACACGTGAGAAGCGATTGTCTGCTTCTCTCCCCGTTCTCTCTCTCTCTCCTCTCCTCTCACAGCTAGTGGCTTGATTGGTTCGAGCATCAGCCGTGGTCACTGAGGATAGCCTTGTTGGTCCAAGTGTTAGCCTCAGATTGGCCCCAGAATGGGGTTTCCGGGTGGATCCTGGTCGGGGTGCATTAGGGAGTCTGTCTATCTCCCCTTCCCTCACTTAAAAAAAAAAAAAAGAAAGGATATAGGGTTAATTCAGAATGTATCATTTCTTGGGTGGGCTTTTAAAAACAGCTTTACCGCTTATTCAAATACAGAATAAATTCCTGACATGAAAACAGACTTGATATTCTTTACATTTCTGCATTGGGTCTAGAATTCTGAGAAGTGCTTTTAAAGGTAGTGTTGTCATTTTAATTGTTATGATTTGATCTTTCCAATAAAATTATTTGTATCTTAGGTTCTGGATAAAACCCTGTCAGTTAGTGATGTTGCATCCATGGCAGGTTTGTTGGAGATCATTGTGATTCTCTGGAAGAGCATTCACAAGAGTTTGGAGAAAAACAAAGAGGCCAGACTCTACACTATTAACAAGTTTGCCTCTGTGCTCCCTGAGTATCTCAAAGTGTTTCAGGTAAGATTGCACACTTGTCAACAGGTGTATTGAGATGACATTAGAGCAGAATTAGAAGTGCCCAACATGTCACCTCATCCTGGCACCTTGTCTGTAAAAGGAGGGGCTGAGCCAGCTCTTACCTGGATTAGAGGTTGCTGTCTCGCCCTTCTTGAGGGTGGAGGTCACATGCCTTTTAGCTTCACGTCCCCAGCACCCAGGGAATGTCGAGGGTACAGGTATTGATCGACTTATGAACTATGCAACTTACGACCATTCGATTTTACGACCGCAATCGCTAGCCACGACTGCTCCGCGTCTGGAGCAGTTTTTGTATGCATCTGTATTTTGTAATTTTGTATGTTTTGCAAATATTAAACCAGTTTTACTGGTAATGCAGTGTTTTACTTAAACCTGAAGAATGTAAAAATAAGAAACAAAATGGTGTAGAGATGATACAAATGGCATAAAATGAACAAAGAAAATTATTATTTATAACAATAATGAAAGAAAATTATGATAAAATATGACTTAAAGATTTTTATAACATCATTTCACAGAACTGTACATATAGCCTACTCAACTTAGGACCAAATCGTGTTACGACCGGTCTGTCAGAACCAATTGTGGTCGTAAGTCGAGCACTAGCTATAAACACTTGGTTTTTCTGTCTCTGTCTGTGACACTATGTTAGAATTCAGTTTGCTTTGCTTGGAATTGAAAAAAAAGAGTTTGTGAACATTAAGATATAGTAGCACCTAAACTTTGTAGGTAGTTTTTGACATTTGACGCCACACTATAGCAAGTAGGTTTCTGAAGTATTCCAGTGTGTCTTGTTACTGGGACAACAAGGGACTATGAGTGTAATAACTTCTGTATGGATGAAGGAAGCCTTCTTATTTCTTGACTTTTTATTTTTACTTCTGAAGGAAGTTCATAATTCGAAAACAAATGAAAATAAGACTAATAGTTTAAAATGCAAATTATTCCCAATTATAAAGAAAACATGGTCTAAATGAGGAAAGATCATAGGTCTTAGGAATCACCTTCTCTTGAAAAATGTACTCTCAGCTCTTCTACAGCTCCTAATGTGAGCCGTGTTTCCGTGACTGACGACATGCCTCTGAGCTGCGTTCTGCCTCTGAAATGCAAACTGTCCTGTCCGTGAAAGTCAATAACCTACATTGTCAAAGTTACTAGTATATTTAAAAGTCAAATAATTACATTGGACTGAGAAACCAGTATTATCTCAAGAATCTCACGTGATAAACACAGATGCCCATGAGGTGTTAAGTTTTCCCGTTGAATATGGCCAGGGTTACTTACTGTAGCTCCAGCTGGACCACTTTGAAATATGAAGTTAGATGGGGGGAGGCTTTCCGAATGTGATATTAAACTATACCCTTTTGTTCTGTCTTCCTTTTTATGGCTTTAGGATGATCGCTGCAAGATCCCTTTATTTATGCTGATGTCCTTCATGCCACCTTCTGCTGTTCCTGCGTTCAGGTACTCTGTTCAGGACAGCAGTGAAGTGGGAGTTCTGTGTGGTTGTGTTTAGTTATCACTGACACTCAGCAGTCTGTCAACTTTAGCTTGAAGTTCTCAGCTGCTGCTTCCTGCACACCTCCCTCCCTTTTGTTGTGCAGGGGCTAGCAGGGTGCAGTTTCCTGAGGGCTCTGGAGTTGCCCAGGAGTCCCGTGGAGGCAGCATGGGGCTAGAGCTTTCTAAGCCTTAAGTCAGGTACATGTCAAGCTTGACATGCTGAGTTGCTAGAGCTGAGCTGTTGGCCAGCATGGCTGAGACACTTGGACCACAGCTGCTGTGAGTGCAGAATGCACACGGACTCAGAGACTTGGTGTAAAAAAAATAAAGTAGCACATCTTATCAGTAGTTTCCTTTACTGATTACATCTTAAAATGATAATGTGGGTAGATTGGGTTAAATAAGATATGTTATTGAAATTAATTTTATCTCTTCCTCTTTTTTTTAAACGTGATCAAAAATTTGAAATGACGTAGGGGCCTGTTTTTGTGGCTTGCGTTATGTTTTTTATTTGGCAGTGTTCCTCTAGAGTACTGGTTATTAGCTCAGTAAAAATTACTTATTTTTATTTATATTTATGATAAAATTAATGTATTGATGCTAAACAAAAATTATTGCCCCCAAATTACGAATCTTTGCTCTGGAGTCTGGCAGGTAACACGAAACAGAAAGTGGGATTTATGCAACTTATTACTGATGACTTAACACTTAGATCTGAGCTGCATTAACATTTATGTTCCTAAAGCTGATTTTAAGTTCAATATTTTGTATTGGAACTTAGCCTGTGGTGCGGAGACAGTGTATTTATTCCTGCAGGGAGAATGTCCTATTGGTAGGAGGGGCTAGTATGCCCTCAGCTTTTAGCTTCTTTGTCTTCCTTACCTTTTAGAAAAGCAAGAAAACGCTATTGAAGTATCTTTTTATATTTGACATTTTCAGCTGTGGTGTGATTTCCACATTAAGAAACCAAGAGGAAGGAGCTGTTGACAGGAGCTTCTGCACTCTGTTAGACTGTCTTTGCTCCTGGGGACAAGTAGGACACATTTTGGAACTTGTCTGTGACTGGCTGCCAGAAGAGCCACGCCAAAGAAAGGTGTGCTGGCATCACATTTCTCTAAATCTGCTGGCGAGGATGACTGTTAGACGCCTTACTGGGACACATGTGTCAGTTTGTTGCTCTCCTTCTCTCAGACTAACTCTGCATCTAAGCGGAAGGTGCGAATCCATGACCCACGACCTGCGAAGCCCGAGTTGGCATTAGTTTACATAGAGTATTTGCTGACCCACCCGAAGAACCAAGAGTCCCTACTCTCTGCTCCCCAGAAGAAACTGAATCACCTTTTGAAAGCACTTGAAACATCAAAGGTAACTTTGTGCAGAACAGGTACAGACACTATGGTAATCAGCCACTTCATGTAATAGTAGGAATGATAAAGTAAGGTCTAAAATTTTCATATTTATCCTGAAAATTTTTCCAGCTAGAAAGGAGTAGAAAGCTCTCTTGTTCCTTCCCTCAATTGGCAGACAAGAACACAAACTCAGGTGACTAACTGGTGTAGAAAGTAGGGCTGCCTGTGAGTTCAAGGAAAAGGAGGGGAGTGTACCCTGGCACCAGTGATGTTGCCTCCTATGACATGCTGGAGGGTGTCTCTCCCTCTGCATTGCTACCAGACAGAGCACTGCTCCCGTTAGGTATGCGGTCAGGGAGTCCAGGCTGGAGGCCCACCCTGCCCTGTGGGTAGAGAATGGTTCCTGGGGATGGAGGGTTGGACTACCTTTCTGTCTCTTTTCTGTATTGTTTGGTGTGTCCTGCCAGGGCTGTCTTTACTCTTCACTGAGGGCAGGTCGGAATTGACTACAGGGGCAAAGGCTTTCACATGCTTGTCACTTAGTGGGGAGAATCTGCAGAGGGCAGAGGAAGGAAAGCTTTGCTGTTATGGAATCACCTCAGCTGTTTGGGCCCCTTCTCCTAGTGCAGCTGGGTGTCAGGTGTTTCCCACTGTCCTCGCCATCCATTCTGGCCACACACACTGTGTGGGCGACTTGTCAGTGGGCATGTGGCTGCAGGTATTTTCTTTTGCAGGTCGATCTAGAATTAATTCTGCAGTCGCCTGGTGGGAAAGCTGAGTTCTTTAGTGAAGCAGCTGCCCTGCGAGCCTTCAACCTGCACTGTCGGCTGAGCGTTCATCTTCAGTACAAGGTGCGTCCGTCTCACCTGGTGCCAGAGCAAGAACGTGTCGCCAAGGCCTGTTCCATTGCTAAGTTGTCTTTCTGTTGTTGAACAGTTCTGTTCAGAAGGAGAAGTTTACCTGTCCATTTTGGAAGACACCGGCTTTTGGTTGGAAAACAAAGTTTTATCTTTTATTCAAGATAAAGAGGAAGACTATCTGAAGTGCCATAGAGTTGTTTATCAGCAGATTATCCAGGTTAGAATTCCTAACAAAAAGATCTTCTTCAGACGGGGTTTGTCAATTGCTTCAAGACTTTATTTTCTGTTTCAAAGTTATAATTTTAGACAGTAATGCTGCTCTTCTTAATACTTACAGTGTCATTTGTGTATCTAGAGTTTATTCTTTCCAAAGCATAAACTGCATAGTTTTAATGTAATTTTATACATTGCATGTGATAGGTGTTCAGTAATGTTTCTGGAATTACATAAAATGAATTAGATTTTTTTTTTTTTGAGAGAGAGAGAGAGGAACCAGACAGGAAGGGAAAGAGATGAGAAGCATCAACTCATAGTTGTGGCACCTCAGTTGTTCATTGATTGCTTTCTTATATGTGCCCTGACCAGGGGGCTCCAGCCAAGCCAGTGACCTTTGGGCTCAAGCCGGTGACCCTTCACTCAAGCCAGATGAGCCCACGCTCAAGCTGGCAACCTCAGCGTTTCGAATCTGGGTCCTCAGCAACCCAGGCGGACACTCTAGCCACTGTGCCACCACCTGGTCAGGCTGTAATTAGGTTTCTTATGGAAACAAAATAATTGATATCTATCTTTATGGAAATTTCTTTACAAAGCATCTTTGTAAATATCTGCTCTGTGAGCTAACTAGTAGCCCATCAGCTTTTAGAAACTTTACAGGGTAGATTTATTTCTTTTTTTATTTCTCTGTTCTTTGTGGGTGAGTCTCATCTGCATATCTGTCTCTTACAGACCTACCTTGCTGTGGGCAAAGATGTTGTTATGGTCGGCCTGGCCACTTGCAAGTTTCAGATACAGCTTTTGCATTGGAGTCTTAGAATCATGCACACAGGTATGCATCATAACTTACAGGACTAGTTCGGACAATTAACAATCTAAACCAGTCCCCCTCTCTCTCCCTCACCCTGCTGGTCATGACTCTTGCTTTAAAATGGCAGACATATAATGCAAACTAACTTATACCAAGTATGGAGCTTATAGGTTGATGCAGTCAGGAAGTTCAAAAGTCTAACATCAGATGTTAGTAAGCTTAGAGTTTGTGATGAGACCTTGGGGAAGGTCTCCTCTCTGTATTTGTTGATTGTCGGGTGACTGTATCATGTGTGGGCTCATGCACTGGCAACCATGCCATCTCTTCCTCCTTGCACTCATAAAGCAAAGATCACAGAAGACTACAAGCAGACAAGTTGTCTGCTTGGCCACATGGGGCTGTGAGTCAGGTTAATGCCACTCTGGACCACTGGGAAGTTGTCATTACCCCAAGGACAGGGTCACCCCTGGGAACTAATATCCTGGTGCCATACTGGCTGCGCACTCAGAACTAAGTGAAGCATGTTCAGTGAGTGAGTGAAAGACCAGCTGCCTGAGTCCCAACCATTGATGGTCTCAGTCATCCATCTGGAGTTCTCAGGGCCGCATTCTCGTAGTCCTGTCACTTGATGGCAGGAGTGGAGCTCTGGTTACAGTCAGGTTCAGAAGAGTGCTACTGTGACCCCCCCCACCCCGATCCCCACTCTCCTGGGTAGCCAAGTCCTGTGTGGAACTGGTTCTGCATTGTTCTCACTGTGCATCCTGATGCTGCACTTGCTTCCCTCTGAGGTCTGCAGAAACTTGAGTTTGGTTGCCTAAATTTCTTTAAGCCTAGATATTTGCTAGAAGAGATTGAAAATGAGATCATCGTGTAGTAAATTCAACATTGTGTTTTGATTTAGACTCACTGAGTCTGTAGCTCAGTTGACATCAGCCATGTGCAGTATTGTTCCTGTCACGCAGCCTTGGAGGGTCTTTCTATCCGTCCTGCAGGGTATTTGTCTTCGTGTCTCTACTACGGAGGTTGGCACTAAGACTGCCATTGCCATCCTTAAGTCAACCTGTAACTAAAGATTATACATTATTTGTTTAAAATGTCCACAGTTAAAGACTAAATATTAAAAAGAACAAGTATTATTGGTTTTAATTTGTGAAAACAGCCTTCTAAACTTAATTATAATCACTGAAACACTAAAATTGATTTGCATTCTTTAAAATTGATTTTTGAGGGGGGAGAGAAAGTGAGAAGCATCAACTTGTAATGGCTTCACTTTAGTTCTTCACTGATTATTTCTTGTACGTGCCTTGACAGGGGGCAGGATGCTTAAGCCAGCCACTTTTGGGCTCAAGCTGGCAATCTCAGGGTTTTTTTTTTTTTAATTTTTTTTTTTAAAGTGCACTGGTGTCTTTTAAATGTTTTGTATTTTATTCATTTTAGAGAGGAGAAACAGAGTGAGAAAGAGAGAAAGGGGGGAGGAGCTGGAAGCATCAACTCCCATATGTGCCTTGACCGAACCAGTGCAGGGTTTTGAACTGGCAACCTCAGTGTTCCCAGGTCAACAGCTTTATCCACTGTGCCACCACAGGTCAGGCAATCTCAGGGTTTTGAACCTGGAACCTCAACATTCCAGGTCGACACTGTCCACTGTACCAACAGTGATGAGGCAATTTGTACTTTTTTAAACTTCATTTTTCACTTAGGAATTATTTTCCCCAAGGACTGAATCCATTCTTTATATTTATAAAATATACCCTTCTGAGGAGCTAACTAGAATTTTAGATTTTCACCATTTCCAGTTTCATCACAAAGAGGTAACAGAGGTATCTCTTCCCCCCAGGTAAGCTATTGACATGAACTCTAACCAAACTGAAATGATTTGTATTTGTGCAAAGGTTTGTGTATATCAGGATTTCTAGGAAAGAATCAACTATATTGGGTCGGGAACCTTTTTGGCTGAGAGAGCCATGAACGCCACATATTCTTAAATGTAATTTTGTGAGAGCCATACGATATGTTTAACACTAAATACAAGTAAATGTGTGCATTTTATGTAAGACCAACACTTTTAAAGTACAATAAGTCTTTGAATTCTTTTTAATGACGTTGTTATGTTGTTGCTAACCAATGATGAATAAAGTACTTCTTACGATTAATGCGACTTCTGGTGCTGATGACTTTGTAGTCTGGTTGATACGTGGTGAGGTTAAGCTTCATGCAGGCATTGAGACTTCCATCCGTTAAACGTGATCGTAGGTTGGTCTTAACATTCTTTAGATGTGAGAAAGACTGCTCACATGCATACGTAGAGCCAAACATTATCAGTACAACAATACTCACGCTGCAGTGTGTGGTATGTGACAGGAAGCGTGTTCCAAGTTTTAACAATCAGCTGGTCCACAGGTTGAAGTTTTTTCATTTCTCCCACTTGTGTTTGCTCTCCAACTCTGCTTGCTGTCGTGTAAGTCTTCCCAAATCTTTATTTAGTGACTTGAACTTATTCACCCACATGTCTGAGGCCTTCAGGTCAGCAGCTTGTAGTTCAAAATCTCTGACGGAGACACCGGAGATGTAACTCAGTTCGACGCTGTCCACCGCACACTCGTGTGGATGGGTGATGAACTTAAAAAGACTAGTGTGCTCACGAAATTCTCCAAAGTGTGCTTTGAATGACTGCAGGAGATTAGATGTGAAGCCTTCTAACTGCTGGAGATCAAGATGTTGAGCAGGGTCACTTGCTGTGCATGCATCTTTAAACTCTCCCAGTTTTTCAAAGTGTAGTAAACGACCTGTTTCGATGTCGGTGATGAAGTTCCAGCTTGTTTTCAAATGCAAACACCACTTGTTGAAGGGATAAGACTATTTCCAACACCTTGCATTTTCACATTGAGCTGGTTCAGATGTTCAGTCATGTCCACGAGATAGTAAAACTTCAGGAACCACTCAGTGTTAGCTAACTCAGGATGCTCAACATTTTTCATTTCAAGAAAAGTCCAGATTTTGCTCAGATAAGCCACGAAATGGCTGAGCACCTTCCCTCTTGACAACCAACGCACATTGCTGTGCAGAAGCAGACCAGGATAATTATTCCCAACTTCAGCAGTATTTTAAACTGGCGATCATTTAAAGCTCGGATAACAATAATGTTGACCACCCGAATGACCAGCGACATCACCTCACCAAGCTGCTTGCCACACATCTGAGCACAAAGCACCTCCTGATGTAGGATGCAGTGAAAACTCAGGATGGGTCTCTTTTCATGTTCACAAAGAAGCGCTGTGAGTCTTCTATTTTTTCCCACCATGCACAGAGCACCATCAGTACACAACGAAATAAGTTTATCCATCGGTAGATTTTTTTCTTTAGTGAACTCAGTGAAAGACTTGAATAAATCCTCCCCTTTTGTTGTCTCTTTCATAGGCAGAACAGCAAGACTTTCCTCACTTAGTGTGTCACCAACAGCATGCCTTGCAATCACACTGGGATAAATGGCTTATGTCTGTTGAATCATCCAAAGCGAGAGAAAAGAATGGTGCTGCATTTATGTCCTTCACTTGTGTTGCCTCAGTTTGATTTGCCATCATGATGATACGATCGTGAATGGTTCTTGCCAACAGAGGCATGTCTTTTATTTGTTTGATTTTCTTGACTTTATCCGAAAAGTCATTAAAAGTTCATTGGCAACATCAAGCATGAATGTTTTGGCATACTCCCCATCTGTCAATTGCTTTCCGCTTCTCACAATTGCTAAAACCACCAGCAAAGATAGCTGAGTTCTAGTCACTTTGTTGGGTCCAAACTCGGAGTTCTGACTAGCTTGCACTCTGCACGATAGTTATTGACATGCTTTTTTCCTGCTGTCCCCCGCTGGATATTTCGATGCAAATGTAGTATGGCGTGTGTCGAAGTGCCGCTTTATATTTGACCATTTCATCAATGCAATTTTATCATTGCATATTAGACACACTGCAGAACCTGCTCTCTCCACAAAGGCAAATTTCTCATTCCATTCCTGCTGAGAAGTGTGGTACTCCTCATCTTTTTTTCTTTTAGCCATCTTCTTCGTCAAAAGGGTTTCTGCAATTAACTAGCTGACTACTTGATTAAAAGAAGGGAAGTTTACTTCCTGACCTTACAACGACTTGTGTATGTTACGCATTATCCAATAAATATTTGGTGTTGTCCCGGAGGACAGCTGTGATGGGCTCCAGCAAGTCGCAACCATGAACATGAGCGGTAGGAAATGGATTGCAATACATGAGAATGTTTTATATTTTTAACATTTTCTTTATTAAAGATTTGTCTGCAAGCCAGAGGCAGCCATCAAAAGAGCTACATCTGTCTCACGAGCCATAGGTTTTCAACCTCTGAACATACGGTCATTCTGAATAATTCGGCGAGTTAGACCTAACGTCTGCTCTTTACTGAACAACTAAAACGTTTTAATTAAAAAACTAGACATCCATGTAGTACTAATTAAGCATGACTCTCTCAAGGCTGAAGTGCGTATTCCAGAAGAGATATCTTTGTATACACATAACCTAAACTTACACATAACCTGAGCTTACAAAATTGTAGGACTTTGTGCTGTAACACAATATATGTGTTTCAAAAACAGCATGCACACTGCAAAGTCAGGCACTGACGGTGATGGGCCATGGCAAAGCGACTTGGGATACCTGTTTGATGGACTGTATAACAGCACCAAGGAACGACAGTCCTTGCAAAAGTAGCACAGCTGCTTTAAAGGAAGGTTACTTTTCTAATAGAAGTTAGAGCAAATATAGAACTTTGTCTTAAATGGAAAGGTAATGGCAGATTGATGGCGACCATGGCCCCTGAGTGGAGCTGGGAGGGGAGTGCACACCCAGCTGAGTTGGAGGACCAGCTGTGCCTGAGCTCTCTGCCCCTGGGAACCCAGGAGCCAGTGCTCAGTGTCGGACTGATGGATGCCCTGCCTAGCAGTTTGCCTGAGAGCCGATTTGCTCCAGAGAAGCAGGAATGTTGTCTTCTGTTTTCCACAGTTGTGAATTCTGACATTTCTCAGGAATCTATCATAAGTTACTACACCATAAGTTTTTTAACTGCCAGTCTGCATACCAGTGGTAGTCCACCAGAAACTTTGTGTCAGTTCGCGAAAGAGTTAACTAGCGTGATGTATGAGGATTGTAGACCCAGTGATCTTTGTCGAATTTGCTTATGCTCAGGGTGATTTCTACCTTAGTGGTTGCTAAAATAATTCTATTTTCACTCGTCCCCAGGTATGTAAAGAAAACCATTGGTTGAAAACCACTGGTTTATATGCATTTGATTCTAAGACACATTCTGCTTGAATATAATAAAATCAGTATGGATTAAAATTTTCAGATTTTTGTCAGTAATTAAAGGTACAAGTTAAGTTTGTGGTTGTCCCCCATGCCTGCAATGGCTATAAGGATAGACCCTCCTGTTTTTAGGGTTTGGTAATCTTGCACATTGCTGCCTCTAAGTTGTTTATACTTTATTTCAAGGGACTCAGTGTTCCCTCCCTGCCTGTTCTATTGAAATGACTTACGTATGTGGAAAGTGTGTGTCCTTTGCCTTCTTTTAAATAAAAGAGATTAGTTTCTTTAAAGTTCCTACTATGTTTTCAAAGATTTTAGAAACTTTGTTGATTTTGGTAGTGCCAGAGACTTCTTGAAGGGTAAACATGACTGAAACACAACTGTCTATTTTATTTACTTTAGCAGCTAAACTTGAGTTTGAGGTTAGCTTCTTATCTGTTTCAAGTGGATCTTACAATATCTAAAACGGAGGTGAATTCTAGGTCTCTAGGCTGAGTTGTAGGATTAAGTTTACACATGAAGATCATTTTACCAAAACAGCACGTGAAGGCGATGATTCAAAGAGAAAGACAACCAATGCACTACAGAGTTGGAAGTTTAACAGAGGTGGCTTGTGAGATTGTTAAGTCATTTTTTGAAAACTCTTGGGCTATCATCTCAGATTTGTGCTATAGAGCTGGTATTGATTTAATGTCACTATTACGTGAGAAGACACATTCTCTAATCTGGGTATCCAAGGCACCAAACCATTCACATGTACAGAGAGCATGGTTTTCAGTGCCTCACTCAAAGACGCTATTATTGAAGGTATTGGTTTTTATATTTAAAGGAACGAGTTGTATTTATGTTAAGATTTAGATTAATCTGCTCCACTTGCTATTGGCTTACCAGTAATAACCTCTTTAAAGTTACCATAATACACATGTTTTAAGTGAAAATGTATAGTAATTTCTACTAAATTATGTGATCAGATAACTGAGTTTTTCTATTTTCTTTCTAGTGAAGGGATCCTTTTATGTTTCATTACTTCTTGGCATTCTGAAAGAGGTAACTGGAAGTTCCTTGAAGCAGAAAATAGATTCAGATGAAGAAGTTGCACCACTGCTTGGTATGGTCCAGAAAGTTTTTCAGAAAATGTTGGAGTGTATGGCCTGGAACTTTAAGAAGCAACCGGAAGAAGGCCTGCGGGTACTCATCTCTTCACAGGATGGGGTCGTTAGACATCAGATGAACAAACTCAGCTGATGGATGGGGGTGCTAGAAGTGTGTCTGCTCACATGCAGGCTGGCAGCACTTGCTTGTGTCTTTGGGCTGTTGGGTTAGGTGCAGTGCCGTGTAGGAGATAATTGGTAGCTCCATCCTTCAGGTGTGCTTTCTAACCTTCGTAGCATGGCACAGACCGGTGTTTGAGATGGTAATATCTGTTTCTGGGTGAGAGGTGAGGTTGGGCCTGGAGCCCGGGTTTGACTGTCACCCTTGGGACAGGCGTTCATAGATTGAGGTCCCAGGCCAGTAGGGAGAGCTCACCTGCCAACCAGGACAGGAGGTAAAGAACTAATTGCAACAGGCTACTGAGTACTCAGTTGCCATTTCACAGATAAAATATATTTTGAGAATGCTAATTTTGATTATCTGTAAATGACAAGACTTTCCCTGATGAAATGCTAATTTCCATCTTGGCTTAACCGCAACCCCCTCCACATACTAAGCTCCTTGAGTTGCATGCTAAGGCACAGAACTGGCAGCGTTCGTGCTTCCCTTTGCGGATTGGATGTTAAATGACCCAGGGGCCGGATTTGCTTTACCCCTAGAATCATGTCATTGGAGAGGGCCATTGTTTTTCTAACTAATGGTTAAAACCATGACTGAGCTATATTTTAATGCATTAAGATTTTAAAAATGCTTATATATGGGAGGATGTTTATGAAATGTTGAAAACTTTTAGTTTTATTCTGTTCGGGGCTGATAGGGTAATTGGAGGTTGGTGGCCTTATTTTCCTTAGCCTAGTTCATATTTGAATTAATTTGAAATGTTTCTGTTTTTGATGAGTGGGTTTGAGTGTCTGGTCTGTTTATGTGATGTACTCTCGTATTCTCACCAAGTATTACCATCATCAGAGCAGCTTCAGAACATGTAGCTGATGTCTGCTTTCACTGTCAATGATGTTTCTTCACCTTTTCTCTTTTTCCTTCTTTTTTTATTGATCCTTTTGTTTATGGAGGGTTTTTTCTCTGCTTTTGGGGAAACAATGTTGGGCAGGTAATAGCGAATGTGCTTCTGCCCTGTCTGTTGTCTTCTGGCTGGAAGACGTGGTGCTAAGAGATTTGAGTTTGCAGCAGGAAGGAGAGGTGGGTGTGATAAAGGGCAGACGGAACGAGGGACTCCTGCAGCTGGGGGAGGACGCAGGAATGCTCACTGTAAAGTGACTTTTTTCTGACCACTGCAACTACTGCTGTGCTTTCTCATAGCTCCTGTACTCTGTCCAAACCCCTCTGCATGAGTTTATAACGGCGGTGCAGTCTTGGCATGAGGACACGCCCGTTCACCATGGTGTGCTTTCTACTCTGTTGGCGGCCTCTGTTGTTGAGATAAGTCACCAACTGCGAAAGGTGAAGTCCATGGTCCCGAAACTTTTGTGTTTCTTGTTGACTGTCTCAGGTGCTCTTTTCTGCCATCAGTGTATCTTATGTTTTAACAAGTATTTTTAAGAACTCACAGTTTGGGGGGGGGGCAGGGGGTCTCCTTCTCCAGCTGCTGGAACTCACAGTAGCTTGTATTTTAGAGTTATGTGACTGGAAAATAGGTGAAGGATGTTATCTTTCTTGATTAAACCAAACTAGCCCTTCCTTTGTGAACATTTTTGGCTATATTTTAGAATTTAAGAGGGTTGATACATTTCTTAAGATTCTTCTCTGCTAATGCGGTGAAAGTAATGGTTGGTGTGAGCTCACCCGACATGGCTTACTGGACTCCTACACACATTGTTGGAGTCATGAGGTCGTGCCTGCAGCACCGTGACATACGTCTGACTTCTTTCTTAAGCACAGGAAATGTGAGCTCTCATAGTAGCTTGAACAGATAATGTATTCATTCCTACTCCAGGAAACTGGCTACTTTTCTCTCAATAACCTGTTTTGTGATTAGCTCACATGATGAAAGATCAATATAATCAGGGTCATAATTTAACTCAGAACAAAAAGTGCTGTTTTTCCACATGGAATCCGTGGTATATTGAGGGAGGGCCCGAAACAGGGATTGTCTCAGCAAGAGAAGCTAGAATCTGACTGGGAATATCACTGAAGTATATAAATGTAGATGTATGTTATAGAAACTTTGTATTGTAAGAAAAATTAACTAAATTTTAAAACGTTAATATAATTTAAGGCCCTCCTTAAAAGTCGAAGGGAGGTTGTTTGGTTTAACAAAGTAATTACTACCTGACAGGGTGGTGGTGCAGTGGGTAGAGTGTCAGACTAGGATGCAGAGGACCCAGGTTCGAAACCCTGAGGTTGCCAGCTTGAGCACAGACTCATCGGCTTGAGAGAGAGGTCACTGGCTTGATCAAGGGGCTCTGCTATAGCCTCCCGGGTCAAGGCACATATGAGAAAACAATCACTGAATAACCTAGGAGCTGCAACAAAAAATTGATGCTTCTCATTTCTGTCCCTTCCTGCCTGTTTGTCCCTATCTGTCTTCTCTGACTCTCGCTGTCTCTGTCAAAAAAATAAAAAAAATTAATTACTAGGTTATATATAGAAAAAAAAGTAGAACTTATTCCTTCAGTGCTAAATAGCGCACAATGTTAAATAAATCAATAAATAACCTGTGAGCCAAACCTGTTCCTCCTCTGCTTTTGTAAATAAAGTTATTTTGAAAAACAACCACCCCGTTTTACATATTTTCTGTGGCTGCTTTTGCTACAAGGCAGAGGTGAGTAGGTGCAAAGATCGTTTTGCTCACAAAACTGAAAATATTTACTATTTGCCTATTATTTTAGAGAAGTTTGTGGATCTCTGACCTGTGTTCTCACTGATTTTGTCTGTCTGTCTGTCCTCAGTGCAAGTCAGCATGTGGATTTTTCTCTCCATGTACCTGGGAGCTTTTTCATAAGGTGCATGTACCCCAGGGCTCGTGTCTGCTTGAGGGATTCTCCTCTGTCTCAGCAACGCGGCCATCACGCAGTCTACTCGCTTCAGTTCCTTTCATTCTGCAGAACACTCCACATTGTGGGTCTTTTTTTTCTACCCATTTTTATAATCTTATAATCTTTGCCTTTAAGTTGGGGTGCTTAATTCATTAATTTTAATGGAAGTACTGCTCTACTTGTGTTTAAGTTGACCATTTTGATGTTTGTTTTTTGTAGTCCCCCTACCTTTCCTCCATTCCTGCTATTTTTCGATGAATCAGTATTTCTACTGTTCTCTCTTCTATGTTGACTTTACATTATCGTTATCGTAATTTTTCGTTGTTTCTCTAGATTTTAGTATACGAGTTTGGCTCATTAGTCTCCCTGCAAAGGATGCTGCTTCTGCACCTACTCAATGTTCTCTAGTCTGCACTGGTCATACCTGTTCTTCCACATGTGCTCACAATTTCCAGACATATTTTTGTGTTAACCAGTCAGGAGTCATTTGGTTCACTGTATCAGAACTTCATTTACAACATTTAAGATGTAAAGCACTTAATGTGAATAGTGCTATTTCATATGTACTCATTGACTTCAATGTCTGTACCAGTCCCTGCAGAGGAAACATGGAAGGCTTATCAGGAGTGCTGTCCGGTCATGCCTGGGTGAAATTCCCTAAGGCAGCCACAGAATAGGCAGAAGATAGTGGTGAGCAACAATAGGATGGTGGGCATGTTCACGCTAGAACCATTTGGGTAGAGGTCCCAGCAGGGCCCCTTTGTGGGTCCAGACCATTGGCCATATCTGTTCCATTTTCATTTTTACAGCTGGGGAAGGAGGTGAGAGTGGAGGACAGGGAATAATGCTCCGGCAGGGTACAGGGCACCCCTACAACTGGGAATTTTCCAGTCTAAAATGTCGATTTTTAAAGGGCAAAAACTGGACCTGGACTAACAAGAATATGAGTTAAATTTGCTTAGCCTAAAACAATATTTGCAGAGGATATCAATATAAGGTTATCTGACAAAAGACTTGTTGAGTGGCATTTTCCTTTGCTAATACTAAATATCATACCCTGTAAATATAAGAATAGTTTGATCAGAGAGTTATTGTAGAAATTTTAACATTTAAAATAATTCTTTTGGGTTTCTGGAAAGCCTTTCTCATTTGTTAAAACCCAAAACAGAGTAAAATAAGTTATAAGTTTCAGTGTCATTGATAAATTTCTGATTGGAAATTTTTTTTTAGATTTCTGATGTAGAAGACCTTGCCCTTCCAGAGTGTCTTTCAGACCTGCCCCCGTTTTCGAGGTGTTTAATAGGAATAATCATAAAATCTCCGAATGTGGTCAGGTAATCATTTCTATTGTCCTGATACTCTTATTGTGGCTGCAAGCACTCCGTAGATTTTGCTCTGTTTATTCCTTTTACTCTCAAAATTTCTCAGAGATGCGTTTTTTCCTGTGACAAAACCATTTCACAGAATTTTCTCTCATCAGTGATTAAAAATATTTACATTATACTATACATTATCTTACAAGGTAAAATATCTACTTTATACTTAATAATATTTGTATTAATACTTAAATATTTACATTATATGGTATACTTATATAGTATATTTATACAATGTATACTTCTACATCATAAATATTATGTTTAATATTAACATACTTATAGAGCCTTTATCAGATTGTATAAGTATATATGAAGTAGAATTTCTGTAAAGTATATTCACCCAGATAGTCTCTGTGCTTATCGTAACTAAAATTTAATTAGAGGGAAACAATTAAAATGTTCACGTAGTAAAATACTTGTTACTATATGTACTCCCAGAAGTTGACTAGGTGAGACACCAATGTGACTTTGATTTGGCACATAGCTCTTACACATTTCTCCCATCCATACGGCATTTGTCTAAAACTCTGGGCTTATTGCACATACAGGGCTGATGGATTAAAAATAGACTAGTTTTGTAGATGCCTAATATCTGTGGGACTTTAATAACAGATAAGTTTAATGGAAAGTTTAAAAAGCATTGTTTTCAGCAGCTGTGAATTACCTTTCACTGACATACCAACTTTTTGTTGCGTGTATTGTGGGCATACAGTTGCTTCCTTCATTGTACCAGAAGGTCCCATTCTGATTTGAATGTCTCACCTGTGTGATTTGGCATACTTACAGTAAAATGTATAAGAACTAGAATTTACAGAGGTTGAAGACTCTTACCTATATTTGTCTTTCTGTAAGGTATTAGGTTGTATACTGTTGAGTAATTTCAGATGTTTATTTTTTACAGGTCATTTTTAGATGAGTTAAAGGCATGTGTTACTTCTGACGATATTGAAGGAATTGTGTGTCTCACGGCTGTTATGCATATTATTTTGGTTATTAATAAAGGTTGGTTAAATTTCTCTTATATTGTCTCATATTTCTCTTACACTACAGTGTGTCCGTAAAGTCATGGTGCATGTCAGTCCTGTGACCAGTCAAAAGTGCACCATGACTTTACGGACACACTGTATTATGGAACATCTGGGAACTCAACTCCTGTGTTCGATCATCCCCTGCTGACACTTGTCTGCTTAACTTCCTCTACTCAGATGAACCTGCACTGGCTGGTAACCTGCGAGCCTACACTTCTTAATACAGTTTCTGTTCCCATCCCTTTTCCCCACTAGACCCCATTACATAGCTCTCCTGTGCCTCAGAATTGAATTTCTATGGATTTATCATGTATTACTTATGTTCAAAAATCTGAATATATGGTTGTGAATGATGGTATGTTTTGTTGTTAATATTTAATATATCTGCTGATTTGCTTGTGCCTTAACCTTGACTTTTGTGAATATCCCAGTCAATTGAAATATCAATAGTACTGAGAAAATACCTGGAGATGCCTAAAAATGCTTCCCTCATACAGTAGAGTAGTGTCCTACAGAGGGATTACTGTTAGTTTTTTGTTTATGTTTAGTTTTAATAATACTGAATTTATTTGCTAAGATAATATGTTTTACATAGAGCATACTCCTATTGAAACAAGCTTTCCCCATAAGCCTGAATGCATATCCATCTGCAGTTTTATGATAATACTTTGTAATTGATTTTCCCAAGTCAGGCATCGAAAAGACTCCTCTAAGGAACTTTGTCATGTTGAAATCTCCAGGACGAGGGGACCTCCACATGGAGGGTGGAAAATGGAGGTTGGGTTGCTAATGAGCACCTAGTACTTAATAGGTACTTAAAATATTTGCCAAATAGGTAGTGACTCTTAAATGTGGTGCTTGCCATTCTGATGGAGGCCCAGGTGAGTGTGCACTCTCTGATGGACAGGCTCATGCGTCATGTTCATCAGAGCTCTGCCTCAGAGCTGTGAGGTGCTTTATCCATGGTCAATAAGTGGGTTGGTTAGCGCTAAAGGAATGGTAGAGGCTCGATCCTATTGAAACTGTGCCTGCATCAATGCCATAGATGTTTGCCTTGGGTAGTTGTGTTAAAATCTTTCTTCTGTCCTTAATATATTTACAGCTAAACATAAAAGTTCAAAAGTGAAAGATGTTGCAGCCACTGTTC
Organism: Rhynchonycteris naso; assembly: GCA_037038555.1. Lineage (NCBI taxonomy): Eukaryota > Metazoa > Chordata > Mammalia > Chiroptera > Emballonuridae > Rhynchonycteris > Rhynchonycteris naso. The sequence goes on from CM073001.1 coordinate 111,405,264, forward strand.
ACAGAAAGCTGAAGACGTTCATGGAGATTACTTTGGAAGAGGACAGCATGGAAAGGTAAAGCACTGGTTATAACGCAGGTGTGATTATCTGAGAAGTACTAGTTCCTGAAATGTATTTTATATCACATCCTCACTTCGGCCACTTATAGCCAGGTAGTTAGGAAACTGAGGATCGTAATTTTGTTGGCAAAACATCTTGACCATATGTTTATTTCTGTGTCTTCAAAAACAAAACTTTTTTTGTTTTTTTGTTTTATGTTTTAAGTGAGTGGAGGGTAGACAGACTCCCACATGTGCCTGGACTAGGATCCCCCCTCCCCTCACTGGCAACCCCCATCTGGGGCTGATGCTAAATCAGCCGAGCTATCCTCAGCACCTGAGGCTGACACTCAGACCAACTGAGCTATCCTTAGTGCATGGCCAAGAGTTTAATTTATCTGAGGTTTGCCACTGTCCCTTCCACCTCTAAAATTCTACGCTTCATTTTGTCCTTCAATAATTCTTACTTCTTTGGTCTATATAGTGTATTCAGCCCTTTCCTGAGGTAATAAGAGTGTGAATAAATATAAAATATAGCTGAATGTTTTTAGTCTGAAGCCCTTAGGATAGTCAAAAGATAGACAGCTTGGTTTGAACCCCAAATCTGCCCTTATCAGTGGTTTAGGCAAGTTGTCCTCGGTTACCTTGCTTATGAAAGGAGTATGTGCAATGTTCAGGGGCCCCTGTGTGCTGGCTCAATGCTCAGTGTAGAGGTGACAATAAATAATTATGTCTTTGTTAGTCTAGAGTTAGGTCAGCTTGATTGGCTGTTTGCTCTAGAGTTAATGAGTACTTTTGCCAAGGTAACCTATGTTTTTCTCAAGTATTTTTAAATCATGCTCACTTAAGGAGACAATATTTTTGAGTAATTAAAAAATAAGTTTAAAATCCTGGATGTTGGTGACTTAGTGTGCCCTGTGCCCCTTTTGGGTGTGATAGAAGGTCTTTTCTTCTTTCTGGCCACCAGGGAGCTTACTTTCCCTTGCGACTCTCCTGGTCTCTCTAGCCACTAAAGAGCTGAGCCAGGTGGGCGATGTCTTCTATCACTGAGGCTGGGGGACCTGCAGAGCTTTAGGAGCGTTGTGAGTGTTCTGGTGTTTCTTTAGGGTGCAAAGGCCCTGCTTGCTGCTGTGGTGGCAGTTTCTACAAGCCTTGTGCCTCTCATTGCTACTCTGCTTCCACCTAAATATCCACAGGGCACAGACAAGAATAATCACTCATGCTAGGGTGGCCCAGCAGTTAGAGAGAAACTATCAGAACAATGATTAATAAAGAAATAGTGGAGGCCAGACAACTGATAAAGTCTTTACAAAAGAAATCACTTGTAGCCCCAAAAGCATGATCTAGAACTAAACCCCTTAAATAAATATGTCACCACTGCACAGAGAAGATGTCACTGTTGAGAACCAAATTTCAGATTGTCTGAAGGGTCAAGTCAGAGGAATATGAGAACAGATACTGATGAAGAGAAATTATGGGGACAAAATAGATCAGGAAAATAGACCCGAAATAAGCAGTAACTTTGATAGAAGAAAATTTCCCAGAGTTGAAGAAATGTGTAATTTTATTTAAAAAAATTTTTTTGATTTTATAGAGGAAGAAGAAAGAGAGAGACATTGATTTGTTGTGTCACTTATTTATACATTCATTGGTTGACTCTTGTATGCGGATCAAACCTGCAACCTTGGTCTATCATGGATGACACATGAACCATCTGAGCTACCCCCAGCCAGGCCAAAATGTGTGACTGTAAAGATTGAATGGGGTTGATAGGGGAAATATCACACCTAAGTTAGTCAATAAAATTCTTGAATTCCGGAGATTCCTAGAAGAAAACTTTAAAAATATTTCTAGGTTTGTGCTGTCCCTACATTGGCTGCTTGTCACTTGTGGAAACTAAGCAGAGGAAACATGGGTCTGACCTGAGCTATGGCCAAAGCATCGAGTACAGACCAGGTTCTAGAGATAGCATGGAAAAAGATAGTAAAATTTGTCAGCAGTATTTTTATATTGATTACAGGTTGGTATATTGGGCTAAATAAAAATAGTAAGATGAATTTCACTTGATTCTTTTGATTTCTTTTAATGTAGCTACTAGAAAATTCAGTTATACATGTAATTGTATTGATAGGAGATAAGACTATCTGGGCTGTGTGGTGGTTCGTCTCCATGGGGAGAAGATGCAGGGTGTGCTAGCTGTGGAGGCCTTGTTTAGGATAAAGATTGGTGTATCTAGGTAGTAATTGAAAGGTTAGCTGGCCCAGTTACCCCTGAGGGGAGTGCTGGGGATCCTTGCAGAGTTATTGGATGATAAGAAGGACAGGAGTAGGGTGGACCTAATAAGAATCTAAATACAATGGTCCCTCATCTATGGCCGGGGTTAATTTCCAGATCTCCCCCCTGCACCCCCCTACACACATGATAGGCAAAAATCTGTGAAGTAGCAACCTTATATTTATTTTATTTATATCTATTTTAAAGCTTTATAAACCCTCCCCACACTGTTATTAACCTTTCCCACACTTATTTTACCACAATAATTAAAATAATAAATATATAAAAATGCCAAAATCCCATGATATAGCAAAAAATCTGCAATACAAAATTAGATATATATAATTTAAAAATCTGCGAAATGGCAAGGGACTGTATATGTATTTAAATCACATACATATGAAGCAGTGGTTCTTAACCTTTTTTGAGGTACCAAACCCACCAGTTTCATATGCGCATTCACCGAACCCTTCTTTAGTGATAAATAAAATATGATTTTTTTTCCAAATTCAAGAAATAGGTATATTTTTTTTACTGGTGCACAAAATGAGCCGTGCATGAACATCACCTTGCTCAAAGAACAAAACCAACAAAGTGCATAAACTCACAACAAATTACAGTATCACTTTATTCTGGCTTCCGCGTTAGAGGCTTCTCCAAAACCCTGAGACTGACTCATCGAACCCCTAGGGTTCGATAGAACCCAGGTTAAGAACCACTGATATAGAGTATAAGAGGCAGATGACCGTGGCCTGTGTGAGCTATCCAATGATGGCTCTTGACATAGAGTAGACCCCTGCAAGTAAGTTACGATAAAGTCCTAGAAAGGAAAACTCAGTGGGCTCAGCACACACCTGGCTTGTGGAGCAGGCAGGGAAAGGGTGTGTCACCTGGGGGGACAGGTATGCAGGGGATAGTATGGCGTGTCTGAAGGTCTCAGGTGATTGAGCCAGTTGGTGAGTGTCATGGTAATAGAGCGTCCTCCTGCTCAACTCTGTCTGAAGGAAAAGATCACGATGTGGGTGTTGGAGAAGAAAATACACGCGTCATCGTTAAATCAGTGGTGTACCCAAGTCAGAGTTTGGGATCCTCATGAACGAGAGCACTGCCGAGTGAGAAACCCCACCTGCAGAACCCATGGCCAGTGAGCACGTTCTTTTGAGTAGTAGTGTTTCACTTGTGCAGAGGGTTCCTTGAGGACCCCTGAGCTGTTGGCCATGGTGATAGTCATGATTGCTCTGTTTACTGAGGGCTGCTCCATGTGCTGTGTGTCCGTTAAGACAATGTGATGGCCTCCTTCTACAATTATGTACAGGGATCAATTAGTGACTGATTGTTTCTGCTTTTTTTTTTTTTAAGTGTATTCAGTTAACCATTTTTAGATTTACTCTGAAAATGTACATTTGGAGAATTTGGTTACTTATTTCTGTAGCTAATTCTTTCTTTCCTTGTTTTCAGATTTCTCTATGAATCATCATCAAGAACATTGGGAGCATTTTTGAATTCTTAAAAGTAGGGAAGGGGGAATTTCAGAAAATGAAATAGATGTTTATTTTTCTACTGTTTTTAATATTAATAATCCCTATAATAGAGAAAGGGTGGGATTTATTTGGGGAAGGCATGAGTAGGGCACTTAAAGGTTCTTAAATGTTTTCCCAGTGTCTGCAAAATCATGTTTAGTGTGACAGACTCCAGAAACCCATGGTGCAAAGTAAAAGAGAAAACACCTTTCCAGAAAACCTGGTTGTTTTAAAAATGATATAATATATCTATATATAATATTGCTTGCAAACTGTAATAAAGCAATGACAACATGTATCTCTATACTTTAAAAATACTAGTCTTTAAGTTCTTCCCATTTAGGGACATGGGTTGAATTCTAGGGAAGCCCGCCTTCTACTGAAGTAGAAGGTGCTGCACTGGAGGCCATGCCATGCAAAGGGAGGGGAGGCCTTGCTGCTGCCTCCCTGTGACTGAGATGGGCCCTGTGGCTATAAATGTGAGCCATTCAATCTGTGACTGAAGTACCATTATTTTATTATTTATTGCTGGGAACTATCACAGTGCCCACAGATGGCTGGGCCCCTGCTTCCTGGATGCGTCTTCCATGACCCCATTGTACTCAACAGGGTTACAAGGAAGTGTCCACGTTTATTCCTGATTCCTGTTGACTGCTGGTCCTAAATTGTGGCCAGCAGCACCTTTGAGCCTAGGAGGCCACCTAGTGACAGGAGAAGTGAGTTCCTCACTCTTATGCTCATTCTGTCCTCAGCCCCCAGGCAAAAGAATAAAGAAATGCTTAGTTTTCCAGGCCTCTGTTTCTCTAAGAAATGTAGAAATGAACTGCTCACTGCATTGATGAGCTTTAGGGCCAGTCTTGACCCAGGAACACCTGAGAAATTAGGTGGGGCCTTATTTTAGGTAGTTGTGAGCATGTGGCTGCCGTGTTCTGCATTATGGATGTAATATTTTCTTCTTTGCCCTGGCTTTTGTGTGAATCAGTTTCATGAATATCTGAGCTTCCTGGGATGGACTAAGGAGTGTCTGTCTCCAAATTCCTGGAAGTTTGTGTGAGATCAGAAGTAGTTTCTTGAATTAGTTGTAGCACTCACCTCCAAAACTGTCTAAGTTGGGTGTTTTCTTTGGGGAAAGAGGTTAATTATTAAAATTTATGCATTTTTAGAGTAGTTGGGGTTTTTTTGTTTTAGTCTTGAAAGGCGAAATAATGCAATTTGTGGGAAAATGTTTTATTTTTATTGGGCCAAATAGTTTATAAAATCTTTTTGTAGCTCACTCCTGACAGAACCACACTTTCTGAAAACAAAGGACATTTCTGAAAAAGGATAAATTTCAGCAGATGTGTATAAACTCTGCTACCAACATGTTAGGTTCTCTGGCCCTTCTGTCTGCAGCCTCTTGTGTGTGGTTTTTGTTCAGAAAGGGGACATTTCCTGATTTACATCTCCACTCCTGCCACCAGCGTCTGACAGGGATCCCTGTGTACCTTGGGGATGTCCCTTCAACCTGTCACGTATGATACCCAGCTGCTCCCGTGTGTGTGACACTGCACATGGGCTTATATGAATGAGTTCAAGAAGCTCGTACAGATTATTTCTCTTCACACTTGTCTTGGAGGACCTCAGCATAAGGAGGCAGGAAGATGCCTGAGGTAGGTGGACATCATTAGGTTCCAGTCCTTGCACAAAGATCAGCTCCCACCACGAGTTCTCCAGCTTCAGCAAGATGGATGAGTCTCTTCTCTGCTCCACAGTCACCCCCACAGCCTTTCATCCCCTGTGTCTTCATCTATGTACTGCCAGAAGGGACCTCAGTAGCTGTCCTAGGCTTTTTACTCGGATTAGTAGACAGGTGCACAGGTGACGAGTTTCCCAATGTTTGCTGGACGGTGCTCTGGTCCTGTCAGTTGCAGGTTGCTGATCATAGACCAAAAAGCAGCTCATACAGATCTTGTGAGTAGTAAGTGGTCAGGCTTTCCTTGTGGAAGAAAATGAGTTTTCGGGATAATAGTTCACATTCAGATCATTGGGGCCTGGTAGATCCTTGGCAAAGTTAGAAATTCCTCACATTGTTCACCACTGATGACTTTTTTAGTTAAAAGGAATCTGAGGTTAAGTGATCTACACAGGCCAGGCCAGTAGCCTTGGAGAGGTATTCAACAGTCGGGGCAAAGCAAAGGGCTGCGCGCATGGCAGGAAGTTGCAGGTGAGGAGCAGCCTCAGGGATAGGTCACAATCCTCTGTTCCCACCATTGCCAGCGCATGTCACTGCTGTGACCAACATTCTAAGACAGAGCTTCTGCCTACCCTCCCAGAAGCCCAAGCCTTTGCCTGGGGGCACATTTTGATGGACACATCTTTGAGGGAAGAACTCCCACAAAGACAGCCTGGAGTGCTTACCATAGGGGAATGGTGCTGTGCAGACAGCACCCAGGGTCAGCTGCACCTCTGCCAGTGACAGCCTTCAGCATGCTCAGCCCAATTCTGAGCTTTGGGGCCCAGGAACAACAGTACTTGGGGGTACAGCTTCCCTCTCCCTACTTGGGTGGCACTTGGTACAGGGAGATGGTGCTGCAGAATGGGGGAAGGCATGGGGTACTTGGGACAAGGCCTCAGTGGTGAATGGTTCCTAGTGATACCTGAATTGGGCAGCATTGTGGGGTGCCTGTCTGCAACAGGCAGTGGGAATGTCTTCCTCTTCCCTCCCCTACTTCCACACATTCCATTTCTCTGCCTTTAGCATTTGTCATTTCAGCAGAGCTAAGGTCTTGTGGCTTGTGAAGCACACCCCAGGGCTGGTCTACTCATCAGAACACAGGAGTGTCAGAGCTGCTCACCCTCTTTCCTGGACCATGCTGTGGGTTTGGTGCTTCTTCTGTCTTTATCACTATAATCTCCTTGCCTCTGGATTCCCATTTTTTCTTTCTTGGGGTGTTTACCAAGAGTCCTCAGGTTGGGGCACTTGGATGAAACAGGACTGGTTCAGGAGGCACTGTCAGTAGCAGTCAGTTACTCAGTGAAACAACAAACAATCCAGTCCCTTCAGAACCACAGCCCCAAAAGTAAACAGCTCTCCAGGACATAGGCTCAGGAGGGAGCTCTACGCTTCTCCATGTAAATGCCAACAAATTCTGTCCAAGTTTTGCCTCCAACTCATCACTCCAAGGCAAAGGTAGTTTGTGATTCCAGCAGAGATGCTTTCCTCTGCAGGACAGATGTAATGACTGTCGTTTGGGTGGATATTTGATGACATAGTGTCATCTACAACAGAACTGGAGTAAGGATACCTGTTAACAGATCCTTTGCATCACAAAGTGATATCATTGAACAGTCACATGTCCTGTCCTCCAGCTTCTGAATTCATGGGTCTGTCATCAATAAGCTTTACCTTCCAGGACATCTTGATATTATTTTCTTTTCCTGTTGTTCCTGTCACCAAACTTACCACTTGGCTCTCTGACCACTGAGGATCGGTAGAATTGCTGCCAAGCCTCCTGTCTTCATGAAGTTGGCCATCACACTCGAAGCCCACATTTGGGGTAAGCCCTCATGCTCATATTGTGGTTTGAGGTGCTCTAATTGAGCTGAGCAGTGATGCTCACAACCTTTCTCAGAAGGTCTGGGATTAATCATCTCATTGATGAATTCTACTGAGTCTCATTTGCTGTGAGGTGGGAGCAGCGTGGTGCTAACCCAGAGTCTGGCTACTATTGCTCACTATTATGGAAACCACATCCACTGAAAAGGCCCTTCTCCATCATTTTTCCCAACCCATGTGCCACCCTCTACAATCTGCATTACAAACTGATTTGAACAGATAGCAGGAGCAAACACTGCTTGATTATTTATGATGATGGCTGTGTTGGAGGGGAAGGGGGTGAATGTCTCATGGGGGGAGGGATCTTTTGAGCCTTTGGATCAAAAATGAGAACACCTACCTGGCCTGCTAGACCAAACCTAGATAGGCAAAGGGAGGAAGTTGGACACAGGGACCAGGATGTTAAGCAGGGTGGGGAGTAGGAGGAACTTAGGGCAGTGACTTCTGGGAAAAATGATGGAGAAGGGCAGTTTGTCAGTAATGAGGGGAACTGTGGAACAGTGAGTCTCAGTATTCAGTTCTGACTAGAGATGGGCTGGGCTGAGCACAGGCCACCTTGTCCCCAGTAGAAAAAGGAATGAAGGGAATGTCTGTGAGAAGGCTGGCAGAAGAGGGCCAGGCAGCAAGAGAAACTGAAGGGACAGGCAGAGTGGGAATGAGACTTGACCTTAGGCAAATGGGACCCAGGGTGGTCCTGCCAAACACTGAAGCAGGCTGGATTGGGGCACCCAGGTGGGGGAAGGAGGAAATTGGGGGGCCCAGGCAGGGCCCAGGCAGGGCCACACAGGATGACGATGATGATTACAGAGGGGTTAGAATGTGAGGGACACACAGTGCACTTACACATCCTCATACATACATGCACAGAGCGCACACTCCACAAATGCACGCTTGCTCTCTCAAACATACACACACACACACACACCTGCACCCAGGTCTTTATGAATGGCAAGTACACAAGTCCCCAGTGCTCCTAGGAGAGAAGGAACATAGGCAGACCCTACTTAAGGGCCCACCACATATTTTCAGAGCCTGCAGTCTGTGAGCTTCAGGGAGTGTGGGGTCGGGATGTCCTCGGGCGGGGGGTGGAAAGGGGTCCGAGAGGGTTCCACGTGGTGTGGGGAGGGAGTCCACGGGAGTGGGGAAGGTTCAGCACCCGCAGGGGAGGCAGAGGTAGAGGTGGAAGAAGGGGGGGTGCTCAGTGGCTGACAGTGGTACAGTGAACGCTGGCAGGTGAAAAGGGGCCGAGGGCTGGGTTGGGGGCGCCTCGGACAGCGGGAATCGTGGGCTCGGAGGGATGTGGCGAGGGGTGCGAAGGAGCGTACTGCCGGCAGGGATCAGCCGCGATGCTCAAGACACCCTCCTCAACCCAAGCCTCTTGGGGGCATGCTCGGGGCGGGGCCTGCATTGGACGCACGCCGATGGCATGTCGGGGTGGGGCCTAAGGGCGGAGCCTGCGAGCAGACGCACGGCGGGGGCGTGTCGGGGCGGGGCCTGCGGGCAGACGCACGTCGGGGGCGGGATCGACGGCGCTGTCCGGTGCTGAAGCGGCGACAGCGCGGAACGCGGGGAGGAGAGGCCGCCATGGACTGAGAGAACCGCGGATATGGGGCCGCCGCTCGCGCTGCTGCTGCTGCTGCTGCTTCTGCCGCCGCGCCCGCCCGCCGCGCCCGCGTCCCTCGCCCGGCCGCTCCCGGGGCTCCTGGGTGAGTGGGGCCTTGCGGGGTGCGAAGCGGGGTCTGAAGGAAAAAGGGGGCTGGTTGGAGGGGTGTCTGTGAATGAGGCGTTTGGGGGAGGGGCATCTGAGGAAATGGGTGTCCGAGGAGGGGCGCCTCTGTGCGTGAGGGGTGGGGGGGGTCTGAGGAAATCGGGGTTCGGGAGAGGCGCCTGAGGGTTTGGGACATGCGCCCGATGAATGCGGGGATGGGGCTCATGAAGGCGTAAGGGAATCGCGCGTCCCAGCGTGTCTCCCCCGCCTCAGTTTTCCCCGCCGCGGCCCCCACCTCCCTCACTGCGAGTCGCTGGTACTCTGCCCTTGTTGACTGGCGTGGGTGCGCCCCGCGCGTTCGTGCCGCGTGCGCGTGCGGGGTGCGCTTGACCGGGCCCCGCACGGACACGGGAGCGGACGCCGGGCGTGGGTCCGCCGCGCGCGGGCCGGTTGGCGGGGGTCCTCTCTGCGTTGTCACCGCGAGCTCCGTCCTCCTTCCCTGACAGCTGGGAGGAGCAGGAGGGACGCGCGGCGGAAGGCAGGCGCCGGGAGCCAGCTCCCCTCCGGCTGCGCTGTCTTCGTTTGCGGGCTTCCGGCCGGAATCGCTGGACGAAGCGGAGTGGGTGCTGACGAGGGGGTCGAGGGCGGCTGAGGTCCCTGGCTTTCCGCGTGTCCTCAAGGCTCCCTTAGAGGGACAGCTGGGGACCGGAAGGGAGGCCCCGCCCTCTGGGCTGGAGGTCTTGGGGGCACCGTGTGTCTGTCCCCATAGCCTGGTTCCATGAGCCACTCGCACACGGATCGTCCTTGCCACGGGGTTCTGCTTGAGGGGTCAGGGGATTCACCCTGCTGCCACCTCCCAGCCAGAGAGGCCGAGCTGTGCCCCAGTCCTCTTTGCTCGGCTGCGTTCCCTCCTACCTGCACTCATGTCACCTCATGTGAGAGCTGTTTGTTCCTCTGGCCAGACGCCACCCTCCACGTCCACATGGGTCACGGAGAAGAAGCAGGGGCAGCTGACGTCAGACACAGAGTGCTCCAGGGACGCGGCTTCTCTGGCTGAACAGGAGGCTGATCCTGGACTAATCTCTTTCCATTGTAATTGCCAGTTCATTGCGTTTGCCGAAATCACAGAAAAAGGAAGAGGGGGGTGGCTGAGGCAGCCATAGAAACCCCAAAGGTGGAAGTAGGTGAAGAGAAGAAAAGCACTCAAGTGGCCTGGATATAATGATGGTGTTCACACTACAAGCAAAGTTAAATCATATCACTAAAAAGGGTGCCTCATTTTCCCTTCCTATATTGCCCCAAGGGAGCCTGAACTGGACTCCAGGAGATAGGTTTAACCTGCTGCATTCTCTGCATGATTGGATATGCTGACAGTATACTGTCAAGCAAGATGTAAGTGTGGTCTTTTCATTTTGGGACCCAACCCAGGGTATCCTTGTCTACCATTGTAAGCTTCTGGTGTCCCTTCCACTCAGACCTCTCCCCCTGAACCCTCCTCACTCAGGCTTTTGCTATACTATATAGCCTCAGAATTCACTTACACAGTCTCCAGAAAATGCAGGGAACCATGGTCACCCAGGAAAGGCATATATATGCTGCCATTTTTCTCTCTGCCATCTGAATCTTTTTTTAATCACAGTCACACCAAATTCATTATTCCAAATAATGATGCATATAAAAGATGCACCTTAGATCTGGCCTCAGCCATGCCACTTGTAACCTGTTTATTTAGCTATTAACACTCAACCTCAGGTTGACACCTATAGAACATACCGGTTCACAGAGATACAAGTTTTGCCCCTTGCTTGATCCCAATACTAGCAGCCCAATGGGAGTGGGTGCCCCATCTTCTTCCTTTCTTCAAGGGTACCCTTTTCCCTTTAATCACTTTAGCTTCCTGCTTTTGCACCATCCATGTGCTCAAGTCTTTCCAGTGCTGAACTTCCCCTTATAGCATATAGTGTACCATTATGTGTGACAGTATTACAGGAACTGAACAGGGAGCGAACAAGGCACCCTTTTCAATGATATAATTCAGTAATTCAACTTTGCTTTTAGCCAAAATACCATTGCCATGTCCACAGCATTGTTCAAGACCATTTAGTGATTTTCTTCTCTTCATTTACTTCCATCTCTGGATTTCTTTTTTTTTTTTTTTGCTCCCTCCCTCTGCCTTTCCCTGTGATTTCAGCACATCTTTTGTTTAGTGCTCAGTACTTTTCCCATAAATCTGACTTTAGTGTAAGCCCTTTGTCTTTAAGCTGGTCTTCAGCTACAGTGAGACTACTAGTCTGTGAGCTTGCTGAGGTAGCCCTGCAGTTAAGGATACTCACGTAAAAGACCCTCCTTTTGCTAAGAAGATATGATTTTCCTTTGACAAAGGTCATAGTTAACCTTTTATGCATATTTTGCCTAGAGGATCCAAAGTTAAAAGCTCACCAATGCACTTGTCTTTGAAGACAGCTGAATGTTTATTTTTTTCCTTTGTTTTTGCCTCTGGATTTGCCCACACATATTTTTCATTCACCAGCAAGCAAGCCCACATGGAGCTGAGAAGGAGAGAGGAGGAGGAGAAGGCAGCTTCTTTTGTGAGCTAAATGGTGTGATTGTTTATTTTTAAATGAAAGCATCCTTCTTGCCATAAAAGCACAAATCTATCTTTGCTTCTTGGGGTTGCGGAGCCCTTGATCTTTCTTGCTGGTATGTAGAATGAGAAGCCTGCCCCTCCCCCAGAGAGCCCTGCTGCCTTCCTGCAGCTCGAGCTTTTCTGTGCCTGTTGTCTCCTTCTCCTGCTCCATCCAGTGCCTTTATCCTCAGGTGCCGATGCTCCTGTGCAGAAGGACTAGGGTACACGAAAAAGCCTGGGCTTTCGGGAAGGGGAGGTGCCAAACAATGGGCTCACCCACAAAACCAGATGCATCGGGTGGGACTGTCGTGGCCATCTCTGTGTCCAGAGATGGCAGTTAAATGTGTCAGACTCAGGAGAAATGTGTGGGGAATAAGACAGGTTTTCAGATGGTTTCCTCTTTGTGCTAAGCTCAGCTGAGTCTCAGCATCTCACAGCTCTTCTTTTAAAAGTCCATCTGTTTTTACTCCGTTACCAAGATTATTCTCAGTGGTGCCCATGAATAGGTGGGGGATGCTACATTTGTAAGTCTGTCTTCTGCTTTCTTCAGTGGTGGTGTTGGACCTCATTGCACTAGCACTTGCTCTAGGAATTCCTATGCTTTGTGAAACGCGAGGACCTGTTGGGTCCCCATGAAGAAAGGCGAGAGCAGCTGGTGCATCTGAAGTTTGGGCTGAGGTATACAACACAAGGCTCATCACCCCAGAACATGTGTTTAGATGAACTCTGTGACAACCATTGATTGTTTTATGTGATAATTTCTGAATTCTTTATTTTGTTCTGCTTTTTACATGCAGTATTACCTAATTTGTGAATGCAGTTATTCACCCACTTTTCTTTGGGTTTCTGAAAGCTATGAACATGGGGCGAGATATGTAGGAGAGATGGTATCAGCTGAGCTGTTATTATGCATGATCTTATTAAGAAATGTTTTCAGCCTGACCAGGCAGTGGCGCAGTGGATAGAGCGTCGGACTGGGATGCGGAAGACCCAGGTTCGAGACCCCGAGGTCGCCAGCTTGATTGAGCACGGGCCCATCTGGCTTGAGCAAAAGCTCGCCAGCTTGGACCCAGGATCGCTGGCTCCAGCAAGAGGTGGCTCGGTCTGCTGAAGGCCCATGGTCAAGGCACATGTGAGAAAGCAATCAATGAACAACTATGGTGTCGCAACGGCAACGAAAAACTAATGATTGATGCTTCTCATCTCTCTCCGTTCCCGTCTGTCTATCCCTATCTATCCCTATCTCTGACACTCTCTCTGTCCCTATAAAAAATAAAAATAAAAATAAAATATATTTAAAAAAAAATAAAAAGAAATGTTTTTATTAACATGACCTCTTGGAGCATTATCTTATAATTTTAAACTCCTTTATGAAAAGATGTTTGCAACTAACTGTGGCCCAAGGTAAAAATAAACTTCTGGGCTTGGGTAGCAGGCATTTAAGGTATGTCTGGATATGTGCAACTATTGTTAGTTTAAGGATCATTTATATAGGTGGAAAGGCGAAAAAAGGTTAAGAAATGGGCAGAAATGGTTTTCATCCAGATGTATCCTGGTAGTTGCTGGCCTATGAGGCTCAGCTAACTAAGAACCTATCTTATCTCTCTTCTGACAAGATGTTCCATTTCTCGAGAAAGCTAACAGCTGAATTCATGGCTGATACTTTCTGTACCATATAAAAGCTCCTGGCATCTGTTTTCACATTAGGCTAAATTGACCTTCATAAATGTAGACACAGCTGGACTTATTTTTTTAATCTTGGTTGATAGGAGGCCAGAAAACTGGAGAAGCAGAAAATAGTCAATGCACTTTTCTGCTACCTGGAAACAGAATGAAACAGTTTGTTGAAGGAAGAAGGAAATTTTTCCTTTTAATTTATGCTATCTCTAACAGCCCTGCCACAACCACTATTTAAATATATAGGGCAGGAAACAAGAAGGGGTGTGGTTCTCCTGGAAACACTTATGTTCACATAGCAAGTAAGTTCTTTATTTGTTAGTCTGCTTCAGTGTTGATAAGTGGGTGACTCCAACATCAATCTAAGTAAGTGAACTTTGGACCAAGGTGCTGCTGTGTGAAACATCATGGTCCATCTGTCTTTCAAGCAGTGTGCATGATACAAACAGATAAGGAAGCCTTCAGGGTTCTGTGATGATCATTTGGTGTTAACTCTCCTGTATGGAGGTAATAAAAGGGTGCTTGACTTCTTTTGTTTTTGTCTGTTCCCTTTAATCGTATTGTCTGTGACTCAGAAAACGCTGGGACATGCCTTGTCATCACGGGGGTCCTGTAAGGATCATTCAAGGGCAACAAGCAAGAGAGGATGAGCTAATAGTTATAAAACAGATTGGGAATCTTTCTCTGTAATTTAATTAAAATGATCATATAGTGAAATGATATTTTTTCTTTTGGTGTACAGATCTACATATGGATTCTAGTGACAGGTGATACAAGTCCCATCACATAGCAATGCCTACATTCTCCCTCTGTGATGACAGCCTGCCCCATTTCTTGAGCCCTCGCAACCCCTGGAGCTTTCTACATGTACTCCCCAGATTAACCTCGATGAGGGAGCATTTCTCGGTTTCACAGATGGAAAGACTGAAGGTTGGAATGGCTAAGAGGCACATTGTAGAACACTGGGGCTGGAACTGAGTCCCAGGTCTTTGGCCTTCAGAGTCTTGCTATCTTTTCCAGTGAGTGATCCCAGGATGGGGAAGGGTTAGCTCTGTATGATGCCGGTCCCAGCAGAAGGATTCTCTACAAGAACAGACCTGTCTGACTCTTGCTGTTATAGGGACAGAGTTGATTTTCACTTGTCAAAGTAACTTGTTAAGGAACTTCAGAACTTCTAGGCTCTTTGGGGCTGATCCAAGAAAATTAGAAAGTGCCCTTTGCCCAGAGGGGGTGTGGTAATTTTTCTGAGTTGTGTTTTGTTTTTGGTGTCAGATTCAATATTTAGTTTGCCTCTCTGAGGGAATTTTGATGTTTGCAAAAGGATAACTTTGGGGTACTTTTAGCCTTCCCATGATGACAGGAATGCAAGTGCCACTATAGAAACCCTCTGCTTCACGTGTCTGTAAACACTCTGCTTAGAACGCTCCTGAGTTTCCCTCAGATTCCCACCCTCTCACCACCCTAGCAACTATCAGTCTCTACAGATCTGTTTCTGTTTTGCTTTGTTTGTTCACTTGTTTTGTTTTTTAAATCCCACAAATAAGTGAAATTATATGATATTTGTCCTTCTTTGTTTGACTTATTTTACTTAACGCAATACCCTCTAGGTCTATCCATATTGCTGCAAATGGTAAGATTTTCTTCTCTTTTATAGCTGAATAATATTCCATTGTATAGATGCACCATATCTTTTTATCTAGTTATCTGTTGATAGGCAAGTAGGTTGCTTCCACATCTTGGCTATTGTAAATAACGCTGCAATGAACATAGGGGTGCATATATCTTTTTGAATTAATGTTTATGTTTTTTTTAGGTAAATACCCAGGAATAGAATTACTGAGTTGTATGGAAGCTCTGTTTTAATTTTATAAGGAATCACCATACTGTTTTTCCACAGTGGCTGCAATAATTTATAATCCCAGCATCAACAAAACACATTTTCACTAACATTTGTTATTTGTTGATTGATTGATGATAGCCATTAGGACAGGAGTGAGGTAAATAGCTCATTGTGGCTTTAATTTGCATTTCCCTGATGATTAGTGATGTTTAACATCTTTCCATATGTCTGTTGGTCATCTGTATGTCCTGTACTAATTCTTAAATTGGATTGTCTGGGGGTGTTTTTGGTGTTAAGTTGTATGAGTTCCTTATATATTTTGCATATTAACCCCTTATCAAATGTGTCATTCATGAATATCTTCTCCCACTTAGTAGATTGTCTTTTTGTTTTGTGGATGGTTTCCCTCACTTTATAAAAACATTTTAGTTTGCTGTAGTCTACTTATTTCCATCAGATTTAAAAAATGTATTTATAGCAAGACCAATCATTTCAGATTTGTTACAACAAAAAACCCACTTCAAAGTAGGAAATGAAGAAAGGATTATTTTCATAAGAAAATTTAAAAAGTAAGTTCCATCTAATCTTTTTATTTTATTTTATTTTTTATTTTTATTTTTTTAAATTTATTTTATTTTTATTTTATTCATTTAGAGAGGAGACACAGAGTGAGAGAGAAAGAGAGAAAGGGGGGAGGAGCTGGAAGCATCAACTCCCATATGTGCCTTGACTGAACCAGTGCAGGGTTTTGAACTGGCGACCTCAGTGTTCCCAGGTCGACGCTTTATCCACTGCACCACCACAGGTCAGGCCAGTTCCATCTAATCTTGACATTTAGAGTGGCAAACAGGCAAAGGATGGCTCATTGTAGTCATTCATTCTTTTTAAAAAAGATTATTTATTGATTTTAGAGAGAGAAAAAGAGACATTAATGTGTTTCACTTATTTATGCATTCATTGGTTGATCCTTATATGTGCCCTGACTGGGGATCAAACCCACAACCTTGGTGTATCAAGACAACACTCTAACCAATTTAGCTACCCTGCTAGGCCAGTCACTCATTATTCTTTTATGAGACATGCTGGTAGGTGAAAGAATGAAACTTTGCCTCAAATGACGTGCACATTCTGTTCCACCATGTCGTTCTAAAAGCCTATTTTGGTTCCTGATGCAATGTCCTCATATAGTATGAAGGATGAGTTTGGTAATGGTTTGTTTGATGGAAGAAATTTTCAGAAAAAAGGCTGACCTGGTTTCCAAAGGGAAAAAGACTTTATATTAATGGTGCAGTCAAGTTTGATTCCAATAGCAAATTATAATCAATTTGCAAATGTGTGGAGCTGCCAATAAAATTGGCCATGGGAGGCCAAGGCTTTTCCACTGGGGCTGTGGCTTTAATGCAGCTGGAAGTAGGAGCCTGTGGTGTGGCTTGAAGACAGTTCAGTAATATGTATATTTTCTGAAGTAGCCAATATTTAAATGGCGGCAGATGAAGCATACCAGGGAAAGTGCAGTTTCTTAGTGACTGGTGAGCAATGGAATATGATGAAGAAGCAGAGTCGTCTCTGCCCTACAAAGGCACATCTGCTTTTACCAAAAGCTTTTACTCCAGGACTTCAATTTCTTTTTCTGCTTTAGTTTGAAAATAGGCCAATGTTGCAATCACCAAACTTCAATTGGATTTAAGTGTTGTATGAGAGGACATAGATGTGATTAAAGCACTGTGAGCATACTGGGCTCAGCTCCTAGGGGCGGGCACCCAACTTTTAGACCTGGCCTTCCTGTGGCCTTATACCTGCTTCACCAAGGTGTTCCAGTTCTGGTTCTGTAAAATAGTCAATGCACACAAAAATAGGATTCTAGAATAGTCAGAAACTGTAGACAATTCCAAAACCATGATGGAGTATGAGTAGATATTCATCCAGAACACAAATTAAGTGACAAAGATTTCGTTTCAGTGTAGCATGTTGATGAACTGAGAGGTTGCCTTGTCTTTCCAATTCAGTAATCTTTGCACTTATTCTTATTAGAAGTCAAGAGAAATGAAAGGACTTCACCTATAATCTCTCTGAATTTACAAGACAGAAAAGTGCCAAATTCTTGGAATTTTTGAGAGGGTTATGTGAGATGGTGGGAGAGTCTTACTTACTCCCAGAAGCTACAGATTTCTGCATTTAATGTTGGAGGTTGATGGCCAGACAGGGTAGAATATTGTTACTGCAAATAATATTACTTTGGTGACTCCAAGTCTGCTGAATTGACTATTGAGATTTTTGCCAAAGAATTACTATTATATTTTAAATAGTAATATTATTTATGTTTTTTAATAAGCACATTTAAAAAATAGTCACATTTAATTAGGATGTAGGTTGATCATGTTGTAATAATGAGAATAATTAATGCTGATAACACTGTCTGGAATTTATTTCATATCATCCCTCTGAAGAACTAAAAGCCCTTCATAAAAGAATTAAGGCATAAATAATAGTCCCACAAATTCTTACACATTTGAGTAGAAAGTGTAATAAAAAGAGATAATACATTCCCTTTTTCAGATACTTTAAGAGGGTATACACTAATCACTTTCAAAACACATAATATTTGATAAATGCAAAAACCAGACCATTTTTAAAAATAGACCATTTTAAGTAGACTATGTCATCTGATATGTCTTTTTTAAAGACATGTGTTTAAGTGTCTGGATTTCTGTTTTGTCATTAAGGCATGAAAAATATTTGGTGATAGAGACCAAAGGACATACATTCCCGTGTGGGGGCAATGATGGCTGCACGCAGTGCTGGCCGTGCTTGGGGCCCACTGCTTGGAGTGCACGTCTGCCTGGAAACACAAACTATCACTGATCTCACTGCCAGGGCACCATACAAACAGTACCGTTCACCCCGAGCCTTGCACCCTCCATTGGAGTAGAGTGAAGACAGAACCAAAGCCAGGGAAATGCCGTCTACCCACATACAGGTCTCCCACATCCCCCACTTTCTGAGCTTCTCACCTAGGGACTTGAGGGTGTGAGAACACCAGCATTCAATGTCACCATGTTCTTTCAGTGCTGCCTGACCTGTGGTGGCACAGTGTATTGAGCATCGACCTGGAATGCTGAGGTTGCCAGTTCAAAACCCTGGGCTTGCCCGGTCAAGGCACATATGGGAGTTGACACTTCCTGCTCCCCCCCCCTTCTCTCTATTCTCTAAAATGAATAAATAAATAAAAATAATAATGAAAAAAGAAAAGCCTGTGCTGCTGACACTTGCTCTTCCCCGAAGGTCTGACGGATTCCTTCAGCATCTTTTGCTGCGGGCCCTGGGCTCATAGTCTCTGAGGTGAGGCTCAAGGTGTGTGGGCCTGACAGGACCTAGTGCCCTCTGCAGGGAGGGGGTTCTGATCTCCAGATTGCACCTCACTGGTGTCTAGACATTACTTCAGTCTGTCCTTTTACTTGTCTGGACAGCTCAGAAGGTCCCACTCTGTTTTCCCAAAGTAAGCCCTCTGAACTGCAGTTTGAGAGACAATTCTTATGGGCCAGTAGGAAAGGCAGGTTTGGGTCCATGAGAATCCTGGGTGCTGTTTGGTCTTCTTGGGATTGTTTCAGGTTTTTAATTTAATTTATTTTATTTTGTTCATTTTAGAGAGGAGACACAGAGTGAGAGAGAGAGAGAGAGAAGGAGAGAAAGGGGGGAGGAGCTGGAAGCATCAACTCCCATATGTGCCTTGACCAGACCAGTACAGGGTTTTGAACTGGCAACCTCAGTGTTCCCAGGTCGACGCTTTATCCACTGCGCCACCACAGGTCAGGCTGTTTCAGGTTTTTAAGGAGATAGCTGTGGGCTCTGGATTGATGCCGATTCCTGTTGTTTGTTCCCCACAGGTCACCTGTTTCTTCCCAGCACCTTTTCTCCTGGAGAAAAAAAAGACAAGGAGAAGCAGCCCCCTTGCTCTCCTCCTGGCTTTTGTAAGGTTCCTTGGGTTATGTGAACCCTGGCCTATTTGTGGGGGTGGGGAGGACTAGGAACTCAGGTGTGTGCACCCCCCTCCTTGCCCTGTGTCCTCATTCTTCTACTGTTGGTGTGATGTGTGGCTCACTTTGCAGCTTGTTACTCCCCAGACAAAACCCTGCAGGGCTGTCTGTGGGGAGAGGTTGGGATGTTGGGGATTCCCATGTGAAACCCTTGTACTGTGGGAGACATGCTCTGGGGCTTGCTCAGCAAGGAGACCATGTTCTCAGCCCCTAATATCTATTTCACACTTGTGACCTGGAATATGCTTTAGAAAAAATGCTTTGTGTCAGAGCTGAGTTGAACAGAGAAACTGTGATGTCAGAAGCAAACCGTGTAGAAACTTTCAGTTCTTGCAGAACCAATTTGGGACTGAAATTCCTCTTCTGGCAGGAGCCTGGCAGGGTTCCTGTGCAGGGTGGCTCAGTGTGCAGATTGTACCCCACCTGGTGGTTACTGCCCAAGTATACCCTTTTGGTGACCACACGTCTCCCTTTTGGTGACCACAAAAGCCTTGGGGTTTCTGTTTGCTTTTGCCTTGTTTAGGGCAATAAGCAAGTACTTTAAGAGGGTATATCAAATGAGAATAATGAAAACCCAGAGAATGTTCTTTTTCAGGAGTCTTTCAAAGTTGGGAGTCTAAGTAGAAGGAAGCATTTTTTTAAATCGAAAAAAACCTCTTTCAGAATAAAGACTAGATTTGGTTTTTTCTCTTAAGAAGTGGGATCAGTTATTTTCTAATTTCTATAACAATTTCCAATAGTTGTCTATTACCAACATATAATGAAATTAGATTTTAATTTATGCTTGTCATAGAAGATGTGGGTGCACACACACAGAACAAATAACTAGAAATGTGTAAATTACATTGCTGGTACATATGGAATTCATATGATGAGCACATGTCTAGAAGAATGGACCAAGGCCATATCAAAATAACAGCGTGTGAAATGAAAAATTTGTTAGTAAAGACTATGGTAGGTGTATAAGGGACAAAAAGAATATGAATCTTTAGTAATGACATTAGATTCTGCTTGGTTGTATCTATGTTGTATTTTTAGGAAGTAAGATGTAGTTCTCAAAGAATATCTTGATTTAGTACTATTATGGGAAATGTGCATCAAGCTGAGAATGTGGATATTTATATAGATATGCCAGTTCTTATTATCCAAAGGTTTTGACGTAGTGATGTAGATGTCAAATTCACTTTAGGGCACTAGTAAACTATATCATTGAGATATCAGTACATTAATCAAAAAGTCTATTAGTAACGTGAAGAGTGGTATGTTCAGTCTAAATTGACATTGCTGAAGAATATATAGCATTTTTTTTAACGATTAAATGTTTTCCTTAGGAAAGAACAACAGATATCCAGGGTAAATTTAAAGTCAAGCACTATGGATAAAAAGAATGTTTGAGACCATAAGAGCTGATCTTATGTAATAATATCTCACAAAGACTGTATATTAAATGGATAGTAATTCCAAAATCAAAGCCTCATTTTGAAAGATTCTACCCATTAGATGTGCATACAAACATGGGCCTTATTTAAAAAGAAAAGAGGTGAACACAAAAGAATCCCAGATCCTTCAACAGACAGAATATAATGAAATGAAATAAGGAGCTGGAGTGCACGTCGCGCTTGAAAACTCACTACACACAATGCTTGTGCATGGGGGACCAGTGGCACTGGGCGTCCAGGACACCCTGTGTCCTGGCCTTTCTCCCCTCTTCTCCTTTATGTTGTTTGTGACTTTGCTGTCTGGGGTAGCTGCTTGGGTGAAGGAAGAAAGCTCTTCCATAAATCCCTAAAAATACATAAAAACATCTCAGCTTCTGTGGTGTGATCTGTTTCCTTAGGCACAAACTGAAGTTAACCTCAATCCATCAGGACATAAAGTGTTCATATGCCAGCATGGAGTGGCTAAAAGGTGACCCATCATCTTTAGGAGCCCTTGCTGATGGGCGATGAGTTCAGGGCCTGAAAGGTTGTTATCTGTTTCTCCACTCTGTGCTCTGCTTGGGTTGTGTTTGGAATTTATGACCTTCAGTTTCTTCTCTGGGCTGTGTCATAAATTACCAACTAGGAAAAACAGAGAGTGAAATGTTAGTGGAAAGGAAATGAGAGTGAGAAGGAAGGGCTCGTGTCTGGATTTGGCATGCTGGGCAGTATGGGCAGGCATGAGTGTTCAGCTGTCTTGTCCTGACCTCACATAGCAGCTTATGATGTCAGGAAAGCTGAGCCCTCCAGGGCCCGTGGTCCATGCTGAGCGAGGTCCCTCCACAGCTGACGATACCTGATTCTGTGGTGGATTTGAGGACTGCAGTCATGTGTTTCCTCTCCTTGACAACTCCATTTTGACTCAAAGAACCCTGTGTTCATTGCCCCAGGGGGTATTTCTGTTATGTGAGGTTCCAGGTGGAAGCAGCACCCCTGACTTAAACCTGGAAGAGAGGCGGGGGAACTGGGACCCAAAGTGGGTGAAGGCAGAGGGGAGGAGGGTCAGGAAGATGAGGACACCTGGTTTAGAAGGAGTGAAGGCCCGGGAGACGGGAGTCACTATACATTTTCTAACCCAAAGGAGGAGAGAAACACCAAGCTGAGCAGGTGCTGCTTGATCTTTTGTTACACAGCTTACACTCAATCCCAGTCTTGGCCTAGCACTCTGCGTTTTCTGATGGGACGAAGTGGGAGGCATGTTAGATTAGATGGTGTATGCTTGCTGTGGGTTTGCTTAGAAGCTCCGGGGAGCAAAGGGATAGAATGCAGGCAGTGGTGGCAGAATGGCCCCACTGTTGGTGAGTGGAAAAGACAGAGCAGCTGCAGAGAGATGAGGCCACTGTGTCCTATTGGGTTTTGATGGTGAGGTGGCTGCTTTTCCAGCAGGAGAACAGCAGATGTGTTCGTGTCCTATGGCCTCCCCATTCCTCTTCCTGGACAAGTGATTATATTTCTTCTTTTATAGGAATGGCAGGCATCCATGTCTTTGTGGGCAGCGAGGTCAGGTGGACACACATATGTCCAGGCTTACCAGTCTGCCCTGTGTCTGGCTCTGTCCCAAATGCCAGGGAAGAACATTGTGTTAGGTCCTCGAATGTCAGAGAAGCAGAGTCAGTTTTGTGGAGTCCCAAACTCGATTTCTCTCTAGATCACTCAGTGATGATCCAGTTCTGGGAATTCAGCTTATACTTTCTTACTAAGTCCCATTTATAACTTGAAGATCAGTGTATGAGGGATGTACACCCAGTGGGTGACCAGTGTGGGTCATTTGCCCTGAATTTGGTCACCTGGTGAGGGTGGAACAGATGTGGTGTTCTCAATGCAGAAGGGATGACAAGTGACTGGTTTCCATCAGGCTAGATTTATTTACTTTGAAAGACTTTTTAATATTTTGAGATTATATATATTAGTGATTTTTTCTTTTAAGAAGTGATTATCATAGCATGTGGTAAGTTCTTTTTTTTTTTAGGGTTTTTTAATTGGAAACATAAACACTTGGCAACCTTGTTTAATTTCCCCTAAATTAAAAAGAAAAGGTTACTAGTCTGTGAAATAAAAAAAATAGACAACACTATTTAAAGAAATATTTCTCTTTTTTTATTGGTTAAATTTTATTGAGACATAATTGACATATATATATATATATATATATATATATATATATATATATATATATATAGCACAGTATAAGTTTAAGGTGTATAGCCTAATGACTTGACTTACATATATTTTGAAATAATTCCTGAGTAAGTTTAATTAATATCATTATCTCATATAGATACAAAAAAGAAGAAAAAAAGATCTTTTCTCTTGTGATGAGAACTTTCTTAACAACTTCCAAATATACCACACAGCAGAGTTAACTGTGGTCATCATGTTGAAGGAATATTTCTATGAAATGTGGCTGGTGAATGAGGTCTGTTCCAGGAGTATTTGCTTAGAGGATTTGTGGTGAATCTCACAATTTTGTACAATATAAATCAAGCTATGATTGACACCAATATTTGAAGACCTCTTTCTCTGTTGATTTCCTTGCCAAGTTGGAGAAAGAAAATCTTGTCTAAAAGTTTTATTTTTTTTCCTCCTAAACCAAGGACCCCAGAAGAAATCTTTTGGAAAAAACTAAAGGGTTTTATTATATTATGAGTGACCAAATTACCTACTCATATAAAATAAGAAAATTGAAGTATACGTATTCATAGGTATATAGTTTATGGACATACTTTTAATAAATGAAAGTCACCTTCTTTTATGCATGTCTTAGTAACAGTAACGGATGTACTAGCAGCATGCTGGTCATTTCTGTGTCAGGATGGTTACCATCCCCCACGTCTGGGATGGAGAGGACATGGCACCTGCATCCTGGGTAGGTGCCCTTTTAGATTCTTCCCCTCTCCGAGAGCTCCCGACATTTCCCTGCTCTTCATTGCTGACTGCTTCCAGCATGATACCTGCCTCTCGTTTCCATCTCGAAGGGCTGTGTTTCTGCCGGATTCATCCTCCTCCTGCATTTCCAATCGGTTAATTAACTTAGATGTTGGGTTACTTGCTTTGGGGGTTGGACCAGACCGCTCAGCTCATGGCAGGAACTTGTGCATTTGTCAGATAATGAGTGGGCCTGCAGGTCTGCAGAGAGCCCACTGAGGCTCAGCCTTGACATTTCACATTGCCAGAATGAAAAGCCTTCCTAAAATAAATGCTGCCTGTGTAATGTCTAATATATTCTGTGTGGAGGGTGGAAAATGCAATCGCAGGCACAGCCCGGCCTCAGCCTATTTGTCACAGTGACAGAACATCCTGTCATGAGCTCAGGAATTTTCTGGCCTAGAAAAGATCTGAATAAACACCATAAATACCCAGGGAAGCACAGAGCAAGATACAATCATTCATTCAGTGGGATGAAAGCCATTTAGCCTCCTTTAATTTTGATCATTTTTGTGATTTTACTACTTGCTTATAGGCCCACCATAAAAACAGTGGTGTCAGGTAACCTGTGATACCGGGAGCTAAATTGAGAAGGTCGTGGGGCTGTTCTTACCCTCTTCCCCATGGGAAGAAAACAATGAAGAAAAATCCTTTACTCTTTTGGAGACATTTAAAGGAAGGAAATCCAGAAGCTCATAAAGGGCCCAGTTTTCCTAGTCCAGGGCCCCCTCACCTTTGAAGGTCACGGGCCTGGAGAGGGTCTACAGTGTCACTGCAGACCTCTGTATCATGTTCTCTTCTTGGAGTAATAAGACCTTCTGACGTCTGTGGACAAAAATGTAATTTGGTTGATTTTCAAAGTCATCAGAGCTCTTTATAATCTCAGTGAGAGGTTCTAAGGAAGCTAGTGTACTCAGAGCCTGGCACTGCGGTTGATGAGTGGGCTTCGTCTGGTGACAATGAAGTCTCGAACATCTCTGTGCCTCAGGCTCCTTGTTTGTAATGGAATGGTTGTGATGAGGCTTGACTGTTTCTGTTTATTGTGTGGAGCTGTGACATGGTAGATTGGCATCCTGGCCCCCTAACGCCCACACTTCTGGTCCCAAGGCCGCAGATCCCACAGGAGAGGGATCTGGCCCTGGGATTCCAAAGGAAGCTGTACTTTTGTGGACATGACCACTTAGTGCCGGACTGGGTGGACCCCACATAGGATGGAGATGACTGGGTTGGGTGCAGGGCGGGGGCTCTTTCTCCCCTCAGAATGGGTCTTGGCTATCTGTAAAGCTCCCTTTCCATATGGTTGTATTTGAAAGTTGCCTATTTAGCTCTGTTTTGACAATCTGTGTCACAGCCAAAAATATTGTGGGTATGATGTACACTGTAAAAGTTATCCTCTGTGGCAAATACAGTCAGATCCTGCCTGCAGACCAGCATGCAGTGTGGGCTTTCTCCATCCTGGGATCCATGTGGTTTTATGAAGGAGAAACCTCATGCTTCTTTGTTCTCCCTTGCTTCTCTCCCCAAATGTGGTTTTCCAAGCTGTGCCTGCATCCCTGGGCCGTGTAGGATTTGTAGAAAGGCAGCACCAGGGACAAGGGTCTCCCTGTAGTTTCTCCTGAATGCAGATCCCACTAAGAATCAAGCATGCTTCCAAAGGGACTGCGTGGCCCCTGCTTGCCCCAGTGCCCAATTCTTCTTTGGTTTGCTCCAGCAAGGCCTTTATTCTCCTTTGTGTCCCTGGCTAATTTAGGCCACAGAGGCTTTCTTGGGGCTTGGTGGCCTGCAGGATGAGCCAGTCTCTCTGGGCCTTACCTGACAGTCTCTTTTCCTGTCCTGTAAACAAACATGTACCACATAAAGCTAAAGCAAAATGATTCTAAACAGAGATTGAGTATTCAGTGGGAGATGAGAGGATTGGGCAGCTGTTCCTAAGGACACTCAGCGGGACTGGCATTGGGGTTGGGGGCAGATGCCTGGTTCCCTGCTAATGCTACACCTGGGGCTGAGTACTATTCATGTTCATGCTTGGTCTCCAAGCTTTAGAGTCCTTGGGTGATCAATAAGGGAATTTGGGGACCAATGAAAGTATGATGTCGCCCCACTCCCATGACCTCTTGGTGGGACCTTCTTACAGGGTGGTTAGCTGTATTCATCACAAAATACACAACTCTATTAACTGCAATTCCACTTGTAGAAATTTACCCTACAACCTTGTCACACACATGTGCAAAGGTGTTGGCATGAGAATCGCCACTATTGCCTTATTTTTGTTAGACTTCTAGAAACAACTTATTTTTTTTGTGGGAAGACACTGGTTAAATGCATCACTGCATGCATATAGAATCTGGCAACTATTAAATAATGGGGTGGAATAACCTCTAGATATTCATTTAATAATATGGTCGGCTGTGTGCCTGGCATTGCTCTGTGGTCTTTATTTATATTATCTTGTTCAATCCTCACGGTGGCCCTGTGAGGTTGGAACTATTACAAAGTGTGTTCCATAGACCCACTCAGACACTGTGGCTTCAGGACCTGAGTTCTTAACCACTGTAATAAATATGCAAATATATAGAATGTCACTAATGGCAGGTTATAAAAAAACATACATATAATCTGTAAATAGAGAAGAGCATTCATTAGAAAATAGAAATCTTTTTGAAGAGCTCACCATCTTTTCCAAGTTTATTAAGAGATAAGAGGAAAGAGAGTGAGACTGGACCTAAGGTAAGTACCCTTGGGTGTCTTGGGACCCCCTTGGCCCCAAGTCAGGCTACACTTGGCCTCGTCTCAGGCCACGGTTTGCAGAAGGGGTGTGGGCCTGAGCTGATGAGGGTGCTCCAATGTTGGGGCAGGAATGCATATCCAGCTTGCCTATCCGAGCTGCCTGGAGCAGCTGATGCTGTGTGATTAGCTCCATTTAGGAGAAGTATTCGTTGTAATGAAGCTGTATTTACAAGGTTTTATAAGCCAGTTTTCTCAGCTTGCATCAGCTGGGTACTGGCATGACCTCACCCAAACTTCAGGTTATGAAACCACAGCCAATTTGCAAACCGCTCTATGAATAAAACTTGCATTTTGGTATGCTTTTGGTTCATCCTGATGTTCCCTACTGTTTTATTCTATCCTTCCTGTGTCAAACTTCAAGCAAGGACCTTTGGTGAATAGTTAATGCTGGATGATCTGTCATGATTTTGCCCCTTCCCATCCCCAGGTCTTGAGCTGCACGTCTGCCGTCTTGCCTTGGTGGCAGGGGTTCTAGCTCTCAGGTCACTGGTGCCGGTGGGCACTTTCTTTGCCGGCACGAGACAGCAAGAGTTCTCTGTGTATGGTGGTTTGGCTACAGTGGATGGTGCCTCTGCAGCCAGGTACACACTTCCTGTCCCAGGCTATGGGAAGTACTGGGCTACTAACCTCCGCTGTCCGCTAATGCTAGGGTGTACTGAGACACATTCCATGTCTTTGATGGACCTGTATTCGGTATAAAGAAGCCTTTTTATGTCTTCAGTTTGGTATTTAGTTAATGTACTTCAGTCCGCATGTGCGCTTGAGCTGGGTCCCATTATGTTTTGGCACGGGCCCCAACAGCATTCATCACATCATTGATCCTGAATTGCCCACTGCAAGCCTCCCAGCTCTGTGACTGTGAGGTTGGTGGTACAACGAGGATGTGCTTCATGAATTATTAAGGGCAGGGTAATTGAAGAGCTTCACTTTCATGGTATGTTATTCAGCACATTCTTCTCCTTCAGGCCTCCCCAGCAAGTGTGTGGGCGTTCGTGTGAGGATCAGTGGTGTGCTTTTAAGTGCTAAATGTACTATTAATAATAGGGAACTTTAGCTTAATGCTGACTTTATTTGTGGGTGGAGGGAGGTTGTCTTAGTGCAGACAGGCTCTGGGCATCCCTGCATTAACTTGACTTTTATTTGCTATGGTTGTCACTGTTGATTTCATTACCTATAAAAGGAAGATGCAGATAGGATTGTCTGCCCCTCTCCCCAACTCAGAAGACTTGTACTGGAGGTCATGAGAGCTTGGAGGATACTTGTTCATTGGCCTGTGCGCTGATCCACTTGGCACCAGGGAGAGGGTGATCGCAGGCGAGGATCTTGCCACTGTTGAAACATCTAAAGGGATTTTTGTCTCTGAGCACCTTTCTTGGTGACCACGATCACCCGATTCGTGGAGTTCCAGTCAAGTATCGGCAGCAGGAAGCCGATGATTTTTCAGGAGTGTTGTGCCTGCCCAGGGCTGTCTGCCCACAAGAAGCCTTTTGTCTTGCACAGGGATTCTCAAACTAAAATGTGTCTGAGTAGGGGTGTGTGTGTGGGGGAAGGGGAATATGTGTGTTAAAATGTAGTTTTTGAGTCAGGTTCAGGCTCTTGGTTTAGCACCTCCCAGTCACATTTAAAAGCAGGGAATCAGTGTGAAGCTGAGGGAATAAGCAACATACACCCCTGTTTTTGGGGGAGTCAGGAAAAAATTTCAGCTTGCATTAAAAGAAAAAAATGAACTGCTGGTGTGTGTGTAAACTATTTAGTGTTTTATTTAAAGTCTCTTGTTTTCAATGAAAATGTACAGATATTGGAAGTTTCTTGTAGTCATCAAAAGTGGACGTTTTCCCATGTTACAATAGAAAGGCTTTGCTGGGTTCCCTCCCCAAAGAGTTGTTAGGGGGCAGACCTGAGGCAATGTGCTTTTTTATAGCAAATAGGTGTTGCAAATTTGTAATTTAAAAAAATACCCTAGGTCCTGACCGGTTGGCTCAGCAGTAGTCACCCAGTGTGTGGAAGTCCTGGGTTCAATTACCGGGCAGGGCACACAGGAGAAGTGCCCATCTGCTTCTCCACCCTTCCCCCTCTCCTTTCTCTCTCTCTCTTCCCCTCCTGCCGCCAAGGCTCCATTGGAGCAAAGTTGGCCCCGGCACTGAGGATCGCTCCATGGCTTCCACCTCAGGCACTAGAATAGCTCCAGCTGCAATGGAGCAACAGCCTAGATGGGCAGAGCATCGCCCCCTGGTGGGAATGCCGGTGGATTCTAGTTGGGTGCATGCGGGAGTCTGTCTGACTGCCTCCCTACATCTAACTTTGGAAAAATACCCATCCAAAAAAAAAATACCCTAAATGTTCATCAGAATTGTTGGGGTTGTTACTTCTAGAACCATTGGAAAGTTCTGGCTACCAGGAACTAAAGGAATAGTTTAACAAATGCCCTGTTCCACTTAATCTTTCTGAATTTTTGAGATTTATTTTCTTAGTCAAGTTTGCAAGGGTGGGGGCATTTGTAAAATGAGAAACTTGGGCTCTCAAACCTGGCCCTTCACCAGCAGAGTAGTTCCAGTTTATAGAGTACTGCCCATGTCTAGTTTACCAGAATGGATCAATAAGCCTTCTTGCTGTGGACAAACTAAGAACATTGAGTTAATTCACAAATGCCCTGTTGTACTACAGGAGCAACATGTGGGCAGGAACCTCTTATATACAAATTTGGAGTTGCTGTGACAGTTACTTGCCCTGAGGGGGGATGCAGAGTTAGGCAGCTGACTTCTCTCTTAAGAACATTTAAATGAAGCTTTCCATTCTTTTTTTTTTTTTTTTGGTAAATCAGGTTAACTTCAGGGATGACACAGTTTGTGCCTGTTGATTTCTGTTCTCAAAGGGTTTTGGATTAAGAGCTGTGTCTTCTCTCATGGCACGTGGTAGGTTTGCTCATCTGAAAGTAAGGTGAGTGGACATACCTGCATCATAAGGTTACTCTCAGGATTAGATGGAATGCCATCCCAAGTATGCTAGCTACATCAGGGGTGTGTGGTCACTGTGATAATGGCAAGTTTGTCCTCGGAAGCAAGTATCCTGTAGTACCTGTTTCCACAAGTGAACAAATAAGCCCAGAGAGTGCTTGGCAGGTTAGCAAGGGGAGTGAGGTGGGGTTCCAGGCACCCAGGAATGTTATTTCACATGATTTGGGACCTGCACTTTAAGGCTCCACCACCTGTATACCTACTATTGAAGAGCTGGTGCCAACCCATGGGACTGGGGCCGGGCACAGAAGGGCCTCTGGGAGGTCCTGACAGTCACTCTCCCACAGCATGTGCCACCCTTACTGACAGGTCTTTTGAGCTTCCTTCTGAACCTTACTCTTCATCAATAAGGTGGCAGTGTTTTAGGATTCTTGTTGTGTATCTTTTCATGTTGGCACATGGAGAAATGTTACCACCGTCCCTGCGAGTGGTGGGTGAACTGTGCACGAGGAACCCTGCAGGGCTGCTGGAAGGACAGGGGCAGCTGGGCCTAGAACTTTCTTAGAATAGCTGTTTTCTAAAAATTTATTAATTTGAGAGAGAGAGACATAAATATCAGTCCATTTCTAGGTATGCTCTGACCCATGATCAAACCATCAACCTCTGCGTATTGGGACAATGCTCTAACCAACCGAGCTATCTGGTCAGGGCAGCAGCTGTTTTTAGCTGGCTGATGCCTGTAGTGTTCCTGAAAGCTGATACAACTCCTTCATTTTGCAGAAGAGCAAATAGGGACCTGGGACTCAGTGCAAGTGCCAGGTCTAGAAGCTGACTAAGGTAGGAGCAGTTCTCATACCTGGCTGGTGGGGTCACAGTGCAATTTGTCTTTCTCATATGAACACTTCAAGGAGCAAAAGAGGTACTATTAGTGATTTTGCTAGGCCTGAGGGGGTTGAACTGTGCCTCAGAGAGTTTTTGGAGGGTGCAGGTCCCCCCAGTGCCTGCTCCAGGCCACTCAAATGGCTGTGGCAGCTTCCCTGAAGGAGGGTGTTCCCTCAGACCACAGGAGTCCCTTTGAATCTGCAAGGACAGTAAGTTAAAGCATGAGAGATGCAGCCCACACTTTGCCAACAGATTGGGTGATGGACAAACACTGCATTTTAGGGACAGGTCCTGCGGGTTTTTTTACCTTGCTCTAAGACCACTTCTGCTACAGAGCTTCAAAGAATCCATTAAAAAAATTATCGGGGTGACATGGTTATTTTATTTAATATTTTCTTGACAAAAATAATGGCTTCCCAGCAACAAAGCCCAGAGAAGGCATGGCACCTGCCAAAAGCCACACAGGACCCAGAGGCATAGCCATACTTGCTGGGGTTCGGGCTATCACCCTGGACAAGCTGACTATTTTTAGCAGCCTGCTTGGGCTAGAGCAGCTGACCAGAAAAAAAAAAGGTTGTTCTTTTTTTTTTAACAGAAACAAAGAGAGAGAGAGAGAGAGAGAGAGGGACAGATAGGGACAAACAGACAGGAAGGGAGAGAGATGAGAAGCACCAATTCTTCGTTGCAGCTCCTTAGCTGTTCATTGATTGCTTTCTCATATGTGCCTTGACTAGGGGGCTACAGCACAGTGAGTGACCCCTTGCTCAAGCCGGCGATCTTGGGGTTTTGAACATGGGTCCTCCACGTCCTAGTCCGACGCTCTATCCACTGCACCACTGCTTGGTCAGGTGAAAGGTTACTATTCTTATGGGAATTGCTGTCTCAATATTAGGGACTGTTGGAACACCTCCAGGAGGACTAGTGTGTCCACAGGGTCTGCCTGGCATTCTGAGACTGCCTTGCTGAATGGGATACCTCCCCTCCTGGTGGTTGTGGCCAGTGTGGCTAGAGCAGAGCATGGGGAGGGAGGAGCAGGGCCGAGGTTTCCGGTTCTTAGCTGATACAAGAGTACAGTTTCATCCCCTTACAGGTTTTTGGAAAAGGAATAAGAGCAGTACTGAGAAGAAAACTGGAATTATCCCTGGAACCCCACATGTGTGGAACCCTCTCCTGCATTCTGAGCATGCCTGGGTATCTGGATGTCAGAAGCAGCAGATGCAATCCCTACCCTCAAGTAGCCCAGTTTTCCTGACCTGCTGGATTTTACTGTCCTACATCTTGTCTGTCCTAAATTTATCCTTCCCAAGTTCAGGAGCTACCTCAGTTCACAGGGTAATCCTACTGGTACCCTTCTGCTGGTTTCAGTGTCTCCAAATGAAGAGCTCACTTGCATTGACTCCCAATAACTCTTCGACTTCCTTGAGGCAGATTCCAACACTTGTACCTTGGGGGCTCAGTATGAGGAGGCCAGAATCTTCTGGCTGAATCTGACTGTTCTTACCCTGCAGCACGTTTGTGGCTTATCTAGGATTTTATTTCCTGCGGGGAGAGGAGGTGTTTGTTTAAGGTGTGTGCTCTGGTTCAGGCTCAGAAGCAGCCGATATTAGGGTTGCTGTGTTCTCCCACTCATATAAGTGAGAGCAGCAGTGTCCACGTGTGAGGAGACAGGAGGATCTGTCTGAATTGCCCATGGAGATAGGGCTGCTCTCAGCCCACCTGCTACGTCTTCAGGAGTTTCCATGGAGGGTGTAGGATTACAGTGGCATTTTCCAGGGATAGTGCCTCCGTGCGCTGGTTGGGTGGCTTCCTGAGGATGACATTAGAGCAGTGGTTCTTAACCTTTTTTGAGGTACTGAACCCACCAGTTTCATATGCGCATTCACCAAACCCTTCTTTAGTAATAAATAAAATATGATTTTTTTTTCCAAATTCAAGACATAGGTATATGTTTTTTTACTGGTGCACAAAATGAGCCGTGCATGAACATCACCTTGCTCAAAGAACAAAACCAACAAAGTGCATGAACTCACAACAAATTACAGTATTACTTTATTCTGGCCTCCGCGGCAGAGGCTTCTCCAAACCCCTGAGACCGACTCATCGAACCCCTAGGGTTCGATAGAACCCAGGTTAAGAACCACTGCATTAGAGCTTTAGTGGCCAAGCTGAACAGGATGGGATCTGGTGTCTGGGTCACCTGGTGTCACAGGGGCCTCCCTGAGGGTCCCTGGGGTCCACAGGGGCCAGAGTGGGGAGTGGTCCAATTCTAGGGTGTAATGAGGGCAGCCTTTTGGAGCCTGGGGACCATGAGCAGGTGCTTAATTTTATTCATGTTTAATCACCACTGTGTGGCTGTGTTCTCCTCGGAATTTCCTCAATAGCATTGATTTGAATGAATGGCAGCACTTCCTTCTAGCCTGCACAAGCATCTGAGTGGGGTTTGTCTAGAGGACGTGCAGGGAAGTGACCGCCTGGTCACTCCCGGTCTTGGATTTGGCTCAATGCTATTGTGGTAACTGATATGGGCTTCTACATTGTGCCCTCTGGGTTTCCTTCTCTTGGAGTTTATAGATCTGTTGGCCTTTGTGAATGCACCACCCTTGCATTATTTACGGAGGAATTTTATCCACAGAGATTAATCTCCTAGGGGAGGAGGAACAAGTGTTCTATTTTATGTTTCTGCCTTCCCAGTGCACACACAATTTTAAACTAGATTTTTATGCAGGGACAAGAATGCCTTCTCCAGGGACTCTTCAGCAGGGGAGGAGCTTGGGTGTCCCAGGTTGCTCTTGGCCTCTGTTGTCTGGGTGTAGCCACAGGTTGGCACAGCACCCCACATTCACTACATCCCAGCTGGGCACATGGTATTGCTGACCACTCAGATGGCTTAACAGGGTGGATCCCTGGACGATGACAGGGACCCATTTGAAGATCATGGAAGCAAGTCTGAGGGGCTCAGGTCTTTCAGAAAAGTAAGTGAAAAGAAATCAATACCAAGAAGAGTTGACCTCCCTGCATAGAAGGAATGCCATGAGGTGGACTTCCTGTGCTGGTATGATGTGAGTGGGGTGCAAAGGCCCTTTGGATTGGGGAGCAGGCATACTGGCAGCACCACAGATCTCCAGGGGCCGCTCAGCTGTGTGGCTACCACACTTGCTCTAGATTCTGCCAGCTGTGGTTTCTTCTGGGCAAGGGCACTAGATGCCCACACCCACTGCATACACCCTGGTGAGTGTAGTGTGATGATGGTGGTCCCAGCCTTAGAAGACACATGTGAACCCTTCTCAAGCCCTCACCCCTCCTGGCTGATGGCACTGGGGCCTCTGGGTGGGGTTAACGGCTGGGAGTTCTATCCTGCTCATCCCGGCCAGTCTCTTCCTACCTAGTTGGCTCTTTGAGCACTGAAGAGAGAACTCATTTGTTATTACTCAGGGGACAGAGGCTGCCTCTGTCCATTGACCACCTGCTTTCAGACAGTGACATATGGAACTCAGCTAGCTGGACACACCTCCAAAGGAATTTACATGTTGCCATCAGTGATTTATTAAAAAATTAAAGCTGTGATCAAAGCTCCTGCTGCAGGGACCTCCCATCTCTGGGGCAGGTGGGAATCTCAAGATCCTGGGAAGTTCTCTTTATGTTGAATTGAAGTAGACTCCTCTGTACCTTTCACCCAAGAGAGAGAATTAAATGTGTCCTCCTAGAGGACATAGGCAGTTTCCAAATCTTTGATTTCTTGTCACTGTTTTTCTTTGATGTCTGGAAGTCCCCTGAAAATGTGAAGCAGGTTTGACTTGAGTTTCCAGCCACATTGCTGTCCATTGAGTTGGAAGAACTCTCACAGAGTGACAGTGAAGGGCCCTGAGGCAGCTCTTTTGAGATCTGCTGGACATTAGGAGAGGACCTGTTATTCTACCCGAGGTACTTATATGCCCCCTTTTATTTCACATTTCTGAGTCTCAGTTTCCTGAGATGTAAAATGGAGAATGTAGGGCCTACCCCATAGGACTGGGAAAAGTAAGGAAAGTGACTAATGTAGAACATACTGCTGGAGACACTCAATGGGCCAAAATTATCACTCATACTACTAAGCTGCTAGTCAGCTTCAGGTCATCTGCCAGCTGCTCCAGGTCAAACATTTTGGCAAAGATTGTTGAAATGCAGATGTTCCAGTTAAAATGTAAATGCTTTGCTAACAGAAGTGACACAGTTATGTCTAAATAGCAAAGTGAGCTCTGAGCTTCCTGGCAGCCAAAAGCAAAAAAGAAAATTTATTAGATTACATTTGAAAAGAAGTATTAGAAAGAAATTACTGCTGAGTGAAATCTTGTAAACTTTGAGAGTCATTTTTTTATTATTATTTTTATTTTATTTATTTATTTTTACAGGGACAGAGAGAGGGATAGATAGGGACAGACAGACAGGAACAGAGAGAAATGAGAAGCATTAATCATTAGTTTTTCGTTGCCGTTGCGACACCATAGTTCATTGATTGCTTTCTCACACATGCCCTGATCGCGGGCCTTCAGCAGACCGAGCCACCACTTGCTAAAGCAAGCGACCTTGGGTCCAAGCTGGCGAGCTTTTGCTCAAGCCAGATGGGCCCGCGCTCAAGCTGGCGACCTTGAGGTCTCGAATCTGAGTCTTCCGCAGTTCAACGCTCTATCCACTGCGCCACTGCCTGGTCAGGCTAAACTTTGAGAGTCTTAAAGGAAAATGGGACATGACAAGATACTGAGGGTGATAGTAGTCTGGAGCAGCAGAGGATTCTCTAGTCACTCCTTATTTTCCCCACGCTCATGGTCTCACTTGCAGTCTGTACCTCTGTAAACTAGCAGTCCTGTTGTGGATGGTGTTTTGAGATGGCGCTAATTCCAGGCCTCACAGGTTTCTACCTGAGATGGAGAAGTGATTGTATCAATATTGGGGAGGGCATAGAAAAGAGAAAGAAATGATGCCATGAAGTTTTACTTGGGAGTGGGGATTATGTAGGGAATGACAGATCTTCATTAGCCAGTGGCTATGTACCACCCCCGCCTTGGAACATTGTGGGCTCTCGCTGGGCTTCGACTCTGCGCTGGCAGAAGCCTGGAGAGGCTGAATGGAATGATGTACACCACCTGCTCATCGCTCCTTCTGGAAGAATCCTCTTGGCAAGATACCTGTGATGTGACAACAACCAGACAGGAAGTCAGGATAGTTCGTTCCCCAAATGCCAGCAGACTGAGTGGTTTTCATTGATTTTTACTTGTCTAATTTCCCCTTAGTGTAGATTGGCTAGAGGGTTAAGTACAGAGTTTGGGGGTTTCAGCTATTCCTATTAAATTTTTAAAAGGAGGGTGGAGAGCCAAATTAGAAGGTTAAGTAAAAGCTTAAAAAAAGAGAGAACCTCCAAATAAAGCTGACTGGATAATGAGAAAGTCTCCTCACTCCAGCGGATGGACAAGGGCTGAGTGTCTGTAGGCTATTGGGCAGGACAAACAGCTTCACGGGAGACATGGGATATGTTCTGCACCTTTGGAGGGGCTGATGGAGGTTCTGAGGCACCTCCTGACTTGTGGCTTGTTATTTTTCTGGGCAGGATTGTAGGGGAAGAGGGAGTTCCAGGTTCCATCTCTGCACAGCTCCACCCTTTAAATGCCAGGCTCACAGCAACTGCTGATCTTCCCTTTATTGCTACCTGAAGAAAATGTCAGCCTTGGCTGGCAGACACCTCTCCCAGATCTTGGTAGTGGGAAGGCTGCACTGGGGAAGGGGCACAGGGTCTGATTAGCGTGGGCTGTGGTGGGAGGAGAGGTGTGCTTCTGGCAGAGAAGGGGTCCAGATAAATCACACAGGACAGTCTGTACACCTGACTGTGATCTTGGCAAAGGATTGGGAAGCTGTTAGCAAGGAAGTAAAATTGGCTGTTCAAGTTAAGGATCAGGTGAAGGACACCAAAGACCTGCCTTGGAGGATATCCAAACGCTTTCTCTCTGATGAACCTGCAGAAATCACAGATTTGGAACATGAGGCTGTTCCCTCCCTCGGGTGCAAGCTGGGCACGCAGATAAAATGTGGTTTTGGATAATGCAGCGAGATCATGTTTATGTCTGCGTGTCCCAAAGTGCAAAAAATTGTTATTTTAAATGCTCTGTCATTTTGGCAGGAGGTTTTTAAAAATTAAAAATAAATTTTTGGATGGTGCAGTTACCCTCACTCCTGTCTTTTTATCATATACCAGGTGTTTTTAGTTACCATAGAAAGAAAAATAAAAACCACCAGAGTTATATGTAGCATTCAGACCTTTTAGAGGGTTTTGTGAAATCAGATCATCAGTGAGAGGATAACCTGCTTTTCAGCCCCTTCCTGAGTGGTCTCTGTGAGCAGTGAGGGTGCCGAGGGCCAAACTGGACAGTAGCCACAGGAAGCTTCGGCCTTCCCTGCTCAGGGCTGTTATCTATTGGCTCATACCAAACAGAATGGTTATCAACATGTATCAGCATTGCATACAACATAACTTTAAAGATTTTCAGCCTTAATACCTGACAAACTGATGAAAAAATTAACATTAAAAGAAGAAAGATTTGCAGGATTTCTGACAGATTGAGATTGTTGGGTTGAGCATCAGACTGGAAGACAGGAGAGCTGACAGCTGCTCTTCCTCCTCTGTTCACTGGAAAGTGCTTCAGGCAGATGCTGTCCTTGTGTTTCGGCTAGTTCTCGCCCATAAGTGACACACTGCAGAGCCAGGAGCCTGCCTGCCCCGCCAGCATGTGCACAGCTATTTGATGTCCTATGTAAGAATGAGAAATCAATAAGCAATAGAAAAAATAAGGATGCTAGTTTCTTGGAATGGATAAAAAATCTAGAAAACATATCCAGTTCTTTTTTTAAAGACTATGACTAGAGTAAGGTGACCAGACATCCCGCTTTTGGCGGGACAGTCCCGATTTTTAACAATTTGTCCTGCGTCCCGTGGCATTTTTAAAAAGTCCCAATTTTTGGAAAGAATGCACGAAAAGCTAGGGAACAGCAGGAGAACGGGAAGGGAATATACGGTTTTCGGCGGGGAGACCCTGCCTCAATCTAGAAGCGCCCACACTGCCACAAGAGCTGACTGCCCCGTGCAGGCCCTGAAACAAAGAACTTAGGGCGGGACGTACTTGCTGGGGAGCCGGCTGTCAAGTCCCTTAACTACCCATAGACCCACATCCTGGACGCCGGGGAGCGGCTCTGGCGCAAGCCGCTTGGTCTCCAGCGGGCGGCGGGACTGGACACAGGGAGCGGCGCCAGCAGCACTGCCCTGCCTGCTCCTACCCGCTCGTGCAGCTCCGGCATTATTTTTGGGACCGTGTAATCCGATCCCTCTTACTCACTCAAAATTTTCCATATAGTAATATTTCCGAAAATGATCTTTTTAATGAGGTATCATTATTAAAAAAATAGATTGATAAGGAAAAGGTTAAATCTTGGGCATCAGCAAAAATTACAATAGAGAACAAATGGTTAGAAATATTTAATTATTTTGAAACAAACCATGTTCCATACAATAATGCACTAAAAATTGTGGAATACGCACTGTCTTTACCAGGAACTAATGCTGCGACTGAACACGTTTTTTCTTCGCTAAATAAAGTGTGGACATCAGAAAAATCACAATTAAGTATTGAGACTTTGAAAGCCATTTTATGTGTGAAATATAATTTAACAAATTCTTGTGAAAAATTTCATGACCTTTTAAACAATGACAGCAATCTACTAAAAAAATTCACTCAAATGAGAAATATGTCAAAGAATAAAATAATACTATACATATTTTTAATGTATATTTATAAATTGTACTTATGTTGAAATTTAAAAATATATATTACAATACTATTTTTGTATTCTATGAAAATTTTTTTGCTCTATAATATAGACCAAATTTTTAATCAACACCCCCCCCGCCCGCCCCCCCTCCCCCTCCCCCCTCCCCCTCCCCCCTCCCCCTCCCCCCTGAAGTGTCCCGTTTTACCAACTTTAAAATCTGGTCACCTTAGACTAGAGCTACATAGACATATTTTTGTCTCCTGTTGTCCTTTAGGGATATATTTATAACTATGTAAATGTTGATAATTAGCATATGAATTGGTGGTTTGTAAATGATGCTTGTAAAAGTGCATTTGTGGTCTAACATAGGTTAGCCAGGCTTGCTTCATGAATTGGTTGAACCAGCTGTTATTTAGTGGCAGTTTTGCTACCCTGAGTCCCACTCAAGTGCCCTGCACATGAATGGAGCTTTGCTGTCCTTGTGTTTCTCCGAAGTAGCTGCCCTTTCTCTTCCACACTCTCCTTTTAAGAGCACTACTACTCTTTTTGAGTCTCAGCTGTGGCAAGTTTAGCAAGTATTCTGATTTTCTTCAATTCACCTAGCTAAACCTTAAAACAGTGGTCGGAAACCTTTTTTGGCTGAGAGAGCCATGAACGCCACATATTTTAAAATATAGTTCCGTGAGAGCCATATAATATGTTTAATTCTAAATACAAGTAAATGTGTGCATTTTATGTAAGACCAACACTTTTAAAGTACAATAAGTTTCTGAATTCTTTTTAATAATGCTGTTATGCTGTTGCTAACCAATGATGAATAAAGTACTTCTTACGATTAATGCGACTTCTGGTGCTGCATGCTTTTGCTGATGGCTTTGTAGTCTGGTTGATACGTGGTGAGGTTAAGCTTCATGCAGGCATTGAGACTTCCATCCGTTAAACGTGATCGTAGGTTGGTCTTAACATTCTTTAGATGTGAGAAAGACTGCTCACATGCATACGTAGAGCCAAACATTGTCAGTACAGCAATACTCACATGCTGCAGTGTATGGTATGTGACGGGAAGCGCGTTCCAAGTTTTGACAATCAGCTGGTCCACAGGTTGAAGTTTTTTCATTTCTCCCCACTTGTGTTTGCTCTCCAGCTCTGCTTGCTATCGTGCAAGTCTTTCCAAATCTTCATTCAGTGACTTGAACTTATTCACCCACATGTCTGAGGCCTTCAGGTCAGCAGCTTGTAGCTCAAAATCTCTGACGGAGACCCCGGGGATGTAACTCAGGTCGGCGCTGTCCACTGCACACTCGTGTGGATGGGTGATGAACTTAAAAAGATGAATGCACTCACAAAATTCGCCAAAGCGTGCTTTGAATGACTGCAGGAGATTAGATGTCAAGCCCATTAGCTGCTAGAGATCAAGATGTTGAGCAGGGTCACTTGTAGTGCATGCATCTTTAAACTCTCCCAGTTTTTCAAAGTGTAGTAAACGACCTGTTTCAATGTCCGCGATGAAGAGTTCCAGCTTGTTTTCAAATGCAAACACTGCTTGTTGAAGGGATAAGACTGTATTTCCAATGCCTTGCATTTTTACATTGAGCTGGTTCAGATGTTCAGTCATGTCCACGAGATAGTAGAACTTTAGGAGCCACTCAGTGTTAGCTAACTCAGGATGCTCAACGTTTTTCATTTCAAGAATAGTCCGGATTTTGCTCAAACAAGCCGCGAAATGGCTGAGCACCTTCCCTCTTGACAACCAACGCACATTGCTGTGCAGAAGCAAACCAGGATAATAATTCCCAACTTCATCCAGCAGTATTTTAAACTGGCGATCATTTAAAGCTTGGGTAACAATAAAGTTAACCACACGAATGACCAGCAACATCACCTCACCTAGTTGCTCACCACACATCTGCGCACAAAGCACCTCCTGATGTAGGGTGCAGTGAAAACTTAGGATGGGTCTCTTTTCATGTTCACGAAGAAGTGCTATGAATCTTCTGTTTTTTCCCACCATGCACGGAACACCATCAGTACACACCGAAATATGTTTATCCATTCGTAGATTTTTTTTCTTTAGTGAACTCAGTGAAAGACTTGAATAAATCCTCCCCTCTTGTTATCTCTTTCATAGGTAAAACAGCAAGACTTTCCTCACTTAGTGTCACCGACAGCATACCTTGCAATCACGCTGAACTGGGATAAATGGCTATGTCTGTTGACTCATCCAAAGCAAGAGAAAAGAATGGTGCTGCATTTATGTCCTTCACTTGTGTTGCCTCAATTTGATTTGCCATCATGATGGTATGATCGTGAACAGTTCTAGCCAACAGAGGCATGTCTTTTATTTGTTTGATTATCTTGTCTTTATTCAAAAAGTCATTAAAAAGTTCATTGGTAACATCAAGCATGAATGTTTTGGCATACTCCCCATCTGTGAATGGCTTTCCGTTTGTCATAATTGCTAAAGCACCAGCAAAGCTAGCTGAATTTCAGTCACTTTGTTGGGTCCAAACACTGAGTTGCTGCTGACTAACTTGCATTCTGCACAGTAGCTCTTGACATGCTTTCTTCCTGCTGTCCCCTGCTGGATATTTTGATGCAAATGTAGTATGGCATGTGTTGAAGTGCCATTTTATATTTGACCATTTCATCGATGCAATTTTATCATTGCATATTAGACACACTACAGAACCTGCTCTCTCCACAAAGGAGAATTTCTCTGTCCATTCCTGCTGAAAAGTATGATACTCCTCATCTTTTTTTCTTTTAACCATCTTCTGTATCAAAAGGGTTTCTGCAATTAGCTAGCTGACTACTTGATTAAAAGGAGGGAAGTTTACTTCCTGACTTCACAAAGACCCGTGTACGTTATGCATTATCCAATAAAAATTTGGTGTTGTCCTGGAGGACAGCTGTGATTGGCTCCAGCAACCTGCAACCATGAACATGAGCGATAGGAAATGAATGGATTGTAATACATGAGAATGTTTTATATTTTTAACATTATATTTTTTATTAAAGATTTGTCTGCGAGCCAGATGCATCCATCAAAAGAGCCACATTTGGCTCATGAGCCATAGGTTCCCGATCCCCGCCTTAAAAGAATTAACTAAATGCTCACGACTTGGAAGAATTATAGCCAGATTTTGCACAGAGTTTGTGAAATGTTAGCCAGATGGCTGTGGAATTGGAGTATTTACTCTTGGGAACCGAGGTAGGATGCTGTTCCGTGTGTGCTCATCTCACTGGGGGTTCGATTGCCTCTATCTGTAGGAGTGACACTCTTGCCTAGGACAGAGGGATGCCAAGTGAAGGAGCACTCCGACCCCATGGATGGCAGTTTCTGGGGCAGGACTGGGCAAATATCCAGGGGAATAACTGTTGATGTGCTGGCATTCAAACTTTAACTTCACAATACAAGTTATGTGCTCTGGGCAGGTCAGATCCAGTGGCAACCTGGCATTGTAGCCTAGAGTTCTCAGAATGACAATAACCTTAATAGCACATGATAACAGAAAGTCCCAGAGATGCCAGGGAATTGTCACTTGGACATTTATAAAACAAAAGATTTACGCTGTATCTTCAAAAGGAGAGGCAGAGAAACTGATTTATAAAGTACCTGGATTGCCAGGCACTCTGACAGTCATTTACTTAGGTATTTTGTGCCCAAAGAATCAGGATCAGACCTGGATTTGAATCCCAGCAACAATTACTGGTTGTGCAGCCTCAGGCCTATCACTTAACCTCTCTGGGCCTCAGCTTTCTCACCTATAAAATGGGGATTCCTATCTTGCACGTTGTTGTGAGGATTAAATAAGGTTATTTATGGAAAGCACCTTTGTGGTTAGAACTCAGTGAATACTAATAAATGGGACATATTGTCACCAGATGTCAGGTGACCAAAACTGAAGGTGTGACACCATGGAGGATGTGGGCCCAGACAACTTGTTCAGTTTTTCCAAACTGAAAGAAAAATTAATGGAATTTAATAGTGGAAGGGCCATCAGTGGCAGGAAAGTATTTGCACCCTCAGTATACCTGGGAGGAGGCCTGGGATGACCATGTCACGGCCCAAAGTCACAGTGTTTGGGGACCACCTCCATCCTCAGTGAGAGATGGTGATGCTCTAGATTTCATCAAACGATGTGGTTGCCAGCCCTCTGGAGGGTATGGGTATTGGAGTATAGGGAGGAGGCAGCCCTCCTCAGAAATCCCACCTTACCAGGGCACAAGCTCATCTACTCCCTGGGTGGAGGAGGGCAACCCAACTCAGGTTCCTTTGCAAGTAGCACCTGAGAGCAGGGAGCATCATGTTGTTTCAGCCCCAGATCTACTTGGTTTGTGGCTGGCTCCTGCTGTCAGAGCACTGGCCAACAGATGTTTTGTTTAAGGTGAGATCAATGACTTAGACATTAGAAAGGCCTCCACAGGAAGACAGCAGGTGACAATGAAGAGAACCCAAGCCTTGGGAGCCATGTGATGCAGTGTGAAGGACCAGTGAGAAAACAGAGAAGGCAGGCACTAAGCCAGCTGGGGCAAGGTGATGCTGTGGCCTGCCCCTGGGGGTTCCCAGTCCACGGAGGACACAGCATGGCCGTGGTGCAGCAACTTCACCTGGGCCTCATCCCAACCATGCCCAACTCAAGTCTGGATCTCACCCAGCTGATGGCTCAGCAGTGAGCTTTCCCAGGTGCTCAGAGCAGATGAGACAGACTGAGATGTGCTCTGCAGGGACAGACTGACAGACAGATAAGCTCTGCAAGGACTGATTGATGGAGATGGGTGAGCCCTGAACCTGGGACTGAAGGATCGTCCTCATCCAGTCATATGGTCTTAGTTGCTCACCCTTTTATTTTTTGGAGGGACCCCTCAGAGATGTCTTCTCTCTGTCCTAGAGGTTGGAGGCAAGTCCACACCTGGCTCCTCAGTGGGAGATGAGCTCTCTAGGACTCTGGGGCCTACCATTGAGAATGTGTGGGGAGACAGGATGGTGCCTGGGCCAGGTTCAGGGTCCTGACATGTAGAGGTGAGCTGCTCACATTCATATCTCTGGAAACAAAACATTCACTTATATTTTTTTTTTTATTTTTTGACAGAGACAGAGAGAGAGTCAGAGAAAAGGATAGACAGGGACAGACAAGAAGGGAGAGAAATGAGAATCATCAATTTTTCGTTGTGGCACTTTAGTTATTCATTGATTGCTTTCTCATATATGCTTTGACCGTGGGGCTACAGCAGACTGAATAACCCCTTGCTCAAGCCAGCGACCTTGGGTCCAAGCTGGTGAGCTTTGCTCAAACTAGATGAACCTGTGCTCAAGCTGGCGACCTCGGGATCTCGAACCTGGGTCCTCTGTGTCCCAGTCCAATGCTCTATCCACTGCGCCACCGCCTGGTCAGGCAAAATACTCGCTTTTAAAGGAGCAACCTCAAAGAATATTAAAAGGCAAGTAGCAGCCACCTTGCCATTTTGGGGATAAATCTATGTTAATTAAATGCATGCAACTGCCTGACCAGGCAGTGGCACAGTGGATAGAGTGTTGGACTGGGATGCGGAGGACACAGGTTTGAGATCCCGAGTTGCCAGCTTGAGCGCGAGCTCATCTGGCTTGAGCAAAAGCTCACCAGCTTGGACCCAAGGTCGCTGGCTCGAGCAAGAGGTTACTCGATCTGCTGAAGGCCCACGGTCAAAGCACATGAGAAAACAATCAATGAACAACTAAGGTGTCGCAACAAAAAACTTATGATTGATGCTTCTCATCTCTCTTCATTTCTGTCTGTCTATCCCTATCTATCCCTCTCTCTCTCTCTCTCTCTCTCTCTCTCTCCCTGTAAAAAAAAAAAAATTCATACAACCAATATTACTATTACTCGTTGCTTATC
This sequence comes from Rhynchonycteris naso, assembly GCA_037038555.1. Classification (NCBI taxonomy): domain Eukaryota; kingdom Metazoa; phylum Chordata; class Mammalia; order Chiroptera; family Emballonuridae; genus Rhynchonycteris; species Rhynchonycteris naso. Next base: position 111,449,273 of record CM073001.1, read on the forward strand.
TTAAATGTGAATAAGATAAATAGTAAATCCACACCTTAGTGCATTTGAATATAAATTTTAAAAAGATTTTCAGGCTCATTTGAATTGATAGTCATATTTTTAGATGAAATTTGAAGCAATAGTTCATGGGGAAATGTTCTAATTCACTTGTTTGTTACCAGTGAAGGTCTTTGCCCTGTCTAATATCTAGAGCATTACTTCCTTTGGGACATTTTGAATCTGTATTTTAGTTTCCTCAGAGCTTTGAAAGGAAGTGTGCTCATCCCCAAGCTATGTTTGCAAAGACAGACCTGCGGGGATCAAGGCTGTGTCCCTCCAACAGGTCTCAAGGCTCAGTTTGGGGAGTGAGAACTGAGGGTGCTGTGCTGGCCTGTTGCCCCCAGCTCTGCAAGTTGGAGGAGGGAGAAAGACTGGGGATGGGGATGGGGATGTTGCCTCACATCTGTTTGCTCATCTGTAAAGTGGGAATAAATGCCAAATTCATGTAATTGTGTGAATTATGAAATGATGATGTAAAGCATTGAACTCAGGGCCAAGCATGTAGTTGGTGTCCACAAATGTCTGCCCTGTGTCTTCCTTTTTAGATCATGCTGTAGACACAGGTGTGCAGAACAGAAGCTCAGAACAGCAGAGGGCTCACTCAGCTCAGTCGCTAATGCAGGGAACTGGCTCTAGCCCAGGCATGGCCAACATACGGCCCGCGGGCCAAATCCTGCCCACGTAATGAGTTTATGCGGCCCGCAATTAAAATTTTAACATTCTCTGCTTCTTTAAAATCTCAGCTACTCAGAAGCAGAAGCATCTTTGATTATTGGAAATCGAGATATTTAAGAAGATAGTGTGATACACAGAAAAGAATTCCGCGTGTGACTAATCTAGGGTTAACTTCCAATAATTAATCGAATGGATTTGTGATACTTCTTTATTTTTTAAAAAAATTCTATTATAAAGAATTACAACTTTTGTACTTGTCTGTACTCGACATGAACTGTTTGACGTTTAGCGGCAATATGAAACCCACATTCTTTTAGGCGGTGTTTACCAGTGAGCACCCAAGGTCCAACAATTCGTTATTTTTGTGGTCAAGTGTGCTGAATCAAGTGGCATTGTAGCATGGACAATAGCTGCAGTTGATAACTGAAAGCATGTCCAGGCTGTTTATAAAATGAAATAATTGTTTTATTTGCGATATAACCCCTTCAAGCTCATTCTGTTAATTAAATATTGTTTCGATTGATTGCAATACAGTTTGGATATATATATGGTATGAAATTATATTTTTATTAAAATATGTTTTATTAAAATAATATTGTATATTAAAATTTTTTTCACTCACATTTATTCATAAACAAATTACATAATAAAATCTTGTTTACTTAAACAAATTGTTTTTGTATTTAACATTTTTTAATTTTAATATTTCATCCGGTGCGTGAAAAATATTTTCTTTCTAATCTGTCCCGGGGACAAAAACTGTTGGCCACACCTGCTCTAGCCTCACTACTTGGGGAACAGTGAGATTTGTCTCCTCTGAAACTCTAGGACCCAGCAAAGCACAACAGAAGTTGCTATAAAATCAATCATGTCCATTAATTGACATAGATATGTGTGAATTGTGCTAGACACCTGGAAGTTACCAGAATCATAAAACATGGAACACTGTGCTTGTTCTCGGGAAACTTGCAATTATACCCTAATTGGTAATGCAAACACATGGAACAATTAGACACAGATTTGAGATTGTCCATTAGTGGATTTCCACAGGATGATTTCAGCCCAGCAATGAGACAAGTTGTTAGGAGGGAAACCACTGACAATAGATACTTATAATTGTGCTCTCAAGTATTTGGTAAACAAAAGAAGAGTCTTGGAAACAGTTTCAAAATGAGATACAGTTCACAAACCTGGCTGTGTGCTTTATGAAGCATGTAAAGAAAGCAACTTGTGGCCCTGGCCTGTTGGCTCAGTGGATAGAGCATCAGCCTGGCATATGGACATCCCAGGTTTGATTCCTGGTCTGGGAAGAAGCTACCATCTGTTTCTCTCCCACTTCCCCTCCTGTGGCTCCATCGAATGTCAGGCCCCGGCACTGGCTTGGTTGGTCTGAGCATGTCAGCCTCAGGTGCTAAAAATAACTCATTTGATTCAAGCATTGGCCCCGGATGAAGGTTGTTGGGTGGATCCCAGTCTGGGCACATGTGGGAGTCTGTCTCACTATCTCCCTTCCTCTCACTTAAAATAATAATAATAAATTTTAAAAGCCACTTTCATGGGGCTTTCTAAAACACTGACACTGATTTTAGAACTGCTTACTCTGTATGTTTAGCCACCATCCAAAACAACTTCTCCATCAACCCAGGGTGAGTTTGAAGTCCCCATGATGTTTTACACATTGCAGCTCTTGAAAAGCCAGAGTTTGCTCAAATAATGAGCAAAACTAATATTTTCTCTCACCAGCTATAAAATGATGACTTTTCAGCATTTTTAAAAGCAGTTCTCCTTCTAGAATTTGCGGAAGGCTAATTAAATTTATGAGATCAAGGTGGAACTAACAAATATTACAAGCAAAGGAACATTCATTAAAAAAAGAAGAGCCTGACCTGTGGTGGCGCAGTGGATAAAGCATCGACCTGGAATGCTGAGGTTGCCAGTTGGAACCCTGGGGTTACCTGATCAAGGCACATATGGGAGTTGATGCTTCTTGCTCCTCCCCTTCTCTCTCTCTCTGCTCTAAAATAAATAAATAAATAAATAAATAAATAAATAAATAAAATCAATCTTAAAAATAAAAAGAAGAGACATTCATTTATTAGAGAGCTAAATAATAGCCAAGCTGAGAGTGCTATCAAGGTAAACAGGAAATATAAGGGTAATACAGCCCGATATTCAGACTTCCATGTGAGAACTAGAGTTTGGCAGACGAGCCCCAAGAAGCTGTTTGTTTTGCTGGCGGGATGTGGCCTGGTGTTCTCTGTCCTCCCACCCTGCTCATGCTGAGGCTAGTTTGTGGTCCTGTTATCTGGCCCCTGGTCTGCTGGCAATGGACCCTGCAGGCATTGAGGAGGAATAACTTCTGAAGTTTCTTCCTGTGGCTCCCTCACTGTAGTGATGTCTCCAGCTGGCCCTTTCTTGGGCTGTAGGTCATTGCCCCCTAGGTCTCACTCTGTGACTCTGAGTCCCTCATGTTCTTGGGCATTGGATGCTAGCAGCCCTGTTGCTGCCAACCTAGAGCTTCTGCACAGACCCCCTGGTTCCTTCACCTGCCACACATACCTGATGTCTGTTCCTCCTTTCCAGCTTGCAGACAGTGCCTTCTTGCTGTGTATTCAGGTAGTATAAAGAAGGAGCAAGCTCCAATGTCTCTTACAAGAAAGGGCACTAATCCCATCACAAGGGCTCTACCCCCATGAACAAATCAGCTCTCTCCACCTTCTAATATCATTACCTGTGGTTAAGGTTTTGATATATGAATTTTGGAGGACACAAAGATGCTGTCCACAGCTCCATCTGCTTCTGCCTGTGTCCCTGATTGACAGGAAGTTATGTTCAGTTCTCTCCCAAGTTCCATTGCTTGTGATGTCGGAGCTGTAAGTCCATCGTGAGCCGACTGCCCAGTTTGGTCTGATACGAACCTGGTGCAGAGTAAAGGCTGCCCAAGCAGGCTTGTTTATTTAGCTTCTTCTTATTGTTTGCTTGTTTTCTTGATAATGACACCAACATTATGAACCCACTGAAAGCCTCCAATCTAAAATCTTCTATTTCATTTGCCATGCTTCTATTCACCCAGCCCTATCTGGACCCTAAACTACAGTGAAGCTGTCCAGCAAATCTAAAAGACTGTTTCAGATGTTTTTATTTTAGTTTTCATGTTGTCAATGAAATTTTGGCTATTGCATCCCAACAATGTCAACAAACTTGATTGGGCTGTGTAGTTGTTTTGGAAGGTCCTAACCTTTTGGGTGTGAGCCAAAATCTTGTTTCCCTTATTCATCTTACCTAATATAGAACTGTCCTGTTCGATTATTTTTTTAAATTTCTTTTTATTTTATTCATTTTAGAGAGGAGACACAGAGTGAGAGAGAGAGAGAGAGAGAGAGAGAGAGAGGAGAGAGAAAGGGGGAGGAGCTGGAAGCATCAACTCCTATATATGCCTTGACCAGACCAGAGCAGGGTTTTGAACTGGCAACCTCAGTGTTCCCAGGTCGACGCTTTATCCACTGCGCCACCACAAGTCAGGCCTGGCCTGTTCGATTATTTAGTTTTGAAGTATTTTTTCTGATATGAGAAGAACACAAGCTCACATTGGAAAAGTTATACATTCTAAAAAATGAAGATACAACCAAACCACCAAGGACAGCTGCTATATGAAGATTTGTTATATTTCTTTCCAGGCTTTTCTTTAATGCCTGATTTAAAAAGAAACAAACATGGTTGAGGACATACTCAATGTACAATTTGTATCCTGCTTTTCTTATTTTGCATTGTGTAAGCAATGTACCTTCCTAGCCATTTTTTTTTCATAGTTTCCTAGTGACTGTTTTCATGTGTTTTGAATAAGTAACCAACCACCTGAATGCCAAGAGGAGTCATCTATGGCATGATCTGATCCGCAGGGAAGCTCCAATCACTCCTCTTGCTCTCTCTCTTTTCAGTGTGCATTTGACAAGTAGTTCAGCTGCAGAAGGCAGTTATGTGTAAAGAAAGGCAAGAGTATAGATGCAAAATTAGGCAGGTCTCAGACCTCTTACCTTAATCCCATGAGGAAGGTATTGTCAAATCCCCATTTTACAGGAAGGAAAATCAAGGCTGTCTGTGTAATCTGCCTAGCTTCTCAAAGTTGCAAGAGACTGGAGTAGGAATTTAAATCAGTTCTATTTGGTGCATAGCCCATGATTTCTTGCTGTCCTGTGTTGCTAAGAGTATCAGAGACCAAAGCTGCATTTCTCTTTGACAAGAATGTGGAAGGAATGTGATATTTTTTGCTATAGGGTAACATGGAGCTTAAACACTTACTTAGATTATATGAATAAGAGACGCAGGAAAGGAAATCCAGAAACCTGACCTTTCCAGGTTGGAATGCCTTTCAGGTGATAATGCAGGAAGGATAGAAACTTTGGGGGCTGGTCAGTGATTTGAGGAGATCACTAAGGGTGATTCCATGTGGGGTGCTCAGCGCTGGTCCATACCTATGCTTTTTCTTTCCTTATTAGGTTCTCAAAATAAAACCTTCTGAGGCTCACTCGCTATCTCACCTGCCATGCCCTTTCTCCCAGACATGCAGAGTAGGTGGAACATATACATTCTTGCTACTGATCCAGCAGCACATCTTTGTTGACAGGCAGCCTGGAGCTATGAAGAATGTCTTGTCTTCAGAGAATTTATGGCACAGTTGAGATCAAACATTACCTGGGGAGGCAACCAGTGATGTTAAGCAGTGACTTATCTTTGCCCTGGATGGTGAGGGCTGAAGTGGCAGAGTAGTGTGTCCCAAGAAGGACTTGTGGTGGCTGGCCTGAACAAGTGGCTGTCCTGCAGGTGAGGTCTGGGAAGTACTCTCAGGACGTGGTAGCAGAATGAGGGGGCAGGATGGCAGAACTACCTCTCAGAAGTCCAAGCACAGAGCTATAACAGACCAGAACCCAGGACACTGGGCAGTTATGACCCCACCCCAGGCACTGGACACCTGGGAGATGGGCAAGGACACAGACCCCACACACCTCTGTCAAAGCATCCCTCCAGAGATGAAGCAGGAAGTAGGTAGTGGGAAATTCATTATTGTTATTGCTTGTGTTTTTGTTATGCCCTTTCAGTGTCCATATCTCAAGCGGAACTCCTGAACCTTTTTGTAGAGACCTTGTCAGGGTGCCTTGCAGAGCTTGGTAAATAAATGCTTTATGATGGAGAGAACAACCTCCATTATACCTAAAGCCTTCATAACACCGGGGAACAATCATTTTTTTCATTTACTGTTGCATGAGGTTTTACAGCTTTTCTATATATCTCTGCATTGCTGATTCCAAATCTGAATATGTTTTTTGGTGCATGCTCCAGTTTTTATGCAATTTTAATTTCTTTTTGTTCCAGTAAATGGCATGCATTGGCTTTTAAATTGGAGTTAAAGGGCAATGACTCTTGGATTGAACATAACCACAAGGCAATTAATGTTTTACAAACATCACTTTTACATAATTGTAGTTGTTTTGTAGTTGTTTTTAAATGTAAAAAATTATTATCTGATAAAAAACACCCTCTTATTTTGTTTTAAGATTGAATCATGGCTTCTTTGAGTAGGTGTAAATGTAAGAACAGTCCTGACACCTTCTGTTATATATGTGCCTGTTACACACTTCAACGTCAGAGGCGCAATATTTCATCATTTGTGACACGTGCATATATTGCCTATTTTCAAGTTCCCCTTGGCCATCAAGACAAGAATTGGGCTCCCATATTGTGTGTCATAATTGTGAGGAAATACTTCATGACTGGACAAAGGAAAACGCAAAGGAATGCCTTTTGGTATTCCCATGGTTTGGCGTGAACATAAGGACCACAGCAGTGACTGTTATTTCTGTCTGATCCATACAAAGGGCATCGGCAAGAAAAAACGGCATATGATCGCATATCCTAATATTTCTTCAGCAATACGACCTATCCCACACTCTGAGACACTTCCGGTCCCAGTTTTCAATGGTTTTATTTCTTCTAAGGATGAAGAAAGTGAACATGGTGATCAAGTGTATTTTGATAAGATGCATGAGGAAATGGTTGTAGAATCTGAAGGGTCTTCTTCTGATGCCAAGCAGTCATTAACCCCTCAGCAGTTTAGCCAACCTGAATTGAATGACTTAGTAAGAGATTTGGGCCTATCAAAGAAAGCATCTGAGTTATTAGCCTCCAGCCTTCAAGAAAAGAATGTATTTCACCGGTCAGCTAAAGTATCCCACTTCAGGAAGCGTGAACAAATTTTTGTGGACTTTTTTTGAAGACAAACACTTTGTTTACTGCCATGATATCAGTAGCCAGCTAGGTATTACTACTTACAGTCCAACAGAATGGCGGCTATTTCTTGACAGCTCTAAACAGAGTCTGAAATGTGTTCTCCTACACAATGGTAATGTTTATGTAGCAGTTCCAATTGGTTATTCCACTCATCTGTGAGAAGATTATAATGACATAGAAATTGTCCTCGACTTTCTGAAGTATGAGGAGCATAACTGGATCATTTGTGTGGATCTTAAAATGGTAAATTCCTGCTAGGACAACAGAGAGGTTTCACAAAGTATCCTTGCATTCTGTGTTTGTGGGACAGCCGAGCTCAGGAGAAGCACTGGACACAGAAGGAGTGGCCGAAACGTGAAGCAATGGAAGTAGGGATGCAAAATATTGTGAATGAACCTGTAGTTAATTGAGACAGGATCATTTTCCCCCCACTTCACATCAAACTTGGCTTAATGAAGCAGTTTGTTCAGGCTTTGAATAGAGAAAGTGAATGCTTTCAACATATTATTTCTGCTTTTCCTGCCTTATCTTTCGAGAAAATAAAAGCAGGTGTATTCAATGGACCTCAAATTCGAACCCTCATACGTGACAAAGAATTTGTCAGGAAGATGAATAAGGAAGAGAACCCAGCATGGCAGTCTTTTGTGGTGGTTACAAAGAACTTCCTTGGCAACAAGAAAGCAGAAAACTATGAACTTCTGGTTCAAAGAATGCTGTTAGCATTCCGCGACATTGGATGTTACATGAGCGTTAAGATTCACTTCCTGAACAGTCACCTTGATAAGTTTCCCGAAAATCTTGGACCTGTTAGTGATGAGCAGACTACTACTGGAGCATCAAACGAGATTGTCCTCAACAAGTACATAAACGCAAGAGCTACAAACGCAAATTTTTGCCTGAATAGAATTTAAATAAGTTTTGCGCAAATTTTATGATTTAAGTAAATAAGTGTTTTAATATGTACTATTTTGAAATTGTAGACAAATTCTGATGCAATCATACCTTTTAGTGTATTAACTGCATTATATAAATAATTATATTTTCACAAAGATGATGCAAGAAGACATTCTACTTCATTTTCACAAGAAGACATTCTACTTCATTAAGTCAAACTAAATGTTGAAAATTTTACGATAAAAACCTAAAATCTTGAATTGCAAAAACACTGTAGCTTACAGAGATAATCTAATGTCAGATTTGAGATCAGCACACTCGAATTAGGTAAGAACAAGTGTTTTTGTGGCTGCAACTAAAAGTTTGTTCCCCAGTGTAATAAATATATTTATGTAGTAGTACATTTTATTTCATCTTTTTACAAATATGTGCCTGCTCATCCACATGTCAACAGCTAATAGCATTCCTGCTCCCTCTAGAATCATCTGGAAGTTTGAACTCACTCTTGAGAAACTGCTGCCTAAATATTTACCTGGACATGAACAGCCCAGGTGTTCAGTGTTGTTGTTCACTTACAAGAACACAGAAGGCAAAAAACCCCCACAAAAAACCCAAAGCAGTCTGGGTTCTCCCATTTCACAAATAATATAAACATGCTAATTTTTTCTTAGAATAGGTTTATGCTGCATTAAAAACTGTGAACAAACAAGAGTCAGAAGGAAAAAAGAGATGAGTTCATCCACCACACGCTTGACCTCTATGCTTACAAAAGCTCTCAGAGGAAGAAGCAGCAACAGAAGCAGATGCTTCAGGGTCAGTTGGCGCGTGAGTGATGTTTACCTGCCTCGGTGTGAGAGGACTCTCAGCTCACCCCGCTGGCACTGCATTCTCCACCTTCAGCTGAATCTCCTCTTACTGTCAGTTTCTGAAACCTCACCCTACTCCAGCAACTGACATCTTGGGAATAAACTGTTGCCTCCAGAACTATGACTGAGCCCACAAACTCCTGAGGTTTCCCAGGAAAACCCAGAATGCCAGCAGGGCTGTCAGAGCAGCTAGGTAACATGCCTGACTATCACCAAAACCATCGGTGCTACTTCATCACAGGACAGGAGAGAGGAGCTATGCATGGCGTCCAGCACACTCAAGAGCCTCTACCGAGTGCCTGTGGATGGGCTCATATAACAACAAAATTACTTTGGTTTTCAGCGTTGATTTTAAGAAGAGGAGAAAATAGCATATATCAGCAAAAAATAAGAAAAGACAAAAATAAAATCATTCTTGTAAACCTCATAAATCTATGATATGATGTGATTAGAGGAAGAGTGTAAAATGCAGCAAAATTTTTAAAAATAAAGGAATACTGCCTTCAGACATAGAAAAGCATGCTCAACATTTTAATTTGTTACTGTACCAGTTGAACATGTGTGTGTTAGATGTGCACAAGGAAAACGGTTTCCATCTGGAAGCCTCTGAGCACACAGTCGTGCCTCGTGTGCTCTAAGCATCATCACATCTTGGTTCCTCCTTCCCACCCCATTGTCCACCCAGCTAGTAAACGGGCCTCATCCCAGAGCTAAAATAACATGTTAATTTAAAGTAAAACATATTTAGGGAGAAAACATTAGAAATTAAACACAGGTAACAGGTTTTCTATCATTTTATGATCCTGCACTGCTCTTAGAGACAAGCAACTGATGTCATGTGCATTAGTTAACTATTTCCAGCTCCAACGCAAGCTTGAAGTTTTTGTTATTCACAAAATAAACTGATTTTAAAATCCCCTGAAATACTGGGGCTGTGGTAGCTGGCCTGAGAGTGCTGGGTGAGGTGCTCAGCTCACTCTCTAGAAAATCGGTAAAGTAATATTAACCACCCCTTGATAAAGTTTCTGCAGAGGGTAGCACGGAATCAGGGTATTTGCCTGAAGTGAGCATCTCACGGTCAAGAATGAGATGACCAAGGGACCCTTCACACTTCAGGTCACCCTTGGCCTGAAGATCAGAGAAACATCTTAAAGACAGCAGTCCCAAAAGGATGGCCCTTTGCTCCCTGACAATACCAAGATGGCCTAACTGAGAGCTGGGTGTAGCAGCCAAGACCTGTCAGCCAAGGGCCAGGGCTGAATGGCCTCTGTCTATCCCCAGAGGAGATAGATGGCCCTGGTCTGAGCATAACAAAGCTCTCTGTAGACTGAGTTGCTCTGACCAGACTTCTCCAAGAACCCATCCTCACTCCTAGGTCCCCAGAGTTCTCAGGGATTTAAGCAATGCAGAAAGAACCAATCAATCAGTCAACTGATTACACTAGGGAACAAAATTTTTGTTGCATCCACAAAAACACTTGTTCTTACCTAATTCGAGTGTGCTGACCGCAAATCTGCATTAGTTTTTTTTCTGTAAGCTACAGTGTTTTTGCAATTGAAGATTTTAGGTTTTTATCTTATTGTAAAATTTTCAACATTTAGTTTGACATAATGAAGTAGAATGTCTTCTTGGGCATCATCTTTGTGAAAATATAATTATTTATATAATGCAGTTAATGCACTAAAAGGTATGATTGCATCAGAATTTGTCTACAATTTCAAAATAGTACATATTAAAACACTTATTTACTTAAATCATAAAATTTGCGCAAAACTTATTTAAATTCTATTCAGGCAAAAATTTGCGTTTGTAGCTCTTGCGTTTATGTACTTGTTGAGGACAATCTCGTTTGATGCTCCAGTAGTAGTCTGCTCATCACTAACAGGTCCAAGATTTTCGGGAAACTTATCAAGGTGACTGTTCAGGAAGTGAATCTTAACGCTCATGTAACATCCAATGTCGCGGAATGCTAACAGCATTCTTTGAACCAGAAGTTCATAGTTTTCTGCTTTCTTGTTGCCAAGGAAGTTCTTTGTAACCACCACAAAAGACTGCCATGCTGGGTTCTCTTCCTTATTCATCTTCCTGACAAATTCTTTGTCACGTATGAGGGTTCGAATTTGAGGTCCATTGAATACACCTGCTTTTATTTTCTCGAAAGATAAGGCAGGAAAAGCAGAAATAATATGTTGAAAGCATTCACTTTCTCTATTCAAAGCCTGAACAAACTGCTTCATTAAGCCAAGTTTGATGTGAAGTGGGGGGAAAATGATCCTGTCTCAATTAACTACAGGTTCATTCACAATATTTTGCATCCCTACTTCCATTGCTTCACGTTTCGGCCACTCCTTCTGTGTCCAGTGCTTCTCCTGAGCTCGGCTGTCCCACAAACACAGAATGCAAGGATACTTTGTGAAACCTCTCTGTTGTCCTAGCAGGAATTTACCATTTTAAGATCCACACAAATGATCCAGTTATGCTCCTCATACTTCAGAAAGTCGAGGACAATTTCTATGTCATTATAATCTTCTCACAGATGAGTGGAATAACCAATTGGAACTGCTACATAAACATTACCATTGTGTAGGAGAACACATTTCAGACTCTGTTTAGAGCTGTCAAGAAATAGCCGCCATTCTGTTGGACTGTAAGTAGTAATACCTAGCTGGCTACTGATATCATGGCAGTAAACAAAGTGTTTGTCTTCAAAAAAAGTCCACAAAAATTTGTTCACGCTTCCTGAAGTGGGATACTTTAGCTGACCGGTGAAATACATTCTTTTCTTGAAGGCTGGAGGCTAATAACTCAGATGCTTTCTTTGATAGGCCCAAATCTCTTACTAAGTCATTCAATTCAGGTTGGCTAAACTGCTGAGGGGTTAATGACTGCTTGGCATCAGAAGAAGACCCTTCAGATTCTACAACCATTTCCTCATGCATCTTATCAAAATACACTTGATCACCATGTTCACTTTCTTCATCCTTAGAAGAAATAAAACCATTGAAAACTGGGACCGGAAGTGTCTCAGAGTGTGGGATAGGTCGTATTGCTGAAGAAATATTAGGATATGCGATCATATGCCGTTTTTTCTTGCCGATGCCCTTTGTATGGATCAGACAGAAATAACAGTCACTGCTGTGGTCCTTAGGTTCACGCCAAACCATGGGAATACCAAAAGGCATTCCTTTGCGTTTTCCTTTGTCCAGTCATGAAGTATTTCCTCACAATTATGACACACAATATGGGAGCCCAATTCTTGTCTTGATGGCCAAGGGGAACTTGAAAATAGGCAATATATGCACGTGTCACAAATGATGAAATATTGCGCCTCTGACGTTGAAGTGTGTAACAGGCACATATATAACAGAAGGTGTCAGGACTGTTCTTACATTTACACCTACTCAAAGAAGCCATGGTTCAATCTTAAAACAAAATAAGAGGGTGTTTTTTATCAGATAATAATTTTTTACTTTAAAAACAACTACAATTATGTAAAAGTGATGTTTGTAAAACATTAATTGCCTTGTGGTTATGTTCAATCCAAGAGTCATTGCCCTTTAACTCCAGTTTAAAAGCCAATGCATGCCATTAACTGTAACATAAAGAAAATAAAATTGCAAAAAAACTGGAGCATGCACCAAAAAACGGATTTCAGATTTGGAATCAGCAATGCAGAGATACATTGAAAAGCTCTAAAACCTCACGCAACAGAAAATGAAAAAAAATTGTTTCCCGTATTATCTATCAGGTGGGGTGGCAATGTGGTGGCATTAAGGCTAGTGTTTTAAGGTTGTTCTCATGTAATATAAATTTGTTAAGTTTTTTTCTCCAAAGATGATATTTTAATGGGTCATCTGTTTTACTCCTTTCTGAGGCTATGCATCCCTTGGTCAGGAGAGTTCATTTTTATCTGCTGCTTTCCAGGAGGTTGGTTGTGTGATATGTTGGTTTTCAGTCACCCACAGCACTCTGCTTTGTTGGAGTCTGTACCGGCACCTTTCCTGGGTTCATAGACTTTTGTTGGATTGTTCAGGGACTTTTCCTGCCCCATTATTATGCAGTGCTTTCAGCCATAGTGTTAGCAGTGTTAGCTAGACTGCTAAAGTGAAATGAGACTTGATTCTCCAAGAACACTTGCCCCAGGTGCTGCAGAGATGCAACATGACAGGACCAGAGGAACGCAGTGTGGCCCAACAGTCACTATCCCAAGCACCCTAGTGTGGAAGAGCCACGGTTTGCTCACATTGTGGTCCAAGAAGCATCGATATCCTAGCCCCGGGGGTCTCTGTCACCCATTTGTGATTCCATCTCCACTGGCCTCCTTCTGGGAACCCCCTACGTTTCTACTTATGTAGTCAACACACTCTCTCAGAGCCCTGCTGGCATTCCAGCCGCTATCCCAGCTACATTCTCATCAGCACAAGCAAATTTTTTTTTTTTAACAAGGACAGAGAGAGAGTCAGAGAGGGATAGATAGGAACAGCAGACAGGAATGGAGAGAGATGAGAAGCATCAATCATCAGTTTTTTATTGCCGCTACGACACCTTAGTTGTTCATTGATTGCTTTCTCACATGTGCCTTGACCGCGGGCCTTCAGCAGACCGAGCAACCCCCTTGCTGGAGCCAGCGACCTTGGGTCCAAGCTGACAAGCTTTTGCTCATGCCAGATGGGCCCGCGCTCAAGCTGGCAACCTCGGGGTCTCGAACGTGGGTCTTCCGCTTTCCAGTCCGACACTCTATCCACTGCGTCACCGCCTGGTCAGGCCAGCACAAGCACATTTATGTCACACATTCCAAAGCAAAATATAAATGACTTTTAAGTTAAAATATTTAAAAATAAATATTCATATTGCTGCTCCTTTCCATTAGCATTATAACCATTAATTGATAGTTATGGAGCTCCTTGTCTATTTCAGACCTTCTGCTGATTTCACCAGAATCACCTCTTCCAGTCTGATGTCCTGGGTCTCATTACTCTGTCCTCTCTGTCTGGGGAGGAGGAGATGAAGGTGGTTAGATACCTATCTGCCACTGAGTAGCAGAGCCAACACTTGCCCCTGGGTGTATATTGTCCCAAAGCCTAAGTGAGGCCACAGAGCTGTAGGCTCAGAGCTGACTTTGTCATTTCCTTTCTTGGCTAACCCCTCCTGAGAAGCTGGAGTTGTGACTCTAATTAGTCTGGAGTCTCCCGTTGTAGGAGTCCTATCTATATCACTTTCTCTGCTCAGTTTTGTGCCCACAAATTGCATCTAACTCTAGTTGGACCAGTCTTCTCAATGCACCATTGGTCATGGGCTGGCTAAAGAAGAAAGATTTCTTGTGGACCCACTGTAGTGTGTGCACACCCTTCTGGAGAGTGAGTGTTTCAGAGATGGACTGTCATTTCTAAACCATTACCATTCATGGTATTCCTGGTGAACTATTTTCAGATTGATTTTGGGGTTGTTATTGCTTCAGTATTTTGCTGGGTATTACTAGGTCTCACCACTGTTAAATTCAGGAGTGGGAGGAAAAGTCATTTGGTAGAAATGATCCAACTGGCCAGAAGCAGGAACTTGGCTCTGCATCAAGTGCAACACCTAACCGTGGGATGTTGGGCAAGTCACACTAGGATTTGTCTAGATGCTCTCTCAGGACCCTCTGGGCAATAACAGTTTGACTTTATTTATCATTAGTCTAGTGGGTTTTTTTGTTTTGTTTTGTTTTTACAGGGACAGAGAGAGAGTCAGAGAGAGGGATAGATAAAGACAGACAGACAGGAACGAAGAGAGATGAGACACATCAATCATTAGTTTTTCGTTGCCGTTGCAACACGATAGTTGTTCATTGATTGCTTTCTCACATGTGCCTTGACTGCAGGCCTTCAGCAGACTGAGCAACCCCTTGCTGGAGCCAGCGACCTTGGGTCCAAGCTGACGAGCTTTTGCTCAAGCCAGATGGGCCCGCGCTCAAGCTGGTGACCTCGGGGTCTCAAACCTGGGTCTTCTGCGTCCCAGTCCGATGCTCTATTCACTGCACTACCGCCTGGTCAGGCTAGTCTAGTGGGTTTTGTCAAAACCATTATATGTTCAGTTAATTCCTAGTAATCCGTGCTTCATCCTGAAATATTACTTGTAGGTTGTCACTACTAACTTAAGGTTTGCAAAAGCTCTTTCCTTAGTGGCTTCTGGGGAATGGAATACTATATTTCACTTGTGTTTGTCCTCTTTTTTTTTTTTTTAATTTAAGGCCTGTAAGAGACCTTGAATAAATGCTTGCTAAGTGGAATTTCAATTTAAGATGCACCTAGTTGCTCATGGCAAACCACTAGGCATGTAGCAAAGAGAATTGTATACACACACTCCCATTCCCCCACCCCCCCCCCCAGCCCTGTGCTGACCTGCAGGCAAATCTACCTGTGTGTCACATTCAGTTCTCCACTGTGTGTGGCCTCCCTGGGCCTCACGCCAACCTGCCAACCTTAGACAATGGACAGGGCTCCTCATCTCTTCCTCACGGCACACTGCCCCTGTGATTGGCTCTGCCTGCTGGAAGCTGGCTGGCACTTTGCCATTTCCTATACTGTGTTGTCAGCAGAACCCATAATATAGATGTAAATGAGACCATGGAAACTAGAAAGAAAGATATTTTGAGAGTTGATTTCCACACCTATGTGCTGTTCTGGTCTTGCTTTCTGTGACTATCCTGAACTCTGGGTATATATTACCTTGATCTTTTAGCTCTAGTTAAGAGAAAGGAGATAGGCCTGAACTGAATTGTGGAATTGCCCCCCATGGTGTTACTGCACCTCCTCTGTGGTGATGAGCATGCTTGGGACACTTAGGACATTCTTGTGGACGACTGTTCTGATTCCTTCTCTGGAAAAGGAGGCATGTGGACCTGTAGCCCAGAAGAGAACAATTTTGATGAAAGAGCTGTGAGCAAGGAAGGCACCTAGGAGGCACTTTCTGCAGTTTTCAACAAAGATGTTGTTAACTGCCCTGTATGTGGCTGCAGAGGAAATGTGTCATTCTGGCCATCTACTCAGCTCTGCTGTGGAGAGCTGCCTGTGAGCCTCTCTCATAGTGCTCTCTCTCCCACCCCTTCTCCCTTCACCTTTTCTCTTTAAAGACTTCATCTCCCCACCCAGCACTGGTCCTTACTTCTAGGATTCACTCTCTCGTCCCACCTCTTCTGGAGCTCCTGCTTCCTTCCCAGTGCTCTGAGTGTTTCCTCCCCTCCGGTCCTTCAACACCCACTGCCCTCTGTGTCTCTGTTGTGCTGACACGGCAGCAGACATGTGGAGGATGCACAGGTCGTGGCGGTATCACTGAGAGCCACCTGGCTGCCAGGGTTATTCAGTGTCTCACCAGGCCCCCACGATGCTTTATGCACATTTGCAGGTGAAATCTGTGGGAGGCTTCGAGTCCACCAGGGAACCCTTCCTCTTCCTGGCTTCTTCCTCCCTCTCACTCTGCTCTTTGGCCCTTCCTTTTCTTCCTCCCACTGCCCAGCTCAGACATGAAACCCTCTATGCCAGAGGCAGACTGTTCACATCAAATGTGCTTTTGTTGCTTAGTTTTTCTTCTTTTAATTATTATTATTATTTCTTTTTAAGTTCAGGAGACTGTGGAGAGCTCCTTGTAGCAAACAGGATGACTTGAACTTCACTGAGTGTTCCGTTGCACATAATTAGATGTCACACTTCTAGAGAAAGATCAGCTTGGGAACTGGCAGCAGAGATAATTCTGCGTGGCGCATAAGCACAAAGCTTTTAATCCATTTTGGTGGTTCAGGATGAGTGTAAAATTGCATTAAAGTTCCAAAAATGTGGGCTTGTCCAAGGCTTCATCCTGCCAGAAGTGCTAGGGGCTTACTGTATTTTACTTATTTATATGTTTGTTGACTACCGATGGTTTAGGCTTGTGCCCCAGTGATGCAGGGAAGGAAGAGGATGGTCCCTGAGTGACAGGATGGTAAGGCTTTCCTGAGTGCTTCAGGTCATGGTTCAGCCTCCGCTGTGGCCTTGGATTCTCCCAGCAACTGTCTAGAGCAAGGAGGGGTGATAATTCATCCTTTATCAAATCAAGAAGCTGAGTTTTTAAGGCACATTCATTTCATGTTTGTGAGAGGGAATTTGGGAACATGTTTCCTTTATAAATCTGAAAGCCAACACACAATATAATATACATGTTATGTATTATAGAAATATACACATGAAACCTATGTAATTTTATTAACCAATGTCACCTCAATAAATTCAATTAAAAAATCGAAAGTATTTCTGTAAGAACTTATCCTAAAATAAAAAAAAAACAAAAAACAAAAACAAAAACAAAACCAGAGATAGCCTGAGGACTTATAATCAAGATTGCTGATTATAGCATTATTTTTAATGGGGAAAATTAGAAACAATGTAGAATGACTTCAAGAGGGGATTGGTTAAGTAGATTCTGTGTGTGTTAGAATTATGATGTAGTAATTAAAATTAAAATGATAAGAAATAGTAAAGACAGAGAACTATTTACAAAGTATTAGAAATAAAGAGTACAGGTTATAAATATATGTATAGTGTGATTCCAGTTCTTCTAAATATGCAAAAAAATAACAACCCTAGAAACTGAAATATTAGTAAGTATGTTTTCTCTGGGTGATGAGGTAGCTGGTATTTTATCCCTTGTGATTTTCTGCATTTTGTTAATTTCTAGGCTTTTAGATATGAAAAATCCCCCATAACAAGGGAAGACAGAAGATGTAGTTTGTCCAGTCACATGACTAATGTCTAGAACCTTCTATTCCTGAGCAAGAGCTCTTTCCAATACTCCAGGTAGAATTTTTTATGTTTAGTGCTATTATTTCTAAGTTTTCTCATCTCCATGGCACTTAACCAGATTGTCTCCAGAGATGTGCAAAAAAGGGCTGTTTTTTTTTTTAATATATATTTTATTATTATTAATTCTAATGGGGTGACACCAATAAATCAGGGTACATATGTACAATGAAAACATCTCCAGGTTATCTTATCATTCAATTGTGTTGCATACCCATCACCAAAAGTCAAATTGTACTCTGTCACCTTCAATCTGGTTTTCCCTGTGTCCCTCCCCTCCTCCCTATCTCACTCTTCCCTCTCTCCCCCATCCCATAACCAACACTCTCTTGTCCATGTCTCATACCCTCACTTTCATGTCCCACCTATGTATGTAATTGTGCTGTTCTCAGTTTTTCTTTTTTTCTGATTTACTTATTTCACTCCGTATAATGTTATCAAGGTACATCCATTTTGTTATAAATGATCCGATGTCATCGTTTCTTATGGCTGAGTAGTATTCCATAGTATATATGTACCATAGCTTTTTAATCCACTCGTTTTCTGACGGACACTTGGGCTGGTTCCAGATCTTCGCTATTGTGAACAATGCTGCCACGAACATGGGGGCGCGTTTCTTCTTTTCGAACAGTGCTATGGTGTTCTTAGGGTATATTCCTAAAAGTGGGATAGCTGGGTCAAAAGGCAGTTCAATATTTAATTTTCTGAGGAATCTCCAAACTGTTTTCCACAGTGGCTGCACCAGTCTGCATTCCCACCAGCAGTGCAGAAGGGTTCCCTTTTCTCCACATCCTCGCCAGCACTTATTCTGTGTTGTTTTGCTGATGAGTGCCATTCTGACTGGTGTGAGGTGATAGCTCATTGTGGTTTTAATTTGCATTTCTCTAATGATTAGTGATGTTGAGCATTTTTTCATATGCCTATTGGCCATCTGTATGTCCTCTTTGGAGAAATTTCTATTCATTTCTTTTGCCCATTTTTTGATTGGGTTGTTTGTCTTCCTGGTGTTGCATTTTATAAGTTCTTTATAAATTTTAGTTATTAACCCCTTATCAGATGTGCTGTCGAATATGTTCTCCCATTATGTGGTTTGTCTTTTTATTCTGTTCTTATTGTCTTTAGCTGTGCAAAAACTTTTTAGTTTGATATAGTCCCATGTGTTTATCTTGCCTTTTATTTCAGTTGCCCGTGGAGATAAATCGGCAAATATACCGCTGCTACAGATGTCGGAGAGCTTGCTGCCTATGTTTTCTTCTAAGATGCTTATGGTTTCACGGCTTACATTTAAGTCTTTTATCCATTTTGAGTTTGTTTTTGTGAATGGTGTAAGTTGATGGTCTAGTTTCATTTTTTTGCAGGTAGATGTCCAATTTTCCCAACACCATTTGTTAAAGAGGCTGTCTTTACTCCATTGTACGTTCTTTCCTCCTTTGTCAAATATCAGTTGTCCATAAAGCTGTGGGTTTATTTCTGGGTTCTCTGTTCTGTTCCATTGATCTATGTGCCTGTTCTTATGCCAGTACCAGGCTGTCTTGAGTATAATGGCCTTATAGTAAACCATGACATCAGGAAGCGTGATACCTCCTGCTTTATTTTTTCTTTTTAAGATTGCTGAGGCTATTCGTGTTCTTTTTTGGTTCTATATAAATTTTTGGAATATGTGTTCTATATCTTTGAAGTATGTTATTGGTATTTTAATTGGTATTGCATTGAATTTATAAATTGCTTTAGGTAATATAGACATTTTAATGATGTTTATTCTTCCTAGCAATGAGCACGGTATATGCTTCCACCTGTTTGTATCTTCCTTGATTTCTTTTATCAATGTTCTATAATTTTCTGAGTACAAGTCCTTAACCTCCTTGGTTAAATTTACTCCTAGGTACTTTATTTTTTTGGCTGCAATAGTGAAGGGGATTGTTTCCTTAATTTCTTTTGCTGATATTTCATTGTTGGTGTATAGAAATGCCTCTGATTTCTGAGTATTAATTTTATATCCTGCCACCTTGCTGAAATCATTTATAAGGTCCAGTAGTTTTTTGACTGAGACTTTAGGGTTTTCAATATACAATATCATATCATCTGCAAATAGTGACAGTTTTACTTCTTCTTTTCCAATTAGGATGCCTTTTATTTCTTCTTCTTGTCTGATTGCTGTAGCTAGGACTTCCAGAACTATGTTGAATAAGAGTGGTGAAAGTGGGCAACCCTGCCTGGTTCCTGATCTTAAGGGGATTGCTTTTAATTTTTGTCCATTTAGTATGATGTTTGCTGTCGGTTTATCGTAGATGGCCTTTATCATGTTCAGGAATGATCCCTGTATTCCCACTTTACTGAGCATTTTCAGCATGAATGGGTGCTGGATTTTATCAAATGCCTTTTCTGCATCTATTGAAATTATCATGTGATTTTTGTCCTTTCTTTTGTTTATGTGGTGAATCACATTGATTGATTTGCGAATATTGAACCAGCCTTGCCTCTCCAGAATAAATCCCACTTAATCGTGGTGTATGATTTTTTTCATATATTGCTGGATCCGGTTGGCTAATATTTTGTTGAGAATTTTAGCGTCTAAATTCATCAGGGATATAGGCCTATAATTTTCTTTCTTTGTGTTGTCTTTGCCCGGTTTTGGGATCAGAATTATGCTCGCCTCATAAAAGGAGTTTGGAAGTCTTCCTTCCTCTTGAATTTTTTGAAATAGCTTGAGGAGAATAGGAGTTAGTTCTTCTTTGAATTTTTGATAGAATTCACTTGTGAAGCCATCAGGCACAGGACTTTTCTTTTTTGGGAGTTTTTTGATAACTGTTTCTATCTCATTTGCTGTAATTGGTCTGTTTAGGTGTTCTGATTCTTCCAGATTGATTTTTGGAAGGTTATATGATTCAAGAAATTTGTCCATTTCACCAAGATTGTCTAATTTTTTGGCATATAGTTCTTCATAGTATTTTCTTACAATGCTTTGTATTTCTGTTGTGTCAGTTGTTATTTCTCCACTGTCCTTTCTAATTTTATTTATTTGAGTCCTCTCTCTTTTTTTCTTTGTGAGTCTAGTTAAAGGTTCATAAATCTTGTTTACCTTTTCAAAGAACCAGCTTCTTGTTTCATTGATCCTCTGTATTGTTTCCTTAGCCTCTATGTCATTTATTTCTGCTCTGACCTTTATTATTTCCTTCCTTCTACTTGTCTGGGGTTTTATTTGTTGTTGTTTTTCTAGTTCTTTTAGATGCAGGGTCAGGTTGCTTATTTGAGCTTTTTCTAGCTTCTTATGATATGCCTGTAGTGCAATAAACTTCCCTCTCAGAACTGCTTTTGCTGTGTCCCATAAATTTTGAGTTGATGTATGCTCATTATCATTTGTTTCTAGAAACTTTTTTATTTCTTCTTTGATCTCATTGTTAAGCCATTCATTATTTAATAACATGCTATTTAGTTTCCAAGTGTTTGAGTATTTTTCAGTTTTTCTTTTGTGGTTAATTTCTAGTTTCATGGCATTGTGATCAGAGAAAATGCTTGATATGATTTCAATCTTCTTAAGTTTATTGAGACCATTTTTGTGTCCTAACATGTGGTCTATCCTAGAAAACGTACCATGAGCGCTTGAGAAGAATGTATATTCTACTGCTTTAGGGTGAAAAGTTCTGAAGATATCTATTAAATCAAGGTGATCTAGTGTCTCCTTTAAGTCTGCTGTTTCTTTATTAATTTTCTTTCTTGAGGATCTATCCAGTATTGTTAGAGGGGTATTGAAATCCCCTACTATGATAGTATTGCTGTTAATCTCGCCCTTTATATCCATCAAAGTCTGCTTTATGTATGTCGGGGCTCCTATATTTGGTGCATAGATATTTACAATAGATATATCTTCCTGTTGAATTGTTCCCTTTATCATTATGTAGTGTCCTCCTTTATCTCTTACTACAGCCTTAGTTTTAAAGTCCATTTTGTCTGATATAAGTATTGCTACCCCTGCTTTTTTTTCATTTCCATTTGCATGAAATATTTTTTTCCATCCTTTTACCTTCAGTCTATGAGCATCTTTTGTTTTAAGGTGTGTCTCTTGTAGACAGCATATGCATGGGTCCTGTTTCTTTATCCATGCAGCTACCCTATGTCTTTTGATTGGATCATTTAATCCATTTACATTTAAGGTTATTATTGATATGTAGTTGTTTATTGCCATTTTATTCTTTAAAGCTGTATTCTTCTTTTGCTCTATTCATTCCTCCCTTTAAACTGTTCACAAGAGGCCCCTTAGTATCTCTTGCAGAATTGGTTTGGTTTTTATGAATTCCTTGAGGCTTTCTTTTTCTGGGAAGCTCTTTATTTCTCCTTCAATTTTAAACGTTAGCCTTGCTGGATAAAGTAGTCTTGGTTGTAGGTTCTTGTTCTGCATTACTTTGATTATTTCTTGCCATTCCCTTCTGGCCTCAAGTGTTTCTGTTGAGAAGTCCGATGTCATCCTTATGGGGGCTCCTTTGTAGGTGATAGCCTTTTTTTCTCTAGCAGCTTTTAAAATGTTTTCTTTATCCATTAGCTTTGGTATTTTAACTATGATGTGTCTTGGTGTAGATCTTTTTGGGTTTCTCCTTAATGGAGTTCTGTGTGCTTCTTGAATGTCTGGAGTGTTTCCCAGCCTTAATTTAGGAAAGTTTTCTGCTATGATTTGATTGAACAAAGTTTCCATTTCCTGTCCTCTCTCCTCTTCTTCAGGCACCCCTATGATGCGAATGTTGTTTCTCTTCATGTTGTCACAAAGCTCCCTTAGAGTTTCCTCACATTTTTTAAGTCTCTTTTCCTTTTTCTTCTCTGCTTCTGTGCCTTTGTTTATTGTGTCCTCTAACTCGTTTATTCGATCCTCAGCGTCATCCATCCTGCTTTTAATTCCTTCCATTGTGGTCTTCAGTTCTGATACTGTATTTGTCATTTCTGTCTGATTCTTTTTTATTATTTCAATTTCATTTTTTATACTTGTTATCTCTTTATTAAGGTGTTCATAATGACTATCCATTGTTGCTCTAATTTCTTTGAACATCCTAACTATCATTATTCTAAATTCTGCTTCTGGTAATTTGGTTATATCTGGTTCATTCAGGTCCTTCTCTGGGGATTTCTCTTGATTCATTTGGTTTGCATTCCTCTGCCTGCCCATTTTTTCTGTGTATAAGCAAGTTGTGGCCACTGGAGTCCAGCAGGTGTTTCCTTTGTGTTCTCTAGGTGTGGTCTATCTGCAGGCCCCCCACCCCCTCTGCCGGTGCCTAGGGTGGTTGGGTATGAGCATTGCCAGCGCCGGCCCACTGTGGCTTTTGCTGTGATTTCTGCCTCTCCTCCGTGGGAGGGGCTGTCACTGAAGCCACAAGATTAGCACCAAGGGTAGAGGTGAGCACCTTTCCTCAGCTGCGGACCCAGCCTATTTCCGGACTTCCGCCCAGAACCAGCAGTCGGAGCCTGCTCGCTACAGTTCCGCGGGTTAGGCGGGGCTTTTGACGTGCTCTCAGCTGTAAGCCTTTGCCCGTCTGGAGCTTTAGCCCCGCCCTCGAGGCCAGGGCCCTTTGCGCAGGGTCGGAAACCAAGGTTTATTGGGGCGGGCGTGTTTGCTGGCTTCTGCTTAGCTGCGTACTTCCGCTCATCCCGGACTCTACCCCGCCCCCGCGTTCGGAGCCCGCTCGTGCACGTATGAATGCTATCCGGGGTTTCTCCGGCCGGATGGGGATAATAGCGTGGGCTCAGCTGCGAGCCTCCACCCGTCTCGGGGTCCACCCTGTTCCCGCGCTCGGAGCCCGCTCGCGCACGTATACTGGCCAACCGCGATTTCTCCGGCCTGGGGGGGGGACTGGTAGCGTCAGCTCAGCCGCGAGCCCCTGCCCGTCCCTGGTCCTAGCCCGGTCCCCGCGGTCAGGGCCAGCTTGCGCAAGGCCTGCCTGTTCCTGGCCTCCCGCTTTGTCCCCGTAAGTGGGATTAAAGGCGGGCCCGCAGCTTCCGGACCGCTTTCGCGGTCCCCTCTGACCCTCTGGGCTAGACCGATCTCCCACCGGCTTGGCCTCTGCCCATGCTGACAGAACCGCCTTTCAGTGTCCTGCCGCCCCAAAACCCCAAGCAGCCCTCAGCAGAGTAGGAAGGGACCTAATACTCCACACTGTAAGCCTGGGAGCTCCCTCACTTGTTTCACAGCTCAATACTGTCCAAACGCCTCTTCTAGGCTCTAGGACTGGAGGCTGGGGCTTGGTTCCTGGGACCCAGGTCCCTCCCTCTTCGCCAAACTCTCCTCCCGCCCCGCGGGTCTCTCCGGGCTGCCGTTTGCTCCGGGGAGCTGGGCAGCCCTCTTCGCGTTTTCGCTATTCCTACCAGTCTCAATGTGGCTTCTTCTGTGTTCCTTGGTTGAAGAGTCCACTTAGTTCAGTTCATAGTTGGTTTATCCAGGTGATGGTTCTTAAAATTGAGTTGTAATCCACTTTGCTTCTGGGAGTTGGAAGTTGGTATGTCCGCCTACTCCGTCGCCATCTTGCTCCTCCCAAAAAGGGCTGTTTTCCTTTGGGAAAGGTCAGCCTGGTGGGAGAGTAGAGTGGCCCTGTCTCCACCTACCCTCTTCTCCTGCTTCCTCACCACTCATGAGCATGTGTCTCACCAGAGCCTCGGAAGAAGGTGACCGTGACTTAGACACAGACAGGAAGGACCTGTTTATTCAGTTTGCATAGGATGCATAGCTGGGAGGGGTGCAGAGAAGCTGGGATTGCACAAGTAGGATCAGGGAAATTTAGGCTGGGCAGTGAGCAAACACACATGACCTTCACAGGGAGGACAGAGTCTTATTCTTGAAGTTGAGAGCTGTGTGGTGGGAACAATACAGGATGGTCCAGACTGGGGATGGTGCCTCAGCTGTGTTCTAACATGAAGCCAGACTCCATGGGAGTCCAGGTTTTGGGGTGAGTGGCTGCCCATGTGAGACCTGTGCTAAGGATATGAGGCCATTGACATGATTCCTGCCAATTTTCCCAAGCAAATTTCTGACCTCCTTCTGGTCCTATGAGCAACCTACTCTCCTTCTAATAAACTGGTGTCAGCTAAGTCTTCCTGTAAATAATTGATGCTTTTCATGCTCACTGTCTCTGTCACAACCAGTGAACTCAGCTTATAGGACAGAAGTAGCCATAGATGAGATGTAGATAAAACGTGTAGCTGCGGTTCACCTGCCCTTGAGAAAGTCATACCTTCTTATGCTGGAATCTGCTGGAGTTGGCACCTCTTTCTGACCCCAGGCAGCTTTATGGCCTCAACTTTCATAACAGAAAAGGAGAGTCAAAACAGGGAGAGGATACCTTCACACCAGGTTGCTGGGTCACCCCTGAAACTCTCTGTTCAACTGTGATGTGCACACCACATCTTAAGACATGTCAAGACAATATAGCATGTTGAGAACAGGAAGGTTAGATTGGTACCATGCTTTAAAACCATGTCATGTGAAAGACTGGATATATTTAAGTTGAAGAAAAGCAAATTTATATATCTGAAGGGCTGTCCTGTGAGGGTGGGACATGTGCACACTGAGCGCTCATTGTGTGCTCAGCATGGTGCCGGGTGGTTTGCGATTTCCTTTCAAAAGGGAGAAGCTTTGCTCTCTGTAATACCAAGTATTGTAAGCTATGTGATGGAAGTGAGGGAAGCTTCCAGGAGATAAACTAATTTTCAACAGAACAAAGCCTTAGAGTATTCAGAGCTGTCCCAACACAGGTTGTCTCCTGAGTCATGAGTAACCTTTCTGATTGGGCTGCGATCTGATCCATGGCTGGTGGCTTACCCAGCAAAAATGCCTCTTTGGAAGACCCTCTCCTTGGGCGTCACTTTGGTCATCTATTTCCAATGCTTATGGCTGTGCCTCTTACCCACAACACAAGAGTGGCCAGTATGCTGGTGCTGGTTCCTTTGTTATGTCATCAGAGACGAAAAACCCAGCAGTTTTCAACAAATCTGTTCTCCAGGATTTCTGCCTCCAAGACTTGGGAAGGGAATTTTTTTTTTTTTTTTACAGGGACAGAGAGAGAGTCAGAGAGAGGGATAGATAGGGACAGACAGACAGGAACAGATAGGAACGAAGAGATGTGAGAAGCATCAATCATTAGTTTTTCATTGCCTTTGCCACACCATAGTTGTTCATTGATAGCTTTCTCATATGTGCCTTGACCGCGGGCCTTCAGCAGACCGAGCAACCCCTTGCTGGAGCCAGCGACCTTGGGTCCAAGCTGGTGAGCTTTTGCTCAAGCCAGATGGGCCCGCGCTCAAGCTGGCGAGCTGGGGGTCTCGAACCTGGGTCCTCCGCATCCCAGTCCGACGCTCTATCCACTGCGCCACTGCCTGGTCAGGCAGGAAAGGAAGATTTAAAAGAACAAAGCTTCACCCTTGGATGATGTGGGTCTGGGAATAGGATTCCCAGCAGAAGACAGGCTGTTCTCACACTAATCACATCTCCTGGAGGAGGAGTCCATGTGAGGGGCTGTCTGAGCTCTGAACATTATCTGCCCGCTACTCAGAGGAGCAAATGGTTCTCAGGTAGAGAGACGGTGCCCAGCAGAATGTTGTTTGCTTGGCTGTAACATAGGGCAGGAAAGGATCTGAGAGCAACTTAAATAAATCAGAAGAGATTATAAAAGAAAGAAAGAGTTCCTTTCAGGAGGAAATAGTAATGGTTTCCCTGTGTTGTCTGGCTAAATGGGTTATTTACATGTGCACGCACAAAGATGTCACAGTTAAAAAAATATAAAAATAGCAATAATAGAAAATAAATAGATTGGACAAACAGTAAAATTCTCATTATAGGAAGGACTCCCAGAAACTCTAGCACTTTATATACATTTGACCTTTTAATAAAGGGACATCGAGGTGTGGAATCTTCCAAATGGACCTGACCCAAGTATCTCACCACACTGGCCCCTACTGAATATAGGTGATAAACCTACCTGCCCAGCATCTTGGGAGCACAAGTATCCCTGAGATTTATTAGAAATACAGCCTCAGGACCCACTCCACATCTACTAAGTCACAAACTCTGGAGTGGACCTGGCTGTCCGTGTTTTAACAGTTCTCTGGGTGCTTAAGACCAGAGGTCTCCAAACTACGGCCTGCACGCCAAATTGCGGCCACCTGAGGCCATTTATCCGGCCCCCGCCGCACTTCCGTAAGGGGCACCTCTTTCATTGGTGGTCAGTGTATGGAGTACTTTATGCGGTGGCCTTCCAACGGTCTGAGGGAAGTGAACTGGCCCCCTGTGTAAAAAGTTTGGGGACCCCTGCTTAAGACTGAGGACCACTAGGCAGGCGGACTTTTGCAGGTGACACTCATCTTTTCTGTAATCCCATGGTCTAGTTTGCTATATCCCAATGAGGTTCCAAGGATAAAGGGTTGCATTTGAAGTAGTTTGGCAAACATTGTCTGTAGGATCCTTCTTTTGGAGAGAGCATGGCCCTTTTCAGAACTGTTAAAAACAAATCAGCTCACATTCTTCAAATGTATTTGACCTTAACCGTTTCTGAATACTTACTGGTACTTGTTAACAGTCCATGGCACAGGGTCCTACAGAACTTCATTGCCAGTTGGATGTTGCTGGTTCCTCAGGTGACTTTTACTGTGATATAGTTTTAAATAGTATCCACAGTGGATCTTAGGGCAAGCACAAAAACCTTGAAATGTAACAAGTAAAAGAGGAGGATTAAGACAGTTGTTTCAAAATCACTCCTGGAACTATTACTGAAATCTATCAGTTTCAACTTCTGATAAAATTCTTACTGTGACATGTCTAGTTGTTTCTAGTACTTCAAATATCAGTGCTAAAAGGGGAATATAGAACAATTGTATCTTATTGGTTTTTCATTGTTGGCAATGAAGACAATCCTGCCACATGGTGTTATTTGTCGACAAGTGCTTGCAAATAGCAGACAGAACTTTGTTGTCTCAGCATTTAAAAACAAAAGCAGAAAAGTATCAAAATAAAATAAAGCATTTGATAATTTTTTTAATATATATTTTATTATTATTAATTCTAATGGGGTGACACCTATAAATCAGGGTACATATGTACAATGAAAACATCTCCAGGTTATCTTAACATTCAACCATGTTGCATACCCGTCACCAAAAGTCAAATTGTCCTCTGTCACCTTCTATCTGGTTTTCCCTGTGTCCCTCCCCTCCTCCCTATCCCACTCTTCCCTCCCTCCTCCCACCCCATAACCACCACTCTCTTGTCCATGTCTCATAGTCTTACTTTTATGTCCCACTTATGTATGAAATCAAAGCATTTGATAATTTTTGGGTGCATAGTGTAAGAATTCTAAACACAAAGCCATAGGAGCAATTTTGCTTTTTATACATTAAATTACAATGTATATTTGAATATACATCTAGTCTTAAAATTGAAACTAATAAAAATTCAGTTGAGGTCCTGGCCAGTTGGCTCAGAGGTAGAGCATCGGCCCGGCATGTGGAAGTCCCGGGTTCCATTCCGGGTTAGGGCACACAGGAGGAGTGCCCATCTGCTTTGCCACCCTTCCCTCTCTCCTTTCTCTCTACCACTTTCTTCCCCTCCTGCAGTTATGGCTCTATTGGAGAGAAGTTGGCCCGGAAGCTGAGGACGGTTCCTTGGTTCCTCCTCAGGTGTTAGAATGGCTCCGGCAGCAAGGGAGTGGCACAGCATCGCCCCCTGGTGGGCATGCCGGGTGGATCCCGGTCGGGCACCTGCCAGAGTCTGTCTCTCTGCCTCCCGCTTCTAACTTTGGAAAAATACAAAAAAAAAAAAATAGTTGACATATGATTTTTTCCTACATCATTAATTTGAAATAATTTAAACAAGGCATGTCACTTGTTACTTGGGATGAGAAAGAATCTGGATCCAAAAACATGAATTGTAAAAGAGTTTGTGAAATTTATAATAATTTTTAATAATATGCCGATCCAGGTTTTTAAATTATAATTATTTCTATGAGCTGTACCCTTCTCACTGGAAGTGCAGGACCTTGGGATTAGCCCAGGCCCAGGAATCAATGTGCACATTTTATCAGAACCTCAGTTGACTCATGGTCACACCAAAATTTGAGAAATGCTGTGTTCTATTGTGTGCTGATGGCAAAATTATATAAATCACTTAAGGAGTGTCCTAAAATTATGTGTGACTATTAAAGGGGTCTGTACATCAAGAATGGCTAAAAAATGATAACTAGTTTTCCCCTCTTTCACCTAAGACCACGGCTTACTCCAGTGATGGGCAATCTCTTGAGCTTGGTGTGTCAAAATTCGCCAAAAAAACTGAGCATAACTCGGGTGGTGTGTCACTTCGAGAAAAACGGCCTAACCGGAAGTCCCAGGACTAGCTGCTCTGTGCCCGAGATCTGTTGTTTTGGCCTACAGACCTCTGGCACAGAGTGTCTACACTACAGCAAATGTTTTATCCTTGGCTACTGCACTTGGCTGTGCAGGAGCCGAAGATGAAACGTCCTTCTTGGCAATCGGCCCCATACTTCTCTGGCATGCAGCCATATGCGGCCGCGTGTCATCGAAAATGGCTACACGTGTCAGTGCTGACATGTGTGTCATAGGTTCGCCATCATTGGCTTATTCAGTCAAGCACTGCTGACAATCTTGCTTCCCCTCAAATCCGTGTATTTAACATATTTGTAGGAAGTATACATATATATATATATTTTACAGGGACAGAGAGAGAGTCAGAGAGAGGGATAAATAGGGACAGACAGACAGGAACGGAGAGAGGTGAGAAGCACCAATCATTAGTTTTTCGTTGCCGTCACAACACCTTAGTTGTTCATTGATTGCTTTCTCACATGTGCCTTAACCGTGGGCCTTCAGCAGACCGAGCAACCCCTTGCTAGAGCCAGCGACCTTGGGTCCAAGCTGGTGAGCTTTTTGCTCAAGCCAGATGGGCCCGCGCTCAAGCTGGCGAGCTCGGGGTCTCGAGCCTGGGTCTTCCGCATCCCAGTCCGATGCTCTATCCACTGCGCCACCGCCTGGTCAGGCGGAAGTGTACATATTTATAGATTGTTATGCAATGCAAGTCTCATACCATATTTCAGCAATCCTAAATTTTATCAGTTTTTTTTTTTTTTTTAAATTTTATTCTCGGTTTGACACTCTTCTTCCCTGGGGCTTGCTGTAGTTTAGTCTAGCCTGCGTTACCAGTGTGCGGGGGGGGGGGTAGGAGGGTCCTTTGAGGTTCTGTTTCTGTCCCCTAACAGAATGGCTGTTTGTACCCTCATAGATATCATTCTCATAGATATTTTCCCCAAGAGTTTTCTTTAACTTTGTATCTATGGAATGGCTTAGAAACACTTTCTTAAAACAGAAGATTAATTTAGAAATATCCTTCTTTGTGATGATATTGTTCCATTTCAGGAAACTGAGCACACAAAAACAAAGATACAATTAAACAGTCACCCAGAATGCACCCAGTTTTAGGTCAACTAAACTGGTGAAGCAGGAATGTCCCCTAAATTAGCTTTTGTGCCTTAAACATGAAACAAAATTCTGGTGGATATCTAGAATCTGGAACAATATCTTATTCTTAAGATAGTTTAAATAAATATATGCAAATAGAACTTTCAGTCAAGGAAGTTACTCAATGTAAGAGTTTAGTTTTTCTTTTTTTAAATAAACATTGCAGAGCTTGATGATTGGTGGGTCCATCTCTCAAGCTGTCTCCAAGGTTGGGTGTGGGATTCTCTGTGTGTGAGTAGCTAGCTGACTTGGTGGATGGGTGGGTCACCACCTATGATGTTTTCATTCCCCACTGAGCACAGATATCATAGCAAATGTCCCACAAATGAGACAGAGCCAACCAAGCAATGACACAGGGAGAGGGGGATTGAGGAGGGCCAGTCTTTAAGACCTGGTGATTTGCATATCCCCCAGAGCCCGTTTCACCAACAAGACACCACCAGCTTGTCCGTGTTCATGGGTATTCAGCCACATCCGTGCTAGGAATGAGTGAGACATGGAGGGTGCTGAGCCTAGGACTCCAGCCACACAGGAGGCAGTGACAGCATTTCTCTGAAGTTGTGTGGTGTATGGGGCATGTGAAGCTTCTGGTGAAGCAGGCCAATGTCTGTTTGCTGCTTGGTCAGCTCTCGGTCATTCCTTGGTAGTTGATGTCACAGCAGTGGTGTTTCAGGTAATACACTCTGGTCTTAACTGTGTCAGGGTTCAGATCCAGATGCTGGGTGGTTGTTAGGCTATCAGGCCATATTCCTCTCGCTGGAATCCAGGCTGAATATCCACAAATGTGGACTGCTGTCCCATCCAGACTAAATATTCCAGAATCACCTAGGTGAGCCCCTCTCTTCTCGTCCCCTACTCCTGCCTGTTCTGTGGTTTCATTGTCCCCACTCTCATGTCTCTATTCATTAACCCTGTGTGTGAGTCCATTCTGCTTGGCCTCCATTTAGTCCAGACTGTGCCCAAGGTCTAAGGTAGCAATACTCCTTATTGGGACAGCACCCGGTTCATAAATGCTACTGGAGCGACGTGTCAAACTCAGAGGGAGCCGGGCTGCCTCCACATGGTCTTGTGGTTGTGTGCCCGAGACAACTCAAGCCACGGATTGCTGGCTGACTGTCTTCTAGCCTGAGAAAGGAACTGGAATGCATCTCAGACTGTGGTCTCTGAGCCCGGATAGCGCTGGGGCCAAGCCTGCAGCTGGGGTTTCATGACAAACAGGAGGGCCTCCTGCTTGGGAAGTCGCAACATCCAGGTGCTTTGGGAGGGCCAGCACAGTGCTGCCTGTCAGGGCCTGCCTGATCCCTGCGACGTCCTGAGCTGGTTGATGACTTGTCAGAAAGAGAAGGTCCCTCAGACAGAAAGGCCTTCTGTGACAAGTTGCTGGTGTGAGTGGCTTTTTTGTCCCTGTGGCCAATCTCCACCCTGGAACCTACACGATTACCTGTGTTCTCTGTCTAAGCCAGCGTCAAGAGTAGGCCTTATACCCCATGCAGAATAAAACAGAAACCTAATAATAATCTGATTTCCTTCCAAATGTCTTGAGGTTCCAGTGTTTGAGGGCAAAGGATGCTGGGTCAGGGATTTTCTTGGCTGGGTGCTATCCCAATTCATGCCATGGTGTGTCTGGAGCATGATTGCTCACACGGGAAGGGGTGGACAGGCTGCACGGCTGGGCTGCATGGGGTGAGCAGTGTGTCCCTAATAGAGTTCCTTATTTAATAATCAAAGAAGGGGAGGGGCAGCATAGAACAAGGATTGACATCACCCAGGCTGCAGGCTTTAGGGATCTCAGCCATGAATTAGCATTCTCTCTCATACCCAGAGCAGGATTTGTGCACATCGCAGCCCTTGCACAGGCCCTTTTGTGGAAGAGAAGTGTGATGGAACACATACAGAGGGTATGCTGGCTGTTGGTCTCTCAGCTCTTCTTGCATGTCCACTGCCGGTGGTGATTATTGACAGCTCAGAGGAGTGGACAGGTGGCCTTTGATGGGTGTCCTCCCCTCCTGGGGAAGGTACAAGGGTGGAGCCAGCAGATCCATTCTTTCTCCTCTCTGCCCCTCCTCCTTTTTTCTTTTCTTTTGTCTTAGGAGTCGTGTGATTGAGTTAAAGCAGTTACAGCTTTAGTCTGAAATCTTGGGTGAAGGAAGCAGGATGTTCTGACCTATAGCACAGGTTTCCCCAGATGGGGTATGTCAGAGCACGGTTTTGGGGTTGCTCCTGCTTATGAAATGCACAGGCTGCAGAGACAGCCCTGCTTCGGGGCTGAAGCTCTTTCATTTTTTACTTGCTTTTCAGAGTTTTATTCCAAAAGAAGGAGGTTCTTAATGTGGAAATGGTTTTCTGTCTCTCTCTGGACACTCTGCCCTGATTTAATGCAGTTTTGCTTCTGATCTGATAGAAATAATCAGGAACATCGCAGTGGGTGCAAGAACTTGCGTTGTGTGTCTGTGCTTGCAGCATAGCTGTGTTAAGAGCACCACTAACATGACACATGCTGGGCACTGCTGGGCACCCTATTCTCAGAACTGGCAAGGACAGATGAGTCACCCCCTCACAGCTGGGAAAACTAAGCAGACAGTGGAGCTCTGCCAAGGCTGCTCATCTACCCTGAGGTAGAGGGCCCCTCTGCCTCCTTACTCAGAATATTAAAGAGGAAGATGACTTTAAAAAAGAATGTCTCAGATCTCACACCTCTCTTTCCTTTGCTAATGCAGTTCCTAAAAAAGAATATCATTTAATGTAATTCCCAGAAACTCAGGTTTTATAGCCCTCAGTGTTTCCACTATGGAGAGAGATAAAATGGCTTTGATGAGAATCACTATTTGGTAGTCTCTAGTATTGAAACCAAATTGATAAGGAATTTTCACAGTTGATCAATATCAGTTATGAAGGACTATACAATGTATAGTAACTGTGGCTCATGCAGTCAAAGCATAGTTTCTTTTTTCTAAGGTTTAGAGGAGACAGAACAGACACACAAAATCACTAGCAGTAAGTGGCAGTGGGTGTGAGGGTCTCTGGGGGTGGTGGCAGTGAGCTCTGTGCCCAGAAAATTAGCTGGTCACTGAGGGGAAATAAGGTTTATATTATTTAACTTTGTCTTATATTTTTAAGTTCTGAAATCTGTTATGTTCTTCATACAAAATCTGGGTAGCATTGTGGCATAAACACCTTATCAGAGGCAGTTGTGAGGAGCTGAGAGTATTTCCTGAGACCCATCCTTCTTTCCCACGACTCTGGGTTGTGCGGTGCCAGCTGGGGTGTGTACGGCACATAAGAAGGACGTTCTTCCACTTGCTTGGCCCAGTGAAGAGAATGAGTGAATGCAATGGGTGACTTGCAGATTTTGAAGCAGTCACATGCCAGCTGCCCAGGTGACAGCCATCTCTGACATTGGCCAGTGCCAGGTGTTGTCCTGATCACACTGTCAGGTGCCAGCTGTATCAGCTGGGTTTACAGGTCTCTGAAATTGGCTTACCACCTAATTCAGAATTGCTTTAGTGTCCCTGCAGCTGTCAGGAGTGGGAGCCAGGCTGCCCACCAGTCTCCAACTGCAGTTGGAGAGGAGCTTGTGTTCTCCTCACCTGGGCAATGATGACCCCCCAGATATGCTCCTCTGGTATTTGGAGGGGCCACCCCTCTGACCTGGCAGAGGAGGGAAGCTTGCTGCCATACGGGTCAACCCAGTGCCACTTCCCTGGGCTGCCCACTGCAACCGGTCAGGTGACCAGGCTCCTGATCCAGGATGGGGCACGGTGTCTCCCTTTGCACTCACGAGGCGTTCTGCCCCATGGGAGGTGAACTGTCAGGTAATGAGGCTGGATCTGAGGATTAGCAAGTGTCTTGTAGCACTACCTGGGATTCTATGCCACTTTTCCAGGAACTAAGAGAATGTTGTTGCTGAGGTCTGGGCTCCTCACATCTGAGAGTGGGGTCCTTGGTAGGTCTCTCATTCAGGTCTGTATATTTACAAGACAAGAAGGGATTTCCTCATGTAATAAATAGCCCAGTTTCTGGGATGCCTGCCATGCTCCAGGGAAGGCCTGACAGGAACAACAGGAATGTGGGGGATTCAGTGCAACCAGCAAACAGTGTCATGCCCACTCTGGGTTTGAGGGTGATAGAGGACCACTGTGTACCAGAGCTGTCTGTCCTTGTTGGCGTGGCACCCGTTGGAGAGGAGACGGTGCCTGTAGGACCCACCACAAATTATCATGGGCATCGTGGGGGTTGCAGCAGAAGGCTTTCCCTGAGATAGACCAGCTCTGGTTCAGGCAGCTGTTTCAGGCACACGCCTTTGTATATAAAGTGCCCACACACACCATCTGGAGCATGGCTATCCAGATGTCTGAGAGCCTAGAAGCAGCTTGCAGAAGGGAAGTGGTCCAGGTTAGAGAAGAACAAACTGGGCACCAAATCATGACTCATGACCAAACACTAAAATCAATTTTAAAAATGTCTGCTTGTCCTGGGCTCCCTGGGGCATGGCCAGGTGGGGACCCTGCTCCTGGGCTGGTTTCACATCGATTCTTCTGGTGTCCTTGGCATCTGCCCTGACACCAGGGCAGATGTAGGTGGGCTGCATCGGAGGCAGTGTCCTGGTAATGGGTTTATAGGATGGGCCTCAGAGAAGGTGCTTTGCCCACATCTTCTATTTGTCTGCAAGAGGTGAAGACACCTGAGTCCAGGCATCTACAGCTACCCACTCCATGTGGCCTGCTGTCACTTCTTGCCCCACTGGGAGCTGCTCCTCGGGGCTCCCTGGGGCTGAGCCAGGGTGGACAGGTGGAGCCTAGGGTGTCTGCTTTAGGGAGAGTTGTGCAGGTGCAGGGGCCTCTCTGAGGACATTAGTGACTCTCCTTCCTTCCAGGTGGCAGAGACCCACAGGTAGCATGCACATGAGGTTGCTGGCTACTTAATGGTACAAACCTACCTTTCCTTTCCCCAGAGCTGCACCAGCATATAGAAGAGTGAGGGCTGCAGGTAGAGATGGAGGAGTTGAGACCACAGGCTGAGGGTTTGGATGCTCAGTCTCACCAAGAAAAGTGCTAGTGGGTCGCCCCTGCCTCTGTGCCCAGGTGAATGGTGTGTGAAAGCCTGGTGTCGTGAGGAAAGATAGACCAGGCTTTGAGTGGTACTGTGGACACTGAGTCCAGTTTCCTCCTCTATAACATCGGAGTGGGTGCTTTGCAAGGTTGTTGGTAGGACTTGAGATAATGCATGAAAAGTGCGTGGTCACAGCCATCGACAAATGGCAGCTTTAGTATAAGCATGGGAGTAAGACTGAACAAGGTACCAGAGATTTCATTCCATGGTATTATTATTTACTGTTATGGGAACCCAAAGAAAGAAATGAAAGTCACAGAAGATCCAAGAGTGAGCGAACTCTGCTTTTTGTGGAAAAATCACCATGAGGAGGGTGGCAACATGCTGTGATTAACACACAACACACCATCCGTGTGCTGGTTGGGTTCTGTTATGGTTTCATTTGGCTATGACATGAACTCTTCTTGGCTTAATAGTGTTGTCAGCTCTCAGTTTTGGGAAAATTGGATGAGAATACTCTTGGTTTCCAAGAATCTTCCAGTTGTTTGTAGAAGATCCAAAATCGCTGCCCCAGTTCTCATGGCCCATCTGAGACAGAAACTATTGTGCTTTTTGGTGAGAGGATTTATCTTACATTGATATTTTTCTTACATTATTTGGTACAAAACCTCTCTATTATGTTAGTGTGTGTTTGCATCAATCTCAGCTCTTTTGCAAAAACCCTGAGGTGGGGGGAGGGAGTTACTTCAATTCCCTTTTGTCAGGTGAGCAGACCAGACCAGGAAGGTAATTGTCTCTCTTGTGATTGGGTAGGACATTGGTGATGGGGGTTGGGTGGGATGGATCCCTTAATTCTCTGGCCACCCTCACCTCTGTGGCAAAATCTCACTCAGGAGGGGACGCCCTGCAAATGGAAAGTGCCTGAGGCAGGGTCCATGGCAGGTGTGGGCCTGCAGTTTCCAACCAATCAGGTAGGGAGGGAACGTGATAACATTGACTCTTTCCACCACAAAATACAAACTCCTTTCAAAATGCCTCTTGGGCCTGACCTGTGGTGGCGCAGTGGATAAAGCGACAACCTGGGAACACTGAGGTCGCCAGTTCAAAACCCTGCACTGGTCTGGTCAAGGCACATATGGGAGTTGATGCTTCCAGCTCCTCCCCCTTTCATTCTCTCTCTCTCTCTCTCACTCTCTGTCTCCTCTCTAAAATGAATAAAATAAAAAGAAATTTAAAAAAAACCTTTAAAAAAATATGTGCCATCTTTAAAAAAAAAAAAAATGCCTCTTGGGAGTGAGGGTTATGAGAAGCAGGGCCACCCTGGCTCCTCACAGAAGAGCTGGATCCACTTTCATTTCCTATTGGATAAGAGAAGATGGTGACAAGGTGCCTCTCAGTATTCTGAGAAAATAAAGGGGAAGCAGAATTAGAACTGAAGAGGTTCAGTGTGTGGGTCTGTGAGTGTGTGACAGTGTGTGTTTTTGTGACAGTGTGTGTATTGTGTGTGTCTGTGCAATGTGTGTATCTGTGAGTGTCTGTGAATGTGAACGCATGTTCTGGTCTGCAGGGGAGGAGAGAGGTGCCAGCTTGGAGAAGGAGGTGCCAGTCTGAGCACAGGGCGGAGCCAAGTGTCTAAATGTCTTTCTTTCCATGATTTATGGCCATAATTACTATTAGTAGGTGGCTGATATTTAAAATGAAATATGGCCTTTCTTAATTTTAGAGCAGAGAACAACACAAGCAAATTAGCAGTCAATTAGCATATTGCCTGGCTGGGTAAAATGTGCATAACCCCTGCAGCTCTGAAAGTAAATAAACGGGAACACCACTGGTGGAGGTCGTTCTGAAAGTTTTTCACCTGTTCCCTGGAATGCACCAAATCAGCTTACGCTGATCTCAGGTTGTTGTTACAAGGTTGGGATTCAAGAGTTAACTGCGATGCAAGTCTCATTTCCTTCACATTTAATTGTCAGCCATGATTGAAGCAGGACAGGAAGCGAATAAAGGCTTTTTCCTGCTGCCTTTTCTAGCAGGGTCTGTCATCTGCCATTTCCACGTGACAAACACAGAACTCTGAATGTGAGCGTGTCTCAGGCCTGCGTTGTGGGGCCGCCCATGTCGCCACATTCTGCCTCCTTCCAGGGTCTTCTGTGGCACTGGAAACACTTTGTTTTCATCCTGGGCACCAGAGGAAAGCCTGGGGCATGGAGAAGTAGCTAGAGGCCTAGGCTCCTTGAGGGAGACCTTTGGGGGTTTGCTTCTCGTTTTCCCTGATGCAGTCTCTTGGATGGCTTGAGCAGAGTCTTTGAGGTCTGCTACCTTGGCTCTGACTCTCCTGCCCCCAGTACTGAGACCTGGTGGGCGAGTGACTTTCTCAAGGTTATTGCTTTTGGGAGAACCAGGTTGGAGTCCGTCTCCCTTGTCTCTGGCTGTGTGCCCTTTTCTGCATCACTGGGAGTGCTCTGGTCCTCCAGGGAGAAACAATTGTGTGGAGGGAGGAGGGGCAGAGAGGCAGGAGTGGGTGGGGAGCAGAGCTGGGAAATGGGGAGCTGAATGCACGGTGAAGTAGGTAAAGACGTCTTGAAGAGAGACTATAAAAGGAAATGCTATTTTCCATGAGATTATGTTGTTTCAGGAAAATGGAACCTTCACTTAAGAGTTGTAGGGAGAGTCTACTTGGTCTTTTCAGTTGAGTCTTAGTAGATGAATAGGAGTTTGTCAGTTGGAAAAACAGGACTAAAGACATTATGCTTTTGTAGGAACATGTCCTTGGTGTTGCTAAAAGGCCTGGTGTGTTCAGAAAACATCAGGTTTTTGATGGTTCATGGCCTTCACTGAGGTAGGTGTGATTACGTGATGCCAGGGCCCTGGGATGGGTCATCATCTGAGTGTTGATGGCACTCCCCTATTATTCACACCCTCCCCTGACTGGCTGTTTCTCTGAAGCATGTGTTTTCTCTGTCCTTTCTCTGCATTTAAGATGTATTAGAACACAGGGAAGAATGTCTGCCTTCCCTGACCAACCTCAGCCCCTCCACAGAGGTCAGTGTGTTGGCTGTGGCACTCACTTTACATTCTGTCTGTCTCTCCTTGTGACTCACCAGTGTCCTCCCTCTGCCTCCTCTCTGATCTTGGAACGAAGGCAAGCCTCATCCACACTGGGCATGCACTTAGTGGGGGTGGGCACAGAAGGGCCTGTCCTGGTGATGATGCTGACACAGCCCATGGGTCTGGCCCCCTGGCAGTTCCACCAAGTGGGTGTCTATGGAGATGTCTCACCTCACACCCCTCAGGTGCTTACTTGAAGGGTTCCTCAGGCAGGTGACCAGAAGGGACAGGATGTGTGAGTGAGTGTCCTCCCAATGGAAATGCTGGTCCTCTCACTGACTCAAGCCAGGGGCATGTTCTGGCTTCCAAATGATCCAGCATCATCCAAGAAAGCCAAATGCAGGGAGCAGTGTGTGAATCTGCACTGTCTTTTTTGGACTTGGGAGCTTCCCGATGCCACAGTCTCTGATGAACTTGCTCCCCTTCTTCACAGCTGACTCGGCTCTGTTTTCTGTTTTTTCCTCCCAGGATGCTTACTGGACGATGGCCTTTGCAGACCGTCTGAGACCTGTGTCAATGGTGAGTGTGCATTCCTGCCCAGCATTTGTCTGTGGGGCTGGGTTTACTTTATTCTGCCAACCAAGGCAACCCCACAGACAGGGCCACCAAGTGGCGTGAAGGCTCTGTGTCAGGGTCACTTTGTTGCGTGCTCTTGAGGAGCCATTGAACTGAAACTTCTCTCGACGTTATTGAAAGGGGAGAACATGGAAAGTTAGTGGAAGTGGAACGTGCTCTTTATATGCATGCATGTGTGTCTGCATCTATAGCTGTGTTTGTATCCTAGTCTTTAAGGTCGTTCATGAGAAGCTTCTCAACAACGGATGATGGAGTCTGGAGCTTGACAATGAGTAGATGAGATTGCCTCCTTCTCTGCACCCCTGAGCACTGAGCCTCCACTCCCGATGGCCCACTTGCTCTTCTCACTTTGTCACACTCCACTTGTTTCTGCTCTCTGCCAGTAGGCAGGCTTTTCATCCTTTTGGCCACC
The DNA here is from genome assembly GCA_037038555.1 of Rhynchonycteris naso. Taxonomy (NCBI): domain Eukaryota; kingdom Metazoa; phylum Chordata; class Mammalia; order Chiroptera; family Emballonuridae; genus Rhynchonycteris; species Rhynchonycteris naso. Next base: position 111,488,482 of record CM073001.1, read on the forward strand.
CCTCTTCCTCTCTTCATGGGGGAGAAAATGATTGGTGCTCGAGGTTTTCAGGTAGGGTGCAAAGACCCCAAGGCGGGACCTAAGACACCAGAGCAGGGCGTCCTCCCAGTGCCAGAGGGAAGGGGCAGGCACTCACACTTCCCACCCTGTGAGTTTCAGAAAGGATGGATGTGCTCAGAAGGGCTGCCTCTTAGAATAAAACCTACACCTTAGGCAATATGGGGCAGCATGCACCTGGGTAGTAGCCCTTCAAACACTAAGGGAAGGGACTTAGGCCAGGATACTCACACAGGAAATCCCAAAGGCAGCTTTTTCAAAGTCAAACTGGGTCTTCACATAGGAGCCTGGGCAGCATAGGAAGACCAATGTGAGGTGGGGGCTCTCTTCTCGCTTACTGCCTGATTCTGTCCTTAGTTTATGATATGTGTTTCGGGGAAGGTGGACTTGGTTACTGCCTGGGTTTTGCCTGTGGCGTTTCTGACTTGGCACAAGCACTCCACATGTGGGTGCCTGGTTCTCAGAGGACATTCGGCTGCTGGGATCCTTTCATCAAATCCTGGTAAGGCCCTCCTTGGGGTAAGACACTACTTGAAGGCACACAAGGAAAAAACCATGTGTCACGAGCAGCATGCAGTGAGAACAGTCCTGGGTCCCTGGCCATTGCTTTCAGGGCTGTGTCCTGGCAGCTCATGGGCCCTGGGGACAAATTGCTGACAGTTCTGGATGGTTCCTTTATTTGAGGGGGATAACTTTTGTGCAGAGTGGGATGAGTGGTGACCAGGGTGGAGGAAAGTGGTGATCACAGGACACAGTTTACAAATGACATGTCCCTGCCTGCCTGAGCGCCTTGCACTGTCATGCCTGGGGTAGGATTTTTATTTTCGGGGATGCTTGGATTCAGCCTTGGCTGTGGAGGCCTCGATGGATTTATTAGTCACATTACCCCAGGCAATGAACTGCTATGAGATGAAGAAAATTCATGGTTTAAGGATATGAAAGTGAACTCAACATTACTTCATGTTACACAGGGACATTTACTCCACGTTCTTGCACATGCATGGTCTGCACGCTCTGACATCTGCATGCTCTGACACCACTCCAGCCCCTACAGCTGAACCTTCTGCAGCTTTTATTTAAAAGCAGCTTAAAAATAATTTTATTTTAAAAAATAGTTCATCTGCCCTCAGTGAAGATTGATTATGAAGGAAACAGGTCTGTGTGTGTGTGTGTGTTTAATTTGATTACAGACATATCAGCACGGCAGGGTAAAAGCTGCAGCTCTGTCTTCTCACTTTGTCCTGCACGGAGAGCAGACACGGGTGTCATGGCCACTCTCGGGGCTTTTTTTCTCCTTACCACCCTAACACGGAATTACATTAATGCTACATAAGATAATAGCTTTGAATTCTTTGGTAAAGGAAAGCAATTTAAGTATAAATATAAATACACAGGCCTTGATCTATGGAGACAGGCAATATTTATTTTCTCTAGTACAATGAGGGGCTGGCTAAGACACAGCAAAAGAGGCATCGTCCAGTCTCACAAAATCATGCCGTGTATGCGTTGCTGGCCTGGATTTATGGTTGCCATTGGTGACAGCATGACTCAGCCTGTCAGTGAGTGGGGGACAGAGGCGTGGCTGGGCCAGACCCAGCATTCTTCTCTCCATTGTCCTCCCTTTTCTTGGGAGATACATAGAAATATATAATCTAATAACTTTATGTATGTTTTCAAAATCCCAACAGACCTTGCTCATCACAATTAAAATGGTTGCATGGGATAAAGTACAGTTATTCTTTAGTATCTGCAGGGTGTTGGTTCTGGGACCCCATGGACACCAAATCCTAGGATGTGCAAGTCTCTAATATAAAATGGGGAAGAGCAAGGCATTCAGTCAGCTCTCTGCATCCATGGATTCCCAGCATTCCCAATCGCAGGTGGAAAATACTGTTTCTGATTCCCAGTTGGTTGAATCCTCAGATGCAAAACCCAGGGATGTGGAGGGCTGACTGTATATTACAAAAATAAAAAATCTGAGAATACGAGGACCTGTGCAGTTCAAACTGTGTTGTTCAAAGGTCATATAAAGAAAGTCAAAATTAACATACCACCACACACCCGGGAGGATGGCTACTACTAACAAAAACACCCAGAAAATAGTTGTTGGGAGGACATGCAGCAATTGGGACCCTTGTGCGCTGTTGATGGAAATGTAAAGCAGTGCAGCTGCTATGGAAAGCAGTTCAGCAGCTTATCAAAAAAGGAAACATGAAGTTACCACATGACCCAGCCATCCCAGAGTATATACTTAAAAGAATGGAAAGCAAGGACTCAGAGAAATCTGTACACCTGTATCATAGCAGCATTACTCATGGTAGCTAAAACGTGGAAGCAACCTGAGTGTTCATTGATAGATGAATGGATAAGCAAAATGTGGTCGGTACACGCATTGGAGTATCATTGAGGCTTACAAAAGAAGGAAATTCTGACAGGCTACAACATGGATGAACTTCGAAGACATTACGCTCAGTGAAATAAGTCAGTCACCAAAGGACCAATATTGTGTGACTTCATTTATAAGAGGTCCCAAGGGTATGCAGATTTCATTTTATTGTGCTTCACAGATTTCGTGTTTCCATCAGCCCTCCACCAGCCAAAGGACAGTCATGTACCGAAGGCTCAGATGATGGTCAGCATTTTTTAGCAATGCTAAATAAGTTGTTCACATTTTAAAAACATAATGCTATTTCCTACTTAACAGACTAAAGTATAGTATAAACCACTTTTATAGGCACTGGGTAACCAAAAACTTCGTGTGACTCACTTTATTGCAATATTAGCGTTATTGCAGTAGTCTGAGAGATGTATGCCTGTAGTAGACTCATAGAGACAGAAAGTATGGTGGTGGGGCCAGGGGCAAGGGGTGGGAGGGACATGAGTGTCTAATGGGGACAGAATTCCAGTTTGGGAAGGTGAGAAAGCTCTGGAGATGGTGGTGGTGATGTCTGCACAACACAGTGAGTGTATTTAATGCCCTGCACTAGACACTTAAAAATGGTTAAGATGGAACATTTTATGTTATGTGTATTTTAGCACAATTAAAAAAAGATTAAAAAAACTGGAAAAACCATTAGCAACATGTTGGCAGACCAAGAGTTCATATTCTTAATTAAACAGGGCTTCTACACATTATAAGGAGAAGGGAATTCAATAGGAAAATGGGCAAAGCTGTGAATGGTAATTTCCAGGCACGGAAATGAAAATGACTCATAGCACATGAAGTGTGTTCATCCTCAGTAGAGATGAGGGGACTATAAATGTAAATCACACATCACAGTGCTGGTAAGAGCCCAGGTCAGTGAGCTCCCACACACTCTGCTGGTAGAAATGTGAGTTGCCAACATTCTGTAATCTTGCAATATCTATCTAATGAAAAATACACTAGTGATTTTATTTATTTTGAAGATTCACATGTATAAAAGCAAAGATAGAAAAAGACTGTAACAATGTCTATAAGTCCACCAATGAGAATAGTTTCATAAATTATGGTGGATCTGTAGTATGAGATATTATGCAGCTACTTAGAGATGAGTTAAATATCTATTTCCTGACCAGAAAAATATCAGTTATTTGGTAAGTAGAATAAGTTCCAGAGTGTTTGATTCTGTTTTTTGAAAAAGACAATATATGAATGTGTTTCCCTGTGTGTGGCCAGGAAGAAGGATTTGAAAGGACCACTGTCATCTTTCAGGACAGTTTGGAGAGGGTATATATATATATATATATATATATATATATATATATATATAGCCATTATTACTTCATGCTTAAATATCTTGACATTGCTTTATTTATTTAAAGCACTCTCATGCTACTTTGTAATAAAACTAATCTCATACAGACATTTCAGAATCTGCTGAGCTGATTCTGAAAGGCAGGTCTGATTAACGCCTTCTGCCTTGGGTCCTAACCTGTATGGGCTAGAACTCTAACCTAGCCAAACCCCTGGCCCCCAGACAGGGGCAACCCTGGAGGAGCCATGAGACTCCTGTTCTGGCTGCAGATGGAAGCTTTGTGGTGGAAATGTCTTGAGCATCTGAGGTGGTGGGCAGGTGGACAGATGGTACCTGAAAGGTGGTCTGCATGATGGGTTTAGTACTGGGCAGGTAACTGGACAAAAGTCTGGGTACAGAACAGCTCACTGAGTCCAGCCTTGTATACCTTTGGGGTGTAGAAGGGGAAGAAGGGGAAGAAGTGAGCAATGGGCTTGGGGAGTGGACGACAGCCTTTCCCTCCAGGACCGCTATTCCAGCTCCAGTAAATAGCACCCATCAGTGGAACAAGAGCCTCACTGGGCCTAGCTGGGTTCAGAGGGGACACTGAGGCCAAATCTTGGACAGGCAGGACTGGGGTCAGGTCTCAAGCTCTGTCCCATTGTCCCTTGTTTGTGTTAGCCCTTTGGCGGGGGGTGGGGGGGATCAGAGATGTGGCTGCTGGTCCTAGGCTGGCACAGGCTCCTGAACCCCCAGCATGTAAGGGGACCTTTTTCCTCCCTCCCTCCTTCTCCCCTCCCTTCTTTTCTTCCTCCATCTCTCCTTCTCTCCTCCTCCCTCCTTCCTTTTCTTCTTTTTCTAAAGCTTTCTTGAGGTCGAAATGAAGTAGACCAAATTAATATTTTTATTGGAAGTTCTCAGAACATTTTTTTTTTTAGTTCTTTTTATTTTTGTGTTTAGCGATCACAAGCTGGGTCTGTCACCTGCTGGTTGTGACCTGCTGGGGTACCCAGCAAGCTGTGACAGATTTGATAAACAGAGCTATTCTGTTTTATTGCACTAGAAAAAATAGAATAATAATAAGCTTTAATTTGACAAGTGGGAGACTATGAAAAAGTACCATGAGTCTGAGAAGGAGATTATGTAGCAGCAATAAAATCTATGCCCTATGAATCACGAGCACTCAGAGAGCTTGTGAGGGAAGCCATCTCTTCTGTGAGGGGAGACTTGGCCAAGCAGGCTCTGTGGGGAGGGCACTGGCTTCCCTAGGAGGGTAAGCTAAGACTTCAGGACCCTGTGGTTCTTAAGGCTGATTTGGGGGAGCTTTACAGTGGGTTCCATGAAACGGCTTTACAAAAATCAACTTTATGATAACCATTTTCACCACTTTTTAGGAAGATGATGCCCCAGTTCTGGCTACCGCTGTTCTGGTAATAAAGCAGCACAGTGGAAGTATTTATTGGCAGTGGTAACCTGACTGGGTTTCTAGACAGCAAGGAGGTGGAGTGTGGTAGCAGCTTTGTTTGATAAATCACAAGCACGTGACATTATAAATCCTGGGTAAAGATGTGGAGGAACATGGCCTTTAATGATCATTTTATCAGCAGAAGATAGAGGCCAAATCTGTGGTTTTCATAGTCACCAATGTAGCCATTCACTCACTTTTTTTGGCAATTCCTGAAGCAGCTTTAGGGACTTAACATGCAGTGTTTGTGTGTCAACCCTTTTGCTGGAGGCTCTGGGTGAGCTTCTTGTGGAGAGTCCCGGTGCTGTGGAAACTAAGACAGAAGGCACACTCATTTACTCTTTTATCCATTCACTCAACAATTTTCCATTGGTAACCATTTGTCTGTGGTCAGAGAAGTGATTTCTTTAAGGAAGCATGGTTCTCCGGCATGCCCTCAGCCATTCAGGTCCTTCTCATTGAAGCGTGTCCTCAGTTCTTGCTGACACTCTGCCCTCCCCATGGGGAAGAGGCTAGGCGATGGTGTGTCCCCTCCTGTGGCCCGCCTCTGGGGAGTGAGCCTGAATGCAGGTAATTTTATAAACAGGGAAAACGTTAATTGCCCTTTAAGTTTATTATGTTTTACTTTGAGAATGAATTATATAAATAATATATGGACACATTCTTATTAAAAACAAACAATTTGGAAACATATCCCTCTACTCCACCAAATCTCACCCCCACCAGAGGTAACAGCTGTTAGCAGTTGCTATATGCCCTGTACACCATTTTTCATGTCCATTAACACAGAGGCATGGCAGACATTTCCTCGTGATATTTGATTCATGCAAAAGACCTATCCAGTAGCATGCTAACTGGTCTTGCCCCCTTAGTATTGTTCTTAGTGATTAATTACAAAAACAATCTGTCTCGTCCAAGGTTGCTCTGCAGGTGGGATCAGACTCCCTCATCTTCACAGAGGGCAGTGGGCACCTCTCATGCAGACCCAAAACCCATAGATGCGGGATTAGGTCACTCGGCATAACCAGAAGAATCTTTCCACTCCAAATTCCAATTATCAAACTGAAAAGGGAAAGGAAATTAATTCCTGAGTTAAGTGCTCTGAAGCAAACTTAATTTGGCATTTCAACAGGAAAAGAAATGCTGCCGTGAGCCTCCACATTAGCGACTTGAGATGAGTTGGAACAGATTTAGCACCATTTGTGCACACACGCATACCACTACCAGCACACACACATGATCAAAGAGAGAGCCCGAGGACAGGAGCAGTGGGTTCAATGCACCAGGAGCTTGTTACCTGCGTAGGCTCCGCTCTGCCAGATCATGCATTGCACTTCTTTCAGTCTCCAGGTAGTGGCAGCCTCACAGGCAGATAGGGCAAAAAGGCCCACTGCTTCAGGAGTCATGCTTGTGGGAGGGCCACACTGAGACGCTTGGACTTGGCCCCATTCGAGTGGTGCATACCTCTCTCTTAGCTGCTCTGGGCCCTGAATTTTCATGAAGGCGCAGACTGATTCTTCCTGCCTTTGGACTGACACTTGTTGATGGATTAAATAGCTGAGGACAGTTCTTTTGTGTCTTCTCAGGTATAGAACGTGTTGGCGCCTTTTGCCAATTCAGCACCATTGATATGACCCTGGTATTGTCCTTTCTGGTGTGGCTTTGTAACTAGTCAATATTAGAAAGACCATGTGAGTCTGTTGTTGTTTTGAATAAACAATGAGCTGCCTGGAATCTGTGCTCATCCTTTGACTCAGGTGTTACAGAGCGTAGTTCTGAGCCCTCTGATCCCAAGACTCCTCCCCCCTCATACTGCCTAGTGGTCCTCACTGAGACAGTGCTAGAATTCCCACTACCTGGTTCAGTTAACAGTGAATAAATAACTGTATTATATCTAACATGTCAGACCTATTATGATGACAGGAGGAAAACTCCATTTCTCTGGCAGGTCTTCTCTTCCACAAGCTGCGTAGCATGAACACATGCTCTTTTTGGCGCCTCTGACAACCTGGGTAAGGTTCGTAGTCCTTGTGTTTCAGGGAAAAGAAATTCACTTGAGCAAGTACAAGACCTCCACAGAGGCAGGGCTAGTTGTCAATCTCACGTGTCTAGTGCCTGATTGTTGACTTTATCCATTAATCTGATTGGTTCAGACTGGTCTCTGGTCTTAGACCACTGAGTCATGTGTGTCCTACTGGCCCCATTGGGTTGGGGTTAGAGGGTTTTAGCAGGGCTGGCAGACACCTCTTTGTCACAAACAAATGTGTATCAACATTTAGTATTTCAATCCTTTATCCTTTAAAAGAGTCACAAACCGAACAACTATACCCAAACTTCAACATGTTTTTGGTCTGTTCATTATGGATTAATGTTTTCATTTTCTTTTTTTTTTTTTTTTTTTTTTTACAGGGACAAAGAAAGAGAGAGAGAGAGAGAGAGAGAGGGACAGACAGGAACAGAGAGAGATGAGAAGCATCAATCATCAGTTTTTCATTGTGACACCTCAGTTGTTCATTGATTCCTTTCTCATATGTGCCTTGACTGTGGGCCTTCAGCAGATCGAGTAACCCCTTCCCCTTGCTTGAGCCAGCGACCTTGGGTCTAAGCTGGTGAGCTTTTTTTTTTTTTTGCTCAAGCCAGATGAGCCCGCACTCAAGCTGGCGATCTTGGGGTCTCGAACCTGGGTCCAGAGCATCCCAGTCTGATGCTCTATCCACTGCGCCACTGCCTGGTCAGGCTCTTTTTTCTTAAATAAAAGGTTTTATTTATTGATTTTAGAGAGAGGAGAGAGAGAGAAATACAGAAGGAAGAATAGGAAGCATTAACTCATAGTAGTTAAGGACAAGTTCAGGGTTTTGAACCAGTGAGCTCAGCAATTCAGGTCAATGCTTTGTCAGGCTGCTTTCATTTTCTTAATCTGAAAACCTGATGCCATTGATTTATCTGGCATGCGTGTGAGCATGTGTGTGTGCGTGCACATGTGTGTGCATGGATGTGGACTTCTGTACACACACTGTGGTCCTGAACTCTGTGATACAAATACATTGGTTGGGAAGTCAGGAAACTGAGGGCCAGTCTGGGCTCTGCCACCGACTGTTTTCTTGACCTTCTGTTCAAGTCACTTCTTCATTGAAGGTGCCAGGTTTCTCACCTGTAAAGTGAAGAGTATGGCCTCATTAGTGGTTATCAACCATGGCTGCCCAGTGAAAATGTCTGGACGCTCTCAAACAATCCTGGTGCCAAGGTGCTGTTTGGCTGAGTGAAGCATAGTCTCGAGGGGAGCGGGGAGGCGGAGCCAGGCATAAGCTTTCCATCTCTTTCTTCCTTTCTTCTTTTCTTAAGCTCCTTGAAGAGATTCTAATGTGCATTCACTGTTGAGAATCACTGGGCCAGATGATCTCTAATAACCTTCCTATCCTAAAAATTCCATGACATCTGCACTAAGATACCAGCTGTGCAACAAAGCCAAAGCTATGGAGGGGAATTCAGTTTCCTCATTATTACTTCCATGGTTTGTTAGCAAGAGCATCATTAGCATAAATGATATTTCTCTGTGGAGATGCAAATCAATGCAAATGACTAATTTGCCATTTAAGAAATTGCAGATTGCAATGCAGAAATGTCTTAGGTAAATAACCCTAGTTTAATTGAGTGACAGCATTCTGTGTTTCATTATTGATATTAGCCCAAGACACAGGAAGACTGTAAAAACGCTACAAATTATTGCTAATACCTGAACAGTGTTTTACAATTTATTGGAGATTTTATGTGCTTTATTTCACTTGAACCACAAAATTCTGATTGCATCCTAGACTGGCTTTTTGTAAGGCTGTTATTTTGTCGGAGAAATAGGATGCAGTGGCAGGAAAGCAGGAATGTAAGGAGTTGGCCTAACAGAACACAGCTCAATCCAACCTACACAGCAAGGCCACATCTGGGAGCAACTAGGTCTTTGACAATAGAATTACCTAATTTCTGGAGGATACTGACTTAAGCTTACACCATGTAAGGTGAGGAGATAAATTCTGTGTTTATGGAGGTCTTTTTTGTCACTGCACAGACTCAGCATGCAACCGGAAGACCAGGATGAGCAGCAACTCAACACACATGACCACACATGTGACCACACACATGAATGCATATGTGACCCTGGGCTTTCTGTGCTTTAGGCTTGCTCAGGGGTCAGAGTGCATGTGCTCAAGTCTAGCACCTACCTGGCATGTAAAGACAGGGATACAAATGAATAAAGTTCCTTAACTATTCCTTGATAAATTATGCTTCAAAAATAAAATATTTTACTCCTTAATAGCTCAACCTAAGATATATATCAGAAAAATTCTAGTCACAGAGATAAACAACTAAATGTTACTAATTTTTATGTTTTGCTTCAATTTCTTACCAGATTTACATGTTTTTCTCTCTTCTTTAAAGTTTTATATGAATTAAATGCACCATCATCTCTAACTTCACTGCTGATTTATGTTTATCCCATAAATCATCATAGTTCTGTTGGCCGGGATTTTTCAGTAGTTCGTCATAGCTTTATCTGTGGTGCTGGGTTGTGACCTCCTCACTGCACGTGTAGACACACTGTGTGTGTCCTTCAATGCCTGAGGAGTGGGAGCCTTGGCTACTCCTTGCTGTAACACATGGTCACCCATCTGATCCAGTGTCCACTTGAGGGGTTGTTCCTGCTTGGCTGTCAGGCAGGTGTTTGTTCTGCTGTTCTTGCCTCCAGCTGGCACTTGAGTTACTTTCACAAACTGTGCTTGGCTGCTCTGCATATTCCTTTCTGGAATTGACTTGGCTGCCAGTATGGGGATGTCCTGAGTATGGTAGGCACTAGGTCTCTAGCTGATAGCATATTTTTCAGTTTTATAAAATGTAGGAATAGTCTCTGTGCTTCCTGTAGGCACAGTACACATTGTTCCCAATCCATGTATTCAGGTATATCCAGTTAATGGTTTTCATACACTTCCAACCAGAATGTCCCCTGGTATCCCTTTTCCTAGTGTCATCCACCTCTCAATAGGTATGTGGAGAATTTCAGAGAAGTAAAATCTACAGGAAAGAACCACCTGGAAATTCTAGTACTGGAAAATCCACAAACTGAATTTAGGAATGCAGTTGGTGGGTTTAACAGCAGATCAGACATAGTAGAAGTAGGGATTAGTGAGCACAAAGTAGGCCAAGAGACTGTCTCCAAAAAGAAAAAGAAATATGAAAAATATAAAGACGGGCCAGGTATGTGGGCATGGTAAAGAGATGGTATACTGTAATTGAAGTCCACAAGGGAGGAGAGAGAATGGGAAGGAACAATAGGAAAGAATTTCCAAAATGTATGAAAGATACCAAGCAAAAATTCAGAAAGCAACATGGATCCCAAGAAGAATGCACATATACCTGTGCTTTGGGAACAGCGAAATGAAATTGTTGAAAATACAAATTTTAAAAAGCCTAAAAGGAGTCAGAGGAAAGGTGGCAATAAGCCTGCAAGGGAAATGGCATTGCTATGATTTCTCTACCTACACACAGGTCCTTCGCTGAGCAACTGTGTTATGGATGAGCTACCTTGGCAGTTCAATGAGGCTGAAGTAACAGAGGTGCTGGTGCCAATATTAGTGACCTTTCCTGCTCCTCTAATAGAGATGTGAGTCAGCCCACTGGCCCCACAGGAAGAGCAGAGTCATGGGGAGCCAGCTTGCTCAGAGACACTGAGAAATAGCACCTGATTATTGCTCTAAATCCATGGGTTTTGGGGGTGGTTCCTTATGAATTTCACAGACAACTTTGGCAGAGTTAACAGCATCTAAAAGATCATTGTGTTTTATCTTTAAAGAATGGAAAGAAAATAACTGCCAACCTAACATTCTATACCTAGAGGAAGTATCTTTATAAAAGGAAATGGAAATGATGATATTTAGAGGTCATCGAAAAATTGGGAGAATGTATTGCTAGCTGCACTGAATGAACAAGCACTACAGGGAGTTCTCCAGGAAGGATGTCTGTGACCATAGATGGAAACAGGGAAGAGGCATGAAGTACAGAGGAAAAAGAAAGTCCATACTCTTTAGGACAGAAACAAGGGAAGTTGAATCATTGGAAAGACAGTGTTTCTGGTAAAGGGGTTTAATATTGTCAAAATATCAATGCCCTCTGAATTAACCTTTATGTTTAAATGGCCATGACAAAATAGTAACAAAAATTTTTTGAAATTAAGCAAATTAGGTTTAAAGTCCATGCTGTGAAATAAATATGAGACTAAACAGGAAAGTTATGAACCAGAGAAGTTGTGTGCAGGGTGTGGCTGGCCTGACCATCCAGGCTGTGGTGCTTCTATGATGATGAAATATTAAACCTGAGTGGTGGTGATTATGAATAGTTAGACAGATTGAAGAAAAAGAATAGAAAGTCTAGAAATAGACCCAAATGCATATGGGTTTTTAAAAGTATATGATAATGGTGACATTTTAAATCAGTGGGGAAAAATGTATTATTCAATAATGATTTAGGGACAACTGGCCAGACATTTGGAAAATATATAGCTGGATCCCTCCCAAACTCCTTACCCCAAAATAAAACCCAGATGGCTCAGAAACTTAAAAGTATAATGCAATTTTTTAAGTACTAGAAAAACTTGGGGAAATTTTAAAAATAATTTTTAGAGGGAATTAATGTTTTAAGCAAGACAGAAAACCCAATATCTAAGGAAATTTAAAATGCACATAATTTTAACTCACCAGGTTCACTTCTATGAAATTACATGATGACTATGCTTAAGCATATGTGTAAAGAATCAAATGTAAAATGACTCTTTGAAACATTGAAATAGAAATAAAAACCATGAATACCCTAAATATTCTTTAAATGATGGTTCTTCCTCAAGGTGGAACTGTATATGTGGTGATAAAGAAAGACCTCAAGACATTTTGAATGAAAAAAGAAGATGAAGAACAGCTGAGATCCATATTAGAAAAAAAGGAAATTGGACCTAATTTCTTTCATAAGGAACAATTCCTGTACATTTGAAAGGCAAAACTATAAAGATTTTCATATGAGAATATAACTTTTCCATGACCTCAGAGTAGACTAAAGTTTTGAAACAGGACATAAAAAGCACTAACCACAAAGGAAAAGACTGAAAATTTCACCCACATTAAAATTGAGAACATCTCTTAATAAAAAGCACACTAAGAAAGTTAAAGGACAAGGGACAGAATGGGAGAAGATATTTTTAATGTATATAACCAACAAAGGTCTCAGAGTAAAAGTTTATAAAGAATCTCAACCAATTATTAAGAGAAAGACAACCAGAAGAAAAACTGGCAAAACATTTTAACAGAAACGTCGAAGGAAGAAACCTAAATGACTGAGAAATATATAAGGTGGTGTTCAACGTGTTATTAAATCACAGATATGAAATTGAAACTACATGAACTACAGTGGATCACACAAATGTGGAGTTTTCTAGATCCCAAAGAGAAATAGGTACAGAGCAGGGAAATAGGTACAGCACTTGTGGCTTTGTCTTTGGAGGCATTTGCCTGGTTCCTGAGTCGCACAGGTAAAGACTAACCAGGAAAGCATGAAAAAGCACAGCAGAACTGGCTGGCGGTCTTGTGATGCTGAAGAGACAAAACTGGAATTCAAGAACTTCAAAGAAGGAGGGGTCAGAGCATGCATCCCTGGTCTCAACTGATATCCCCGATGAGTTACATCCTACATGTGTAGGTAAACCTAAGGAAGAGTAGCCCTTATGAGGATGACTAGGGCCAGGCCTTGATTGGATTACAGTGATTTACCTTCAGTCTGCCTGCCTAGCCAAGAAGGAAGGTAAGAAGTTAAAATCCCCTGAGCTTCTGCAGTTTTCATACACAATGTCTGACATTCTGTTGTCATCAATGAATGTCCAAGACCAAGACAAGAAAATAGATAATGGAATTATGTCTGCAGACAGTTATTGTACTCATCACACTTAAATTTTAAAATAACTGTGATTAATATGTTCAAGAAAATACATGTCAGGATAAAAATTTTACCAGAGAATAATCAGATGAAGTTACTGTCACTGAATTTCAGTGTGATTAGAATAATCAGATGAAGGTACTGGCACTAAATTTAGGAACTAAATGATGGATATACCTGAATATTGGGCATGGCAGAAGAGAGGATTGGTGAACTGGAAGTAGGCAGTAGAAAATAACCAGGCAGAATAACAGCAAAGCCGATAAAACTGTAGAAAACAGTGTATGAGACATATGAGATATTTTGGAAAGGTCTCATATCTATATAATTGTAGTCCCAGAATAGGGGAGAAAATGGTGCAGAAACAAGATTTATAGAGATAATGTCTGAGATTTCTTTTCAAAACTGAAAAAAGATACCAAACCTTGGATTTAAAAAATTCTACTAAATAGCCATTTTGTAAGTATAATAAGGTTGAATATTGGCAGTTTTGTATGGTTCAGCATCATAGATTGAATGCAAAGAAAACCATACCTCTGAACATCACAGTAAAATAAGTAAAGACCATAACTGAAGAACAAATCTGGAAGGCAACATTACATTTGTCAATAAAACTTTCAGCAGAAACTGAAAACCAGAAGACGGTAGAGGCACTTCTGATGTGGTGAGAGAAAGTAACTGTCAACCTAGAAATACAATACTCACTGAAATTATTGTTCAAATATAAAGATGACATAAAGACATGTCCAGATGAGCAAAACTTAAGAGACTCCAGTAAGAGAAGCGAGTCACTAAGAAGACAACACTAAGGGGAGGTCTTCTGACGGGTGGGACATAACCCATGCGGAAGCAAGGGGAAGCAGGAAGGAGCGGAGAGCAGGGTGGTGAGCAGGAGGTAGACATGCACAGGCCCTGGCTGGCGGATGCAATTAGTTCTCAGGGTCATCCCACTTGTGATGAAATGACTGTGTACACTGTAACAAGTCAGGAATTATGTTGTAGTCTCAAAAATGACCATATAGAGTAGCAAGCAAGCTAACAAAGGGGGAAAATACTCCAAGAAAAGACAATAAGGGAGAGAAAAGAGTAGACATAAAGGAAGTAGAGCAAATAAAGAAACCAATGATAAGATGGTAGGTGCAAACCCCAGTACACCAGTAACTGCATTGGAAATCAATGCGCAAAATATTCCAACTGAAGAAGAAAGATTATCGTTAAAGAAACACAGCTGTATTATATGTTACTACTTACAAGAGACCACCTTAAATGTTGGAATATGAAAGATTGAAAATAAAGACCAAAAGGGCATACCATGGCAAAACTAACCTAAGGAGAACTGGCATGATCATCGTCAGATCAAAGATGTGTTTTAAAAGGAAGAAACCTGTTAAAGATAAATAGCCATAGTAAAACATGAGAGTCAAACTACAGGAACACATAGTCTTTATAAGTCTGATAGATATAACTTCAGAGTATATACAGCAAAAGTTGAGAGAACCTAAGGAAAGATAAGAAAAAAATCCACAATCACAGTTAAAGACTTTAGCATATCTCACTAAAAAAATTGATAGAAAAACAGAATCTACCCCCAAAACATCTCCCCAAAACCAAACCAGGAAACATCCAGAATATCTGAAGAACAGGGTGAGCAGTCCTGACTGATACAGAAAGCTGTGCCATCCAGAGGGATAATACATGCTTTTCAAATGTAAATGAACATTTATCAAAATTAATCATCTTGGGCAAAAAATTCTAAAGGTTGAACTCATCCAGAGTGTTTCTATGACTTAAGAAATCAAGGTAGGAACCAATAAAGACAAGGTTACTAGAAAATCTCTAGATGTTTAGAAATTGCTCTCCTAAATACCCCGTATGTCAAAGAAGAAATCTCAATAGAAATTAGAACGTATTTTGAACTGAGTGATCAGGAAATACAACATTATGAAATTTGCGGGATACAGAGAAAACTATGGTTAGAAGGAAATTATAGCCATAAATGTGTTATTAGAAAAGAAAAAAAGTTGAAAAAAGATCATTCAAGTGTCTATCTCAATAATTTAGAAAAAGAGCAGAAAAATAAATGAAAAAAGAAGAAGCAAGATGGCTACGGAGTAGGTGGACGTACCAACTTCCAACTCCCAGAACCAAAGTGGATTATAACTCAATTTTAAGAACCATCATCTGGATAAACCAACTTTGAACTAAACTAAGTGGACTCTTCAACCAAGGAACACAGAAGAAGCCACATTGAGACTGGTAGGAATAGCGAAAACGCGAAGAGGGCTGCCCAGCTCCCCGGAGAAAACGGCAGCCCGGAGAGACCCGCGTGGCGGGAGGAAAGTTTGGCGGAGAGGGAGGGACCTGGGTCCCAGGAACCAAGCCCCAACCTGCAGTCCCAGAGCTAGAAGAGGCGTTTGGACAGTTTTGAGCTGTGAAACAAGTGAGGGAGCTCCCAGGCCTACAGTGTGGAGTATTAGGTCCCATCCTACTCTGTTGAGGATTGCTGAAGGGTTTGGGGCGGCAGGACGCTGAAACGCGGTTCTGTCGGCGTGGGGGAGGCCAAGCCAGTGTGAGCTCGGTCGAGCCCAGCAGGGTCGGTGGGGACGAGCGAAAGTGGTCCGGAAGCTGCGGCCCCGCCTGTAATGCCACCTACGGGGACAAAGCGGGAGGCCAGGAACGGGCAGAAATCTGCTCTGCGACCATGCACAAGCCGACAATGACCGCGGGGACCGGGCTAGGACCAGGGACGGGCGGGGGCTCGTGGCTGAGCTCACGCTACCAGCTCAGCCCGGCTGGAGAAACCGAGGTTTGCCATTATACGTGTGCGAGCGGGCACCGAGCGCGGGAACGGGGAAGACCCCGAGACAAGTGGAAGCTCGCAGCTGAGCCCACACTACTATCCCCACCCAGCCGGAGAAACCGTGGATTGCCATCCTACATGCACAAGCGGGCTCTGAACGCGGGGGCGGGGTAGAGTCCGGGACGAACAGAAATACGCAGCTGAGCGAAAGCCAGCAAACATGCCCGGCCCAATAAACCTGGGTTTGGGACCCTGCGCAGAAGGGCCCTGGCCTCGAGGGTGGGGCTAAAGCTCCGGACGGGCAAAGGCTCACAGCTGAGAGCACGTCAAAAGCCCTGCCCAACCCGCGAAACTGTGGCGAGCAGGCTCTAACTGCGGGTTCTGCGCGGAAGTCCGGAAACAGGCTGGGTCCACAGCTGAGCAAAGGTGCTCACCTCTACCCTTGGTGCTGAGGCTGTGGCTTGAGTGACAGCCCCTCCCGCGGAGGAGAGGCAGAAATCACAGCAAAAGCCACAGTAGGCCGGCACTGGCAACGCCCATACCCAACCACCCTAGGCAGTGAAAGAGGGGTGGGGGGCCTGCAGACAGACCACACCTAGAGAACTCAAAGGCAACACCTACTGGACTCCACTAGCCACAACTTGCTTATACACAGACAAAATGGGCAGGCAGAGGAATGCAAACCAAATGAATCAAGAGAAATCCCCAGAGAAGGACCTGAATGAACCAGATATAACCAAATTACCAGAATAGAATAATGATAGTTAGGATATTCAAAAAAATTAGAGCAACAATGGATAGTCATTATGAACACCTAAATAAAGAGATAACAAGTATAAAAAACGAAATTGAAATAATAAAAAAGAATCAGACAGAAATGACAAATACAGTATCAGAACTGAAGACCACAATGGAAGGAATTAAAAGCAGGATGGATGACGCTGAGGATCGAATAAACGAGTTAGTTAAAATACCACATCATAGTTAAAATACCAAAGCTAATGGATAAAGAAAAAAATTTAAAAGCTGCTAGGGAAAAAAAGGCTATCACCTACAAAGGAGTCCCCATAAGGATGACATCGGACTTCTCAACAGAAACACTTGAGGCCAGAAGGGAATGGCAAGATATAATCAAAGTAATACAGAACAAGAACCTACAACCAAGACTACTTTATCCAGCAAGGCTAACGTTTAAAATTGAAGGAGAAATAAAGAGCTTCCCAGAAAAAGAAAGCCTCAAGGAATTCATAAAAACCAAACCAATTCTGCAAGAGATACTAAGGGGCCTCTTGTGAACAGTTTAAAGGGAGGAAAGAATAGAGCAAAAGAAGAATACAGCTTTAAAGAATAAAATGGCAATAAACAACTACATATCAATAATAACCTTAAATGTAAATGGATTAAATGATCCAATCAAAAGACATAGGGTAGCTGCATGGATAAAGAAACAGGACCCATACATATGCTGTCTACAAGAGACACACCTTAAAACAAAAGATGCACATAGACTGAAGGTAGAAGGATGGAAAAAAATATTTCATGCAAATGGAAATGAAAAAAAAGGGGTAGCAGTACCTATATCTGAAAAAATGGACTTTAAAACAAAGGCTGTAGTAAGAGATAAAGAAGGACACTACATAATGATAAAGGGAACAATTCAACAGAAAGGTATAACTATTATAAATATCTATGCACCAAATATAGGAGCCCCGACATACATAAAGCAGACTTTGATGGATATAAAGGGTGAGATTAACAGCAATACTATCATAGTAGGGGATTTCAATACCCCACTAACAACACTAGATAGATCTTCAAGAAAGAAAATCAATAAAGACACAGCAGACTTAAAGGAGACACTAGATCAACTTGATTTAATAGATATCTTCAGAACTTTTCCCCCTAAAGCAGTAGAATATACATTCTTCTCAAGCGCTCATGGTACGTTTTCTAGGATAGATCACATGTTAGCACACAAAAATGGTCTCAATAAATTTAAGAAGATTGAAATTAAATCAAGCATTTTCTCTGATCACAATGCCATGAAACTAGAAATTAACCACAAAAGAAAAACTGAAAAATACTTAAACACTTGGAAACTAAATAGCATGATATTAAATAATGAATGGATTAACAATGAGATCAAAGAAGAAATAAAAAAGTTTCTAGAAACAAATGATAATGAGCATACATCAACTCAAAATTTATGGGACACAGCAAAAGCAGTTCTGAGAGGGAAGTTCATTGCACTACAGGCATATCATAAGAAGCTAGAAAAAGCTCAAATAAGCAATCTGACCCTGATCTAAAAGAACTAGAAAAACAACAAAAAATAAAACCCCAGACAAGTAGAAGGAAGGAAATAATAAAGATCAGAGCAGAAATAAATGACATAGAGGCGAAGGAAATAATACAGAGGATCAATGAAACCAGAAGCTGGTTCTTTGAAAAGGTAAACGAGATTGATGAACCTTTAACTAGACTAACCAAGAAAAAAAGAGAGAGGACTCAAATAAATAAAATTAGAAAGGACAGTGGAGAAATAACAACTGACACAACAGAAATACAAAGCATTGTAAGAAAATATTATGAAGAACTATATGCCAAAAAATTAGACAATCTTGGTGAAATGGACAAATTTCTTGAATCATATAACCTTCCAAAACTCAATCTGGAAGAATCAGAACACCTAAACAGACCAATTACAACAAATGAGATAGAAACAGTTATCAAAAAACTTCCAAAAAAGAAAAGTCCTGGGCCTGATGACTTCACCAGTGAATTCTATCAAAAATTCAAAGAACTAACTCCTATCCTCCTCAAGCTATTTCAAAAAATTCAAGAGGAAGGAAGACTTCCAAACTCCTTTTATGAGGCGAGCATAATTCTGATCCCAAAACCGGGCAAAGACAACACAAAGAAAGAAAATTATAGGCCTATATCACTGATGAATTTAGACGCTAAAATTCTCAACAAAATATTAGGCAACCAGATCCAGCAATATATGAAAAAAATCATACACCATGATCAAGTGGGATGTATTCTGGAGAGGCAAAGCTGGTTCAATATTTGCAAATCAATCAATGTGATTCATCACATAAACAAAAGGAAGGACAAAAATCACATGATAATTTCAATAGATGCAGAAAAGGCCTTTGATAAAATCCAGCACCCATTCATGCTCAAAACTCTCAATAAAGTGGGAATACAGGGATCATTCCTTAACATGATAAAGGCCATCTACGACAAACCCACAGCAAACATCATACTAAATGGACAAAAATTAAAAGCAATCCCCTTAAGATCAGGAACCAGGCAGGGATGCCCCCTTTCACCACTCTTATTCAACATAGTTCTGGAAGTCCTAGCTACAGCAATCAGACAAGAAGAAGAAATAAAAGGCATCCAAATTGGAAAAGAAGAAGTAAAACTGTCACTATTTGCAGATGATATGATATTGTATATTGAAAACCCTAAAGTCTCAGTCAAAAAACTACTGGACATTTATTCACCTTGCTGAATAAATGAATTCAGCAAGGTGGCAGGATATAAAATTAATACTCAGAAATCAGAGGCATTTCTATATACCAACAATGAACTGTCAGCAAAAGAAATTAAGGAAACAATCCCCTTCACTATTGCAGCCAAAAAAATAAAGTACCTAGGAGTACATTTAACCAAGGATGTTAAGGACTTGTACTCGGAAAATTATAAAACATTGGTAAAAGAAATCAAGGAAGATACAAACAAGTGGAAGCATATACCATGCTCATTGCTAGGAAGAATAACCATCATTAAAATGTCTATATTACCCAAAGCAATTTATAAATTCAATGCAATACCAATTAAAATACCAATGACATACTGCAAAGATATAGAACACATATTCCAAAAATTTATATGGAACCATAAAAGAACACGAATAGCCTCAGCAATCTTAAAAAGAAAAAATAAAGCAGAAGGTATCACTCTTCCAGATATCAAGGTTTACTATAAGGCCATTATACTCAAGACAGCCTGGTACTGGCATAAGAACAGGCACATAGATCAATGGAACAGAACAGAGGACCCAGAAATAAACCCACAGCTTTATAGACAATTGATATTTGACAAAGGAGGAAAGAGCATACAATGGAGTAAAAACAGCCTCTTTAACAAATGGTGTTGGGAAAATTGGACATCTACCTGCAAAAAAATGAAACTAGACCATCAACTTACACCACTCACAAAAACAAACTCAAAATGGATAAAAGACTTAAAGGTAAGCCGTGAAACCATAAGCATCTTAGAAGAAAACATAGGCAGCAAGCTCTCCGACATCTGTAGCAGCAGTATATTTGCCGATTTATCTCCACGGGCAAATGAAATAAAAGACAAGATAAACACATGGGACTATATCAAACTAAAAAGTTTTTGCACAGCTAAAGACAATAAGAACAGAATAAAAAGACAAACCACACAATGGGAGAACATATTTGACAGTACATATGATAAGGGGTTAATAACTAAAATTTATAAAGAACTTATAAAACTCAATACCAGGGAGACAAACAACCCAATCAAAACATGGGCAAAAGAAATGAATAGAAATTTCTTTAAAGAGGAAATACAGATGGCCAATAGGCATATGAAAAAATGCTCAACATCACTAATCATTAGAGAAATGCAAATTAAAACCACAATGAGCTATCACCTCACACCAGTCAGAATGGCACTCATCAGCAAAACAACACAGAATAAGTGCTGGCGAGGATGTGGAGAAAAGGGAACCCTTCTGCACTGCTGGTGGGAATGCAGACTGGTGCAGCCACTATGGAAAACAGTTTGGAGATTCCTCAGAAAATTAATAATCGAACTGCCTTTTGACCCAGCTATCCCACTTATAGGAATATACCCTAAGAACACCATAGCACTGTTCGAAAAGAAGAAATGCGCCCCCATGTTCGTGGCAGCATTGTTCACAATAGCAAAGATCTGGAATCAGCCCAAGTGTCCGTCAGAAGACGAGTGGATTAAAAAGCTATGGTACATATATACTATGGAATACTACTCAGCCATAAGAAATGATGACATCGGATCATTTATAACAAAATGGATGGTCCTTGATAACATTATACGGAGTGAAATAAGTAAATCAGAAAAAAAGAAAAACTGAGAACAGCATGATTTCATACATAGGTGGGACATAAAAGTGAGACAATGAGACATGGACAAGAGAGTGGTGGTTACGGGATGGGGAGAGGGAGGGAAGAGTGGAATAGGGAGGAGGGGAGGGACACAAGGAAAACCAGATAGAAGGTAACAGAGGACAATTTGACTTTTGGTGACGGGTATGCAACACAATTGAATGTTAAGATAACCTGGAGATGTTTTCATTGTACATATGTACCCTGATTTATTGGTGTCACCCCATTAGAATTAATAATAATAAAATATATATTAAAAAGAATAAATAAATGAAAAGAAATGCGAGGAAGAAAATCATAAAGAGCAAGAGACACTGGGGCAGAAAAGAAATGTATAGCGGAGAAGACGAGCGATACCAATCATTGGTTCTTAAAAAAGGTTTTACTTTAAATTTCTGGCAACACGTATCAAGAATAAATGAGGGGAGAGGGGACACAAGATGGCAGCGGAATAGGCAGATGCACAAACTTCCAGCTCACACCACCAAACTGGATTACAAATTAATTTAGGAACGACCAGTTTGAAAAGCCAACTCTGGACTACAAGAACTGCTCTCAAAAACCAAGGAGCAAAGAAGAAGCCACACCGAGCCTAGTGGGGAGTGCCGAGGAGCAGTGAGCCTCCCCTGCTTACAGGAACAAAGGGGAGTATGTGTGAGGCTGAGAGCCCAGAAAGGCTCTCAATCCAAGGAAAACAGTAGAAAATATCACTCACAGCCACTTGCCTGGGGACCTGGGAATGAGGTGTGTTGAAAGAGCTGGCTTGTTTTCCAAAAGGAAAGCGGGAGAGAGAGACAGCCGGTGACAAACAGAGGAATGCATGAGAGGACCTGAGCAGCGGACTAATGCAGTGCTTGAAGCAGCCATACCTGGGGGAGATGCTGGAGGCGGCCATAGCTGGGGGAGGGGTTGATCCTTCCACATAACACAAGACTAAAGTGGTTCTGGGTCAACCATCTGAAGATATCTCTCCACCTCCAATCAGCACAAAAAGACACAGCTGAAAACAAGAGTGGGAAGGAGAGGCAGTAACTCAGGTCTCCATGGAGATCTGAGATACACCTCCCCCTACTGAAGCGGAGAAAGCACCCCACTCCCAGAGAGAGTAACTGGCACATCAGGTCTTCAGAGTCTCAGGTTACACCCACTGCATTTCTGGATACAGTTTCAAATAAGCCCCCTACTGAGACCAGTAAACAAGACTACCACCCAGTTAAGAAAACTGAGAAGAAAACACACAAATCAAGACTTCAAAGGGGCTCTATTAGAAAAGCCTAATTCCACAGTGGATTACAAACAACAGCTGAAGCCAACCCAAGAAGACCTAGAAATAACACAGCTGAAAATTGGAGGCAGACAACACCAAGCCTAGACTCAACCAGCTCTACAAACAACACACCCAAACACACAAACATAATGAGAAGACAGAAAAGTGCAATCCAAATGAAACCACAAGAGAATCCTCCAGGAAATGAACGGAGCAATATGGAAATAACCAAGCTTCCAGATGCAGAGTTTAGAATAATGATTGTTAGGATTCTTAGGGATCTTAGAACAACAATGGATGGTCATTATGAACACCTAGATAAAGAGATAGCAAGTATAAAAAAGGACATTGAAATATTAAAAAAGAATCAGAATCAGTCAGAGATGACAAATACAATATCAGAAATGAAGACCACAATGGAAGGAATTTTAAGCAGGGTGGATGAAGCTGAGAATCGAATCAGCGAGTTGGAAGACAAGATGAACAAAGACATAGAATCAGAGCAGAAAAAAGGAAAGAGACTCAAAAAGTCTGAGGAAACTCTAAGAGAGCTCTGTGATAACATGAAGAGAAATAACATCCGTATAATAAGGGTTCCTGAAGAAGAAGAGAAAGAACAAGGGATAGAAACTTTATTCAATGAAATCATAGCTGAAAACTTCCCTAAATTGATGCAAGGAAGTTTCTCAGAAGTTCAAGAAGTACAGAGATCTCCATTAAAGAAAAACTCAAAGAGACCTACACCAAGACACATCATAATTAAAATATCAAAGCTAAGTGGTAAAGAGAAAATATTAAAAGCTGCTAGAGAAAAAAAGGCTATCACCTACAAAGGAGCACCCATAAGGATGACATCTGACTTCTCAAGAGAAACACTTGAGGCTAGAAGGGAATGGCAAGAAATATTCAAAGCAATGCAGAACAAGAACCTATAACCAAGACTACTTTATCCAGCAAGACTATCATTTAAAATTGAAGGAGAAATAAAAAACTTCCCAGACAAAAAAAAAATCTCAAGGAATTTATTACAACGAAACCAATGCTGCAGGAAATGTTAAGGGGCCTATTGTAAACAGATCAAAGTGGGAAAAGAATATAGCAAAAGAGGAATACACCTTTAAAATATAAAATGGCAATAAACAACTACATATCAATAATAACCTTAAATGTAAATGGATTAAATGATCCAATTAAAAGACATAGGGTAGCTGCATGGATAAAAAAACAGGACCCATACATATGCTGTCTACAAGAGACACACCTTAAAACAAAAGATACACATAGACTGAAGGTAAAAGGATGGAAAAAAATATTTCATGCAAATGGAAATGAAAAAAAGGCAGGGGTAGCAATACTTATATCAGACAAAATGGACTTTAAAACTAAGGTTATAATAAGAGATAAAGAAGGTCACTACATAATGATAAAGGGAGCAATCCAACAGGAAGATATAACTATCATAAATATCTACGCACCTAATATAGGAGCAACTAAATATATAAAGCAGACTTTGATGGATATAAAGGGCAAGACCAACAGCAATACTATAATAGTAGGAGATTTCAATACCCCACTTACATCCCTAGATAGATCCTCAAGAAAGAAAATTGACAAAGAAACAGCAGACTTAAAGGACACACTAGATCAACTGGATTTAATAGATATCTTCAGAACCTTTCACCCTAAAGCAGCAGAATATACATTCTTTTCAAGTGCTCACGGTACATTCTCTAGGATAGATCACATGTTAGGACACAAAAGCAGTCTCAACAAATTTAAGAAGATTGAAATCATATCAAGCATTTTCTCTGATCATAATGGCATCAGAAAACCTGAAAAATTGAAAAATACTCAAACACATGGAAACTAAATAGTGTGTTATTAAATAGCGAATGGGTTAACAATGAAATCAAAGAAGAAATAAAAATACCACAACAGAAAAACTGAAAAATACTCAAACACATGGAAACTAAATAGCATTTTATTAAATAACAAATGGGTTAACAATGAAATCAAAGAAGAAATAAAAAAATTCCTAGAAACAAATGATAATGAACATACAACAACTCAAAATTTATGGGACACAGCTAAAGCAGTCCTGAGAGGGAAGTTCATAGCACTACAGGCATTCTTTAAGAAGCTTGAAAAAGCTCAAATAAACAACCTAACCCTTCATCTAAAAGAACTTGAATAAGAACAGTAAGTAAGGTTCAGAGGTAGTAGAAGGAAGGAAATAATAAAGATCAGAGTGGAAATAAAGGACATAGAGGTTAAAGAAACAATATAGAGAATCAATGAAACCAAGAGCTGGTTCTTTGAAAGGGTAAACAAGATCGATGAATCTTTAACAAGACTTACCAAGAAAAGAGAGGACTCAAATAAATAAAATTAGAAATGAGAGTGGAGAAATAACAACCGACACAACAGAAATACTAAATATTGTAAGAAAATATTATGAAGAACTCAATGCCAAAAAATTAAACAACCTAGGTGAAATGGACAAATTCCTTGAAACATATAAAATTCCAAAATTTAATCTGGAAGAATCAGAAAACCTAAACAGACCGGTTATAACAAAAGAGATTGAAACAGTTATCAAAAAACTTCTAAAAAACAAAACACCTGGGCCCGATGGATTCACTGGTGAATTCTACCAAATATTCAAAGAAGAACTAACTCCTATTCTTCTCAAGCTATTTCAAAAAATTCAAGAGGAAGGAACACTACCAAATTTCTTTTATGAGGCGAGCATAATTCTGATTCCAAAACCAGGCACAGACAACACAAAGAAAGAAAATTATAGGCCAATATCCCTAGTGAAGTTAGATGCTAAAATCCTCAACAAAATATTAGCAAACCGGATCCAGCAATACATGAAAAAAATCATACATCATGATCAAGTGGGATTTATTCTGGGGAGGCAAGGATGTTACAACATTCGTAAATTAATTAATGTGATTCACCACATACACAAAAGGAAGGAGAAAAACCGCATGATAATTTCAATAGATGCAGAAAATGAATTTGATAAAATCCAGCACCCATTTATGATCAAAACTCTTAGCAAAGTGGGAATACAGGGAACATACCTCAACATGATAAAGGCCATTTATGACAAACCCACAGTCAACATCATAATCAATGGACAAAAATTAAAAGCAATTCCACTAAAATTAGGAACAAGGCAGGGGTGTCCCCTTTCGTCATTCTTATGCAACATAGTACTGGAAGTCCTAGCTACAGCAGTCAGACAAGAAGAAGAAATAAAAGGCATCCAAATTGGAAAAGAAGAAGTAAAACTATCATTATTTGCAGATGATATGACACTGTATATAGAAAACCCTAAAGGCTCAGTCAAAAATCTACTGGACCTAATAAACGAATTCGGCAAGGTGGCAGGATATAAAATTAACACACAGAAATCAGAGGCATTTCTATACACGAATAATGAAGTGTCAGAAAGAGAAATTAAGTAAACAATCTCCTTCACTATTGCAACAACAACAAAAAAATAAAGTACCTAGGAGTAAATTTAACCAAGGAGGTTAAAGACATGTACTCAGAAAATTATAAAATATTGATAAAAGAAATCAAGGAAGACACAAACAAGTGGAAGCATATACCGTGTTCATGGTTAGGAAGAATAAACATCATTAAAGTGTCTATATTACCCAAAGCAATTTATAAATTCAATGCAATACCAATGACATACTTCAAAGATATAGAACAAATAATTCAAAAATTTATATGGAACCAAAAAGAACACTAATAGCCTCAGCAATCTTGAAAAAGAAGAATAAAGTTGGAGGTATCACACTTCCTGAGATCAAGTTATACTACAAGGCCATTGTACTCAAAACAGCTTGGTACTGGCATAAGAACAGGCATATAGATCAATGGAACAGAACAGAGAACCCAGAAATAAACCCACATCTTTATGGACAATTGATATTTGACAAAGGAGGTAAGAGCACATAGTGGAGTAAATAAAGACAGTCTCTTTAACAAATGGTGTTGGGAAAATTGGACATCTACCTGCAAAAAAATGAAACTAGATTACCAACTTACATCATGCAGAAAAATAAACTCAAAATGGATAAAGAACTTAAATGTAAGCCATGGAACCATACGCATTCTAGAAGAAAACATAGGCAGTAAACTCTCCAACATCTATCGAAGCAATATATTTGCTGATTTATCTCCACAGGCAAATGAAATAAAAGACAGGATAAACAAATGGGACAATATCAAACTAAAAAGCTTTTGCACAGCTAAAGACAATAAGAAGAGAATAAAAAGACAAACCACACAATGGGAGAACATATTCGACAACACATCTGATAAAGGATTAATAACCAAAATTTATAAAGAACTTGTAAAACTCAACACCAGGAAGACAAACAGTCCAATCAAAAAATGGGCACAAGAAATCAATAGACACTTCTCCAAAGAGGACATACAGATGGCCAATAGGCATATGAAAAAATGCTCAATATCACTAATCATTAGAGAAATGCAAATTAAAACCATAATGATATACCTCACACCAGTCAGAATGGCGCTCATTAACAAAACAACACATTATAGGTGCTGGCAAGGATGTGGAGAAAGGGGAACCCTCCTGTACTGCTGGTTGGAATGCAGACTGGTGCAGCCACTGTGGAAAAGAGTATGGAGATTCCTCAAAAACATAGAAATGGAACTGCCCTTTGACCCAGCTATCCCACTTCTAGGAATATATCCCAAGGACACCATATCACCGACTGAAAAAAAGAAATGCACCCCCGTGTTTATGGCAGCATTGTTCACAATAGCGAAAAGCTGAAAACAGCCCAAGTGTCCATCAGTGGGTGAGTGGATTAAAAAGCTTGGTACATATATACAATGGAATACTATGGGGCCGTGAAAAAGAAGGAAATATTATCTTTTGCAACAATATGGAGGGACCTGGAAACTATTATGTTGAGTGAAATAAGCCAGGCAGAAAAAGAAAAATATTATATGACCTCACTCATTTGAGTAATCCAAGGGACACTGAGAACTGAGGAAAGGAATTGAGACAGAGGAGGGATCAAAGGAACCAGAGGAAAAGAGGACAGAGGGAAAGAGGATGATAAGATGGGATAACCTGAAGGGAAGGGGGGAGGGCGCTGTAGGAAGGGGCAAGGGAGATGTGGGGGGAAATATGGGGGAGAGGGGATACAGTCGCGGTTACCCTAGAATCTATGTAAACACAATTAATTAAATTAAAAAAAAAGAATAAAAGAGTGAAGGACCAAATCATTAGTACTGGGAATAGAGTAGACATCACTATAGATGCTACAGATACCAATAAGACAGTAAAGGGATATTATGAACAACTTTTGCCTATAAATTCAGATAAACTGGCAAACCGAGGTACATAAACTTTATTCCTTAAGATTCAGCAATTTTCACTCAGAAACGCATACTTAGATATACAAAAACATGCATAAGAATTTTCCTCGCAGCGTTATTTAAAGCAGCCTCAAACTGGAAATAACTTACACGACTGTCACAAAGAAATGTGTAATTGTGACCTGTTCATACAATGAAATACTATAGAGAAAAAAAACACATCAACTCCTCTTACGTAAACCTCATAGATAAACCTCACAAGCACAATGTTGAGTGCAGGATGGAAGAGTACACACTGTGATTCCATTTACACGAAACAGGCAGAGCTAATCAGATGTGGCTGAGCAGGGCATGGGTGCCTTTAGGTTTTGGATCTGTGTGGGAGGGGCTGTGTTCATTGTGTAAAAATTCATCAGGCTGAACACTTCTCACATGTCCACTTTTTGGAATGCATGTGATATATTAATAAAACATTTATGAAAATAATATTTCTGTATCTTTGGATTGTTCTCCTAACACTTTAAACATATTCTAGAGGCCTCAACGCACTTAGCCAATACAGGAAACTTTTGTAGGAGGAGGCTGCAGGCACTCAGTGACCTTTGCCCTCACCAGTTAGAGGTGGGGTCTGAGCCCGACACAGCACCCGAACTCCAGTGTACACCCACTCTTTAACACAGCCTGAAAACTCGCTGTTCATAAAGCAGGTTTGAACTCAGCTCTCGGTATGAGGAATTTGCTGTTCATCGTTTTCCCCAGCTGGAGAAATTTGTATGCTCTTTTAGAGGACAAATAGATGATTCTGAGTACCCACTCTGTGTTAGCCACTCTGAAGACACTTCCATACTCCGTATAAGGAGTTTTCTAAGGACTTAAAAATTCTTAATTCTTATGAAACAATGTTAAATGAAAATGGAAATTATGCAATTATACAAGTTATATGATTTCAACTGTGTAAAGAATGCCCAAATGGGAGAAAACGGAAATGAGCTAGAATGTTAACAGCAAGTCCTCAGACTGGTGGGGTTATGCATTATTTTAGTTTTGTGTGTGCTTACAAAATTCTTTAAAGAACAACTTCGTGACTCTTAGGAAGGGCTTCCTTAAAGGCCAACTGGCGGTCTCTCTTTCTGAGCCACAAAGAACAGACCCTTTCTGTTTAAGTCTCTGCGAATCACACCAACTTTGGTGTGCATTCAATGCCCCCTGCTTCCCTATTTTAAAAACTACTCCTTTTTTTTCATCTTGGCGTGAAATAAAGTGCTCCAGCTCCCACATCCCTCTTATACAGTGTGTCTGTAAAGTCATGGTGCACTTTTGACCGGTCACAGGAAAGCAACAAAAGACGATAGAAATGTGAAATCTGCACCAAATAAAAGGAAAACCCTCCCAGTTTCTGTAGGATGGTGTGGCAGCATGTGCACATACGCAGATGATGACGTAACACCGTGTATACAGTGGAGCAGCCTACAGCAATGCCAGTCAAGATGTGGATGGTACAGAAGAAAGTTCAGTGTGTTCTGTGGCTCGTTAAATTTGAATCCGTGACCAAAGTGCAACATGAATATCAGCGCATTTATAACAAAGCGCCACCACATAGGAATAACATTACTCAGTGGGATAAGCAGTTGAAGGAAACCGGCAGTTTGGTGGAGAAAACCCGTCCGGGTAGGCCATCAGTCAGTGACAAGTCTGTAGAGGCCACAATTTCCAGAAGGTGTCATCTTTCAACAGGATGGCGCTCCTCCATACTACGCCACCATTGTTCGTGAGTTTCTGAATAGAACATTCCCCTGGCAGTGGATAGGAAGGGGTTCTGTCAAGCCGTGGCCACCACGATCCCCAGATCTGACGCCCTTAGACTTTTACTTTTGGGGTTAGGTGAAGCAACATGTGTACATTGAACGTATCAACGACATTAATCACTTAAAACAGAGAATCACAGACGTTATTCACTCTGTTACACCAGACGTCCTTACCTGTATGTGGCAAGAACTTCACTATCGTTTGGATGTGTGTAGGGCAACAAATGGAGCCCACATCGAACTGCACTGAATAGTTATCAAACTGGGAGAGTTTTCCTTTTATTTGGTGGAGATTTCACATTTCTATCATCTTTTGTTGCTTTCCTGTGACCATTCAAAAGTTCACCATGACTTTACGAACACACTGTAGGAGTTCATTTCATATGCGGCCCTAGTTTAGAGGTCCTCACATGGTTTGTTGGGTTCCATCACACCCTATTTTAACAGATAGTTGAGGTAAAGAGAATCACTAAAATGTGGAGCCAAACAGCATCTAGGCCTGGGCAGAATTAGATAAACCAACTAGGGTGGGGTAGGATTTTAGCCTCTTCCGATAGCGAGTCAGGTAGGGATTTTCCAGCGTGTTCTTCCTGGTTCTTAGCCACAACCAACAGGCCTGCTCTGCTCCCTGAAGCCCTTTCTTAGAGGTACTTCTGCAGCGCTTGCTCACAGGTGAGGGAAGGTCCTGCCTCTCCCACCCCAGGCCCTCCTCCTCCTCTGTGCCACTCCCTCTCCTCACCAACATGTCTTCATTGGCATGTTCTCTTGGTCACCTACATGTAGTTCAGCCCACTTTCTCAAGAGCATCTCTCTGGTCCGCCTTCCCAGTTTCTCACGATGAAACTATGTTTTCTCCTCTGTGCCCCAGAGCACTTGTATGGTCTGTAGGTCAGAGCGTCTTGTGATGTTCGATTGTAACTACATATTTATACATGTCTCTGCTGCTCTGTCAGTCAGAGTTTCCAGAGAAATAACCAACAGGGGTGTGTGTGTTTGTGTGTGTGTGTGTGTGTGTGTGTGTGTGTGTGTGTGTGTGTGTGTGTGTGTGTAACTGGCCCATATGATTTTGGGGGCTGGCAAATCCAAAATCTGTAGGGCAGGCCTGAAGCTGCAAACTTGGGCAGAAGTTGATGTTGGTGTCTTGAGTCAGAATTCCTTCTTCTCTAGAAAGCTGTCTTTGCTCTTCAGACCTTCACCTGATTGGGTGAGGCTGACCCCATTATGGATGGTAATGCCCCTGCTGGTAATTACTCCATGACACGCCTTCACAGCTATACCCTGATTAGTGTTTGCTCACAGAACTGGGCATGGCAGCTGAGCCAAACAGACTCATACTGACCAGCAGAGGACAAGTCTGTGAGCCCCTCTAGCTGCCCCTCTGCTTACAGCTGATGTAAATACGGGCTCTCAAAGCCTGGCTGGACCCAATGTCCTCGGCCGGCTGTGTTCACTTTGCTCCAATGACCACTCTTGGCAGGTGTATCAACCCTCCTGTTAGAACAGTGCTTCCTGTCAGCGGGTGTTATGGTTGCTAATGTGTATGCAGGTCTGTTCCATATGTGCTGACCATTTGTTTAAATGCAGCCAGTTATGGAGGAGGAACTCAGGAGGGTCAGTTCTTTAATTAAGCTTTGTCCCCAGCAGCCATGGTCATCTCTCTGCTTCTGCATAAAGCGATGCACACCCAGTACACGGATCCAAAGTGTTCTAATTAGTTTCTGATAATGATGTTGCGCTTTGCTCCTTGACTGAATTCCACCACAGCTGAGAGGAACCAGACTGATGTTTTATTTGTGCGTTCTTTCCGCTTGGGCAGCTGCTTAATAAAGCCAAGTAGAGAAGGGCTGCCCAGTGAGGAGAATGGACGATGTCCCTCATCCTGCTGTCTGGGACCTCTGTGTCCATGTGTGGAGGCACCGTGTGCACATTACAGGGCACCCCTGGGCCACGTTAAGTGTGTGTCCTTGCTTGTGAACATTCTCAGCATGGGGGGGGGGCAGAATAGCCAAGTGGAGTGGTCTTCATCCTCACAGGTCACCTTCTTCCCCATAAAGAGAAGTGAGGGGAGTGTGAGAATGAAGTGAACTAACACACTCCAGAGCACAGAGGACTCAGCACAGTCAGCTATTATTATGGCAAAATGCCAGTTTGGCCCCAATTCTCTGGCCTTAACAGTCCCATCTTCTCTGCTTCTCCATCGTCTCATGTAGGAGAGCCGGGAGCCAGCCAGGCACCTCCAGGTTCAAGCTTCTGCTTTGTTATCTTAAAAATGACAGTATTTGGGATACATTTGCATTTTAAGGGACCGTAGTCTCAAGTTTTTGTTTTTCTTGTTGCTTTGTGCTGAGCAGCAGAGAAAGCAGCTCTGGGGTCTGCAACTGGGATGGACGTGGTTCCCCCAGGAAGCTGGCTTATGCCCCATGTGTCCCTTTGCCCCTCCTCACTTGTCTTTGGACAACAGTCAGGAGCTATGACTCATAAAAGTCTTCTCTTCATCTCTCCACACAAGGACATACAGATACACAGGAACCTGTTCTGCTTCTGGCTGGCTGAATCAGGAGTGGCCTCATCCCCCGACCAATTGGCTTAGTGGTAGAGCATTGGCTGGGCATGTGGAAGTCCCGGGTTCGATTCAATTCCTGGTCAGGGCACAAAGGAGAAGCAACCATCTGCTTCTCCACCTCTCCCTTTCTCTCTCTGTTCCCTCTTTGCAGCCATGGCTCAATTGGTTCGAGCACATTGGCCTCAGGCGCTGAGGATGGCCAAGGAGCCTCTGCCTCAGGCGCCGAAAATAGCTCAGTTGTGAGCATGGCCCCAGATTGATTGGCAGAGCATCGACCCCAGATGGGGGTTGCTGGGTGGATCCCGGTTGGGGTGCATGCGGGAGTTTGACTCACTATCTTCCCTCCTCTCATTTGGAAAAGGAAAAAAAAAGAGTGGCTTTGTCACCTGTCACTTGGTCTGACTGAATGGTCACTAGCAGCCTGCGTTTCCCATCATAGGCCTTGTGTTCCGTGTTGCAGGTAGCAGTGTTTTGAGTGGCATTTGCTTCTTTGGGTGGAGTACAGGGTCTCCTTTTCCCTTCTCTGCATCTTCCTTTGATTTTACTTGTCTTCAGACAAGCATGAGAATGAGTGTGCATGTGCAATGAGGATCTGGCAGATTCGAAGTTTTCGGCTCACGTCCATGTGCAGATCTCTAATTCAGGAAATCAGATAGTGTTTGGGGGTTGCCATTGATGGGTTTGCTGTCCCTCCACTGCACATATCCCAAGTCTCCCAGCCAAGGGAGCCAAAGACACAGCCGGTTCTGCTTTCTCAGACAGTGGGGTGCTGTCGTTGCAGCTCAGAGCTGCATTTTTCATGTAGATTTCTCTTGGTTGCAGTTGAGTTTTGTTACAGGCCAGCTTTGTCACAGTTTTTGATTTCTGTGGCAAGATACAGTAAGCTTGTGAAATGAATGATTCCAGCAAGATTGCATTTTAATGACATGTTCCTGTAGATATTCTTTGACTAGTGAATTCTTTTGAAGTATTTCTGTGATGAACCTTGATTGACTTCTGATGACCAAACTATCTCTGTAAGGGTCACTTGGTATCCACTCTGAGCATCTATGCTGGAGGACATTTCACAGGTCTGATAATGAAGGGAGACCTAATGGTTTAGGGTTAAGACAAACTTTATTTTTTTTACCCCAAGCCTTAGGGCTAATAGTAAATCTTTCTTTTTCCCACAAGCATTGGTGAATATGTGGCATAAATGTTTGATCACTACTTTTTTTTAAAATTTATTTATTTTTTTTAATGAAAACATCTCCAGGTTATCTTAACATTCAATTGTGTTGCATACCCGTCACCAAAAGTCAAATTGTCCTCTGTTACCTTCTATCTGGTTTTCCCTGTGTCCCTCCCCTCCTCCCTATCCCACCCTTCCCTCCCTCCCCCCACCCCATAACCACCACACTCTTGTCCATGTCTCATAGTCTCACTTTTATGTCCCACTTATGTATGAAATCATGCTGTTCTCAGTTTTTCTTTTTTTCTGATTTACTTATTTCACTCCGTATAATGTTATCAAGGACCATCCATTTTGTTATAAATGATCCGATGTCATCATTTCTTATGGCTGAGTAGTATTCCATAGTATATATGTACCATAGCTTTTTAATCCACTCGTCTTCTGACGGACACTTGGGCTGGTTCCAGATCTTTGCTATTGTGAACAATGCTGCCAGGAACATGGGGGTGCATTTCTTCTTTTCGAACAGTGCTATGGTGTTCTTAGGGTATATTCCTATAAGTGGGATAGCTGGGTCAAAAGGCAGTTCGATTATTAATTTTCTGAGGAATCTCCAAACTGTTTTCCATAGTGGCTGCACCAGTCTGCATTCCCACCAGCAGTGCAGAAGGGTTCCCTTTTCTCCACAACCTTGCCAGCACTTATGCTGTGTTGTTTTGCTGATGAGTGCCATTCTGACTGGTGTGAGGTGATAGCTCATTGTGGTTTTAATTTGCATTTCTCTAATGATTAGTGATGTTGAGCATTTTTTCATATGCCTATTGGCCATCTGTATGTCCTCTTTAGAGAAATTTCTATTCATTTCTTTTGCCCATTTTTTGATTGGATTGTTTGTCTTCCTGTTGTTGAGTTTTATAAGTTCTTTATAAATTTTAGTTATTAACCCCTAATCAGATGTGCTGTCGAATATGTTCTCCCATTGTGTGGTTTGTCTTTTTATTCTGTTCTTATTGTCTTTAGCTGTGCAAAAACTTTTTAGTTTGATATAGTCCCATTTGTTTATCTTGCCTTTTATTTCATTTGCCCGTGGAGATAAATTGGCAAATATATTGCCGCTACAGATGTCGGAGAGCTTGCTGCCTATGTTTTCTTCTAAGATGCTTATGGTTTCACGATTTACATTTAAGTCTTTTATCCATTTTGAGTTTGTTTTTGTGAATGGTGTAAGTTGATGGTCTAGTTTCATTTTTTTGCAGGTAGATGTCCAATTTTCCCAACACTATTTGTTAAAGAGGCTGTCTTTACTCCATTGTATGTTCTTTCCTCCTTTGTCAAATATCAGTTGTCCATAAAGCTGTGGGTTTATTTCTGGGTCCTCTGTTCTGTTCCATTGATCTATGTGCCTGTTCTTATGCCAGTACCAGGCTGTCTTGAGTATAATGGCCTTATAGTGAACCTTGATATCTAGAAGAGTGATACCTCCTGCTTTATTTTTTCTTTTTAAGATTGCTGAGGCTATTCGTGTTCTTTTTTTGGTTCCATATAAATTTTTGGAATATGTGTTCTATATCTTTGAAGTATGTTATTGGTATTTTAATTGGTATTGCATTGAATTTATAAATTGCTTTGGGTAATATAGACATTTTAATGATGGTTATTCTTCCTAGCAATGAGCACGGTATATGCTTCCACTTGTTTGTATCTTCCTTGATTTCTTTTACCAATGTTTTATAATTTTCCGAGTACAAGTCCTTAACCTCCTTGGTTAAATGTACTCCTAGGTACTTTATTTTTTTGGCTGCAATAGTGAAGGGGATTGTTTCCTTAATTTCTTTTGCTGACAGTTCATTGTTGGTATATAGAAATGCCTCTGATTTCTGAGTATTAATTTTATATCCTGCCACCTTGCTGAATTCATCTGTAAGGTCCAGTAGTTTTTTGACTGAGACTTTAGGGTTTTCAATATACAATATCATATCATCTGCAAATAGTGACAGTTTTACTTCTTCTTTTCCAATTAGGATGCCTTTTATTTCTTCTTCTTGTCTGATTGCTGTAGCTAGGACTTCCAGAACTATGTTGAATAAGAGTGGTGAAAGGGGGCATCCCTGCCTGGTTCCTGATCTTAAGGGGATTGCTTTTAATTTTTGTCCATTTAGTATGATGTTTGCTGTGGGTTTGTTGTAGATGGCCTTTATCATGTTAAGGAATGATCCCTGTATTCCCACTTTACTGAGAGTTTTGAGCATGAATGGGTGCTGGATTTTATCAAAGGCTTTTTCTGCATCTATTGAAATTATCATGTGATTTTTGTCCTTCCTCTTGTTTATGTGATGAATCACATTGATTGATTTGCAAATATTGAACCAGCTTTGCCTCTCCAGAATAAATCCCACTTGATCATGGTGTATGATTTTTTTCATATATTGCTGGATCCGGTTGCCTAATATTTTGTTGAGAATTTTAACGTCTAAATTCATCAGTGATATAGGCCTATAATTTTCTTTCTTTGTGTTGTCTTTGCCCGGTTTTGGGATCAGAATTATGCTCGCCTCATAAAAGGAGTTTGGAAGTCTTCCTTCCTCTTGAATTTTTTGAAATAACTTGAGGAGGATAGTAGTTAGTTCTTCTTTGAATTTTTGATAGAATTCACTTGTGAAGCCATCAGGCCCAGGACTTTTCTTTTTTGGGAGTTTTTTGATAACTGTTTCTATCTCATTTGTTGTAATTGGTCTGTTTAGGTGTTCTGATTCGTCCAGATTGAGTTTTGGAAGGTTATATGATTCAAGAAATTTGTCCATTTCACCAAGATTGTCTAATTTTTTGGCATATAGTTCTTCATAGTATTTTCTTACAATGCTTTGTATTTCTGTTGTATCAGTTGTTATTTCTCCACTGTCCTTTCTAATTTTATTTATTTGAGTCCTCTCTCTTTTTTTCTTGGTGAGTCTAGTTAAAGGTTCATCAATCTTGTTTACCTTTTCAAAGAACCAGCTTCTGGTTTCATTGATCCTCTATATTGTTTCCTTCGCCTCTATGTCATTTATTTCTGCTCTGATCTTTATTATTTCCTTCCTTCTACTTGTCTTGGGTTTTATTTTTTGTTGTTTTTCTAGTTCTTTTAGATGCAGGGTCAGGTTGCTTATTTGAGCTTTTTCTAGCTTCTTATGATATGCCTGTAGTGCAATAAACTTCCCTCTCAGAACTGTTTTTGCTGTGTGCCATAAATTTTGAGTTGATGTATGCTCATTATCATTTGTTTCTAGAAACTTTTTTATTTCTTCTTTGATCTCATTGTTAATCCATTCATTATTTAATATCATGCTATTTAGTTTCCAAGTGTTTGAGTATTTTTCAGTTTTTCTTTTGTGGTTAATTTCTAGTTTCATGGCATTGTGATCAGAGAAAATGCTTGATATGATTTCAATCTTCTTTAATTTATTGAGACTATTTTTGTTTGCTAACATGAGGTCTATCCTAGAAAATGTACCATGAGCACTTAAGAAGAATGTATATTCTACTGCTTTAGGGGGAAAAGTTCTGAAGATATCTATTAAATCAAGTTGACCTAGTGTCTCCTTTAAGTCTGCTGTGTCTTTATTAATTTTCTTTCTTGAGGATCTATCCAGTGTTGTTAGAGGGGTGTTGAAATCCCCTACTATGATAGTATTGCTGTTAATCTCACCCTTTATATCCATCAAAGTCTGCTTTATGTATGTCGGGGCTCCTATATTTGGTGCATAGATATTTATAATAGTTATATCTTCCTGTTGAATTGTTCCCTTTATCATTATGTAGTGTCCTTCTTTATTTCTTACTACAGCCTTTGTTTTAAAGTCCATTTTGTCAGATATAGGTACTGCTACCCCTTTTTTTTCATTTCCATTTGCATGAAATATTTTTTCCATCCTTTTACCTTTAGTCTATGTGCATCTTTTGTTTTAAGGTGTGTCTCTTGTAGACAGCATATATATGGGTCCTGTTTCTTTATCCATGCAGCTACCCTATGTCTTTTGATTGGATCATTTAATCCATTTACATTTAAGGTTATTATTGATATATAGTTGTTTATTGCCATTTTATTCTTTAAAGTTGTATTCTTCTTTTGCTCTATTCTTTCCTCCCTTTAAACTGTTCACAAGAGGCCCCTTAGTATCTCTTGCAGAATTGGTTTTTATGAATTCCTTGAGGCTTTCTTTTTCTGGGAAGCTCTTTATTTCTCCTTCAATTTTAAACGTTAGCCTTGCTGGATAAAGTAGTCTTGGTTGTAGGTTTTTGTTCTGCATTACTTTGATTATATCTTGCCATTCCCTTCTGGCCAAAAGTGTTTCTGTTGAGAAGTCCGATGTCATCCTTATGGGGACTCCTTTGTAGGTGATAGCCTTTTTATCCCTAGCAGTTTTTAAAATTTTTTCTTTATCCATTAGCTTTGATATTTTAACTATGATGTGTCTTGGTGTAGATCTTTTTGGGTTTCTCTTTAATGGAGTTCTGTGTGCTTCTTGAACGTGTGGAGTGTTTCCCAGCCTTAATTTAGGAAAGTTTTCTGCTATGATTTGATTGAACAAAGTTTCCATTTCCTGTCCTGTCTCCTCTTCTTCAGGTACCCCTATGATGCGAATGTTGTTTCTCTTCATGTTGTCACAGAGCTCCCTTAGAGTTTCCTCACATTTTTTGAGTCTCTTTTCCTTTTTCTTCTCTGCTTCTGTGCCTTTGTTTATTGTGTCCTCTAACTCGCTTATTCGATCTTCAGCGTGATTCATCCTGCTTTTAATTCCTTCCATTGTGGTCTTCAGTTCTGATACTTTATTTGTCATTTCTGTCTGATTCTTTTTTATTATTTCAATTTCGTTTTTTATACTTGTTATCTCTTTATTTAGGTGTTCATAATGACTATCCATTGTTGCTCTAATTTCTTTGAACATCCTAACTATCATTATTCTAAATTCTGCTTCTGGTAATTTGGTTATATCTGGTTCATTCAGGTCCTTCTCTGGGGATTTCTCTTGATTCATTTGGTTTGCATTCCTCTGCCTGCCCATTTTATCTGTGTATAAGCAAGTTGTGGCCACTGGAGTCCAGTAGGTGTTGCCTTTGTATTCTCTAGGTGTGGTCTGTCTGCAGGACCCCCCAGCCCCTCTGCCGCTGCCTAGGGTGGTTGGGTATGGGTGTTGCCAGAGCCGGCCCACTGTGGCTTTTGCTGTGATTTCCACCTCTCCTCCGCGGAAGGGGCTGTCACTCAAGTCACAAGCCTCAGGACCAAGGATAGAGGTGAGCACCTTTACTCAGCTGCGGACCAGCCTATTTCCGGACTTCCTCCCAGAACCAGCAGTTGGAGCCTGCTCGCTACAGTTTCGCGGGTTGGGCAGGGCTTTTGACGTGCTCTCAGCTGTAAGCCTTTGCCCGTCCGGAGCTTTAGCCCCGCCCTCGAGGCCAGGGCCCTTCTGCGCAGGGTCCGAAAGCAAAGTTTATTGGGGCGGGCGTGTTTGCTGGCTTCCGCTCAGCTGCGGACTTCTGCTCGTCCAGGACTCTACCCCGTCCCCGTGTTCAGAACCCGCTCGTGCACGTGGGATGGCAAATTGCGGTTTCTCCAGCTGGGGATATTAGTGTGGGCTCAGCTGCGAGCTTTCACTTGTCTCGGGGTCTACCCCTTCCTCGTGCTCAGTGCCCGCTCGCGCACGCAGAATGGCAAACTTCGGTTTCTCCGGTTGGGCGGGGCTGGTAGCGTGAGCTCAGCCGCAAGCTCCCCGCCCGTCCCTGGTCCTAGCCCGGTCCCCGCAGTCAGGGCCGGCTTGTGCAGGGTTGCAGAGCAGATTTCTGCTCGTTCCTGGCCTCCCGCTTTGTGTCCACTGGTCGGACTACAGGCGGCCCGCAGCTTCCGGACCGCTTTCGCGTGTCCCCTCCGCCCCTGCTGTGCTAGACCGAGCTCACACTGGCTTGGCCTTCGCCCATGCCGACAGAACCGCGTTTCAGCGTCCTGCCGCCCACCATACCCTTCAGCAACCCTCAGCAGAGTAGGATGGGACCTAATACTCCACACTGTAGGCCTGGGAGCTCCCTCACTTGTTTCACAGCTCAAAACTGTCCAAACGCCTCTTCTAGGCTCTGGGACTGTAGGCTGGGGCTTGGTTCCTGGGACCCAGGTTCCTCCTTTTCCGCCAAATTCTCCTCCCGCTACGCGGGTCTCTCCGGGCTGCCGTTTGCTCCGGGGAGCTGGGCAGCCCTCTTCGCGTTTTCGCTATTCCTACCAGTCTCAATGTGGCTTCTTCTGTGTTCCTTGGTTGAAGAGTCCACTTAGTTTTGTTCAAAGTTGGTTTATCCAGGTGATGGTTCTTAAAATTGAGTTATAATCCACTTTGCTTCTGGGAGTTGGAAGTTGGTACGTCCGCCTACTCCGTCGCCATCTTGCTCCCTGATCACTACTTTTAAATGTAAAAAAATTAGATTTCAGTATATCTCGTTGATATCAAATAGAACATACGTCTCTCAAATCACCGCAGAACGTGTTGGAAAGGAAACCAGCAATTTGCTCCATTACTCAGCTTCATTTTTCTTCCACTTTCATGGAAACCAGAAGATTGTTTCTGTGTTTCAGATCAAACATGTTTTTGAGCAAAGAGTACATTACCCAGCTGTCCTGAAAGCCACTACTTATCACTGTCAAATTTAATCCAAGCCATCTGTTCCATTTCTTTCTTTCCACTTATTTTTGAGGCACGTCACGGGAAAGCTGCTTCTCAACACATCACACTTGGAGAAGCTACAGAAAGGAAAATATGTCAGAAACTTTAGATCCTGTTTTGTCCATACATCTTGCATAAATAAAGAAAAGCAGTACTTCACATAGGTTCAAAAACCCAGAGCTTATTACCCCAATTTAGACATAAATTTGAAGCCCTGGCTGGGTAGCTCAGTTGGTTACAGAGTTGTCCCAATGTACCAGGGTTGCTGGTGTGATCCACAGTCAGGGCATGTGCAGGAAACAACAAATTAATGCATAAATAATTGCAAAAACAAATCAGTGTTTCTCTCTCTTCCTCTGTCTCTCTCTCTAAAATCAATTAATCAATCAATAAAAATAAATAAAATGGAAGATTCCAAGAAACAAATCTTATCTTCATATATCTTAATGAGGTGAGTCTCAGTAATATGCAACAGGTTAAATACTTCCCTCTACGTGTGATTCTATTGAGATTTTAATCTGAATGCTTGAGTAATAGGTTAATTTTAACCTATTACTAGCTGGTCATATAACTGCTAAATGGCACGGCAGGTCTATATTTATTCTGAAGCCTGGAATTAAATATCTGAGCCACACAGGTTTAAGGAGGTAAGAAACACGACACTCCAGAAAGGAACTTAAACTCAAACAGTGATTTTTATCATTGGATGACGTTAGCAGAATTGAGTGTATGGTTGCTTTCTGAAAGGTACATCAGCCTGAAAATTACAGGAAGACAGTGGGTGGCATTTCTCTTTGTGGCTCTGTTGTAATCGGGGGTGTTTCATCCTGAGGACTTCAGTCACTGTGCTCTGTCACTCTGTGACACTGTCATGCTGGCAACGTGGACATGTCTCACTAACAAGGATGGGGAGGAAACTGTGACTCAGAAGATCACACTATCCATGGTCAAGAACTCTGCCTTTGTTTTCCAGACAGGATGCAAGAAAAGGGAGGTGGGAGCCAGAGGTCAGAGAATTTAGTTTTTTGGAAGTCCATGTGGATTATAGTGAAGACATTGTTTTCATGATTTACATTCATGACAACCTATGTCTTTGGGAAGGAAAAGGAAATCAGAAATAGAGCCTACACATATAAACTGATTAGGTATAATAACTGTGAAACCTGCCCTTGTTGGAAGTGCCTCTTTAATTACAAACGTAAGCCAGCCTTGCAAATATGGGTATCATTTGCCTTGATGGAGAGCAAGGAAGAGGTGCTGATCCCTCTGCTTGAATTAGTGCTGCGTTCCCCACCTCCAAAAAGACACACTCAAAGCTTCTGTTCTGAAAAGAACCCCCAAGAGCTGAAGGTGAAGAGCTGAAGGGGTGTGCCCAGTGGGCAGGAGCACTGCGTCAAGGGCTGTTTCCCGTTAGTTATCCCCCCAGGTGCGGCCTCTTGTTTTCACTACCTCTGGTGCTGTCTTCTGAGCCCCAGATAAGGCCATCTACCTGGAGATGGACTCCTTGTTTCCTGCTTTGGGAAGAAAACAAATAGTAGCTTTTTTGGGAGAGAGAATGCTTTCTCTGTGCTTTGTTCACTCACCAAAGTGCTTGGATGCAAATGTGGCAGAAACCATTACAATGCAGCTTATTCCCACATAGCTTTGGAGACATTATGGAAGAAGTCATGTGCACAAGAGCATAACAATTTCCAACATATTGGACTTTCAGCAAATGTTTGTTGAATAAATGATAGTGGTACTGAAAATCTAATACAGTGCAGTACCAGTGTCTACACAAGATAGATTTTCTGTCTCAAAGTAGTATTGTAGAGGTCGTCTCTTTCAGGAGTAGCCTGTGAAATAAAGACTGCTACTTGCTTCTGGATTTGGAGATAGTAAAATAATGAAATGAGAAGTTTCTGAGTACATGAAAACGTTATTTGCAATTTTAGGAATCTCTTGTTGGTGAATATTGGCACAATAAAGCAATAGTGGGCTTGTTAATTGGACTGTTTGCTCTGCGTGCTCAAGGCAAATATATCATTTTAATTCCAGTTGGCAGTGCATTGCTGACTGGCCTCTTGGCATGAAGTGGAGGAGAAAGGTCTGTGCAAATCTATCCTTTAGGATAGTGATTGGAGAAGAAAGAGCTGACGCTTGTCTGAGTTTCCCTTTTAACAATGTTTTGTGAAGCTATGCATTTTTGTGAGTCTTAAGGGCCCCCCAAAGCACTAGCTATAGACTTCCTAAGTCTATGGTTAGTAATTAAAGTAGCGAAGGGATTCTGGCTCGTTAGAATACATGTAATGTGTGCAAAACAGCTATTTCTTAAAATG
Organism: Rhynchonycteris naso; assembly: GCA_037038555.1. Classification (NCBI taxonomy): domain Eukaryota; kingdom Metazoa; phylum Chordata; class Mammalia; order Chiroptera; family Emballonuridae; genus Rhynchonycteris; species Rhynchonycteris naso. Next base: position 111,530,857 of record CM073001.1, read on the forward strand.
CTGCCTTCTTGGCCAAAAGTGCTTGATGTCTTTTTTTTTAAAAAAAATGACTAGGCTTGTGCTGTCTTCCCAGTGGTATTTCACAAAGGATGCTCACTGCTGGTCAGTCACAGGGGCCACGTTGCCCAGGACACATGCTTGCATGCTGGACACTCTCCCTCTAAACTTGGCTTGCTGGTGTGCTAGACTCACTGGATGCCACACTGTATATGGCAGGAGGACCAGAGTCACTCCCAAAGCCAATGCAGGTGGCCCTCACTCTGCCCTGAGACGTGACTGTGATGGCAGTCACAGGAAGGTCGGCTCCAGAATGTGGGACCCCAGAAAGCGGGCATCCTAAAAACCAGTGAGGACAATGTCAGTGGATCTGTGACCTTTAGAATGTTTGTAAAGACATGAAAAACCCTCTTACTGCTGGTTATAAATATATAGAGAAATAAAACCAGTCACAATAAAAATTAGTGTCTCAAGTCTGGTTTGAACAGCACTTGCCTGCTATTTGCATTATCATTTACAATGTAAGTGAACACCCTTTCTACAGTGTGGTGAATTGCCACCCGCCTTTCTAAGTTTGGATCAGCTTCCAGCATTTTAACCTTCGCGCATTCGATGGGGTGAAACAGCTCCCAGTGTTCCTTTGAAGTGAATGAACAATTTTGCTGATATCATCTCCTCTCTTCATCCTTTTCTCACACCCACATCCCCCATTTATGCAAATGAGTCATCATCACTGAGCTGCTGTGGCTGCAGGTCTTGTCTCTCAACTGGTGCCCACATCCACCTTCCCCTGCCAGCCGTCTCTTCTCCAGCTCCATGGTCACTCTTTGTTTCTTTGCTGCACTCATCTTTCTTGGTCAGTTCTCCATAAATGTTAAGTGTTGGTTTATCACTGGGAGACAAGGAGCTGGCATGCCTACACATTTTGCTGTCTGTGGGTGAACAGAACAAAGGATGTGCAGTGACCAATCTCTGATAGACTGGAGCAAACATGACAGGTCACCAGTCGTGATACATGTTTGTCACATGCAGGGATTAGTGGACTCAGGACCTAGCTGCCAACTGTACTGTATGCCAGTGATTTTTAACCACTGGTCCACAGACTGGTCCGTGGAGATTTTTGTGTTGTACTGTGAAAGATAGTGCTTTAGGCAATGATCACACTTAACATACTCAGGGGACTGAGATGTGAACTGTGTTGTTGGGGGCTGGTGCTTCTATACATGTTGAACCAGCAAAGCAAGGACTGCCTGATGTCATCATGTCACAGACAACAGTGGCCCCAAACCCAGACAATTATTGAGTAAATGAAATTCAGATTCCGGATCATGTGTGGGGTGTGTGTATGTGTGACCATCTCAGGATGACTCTGTTGTGTGGTTGGTCAGACTTGGGAAGGTTGCTGTGTTGGATTTGCTGTTTGTGAAACCACTACCACTGTCGGCGGTGGAGGAGAAGGAAGCTGGACTCCATAGACTGTGATTGTGTCAGCAATGCCACTGAGGTGGAAGTGTTGGCTCCAGGAAGGCTGGCTCCAGGTGTGGGAGCAGGGGCAGGCATGGGAAACACAGACCTTGCGGCTGCAGAGAGAGTCTTGAGGTTCCACCTCGCTTTCCCCTTGAAGGTTGTATAGAGGCAATTTTAGCAACTACTCTGCAGTCACCTCTTGTGACTAAGTCCAGGCAAAATCACCCTGATTTGTTTAATTTTTCTAAATAAATTTTCCCTGTGATGCAATGGGGAGGATGAGTCCTTGGCCATTGAGCCTGTTGAGTCTTTGGTGAGGGGTGTCCTCAATGAGTGTTGTGGTAAGTCACTGTAGGGTGGGAACAGGAAGTCATCAAAACTAATTATAGGGGAGGAGCTGTGGCATGTGATTTGTGTCCAATGAATAGGCACAGGGATCCTTAGTGCTCAGACAGTTGCCTGGGGAGCTTTTAATGAAGCCGACCACGCCGCCCCCAGACTGATTACTTCAGAACCTCTACAGGCAAGCCCAGGCACCAGCACGTCAAAGGTCCCAGGTCACTCTATGAGGCAGCCGGGCTGAGGAGGTGTGTTTCTTACAGTCATCTGCTGGGGGGTTCTGTTCATTTGTTTGGCTTTCATTCATTGGGTTTACAGCTATTTTCGTGTGCACTGAGTGGTTGCAGAGCGGTGATTGGAGAGAAAAAATGAACGTGGAAATATGAAGTGGAAGGTGCAATTAATGGCCATGCGATGGGTCAGGAAGGTAAACTGAGCTGCTCGGCTCCTGCTGAACAGAGCTGTGCCCAGGGCAGCCTCCCTCATTTCCTGCATGCTCCCTGTGCAGCTGGCAGTTTCTTTCTTGCCCCTTGAATGCGGATGACTAAGAATATTTTCCTTCTAACAAGCTGGTCGTTCAATCAGCGTGATGGATGTGGGAGCATGGAGACTGCGCTGAACAGCCATCACAGGTGCATGCCCTCCTCCCCCGCCTTTCCCTTTCCCGTGGCCCTGGGTGTCAGTGGGAACCTGGAGGAATTAGCCCCAGCAGTGTGGACTGGGGAGGTCAGCGGTGCAGTGCAGACAATTGCGCTGGATTTAGGACCTGGGCGAAGTTGGTGGGCCATGGAGGGGGGCTGCCTCCAGCACACTCAGCACTGAGCCAGCTTCTTCTTAATGGGAATTCTCAGTGGGTGGCTGATATATTACTTACAGCTGAGCCCCGAGAACGCCTAATTTCTTTTGCAGTTCTCTTTCTCATAGATGCAATTACTGTAGTGAAATTTGGTCCAGGAGGATGTGATGAGATTCTATTTTAAGGTTATTTCTTCTCTTCATGCAAAGGACTGAAGAGCCTTTGTTAACACCCTGCTACCTCCCGGGTCTGTCCTGTTGGGCTTACTGCTCCAGCCCATTAATTTGATCTTTAATTTCTCCCAAGTGGGAACGTCCTGCAACTCCTTCATCTTAACCCTGTGGTTTACTGCCCACCTCCTTATTCAGGGTGTGCTAAGACACTTGCCTCATGCAGGCCCCACTCTGTGTAAGCCCTGCGCTGGGTGTTTAGGATTTAGCAGCTGATTCCCTCTTCCTGAAAGCTCCCTGGTATGCTGAGTTGTATCGGGTTTGCTGGAGCCCTGGTTCACACCCCTGCCTGACATGGCCAGAATACCTGGGTGAGACCCTAGCTTTTCATTGAGGTGCATGGGATGAGCAGCACTGGGCCGTGTCAGGAGCAGGGTGTCCTCCTTTGCAGAGTACTCTGCTGATCCCGTGGGGCAGGCCAGCTCTCCCAAGCTGATGGGTAATCCTCTACCTCAGAGCTCAGAGACTTCAAGGAAGTGCCTAGTTCTTGGCTGGTCACTCACCTCTGACCTGCAGCGGATGCCCCATATGTAGTGCTTTCTCTAGAGCTGAGGTGTCCATGGAGAGCGCCTCTGTGGCTATCTTGCTGTGGTCTGGGAAGCAGGGTTAGAGAGGCAACAGGACGGCTCCTCACCAGTTTATTAGCTACAGGTCCAGAACAGGCGTGGAAAAGGAGACAGCAGACCAGATGCACATTAGTTCTGGTTATGTTGTGTTTGTTTAAAGATAAAGTTGATAAAAGTTTTATTTTATTTTTTGTCTGTATTTGGGTTCAGATGCTAAGTGAACTATATAGAGAATTTAAACACACTAAGGATTGATCCTTTTTCTCATAATCATTTTCAACTTATAACAAACAAGATACAAAGGGTTATTTTTGATCCCAAACTAAACAGTTAGTTCCAAACTTGTCTTTCTTGCTGTAGATTTCCTCATTGGTCTTTGAGCAGCTTGCCTGTATTACATTGGCGTTAGAGAGCACATGTCTGCCTGTGACAGAGGGAAAGGACTCATCCTTATCCTGGATGGGAGGTGTGGCTGGTGCTGACAGGGCCTCCACCAGATCCTAACATGCATGACCTCAGATTGCCCCCACAGCGCCCTCACGAGGTGCAGAGTGGTCCTCTTAGGTCACAGACTGAGCATGAGGGGACTGGTCTTTACCTTACCCAGGGCTACTCAGATGGTCCATCCAGGAGAGCACAGAGGTCTTCTCCCCTCCACCCTGCAGCCTGCAGGGGTGGGGGGTACCACCCTCCCGGGGAGCCTGGACTAAGGTGCAAGGGAAGTCCCATTCACAGTTGCACCTGCAGCCTGAAAGGCTCAGACCCTCATTGCTGTTTGTTCCTCGTTTGTGACTCAGGCAAGGTTCAGAGATAGACATGGTCTTTTAAAGAATTATTGCTAATTCAAGGTAAGCAAATTAAGAAAAGAAAGATTGAGTGAGAAAACTGCCTCATTTAGAACAGAGTGCCAACGCCAGTAAAGAACATGTGAGTGTCCTGCTTGGAGGGGCAAATTCTCTGATGACTCAAGAGTGCCTCTCCGGGCCTGGGAGGACACTGGTATCTACAGGACTAGATAAGCAAACAAATATAAATATTACTGGGGAAGCCCACTGTTTATGTGAATATTATTTATATAAACGTATGTGACCTTTGATTCAACTTGAAGTTTTGACCCAATCCCTTCTTCCCCGAAGTGTACAGTTTTCAACAAGTGAGATTGCAGAGGGTGCTCACGTGTTCATGCGTGTTCCTGCAAACACAGGGAAGCACTTATATTTCACAGTCACCTGTCTTACCAAGTGGACTTTCCCTGAGCTCATTGAATTACCCACTTTATTAATTTAGTTTCAGTATACCTAGTATTAAATCTAATTTTGCAGAAACAAGTGAATATCTACTTTCTTCTGTTTTCACCACGAAAAGTGGAAGAAGCTCCATGCACATGCTCATGAGCGCTCAGCCTGCCCTCCTAGCTGCAGTCTCCATAGGAGCGAGGCCTGGTTTCTGCTTCCACTTCTTTTTAAATTTTATTTGAGAAATTCCCCTGGGATGGAGCTACTCCAATCTGCCCCTAAGAAGGTGTGCTCTAGGAGGAGGAAAACTATGCTTTGTTATTTTGGTTTATTAATATTTAAAGTATGCATAAAGATTCTTATTAATGTCTATATTATTTTATTTTATTTTTATTTTTATTTTTTTTACAGAGACAGAGAAAGAGTCAGAGAGAGGGATAGATAGGGACAGACAGACAGGAATGGAGAGAGATGAGAAGCATCAATCATCAGTTTTTTGTTTTGACACCTTAGTTGTTCATTGATTGCTTTCTCATATGTGCCTTGACTGCGGGCCTTCAGCAGACCAAGTAACCCCTTGCTCGAGGTAGCGACCTTGGACTCAAGCTGGTGAGCTTTTGCTCAAACCAGATGAGCCTGCGCTCAAGTTGGCGACCTCGGAGCCTCAACCTGGTCCCTTCCGCATCCCAGTCCAACGCTCTATCCACTGCGCCACCGCCTGGTCAGGCCTGTCTTTATTATTTTACTAACATTTTATACTATTTCTGGTGGTGTTTGCTTTTAATAACAAAGAAAGTGGAAAATTGTGTTTTGATTAAAAGTATGCTTTCAGAATTGAGTATTTTCTTTCCAACACAAAAGACCACCAGATGTCAGTGTAACTTAACTAATAAAATCTCACAGGCCACATGGGTGCCTTTGTCACCGGATCTGTGGATGACCTGTTTCTTTCCTGCTCTGACTTCCAAAACCAGGCAGGGCATTTATGTTCCTCAAAGACTTGAATTGTGAAATATTGTGGGAAATGTCTTCTTGCTTTTCACTCCAGAAGGTCTCTGAAGAAACGTGTTGCTAGTTCACACCCTAATGCACTGGGCAATGTGATTTTCCCCTGTCAGAGTTTTAGTGAACCACAGGAAGGCTCCAGGTCAGTCTGGGCTCTCAGGGTCTTTTGTCTGAATTTTGGGCCCAAGACCCAGAGGGTTGAGCTTGTCCAAAGTCTGACGTCAGGGTGGGATGGTGTTCTCTGTCAGTTTTTGTTCAGGCCCTTTGCTCATAGCCTGAGGACAATTGGCTGTGCTTTCTTCTCAGGGCCGTAGCTGAGTGTGACCTGGGAGTGCGGCCCCATATGCATGCACTGTGCTCATTGCATGTATTAACATTTCCCCCATGCCATAGTTGAGGGAAGTCACACAGTTTGCCTAAAGTCACCATTCTGTCTAGTTCTGAAACCTTGTTGTCCCGGCTCTGTTTGCTATCAGATGAGAGAAAAAAATTAGCTGAAACACAAACCTAAAACAAAAAACAGAAATCAAATATTCATGGAAACTGAGGTTTGGAACTGCTTGCTCAGCAGGACTGTGGGTGAGAAAGTGACCATTTAAATGTGGAGGAGAGGGCAGGCTCTGGGAAGAGCCCTGGCTCAGACATTCAAATAACTGTCAGTCATGCACAGCAGGTGGCCGAGTGGAAGTTCAACTGGGCTATGTCAGGAGGGTCCTCTGTGGGAGCTGCTGCTCCTTCACTATGCAGGGGCAGTAATGGCCCCTCAGTGTGCTCCAGGTACACCTGCCTCTTCCTGCATGGGCTGAATGCCACCTTTCAGCCAGGTGTCCCAGGAGTGTTGTCATGTACAACCTGGCACACAGACTCTTACTTTGCTACTGGAGTGGCTTTTTGGGTTTTCTAAGGAGCGATTCCACAATCAGATGTGTTTCAATTTTTACTATGAAAAGAGCACAGATGTAGAGATCATAAAGCTACATTCTGAATACATTCAGAAAACACTGGACACCATGGAACCTGATGACTCACATTTTGTGGCAGGGGAGACTGTGTAGATAAAACACTGTTTATTGTTATTGAACTTGTTGTTTGCTCCCTGCCAATTAGGAGTGAGGAACCAATACCCTTGGCTTGTTTGTGTCCCAGTACAAAAGTGCTACTTTAGTGTTTCCTCCAGGCCTATTCTGGAGAGGCAAGCTCTTCAAAGGTTTTAGTTAGGTATCTCTCAGTTCTTCTGGAACAAGCCTTATTTTGCAGCCACACAAAAGATTATGGAGATGTGGTCCTTTAACCAGCACAACCTCTAAGGCCACATCCAACCTCAGCTCCTGGAGTCCACATTGCAGGACCCCAGGAAACCTGGGGAATGTAGGACACCTGTGCTCGTACTGTAAGGGTTTGTGGTGCCATCTGTTGGACAACAACACAGCTTCCTGGTGTTGAATGCAGGGCCGAGGCCTGGGGTGCTGCCTGCCCTCTCAAGACAGGCCTCCACAGAAGTGGGCTATTATACTGTCCCCTAGGTGAAACCTTGATTTCAAGTGCCTTGAGCAGAGTCCCCTGCACAAGTGCCAGTTCTTGTGCAGCCAGAGAGATATCTCTGGATCCAGAGACAACCAGCAAAGGCGGCCATATCCCTGCATACGTGGGAGGGGGTTCTGCCTCGTAAGCTGCACACGTGGATGGAAGACCATGAACTGTGCTTCATTCTCAGACCTGCTGTGGGGCCATTATCATTTTAATGGGTTAAACTGCCTCCCAATAGTGATTTCTGTCTGTGCAGCTGAGCTCACAGCTTCCTTGTCTATGACATTCACGCAGTCCTTAATCATGAACTGCCTATAGTACCCGTTCTCTTCCATTTTCCTGCTCAGTGTCTTCCACTCTCCCTGCCTCAGGACCGGCGACATGATCTCAGAGCAGTCGACGTTGAAAATTCTTGAGGGAAAGTGCACTCTGATTAAATTATTCTTATAAAATTAGTTGTTCTTGTCACAGTGATATCTTATATTAAGTTCAGAGGACAAAATAATGAACAAGAAGACACTGTGACCTCGATACCCTAGCATCTCATTACTGGTATGTGTGTGTCCTGCCAGCATTTGCTGTCTTTGGTGCTGCATATTCAATTTTTTTTTTTTTTTACATTGATTTGTTGAATCTTTTTTGTTAGCTGAAAAGGCAAAGCATATATCCATCCCCTCCCTGCCCCGCTTCAATCATTGTTGATTTTTCCAAAGTGTGTTATCATAGAATCTGAACTTCAGAACCTGAGAAAGTCTCAGTTCTATGGGACTTTTGGGTCCAAGCCAGGTTGAATCCCAACATGTCCATATGGTCCTCTCTGCAATTAATCCATTTTATTTAAGTGAATCTCTCTCTGTTGTGAATAAATTCTCACTCCCAGGAGCCTGCACCTAATCTGCACTTACTCTAGGGCCCTGGATCTTGAACCTACTACCCAGAAACCTGGTAGCCTGAACCCCTACTCCAGGCCTGGTCTAATTGCTCTGCACATCACTGTAACAAACCTCTGTCCAGACAGGATGGAGAAATACTGCCCTGGGTCCCACCCTAAATAATTCTTTTATTTTTATTTTTTTAAGTGAGAAACGGGGAGGCAGAGAGACAGACTCCTACATGTACCCCAACTGGGATACACCCAGCAAGCCCACTATGGGGTGATGCTCTGCCCATCTGGGGCTGTTGCTCTGTTGCTCAGCAACCAAGCTATTTGTGTCTCAAAATAGCGCCTGAGATGAGGCCATGGAGCCATCCTCAGCACCTGGGACCAACTTGCTCCAATTGAGCTATGACTGTGGGAGGAAAAGAGAGAGCTAGAAAGAGAGAAGGAAGAGGTGGGAGTGGTTGAGAAGCAGATGGTCGCTTCTTATGTGCTACCTGACTGGAAATTGAACCCAGGACATCCACACGTTGGGCTGAGCCAACTGGCCAGGACCATGGAGTAACTTTTTTTAAATTGCAAAGAAAGGGAAGTTCTCTGACACTTGTTTCTGTGTAATTTGCTTCTTTAGCTTAAGGAGCTGCTTCACTTGGTTTCCTATCAAGATGCCCTCTCAACCAGGTCTATGTCTGTGCCTTTGCGGGGGCTGGTCTGACTGTCACAAGCTGAACATGATTTGCCTGCCACATACATATTGTGAAGGCCTTAATGGGAGGTTTTACTGAGCTGCCTTCAGAGGGTCTTACTGGAAAGGGCCGAATGCCCATCCTGACATCTCAGGGATGGCTTGTGTGGAACGTTCTGGGACATGGGGAGCAGGTCGGGAGCAGAGCACCAGGAAATCTAAAGATCCTATACCGGGGTCCCCAAACATTTTACACAGGGGGCCAGTTAACTGTCTCTCAGACCATTGGAAGGCCGGACTATAAAAAAACTATGAACAAATCCCTATGCACACTACACACATCTTATTTTAAAGTAAAAAAACAAAACAGGAACAAATACAATATTTAAAATAAAGAACAAGTAAATTTAAATCAACAAACTGACCAGTAATTCAATGGGAACTATGGATGCGGATGCATCCTGTGCTCCTCTCACTGACCACCAATGAAAGAGGTGCCCCTTCCGGAAGTGAGGCAGGGGCGGATAAATGGCCTCAGGGGGCCACATGCGGCCCACGGGCCATAGTTTGGGAACCCTTGTCCTATATATTTGACAGAGAAGCATGGAATCAAGTGGCATAGAGAACAAATGGACCTAACAGTAAACTTTTGACTGCTTTTCAGCATCTGGCTACACTCAGTTATGGGCTGAATTGTGTCTCCTTCCAAAATTTATGTGTTGAAGCCTTAAAAATGTGACTTTATTTACAGAATCGGCTGTTGCAAATGTGATCAGTTAAGATGAGGTCATAATAGTGCACCCTAATCCTCTGACTGCTGTTCTTATAAAAAGCAGAAATTTGGATACAGACACACACAGAAGGATGACCGACTGAGGGCACAGAGAGAGATTACTGTCTACATGCTGCAGAGCCTCAGCGGCCGGCCCTGCCCACACCTTGATCTTAGACTTCCTGCCTCCAGGACAGGGATGCGTACATTTTGATTGTCTAAGCCGCTGAGGCTGGGAAGGAAGATGGGGAGTAAGTGTTGAATAGGTACAGAGTTTCAGTTTTATAAGATGCAAGAGTCCTGGATATGATGGTGTTGATGGTTGCACAACAGTGTGAATGTATAAAATACCACTGAACTGTAACCTTAAAAGCGATTAAGATGCTAAATTTTATGTTATGTATATTTTAACACAATAAAAACAAAAAATCAATGGTGCCATTGTAAGGTACCGAGTTACTCAAGGTTTGAGAACAGATTTTGATGTGTTACAAAGGAAACAAAGTCATTGGGGGGAATTGATTTCTTCTGCTTAGTCTGATACAAGAATCATGGCTAAAATGATCTTAAATAGTTTTGGGTGGCTTGTCATTCGTGGCTAGAAATGAATGGACAGAGAAGAAGGGAGAGCATAAGTGAGCTGATCTAGTTAGTGCTAATGCCAGCCGTGTCCACCTGCAAGTGTGTGATAAGGGTGCACGCATCATCAGGTGTCATGCCCTGGTCACATGGTCCCACTCTGCTAGGAAGGAAAGCCTCATACTTAAAGCTCGTGACCATTTATTTAAGGGTGTGGGAGGCTGTATGGAGCTGAGCCAGTCCTTGCCTCCTCCTTGGGAAGTGCATTTAATGAGACAGATTTTCTGGCCTGCTTGTGGCCCCAGCTCCAGTTATCTTTGAGGCAAAAGGGAAGGCGCTTTGTGCATGCACACATGCACACACATACACATGCATGCACACATGCATATGCACACACATGCATACATGCATGCCTGCTACACCCAAGCATGCGTGGTTACTACAGCCCTGCCAATCTGCCTTACCTCTGCTGCTTCAGGTAAGGCTGGAAGGTAAGGCTGAAGTTTCTCAAACTCCTACTTCACAAGGAAACTAAACTCTACCTCATTGCTCTTCTCTAAGGCAGGAGTAATTGCATTAACTTTTCAGCGAGCTTTTTAATTCTTTTTATTTATTATTTTTTTTTACAGGGTCAGAGAGAGAGTCAGACAGAGGGATAGATAGGGGCAGACAGACAGGAACAGAAAGAGGTGAGAAGCATCAATCATTAGTTTCTCATTGCCCTTGTGACACCATAGTTGTTCATTGATTGCTTTCTCACATGTGCCTTGATTGCGGGTCTTCAGCAGACCGAGCAACCCCTTGCTGGAGCCAGGGACCTTGGGTCCAAGCTGGCGAGCTTTTGCTGAAGCCAGATGGGCCCGCACTCAAGCTGGCAAGCTTGGGGTCTCGAACTTGGGTCTTACGCATCCCAGTCTGACGCTCTATCCACTGTGCCACAGCCTGGTCAGGCTCAGCGAGCTTTTTAGATTGAGCTGTGTGACCGTGACAGGATCATGTTGAGAACTGGGGTCTGGAGTCTCACTCGGAAGGAGGTTCCCGGCCTTTATTTTGGTTGTGGGAGTTGGAAGCCTGGTCTCCCAGCATTTATTTGTCCCCTCCTCTCTCCTTCCCGCCAGACAGTTTTGCTGTTCATGGTTCTCAGGGGAGCAGGCCCCACAGGTGGTTGTCGGGTGCAGGAGACCCTTCTCTCCAGGAAGTGCTCAGGGTCTGCTTGCTGAGGCCTCCATGGAAGGTCCACCCCAGCAGCCTGAACTTCTCACAGGAAATGCCTTGTGGTTTAAACAAGTTAATGTGTGTATTTGTTACTGGAACTGGGAGCTGGTCTCACTGATGTAATTAGTTGTGTGCCATTAATGTGTATAATTTTGAAAATATATCAAATGGTGGACAAGTCACTTAAACCAATGTTTTCCAACGGCCAGTGCGCTGGAAATTTTATTTTGTGCAGTCCACAGAAGAGTTGACCACTCTGATGTTGTATGAGGTGGACAGTGCTCTGCGGACCAGCAATTGAAAACCACTGACTTAGACAGCAGCACCCCATCTTTCCTGTAGGCGGGAGATGCTGAGACTTTGTGAACAATTCACAGTGAGGAGCAGGCCAACTTATCAGAACCTTGCTCATAAGCCAGACCCAGGACAGCAGTTAGGGCTCCTTGATGAGTACGTGAAGGATGCAACGGCCCTTGTCTGGAAAGCTCATGCAGAAGCAGCGCTTTACCTTCTGCGGGATGTGGCCAGTGGCATGGGCCAGTCAGAGCTCACTCTTCGCTGCCCAAGGGTCCTCTGGACCCCGAAGTCCTTCAGCAGATCGTCTATGTTTGAGAGCCAAGATAATAAAGAACACCAAGGGAAGTGTGCCTCAGGTACCCCACACAGCACGGTGGGGGGTGTCTTGGGAGGCTGCACGACTCCCTCAGGCTTGCCCAGCACGTGTCCTGCAGCTGTCCCAGGACTCCAGGTGCCCCTTACATGTCCCACACTTCCCACCCGCCTTCTCCCCATTCTAAAAGTCCACCCACAGTTCGCAGGTCTCATGGGGCCTTGCAAACCCGATGCTTATGGGGATGGGGTGCCACAGTTCAAGCCCTTATATGATGGGGCTTTGGACCTAAGTGCAATTTGGAGGGGATTCCAGTGTACTGCCTGCTCAGCTTTTAGTCATAAAGAGAGACTGTCCTAGATTCAAAATATTTTTCTAGGATGTGATGGAGCGCAAGGGGAGGACCAGTATTGCTGCTTGGTATTTGAGCAGCTCACCTAGAGCCAGGAACACCAGAAACCCAGGGCAGGCAGGAGCAGGACCCTTTGTAGTGTGAACCTGACTTTGATGGCATGCTTCATGGGTGAGGAGATAACGCATCTTGTCTGCATTCACGGCTCATTCATGACATGGGTCTAGAGTCTAAGGCGACCAGATTTTAAAATTGGTAAAGCGGGACACCATTGACAGGGTGGTTCTTGAATAAAAATTTGGTCTATATGGAGGGAAAAAAAATTCATAGAATGCAAAAATAGTATTGTAATATATTTTTTTAAATCGGGACTTTTTTAAAACGCCGCGGGGTGCGGGACAAATTGTTAAAAATCAGGACTGTCCCGCCAAAAGCAGGACGTCTGGTCACCTTAGCACTTGGCTGCTGGAAAGATGCTGTCCGCAGTGGGAAACTGGGAGCTCACAAGGACAGTAACTTCTGATTATCCTTCACTTTGGTCTTAATTGAAACCAGGGACCAGAGGTTAATGCAGGCCCATTGTTTTTATTAGATTTGCATAGACTTGACCCATGCGACATTATATCACGACTCCTTTGAATCTTAGAGGAATTGACTTGAGTGATCATAAAGTGAGCAATCCCATTGATTGTTGTGGCTTTTATTTTTTTGTGATATAAAGAGATTCTTCTGTCACGTGTTTGAGGAGCTACGTGATGAACATACAGCAATAAGTCAAAACAAAAAAATCTGTGCAAACCTCTAGCGGGGAGATAATGGGACGCATGGGTTTTGTTTGTAGTCTGCTCTATCCCTATAAACGAGTACGTGGACCCCTGCGCCTGTTAAAAATGTGATCGGCTTGGTCCAAAGGTGATCAAGATGTTGGCTTCAAAAGAAATACCAATCAGTGTGCCTTTTCTTTTGGTAAAATTTGTGGAATTTGAGGGAGGGAATCTATTAAGTTTGGTTGTATTAAGTAGAATTTCTAAAGATAAAGTTTCAGGTTATAAGAAAGAGCAATGGATATATTTTTTGGAATTTTTTGCTGTTTGGGGCTTTGTTTCTTGGATTATTTATGTAAAAGCATTTATTACATGAAAGAGGTAACTCCTTACTCAAACCCTGATATGAAAGGCAATACAGGTGCAGGACAGACATAGTTTTATTTTAAGTGGAGGTGTTACAGTCAAAGCCAGTCTTTACTATTACAGGTAGTTGCCCAAACCACCTCGGGCTACTTACCCAGCAGATGCTGGTTCTCTGGCCTGGCCCCTTTAGGACACACCCCCATCCTGGTAGGACTGAAAGTGCCAGAGACTAAAGGGCCTCACTCTCTGAACCTCTAGCAACAAAAGCCCCAACTGATGGCAAGGGAGGGGGTGTATAAATATTCCAGCCACCACCCCACCCCTTTGCGGATAGCTCTGAGGTGCGTGGTCATTCTGTTTTCCCATGGGGTGAAGCTCTGACCCACAGTGACTTCCACATCTTCTCTGAGGTCAGGTCTGGGGGAGCACAGTGGGGCAGGGTCCTACTGATGACCCTGCTTACATTGTGGGGTTCACTAGTGAGCACTCGGTCCAGTTTCAGGATGTCTGGAGGGAGGGTCTCAGCAGCCTACATTAGCAGGATTGGCATGCAGCAGTGTTTTCTGCAGGGTCAGGTGAGTCCTGAGGACAGGTCCTGCCTCTAGAAGTTGAGGCATCTCTGGCCCATGACTCAGTCAGCAAGTTTCTCAATCATGTTGGGTTTGAAAATTATGCAGGAAAGAAGAAAATGTCAAAGTGTAAGTTTGGACAGTTCAGGCATTGAATAATGCCTTTCAGAATGTTGAAGATGACTGGAGGGATTAACCCTTCAGCAGGAGGGGGACTGAATCTTTCCAAAGGCGCTTGTTCTTTCCCCTTTTCTTGGGGGTTTTGGCTCATTGGGGCTGTTTTGTGGGCTCTGATGTCTTGTTTTGGGACCTGCTCTGTGATGTTTAGTGTTTGTCACAGCTCCGAGGGCAGCGCCTGGTGTTCACCTCTGGTGCCTGCATTTGGGGAAAGTGTGAAGTGGACAATTTCAGCTCTTGTGCTGGAATTCTGTGCATTCCTAAAGGACTTCCTGTTTGGTCCATTTTGCATGGTTGGAAGACTATATATAGTAACTATTATACTTTTATTTCTTTCAAACAGCTTCATTTTTCTGGTGAAAATGCTTAAAAGGCCTTTGATACTGATGGTGAGAGAACAGTGTCTCCCCTGGAAGAGGTGCTCTGAGCCTTGTGGGCGCCAGTGACCCGCACATGGCCCGAGTAGTGTCCATGGGCTGTCTCCAGAGCATCGTCCTTATATTGTCCCCAGGCTATCATGGGGTAGCATCTGGTCTTCTTTTCTGCGTGAGAACTTGGACAGCTCTGTCCTGGTGCATGGAGGCTGCAGCCAGCCTGAGGGCACAGGGTGTCCAGAAGGGAAGTGCCCATCGTCAGTGTGCACCTTGAACTCACTGAAACTGTCTGAGCAGCTGAAACTGTCCCCTCCTGGGCCCATCTCTAGAGGGTCTGTCTCATGGTCTGGGTGGGTTAGTGATGGGGACCTGCTTGCACCTCTGTGAAAGGCCAGAGAGAAGAGCTGAATTGCAGCCCTGTGGTTGGGCCTTGAGGGAAGCAGCTCCCGGAAGTCCCACACTCACTCCCCTCCTCTTACCTGGATGAAGAGGGCACTCATCTGTGCCCATGGGGGTGGAGGTGGCCCACAGGTGGTTAGGCTATACCTGAGGTTTGGGTCAAAGGCCTCTCTTTGGTGCCATCTTGTGTTCACTTTGTATTATTGCAACCCTCCCACCTGTCCTGGAAGCCAACAAAAGGTGGGTAGAATTAATTTCACCAAAGCTGGAACTCCTGGACACACAGTTGAAATAAACCATCAGAATGAAGACAGGCTACCAACTCTAAGCTGGCTGTAGCAGGTGGAGTCAGGGATGGCTTGTGGTGGTTAAGGGAGGTCTCTGTGGGCAAGAAGGAGACTGCTGGTCTGGGTGGCAAACTGGGAGCAGGGTTCTATGTGATTTCGTAGGGGAGCACAAGGGCTTCCTCTGGTTGGTCTGACTTGGAAGCCAGGACAAAATTAGGGAAGCTGTGTCATTGACCCAGTCCTGGCTGCTCTGGACTGATGATTGTCCCACTGTCATTATGGTCCAGCCATCCTTGCCTTGAATTCAACCTGTGGTGTGGTTGGGGACACCTCCCTGCAGTCAGGGCTGCGTTTGATGCTGAGGCGTCAAGTCCTGTGTGAGCGTTGTTGGAGAAGCATCCCCCTCCCCATTCTTGTCCATTCCCTGTGGACTTCCATGCCTTTCTAGGGGAGTAGGAACTTTGACGTTTAGTTTTCTGTCCCAGTAGAGAAAGCGCCTCCATTTGCCTGGCTAATTTGTCTGAACTCCTGTGCTTTGGGGGTGAGAAACAGCATGGTTGGTAATCAGGGTGCCTGTGGAGGAGGGAGGCCTCCTTGTTCACATGTGCTGGGAAGAGCCCAGGGTTGCTGTTCCTTGGCCTCATTCTCCTGCCCATGGCGTCCCTGAGATGCCCCTGTAAAGCAGCAGCAGCACCCCCTGCACATGGTTGCAGGTCCCTGCATACTCCTGTGCTTTTACCTGCAGGGCCCCCCTTCCCAGTCATCCTGGGCTCCTCCTTGGGTTTGTGCACCTGGAAGATTTCTACCTGCCATCAGGGCTCTTCTAAAGCGCTGTCTTGGAAACTTTCTCTGACTACTTAGACGTAGGAGTCTTTCTCTCCCGTGTCTTGTGTTTCCAGCACAACTTACTTTAGTAGTTCTGTCTGCTCAGCATGCAGGTGGGTGTCTGCCTCAGTTCCCATGTAGTGGGGGAGGGGGAGAGGTCCTGGAAACCAGTGAATGGTAGACTGTCATGACGAGTGGAGCTTCACTGCTCTGTGTGGTAATTACATACCAGAATTCCATCTTTACAAGTATTGGGTAATGAGGTTATAATGAATGCCATAGGGTAGTAATTACACCATTTGGAAGAGTCACCCAATAAGCCATGAGAAATTGCTTTGAAAAACAAGAAACTTTATCTAATGAAAATTACATTTGAGGAATTTCAGTTCCAATGTGCAAATTCACCTAAGAAATCCACAGCCACTGTCAAGCCCCTGACAAGCACCCAGGCAGGAGGCCTGTGTGCTCTCTGGGAAATGCTCTGACTGCCGTCTTTCCCCGGGACCCGTCTGTGTTATTCACATGGGCTGAGGGATCCTGGACAGACCCCCACCCCCACCCCGCTGCACCATGGGGGGTTTTGTTTGAGAAACTGAGCTGAACTTTGATTTTCTTGGAGTGTGATTCAGAGAGTGTGCCAAGGACACCTGACCTTTGTAAATTTATAAACATGACACTGAGGTTTCTTGGGCTTTTGTAGGAATTTCAGAGTCAGGTTTGGGGGCTAAAAATGTCACTTGGGTGAGGGAGAAGGCAGTGTTAAAGTCATGGCATCCAGAGGTTTTCGAGTTCTGCCCTCTTCCCACACCCTTGCTCCTTTCTGATCAGAGTCAGTGAGTATGATTAGGGCCCCTTTTCTACGAAGACCTTTTCTTTCTCCTTTCCCAGGGGGCCCTCGTGGGGGCAAAAGGTGGAACAAATATTGTGTTCTTATTGCCCTTTCTGTCTTAATAGAAGAAAGTTATTTCCAGAATCCTAACCAAGGGGCTGCAGGGGTGTGGCTAGGGAGAAAACATGAAGCACGCAACGGGGCTTAAGACATGGAGGGAACCAGGTGGGGCCTCACAAGGCCCGGACCCAGCCTCCTGCCTTGGCACTTGACAAAGCAGTGCTGCCATGTGATAGGGTCCTAGCAGGCTGAGTTCTAAGACCAGTGGGAGGCATGTGAGGTGTCTCCTGGGACTCTGACAGGCTCAGGCCCTGGCCCTGCATGGGAGGCCCTTCTCACTTCCTCAGAAGTGGGCTCTTGTTGTTCCTGGAACTAATTCCTGTGAATCCACTCTGGTATGAGTAGCATTGCCAAAAGGTGACCCCCAGTGTGAGACTGGCATTGCTTGGGGTGCAGCTTCCAACCTAGACCTGCTGATCGCAGGGCTCTAGTCCTGCCTTGGGAGCCCACCGCCCCACCCCACCTCAGGAGAGTTTCCTCTCCTCCTCCCACCCTCCTCCTGTACCCTTTGGGGCCGAGAAGGGCCTGTCTTCCCACCTGGTGGACGCCAGGCACTCTCTCCCTACCCTCTCTGGGGGGTGGGTTCTCAGGGAGGCAGCAACGTCAACAATGTGCACCTTAGTGCAAAATATCAAAAGGTCCCTTCTGTGGGATGCTTGGATATTTCTAGTCGTAAAACGAGCCACTTTATTCTCTAGTTTGGTGATTTCAAGCTGCAGAAAGAACTGGGGGCATCCTACTGTGGACAGAGCCCTTCCCAAAGCTGGACCTCTGCTGATGGGGCCCCAAGTGTCAGCATCCCAGAGGGGGAGAGGAGCTCAGAAGTCAAAGCCAGAAGGCGGGGCAGACCTGGACTTCAGGAGCGGTGAGGACCGCTGACCTCCGTGAGCTGAGTGCTGGGATCCGGTACAAGGACTTCCTCTCCGACGGGACATGCAGTTGTGTTTGGGTGCTGGAGAAGAGGTGTTTGTTTGCACCCCACTGGCTCATAATCACAGCCTTCCATCTGAGCATTGATGCAGTAGCTGCATGAAAGCTGTTCTGAGAAGGAAGAGTAGCTGTTCTGCCATGAGAACTTGACATGTAAACTTGGGCCAAGAGGAGTGGAGTTGGTTTTACAGAAAGGAGAGTTTCAGCCTCAGGCTCTGAGGGTGGAAGCCCATGGGGTGTTAGGCAGTTTTCCCATAGCCCATCCCCTGTACTTTGTAATCTTTTCATTTTCTCAAGCATTAATCTATGCACCTTGCATGTGGATCCTGGAGTCACATTGTGGGAGATCGTTTGTGATGGAATGGATGTGTGTGGGAGGGTGAGGCCCGGGGACTGGTGGGCTCTTGGGGTGCTCAACCTTCAGATGCCGAGCAGGTGGCCCTTAGGATGCAGAAGGGGTGATGCACACTCCTGAAGACGGTTCCCACCTGCAGCATGGCCGCCCTGGGCCATCCATCCTGCCTCAGGTAAGGGTGCTCACAGGGGCTTCTTTAGTGCAGTGGCTTTCAGCTCTGAGTTTTGTTAATTTAAGTGAGATCACTCAGGGACAGAGGCAGGAGCCCAGGTGGCCTTCCAGGGATCCCCCCCTCATTTTATGGGGGGATTTCTATCTACTCCCCTACCACCTGCCCTGTCCAGCTGGTGGTTCCATTTTACATTGTTTTGGAAGGCAAGTCTCTGTTTTCCACAGAGCAAATTAATTTGCCTCAGACTCTCTCCTGGCTCACTGCCTCCTTGGAGAAGTTCTAAGGGAAGATTCCTGCTCCTTCAGGGCTGCCAGGACTATCGGCTCCTGGAAGAGTCTGTCTGCACTTCACAGCTGTGGGCCGGGCTACAGGACATGGGAGGACATGACCCAGGATGGATGTACTGTGGAGTCAGGATGAGGCTGTGTTGGCAGCTGGGAAACGGGGTGGAACAGGAGAAAAGGGGTTTGAACGAAAGTGGCTGAAAGTTGAACAGCTTTTCAGAGACCTGATCTCTCTTAAGTCCCCCTTGTGTCAGGAGGGACCTGGGCCCTCCTAGAGGAAAAATGACAAGTCACATGCTGCCAGCCCTGTGTCCCGGACCCAGCTCCTCCTGAGGAAACTGCACAGCGTTGTAGAAGAACTTGGGCTTGTACCTCTTTCATTTGAGAAGAAGAAGACAAGGCAAATCAGACAGGCAGGAGGAAGAATTTTCACTGAGCCCTTTTCTACGTTGGGAGCCATAAGCCACAATCTGTAAATAATAGACCGCGTATTTAATGCAAATTACGAGTGTGCCTTCAGCAGCTACAGAGATATCAGATGGTCTCTTCTGGGAGCCTGACCCAGACTCAGGTTTGTGAACGGCATCTCTTTATTTAAATGTGTTTTTCTTATGTATCGATTCCTCCCACATCCCATTACTTTTAATTTACTAAACCAGAAGGAGCGTTTGTTTCGCAATTCAGAATCAAAACTTTAATGACTCACATACACTTCAGAGGCCTATGGGTGGATGTTTCCTGTTCCTTAGTGACCAGCGAGTGAGCTGAGGGACGGCCACTAAAAGAAGGCACAGGACACTTCTCTTTAATGAACTTGCACTCAGAGCTCACACCCAAACTAATTCCATTTTGTAGGCAAAGCACATTTTGCTGTGTGTGTTGAACGAATGTAGCAATGTGGCCTCCATGTATTTTCTAATGTGCGTATTGATCTGGAAAATAACTTGACAAGAAGGAGGCATGTTGTACTTTGCCTCACGAAAATTACTAACTGAACGGTAGGCAAGGCCTTGGTTATAGGAGCCTGCATCCCCCTTGCCATGTCTGGGCAGTGTCATCACCTACCATTGTCCTTCACGCTGGATGTCTCCCCAACCACCCTTGGGGAAAAGCCCTCCTTGAGCTAGATCATGGCAAGCTGCTCACTGAGAACTGCAGGAAGAGACAGAAGTTCCGTAGGTTCCGTGTATGCTACAATAAAAAACATAGAGGTGGTCTCTTCTTGGGGTAACAGACTTTATCTTCAGAGCAATGTTAGGTTCACAGCAAGACCCCATGGACAGTGCAGAGTTTCCACACAGCCCATTTGCAGCACTCAGTCTCCCTCTGCAATCTCATCCAGCCTCTATGTTGACTCACCCTACAGGCACCTGTCAAAGCCCACAGAATGAACAAACATAGAGTGAATGAAAGGTAAAACCTGGACTATGGAATATTTGGTCTTTGTTCTGGACTCCTGGTCAGCAGCTCCTAAAATTCTTGGACTCTGAGTGATAAGTATTTCTGGTGTGCTAATGCAATGACTGGTTTTTGGGGCCCTGCCTAGCTTCAGGATGGTCCCCAGAAAGACCACAGCATGATTAGAGAGTTGGAGCTCTCAGCCCTACCCCAGACCTCCAGGGAGGGGAGAGGGGATGGAGGTAGAATCTATCACCAATGGCCAGTGATTTAGTCCATCACACCTACATAATACAACCTCCACAAAATCCCCCACATCCCTCAAGGATGGGGTTTATAGAGCTTCTGTGTTGGTAAACACATGGAAGGGCTGGGTGGGGGGAGTGCTCCCAGAGAGCTTTCCCCACCCCAGGCCTGGCCCTGTGCACTCCTTCTTCTGGCTGCTCCCGAGTCATATTCTTGAAAGTTAACCAGTAACTGAGAACAGCATTTTCTTGAGTTCTGTGAGCTGCTGTAGTAGTTTACCAAACCTGAGGAGGGAGTGGTGGGAACTCCAATTTATAACTAACTGGTTGGTTGGAAGTGTGGGTACCCCAGGACTGTGCCTGGCATGTGAAGTGGGGGTGGTCTTGTGGAACTGAGCCCTTAACCTGTACGCTCTGTACTAGTTCTGGGAAGTGAGTGTCAGAATAGAGTTCAATTGTTGGACACCCAGTTGATGCTGGAGAATTGGAGAACTGGTACCATTGGAAAAGACACGACATATTCGATGTTCAGACTGTGCTTCTGAACACTTCCAGCATTTTTAAAAAATACTTACGACAGACACCGTGAAGGAGTCAGTAGCCCCTTCCTCTCTTGGGTGCATACCTGAGGAAATGGAGACAGAATTACCTCTGATTTCATGGTCAGGGCCCACCTATGGAGTTGGGGACACCTCAGATGTCACTGTACAATAGCCAATGTCACTTCAGCATGGTGGGAGTCATTTTGGCCACTGTTACCTGGAAAAGATCACTTTCTGAAACTTGAAAATTAATGATGAAATGATTTGGCATCTCAAGCACTGAAAAAAATATGGTTGAGGCTCTGATTTTTAGTAATCTAGGGTTTTTATGCTTGCCCTGGCAAATCTGTGATTTTCCATTTGATCGCCTCCAAGTAGCTCTCTTCCATTGCTTTACAACAAGATGTGTTTCATGGAAATCAAAACAAAGGCAACTCCACTTTGGTTGTTTTGTGTTTACATTTGGTATTTCTTCAGATGCCTTTAAAGCTGGAATTTCATCAGAGCAAATTTTCATGGGTGCAAATAAAAAATGTTCTCTGTGGCATCTTACCTTAATTGAAACGGAGAGCAGAGAATTGGCTGGGCCTTGGGTCTGGAGCTGTCCTAAGCACTTTCTGGGAAAGCAGCTTTTGTTACTGTGGGACTCACAGAGTGCTGGCTCCCGTGGAAGTTTAGGGTCTTGTCTGTTATCGGAAGAAAATAAAGAGTCTCGTCTTTGCCACCTAGTGTTCCGGGGGCACTGGCGTGGAGTGAGGAATGGAAGCCCCCTCCAGGAATGTTGCAGTCCTGGAGGGAAGCGTTCCAGTGAGCTTGACTGCTGTGCAGAGGCGGAGGTGATATTGCTGCGAGCGGATGCATTCCCCGCTCAGCCACACTCTGACGTGGGCCTGGCTGAATGAGCATGCTCTGCGAGCACCAGCATCTCTGTGTTTGACCTGTGGTACTTTTTACAATGAATACGTATCCAGAGTTAAATATAATCTTTTCCTTTTTTGGTAAATTAAATTTATTATAAACCTACAGGAGAGCCTTACTTATGCATACACAGTTGTTGTGGTTTTTGATAAAGTGAAGCTTCACATTGTCCCACAAACCCTCTTCTGGCTTAACTTCTACTCTGAAACGAGTTCCTACTATTCGAAGTTCGAGGGATGACTTAAGGTGGTTTTTCCGCAGGACTCAGTTGTGCACTTTGGTTCACATTGCAGAGCTCTCTGGTGAGAGACCCGCCCCCTGTCTGTAGGTAACCACCTACTGTCAGGGCTTCGCTTTAGCTCAGTTCAGTGGGAAAACCCTTTAGAAAAGACACCCCTGCTTCTGCAGTCCCCGTGTGGTTGTCTCTATAGCCTGTGGTTCCCGTAGCATGGTTACTTGCTCCTGTGTCTTCTGTCTTGCAAGCTTGTGCTGCAGGGAACATGGTTGGACTGGCTGGGAGGACCCTTTCAGTCTCCAGGCTACCCTGGGTCCCCAAAGCCTGTGGCCTCTTCTGTTTGAGCGTGTGTGATGATGCAGAGCCTCAGCTGGTCTTTCTCCTACATGACGACCTCCAGAGGCTGCTCTGGGGAGAATGTCAGTGGACACATATGTGTCCTATAACGTTGAATGAGGAAGGCCAAATGTGGGTCCATCAGCACCTGTGAATCCTGAGCATAGAACAGGAATGGTGACAGTCCCAGAGATGGGACACTTAGAATGATTCCAGCACAACTTAACGTTGCTATTGTTAAATCACTTGTGTTCTTAATTGAAAATATTCTTCTTTTGTCTGAAATTGCTCAAAGTCACAGTTCTCAGCAGAAAGTAAAATCCAAAATAGAGACTTTTCAGATCAAGCATTCGTGTGCTCAGACTTTTCAATACCGGTCCTCCTGTGTTGGAGGATTCAAGCAAGGTAACAACCATTGAGTCTGGGTGTGTCTTTTTGAGACATGTGCATGGTGAGAAAGAAGGTGGTTCACCTGAGAGAGTGTGTGGCTGGCCCCCCTGGCCCGCAGCCCAGGTCTCTCGTGGATACTTCTGTTAACCACACCCTGTGACACTCACACACAGACCAATATCTTTCTTCGTAACCATTTAAACTGTCCCTTCACCCTTCTGTTTTGATGACTCTATTAGAGGATTATCTTGACTTTTGAACTTCAAATTAAATTCCTGACACTCTGGTGAGTTAACTTTCAAAATGACTTCTTGGATTCTCTGTGGGTATTTAATGTCTTTGATCCCATGTAATTAATAAGAAATTGAGAGCACATCCATCGGCAAAAACTGTACAACTTAAATTGGCAACTTCAGAGGACTGACATGGAGCTTCAGAAGGCTGTTCTTTAAAATTTTAAGTGCATGTTATTTTATATTTTGTTGCTAGGACAGATATTATTTACATCATTGCTATGTTTTGAAGCAAATATTGGTTCTGTAGGTCATATCAAACAGGTACATTCAGATATAGAATGCCTTTATCCATCTGCCACTTTTGCCTCTGATCATTTTTTTTAAAGGGTTATAAAAATAATTCTTCAAAGCAGTTTAATAAGAATTTTACATTAGCTCTGTCTTTTGAACTCCTGTCAGATGTTCAATTCAGAAGGTGTGTCTTCAAAGACGCCCTGGTGTATTAGCATACACATGAACATTCTCTAGGTAGCGTGGCAGGATGAACATGAATATACTATAAGGGTGTGGAAGGAAGCATGTATCATTTATGAACAGACTGAGAATAGATTGAGAGAGGAAATGTTCTTTCTTCAGGAAAACGTTTAATGAGCTTCTCTTTCGTGGTTAATTCCTGAGGAGAGAGAAGGGAAGTGTAGAAGGCGGAGAAGACTAGCATTTACAGAGGACAGTTCAGTGCAGTTTCTCCTGTTTTATGTTAAAGATGAGGGGGCTATGTGGCTTGCTCGGGGCAGAGTGGCACTGGGTTCTTGAGTCCTCCACATCCTGACTCCTCTTGTTGCTCTTAAGGGGACTTTCAGAGACCCCGAGGACATGTCCTGCTGCCCACAAATGTGTGCACTGTGAGGGACCATAGACTGGGCCCAACTCCCCATTTTTCCTCTTGGGATGTGGGTCCCCAGAACCTCTGGTGAGAGATATAGTTGGCATCTGCCTACCTTTCGAGTGTGTCCCCACACAACCTGAATCTTTGTGAACCTTCTGTGACCTGTCAAGCCTATCTTAGGAACTGTGACCATTTCTTCAGGACTCCTTATGATAGTCACTGTGAATTCAACTATAGACCTAGCTTTGTCTTCCATAATAATTAGCATAGCTTCTCTTCCCTTTTTCCTTTCTCATTGCCTTTCCTTTTTTCTTTCTTCTCTTTCCTTCCCTTCCTCCCCCTTCCCTCTTGCCTTGCTTTCATCCAGTATTCACTGAGCAAATACTGTTTGCTAAGCCCTGTCCTAGCCTCCTGTGCCCCAAACCAAACTCAGTCTTGCCCACCTCCAGGCAAGCTCTGGTCAAGTTTATTTTCCCCACCCCAGTATGA
Organism: Rhynchonycteris naso; assembly: GCA_037038555.1. NCBI lineage: Eukaryota > Metazoa > Chordata > Mammalia > Chiroptera > Emballonuridae > Rhynchonycteris > Rhynchonycteris naso. Next base: position 111,555,235 of record CM073001.1, read on the forward strand.
AGTCACAATCAGAAAACACCTGAGTCCAGATTTCCACCTGGTGCATCTGGCCTCAAAGCCTGAGATTTTGCTTATTTTCTTTGAAAACAAGGAAATTTCAAAGAAGAAAACCAAAAGTGTTGTTTTAGGGAGATCTTGGATGAGGACTTTGAGACTGAGAGCTTGGCCCCTGGGCCATTCTTAAGTCAGTCCTTTGCTTCTGAGCAGGGTTGGGGGTGCCAGAGCTAGTTGGCTGCAGGTCTATGTGGTGGGGGCTTCTTAGGAACCTGCTGTTCACCCTGCTGAACTTCTCTATGCTTCAGTGAAGAGGATCAACTTCTCAAAGCAGGTGAGCGAACAATGTGAGAAAACGTAATTGGCCCAAAATGAGGGACCTCAAGAATTGGATGGGTGATGTGAAGTCCTGGTGGCCTATTAAGTAAAAAAAAAAAACAAACCCAAAACACTTTGTCAAGGTTTTGGAGTAACTTCCCAGAGAGGCCAATGCACAATGCATTTATTGACTTGTAAGTCAGGTTCATTTATAATTAATTACTTAATCTGTATTACAGTTAAATTCATTGTTTAATGGGTTTGGAGAGTTGTGCAGTCATACAACCAACACCGCAAACAGCATTTATAACGTGTACACTGTTTCCATGTTTTCTTGTGTCCCTTTGTAGCCAGCCCCCATCCTCCAGACCCCATGACCTCTGACCTGACTTCGGTGCCTGCAGGTTTCTGGGTCACAGTGTTGTGTCTGGTTTGCTACACTGTCCATGGTGCTTCAGGACCAGCCACATTGCTGTGCTTGTCCCAGTGTGAGAGCTATCACACTGTGGGGAAAGTCATTGTTTCTTGATCCACTCGCTGTGTGGACTGTTCCCAGTGTCTGAGAGCAGCTGCACACTGTGAGGTTTTGCCTCACTCTGGTGGGTTTGTAGTGGCATCCACTGTGGCTTTAATATTCTAATAAATAAAGGTGGGGCCATTCTCTCAAGTGTTATTGGTACCCTCGTTTCTTCTTTGGTGGAGGCCACTCTAGTTGGCCTGTGGTGAGGTCCTGTTGTGATTTCAGTTTTCATATTTTATGGTCCATTTGGGTTTAGCTCCCTATTCTCAACAAAAGAGCTTGGGGATCTCTTAGTCACTGTTTGAAACCCAGCTTCCCCCCGACGGTTCCCAGGACTCGAGCAAATTGCTCAGGTCCAGACACCCTGTTCTCCTCTGTGAGATGGATGATGAGAGTCCCTGATGCAGGGAAGGGGTTAGTGTGTGAAGTGTGGACTCAGGTGCCTGGCATATAGATGTCCATGTCTGCGTCACTGTAGGCTTGCTTCAGTGTCCAGCCCAGCGCCTCCTAGGAAGCACCTCAGCTGCCGTGTACCTGCAGTCCCTGCTGCTGCTCGGGGCAGGGCAGAACGTGGACTTGGTTCTGGGGACTCTCTCCCTGTGCTCTGGATTCCAAGGGCTGGCATTTACCCAGGTGGACCTCTGCCCTTCAGGGGACTGGTCTGAAACATGATTGTTATTTATCTCAATATTCCTAAGTCTCGCTCCCTCTTCAACTCTCATTTGTTGGGAATTGGCTGCGCTGCAATATAATTCTCCACAAAGATGAATCACATTAATTTCACAGAAAACAGCAATCTCCAAGCCAAAAACAACCAAATGTCTGTGCCAGGAGAGAGATGTTATTTGATTTTGTGGAAGCTGGTGTACCTTTCCCTCTGAAGATATTAAGTGGAGGTACTCTTAGTAAATATATGTGTGCTGCAAAACTTGTGTCTCAGCCTTTGGGCCCCCTAGTCTACTCAAAATAAATCTATTTTTCTTTAAATCAATGCAACTTTACTTGCATGTCTTTAAATACATTTACAAATGTATTTAAAAACATGCTGGCTAATACTGTGATATTAATGTTATGTATACTCAGTTGAAGCAGAAATGCCTTCAACCTTTTTGCAGAAGCAAGAGCAAATTATAGTAAAAAATTCATTTTAGAAGTCATATTCATCTGGAATAGGCTGGGCCCCGAGGTCAAGTCATCAATTTGGGATTGTGTTTCCATAATGCGATTCTGCAGTGGCGTGCCTGACAATGGGCCACACTTGCTTCCATATTAGTTTTATAAATGGCTATGTTAATGCTCCTTTGCAGACAAAGCCACCCCTGGTTCGTGTTGGCAGAAGTTTCTTCTGCATGAAAATACTTGATTGAAGATGCCACTGGGTCAAATTCTTTGTGGTTCCACTTCTGTTGATCAACTGGCCAGCAGCCACTGGAAGGGGCCCTAGTCCAGCTTTGCTTTGAATGCCAACAGGGTTGTCCAGACAGATATGCGCATCCCCACCACCCACTAAGGCACTCAGCAGCGGCATGTTCAGGGAATTGAGGTGGGGTGGGGCGTGGGGGGTTGTTTAGAGGTGCAGGTATGTGCTGTGGGTTTGTTTATGTTTTATTTGCACTTAAAAACAATATAAACTGTATCAAAACCAAGAACAGGTGAGACTCATCTGGGAGACTGTGAGGGAGTGCTTGAGGAAGTAGTCACCTTGGACATCCCCAGGACCAGCCCCTGGAGCTCAGGATGGAGGGAAAGGGATGGGAGGTGACTTCAGACTCCGGCTGCTCTGGCGTGAGAGGACCCTGTGGAGTGACTCTACCCTGGTGAGCCAATGAATGCAAACTCTTGAGAGTCGCCAGATTTTCCTTCAGAGGCTGTGCCTCTAATGTCCATTCCATCACATGCCCACCAGGGTTGGTTTTATTATAAAAAATATTGATTGTGCAGGGAAATATGCTTTCTTGTTTTAGTTTTCATTTCTTATACTGAGTAAGTTTCTTTTCTTTTATGAATTTTATTGGTGAAAGATGTTATAAGTATTTAATCCTACATGTCAATTTCATTGTTTCCTTTTTAAAAAAATACAGGTTAAGTGTTTATGAAATTAAGTCAAAGTTTTTCTTTTTGTTTAGACATGTTTCCTTATTCTAATATCTGTTAACTTTTCACCTAATCTTTTCTCTAGTTTGTTTTAAAGGCTCTGTTTTAATCTACTTCAGCTTTCAACCATCTATTTTGCTCTTGGGTAAATTGAGAGCTTCCTTGTCCTATGATACATGCCCTATTTCATGACTCTGTTTCCTCTCTGGGTGGTTGGTCACATTTCTCATCAAGATTGTTCCTAGGTATTTAATGTTTTTTTCATTATTTTTGTGAATGAGTTTATTTTTTCCTGTTATACAGTGTGTCCGTAAAGTCATGGTGCACTTTTGACCAATCACACGGTCAAAAGTGCACCATGACTTTACTGGACACACTGTATTTTCTAAATGATCATTGCTGGTACCCTTTTTACTTTTGATTCTTTGTAATTAAAAAATTTGCATAAAAGGGCATTTTAAACATTATTCATTTTATGTGGTATTTAAATTCTTGGACTCTTCAGACTGGAATCCTTAGTCCTGAAAGATTCCCTGTACAACAAAGATTCCCTTTGCCATTTGCTTCCCTTCTGGGTCATTTGCTTGTCCTTTTTCAAAGGCAGAGACCTGTGTATGAGCTCCCATGTCCTCTGCCCCATTCCTCTCAGTTTCCATCACTTTGTTCTGCATATTGAGGTAGTTCTTTTTTTTAATTTTGCTTCCACCTTATTGACGCAACTTTCCATAAGAACAGTTTGTTCTGTTGTGTTTGTGATCCTTGTACTCAGCTCCCCTTACGTCCAGGCTGTTGTGCTGCTATCTCTTTTTTATAGTTGCTTTTTACTGAAAACACAAATCATATGCTTTTTAGAGTTTACATGGACTTAAAAGTGTTTTCCTACATCTTCCTTTTTTGTTATAGAGTCATTTTTTAGCCCTCATGTTGCTCTTGTTTTGATGTTTGAATTATGTTTTTTTTATAACTATTTTTTAAATCCTTGAATAAGAAAAGTATAATCAGCCAGACATTTATCAGGAACAGGTCGCCTGAATTTTCCTGGGTCCAGGCCGAGGAAAGGAGCTTCCTCTCAGGTAGGTGCCCATGTGTGTGGCTGAGTCCAACATGGTGCTGGCGTCCAACATTTGTCTCATGGTTCCGCCAGATTGGGACAACCTGCTCCTACTACCTGACCCCCAGACTGAGTGTTGAGGGTTGTGTTTAGAATTCAGAATCAGAATGTAGCTGCTCCCATGTCATTGACAAGTACGTGAGGCTCCTAGCCAAGTTACTCTGGTTTCCTTTGTACCATAGATTTCTTTCTAATTTTTTATTTTTCTGAAGTGAGAAGTGGGGAGGCAGACAGACAAGACTCCTGCATGCGCCTGACTGGGATCCACCCATCATGCCCACCAGGAAGCGATGCTCTGCCCATCTGGGGTGGTGCTCCATTTTGACTGGAGCCATTCTAGTGCCTGAGGTGGAGGCCATGGAGCCGTCCGTCCTCAGTGCCTGGGCCAACGTTGCTCCAATGGAGCCTTGGCTGCAGGAGGGGAAAAGAAAGATAGAGAGAAAGGAGAGGGGGAAGGATGGAGAAGCAGATGGGTACTTCTCCTCTGTGCCCTAACCAGGAATCAAACCCAGGACTTCCACACTGGGCCGATGTTCTACCGCTGAGCCAACCAGCCAGGGCCTACCACAGATTTCTTGTCCTTAAATTACAGTTGCCACATGAGCATAGGAGGACGTCCCTCAGAGTGGAGGGTCATGTGGCCTGAGGGCAGAGGCTGGGCTCCCCCCTCCCCCACACACTCTCTATGAAGCTTTGTTTCCTGGATGTGTCTCTTGGGAGGGTGCATCAGGAACTAACAGCTTTATCCTAAACGTCCATGTGGAACTTTTCCCTGTGGTGCCAACTGTCTTACACTTGCCCCATGTTGGGAGTAATAACCACATGATAAGGGCTAGCCCAGGAAGTGATACTGGCAGGAATAAAAAAGTTTTTTTCAAGAAGGTCTGGGATAAAATAAGAACTATAATTAGTTTCTAATAAAAATCAAGATCTAAGAAGAAAAAGAAAATCAAGATCTGCTTATTTAAAGTCAACACCAGACATGTCACCCTCAAGAAACTGCCCTGATAGGTACAGGACCCTGGTTGGTCTCAGCAAGAGATTGGGATGGTATTATTCACTTATGCCTAAATATTGGGGCAAGTCCTCACAAAAGCTGGCCTCTTGAATCAGCACTTGTTCTGTTAAAATTATGGAATTAACATGACAAATTATATGACTTAGTTAAGGAACAATCCTCATACAATCACCTCACCAATAAGATTTATATTATAATGCATACCAGTGGATCCTGGTATTTGCGAAGCCTTGTTCACTCTTAGCTCAACTAATAATGCTATTGCTCTGGGAACTTACAGAAGAAGTAGTCAAACTCAGGCATTCAGCATCTCACAAGGAAGTCGCCCTGGGTCAAGGTGGAGTTGGATACCCTCTTCCCAAGTGCTATTGCCGTGGTTGAGAAACTGCGTGGACTTGAGCCTTGGGAAATGAACTCAGGATGTGGGGGCTGCATTTTAGCAGGGGATGTTTGGATAGGGGATGTTTGGGAACATCTGGATGGGTTTCTGGGTGACAGAACTCTGACCAGTATTGTCATTCGAATATCCATGAAAGTGTTCACAAGGTTGTTTTCCGCTATCTGGGAGAAACCTTAATGGAGCTTAGCTCATGGTTCTTAGTGCTGTTTCACAGGCGGGAGAGTGCAAGCTCATTTACAGACTGATTTCGCTCCCTCCACCCAGGCGAGCTTTGATGAATTAAGAGAGGGCTGCCCCAGGTGCTGAGAGCTCAGCAGAGTGGCAGTACAGGGCAGATTTGCAGACCACACATCCTTGTCCTGGTTTCTGGTAGCCTTGGCATCTACTGCCCTGTTCCTGGTCTCCCTGAACACCCAGGGAATCTTCTTTCTGACCCTGAGTACTTATCAAATTCAAGCATTGGAAGGGCCAAGAACATCATCTAGTGTAGTGCATCATTTTATAGATGAAGAAACGGACATGAGGTGTCTGAGGGACTCACTTAAGTCCACACGGGAAGCTAGTGCCTGAGCCTGGACCAGAACCTGACCTTCTAGCACCTTTGCTCTGGGTTGCGTTTCCTGGTTCAGCTGCCTGTGCTGCAGGTGGAGGATTCCTGTGTCCTGGGCATCAGAGCATGAGGCCGTCATGTGTGAGAAATCAGACCTGTGGGCTCCTCTGTGGCTGTAGGCATGAGTGTATCTGCTTTTCAAATGAACTCGCTTTTCCTGGTGGCTTACCCAGGACTCTTCTGATGATGTAACCCACTAAAACTGTCTTTTTCAGTCCTGAGTGGAAGGAAGGACTGGTGATGGTGAGCATCTGGCAGTAGACACACCCACTGGAAGTCAGTAAAGGAATTGCTTTACTCTTTGCTTTCTGTGGGATTTTTCAGCTATTTTCAAAATTTATTTCCACTTTTGACACCCTGGACACAGAAACCAGTTAGATAGTGGCAGGTTTTGGATCTCAGGTGACCAGAGCCAAAGAGGAAAATCCAGGATCAAGAACCCTGGCTGTAAATGGCAGTCAATTTTCAAAGGAAAGTGTCCTTGAGACGAGTCTACCAAAAATGAAAGGGGGAGCAGCACGATGACGTTGCCCCCATCCCTCACACATCATGTGCTAGTCAGCAGAGGTGCCCTTATGGCACTGTGTAGAGAGAAACAAGGTGTAGATGCTTGTTCAAGTGTTGCCATGGTAATTCCTTGTTATCGCCAAAGAGCAGAGGGAACCTTGTGCAGGGTATTGGGTTTATTTATCCTGCTACTTCGTCCAATAATGATTGTATATGTTCATGTGCGTGTGTGCACTTGGGCCCCTTGCAGGTTGCATTCAACAGAGACGATTCCGCTCCGTTCCCATGATGGATCCTCACGTGCTCAGCAGCACGTGAGCACAGCCAAAGCACTTGCCATTTTCTGTGGGAGCAGACATGTCTCTGCCACTCAGGTCGACTGATCAGAGAGCTGAGTGTCAGGGAATAGACATTAAATGGTTTCTTTTTTGGGAAGGGAGGAAGGAAGGAGAGAGAGGGAAGGGAAGGAAGAGGGGGAAATCGCCCCAGTTGGTTGTAATGGGTTTTAAAATGTCATTGTTTTCAGAAGTGCCAGTTACGTCTACTTGTAGGTCAGTGACCTCAGGAACTCTGGACAGCTCCGAGTGACTGTCCTCCCCAGTGGAGACTTTGTTCTGAGAGTGCTTCATGTGGGGCAGCACTTAGGGCTGTCTCCACTGGCACACTTTCTGTTGTGATGCCTTGGCATCGGGGATCTTGCAGATATGTCTGCTGAGTGAAGGCTGCTCGTCAGGACAGATCTTCCAGTTTGCTCTTTCGGACGTTTACTGTATGATGGGAAATACTGACTCTACAAATCCTGAGTGTCTGCTTCACTTGTGACTGTGGTGTTCCTTCCTGGGTGGAAGTCAAGCCTGTGAACCTTCGGATAAGAGATCCTGGAGGGCCATGTGTTTAAAGACGATCTGCGTACAGGTAGCGGCCCTACGCACATCGAAGGTATGATGGCAGCTTTCAGCAGGAAGAGCAGAGCTCAGTGGTCGATACGAGCAGAGAATTATGCTTGGTGAGCCTTGAACCATCCTGAGTGTGGAGTTTGATGTTTAATTGATCATCCAGCCAGCTTCAATGTGAACGTCTGTGTTAAACTTACATGTGGATCTCTGCCTCTTCACTCCTAGTCTCAGATCTTGGGCAATATTTAAAAATTTATTTACTATTATACACCAGAAAAAGAAACATTCTTGTTCAGACTGAAGTGAAGATAAAGTTAAGGTGGGAGCTTGGACAAAAACTGCTCACACTTGGCAGGTAGATTTATGATTGTTTAGAATAGTTAAAAAAGCAGATGTTTCTTGGCCTTAATTCATTGATTCACCTCTTCAAGGCTCATTGACTAGAATGTCATTAACTAGGTTAACTTTCAGCTTTCAGAAGGCTTCAGAAAGGGAGTACTCTGTCAGACAGAGTGCACTCTGGAGAGTAAGGTGTTCCTGTGTGTGTGGGGGTACTCATCCCTAGTCCTTCCTGGTCTCATCAGGGTCCACAGCCATCCAACAGAAACACCATCTTAGGGGCAGCGTCCTTTCTCTGACCTCCTAGGTGGCATCTGTGGAAACCCAAACCCAAAATCTCCTTTCATGCATATGAAACACAATGAATGAACAGATCAGAGAAGGCTCCCCCACCCCCAGACATTGTCACTAGTATTGCCACCACCATGAAGCAAGCTTCACATTTTGTGTGCATGATATGTCTAGGTTTTTCCTCAGGACTTATTCCTAGAAGGGAAATGTGCTTGACTATTTTATTTATTTGCTAGAAGAAGTAATTTTAATTTAATAAGCTACCTACAACATAACTAGAGTCTGTTCTCAGTGGCAACTGCTTGTTCTGTCCTAGGGCAGGTGCAGAGGTGCACCTGAGAAGAAACATCTGCTGTCCTTCATGCAAATATCTTAAGCTGAGGAAAAAAGGAATTCCAGTTTTTTCCACAACATGCTCTAAAAGCCAAAAGAGCAGACGTGGTTATTTAGAAGCGTTTTTCTTTGTTATGGGCATATCATTTACGAGTCATAGCACTTAAACTCTTTATTTCTATTTTTACTTCAATTACAGTTTTTGGCTGGTCATCTAAAGAATTTTCTGGTCACCTCTTTTAAATTAAAGTCACTCTGTCCCCAGACCTCTGGATTACCTGCATTTCTCGGCGTCCTTATATTGGGTGCGTGTGGACGCTCAGTGTCCCCACCATGCTGGCTGTGAGTAGACACAGAGTCCCCCATCAGAAGGAGGCTCTGCTGAGGATCGTGTCAGTGGGACCTGCACCAGAAAGGGTTTGCCTTGCTGCTCTACATTAAAATGCCCCTGAGGGTTTGGGGTCCGAGAGGACATGGGCATCTATTAGTGAGTCTGCTTTGTGCTAGAAGCTGTCAGAGAAAGGAAAGCAATTTCATCAGGCGGCTCAGGTAATGAGAGTGAGCTGAGCACGAGGCACTTTCCTTTGGCATCTGGGCTATTGCACAGGCTGCCACTCTTAATCATATTTTAATTTTCAAATAAATTGCTTTCATTATCCTTCCATTCACAATACCATGTGTGCATCCCTGTTCATTAATGTTTCTCAGCGCTCCGCTGAGGTTGGTTTTTAAATAGCCATGGCTGCAGCGCCATAATTAAGGGGGATCTGTGTTGGGTTGCAGGAATTATTATTGTTTGGTCTCTGAGAAAACCACCCAGAGAGTTGCTGAAATTGGTCCTTCAGATGGAAACACCTGAGGTCACCTGAGAACTGTGACTGCCCTTGATTTCAATCTGGAGAAGATTTTTTTGTCAGAGGTTAACGGAAGTTCAGCAGCTCTGAACAGCATCCTCTTGGTTCCTGCCAGCCTCAGTGAGGTAGCACCAGCATGCAACCAAATTAAGTTCTGTTTGTAAAAACACTATTCAAAAAACATGCCTCCCCTTACAAAAGAACATATTTTCAAAGTTAAGTGATGAGTTTCCACTAGATTGTCTTGTTTCTAATGAAAATTTGAGTATTGATAATGTATTTCATCCAACACGAGGGTTGCTTTGGATTCTGGGGTCTGGAACACAGGTCCATCAATGACCTGAGAGCAGCTGCTTCTATATCTGGCTCTGGTGGCCCACAGATCTGCAGGCCTGTCTTCCCCTACATGCCTCAAAGTAAGAGTGTGTCTCTCCCATTCTGTTTTTCATTCCATTGCTGAACTTTTATTGCACTTAAAAAATTGTAGTAAAATACACATAATTTGAAATTTACCGTCTTACTTCTTTTCAACTGTGCAGTTCAGTGGCATTAAGTACATCAGCTCCCTTCACCTCCAGACCTTTGTTCTCTTCACAAACTCAGTCCCCGTAAGCCACTAACTCTCCACCCCAGCCCCACCCCTGGAAGCCTTTGTTCTACTATCTATCTCTGTGAATTCGACTCTTCCAGGGACCTCATATGAGTGGGATATACAGCAGCTGTCCTTTCATGACTGGCTTAGTTCACTGAGCACATGTCCTAAAGGCTCATCCGCGTTGTAGCAGGTGTCAGAATATCCTTTCTCTTTAGGGCTGAGTCATATTCCAGTGTGTGGAGGGACCCCATTTTGCTTATCCAATCATCTGTTACTGGGCACTGGGTCACTTCCTGGCTACTGTGAATGATGCTGCACGAACCCATGAGTACAAACATCTCTTCGAGTCCTTGCTTTCGATTTTGCTAAATTCTTATTTCGTCACTTCCATGCCGAGCACTGTGGAAACTGGGACTTATCTTTCCTCACCAGAAGGAGGCAGATGGGCAGAGGGGTGATTCCAGAATGCAGGGTTCACTGGGCACCAGCAGGTCTCAGGAGAGGGATCAGGGTGTTCCTGCGGCATTCCTGCTGTACAGACAGGCTGGATGAATTGGGCCCCTAGGAATTGTGTGTGTGTGTTGGGGGGGGGTGAGGTAAGCAGGAATGAGGCCCTCCCAGCCCCTCATCACCTGCTCCACGCATGGCAGGCTCATAGTGGGCAGAGGAAATGAAAGGGGCGGCTGTGGTGCTCCCAGACACCGAGCTCCCAGTGTTAGGGTAACCCTAGTTGTCTCCTTGACTTAGTGGGCTGTGTTTCCTGGGTGCTGGCAAGACACATCATATCCGAATCACCTAGTGCCATCCTCCAAGCACGTGTGGCCGGCTGCTCACAGGGAGCGCACAGTCTCAAGGCTGCATGCAGAGGGCTGGGCTCTCTGTGGGACAGAGGTGGGACCCTGAGCTGAGGGTGTGGTCCGGGCACTGCTCTCACAGGGGCTGTCACCAGGCAGGCTGTGTCTGAGGAGGCTTTACCATCCCCTGTGTCCTTGGGCCTCTCTCTGTGCCTCTTTGAGCCCACTCTCATCCCACCAGTTTGAGAACAGAACCGCAGATGAGGTGGGAAGAAGTCTTGCCTGGCTGACAGGTGGTGAGGGTGTCCTTCTGAGGCTCCTGCAGGAACAGGTCCTGTGGGGTCCCCGGTCTCAGGGCTGTAGGTACCCTGGCCTCCTGGGGGCTCATCTGTGTCTGTTCTGAGCCTGAGGGCACATGTTTGGGTAATCAGAAGGAGATACCTTCCATTCTGAAGAGCTACTTCCAGGTCTGTGGGTATGTATGGGTGGTGGGGGAGAGAAAGAGGGAGGAGAAAAAAGAAGAGGAGGAGAGGGAGGGGGATTCCCATCGTGATCCATGTTGTGAACAAGGCCCTGCTCTCTTGCCCTCTCCCTCCCTCCCTTCTCTGGAAGGTGGGCAAGGTGCTCTTCAGTTGGTGGGACAAGAATGGTATGGAGGTAGTGATGGACAGCTGTTTCTGAGTCACTGTCACTGTGCAGATAAGATGAGGGCTAACAGATTCCTTTTTGCCTCATCCACATAATGTGCCATTTCGTTCAGTGCTGCTTACAGCCCTCAGTGCCAGGCCTTTCTCTTCTCATCTGAATAGTCGATGGAACGTTTGGGGCTGATAAGAGGAATGGCCTCGGTTACTTGGCAACGGGCTGGAGCTGAGGGCTGCTGATGGGGAGATTGGCTGCCACAGATAACCTGCCTTTCTCCTTCCCTGCTGCTTATCTCTGGGTCCACAGCAGACCGCACCAGGCACCCATGGAGACTGGGTGGGACCAGAGTTCCCGGCAAATGGAGTTTGCTGAGTGCCCTGGAGCCAGCCTTGGTCGGGTCCCCTGTCCCTTGTCCCAGGTCCAGATGAGTCTGGCTTCCCAGGGTGGCTCCAGTGTCCAGACCTGGAGGTCAGAGGTGGCCATACCTCACCCAGAGAGGGACAAGTACCCCGCTTGTTTATTAGTGATGGAGGTTCTCCCTGCCACATTCATGAAAAGAATGTAAAACGGTGCTGAAATTGCCTAAGTGTGGCTAATGTGTCAGTCCAGTCCAGACTAAGGGCAGAACTGGCCCTGCCCTTGGGGCCATCATATATCACAGAGCAGCCGCAAGCTGGCGACAGAGGCACGTAAGATGGGGTTGCTTTGTGGTCTTTCCATCTTTCAAATCTGGCTTCTCCCAGTGAACTCCCTCAGCGCAGGTGTAGCCCCTCCCTGCCCTGCATGTCGGGGGCCTGCCATCCCCTCTGCTTAGAATCCTGCGTGATGGTGTCTGGTTATGTGTGAAGGATCATTCAATTTAGAACTGAAGAGATGTTCAGAGCATTTGGCTCCACTCTTGTTATTTTAGAAATAAACAAACAAAAACAAACAGCAAAGCCCTGAAGACCAAGAGGCTCTGCCGCAGGTGAAAGTCACAGCCTGTCACACAGCAGAGCTGCCCGCTGGACCGCCGGCCCTGCAGCCGCTTTCTCTGCCCAGCGGCAGCGAGGAGTTTTGGCAAGTCCACACGAACGTCCTCTTCCTGGTCAGTTCTGTCCGGCTCCCCGTAGCGAATGCTAAGACAGATTGGGTTAATAGAAATTGTGCTTTTTTTAGCCCTTCTTTTATCAGTCGTCCACGTAGCTGGATCAGCAAATAAAATATGAGGCCCTCACAGACACAAGTTCTGTGCTTTTCATCTCTGCGTTTCCTCCTGGGCCCACACTCAGCTCATCTCCTGGAGGGGCTGCACGTTCAGAGTCAGCCTGTGCCCACGTGTGCAGAGGTTGAGTGCCAGCACCACCAGCGCTGTGTCTGCACTAGGACGTTGGTGTGATTTGGTTGAGAGTTTACTATTATTATTTTAAATTATGTTTGAGGTAACTCTTCCAAAAAAAATTAAGGGAACAACAAAGAGCTGTAGTGCAAGCCAGGCAGGTTTGAAGCTGGAACGGGAAACGCTAGAAAAGGGGAGAGAAGGACACGTGGGCCTGCTGTCGTGGCCAGATTGTAGGAGAAGAAGGGAAGAGTCCGCTGAGTACGTGTGATTTACACATTGTCACAGAGGCAGTGAGATTCACATGTGAGAACGGGTAATGGGAATCCAGGGCTGAGTGAATTCAGACTCCGGGGAGATTTTCTCAGCAGTGATGACCAGTTTTATAGTCTTGAGGCTCAAACGTGACGATCTTCTACGGCACATCTTATATCCCAACAGCAAGGGTTTCCATAATTTATTTAAGTGCCACAAAGACAGAGCCAAGAATACCTTTGCTTTGGTTTATATGTGTGTAAACGAGTGAAAAAATTTTCCACTTGGGGAAGACTGAACTCAGGGCTTGATGGCTGTGACCCCAGCCTGAGAAAGAGAGTCCTGGTGGCGCCTTGGGGCTGGGTTTGCCGCCTGCCCTGCAGTGGCGACAGAGAAGCAGGTGGCCCCGAGCAGCCTTGGGTGAGGACAGCGTTTCTGAATCTGGAAGGTCCCTGTGAGCCCCCTTCTCTTCCACCTCTGCAGATGGACACCTGCTCAGCTCTCACTACTGCTTGTGTCCTCTGGGTCCACCCTTCACTCTGGCCACCTGTGATGACCAGCTATGCCTGCTGGCACCAGAGGGTGAACACTGAATTGGATGTGCCTAGCAGCTTGGCAACACCTGGCCCTTTAGGGTCTTGCCTCTGGTTCTAGGAGAAGCCTCTGGGTCTGCAGGTGCCTCTGCCGAGGGCTGCTGGCGGCCAGCCCCAGCCTGTATCAACAGTGGAGGAAGGTGGACAGTTCCTGCAGCTCAGAAACTGGAACACAGATGATCACACTCGCGCCCTGGACATGTTTACACAAACTCAGAGCATTTGAACTAGGCTCTTAGAAGTTACCTAACACAGTGGTTGTGTTTTGGGAAATGGACACAGAGCGAAGAAAGGACTTGCTCCAGATTGCATAGTGGGCTGGTGGCAACACTGGGACCAGAACCTGGTCTCTGGGCCCATTTGGTGTTGTTTTCTCATCACCCTTCAGTAGGACTCAGGGGACAACCGCTGATTGCAGGGTGTGGCCCCCACGGTCTTCCCAGCTACAGCATTGCACTGAGCAAAATGTACCACAGCTGGCCAGTGTCTGTGCAGGACTGTTTTCGCCCCAGCAGTATGCATCTAGTCTCCAACCTTATGTACAATTCTGTCATTTTTTCATGAAGGGAAACCAAGGGTGCTAGGGGGTCATAGCAGGGCCAAAAGCCAGGACGGCAGCTGCAGGTGGCACCCTGGTGCGGTGAGGGGAGGCCGTCTCTGCAGCTGGGGCAAGGATGTGAACAGATGCCTCAGGCAGGTCGCTCAGTCCCTCAGGACCTGTTTTCTCCTCTGCAGAGCAAAAGGCCCTGGATACAGTACATGCTACCATTCTCTGCAGACCTCTGTGGAAACCCAGATTCTCTAAAAATCACGGGGTGCGGTCTGCTGCCAGCTACCTGGAGACTCAGCTGCTGCAGAGTGGGTGTTCAGCTGGTGTCTGGGCTGGGGTTTGTCCCTTTCAGGAACAGAGGAGGACAGGCAGAACCACTCTGCCGGAGTCAGGGAAAAGAAGTTCAGAGAGGTTAACGTCTCCATTTGAAAATCTATTACTGCTCCCACCTAAAACATTTAGATTCAAGTGATTGAAAGCCATGGTTGATAATATCAAGAGGCGAGTTTTCTCTGCAGGAAGGGCTAAGCGCTCTGAGGCTCAGGTGTGATTCGTCTCTGCCAATCAATGTTGTGCTAAGGATTGCCAATGCCAGTCCGCCTGGAAGGCTCTGGGCGCTCCAAACACTTGAGCAGCCAGACCTCGTTTCCAGGGGTCAGAAGCCAATGGAAGTTTAAATGCAGCCAGGGATGAATGGCAGTGTCGCCCAGACCTAATTTGGCTCAGTTTTCAGTTATTATGAGAAGGAGCTGCTCTGGTGCCATCCAGACGTTTCTGTAAGACGCTGCCTGGCCGCCTCCTGCCTGAGTGCAGACCACTGCCGACCATAGCTTCATGTCACAGACCCTGCCACGGGGTGGGGGCACCGTGCGTGATGGAGCTTTCCTGAGGAGAGCTGCTCAGGGACAGCTCTGCCTGACCATGCGTCTTTCTGCAGAGCAGCACTTGGGTGCGGGCAGGGGCCCCTGCTGGCCTGCGGCGCCCACCACAGGGCTGGCTCTGTGCCGGCTGTGCGGGCCGCCCTCCCATTCTTACCACTGTGCTCCCAAGACCCATCTGCCCATCAAAGTGTGATGCCCACGGCAGTGCCCCAAAGTCAATTGAGGCTTTTTAAAAGTTGGTTCCTGGGAGCTGGTTCTGATTGTCCTGTGAAGGGATTTTCAGTTCCAGGTTACACAGCTCACACCTGAGGGTGGCTTAAGTGGAGGTCTGCTGACCTGCATCTCGGTTCTCGGACTTTGTTGCGCAGAGGTCCAGGCAGCCAGCAGCTAAGTGGCACTGGAAGAAGGCCCTATCTGTCTGTCTGGCTTGAGCAGCGATAGCTCAGCAGCCCAGAGTCATCCTCTGACCTGGCCTCCTGCCTCCCTGCGGACCGTGCATGGCAGAATCCCTCGCCTGGAAGATGTCTTTGAGGAGGCAAAGAAAGCCCCGTGCACTTCACTGAGCATCTTTGTTTCTGGAAGGGCCTGTGTTTTGTCCCTCTGACCTGTGAGAAATGGATGAGAGCAGGGACCCATGGAGCATAGCCGGAGTGCTGAGCTCCCTGCTGCGTAAACCTGTTTGAGGGGTGGTGTCTTCTTTCAACAGGGATCCCCCTCATCAGTGTGATCCCAAGAGAAGAGGTTCCAGGGAAGGACGATTTCCAGTAAGACTGGTGCCCTGAAGCAGGAGTGAAACGTCTCATCAGTTGAGCATCAGACCCCTCTGGGCTCCTCTCTCACAGACACTTATGAATGCTGCTCGTGTCTGCTCTCTGTTCCAAATTCTGCACCTTCAGCTTGCCGCTGGTATTAAAGTTGAACTAAAAGGAAAGCATTACCTCTAGCAATACAGCCCCCTCATTCTCTTTCTGGGAGGATTATATCTGGGAACTCTTTGATTTTTTACTTTCACTTATTCTAGAGCTAGCAAAGCCTGGTTTTCCATGTTAGTAGGTAATTGCAAATTACTGCATGGCATTTCAACCAATGCTCCAAACCATTTCTTGTATTAAATTTCAGGGAGTGTCATTAGCATTCAAAACCTAGATACAGTGTTACAAGAATTATAGAGCAGTAAGCATGTGACCATTTTTGTGGAGGGGTCACATCTAATTTGGTGTGAACGTGAAGCAGTCCTACCTTTGCTGGAGTTGGAGCAACACCCCTGCTGGACCAACAGTCCTAGTGATAGATCTATCCATTTGTATACTTTCCTGTTACTTCCCATTACTAAGTCAGTCCTGTCCTTGCAGAAGTCAGCATCCTCAGGCTGGTGGGGAAGGGCAGTCTCGCTTGAGTCCCTCGGGTGCACAGTGTCACTCTCCACCCTGTGGGCGGGGCTCCTCAGCCGTCCACAGTTGCTCAGAACCCTGGCCTGTCTCCTCCAGAAAGCCTTCCTTGCTCAGCCCAGTCTTTCTCCAGTGATGCCACTTGTCCCAGTGGCATCTCGAGTCTCACAGTGTCTCACAGCAGGTGTGAGAGGGGTGGTATGTTCCTGACTGCGAACTACTGTGTGCTCTGACCTGAAATGAACTAAATTTAAACTCCTCTGACTACAGGAAATGCACAAATGCCCTCAGTGACAGCCTGTACCTGGGCATTATTACACTGGCAGCAGAAATAACTGACCTCACCCCACACAGATCCTCCTGCGACTCATGGAAACTTGAACATCTATTGTCCACACACCTCATTGTTAGCAATGCAGTGCTTTGTTATATCCTTTCTTGTTTTGCTCCTATTCCAATTTGTAAATTATGATAAAAATATAAAATTTACTGTGTAACCATTTTTAAGTATATGATTCTGTGGCATTGAGTGCGTTCACATTGTTGTACCCCCATCAACTCTGGAACTTTCTCATCTCCCCAAACTGAAATTCTGTCCCCATTAAACACTAGTTCCCTATCCCACCCCCCAACCCCAGCAGCCACCGTCTACTCTTGGTCTCCGTGTATTTGACGACTTCAGGGACCTCCTGTCAGAGTGGAGTCAGGCACTATTTGTCCCTTTATGACTGGCTTCTTTCACTGAACATCATGTCCTCAAGGTTCATCCACACTGTAGCCTGTGTCACAGTTTTTCCCATTTTAAGGCTGAATAATATTCTACTCAATTTTTCTTATCCCCTAACCTGTCGTTGGACACTTAGGTTGCTTCCACCTCTTGGTTTTGTGAGCAATGCTGCATGAACTCAGGTGCGTAGTATGCGTTTGAAACCCTGCTTTCAATTCTGAGAATAAATGCAGAAGTGGACTTGCTGCATTGAATGGTCACCTGTGTGTAATTTTGTGAAGAACTGCCATGCTGTTTTTTCCTTGGCGGCTGCACCATTTTACATCCCCACCAACTTTGCACAGGGACTCCCTTTCAAACTGTTTGCTTTTCAAAAGAATTTGTATTTGTCTTGATATTATATCTAGATTGTTAGTCTTTTAAGATCCTGGGTTCCTCACAGTTCTTGGCTCTGTCAACACTTCGAATGTCGTCTGTGATACACTGACTGTCAGCTGCTCTGTCTTTGATTTGATTTCACTGGGAAACACGGAGGCAGCTGAGCAGTGAGGAATGTTCTGTCTCCTGTCCAGTGCCCAGCCTCAAGTGGCCCAGGGCTGACCCATGTGTCTGAGCAAGCTGGCTGACCTCCAGTAGATGGCTGCCTGCAGGTGGGGTCCCTCAGTCTGCAGTGGGCCCTGCAGACCCCTGGCTGCACTTTCATGGCCCCGGGTGCGTGCATTCCTGAGGGATGGATTACCAGTCTCAGACTCAGTGCTGACAGGACCCTGTGTCGGGCCCTCAGCATGTCCTGTTCACAAGGCACTTCCTCCATGGTGACAGCTGTCTTGCAGGGCTGGTGAAGGGGTACAGGTGCCACAGCTCTGTCACACTGAGCCTGAGCACCACTGAGCCTGTCCCCCACAGCCCTTCACGGCAGGTGCGTCTTCATCTTCCATGGGTCAGATAGCCAAGTCCAGTCCACTCAGCCCAGGTCTGAGGGCTGGTCAGGGGTGTGGCACCCAGTGGGGATGCTCGCAAAGCCTGTGGGACAGAGCGCACCATTGGGACAGGCTGCCATGTGTAACTGCGAGTGCATGTGTGTATATGTGTGCACGTGTGTGTGTCTTACATGCCACCTCACCAGAAGGTAGTGTCCTCATCTTCTCCCTGGAGCCAGCACTGGGCACAACTGGTCAGTCTGTTCCATGTCTGGTGGCCAAGGAGTCGTTGTCCTGTGCTGTTCTGATGAGGGTCCAGTGCTGTAGGGAGGCAGCCACAGGGGGTCACTGTTGCTGTGTCGTCTGTGCTGCTGCCTGGGGCCAGCTCTGATGCAGGGAGGGGTGGATGAGGGACCAGTCTAACAGGTGTGACTTGGAGCTTTGATGAGGGCTTACGTGAGCAGGCGCAACCCCTGGGCTGGGAGTGGAACCTGGCTTCTCCTGAAGGTATGTGCTTCGGTGCTCTTCTGAAAATGGGTTAAATTCCCAAACGCCCAAGCAGGCTCCTGTGAGAAAAAAGCCAGTGAAACCCCACGGTGCAGCTGCTGAGAAGCATCCTTCAGTGTCACCACATCCTTGTCATGAGGACCCATGGGAGGAATCCCCAGGCCTGGGCCAGGTCCGCCTACCTCCCAACCCCGGGCCTTGGGCAGCTCAGGACAAGTCATGGATCTCTCCCGGCTGTACAGCCTCTGGTGGCTCTGGTAGCATTTATTGTGGTAACGTAACCATTTCCTCCACAATCATCATATTTTATCCTCTTTTCTTCTTTTTCTGGTGTCTATACCAGTTTTTATTTTTTATGTCTTTTTTATATTTCTTCATTATCTCTTTGGGAAGAGACAATGGGACTGGGCTGGGGAATAAATATAATGTGATAATCTCACTTAGATTTTCCAAGTGGGCTAATTAGTTTAGGGCACCATTAGGAATTACTGCAATGCTCATACCTGTTCAATAACTGTAAACACTTTACTCATGGATATAATATGCAATTGTAACTGTATTATTTTGCTTCTCTGGAAACCTCAAGAGTAGTGTTCTTGATTTTAGATCAAGAAAAGATAGGAAGAAAAGGTACCATGATTATAAAGTCTTCACAAGTGAGTATGGAGCAAAGGTGGCCTTGGAATAATTACAGGGCAGGGCAGAGATGTGAACTAAAGCATCCACATGCAGAATTCTCTGTGAGGGTAAGAAAGGGCAGTGCTCACAAGGCCTGTGCTGACTAGCCTGGCCGCTCTCCGTACTCACAGAAACAAAGGCCTGGGACGCGCATTCAGGTTCTCAAAGGACTGTGCACAGTAAACACCATGTGCACTCACTCACCTAGTGAAGTGACCAGCTGACCCCAGGGACAAAAGAGTCATGGTGGTCTGGAGTCTCTGAACATGAGGTTCCTTCTCAGAGCAGAGGTCCACTAGGACCACCACCTCCATTGAGGCCAGAAATGAACAAGCTGAGGGGGAAACAGGGCTCTGACCTAAAGGGAAGGAGGAGAAGAGGGGCAGTGCTCGCTGAGAAAGCATGAAGATGGGCCCTCACCTGCAGCCCGCACGTGAGCCCTTTTGTCTTGGGGATTCTGGTTCTTTGTCCGTCCGGGTCACAGATTCCAGCAGGTTGGGATTCTAGCTAATGATGTTATAAATTCCTGTGGGCATCTCAGTTTTCTTGTAGGCAAATGGAAAACCAACAGTTAATCCACCACAGGTTTTAATTTAATCCACAGTGGCTGTAGAGTGGGGTGTCAGGAGCTGTGGAAATGGAAGAGAGGGGGCTGAATGCCTACCTTTCAGGAGCTCACGCTGCCTGGTGGTGAGCGGTGTGTTGGTGCCGAAGGGTGTGGGGTGAGAAATGATTACAAGTGTGTGCACAAGGGGCTGAGTAATCACGTGTGCATGTGTGTATGTGTCAGTGCATGCACACACACGTGTGCCCTAAGGTCTGGACACATGTAGGCCCACCAACAGGAAGTGGCGACTGGGACCTGATTGTGATCCAGCAGCAAGACTCTGTAACAGGCCTGTGTCCGTGTTTTAGGGACAGTGATGTTCACAAGTGAAGATGACTTGCCTCTGGGAACAAGCAAAGGGACAAGATAAACCAGCTATTGTTTTCATGTTCTTCCAAAAATCTGACACAAAAACCAGCCCATGGTTTCCCTTCCCCATGGAAGAACGTAGCTGCACAGTTTCAGGAGACTGTTAACACTGCGCCTCTAACCAGAGCTGCACCTGCAGACACGCAGCCTGACCAGGATGCAGCCGGCTGGGAGAGCGCCATCTGCTTCCTTAAGACCGGGCGTCCTCCTCTCTCTATCTTTGAAACTGACCTCCAGCCCCCAGACGCAGCAGGGCCTGGTTTTCTGTTATGGAAAATAAAGGGGAATGGCCATCCCAGAAATTGGAGCTTGAGGACAGCCTCAGAATCTACTGAGTTCTCCAAGTGTGGGGGTTTTCAGTCCACGCGGAGGTTTTCAGTTCACGCCATGTGTGTGTGGCTGCTGTGATCACTGCCCAAGGGATCTGGGGGTGACCTCCCTACGGAAGGATGAAGCCTCACTCCCCCAGGGCCAGTGGGCAACAGTAAGGGCCCGTGGCCGTCCGGATGGCTACTATGGCCCCACCTCCCCCAGCCAGCAGAACGGCTTTATGACTGTGTTCTGTGGGCTGGCTCTCAGAATATCCCCTTGACCCTGAGCCTCTCTCTGTCATGGACATGCAGAAGGGCCACCCTGCAGCTGGACAGCACCAGCATTCTCTTGGCTCACTGAGCCACCCTCTTCTGGACAGGCAGCTCCTTTGCCCCATGGCACCTGGCACAAGGCAAGCCCTGCTGCCAGGCCTGCGGCCTCCTGCAGCTCCTATGAGGAAGGCTGGCTGCTCCCTTGCCCTTGGGCTATACCTGACCTGCCTAGCTTGCTCCAGCCTCACAGCTCTGTCCCCCTGTTCCCAGAGCTCTGGGGACCGGGTGCTTCCCTCCCTCCACAGGGCCTGCTCCCTGGCCTGGGTCACCAGCATCATGTAGGTGAGCCTGTTCCTAAGATGTGGAGCCCAGCCAATGCCACTTCCCTAGGGCTCTTCCTATTGGTGGAGGTTGTCACCCCTCTGTGCTGTCCCTGAAGTCTGCCATGTCTCCCCAGCACAATTATGAGTGAATAATCTGTGTCATTAGTGGTTAGATGTCTGTCTGTGCCACGAGCCTGGAAGCTCTGTGAGAGCGGGGTCTGTATCTGCTTTTGCCCAGAGTGCCTGGCCCCACAGCTTTTCTGCCTGTCCATCCAGTGGGATATTAGATCAGGCGTCCATGTCCTGAAGTTAGGGTGCAAGGCTGAGTGATATGCATGGGTGGAATCTTCTCTTCGTACAGATGGGGCTTTGCAAACATTCGGTAGGTGTGGGGACAGGAAGAGGTTAGAGATGTGCTGAGTACACGCAGTCCCACAGGAAACAGAGAAAGGGTAGTGAGTGCCATTGTCTACTGAGGGGTGGGTAAGGGGACCAGTGTCTGTACAGGTGTCTCTGCTATTCCTGTTTCCTGTATGAATTTGTGACATTTAAATAGAATATCCCTGGATTCTCTTGGTTAGTGTGGTAGTTAAACAAATGTTAGAGGCTGTGTACATATATATGTATACATACATATATGTATACACACATGTAGACATAAGCACACAACAGACAAACACACGTGCATAAATATAGATAGTCACACGTGCGGTATAAATATACATGCACATGTATGCACACACACCTACACATACCCACCGACACACTACACATAAACACAACACATGTGCACTTATGTACATAATACATGCACACATATAAATGTACATATATATGTACACATGTAGCCAAACATATGAGCATAATACATGTGCGAACATAACACATATATGTAGACATATCCACACACCTGTATACATGCAAACAAATATACACATACACACATAGGTAGATGCACATATACACATCTTTACATGTACACATATAAACAATACAAACAACACATGCCAATCAGTATTTTTCTGAGAATATACTTATAACATTGTACACCACAAACCAAATTTAAAGAATGATGACATTATACTTCAGAAGGGAAATACAGTCATTTACTTAGAATGGTCCAAAATAGGTTTTGGAAATGTCTTTGGCCATTTTCTTGTCTGAGAACCTGGGCATTTGGTGTGTTTCCTGAGGGAGGTGATTCTCCAGTGCATCCTCGGAAGTGTGGTTACCAGAGAGGTCAGTGGGGAGTCCCGACCTCTCCCATGGTCTGGTCCCCACACTCTGGCCTCGGTTTTCTCATCTGTAACATGTCTCAATGCTCCTTCTAGTCCCCGCACACCTCGATTCTACATTCAAGATATTTTCATTTGAAAAGCAAAATGAAAGTTCAGGTACATTCTAAAGAGTTCATTTCTCCCTTTGCCCCCTTTCCCCTCCCCATCCTGCCCCACACAAACACACCACCCACAGGCATGGAGTTCGTGGCATGAAACCAAATCAAAGAACGAGGTCACTTATTGTCTGTGTACTTGCCGCAGATGGTACATCTCACTGGGTGGTGGCAGTGGGGACGAGACTCCTTGTAAGAGAGCTGTCACCAAATCACTCTGGGTGTAGGTGGCAGGTGCATGAGTTTTGGTGAGGTGCTTGGACAGGGCAGCATGCTGGCCAATGTGGATGGCTCCGTGGCCATTGTGGCTGCTCCTGGCAGCTGGCAGCGTTCCTCACAGCATCTCAAGCTCTGCAAAACCCCATAGAAAGCACATGATGTTTGCGACACTTGAGATGATTTTCTGCTAATCACATGGCACCGTCCATCTAAGCACAAGTGTAATATCAGACCAGCAATTACCCAGTCAGCCTGGCACTGGGCAAATGTGCTTCTGCTAATTAAACTTGTTGCATCTGAATGGCTTTCTTCAGCTACACGGGCGCAGTGAAACTTGTGAACAATGAAAGAAGCGTTCCCTCTATCCCGGCTTGAGGCTGCAGATGGCCGCCCTGTTGTGAGGTTGGTCCCTGAATTAGTCTTTTGTGTGTAGGAAAGGCAGTCATTTGAATATTTGAACCCCCACAGGAAGCTTCTCTCAAAGTGAGCAATTCAGGAATAAAGACTCACTGCGGCTTAAATTAATTGGAAGGGGTGGTTTGGAAAGACGCTGATGAGCAGGGTCTGTCATTTCAGACAAATGGAGGGAGCTGCATGGATTGTCCTATGAATGCACCCTGTTCTGCAAGCATCTCTCCCTCCTGCATTCTCAGAAGGCCCCTGGCGCCTGCCTGGCGGGAGTGCCTGTGCCCTGCCACCCTCACGCCAGCGCCTCATGTGGCGCCATGTGGGAGATATTCCTCAGTTCTTGTGGCTTTTGCATATTAACATTATACCTCCTGCATGTTCTGTATCTCATCTGGAAAACTGGCCCTGAATGTTACTGAGTATTTTGTCAAAAATGTGTAACTTGTGGCCTGGAAATGACAAAAGCGGGGGGGCGGGGAGGTGTTGGGAAGAAAGAATGGGAACATAGAATAAAACGTCTGAGTGGTGCTAGGCTCCTGAGCTCCTCTGCAGCTTTGTCCTTGTTTCCCAAATCACCCTGTTTTTACTTAAGTAAACCTTGAGCTCCTAGTGCTCGGGGCTCTAACAGCTCTGGGGTGACTCCCTGGGCCGTCTCCTGAACCTCACCATGGTGCACCATGACGTATGCTGCAGGACGGCCTTAATGTTTGCCTCCTTTCTGAAATTGAAACGTCACTTTCTCTTTTCTGCCTCCTTTTTCTCACAGATGGAGTGTTTGGAAGGTGCCAGAAATTTCCGGCGACAGACATCTATCACTATGAAGTGTC
Organism: Rhynchonycteris naso; assembly: GCA_037038555.1. Taxonomy (NCBI): domain Eukaryota; kingdom Metazoa; phylum Chordata; class Mammalia; order Chiroptera; family Emballonuridae; genus Rhynchonycteris; species Rhynchonycteris naso. The sequence continues at coordinate 111,579,101 of CM073001.1, forward strand.
GCCAGGGGTTCTGCAGCGCCTGACGGCCACCTTACAGAAGCTGTCTCACACAGGTAGGCAGGCATGGCCACAGTCCACAGGGAGATCAGCTGTTCCACTGAGTGCTCTGCAAACACTTTGCTTCTCGAAAATCTGAGGGCCTCAGATATGAGGACATAGAAGCGGATAAATGAGCCAGTATAGGGACACGGAGAAGAGGCCTGAGTGGTCTTGGGGCAGGAACCCTCTTGAGAGTGAGAGGAACTCAGGGTGAATACTGGGTGCATGGGCTTGAGGGTGTGTGGGCACACCAGCGTCCATGTGGCAGGCTGGTAGGGTGCTCACCTTGCTGACCACAAACAACTCCACCCTGATCAACCTTGAGAGAATCAGTCAACTCCACCCACTGTTGTCACACAGATTGTTGTTTACAATTTCCACAGAAGATTTCCGTTACCTATTCGCTTCATGGGGTGCTCAGATTATTTTTTTAAATTTAGCAACTTAATAATTGTGTACAATGACTATTGATAATTTACGTTACGTATATACTTTTTAATTGTGGGGGACGTGTGTGTGTGTGGCCTGTCCTGTTACTGAGGTGAAGCCCCGTCTCCTTGCATCATCAGAGCCTAGACAAGAGGTTGATTATGAGCACAGCATGTAGGTGAGCGGATGGGTGAAGCGTTTTGTGAACAGATGGGTGAAGCACTTGGAGGCTGAAACCTCACGTCATGGTCAGGACATAAAAGGATCTGTTTGGGGGGCAGACCTAGGAGTGAGGGGCTCCGTGCTTGCTCAGGGCCCAGGCTCCCATAGGGCTGTGAGTTGCTCCATAAAGAAAAAGTCTGTGGTTCAGGCTGTGAAAAAACAACACTGCTCTCTTCCCCCTTGAGGGTGTTCACTGTGCACATGGCTTGTTGAGGCACCGGAGAGTCCTGAGTGGTAGGGTTCAGCAGCAGCAGATGCACTCAGGGATGGTGTCTGTGATTATTATGTGATTAGTCACAGGGTTTGGTCATTGTGAGTGTGGGAGCTGGGTGAGCATCTGTGCCAGGCGGTGTCTGTGCACCTGGAGTCTGCAGGGTGGGCAGTGAGGAGACAGTGAGTACGAGGTACGTTGTCAAGGACAGGGAGGCTGGTCCATGCTCATGCAGAAGCTGGCAGCTGCCACAGGCCACACTCACCTGCTTTCCCAGTGGGGATGATTGCAAAGTTGGTTAGGTCTGTGGATCGTGTCAGATGCCCGAAGAGCAACCGTTTCCAAGGGACGAGGACACGTCCCAGTTCTTTCAATGAAACGATGATGATGATGATGATGAAGAAATGCCCATGGACTCTCCCGACAGGTGTTTACCCGCAAAGCCTCGGCATGTGCTCAGTGCACTGTGGGTCTCTCACACCCAGAGGCATTTGGTTCAGTCGGACAGGATGTCGGGTCAGGCTGTGACCTGGGCAGACACCAGACCTTTCACCATCATGTTCCTGCCCCTAATTTAACAGCACTCAGACCCTGGGTCCTGTCAAGGCCTGTTAACTAACCATGGCAGCTTTCCCTGGGGCCATTCTTCCAGGTCACACTTGTGCTGCAGACTCATGCTGTCTCTTCTGAGGAACCCACACTGAGAGGTTGGGGTTGAAGGGACCATGACTTCTAGAGAGCGACTTTGGAGCAGGAGAAAGTGAGCAGGTGAGGGTGGGCCATGGGGACGTATCCGGCAACTCAGCCTGACTCTGGGGTCCCGGTGGGCAGGCTGCACCTTCCTGGGCCTTGTGCACTTGATGCAGGATGGACACTGAGCATAGTGATGTCCAGAGGTCTCTATTCATGTCTCCCCTGTGGCCATGTCAGCCCTGCCATTCCCAAAAAAGCAGTAAACGTTCACAAGTATTTAGATATAGAACCAAAACAAGTGCTTTCTAGAACATGGGGTATTGACAGCCCTTCCTTGTAGCTGCTGAAATGCTATCTTTAAGATATTTTCTTTGTGAGGTAAGTGGGTACTTGTGAGGGACTGGAGGGCACGAGAGCAGGGGCGGCACCTCTGTCAGGCTAGCTGTTCTGACGAGGCGCCGTGGAGGGTCTCTCAGTGTCACCTGCCGGGGGCAGGGTGGGTTTCTCAGGGTCAGAGTGTGTGGTCTGGGGGGCTGCTGACACCAGCAGTCTGTGACCCTCTGCTTGTCTGCAGCCGAGCCAAAGACCTGTCAGACCAGCCTGTATCTCAGCATTTGAAGACTACCACCGCCTGCTCTCCTGAACTGGTTCTCTCTCCCTCTGGTCGCAGAGGATAAAAGAGGGGCCATATGCTGTGTGCCTCTGACACTTCCCACATTCATGTATGTGTCTAGACAAGGCACAGTTGTGTTCTCAGAAGCTGGACTGGACGGTTCCCTAGGACACCCAGTCCTTCCTAGGACAGCCCTCTCCTTCTTAAGACACCCTAATCCCAGGGGTTCTGACAAGGCCTGTGGGGTGGGAGCCAGGTGTCTGCATTTTCAATAAGCCCCAGGAATAATCTTAAGAGGTGGGAGGTCTACTCGCTCACCTTGGTCCTTTGGTGTGTGTCATCCCTCCTTCAGTAATCAAATGCAAGGGCTCATGCTGCTGGCTTGTGCCCACATGTGCAGGGTCCACTTTACCTGAACTGGTGTGAATTTAAAGTTGGGAAATTTTGGTATAATTTAGATTCTAGACTGCCTTTCCTGATGTTCATCCCATAATAGTCCTTCTTGTGAGAGCTCCATATTGCCACCTCTCAGAACCTGGCTGTTACTTCCCCCCCAACACGTGTACACACATGCATGTGCATGTACAAATGGACATACATGGAGTCGCACATGTACAAACGTGCAATGCATGTCTGCATAGGTATGTGCATAAAGATTTGTATACATACAAAGGCAAACTCTAACACATTAAAGCATACACATGCACAATGTACAAAAACACACCAACATGCACACGTGTATAAACATTAGTGTGCACACATGTGCAAAACATCAGTGTGTACACATGTACAAACACACCAGTGCACACACATATGCATACATAAATGCATGCACACATGCACCATCACATGTTCTCAAGAATGTGAAAAGGTAATTTTAAAAAGTTATAAACCAATAAAAGTGACTCAAATGGGATAGAAAACTTGAGTAAGCCTATAATCATTAAAAATATTATATACCTAAATTTTCAAAAAGTAATAGTTGTAGATTCACCCCTCTCAGCGATGGTTCTGGTTACTGACACCATGGCAGACACGCCGAAAGCCAGTGTCAGCAGCTGCTTTTGATGTGACGAGTTTGAAATGGAGAGAAAGTGGTCCCTTCATCGTTGAATAGTCTTTAGAGCTCCAGCACCAGGTTTTGCATGATCTATGCTACCCCCCTAGGGACTTGACCCGGGGAGAATGAGTATTACTTTGCATAATGAGTTTTTACCGTTATCTCTCAGGAGCAGTGTAACTAGGAAATCAATGTCTTTGGATGTAAAGATCTTATATTTTCTAAGATATTCAAGGATTTCCAGAATGCTGGCCCCTCCATGACCGGCTGCCCAAGACGGGCCTTCTCTCAGGTTCCCAGTGTTGTCTGTGAAGCCACAGGTCTCCCAGGAGCACCATGGGGCCAGGGGCCTCCATGCCCGCAAGCCATGGGCAATGCTGCATCTGTAGCCTCAAAAAGATAGTCGGTCTTAAAAGGCTAGACCCAGAGGTTAGGGTAATGACACAAACTCACCTTCCTGTTCATTTAACTATCTAACCACCTCAGACAAGGCATCTAGTAATGTGCCAAAGATAGTTGACAATGGGATGACTTAAAAGCTTGGACCAGACACCAGTGCACAAACATGTTATTATGAAATGCAGGTTCTGACAAGGCAGGGCTGAGTGGACACCATGCTTCCTGCTTCTCAGCCAGGTGAGTGAACTGCATGGATGGATGTAAAAGCAGCCACGTTCCTCTCACATTTGGGTGTGCTCCCTGGGTCTCCCCTATTGACCCCTCTTCCCTGGTTCTCGGCTCCACACCTCCCGTGTCCTGTCTTGTCACGCACCACCACAGCTCAGCCAAATGACAGAGGTGCCCTGGATGCATTTTCCGATATTGCAGTTTGTCTCCTAGGAGCCAGTGGCTGGGGTTGTGTGACTCATTCTCCATGCAGAGTAGATGCAGTGAGTGGACTCTATCGTCAGAGCTGGATTAGCTGACATTGAAGTTGACCCTCTAATTTGCACAAAAGACTTCAAATATGGGGACCAGAAATGAAAATAAGGACAATTTTGTCACTTTTGGGGCAAACCAAAGTCATTCTTATTTATATATGTTTGAGGACTGCATTTTTGTCCTTCAGAAGAGGCTCGAATATCTTGGTAGGTTCAGGAAATACTCATAAACCACATCCTACCCTTAGAATTAAAACTAGATTTCCTAACTTTGACTGCTATAAAAGCTTCCTTTTTTTTTTTCTAAGGAAAACAACAAATTTGTATTATAATTTTGAAGTATGAGGTCAGGTAGACTTCATTCCTGTTGAAACTTGAGCCAACAGCTGGATTTAGTGCACTACTTGGCATTGGTGGGGAGGCAGGCAGGCACCTGCTCTGGACTTCTTAGGGTAGAGACACCTTTGTTTCATGGAGGTTTTATTTCAGACATGACAGAGAACTGCATGCATCAGCAGAGAGGAAACTGAGACTAGAGAAACCTGGAAGCTTCCCAGATGGCACAAAAACCTGCATTTCTGAGAGAATCGGGAAGGTTGGAAAAGGGGCATCCGTTTATGGGCTGTATGGGATGTCATTTTGTCTAAACCTCACTAAAAGCTATGTAGGTCAGAGAGACAATCAGCCTTTTATTCTTTGAAATAATTCACATTACAGGCTTGAGTGTTACTTGCATTATCAAATAAAAGCCTTTAGACTCGCGTGGGCAGATAATTACAAATTGATTTCTGGACATCTCATTTTGGAAATGGCATTTACTCTCCTCTCTGCTCTTTCCTCTTCCTCTCTCGGTGCTGAACTTCCTTGAGGTTTTGTTGGGTTTTGGGGTGTTGGATGGAACTATGAGTAAATAGCATGGCTATATGAAGAATTCCTTGTATTTGGAGTCAGGAACTGAGTTACAAAGTGCGGTAACATATGCGCAGAGAGGGAATTTCTGAAACACTGTCCTCAGCCTCTAAAAAGTTAGTTCAGACCAGAACCAATAAGCCAGGTCCCGGCGCTGTCCAGCGTCTGTCTCAGTGGCTCTTGGGCTACATTCTTGGTCCGGACTTCTGTTTTACTTAACTCAATGAGTCTCAAGTTTCAAGACAACAAACAGATAGATAAACACCTTTTAAACAACATTAGAAGCCAAACAACATCTAGTTTATTTGCCAAAACAAACAGGGGAGACACTCTTAGACTGAAAAACAAAAGGAAGTCAAATAAACACACTAATTAACCACATCCTCATTATCTCCCAGGCCTGCGTGTGTGCAGGAATGGGCCATGAGGTGGTCTAGGATCTTCATGTGAGAAGACTGTCAGACGTGCAGGTGGCAGAGCGGGATCTCCATGGAAAGCAGTTGTGAGCATCAAAGGGATTAAGGTTGGCAAACGCATTTACAGAGTTATAGAATGTCATGTAGCAGACCCCTGTATGGTATCACCATGCAGAATAGAGGAAAAATGTGGACTAGAAGTCTTCCTGTCATGTGGTTTTGACGCCGCCCAACCCTGCCGCCCAGGGGAAATGCTGGTCCTGGAGGTTCTTCCTGCTTGGGCTCCTCCAGGCCAAGCTCCCATGTTTTATCATGCTGGGATGAGATGGGGTGCAAGGTGGCCATTCAGCCAGGGTCTGATGGAGGAGCACAGGCTTCCACAGGTAGATGGACGTAGTTGACCCACCAACAGGCCAGAGCTCCTCCCTAGACCTCTTGTTTACCTCCTGCCCTCCCTGACCCCACCGACTGCCAACTGGTGCATGGCCCCCAGTGACCTCCCTGCTCAGCTCTCTCTTCCTCTCTGCTCCTCCAGTCTGACTTTGGGGGCAGGCAGGGAGGCCCTGACTGAAGAGAGTGAGCAGCAGGTGGACACCTTCCCACTTGCCATGTTCTCGCCCCCTCCTCTGCATCTGGGCGGCTGGCCTGAGACGACCTGGTAATGCTCACTGGGAACTGGGTTTCCCTTATAGTGCTGCCTGAGATGCATGCTCGTCCTGCCTTTGATGACTATGAAACTGCACACGATGTGCCAACATGGCTTCTTCCGCGCAGACAGCCGAACACATCTCCTGTCTGTTTTCTCGGGCTCCCTTCCCTCCTTGCTTCCAGGAGCTGCAGGCCCCGCAAGGCCGGGGGAGGGCCAGGAGGTGGCAGCTGTCTCCCAGCTGCTGGGCCAGTCACCACCAGGTCACCATGTTTAATACTCAGTATGTGTTACGGGATAAGCACAGTTACCCCGGCTTCACAGATCCGACCAGGGATCCTCAGGGAGTTCACACGCTGCCCGAGGCTTTGGGTCTGTGACTGTGCCCAGACCAGATGTGCAGCATGCATCCCAATCTGCACTCTGCCCCACAGCCCAGCGACCAGTGCTCTTATGTTCACTCGGAAGCCACGCTTAGGAGTCCCAAACACGTGGCTTCACCACAGAGTTCAAAACCAAAACACACTCTCTTCTTGTCACTTTCCCGAGACAAGAGGCAAAGGGCAGCTACTGAGTCGTTTCCAGCATCATGTGTTTGTTGTGCTGGGTGAGAATTTCTTTACAAATTGCAGAAAAGATATTTTGAAACTTTCTTGGGCAGATGTCTAATTTCTTCTCTTCCACTGCTTTAAATTAAAAAAGGAGCCACTCCTGGGGGTGATTGGGTCATTTATAACAGGGACTCTGGTACAGACCCACTTGGACCTATACAGAGGTTTTACAGAGGAGAACCTTCACGAATTGGAGGCTAGAGCCCTCTCAGAGAGCAGCACACCTGACTGCTCACAGGGAGAAAACTCTGACCCTGGACGGGTCCAGGTTTCTTAAAAGAATTTCCCTGAGACCACCATGTCTGGGAGACAATAGCTTTGAATAGGAGCCTCAGTGCAGGAGAAATGCCTTTGCCATCCTTTAAAATGTAAATCCCACTTCTGATGGCCAAAGAGCACCTGAGACCATTGAAGTGTCAAGAAAACCAGCAGGACCGACTCCAGTCTCATTTGTGACGGCTGCACATGGAGCAAAGACAGGGAGGCAGCCCTTTGGGACTTTGGCCATCTGGACATGGTGCTAGGATGATGCTCACTTTGGTTCCTGTGTCCTTCAGGGGCGTGTGGTGGAGTGAAAGCCAGTCCTCTGGTGGCAGAGGAGGGACCCGATGTCACTTTCTGTGTCCCCGCCAGCCTGGATCTGTCCCTTCCTCTGTCATACCCGTGGCTCTGATGTTAAATCTGGAGGGCTGTTGGGAGAGTTATGGGGGATGGAGTGCCTGCCTGTGGTCTGTCAGCTATGCTCCTGGACCGAGGCTCTCCCAGCCTCTGGTTCACAGGGGGTTTGCAGGGGGCCTGCAGCCAGAGAAGGACCATGACGCACGGACCCCTGGGTCCTCCTGGGACTTTGTTACTTGGGGATGACGCACCAGTCTGATGTTCGTGTGCTTCTGACCACAGAAAAATTAAAAAAAGAAAGGGTAGCAGAGAAGAATACATAGCCTACAGGGGAGACTGCTGTGTCCTCACACTGGTCCTGGTGTCCATGTAAGGGGTGCCCACCATGCTGTGTGAGCCTGACAAACACCACGTGGCTCACAGGCCACCCGCGGGTCCTTGGCCTGCTCGCTCTGTCTCCTGTCTGCTTCATTCCATTCTCAGTGCTCCTTCTTCTTCTCATTTTAACTCAGCAGTTAAACTCTGCAAACAACAACAATAACTACAACAAAACACTTGTATGATTCAACGTTTGAGGAAATTAAAAAATGAATAATAACAGTTCTCCAAAAGGGAGATATTTGTGCTTTTTCTCTTGTTCAGTCAGTGAATTTGCTCAGAGAACCTGGGATATGGGGAAAACCCAAAGGCTGTCTGGGCCTGTGTGTGTCCCTCACCTGCTATCCCCCTTCTGCTATCCACCACTCCTTTCATCTCCTGCTTCTCTTTTTATCTGTGCTTTTCTCTCCATAAACCCCTACTCTTGCTGCCTTTACCTCAATACCATAATGAAGGGTCTTCAAAGACCTAGTTTCAAAACACAGGCCCCAGGGAGGGCCAATTAAGTACATAAAGACGGCTTGTGTGTGACGACTGGAGACTTCAGGGCCAGAGATTATCTTGATGGTCCAGGTGGGGTGTGGAAGCTTGGGGCTCCTACAGCTCCCCCTGCCCTTTCTCAGCAGATTGTCACAGCCCGACAGGCCCCTGGCAGTGGGCCTCTTCCTCTGAGCACTGTGGGTCACAGCAGTCCCTCAGCTGGTTTGGAGAGAGTGCCCCCACTCTGAGCTTGGGCTTGATGGTTGGTTCCTGGATGGAAACGAGAGGGACACCCAAGTGTGGGGCTGTGGACCTGGGTCTGCGACAGTCCGGCTGTGGAGTGATGGACGTGCACATTCTTATGAAGGAAGGACTGGAAGACCAAGCCTTAATTAAGTTAACTACTTGAGAGCAAATTGTTTTTCGAGAGTTTGGGGCCGTTCCGAAGCTGCCGTGGATGTCTGGTCACACCAGGTTTGTGTCCTGGTGGGGTCGTCACATCTCAGGTCCAGTCCGGAAGTGGAGCGTACTGAACATTTAGGTGTGTGCCGATGGTGGGAGTGGGCTTTGACCGTCCTCCTGGGCGGTGGGAGGTCCCGTGGGTGGAGACTGGTGGTTCCTGTACTCCTTTTGCAATACTTTGTCCATGAGAAGTTGCATTCTACAGGGTAATTCCTCTGTTCTTCTGGAAGCATCTCTGGGCAGCTGGAGGAGCAGGTATAGCCAGCCAACATTGGGAAGGTGATGCCTCTGAATCTGACAGGTGTCTCTTGGGGAATGCCCAGTGAGGATTTAACCTTCCTTTCATGTTGCTGAGCATTTAGGAATGGCCATGAACAGAGCCTCCTCCTCACAAGGGCAATTGTCGCCAAGAGGAGTCAGGCCACACTGCTGAGAGGCTGTCAACATCTGCAGATGCAGGACAAGTGGGGAGTCCTGGGCTTCTCCCCGCCCTTCCCTGGCAGCTGACACAACCAGACTTTGTGCTTTGTGCTGTGGCAGCTCCTTCCCTGCATGGCCCTGGGTGCACTGGAGGGGGTCCTTCCCATGGGGTCAGAATAAAAAGCCCGGGAAGCCAGACATGCCTCCCTTTTCCTCAGGGTGGGTCAGTGCTGGAAGCCCAGGACCCACAAAGGACCAATGGAGGGGAGACAGCATGGGTTTTTTTTTCTTTTCCAACTCAATTTGGAGATAAGATATTGGAGACAAGATGGGTAGCACAGTAACAACAACTATTGAATGCCCACATCAATGTCAGCTTCAGAGGGGACCACTGCCCTCATCAGAGGTGTTCTGAGGGTGCACTCCTGCCCGTGAGGGACCTCCCAGTAAGGTCTGTGTCTGAGCACAGGTGAGGCACTGGCTCTTCCTCCTGACCCAGCAGGTCCATGCGTGGCCCACGCACAGGGCTGCCAGTGGCTGAGGATGCTGACTCCTCACAGCCCCAGGTCACCCCTCAGCTTTGGTGTCCCAGGAGACACATGGGGCAGCAGGTAGGTATGGAGGGCGCTCTTTTAAAGCCAAAGCCACACCTGCTTGAACACTTCGTCCTTAAAGCAAACTTAAGAGTGATCACGTCACTGTGCCTGTGTGAAGGCATACTTTCCGGTTGTCCCAGCGGCTATAGAGCTCAGGTCTGGGGCATGAGGATGAGTTTTTGTGCATGCATGCGTGTGTGTGTGGGGGGGGGGATGGGCCCAGAGGAAGGGGCTGCTGTGGGGTCAGGTTAGGGCTCCTTTGATTCTTGCTGGTGGGAACTCGAAGGTCAGGCAGCTCAGCAGGCTTGTGCCCGCCACAGCTGCCTCTCCTCTTTTATCACTGTAGTCACAGAGGACCAGGTCGCCGGGGCATCATTGGAAGCGCAGGTTCAACTCCCAGATAAACAATCCATCCATATGGCACCCTAGAGCTGGGGTGTGTCCGAGCAGGATGTAGAAGCCTCACTGTGGTTAACTGTGGCCAGGTTAGTTAGGGGGAAAGGTGCTGACCGGACTGTGGTTGGGCAGGAGCAGAAGGTTACTGGGAGCACCGGGGAAGAAGCCATGCCTTGCAGGAGAGGACAAAGGCGTGTGCAGGTGGAGAGGACACAGGGAGGGAAGATTCAAGTTGGAGACTTCAGTTGAGACCCCTTTGACTGAAGCAAAAGGCATTGCCGGGCCGGTGGCAGATGCAGCTGGAGGGTAATAGGATCAGAAGCTGGTTCTGGGAATTATGGTGACTGGGATGCTGACCACCAGGTGATGCTTTCTGGAGAATCTTAGTTTGATTGAAAATACAGGCTCACTTTTCTCAGAACAGCAGGTGACAACGGTCTCGTTTTTTTTTTGGCACAGCCACCCCTGGCCTCACCTGGGTCCAAAGGGTCTTCTCAGTCCAGGGAGGTCTGGCCTGAAGGCTGCAGCCCCCAGAGCAGCCCAGGGTGGGGCACAGCCTGGCAAAGCAGCCTGGGTAATGCAGCACCTTGCCGCTCACCAAAGAACAAAAATTACTTACAATTACACGCAATTAGCAATTTTCAATTATTAATGGTGGTAAAAGAATGTGTCTTTTCAACAAGTAATTTGTTGTAATTTTTAGTAATTGAAAGTAATTTCTAGCAATTAAATCCTACTTTAGTGCATTTTCTGGGTGATGCCTATATTCAAGGGGTGCCTCCCAGCTGTATTGTTGGGTGCTTTTTCCTGGCCCTTTGTTCAGTAAAATTTGCTAGACAGGATAGTTGGGGGAGCAAAATAATCAAAATCTTGGAAGTGCAGTGAAAATAGAGAATTGATCCAGGCCGGCACAATGGATCTGCTTTACTGGAGACTGAAGTTGCTTGAAAAGACTGCCCCCCCACCTCACCCCACCCCTGTCATCAGCACAGTCTTCCCAATGGAGCTGCCCTGTTTGGTTTATTCAGAGTCCCTCAGAGGAGTTCGATTTCATGAAAAGCTCCAGGGAGCTTCTCTTGTCCAGCCTGCCGTGCTGGGTCACAGGATGCTGGCCCTCCTGGGGAACAAGGGCTGGGCCTGGACACCAGGGCTGCTGCCTGGCTCTGGTTGTCCTCATCCCCTTGTACCCATAGCTTCCCGAAACCCCCACTGGATGGGCAGGCAAGCTGGCGCAGGCTGGGGGCTAAGAGGACCAAAAGGCTCTCCTGCCGGAGAGTTAACCTAATCACAGTGGATTTACATATGAAAAGCGGTCTGGAGACAGTCTTTGTCTACCTAAGGAGGGCATCTTATCCGTGATGAAATCTGTCATCTCCTTTGTCAAGTAGCAAATAAATATTCCTACTAAATTCTTCAGAAATGAAATGACTTGGGTTTATCTGGGAATGCGCTTTATTCCCCTTGCAAATTAGTCATTTTAACTATGCATGGCTTCTCCCCCATGGCCCTGGGTCATAATGGAACTTCAGTGTGATGACTGCCTTTCCATATTTATTTTCTATTGGACACCAGCAGCCAAGGGCAGGAGGTGAAAGGCTGCCCGGTTCCACAAACTGCTGCTTTTCCCTGAACAGGTCAGGACTGGGGTGACTCCCCACCTCTCAGGCAGCAGCCATGGTCAGTCTGGTGGATTGGGTTCTGGAAACACTGTCCTAGGCAGTTGATGTGAGGCCATTCAGCGGGCACAGTTGTGAACTGATGTCTACCAGGACCCTCTTGTGCCCAGCGCCTCCTGCTCTTTCTCCTGCTTCTTAGTCTCCACAAGCCCAGCCCTGCCTGCTGCCTGAGTACTTAGGGCCCATGTTCACAGCCACCCCAGAAAGTCGCTGACAGTCTCAACCTTATTAGACCCAGACCCTTGTTTATAACATTTTGTAAAGCCCCCTTTGCTACCCTGAAATGAAATTAACAATTCATAGAAATCCAGCACACAAGAATTTTAAAGAATGAATATAATGCTATGGTAGAAAGGACAGTTGGAAGAAAAGTGAGTGATGACAAAGTAACATGCATTTAGATGTGTGTGTGGCTATGCAGGGCACAGCCGAGGATAGAATGAAGGACCATATCACAGAGAACTGCAAAGCCAAGTATGAATTGCGTGTCTGCATGCTGGGGGGTCTGGGGTAGTGTCTGAATTACCATAGGTGCTCAGTAAATAAGGAACAGAAGAAGGGAATATTACTCTGGGGGACAGTCCTGCTCAAGTTTACCAAAGTGCACCCTACATGGGTGTGTTGTGATCTGGGCTGAGCGCCCGGCCATGGGCAGCCCTGAGGAGAGGACACCTGGACACACCAGTCCCCCCTGGCTGCCTCTGCTTTGGGGCCCCTGCTCTCTTGACTGCCCTGTTTCCTGGCTCCTGGCAGCGGCTGTGAAGGCTCAAGAGCGTAGGGCACTGGGGCTGGTACGTTATGCTGGCAGGGAGGTCCTGCCCCCACGGAAATGCCTGCGTGTTGCACTCCACTCCTGATCCTTTGTTAAGGGCAATTCTCAGTGGCAGACTGGGAGCCACCCCTGACCTTTTCAGCTTGTGCTGATTTTGTCTTTCTTAGTGGAAACAGCAATTGTTCCTGCCAACACCTCCTCAGGCAAATCGGTTAGGGGGACAGAAGGAAAGCAGAGAGCTCTAAGCTTCTTTCATAACGTTTAACCAGAAAAAGCAAAGGTAAAGTTGAAAGATCAAGGACCAATCTGCCCTCTAAACATAAAACAGAAGAAAACGGGGAGGGAGTAACTGCTCCTTGGGAGGGGCTCACAGCTATTTCGACCCTTTCCATGAATGCCCAGAAGTCAACAGTTTTGTGTTCTAGGTAATACTTACTGAATGCCAGGGTGTGCCCCTGAGCTGGGCTCCGCGGAGATGGGCAGGAGGGGAGGTGACCAGCCCTGTTGCAAGAGGCCAGCTCTGGCTGTGCACTAAGTGAGGGGGACCTCCTGGTTGCAGGTGTCCTTTGGTCCTAACTTTGTTTCGCCTTGAAGTTTTAAAACTGTCCCCTTCTCTTCCTCTGCCTGGTGAGCAGAGCCTGCACTTCAGGAAGGGTTACCCTACTCCGTCCTGTCAACCACGGAAGTCTTGGTGTCGTCACTACAGCACAACCAAAGCAGGAGCTCACAGTCCAGGGGACAGTGACATAGAAACAAATGATAATGCTGTTGTGTAACCATTGGAACAGAAGCTTGGCATTCACGGTGGTATAAAGAAAAATTTTTGTGAATGCCAAAATGTAATTAACACTGTAACGTTGTATAATCCACTCCTTAAAATGGTAAAACTATAATTTAAGGAATGGAGGGAAATTTCAGAGCCTTGACAATTCTATGTGAATAGGATTAAGGAAGCTCATAAAGACACATATTGCCACTAAAATAAACCATGGGTCACATTACTGAGTGAAACTGCTGGCTGTGTGAGCTGCAGGATCGAGGAGCTGAGGGAGGGGCCGTTGGGCTTGCTCTTCGAGTGGCCGGTGGGAACGATGACAAGGAAACGACAGCAGGTCGCTCACCGGAAGTTCAGGAAAGCGTCTGTCTTCCTGGGTCAGCCAGCATCGCCAGGCATATGGCTCCGCTGCCAGGAGCCAGAGGGTGAGAGAGGGCAGGATTGGGAAACGGGAAGAGGTACCCTTTCACATTACTTCTTTTGCAAAAAGACGACTCTTCTTCCCATTCTAATTATTTCCTGACCTGTGACCCGTGGAGTTTTTTTACTGGAGCAATTTTAAGAGTCGATGGACTTAGCACTGTGTGTAGAATGGCGCACCTGGCAGAATCGGCAGGTGGGCAGCAGCAGGCCACCTGTGGTGGCTCCGTACAGGAAAGGCCATCGGTGACCATGACTCTGATGTCCTCTGGCTGGTCCCCCACCTCCCCATCCACTCACCATGCCTATGGCACCCACACCAGGCACACATGGGCTGCACTTCCCAGCTCAGTAAAGGAAATCCTGCGAAGACACAGGCCAGTGCAAAGGGCTCTCTGATATCACTGCACCTGGCGTGGCTTGGTCCTGCAGAGATTGTATGCCCTTATAACACTGGCTCATGTCTAGACTCGGGTTTCACCCGTGGTTCTGCTGTGTGTGGGAACCATGGGGATGGTTCCTGGACCTTAGAATGCACAAACTGTGTTCTCTGAACACACCTGCTCAGTGTCTTTGGAATGCAACACCTAAAATAAAAATTCTGTGAATCAAGCAATTTTTCTACTTCTGACAAAAGCACTTACAAAACAGCCAACAAAAGATTGCAGTGGGACCCAAAATGCGCTTTTTATGCTTAGACCTGATACCAAGGGGGTTACAGAAATTAGAGTGAGTCAGCCTCTGTGTGAAGATCGTCAGGGCCCAAAGTGACCCCCCCCCCCCACACTGACCTAGTCACAGTCACTCCTCTGTGGCAGAAGTTTCCTCAGTCAACATGGAGAGAACCTAGCTATCTGGGGTGTGCTTCTATGAGGCTGCTGTTCATGTACTAGGTGGGGGGCTTGTTACAGTGACCACCACCCACGTGAGCCCTGTGTCCCACTCCGGCCATGGCGCAGGGACTGTCCTGACTCGCTGTCTCCTTCCTGATTAGCAGTCTTTGAAATACATCAAGGTGTAAACATTTCTGAACCTCTTCAATTAAAGAGCTTCCTGAGTGTTGGGCGGAAGCTACAGCAGGTGTATAATGTATAAATCATTACAAACAAGGCTTGAAAGTAAGGCATTTATGCCGCAGCTCCTCTGCCCTTTAGCAGCAAAGAAAATGGAAAACACTGGCATCTGGAATACAGAGGGGAGCGGGCTTGTGGGCCTGACCCGCATCTGAGGGCAGCTATCCCTGCAGCTCCCGTGTCAGCACCCCAATCCACACAGACACTTTAATAATGTCACTGCTCTTTATGACTATGCAGCCAATGAATACTTATTTTTTAATATGGCATATTTGAACTCTATTTTTTGATGGTGTCAGACAATGATGCTTTCATTTATTAAACTATGAAGTCAGTCTTCAAAATAAGAGAGCTTTCACCTCAACTCTGACTGAAAGTGGACTGTGACCCTCCTGAGGCCCCGTTTGTGAGGCCCCTTCATGGTACCTCCCTGATGCTGAGCTCGGTGCTGCCCGTGGTCCCTTCCTCGTGGTTTCCCTTGGCCAGTTGTTGCCCTGGGATGGGTGCTGTCCAGAGTTCCTGGCACAAGCTAGCTCTGTGCCCTGCCGTTTTTTGAGGGTGACTTTTAATCTGACGGCAAGTTTTGCCTTTTCCTACTTCTTATTTACTTCTCTTGATTAATTTGAGTGGCTCAAGTCTGGCCTGCTCACTTCTCTCTGAGGCATTGGGACTGCTGGAGGGGGCAGGGGCAGAAAGCCACCTGCATGTGCCCCTGGGTTGCTTACATGGTATCCCAGCTCAGGGGCAGCGATCTGTGAGCTCAGGTCCAGAGCCCCAACAGCCCCTGCTCTCAGGCAGCAGTACCCCGACAGGGAGCTGATAAAGGGACCCTAAAGGAGGAGTGTTTCTGGACTTACACCGCCAGGTGCAGAGAGGGATATTGGAGAGGAGGCGGTGTCTTCTCTGCCCAGCAGGTGAGCAGGTGGAGGAGAGGGCTGTCCACAGAGAGGGAGACACGGACGGAGGGAGGCACACTTTGGGGACCTGGAAACACTTCTTAAGATTTTGAGGGAAGTACCCAGAGCAGATCTTGACATGAGCAGGTCACTGGTCAGGCGAGATGGCCACGTTGTTGAGAAATCACCAACAGGAGTCACCAGCAGGTGATGGGCCCCCGCCGCGGCAGCATGGGAGCTCAGGAGCTGCTCCTGTGGGGCAGATGGCAGAGCTCTTTCCCGAGTTCAGGAGAAAGAAGCCACATCTGCCAGCGCAGCTTCTGCGTGAAAGTGCTGGCGGCCTGGGCAGCGTGTGGCTGGTCTTGCATCCTCTAGCCTGCAGAGCGGGTAGAAACAGGGACTTTGTGTTTGCGTGCATTATGTCTGCAAGGATTTTAACCTAATTGTAAGAGTTTGAATGTCTATCGGACGAAATGTCATCGTTGTCTTGCTTTGGGAGTTGTGGGGGCAAAGATGTTGGATTTTAAGACCCTTCTGGGCTTTATCCAAATACACGTTTTTTAGGCCTTACGAAAAAGTTGTATCCAGCTGGATTCATGGCTTCTTTAACCATGATTTATGAATGTGTGCGTTACTATACATTACTTACAAATTATTTATAAAGCTAAGTTTTATGTATAAAATCTTATTTCCCCATGGAATTACTTAATAAAATTTGAGCTGTGTGCTGAGAAGGCAATCTTGCAGGCGTTGATAGGAAGCCTTTTGTCAAGTCGGCAGCAGATGTGGGAAGGCAGCCCATTGCAGCATCCTGGCTTGGGAGTGCTCAGCATTGGTAATTTGCTTTGCTTTGCTGGGTTTTAGAATGTCTGGTGACTGCGTTGATGTGCACCTTCAAGCCCTACAAACTGACAAGCAGGCATCTCGTCATTTAGGCATATAGGCATTCAGCTTCTTATTCATAAGCTATAATCCTCAACATATGTGTGCACACACTGATGTAGACACACGTGCACACAGATGCATGACATAAACAAGCACATACACACAGACAGACATGCACATGCATGAGTATGCATGCATGCATCCACATACACATAGAGGCACACACGTACAGACAGACATGAAGACACCCACATACACACAGAGGCACACACGCACAGACATGCACACACCCACATACACACAGAGAGACACAGACAGACAGGCTTTGTATGCATACACACACCCACATACACACAGAGGCACACACAGTTGCATCTGTTCCTTGGCAGAGGTTGAAGGCGATGCATCAGCCTCATCCCAGCCTGGGAGGAGGTGTGATCCACAGGAAAGGGGTGACCACCCCTCTTGGGGCCTTTGTCAGTAATTCCCTCTTACCAGCCCATGCCAGGCTGGGATGTATTGCATGTTGTGTCATTTTCGAGGTGATAGAAATGCGCTTCTTCAGTGTCCTGAAGAGATGCTCTTTCATGTGGTGGCGACATTCTCAGCGGCGTCATCACATCAGTGTTGCTCTGTGAGGCCATTTGCCTGGAGACGAGGGGTGCGGGGGACTGGCTGTCTTGTCCACAGGTTGGAGGATTTGTTTCTTGTTTTCCTTTTGTCCCCAGGTCAGAGATGAGGGCAGTGAGCAGGGAGGAACGAAGCTCTGGGCTCTGGGTCTCTAGCCAAAGGCACACAAACAATTTAGTAGCGAGGGGCTCGGCTCTGCCTACGCAGAACCTGTTTTCGTTCTGTTTCCGAGCTGCCCAAATGATGCATCACTCCCCACCCAGAGGCACCACCAGACCTGGCGGTGTGGCACAGCACAGAGCCCCGCTCTGGCTCTGACTCTGCAGTGGAGCTCATTCCCACCCACGCTAAGAGATAGGAATGCTGGGTCACCATGGCAACCAGAGAGGCAGGCTGCTTAGGCAAATAAGAGAGGAACCTTCACTTCCCACCAAGCTTTCATTTTAGTGAAACAACAGTGTCATGGAAGGCGACCAGAAGGCCATACTGCTGGGCTTCAAGAAAAGAGTTGGGTGTGATGTGGCTCAGACAGCACTGTAATTGGCTGTTGGTGCCACACACTTTTCTCACCCTTCCCCGGGGTGCTCATCCTGACAGGTGGTCCTGGGGTCCCGGGTGTGCAGCTCGAACAAGTAACTAACTGCAGGTCTCAGGCCCCAGCAGTGGGTCCGGAGCTCTGGGACCACATACCGACTCTGCTCACTTTAACCTGCTCTGAGTTTGCACACCTCTGCAGGTGGATTGTACGTGGAGGTGGACATTGGGAGACAGCACTCTTCCCAAGTCAATGACTGCTGACCACTGGATCCCAGGAGGACATTGGCATGCAGCCGCTTCATGCTGTCTTCCTACAGGTTATTTTCCCCACGCATTAGGATTTTATTTCAGCCTAGATGTAGAATTGTCTCCTAGACTCTATTTTTATACTATTCCCACCAAGATTTCAGCAGCACTTTAATCTCTGTGCTTGTTCTAGTCACGTCAAAATGTATTCAAGTCACTGTCAATGGCTTTTGCCTCTTTTCTTTTAGGAAAATTTTCCACAAACACTTTAAGAACAGGTGAATTGCTAAGTTTTTTACCTGCCAGAGAGCAAAGTAACTGAAATTGTTTTTCATAACAACACACGTGGGGAGGCATATTTATATCTGGTTGAAAAATTACATAAAATAATGCTAAACAATGGTGCTAAACCATCAGTTGATATCTATTTGACAGAAAACATTAAACATGTTTTGTGTCACATCAGAGAATAGACAAGAGGGCAAAAACCATAAGAATTTAGTTTGAGATTCATTAGAAGAAATAAAATTCTCTTTAAAATTATTGGTTTTTTCCTACAAAACTCTCTCTCTTGTTCCTGCTCTGTGTGTGGGTGCATGTGTGTTTGTGCATGTTGCAGAAGTCACAAACTGGAGGCTCTCAGGCCAACCCAGCCTGCAAGTGGTATGCATGTGAATGTGCACACACATGTAAAAATGCGTACGTGGGTGTACACAGGTGCATATGTGCATGTGGACACATGTGGACATGTGTGTTTGGTTTGGTTTGGTCTACACAGTGTTTTTATTACAAACATTCAAAAGCAAGCTCTACTAGCAGCCCATCTCGGTTCTTCGGAGAACATGAGAAACCTGGCTCCTGAGCCAGGTGGGTCCCCACGGGGTGTGGTCCTGACACTCCCTGTTGACTTGTATCTTCGAGGTGGGTGTGGGTTGGTTCCCAGATGTCAGGGGGCTGGTGGCACTACTGCTATCTCAGAGGGCAGCTGGGAGGACAGTGAACCATATTTTCGACTTTTGCTTCTAACAAGAGGGCCTTGAGTTCTAAGACTAAAATGGAGGGGCATCTGTTGGAAGAAGAGCAGTTGGCCAGGTTTTGAACGCAGACAGGAGTGCCCATCTGGGAGTTGGGTATGCCTTGCCCCACGTTTTCCCTGCACCCGTGGCTCTGTGGGCATCAGAGCTGAGCTCTTGGTTGAGGACTTAATCTTAAAAGCATGTTAAGACGTCATTCGTTTTCTCCCGAATTTTTCAGTGGAGTCCCTAATTCTCTACTTTTTGAAATAATGTGTTGTAATGTTTACAGGTAAATTTTTATTTCCCTAATAATAGTAATTGTGAAGATGAAAATCTTCTTTCCCTTTTGCTGCCCACCCTCTGCAGGCTGGCACTTTGGCCGCATGTAGTTAGGAACATAGACATGGGAGCCTCCTTCTCAAGCCACGTCCTAGCTCTGTGCCTGTCAGCAAGTTGCTTACTGTCTCTGTGCCTGGTTTCCTATCTGAATGGTCCCCGTTCACCCACATGAAGTGTTGGGAGCAGTGCCTGACGTGGAGTGGGGTAGGGGCGGTGCTCTGCTGAGTGTGAGCTGGGGTAGGGGCGGTGCTCTGCTGAGTGGGCTGCGGAGTTCTTCAGACTGGACTTACCTGGGTGCTGTGAGGGAGCTCTGCACAACCAGTCGTGGCATAAGAAGTCTCATAAACCCACGAGTTAGACAGACAGCCCACATGGCTGCTGTGACAAGTGACACCAGGGGACATGGGACAGCTGGTACTGGGTCCTGGCAGCAGGTTCTTCCCTGCGGTCACTATTGTCACCCACCTGGAGCCCTGAGTGCCCTCTACCAGGCGCTTGCTTGACTCCCACTCTGATAGGACTTTGTTGGCAAGCAGTTTTTAATTTGCACAATTTCTGGCCAAGTCCAACCACAAATCAGGGCATGGCTGGCAGCAGTGAGATTTTCTGAGAGGCCGTCTCCACCTGTGGCAATGAATACTGCATGATGCTTCCCAGCATTAATGACACAAGATGGTATGATATCAAGACTCATTAAAAATGGATATTCTGAGCTAAGCTGCATTCACAGGTTGATTGATTTATTTATTAGAGTTATTTAAAGTACACATTTCTCCGAAGCCTCTGGGTACATGTAGCAAAATATAAACACACCACAAAAATTAAATTAAAGTCAGTGCTTGCAGGAAAGGGGGAAAGGGCATTGTGGAAATGACAGGGAAACACACAGTGGATCTCCTGGTGGCCTGGAGGCAGATCCTTCCAGGTGAGAGATGGGGAGACAGACAGAAGGTGGTGTGGATGGATGCCTGTGTCCCCCAAATTCATACGTTATCTAGCTGCCAGTGGGATGGTGTTAGAGATGATTAGGGTTATAGCTGAGGCCATGAGGGTGGCCTGGGATAGGACTGCTGTGCCTTACAACAACAGGAAGAGAGTAGACTCCCTCTCCCCACTCTGTGAGCACACAAGAAGCCCACAAGAAGCAGTGTCCCCACCAGAGACAAATCTGTGGCACCTTGACCTTGGACATCTGGCCTCCAGAACTGTGCAGAGTAAATGTCTGCTCTTTCATCTAGGCTGAAGGATTCTGTCGCAGAGCCTGAATGGACTGAGACAGAGGCTGAAAGACTTGGAGCCAAGATGTCTGGACCATGATCCCAGCCCTGCTGATAACAAGTGGGGTGACTTGGTCAAGTCCATTACCCTTCAGAACCTGATTCTCCACCTTATGTGAGGAAGATGGCCGAGATTGATTCCACTCTGACTTATGTGTCAGAGAAAGAGAAAGGTGGTTGGAATTTAGAAGCAGGATTTGAAAGTGTGAACATTTCACAGTTCATTTCAGGTCACTATCACCCTTGTCCAACAGACTTTTCAAAGTAGAACACCCTGTGTGCTAAAGTATTCACTTTCTTCTTTTTGAGTTTTTAAAGGACTTACATGGAGAGTGATCGCAGCTGAAGTAGTATTTGTAATCGGCCCCACAGAGCTCACCGACCTGGCAACCGCTAGTGGGTCATGAGAAGGGACGGATAAATGCTGAAGTTCCAAATGTGTCTGCCTCCAGAGAACCGTGCAGCAGGGCTGCCTGAGCTGGGGACATGTGTGACATGGATTAAGGAGTGGTCAGAGCAACCATCCTTGGGTGTCCATTTCCGGACCCCATCACTGTGGCCCCTGGACAGTGTTCCTCCCTCACTGCATAGGATACCTGGCCAGCCAGTGATTCAGAAAGACATGCTCTTAGGTAGATGCCAGAGGAGCTGACCAGCGCCAGAGGCCAAGCCTCGCCCTGCCAGGGGCTGGGCTAGGAAGGGAGCTGAGGGTGCATTGCTCTGGAGTGCACAGCGTTCCATCGGGGAAAGACTGTGAATAAAGGCATGATAGGAGAGCAAGAGAGGAGACTGCGGCCACAGGAAATGTCTCCAAGAAAATGCAGAGCAAGTGCTGGGGGCGGGGGGCAACCGCTCGGGACACAAACTTCCTCTGCATGCCGGTCCCACCATGTTCTGGGCCCAGAGAACGACCTAGAAAACATGAGAAACCATCTCTCAACTGTGTGTGTCTCACATGAATCTAGACAAACAAGTTCAGACCCTTCTGTCTCTCACTACAGCGACAGGCACCTCTTCCACCACACTGTCCGTATGCTGTGCTCACAGGGAGTCCTTTGCATGAGGCTCAGCCCTGGTAGCGGCAAGGCCATGTGCTACTCTCTGTCAGTTGATTTTGAGAAAGGGGAGACTTTCTTTTTTTTTTCTTAGCTCTGGGTTGGATGTGAAACCTCGAACTGCTCCTGACGTGTTCTGTTGCAGAAGTTGAGGTCTGATAGACCACGCCCACGCTGCGTGGCTGGAATGTCCAGCACCAGCTCCACCATCTCCCCAGGTCCCAGGCGTCACACTCCAGAAGGAGTGGCACACATGGGTTTCTTCCCTCCTTTCGTCACTGATTTTAATCTCCCCACGAGACTCTCACCTTCCAGATCTCCATTTTGCTGCCGTCTGAGTTCCACTTGCTGAGGGGGAGACCCTGAGCTGAACGGTGGGGGTCTATGCACAGGCAGATGGAGGTGACAATAGGTGGGAGACACTGGACGGGGAGTCTGGCTCTCACCGGGGTGGACAGCACACGGAGGGTCCTACAGGCTGGTCAGGAGCGTGAGGGTACAATTTGGGCCAAGTCAGATTCCATAAAGGTTGGAAACAAACAGCAGCAAATGTGAGTGGTGAGCTCCACAGCCCAAGCGGGCCAGGCCATGCCATGCAGCTGCCCTGGAACCACTTTTGTATCAGGTCTGGGCGAGGCTCAGAGTTCAGCGTGGCTGCAGTGACACACTTTTCTCTCTCAGCTCCTTGTCAGAAACTGAAGCCCTGCAGATCATTTCTATGGCTTTAAAAATTAATGTTGCCAAATATTTTCTTGCTCAGTAAGCATTTGGAGAGACACAAAGCTCTGACGTCTCATCAGGGAACCGTGGACCATAGCATCTTAACTTTCCAATCAATCACGGGATGCAGAAAGGGGGTAGGGAGGGGGCGGGACATGTCCTCCTCCCTGGGAACAAAGTGCAAGGGGAAGACAGAGCCATCAGGAAACAAAGTCATTACTGCCCAGTTTGGGCGGGATGATTTGTACTTTGAAGTCTATCAGGGAAGTGAAAAATTTGAAGGAAAAGGTGGAGACTGTCACCAAATCTGTTATGAAAGGAAAGGTTGCCAAACTGGGGAAGGGAGGGTCAACCTGGTGATGTTCTCCCTGGTTGAGCTGGTCCCAGCATGGAGGCCCCTCTCACCAGGGCTCTGGGCCCAAGTCCTGTGTGTGAAACTGCACCCACCCGGGGTACCCCTGTGCTCTGAAATCTCAGGCTTTGGAAGTGAACTCGGGACTCACAGTGGCCTCTGCCCGACACTTGGTCACCGCCTGCGCTTCCCGCTCCTGTCTAAGAGCAGTTGGAGAATACAAACTTGCTCTCACTCATTTAATGGGTTTTTCTTCTTTGCTGTTCAAAAACTATGGCTCCTCACTGACTCAGTGTGCAAATAAATGTTAACGTCTGGTGAGTGGAGATGGAAGGAGATGCAGATTTGCCTTCTAATCGCACTGACCTTCTGACACAGCAACTGTCCTGGCTCTCCAGGGGTCCTTATTGAGTGACACTGAGGTCCTTTCTTGCTCTGCCTCACTCCGCATGTAGAGTTAAAAGACTGACATGCTGGTTTTATGTTTTTGTGACTTCCTCTTTTTCACACGTTCTCCATCATTTGAGTTGGAGAGAGAAACTAAGTCATCCTGAACCAGCTCCTCGCAGCCATCAGAGACAGAGAAGGCAGCCCTAGGAATGAACACTGTTAGTTCCACCAAATGTGCACATGTTCCTGACACCTGTCTGATGCCTTGAATGTTCAGATGGCAGTTTTCTGTCTCACTTTGAATGAGGAGCCATAGGGACCTCTGTCCCTTGGTATTTGGAGCTGCAGGAAACTGCACGGCCAGAACAGAGTCTCCGTCTGGACGTTGCCATCTCACCATGACATAGAAAGCCAGTGCCTGTTACATGCCTCCTCAGGGATCAGTGGTCCTTTGCAGCACCAGCCTGCCGTATGGGAGAAGCCAGGCCTGTCCTCTCACTGGGACGCACTGGGCATCTTATCTCCGCAGCATCCAGAGGTGGGAAATGCAGCCGTCACCTGGTAACAGGAATCTTATCTTGTGCAACTGCCCAGGCACTGAAATGCGGTCATCAGGAGAAGAGCATGAAGTGATGCGGACATCATTTGATGTGTCCTTGAGCTCTGGAAATGGAAGTCTGAGCCGAGAATGAGTGTGGTGACCAGGGAGCGTGGAGCAGCCGCCGGAAGACGGTCACATCCCATGTTGACCCGGCAGCTGTGAAATGAGGAAGAAAGTTGATCACATGTCTTCCTGGCACATTCTGACAGCTAAGGGAGGCATGAACAATTTGCAGCACGGGGCACGAGGGGGCCGGGCACTGCATCCATGACTAGCAACCTGACTCTCATCGGAAACAAAGCCTCAAAGATAGGAGAGAGAAGCGGAGGGACAACCTGGGTCCGGAGCTCCTCGCTGCTGTGACTGGAGCCCAGGCCTGCGTATCCTGGCAGCGCTGTGTCTCTGTGGCTCCCACAGCAAAGCCAGATTGTTCACTCCCATCAGAACAGCGATTTGGGAAGTCTGGGGGACTGGCCACCTCATTTACCTCGTGAAGTCTCTGTACCATACTGCTACTTGGACGAGCCCTGGGAGAACCACCTGCATTGTAGCCCACCTCAGAGAAGATGGTCAAACCCGACATGACATCACACACCAGCCGAGCAGACCTAGGCAGACTGAGGCCCCAAGGTCAGCCCACCTGGCTCCCTGCCCCTGCTCCCCAACACGGCCTAGGGGACCCATGGCCAGGACGCAGTGCTCAGCATTGGGCCGTCTGACAGCACATTGTCACTGGGTCCTGCCTTCCTCCTGTGGCCCCTTGTTACTGGGTCCCTGATTTTTTCACCCCTTCAAGGGACCTTCAGTTGCTCCTTGCTTAATTGTGTTTATATATAGTGAGTCTCCTTTCATTAGAATGAAAGTCCAATAATGAGTCACATCTGCACAGATAAGAAATCTGAATGCCTAAATATTTGTACCTTCCTCTACTTTATCAATTTATTTCAAGTATTTAGCAAGTCCCAGCCATGTGTGAGGTGCTGTGTTTGTAAACCCAGGAAGCAAAGCAGCAAAATCTAGAGTTACAGAGAAGTCCAGCCAGCCCAGACCTATTTCAGTCCCTGACACTCACAGGGGCAATTACACAGGGCTCTTTGCGGACAAGGAACCAAATGGTAAAAAGTGTGGAATTATACACACACACACACATACACACCCAGATGGAAGCCAAGTTTAATTACCCTCTGCTCTATTTTATATTTCTTTTTAAAATAAAGCTCTTATTTCAGCATTGACTAATAACACTGGTGGAATTTGCCCTATGCCAAGGATATCAAAATGAATTTTACATTCCATTAGTATTATACCACTTAAAACTAAACAATGCAGATGAAAATACTTTTGCAAAGATCAACAGGTTCATGTTTTATTTCACTGATGGTCACATTCACAGATGGTTAGGATAAGGTACCTATAAATGACAGGTGTACATCAGAAAAGTCAGAGCTCGTCTGCAGTGCTCCCTGTGCGACGCTGAGTTGGTTTTTGGGGTGTGTGACCACACCCCACACCTGTTCTGCTATTTTCAAAGTGCATATCACAGTTGAATGGGCACCCTGGGTGTTTTAGAACAAGTATACCAGCACATGCAATGTATCAGTATAAAATACTTTTCAAAGAATTCACCTTGGGAAGGTGTCTGCTGTTGCTCAGAATATTTAAATTCTTCCTTGGGGTCTTCCTTTACTAACATGACCTGGGGCATTGCTGAACATTCCCAGTAAGGGTAATATTGGCTCCTGGAAGGTGGCTCTGTGGGAAAGCATGTAAAGTTGTTTGGGACCAGGTGGAATAAGTAAGTGATTTACAACCATGTCAGTAAATAAGTTGATTATCATACTGTGTTCAAAGTGAAAATGAAGTGTGAATATGCAATAACAAGACTGATTTCTTGTATGGCTTTTAAACTGTCTTTGAAAACAATTTTTAAAGTAGCAGAGAAAACTGTCCTGAACAATGGCACCATCTTTGAGAGTCTTGGAGGCATGGGTTTCCGATGTACAGAGAAGACTTCCTACTTCATAGCAATGTTGTGAATTCTTCCACGACCGAAGCTGGGCTGAGCCCACTCGGACCTGTGCCTGGCTCTGGTTCCTGGATCTGGAAGCCAGGCTCACGTGGCCAGTCAGGGCTGGGCTGCAGTCGACCTCGTCTGGTCATGAAGGGGAGCCTCGACCCTCCGACCTAGGTCTCCCTTCTGGCCCACAGCACTGTCCCGCCACGTCTTGGTCCTGGCTCTACTCTGCCCAGCACCACACAGTTTGACGAGTATTTTAAAGACTACATCTGTCAGTCACAGCACTACTGTCTCCCTGAAGCTCCTCAACCTGGCACTGCCCCTTCAAACGGGCATCCCCTGGAAGCAGCATTTTTCAAACTGCAAGCCACAACCCGTTAAGGATCATGAAAGAGTTTAAAATGTGAAATGGAAGCAAGTTGAGTAAAACAGTAAGATGCACACACACTCAGTGAGTAAGGATGCTCTGAGACTCTGAGCCTCACTGGGTCTCACTATTGAGTCATCGTGACTCCCAACAGGACAGAAAAGTGGGAGGGCTGTGGCCTCACTTTCTCCATGCGTCTGACACTTAAGTGTTTTGTTGATCCTTGGCTCATGTATTTACTGCTCAAAAGTGCAGCTCCCACCTTCTTTGCCAACTCTTCCTCTACCTTCTCTGTCTTTTGTCTCAGCAGCCTGTCTGTCCCTCTCACCTGCCACCATCTCCACATCCGTCCATCTCTGTCCATCACCTCCATTCCAGAGTTCAGCCTCCAAGGAGACCCTCATGGGCTCTGCCCACAGGCCGGCGTGTCCCTGTCCTCCTTGTTGGGGTTCCCTGTTTCCAGTGGTACAGTCTTCAACCTGGAACCCCAGTTTCTCCTTTTCTCACGAATACAAACAATTATTAGTGCTTCTCAGTTCTGCTTCTGAGCTCTCTCTCAAACCATCCCCGCCTACGGTCTTTGCATTCGCAACCTATTGTCTCTGTGATGGCTGTTTTTATAACTTTTACTGACTGCTTTATCCTTGCCTGTACTCTCTTCAGTTCATTACTCACAAATCATAAGTATTAAAGCAGGAAATGCTTAGGACAGAGCCTGGCTTGCAGTTAAGGCCCATAGATAGATACCACCATTGTTCTTAGTTTTCATGTTGTTATTTTTATCATCTTTCTAAAACACAGTGGATATTTCTGTCACACTCAGAGTGTTGATGGCTGCCCATTGCACACAGCAAACGCTGGCCTTCCCAGGGTGGCACCAAGTGACAAGGACTGTCATTTCTTCTTTCAGCCCCTCTGATAGAGCATCATAGTGTTGCTTGAGGGCTCAATGCGCATTTCCTGATGACTGATGATGCTGACCAACTTCTCGTGAGTTTATTTCCATCTGTGTCCTCTTTGGTGAAATGTCTCATGTCTTTTGACTGTTTTCTAATTGGATTTTTTAAATATTTACTTTTGAGATATCTGTCTTTCAGATACTATCACTTGTTGGCTCTGTAGTTTTCTCCTACTCTGTCTTTTCATCCTCTAGAGACTTTTGCAGAGCACTTTTTAATTTTGATGAGGTCCAGTTTATCAGTTTTTTTTCTGTATAGATGATGTTTGGTGCTGACTCTAAGAACTCTAGTTCTTACTAGGTCACAAAGACTTTCTGTTGTTCCCCTGAACCCTAAAATTTTTATTGTTTTACACTTTGCATTTACATCTATGATTCAGTTTGGCTACCTTTTTGTATGACTTGTGCCAAGGTTCCTGTTTTTACCTATGGATGTGTATTTGCTCCAGCACCGTGTGTTGTAAAGGCAGTTGTTCAGATATTAAGTTGCTTTTGCACCTTTGGGCATATTTGTGTGGGTCTGTCTCTGGGTTCTGGGTTCTGTCTGTGGATGTATTTGCCTGTCTCTCCACCAATGCTACACAGTCCTGATTACGGTACCTACACAATAAGATCATAGGCGTATCATTATTAGCAGGTGATTTCTCTTGCTTTAGTCTTCTTTTTCCAAGTTGTTTTAGATTCTGTAGTTCCTTTGCTATTCCATATAAAATCTCTTGTCTACCTCTATAAAGAATCTTGCTGGGATTTTGATAGGAATTGTGCTAAGCATGTATATTCATTTTGGGGGAACTTACATCATTATCATGTAGGGACTCCTGATTTCTGAGCATGTTATGTCTATCATTTATTTAAATATTTGATTTCTTTCATCAACATTGTATAGCTTTTAGCATCCAAGTCCTACACATGTTTTGTTAGATTTACACCTATGTATTTGATTTCTTGAGTGATGGTAAATAGTATATGTTATTTTAATTCCAAGGTCACTGTGTTCATAGCTAGTACATAGAAAACAAATTTATCAGTTCTAGGAGTTTTTTGTAGATTTATTAGGATTTTCCATGTAGAAAATTCTGTCACCTGGAAAAGGTGCGTTCTTGTTTCTCCTCTTTCATCCACATCCCTTTCACTTCCTCCCCCAACCCCCACCCCCAGGGCGCCGGCTAGACCTCTCAACTCTGTGGATGTCCTTGTTCCACATCTTAAGTGAAAAGCTTCTCACATTCAGTGTGTTAGCTGTAGAGTGTGTGTGGAGCTTGTTATCAAGTTGATAACATTCCACTCAATTCCTATTTCTCTGGGAGTTTCCATCATGAACGGGTATTGACATTTTCAAATACATTTTCTGCATTGATCCGATCATGTGATTTTTTCTTCTTTAGCCTTTCAACACAGTGGATCACATTGATTTATTTTAGAATATTGAACCAGTCCAGCCTCCCTGAAATAAATCCCATGATCTATAATTATTTTCATATATTGCTGGATTTTATGTGCTAATATTTTCTTAAGGATTTTTATGTCTGTATTCATAAGGGGTATTGGCCTATAGGTTTATTTATTTATTAATGGTACAGTCTTTATCTGTTTTTGGTATTAGGTTAATATTAGCTACTTAAATATAATTGGGAACTATTTCTTCTTCTATTTTCTGGAAGGGATTATATAGAATTTATATTAATTCTCCCTTAAATTTTGGTAGAATTCCCCAATGGAATCATATCAGTCTGGAGATTTGTTTTAAAATATGACTTCAATTTTCTTAATAGTCATGGGGCTGTCCGATGGCCTATTTCATATTGGGTGGGTAATGACAGTCGGTGTTTTTGTGGAGTGGGTCCATTATCCTAAATGTGTTTGTTTGCTCCCATGGGTCTGCAAGGTCTGTATGGGTATCCCCTGTTTTATCACTGATACTTGTAATTTGTTTTTCAGTCTTGCTAAATTTGTCCATTTCATTAATCTTTAAGAGAACCAGCTTCTGTTTTTGCTGACTTTCTCTATTTTTTTCTTATTTCAATTTAATTGAGTTCTGTTCTTTATTATTTTTTCCCTTCTACTTGCTTTGGGTTTAGTTTGCTTTTCATCCCTTGCTTTTTCTGAGAATTTAGATGATTGATTTGACATTCTCTCTCTCTCTCTCTAAGCATTTGGAGGTCAGATTTTCACTCTGTCACTTCAACTGTGTCCAGCAAATTGTAATATGTTGCATTTTCATTTTCACTCAGTTTAATGTATTTTATCCCTTGAATTTTCTTTGATCCCTGGATTATTCAGGAGTGTGTTGTTTAATTTCCAGTTGTTTGGAGATTTTCTTGTATTTATGCTGGTTCTAGTTTGACGCCATTGTGATTGGATCGAGTGCTCTGATTTTGATTCTTTTCAACTTGCTGAGGTTTTTTTATGGCCCAGCGTATGGTCCACCTGAGTCCATGTCCTGTGGACACTTGAGGAGAGCGTGTGCTCTGCTCTGGGCAGATGCTCTATAAATGCTGATTAGAGCTGTTGACTGACAGCACTGCTGAATTTTTCTCTAGTTTTGCATAGTTTCTTTTTTTCTGTTCAGTTGTTAAAGTGGTGCCGAAGTCCCCCAGTATAATTGTAGATTATACTGTTTTGTCCGTTTACGCCTCACAAACCTGCAGCTTGGTTGTTGGCTGCAATGAAAGTGAGCTGACCCTTTTATAGCTATGTCTCCCTCTGTTGTTTGCTCTGTGGACTGATTAATCTGCTGTTACTGTAGCCAATGCTACTTTCTTTTAATTAACAGCATATCTTTTCCACTCTTTTACTCTCAACCTGCCCATGGTGTTACATTTGAAGTGAATTTTTTTATAAACAGCACTATAGTTGAGTTGTCATTTTTAATCCACTCAGTCAATGTCTGTCTTCCTTGGTCTACTCAGTCTAGTTACATTTAATTTAATTTTTAATATCTAAAGCTTAAATTTCACAAATTTTATTTTCTATTTGTTCTGGGTTTTGTTTTGTTTTGTTTTCTGTCTTATTCTTTTCTGCATTCCTTTAGGTCACACTGACATTTTTAGCATTCCATTTTGATTTATGGATAGTGTTTCTGAGTGACTCTCTTGCTGACCTTTTTAGTGTTTGCTCTAGATGTTTCCCTATACATACATCAGTTTACTGGTGGTGTCAGTTCACCAGTTTGAGCAGAGTGTGGGATACTTGCCTCCCTTTATGGCACTTCCCCACGATGTATTATTATTATTTTAAATGTTACCTCTGCGTATACATTTAGCAGCACATCAGTTAGTATTATCACGTTTCTTTGAACTGTCAAACAAAATTTAGAAGGCCCAGGAGAACAAAAGCGTATTGTTTACCTATCCCTCTGCCTTCATGATCTTTCTTCCCTCCTGATGTTCCAAGGCTTCCTTTTATCTCCTTGATATTTAGAGAAGTTGACTTAGCAATTCTTTTAGGGTAGGTCTGCTGATAAAAAAAAAAATTCTCATTTTCCCCTTTATCTGAAACTGTTTTGATTTTCTCCAATTCCTTAAAGATATTTTCACCAGGTGCCTAGATTGGTAGGTTTTCAGGATTCTGGGTGGACAGCTCTTTCCTTTCAGCACTTGGCAAGTATCGGGCAATTTCCTGTGGCCTCTGTGATTTCTGATGAGAAGTCCTCTGTCATTTAAATTGTTTCCCTTGTAGGGAAGGTGCCGTTTTTCTCTGGATGCTATCAAGATGTTTTCTTTGTATTTAGTTCTCAGAAGTTAATCATCATGTGTCTTGGAAGAGATCTGGTTTTATCCTCTTTGGGGTGCTCAGCTTCTGCAATTCTTAGCTTTAATATCTCTTGCCCAAATTGAGAAGTTTTCGCCCTTCTTTTTCCATGTCTTTTCATCCTTTCCTCCTTTCTTGTCTCCTTCATGGACGCTGATGACACGAGTGTTAGACCTTCGGTTGTGTCCCACCTTTGCTTCCTCCAGACTGTTCCTGCCTTTGTTGGCATTGGATGGCTTTTTCGCTGCCCCATCCAGCTCACGGACTCTGCCCTCCTTTACCCCTGCCACCCTCCCATCGTGTGCATTCACTCAGTGGTTAATTCTTCAGTTATAATATTTGCATTTGCTTCCTTTTGTGTTTATTTATTTGCCGAGACTTTCTGCTTCTTTGCGGAGGCTTCCAATTTTATTAGTTTCAAGTGAGTTTCTAACTGTTCACGGGAGGGTTTTTGTCATGGCTGCTTCACACAGTCTTCATTAGGCATTGCAGACAGCTCCATCCTCGCAGGGTTGGTGTCTGCTCGTCGCCTCTTTTCATTCAGTGTGAGATCTTTCTGACTCTTGGGGTGACAAGTGTTTTTTTGTTGAACCCTGGGCATTTTGTATTATATTATGAGACTCTAGATCTCATCTAAATCTTGTGTTTTAACTGGCTTTTTCTGGCACTGCTCTGCTGAGTGGGGGTGCCTCTCTGTAACTGACAGGTAGAGGCAAACATCCCTGGTCTCCCAAGACCTCTGCTGACACCTGAGGAGAGGGTTCTTGTCCTTACTGCTGCAGAGGGGATACTTGAGGTCTTAACACCCCAGGAGGTCTCCAATAACATGGTGGTGGTGGTGGATAGGTACAACCCAGCAGGGATGAAAGTCTGACATCCTACTTGTTCAGCTCAGATGACACCGGCAGGGTCATGTTGAGGTCAGGGCCTCCTTACAGCTCTGTGAGGAAGGATGACCAGGTGCTCTCTTGGTCTTGGTGGGCATGCATGGGGCGAATCTGTGCTTTTCCTGCGGTAGTTGGCGGGAGTAGGGCTTTATTATGTGAAATGTGCTCAGTTGTTCTTTCCTGGCCCTCTGACTGGAGAAGGCACCTTTAGTTGGGACTTCATCTGTATCTGCTGGTGTTCTCGGGTTGCTGGCCAATTCAGCGCCACGTCTGAAACACAAGAGCCAAAGGAAAACCCAGAAAACCCAGAACCTTTCGTTCCTTCTTCCCTCCACCCTTCATAGCCATCTGCCTGCATAATTTCCAGGGTCTTTAGTAGTACTTAGGGGAGGAATAGCAAAAAGTATATTTTCTCCAAATATCTGGAAGTGTATTCTGTCTTCCCTCCTCTAATATGCCTTGAAGAGAAGCCCATGGGGGATGTTTAAACCTCCTGGACCTATACATTTCTTGTTTTTATACCAAGGGCCCAGTTTCTGCTGGCTCCCAGGAAATCTTAGAAATCTGCAAGGAGTTCGGGGTCCCCTCATATTGCCCACACAGAACACCTTTGTCAGTTGGCCAACTATTGATCTGGAAGGACCGATCCCTCCTCACAGGCCCCAGATTTGTCACACATCTGGTGTCTGTGCTCTTTGGATAAAAAATATCATTGAAATTCTATTATTTAAATTAATTTTTTTCCTTGGGAAGTTCTGTTTGGTTCTTGATTTTTTTCTCTCTTTCCAGATAGATATTAATATTAAGACCATCTATTTGGGAATGGCATGGTTAAAACTATGCTTATTTTCCAAATCTACAGTGCTAGATATTATGTTAGCCATACAAGGGTGCTTCCAATTTAGCATGGTCCTGGGCATAGACCAATCATAGCCACAAAAACATACTTTTCATATGGGGTGATTTTTAGTTGCTTTCAACAAATGGAACAGATTTGCTTATTATTAAGAATGTTTAATCCTAAAGTAAGGGTAACAGTGACTGTGAGGCCAGGTCTCCCTGCAGTGGCCTATTCTCTAAATGTTATGTTCCAAACAGAGCACTCAGAACAGGTTGCCATGGGAGGCTGGCCGACTGGGTAAATTTTCCCAACAACTTCCACTTTGGCTAATGTCATCGAGCCTTTTGAGATTTAGCACTGTGCCAGCTGTTTGAATCTTGCCATTTGTAAATTTTTAAAGATGTTAGATTTGCATTTGAAGCAAGTATTCAGGTGTGTTCATGAAGGGGCCTATGTCTCCTGAGCCACTGTTTCATCCCACCCAGAAAGTGTGGTTCTCAGCAAGTCTGGACCTCCTTACACACTCACACACACAGACACACACACACTCGTCCTGATGTGAAGATTTTGGTAATATGTTTTTGTATAGGGCATAAAATATATCTCTGTAATTACATGATATTTAGTGATTAGATAATTGTGGATAATTGCATGGGTAGTTCTATTCTAAGTGCTAAAGTGTTATCATAAGATCTAAAATGTACAAATTGCATAATAATTATTCTGGGGAGTTATTTGGTAATTCTGAGCATAATTATCATGTGATCTGCAGTGCATGTAATTAATGCATAATCACATGGATTTCGCCTTCATCACCACTTCGCCCTTGTTATAAATAAGGCTCTTTGTCATAACATTTGAGTATAAATATAATGTAATTGGCTCCCAGATACAGTACATTAAGCCCCATGATAATTGCTTTCATAGTAACAATACCCCTTATTCCATTCCAAGTGCAGGGCTCTGAAGTAAGAGGGGGCTGGAAAAACAAGTCACCCAGGGCTTGTGGAGAGTGGGCAATGTGTGCACATTGGGTGAAGACTGTCTCTGCCATGACCAGAACCTTCCCATGTACAAACATGACCAGAACCTTCCCATGTACAAACATGACCAGAACCTTCCCATGTACAAACATGACCAGAACCTTCCCATGTACAAACATGACCAGAACCTTCCCATATACAAACATGACCAGAACCTTCCCGTGTAGAAAGCTTTGCATCTTTCACAGTGGACAAAACCTTTCTTCTAACTGATGAATGCTAAGCCTGGCTTTTTCGTGTAGCGAGCACCCCCCATGTTTCTGGTTTGGGCGTGTCTGAGAGCTGGAACTTCTGTAAGGAGAAGAGCTCATCAGTAAAGCATGGGGACAGGGAGCCTGGCTTATCACGGGTGCTGGGGGAGAGGAGCTCCTCGTAACTCTGCAAAGGAGTTTTGTCTCAGCCTCCAAGCTAATGTGTGGTTGTTGCGACCTCCCCACAGGCTTCACGTGGCAGGATGACTACACCCAGCATGTGCTGGCCCAGGAGCTGTCACGCCTCCCCAGGACCTACCCGCGGCGTCCTGAGGCTGTCCACCCTGGCAGGTAAGTGGACTTGGTTAATGTCTCCTTGCTGATAGCCATAACCGTCAACCCATCAAGCCTGTTTCTCTTTTAAGGTTGCACAAAGCATCCACCAGGTTCCTGTTGTAGGGGTTCCGGAGAGTTGGGCTATCTGTGGGGAAGAGGGCTGCTTCCTTTCTCCACTGTGTCCTAGCGCATGGGAGGAAGGTGCATAGCATTGACCATCCTATGAAGGGCCCTTCTCACCTATGGACACACCCAAGGGTCCTCCTCCACTCTCCCCTAAGACCCTTGGAAAGTCTTGTGTCTCCAGAACCTTGGTTGAAAGCAGAGAAGTCAAGAACGCTTATTTCCCAGTAAGAATTTACATTCACTTTAGTACAAAAAGCAGAATTTGATTGTAAAAGTGTCCCTGTCCTCCAAACACAGTAACCTGTGTGGAACGGAGTATTTTATCACACACCCTCTCATTCCATCCCCAATGCTCCCCATGCAGTGGTTCCTGAGGTCTCGCTGCATCTCTCAGGGGAGAAGTGGAGACACAGTGAGGTCGAAACCTGAGTCCAAAGACAAACTTCTGTGGGCAAGCTGTGGCCATCTCATTGCTGAGCCATAGTGCTGCATTCTTCACGTTTATAAAAGTGAAAAGGACCTTCCCTGAAGGCTTGGTTTGACAAGTCTACTTTTTTCCCCTGAGAGACTGTTCTAAATCCTAGACTTTAGGTAGAAGTCTCTGTAACAAAAAAATGTATGCTCACGTCCATCTAACAGATGAAGTAGCTTAAGCCACCAAGTTTATTTCCAAGTCCCATGGGATGGAGCGAGTGAGAACATAAAAAGGACATGTCTGCACTGATACACAAATCAAAGTAAAGCTGTCCTGAATGAGTTCAGACTCTGGCACTCGTCTTTAAATTACTTGGCACTGAAGCCCCAGCCACTTCTCCTTTCTCCTCTAGGAAGGTTTACCTGAGTGCCATGCACTGTCCCAGTAACCTTGAGCTCCACCAGAGTGGAGATGGGCTGGGCAGCTCCAAAAGGTAGAGAAGAGAGGGGTAGGAGAAGCGGGGAGCTGGGCAGGAGTGATTCCTGTTTAGCCTAGACAGACGGCCATGACTGAGAAGTACAGCCGGAAGGGCAACCAGAGGGCAGTAGTCACCAAAAGGACTCTCTTCCAGAGACTCTCTCTGAGAAATCAGACACCTAGATCATTCCAGTCTTACCCATGCTAATATTGTCGTCGTAAAAAGTCACCAGTGTTATGAAAAATGGTACCTTATGTGTTTTCATTACAAGTGAGTTTATATGTTTAAAAATACACATATTAGAGATTGCAATTTTCTTCTATGTGATTTTTCTGATTGTTTTCCATGTAAATGGTATTTCTTTTTTGTATATTTCTGTTTTGTTTCTTTCCATATAGAGTCTATATTAAGGCTAGCAACTTTCCATTTGCCATATTTTATAGAAATGTTTTGTTCCAGTCCGTACCACAGACGACACTAGGTACAGTTGCTAATGAACACAAGGGCTCTTAGCCCTCTCTAGTCTGGATTTCTAATTTCTTTCCTTGAATGAATTGAACCTAAATAAAACCAATCATTCCAGCTCAAAGCGGAGCCCCATTCTGGGATCACTTGATGGGATCCTCTCCAGGCTCCTTTCTACACCTTGTCTCCATGAGGGGGACAACAACAGGTCCCTTCAGCGTCGGGCAGGAAGAGTAAGGGCACATGACATTGTGGCTGTGTTCTGCTCAAGGTCACAGCCCTCTCTCCCCTCAGCTCTGATCCCTGAGCTCCCCCTCTGGCTGATTGGTGTTCTGCACTGTTAAGCTTGTTTGTTCTTAGTCCTGCCTTTGTGCATATCCATGACCACCCTACTCAGATGTCCTGTTTCCTGTGTGGACTCTGCCCGAGGGAGAGATGCAGCTGCCAAAATAAGAGCCACAGCAGCTGCCTTCTTCCTCAGCTCTGTCGCTGCAGCAGGGTGGCGGGTCACATGACGATCCCAGCACAAGCAGAATTGTTTTTCTTCTTTTCGTGAAACTTCTGCAAAACGTTCCTTAGCATCGAAACAATCTGCTTCCTGGATAGTGTTACAATGATTTTTCTTTGTATGTAGATCTCATAACACTTTCACTGTTTTCTGAGATTGTTGGGAAAATATGTTCACGTTCCTTATTATGAGAATCTGGGATATTTCTACTTTTGCAGAGAACTGTCATCCTTTTCTCCTAGGGATTTCCAAATTCGTTGTCAGTGTGATATGAGGTGTCATGCTATAATTTAATAAGTCATTTGGCATGTATGCAGTTATCACTCTTTTTTCCTGTTCAACTTGATTTTTTTCTTCACCTTTTAATATGATTTTCAGAAAGAATTAGTTCTTGGATTTCTCTCTTCTATTCTTAGCTTTACTATTCTTCTTCTTGAGTTGAACATTTTGTTCATTTTTTAAATTCATTTTTAAAAGTAATCACTAATTCATCCATTTAGTAATAACACAGATCTGTGCATTTGCTTTTGAGCGTAGTTTGGCATCACCCTGTGACTTCCGTGTATTCTCATTTGCTTTTGCTTCTGTTCTGAATTGTTTGTAATTGTATCTTTTGGGAACAATAAGGCTTTTGCATTTTTCTCATGCCATGTGTTGTTTTAAACTTTACTTTTTTTTTTTTTTTTTTTTTTTTTAGTGGGAGGAGGAGGAGAGGTAGAGACAGACTCCCACATGCACCCTGACCGGGATCTACCCGGCATGCCCACCAGGGAGCGATGCTCTGCCCATCTGGGGCGTTGCTCCACTGCAACTGAAGCCATTCTAGCACCTGAGGCAGAGGCCATGGAACCATCCTCAACACCTGAGGCCAATTCACTTGAGCCACTCGAGCCATGGCTACGGGAAGGGAAGAAAGAAAGAGCATGAGAGAAAGAGAGAGAGAGGGAGAAGCAAGAGAGGGAAGGGTGGAGAAGCAGATGGGCACTTCTCTTGTGTTCTCTGACCGGGAATTGAACTGGAACATCCACATGCCAGGCTGACACTCTA
This sequence comes from Rhynchonycteris naso, assembly GCA_037038555.1. NCBI lineage: Eukaryota > Metazoa > Chordata > Mammalia > Chiroptera > Emballonuridae > Rhynchonycteris > Rhynchonycteris naso. The sequence continues at coordinate 111,616,270 of CM073001.1, forward strand.
CTACTGAGCCAACCAGCCAGGGATCTTTGAACTTTAAATTAGTGTCTTTTTACTGCATTTTAGTCAGAGAATGTGACCTGTCAGTTTTTAAGTTTTAGAAATATTGAGGGTTTTTTTGTGCGCTAGTTTATACCATACCGTTGTTATTTTCAATATACGCTTCAAAGAGCTTCAGTATTCACTACTGTCAGGTATAGATTTTCATATATAGTTTAGAAATACTCCCATAATCATATATAAATATATATCAACAATGTTACTCAAAATCAATATAACCTTATTTATAGTTTGACTTGATGACACTTCTCAGACAGAAACAGTTTTCATAGATTTCCCTTTCATTGTTGATAGGCTTTGCTTTGCCCCTCTGGGGTTTGACCTCCAGCACCCGAAGGCATGAGCCATCTCACCTTTATCGGTAGTACTTTCTGTTTGGAGTCACTTTTCCACAGTAAGTGCTGCCACCTTTGGAGTCTGGCTGATACGCAGTGCTCAGGAACAGCCCCGGGCATCTCTCGTGGCCCGCGGTCACGGTCACGTGGCTGAGGCCCGGATTTCTCTGCTTTCTTTCATTTCCTCTGTGGACTATTATCAGCTTGATTTTGTCATCTGCAGTATTTGTAACTGTATATCTTATTTTAAGTTGTTTGTGACCATCACTTTTAGGTTTTCAGATATTTCGAGGTAGCAGTTTTATGCCATTACTCACGACAAGGGCTGGTACTTTTGTTTTTCGCACCTGAGACAAGGACTGGTTAAGCCAGCGCATCCTCCCTTTCCTGACCCTGCCGGTCTGCGCACCCCTGGTGCTTGGCGTGTGCCTGTCACCAGGTCAGCATTTGTTGTGTAGAGGAAGGAAAGAAGGCATGAACAGGAGGAGCAGAGCTGAGAGCTGAGGGGCCACTGAGGACCCAAGAACCTAAGGACCCTTTGCTGATGCTCCTGAGAGCTGGACGGGAGGACCAACAATGTTACAAAGAACGGTGACTGGAAGCATAGGGTCGTGGTTGTGCACTTTTGTGAGGTTAGGACGACTGAGAACAGGCTCACTGCATCCTCTTTGCCAATATTTAGTTTATAACTTAGATATTTTCCTTCAGCAAATTGGGTGACAGCTTAAAGCATCTCATATATTTGGAGCCTGAAGGTCCCTGCACACAAGTAGAAAGGAGAAGGGTGGAGACCTACATGTAAACCATCTGTAATCTTTTTGAAGTAGGAAATGTATGCTTGCAAAGTTTGACCTACTTCATGTGGAATGACAGGGCAGAAGTCAATCTGCAAGTTAATTGCTACAGTGTTGCTTAGCATCATGAGGGAGCTCATCAGTGTCACAGACAGAGTAGTAGCTGGGCAGGCACCCAGGAAGATGAATAGAACAATTCAAAGGCACACTTATGGGGTGATCCTATCTGCATTGATTAGCAATTAGTGAGAAAAATGGACGATGAACCAGAAAAGTAAATTGACTTCAGTTAAATTACAATCTAACAATACAGGACATGAAATGTCATCCATCAGAAATGGTCAAGTAAACTGTAGCCATGATTTGAGACGTAAAGCACTGCAAAGCTCTTGATAATTTATATGCCTATTAAGAGCGAGTCATTATAACTTAAAAAGGCATTAGAAATAAAAATGGGAGTTTTTATCACTTGAGATAATTAAACACAAATATGAAGATTTTTCTGTAAGTCCCAGCTTTTATGACATACCTACAGATCACACACCTGACATTAGTGATCTGGTCTTAAGAATCGGACCTTCTACATCAAAACTAGTTGGGAGCCTGTTCTCTATCCCGTAAAGTGGGAAATCCATGCTGGGTTACACATCCAGAATGTTGGGGGACTTCCATTATTGCCACGAAATGTCTTCTTTTCTGAAATTGTCATAAGACTTTGTCGTGTTTAGTATTCTTTTAAACAAAAGTGAAAATCACATATTACTTAAAAGCAAACTCTTCCCAAACACTAACCCGGCAGAGAGAAGATGGGAGGGAAGGGAGAAAACTACAGATGAGCCATGCTCTTCCCTGTCCATCCGAGCCCACACGGACACCCCACACTATGCCGTCCTGGCTGTCCAGACAGACATTCTGGTTCAACACCAAGATGCTTGTGGGAGAGGATACAAAAAATACAAATTTAAAAACCCAATAGTGGCTTACATGAAAAGCAGTGCATTCAGCATACAAAGCCCACCATTTGCATGACTGTGTAAACATTAGGGCACAACCATTCATAATTATTTATTCTAAAATTGGCCGCAGCATTTAATACACACTCTATAAGAGCACAATGTGAGGTTACGTGTAGTTGACAGAGAGTCTTTCTGCATAGGCAATATTTGTGGTTGTTAAAGAGAACAAACTATTATGTTTTAATATAATTTTAAAGTCATTTCCTTAAAAAAGGAAATAAGAGTTTTGCTTTCAAATAAGCCCATACTTTGCATCACTCTTATTTTACCACAGTAATCAGTTCTGTCATCCTAAACTCACTTTCAGTGATCAGGGTTTTCAGGTTTCCTAGAAACACATTTCCTAGTGCTAGAAAAGTGTCATTTAACAAGTTAGTAAGGTGAGGTACTAGCGTTTTGAGCTAACCCTACATGAACCCAGAGTTTCAAGTGTGAATCAAGTTCATTTATTCAGTCAACACATATTTTTCAGGGCCTGCTTTGAGTCAGGCTCTGCTGTAAATTCTTGGGTTGGAGCTGCAAGCAGGGAAAATACAGAAAAATATTTTCTCTCAGGCAGCCTACCTGCTGGTAAAGGGATAGCTAGCAATAAAAACTACATATTTACATGAAGAGGGTAATTTCAGCTAATCACACATGCTAAAGAAAAGAAACTAGGAGGACCTAATGAACACTGACAGGGCACTCCTCAGGTTAGGTGGTCAGGGAGGCATCTTCGAGCTCAGACATGAGTGACAAGGGAACTAGAATATGGTTTGTGTTTTTAGCAATACACATGTTTACTTCTCCCAAAGATCCCAGTGGGCGTGCATAAGAGCACACAGGCCATCTGATGGGGTGCAGGGGAATGGGGAGCCAACTTCCAGGTCAGCCTCTGGGCTGTGCTGATGGGCAGGCAGCAGGAAAGAGGAGCAGGCGTCCTAGTGAGTCAGCCGTGAATCCACAGGTTTGTGGCTTAGCAGCTGTGGATCGAGGGGTACTACTGCTTACAGAGATGTGGGGTGTGTGAGACTTGAACCCTAGTCAGGGAGAACTGCCTAGTCACAATCCTGGTCCTTGCAGGGCCCCTGATGTCACCCCACGTGTATTCCCATGATCCAGCATCTGCATCCTACAGGGGGCTGGGTGGCTGATCAACACTCAGTGCCTGTGGGGCCGGCTCACAGTGCTCTTTTGCTTTACAGGAACTCAATGCCAAGCAGTAGTGATGAGAGGAAGTACAGTCTGAAGCGTGACCTCGTGCTGGCCAAAGCCCTCGAGCGCTACCTGCCGTACCTGGAGGCCCTGTCCCAGGCCACCACCCCGGATGTGCTCCTCAGGACAAAGCAGGACCGACGGCCAGCTCAGGTGACCGTTGCAGCTTAGTCTGTGATCTGGGCTTACATGTCACCTGTGGGGCAGGGTTCTGTGGGGTACACACACAGGGAGTGTTTCCTAAATCTTCGGCTGGCATCTCAGTTTTTCTCCCATGTTCCATCGGGGCTGTTTGGCGACATGGTGAGGGGTGGGAGGGGTGCAGCAAAGTGTCCCCAGAACCCTTGTAGGTGACACCCCCCAAGTCCAGCAGTGGCCACCCACCCATCCTCGACGCTGAGCCCATCCATGCTCCCTGCTGCCCTTGTGTGAGGGTCCTTGGAAAATCGTCTGTGGGATGTGCTTGGTTGGAGGTCTAGAAAGCCCGCCATCAGCCATGCAGATCGGACGCCAGGGCAGCACAGAGCATGGGTCTCACACTTTGGGAAAGGACCCAGGACAGCAGTGGATGCTCAGCTGCAAAGTACGACGCAAAGACCCTGAGCTCGGCTAAAATCAGGTGACAGAGTGATCAACTGTCCCAGCCACCCAGAACTGTCCTGCATCCCAGAAACCCTTCTCCGAGGCACTTCTGCCCTAGGCGGGTATCTTGTGTGGTGCCTAGTCTCCTGCCCTGTGCTGGCCCTCAGGCAAGAGTTCACTTTATGTCAACGTTGAGCCTGCTCCAGAGCCATTTCAGGATGTGAAGCACATTCAAGAACATTCTAAAGAAACAGAATTAAAAATCACAACGACCTTTTAAGTGGAAAAATGGTTTTTACAGCAGCTCATTACTCTGGAGCCCAGGACTAAGCTTCCTGGATTGGAGGCAGGGACGCTGGAAGTGGTCTTGAGAGCAGAGGGTCATTGTGCACCTGAGGTGGGACTTTGAGCAGAGTCTGGAGCCCAGGGTGGTCCTGGCTGTGAGGGGTACAGGACAGCAATGCTAACGCTCTTTTTCGCTGAATGTTGGTTATGTCAACGACATGAGCAGTGCCAGCCAGTGGGAGATGGATGAGCCCAGCTACATTTTGCTGGCTCTGAATTTCCACTGGAGTTTCTTCAGAAGGTGGTTGTGGCTCTTAGAAACATGTGGACAGCAACTTGGGCCCATTTTCCAATTGTTACAAGAGGTTGAAATTATTTAAGCCAAAGCTGGGCTGGTATTTTGGACAAGGTACACACACAGGTTCCTTTTAGCGCTCATGATGCTAACAAGGCCTCAGAGTGATTTAGGATCTAAGTCAGGGGTCCCCAAACTTTTTACACCGGGGGCCAGTTCACTGTCTCTCAGACCACTGGAGAGCCAGACTATAAAAAAAACTATGAACAAATCCCTATGCACTCTGTACATATCTTATTTTAAAGTAAAAAACAAAATGGGAACAAATACAATATTTAAAATAAAGAACAAGTAAATTTAAATCAACAAACTAACCAGTATTTCAATGGGAACTATGGGTGCAGATGCATTCTGTGCTCCTCTCACTGACCACCAATGAAAGAGGTGCCTCTTCCGGAAGTGCAGAGGGGGCCAGATAAATGGCCTCAGAGGGCTGCATGTGGCCCAGCCCGCGGGCCGTAGTTTGGGGACCCCTGATCTAAGTGAACTCCAGCGGACACATCAGAGCCAGGTGTCTGTCTTCACAGGGAGCTGCATCTCCACCAGGTGGGGTCAGGTGAAGTGTGGGCGAAGTTAAGGAGTTGGATTAGTCTGCATCTTAGGGGCAGCACCAGGGAAAATCATCTGTGGTCAGCTGCATTCTGGGATGTTCCTTGAGCCCCTTTGTTGTCCACCTCACGTGATAAGGACGACTTTCACAAGGACGTTGAAACATGGAGTCCCCTGAAGAGTCCCCATGCTGGCCCTGGGCCACCCAGGATAGGCAGCATCAGTTCCTCTGTGTTGTTCATGTTTCCTCAGGGACAGGGCAGTGGCTGCACGGTCCCTGGAGCATCTGGGCGTCCAGGTTGTCCCCAGTTCTCAGAGTCCACCATGATATGGAGGGTGGGTCTTCCATCCTCACCAAATGTGCTGGCACTGGGCTCTGGGCCCTGGGAGGAGACAGCAGGTAGCACAGGGAGGGTCCTGCTCGCACTTCGCTCCAGATTTCTGTAACCTGGGTTGTTGGCCAGACCAGAAGCTGCACTTCAAAGCCTTTCATGTGGACTGTCAGCAGGGCTTCCCCCTGATGGAGCTGGGCCACTGAACCACTGAACACTGTTTATCAGTGTTACTCACTGATCTTGCCCAAGCACTTTCTGTGAGCCAGACACCCAGCCTAGACACTGCTGGGGTAAAGGTCTTGGGTGGGGGGGGGGAGGGTTGGCAATGGGGAGGTGTTCTGGGGTGGATGCTGAACAGTTGGGGCTGCAGAACCAGCTCCTCCCCTGTGTTGTGTGGCTTTGAGGAAGCTGCCAGACTCTATGTCCTCAGGGTCCCCACTGTGGAATGGGACAACAGTAAGTAAGTCATTGTGAGAATTCAGCAGGAAAACGCATGGAGAGCTCGTGGAGAATTGGTTGATCAATGGCAATTGCTACCATCATCACTATTAATGAGCTGTCTTTTAAATACAAAGTGAGAGTTAGGTTAAGAGTCTGAAAACCACCTGCTGAACTCTTGGAGGAGTTCTCGGCTTTACCAAGGAGAATCAGAGGAGAGCATGCGTACTCACGGAACAGATCAATCAATACACCGGGCACCCCTGCAGCCAGGCTGCCTGGGCCGCACTCTAGCTGCAACATAGTGCATGGTCCGCTTGTTTACTGCACGCACAGCAGAAAACCAGCATTCCTCCCGTTCTCTTGAATATTATCAATTTAACTACATACAAATAGGAATTCATGCTCTGTCTTCCTCCTTGTCCCCTGTTGTGTCTTTATCAAGAGGGACATGAAGCCTCATGTTTGGTCTCGGCTTCTGCTATGGGATTTCTTCTGTGATGGAGACATCACATCATGTCCCTGGTGTTGGACACGAATAATCAATAAAGACAAACCTGTGTGAAGTCCAGAGACAGCTTCAGTAATAGAGGAGGGAAGGGTGACAGTCATTGAAAGTCCCACAGAATCAGAAGTCGGGTGAAAGGAATTGGTGAGATTCCTCTGTGTAGCAGCTCAGCACAGTTCCGCCTGGTGACGGTGACATGGGACACCAGGCTCTGCCCAGCACTATCTTCCCAGCTATGGAAACAGGCATGAGGAAGCTGAACTGCCATCATGTTTCTCTTTCAGGTTTGGTTATTCTACAAACTTCGCCCTTGTATTAGAATAAAAAAGTCAAATTCAGACAAGAAGTTGCTCCTCGGGCAGGGAGTGGCACATAACTCACCCAGATGGAGTATGAAGTGGACCCCTCAATTCTCTGCCATATCTCCTGTGGTTTCACGTAATGCTATAGTGCCCTGTGGGTCACAGGGAACTGGGGAAGTGCAGTGGGTCACAGCTCCCCGGGAGGCAAACGTGCTGCTTCTTACAACAAGGATGTCAGGCCAGTAAGCAATTCTGCTGGAGCCACACCAGGAGTGTGTATTAGTGGGTGGGGCCGGGCAGCAGTGAGTTTGTCTCCTCACTGCAGAGGCTTTCCAGGGCTGACCCCAGTGCATTATGACTCTAGCACTGGACCCTCCCCATCGTGAAAAGTGTGACTGGTTCTTTTCAGGGGCCAGTCAGCCATTTGGGACCTTATGATTGAGCTTTTAAGAGGGCTGAGCTCATGGGTGTGGTCCACTGGCCCTGATACCACCGTGGGGTCACTGGGGTGTGCGGCGGAGGTGCAGCATTGCCCTGGCCCCCAGCCCGACCTGCTCTCCAGTTCAAGAAGTAGAGGGGACGAGGGCTGCCACAGCGCATCATACATCCCATCGGCAGCCACCTGCCACCTTCTACCAAGTTTGGCTTCTCTGCTGTGTAACACTCGCACTGGTAGGATGGCCATCCAGTGTGGCCAGCCTGGACTGCACGGTCAGCGCCCACTGCCCTATGTCCATTTCTAACAAGGCGGCCTTTCCTACTCTACAACATCTCGGTTTGCACAACAAATTCTATGGCCATCCTACCACACCACAACCACTGCATGAGGATTATTCTAAAAATGAGCACATAGTGGCATTTTTGGTTCATGGACTTTTCTTCTGTGTAAGACTGATATTGCTCAATACTGAAAAATGCGTGAAAACCTAGAAGTCATTCTTTTCTCTGCCCAGTGTTTGAGTGAAGAGAAAGCTTCGTCGTCTCTTGAAGGCACAGTCCCTAGAGCCAGTGTGAGAAGAACGTGATCGGATGTTGCGACAGCTGCGGTGAGGCACCTGCCACAGAAACCAACGGCAGGACATGGGCCGTGCTTTCCGACCATCCACCCTCAGCCGACGACATATTTCCCTTTGAAACTTAAGCTCGGCACACTGATGATCTTTCAAGGCGCAACTGATTTCCAATGAATAATTTTACAAATCACCTTTTTCTATGCATCTATCATTAAAAATGTAACTCTAGCATGGAGTCAGAAATGTGTATTTATTCTCTTTAGGGGCTTTCTTGCTGATTACTTCATGAAAGAAGCCAGAGGGAGTAACATCACAGTATTCCTCTGACACCAAGCCAACTCGCTCAAAGCCCTGGTGCACTAATTGAGCTCTTATTGATCACTAAATCAGTGCAATTATTCCTCTTGTGTTGTCAGTGGTGGAAGCCAGCTCCTGCTTTTATCGACCACAACAGTGCTGGTTCAGTCCTCGTGGTCATTAGAGAGGACTCTGCAAACCCCCCACCTTACTCCACACTATTGGGGAGTCTTAACCAAAATTCATCACTTGGAAATACCATGAATTAACTGATTTTTTTGGAAACATTGTTTTAAGCATTTTTAGTGTGCAGGAAACTGTGTGAGGTGCTGGAATTGGAAAGATAAGTTGACCTCTGCCCTCGAGGGTTTTGCAGTTTTCCTGGGGGAGGCAGACAAAATAGGAGTGACACGTAGAGCAGGTGCTGTGCTGAGGGCTACACCTGCACAGAGGGACTTCTCAGAGGACAGGCATTGGAGAAACAACCAGCAGTCACCAGCGGAGGCTATTTAGATGGACTCAAAATGCAGGATATTGAGAGACAACCCCCTAATAAAACTAAAAATCCAGTACAGCTACTAGATCATAGCTTGAAAAAAAAAGAAACCTCAGAGAGCTGAGAATACAGAGAAACCTCAACGAATGAAATTCAGAAAGTGATTATTAGCTCATTGCCTAGGAAGAGACCATGGCTACTTCACATGGGCAGCAACAACAGGAGGGGAACCAAGAGAAGAAAGGACAGGAAAATGCAGCCTAAATTGTAGGAACTGTTGACAGTGTGCGGAGACCAACATGAGGCAGAAGAGTCCAGGGGGCCAGGCTGCACAGAGCACGGAGGACATGAGACCATCCCCTGGAGGGTGCAAGAAGAGTAGGGGGTGGGAGAAACCCTCCCAAGAAACTCCAGGGCTTTCTGAGTGACCTCAGTGGGCCTCTGAAGGCCTGGGACAAGGTGGCATAGAGAAGAAAGAGGTATTGTGAAGGGTGAAGAAAGGTGGACTGAATAGGAAACTCACAAATTCCCATTGGTCTGTAAATCAGAGAGAGCTTCCATGGATCAGAAAACTGACAGCTGTTGGCATAGCAACTCTCAGAGCCTAGATCCCAGCCCTGCTGAAGGAAAGGCCCTGCCCCTGCCCTCAGCTGAACCGGAGCCGGCAGTGACCAACCAAGTCTGGCGGCCTCAGCATCAAATCAACACCTATCTCACTTGCAGACCACAAGGGCTCGGCACCCAAGTCAACAGACTGATGGAGCAAGGGACGTGCCCTTGTTCAGGAATAGCTAGCCTTCACTCCATTCTCTGTTACTCTGATACGCAGAATTTCCTGCATGCAGTAAAAATTGGGGACACATGAAGCAACATGAATGTATGACTCACAGTCGAGAGAGGAAAGAGGCAATAGAAGAAAACTCAGATGTGACTCAGTCATTGCAGTTTTTAGAAAAGGCCATTTTAATAATTAAGATAAATAGATCAAAGGATTGAGTGGGAAAGGTAAAAAACAAACAAGCAAATAAAAAAACCCAACAACCATAAATGAACAAGTGGAAAATTGCAGCACAGAGATGGATACAATAAAAGAGAACCAAGTAGAAATGCTGGAAATAAAATAAGATCATAGAGAATTGATCTCCTGAGTTCAGTGATGGACTAGAGGAATCAGTGAATGTGAAGCCGGGCCAGTAGAAATGATCAAAAATGAAACATAAAGGAGGTGAAGGTAGTGAAATGGAGCAAAGATATATGCAATGGTACCACCCAGCCTAACATGTGCAGTAGAATCCTACAAGGAGAAGAGAGACAGAAAATGGAACAGGAGGGACACCTGAATAAATCCTGGTGGGGCTTTCCCCAAATTGATCAAAGTCATCACAACAAAGGTCTGAGAAGCTTAATAAATGTGACTCAGGATAAACTCAGAGAAAACTAAATCTGGGCAGATTGTAACCAAACTGGGAGAAACCAAAGATAAAGAGAAAATCTTAAAGCTATCCTAAGGAAAGAAAGACACATTATATTTTGGGGGATAATTATAAGAATGAATTCTCATTAGGAGGTCAGAAAACAATGAAACAATATCTGTAAAGTACTGAAAGGAAAAACTCTGTCAATTTCGAATTCTGCTTTGTTCAAAAGTGGAGGTGAAATGGAGGGTCTATCTATGGAAGACAGGGAGCTACGGAAATATTACAAGTGCTGCCTTGTAATGTTGCTCGCTGGAGGACAAACAATAGTATACAGGATCCCACAGCTGCAAAAAGGAGTGAAAGAACCAGAAATAGTAAATTTGAAAACAAAGGATGCACACACAGGGGATATACAAAATTTTAATGAGGACTACTGCATATGGAAAGAGCATGAGGGGGAAGAGAGGGCAGAGGAGGAGCAATCTTCACACATCATCAGTTGTCTCTCAGTCACTCCAAGCCAGCATGATGTGGTATCATGTGCAGAGGCCATGGTTTAGCACCTCACAGGACGGTCAACTTCCTGCAAAACTCATCGGCCCTGTAATCTAGAACTTAACACCTCAGCCTTGTAGATTTTGTGAACTCTGTAGAAAACTGTTTGGGGACTCTTTTTTCCAACTGAAATATCTATATCTCAGCTGCAAAGACAGCACAACTCCTATGGTCAGAGATAGACCCATATGAGACCCCTCTGAATGCAAACATTTCTTTTGTCCCGGTGACAATAGCACTGTCAGTAGAAATGACATTTCCAATCATCGTCCCCTGCACATGGTGGGCCACTGAGGGCCTCAACACTGTTAAGCGCTGACAACCTTGCTGAGCTGAGTGAGAGGTGGGTGGAGAGACAGAGACAAAGAAAGCAAGTTGCCAGAACCACCCGATGGCCCCAGCACGGGAAGGCAGTGAAGTGACCCTGACTCCACATTAATGAGCTGGAGGTGGGGGTTTCTGAGCTCCCCCACTGGCTCCCGAATCTTGCTGCACCCAGTGGCATCATGGAACCATCTCATTAGGAAGCCCATGGGCAGCCCCACCACTATGTGCTCTGTCACTCCAGCAGCAAGTATGTCGTGATCAATGTGCCTGTCAGCGCTGCCTCCGGGCTGTGAGACAAACTGGAGAAAATATTTGTTATGTGGTCAAAGGATGGCTCGATTTGGGCTTCCTAATTTGTTCTGGATCTGTGGCACAAGAGAATAGTTGATGAGCATGAGTGACCAGTATGTAGACAGTCACCACTCAGTGCTTGCTGACATGCAGGATGCCTTGGGCCTCTGGCCCTCCTGCCATCTGAATTCATAATCGTGTGGGCTGGGACTGGGCAGGAGGGTTTCCCAGAGAGGAGGGAGACCCGGCTCTTAGCTCTGGACCCCTGGCCCAGCTGAAGCTGAGAGCAAGGGGGTCCACTTCAGTGCCTGTGTCACAGACTAGGGGTTTGGGGGCGCAACGCAGGCTGCACTCCAGGGTGTGTGGCATCTGGTGGCACGCGACTGCCCTGACTCCTTCCAGCTGAGTTTGGTCACGTCCTCCAAAATCTCAGTTTCTGAACTTCTCTAATAATCACGTCCAATTGTTGTTACTAACGTCTCTGCCATAACTCTTGTTTTAGTCTGCACATTGTTTGAAGGCAGGTCCGTGTTGGAGTTGTTTTTCCCCCACAGACTGTAGTCCAGAGTGAGGCACCCAGCATCAGTGTGGTTGTGACGCAGCTGATGGCGGAGACAGTGATGCCGGTGGTGACGGTGACCAAGGTGATGATGCTGATGGCGTGATGGACACTTGCTCTGTGCCCTGTGCTACACTCGGCTCTTTTATCTGCACTCTCCCTGATTCTTACAACTGCTTTAAGAAAAAAATCACTTTTCAAGTTTTGCAGATGGTCAAAGTAAAGTTCAGATAGATGAGAAAACCTGGCCCCGCTGCGCAGGTTTCAGAGCTATTCTGACTAGGTCGGGCCCGTCGCTGCACAAGCCTCCCTCCCCTGGCTGGCACGATGGCACGTGTAATGAGCAGACTCTGTCTCTCATGTGGAGTTACCATGGACGAAGGATGTGAGCGTTAGGAGCTCTGCTGCCATCTCAGGCACTGGTGCTCACAGGGGGGCCAAACCTCAGTGCCCAGACTGGACTCGCTAACGTTCCATCTGGAGAGTTAATGTGTTGGAAGTGGCCATGCCACTTTTCACGCTCAGGCCAATTTTCACGCTCAGCAACAGGCCAATTTTCACGCTCTTAGGTTGCTAATTTCCATGTTTGGGCAACTGCAGTCTTAAAACATTATTCAACATTACCTTAGGAAACCTGGCATCATAGGTTTGTTGAATTGAGGCTTTAAACCATTTTCAAAATAGGGGTTTTGAAAATGAGCCATAAATTTTAAATGCAGGGCTGAAAGTGGAATAACATTACAGTTGGACAGCTTGTCCTCAGTGGGCTGTGTGTTTCCTGCTGCTTTAGAGAAAATTAGGTGTGAGCAGATGAAATAAAAATAACAGCAATGGCAGTAGTATCCACCAGCACTTCTGAGATGATTACCCGACTTGCCAGGTGACCTAGACGTTGAATAACTCCCCACAGCAAAGCTTGCGGTGTCAGAGGTGGGAGTCAGATTGGGCGACACTGCCCCAGATCCACTGTGTGTTCCCCTTTGAGACGCGAGCCCCACAGGAGGAAGAGCTTTCCTCACTGCTCACCTCCCCACCCCCAGGCCTCTTGTTACGGGGCAGGCACCTCACCAGAGGCGCTGGGAGCTCCCGAGGACACCGCATGCCAGCCGTGGCCCACAGAGGACCTGGTGTGACTGTGAGAACAACGCACTCTGTTGTCCCCCAGTCTCTGTTGTTTGTACAATCTACTGAAATGCTCTTTCCCCCTCTTCCCCTTCTTCATGTGGTTCGGAGCATAAGCACCCTAAATAGATTGTTCACCCCAGTCTGCCATGCGATTCTGTTCTGCTGTGACTCCTCGTGAGCTGTTTCCAGCCTGGCTTGTCCTCTGTCAGCAGCGTCCAGGTCAGCTCTAATGAAGGGCCCCTGTGCAGGAGCTGCAGGTTGACTGCATTTGTAGCAAAGAGAGAAGTGTTTGTGGAGTGGTAATGAGGGGCTTGGACGTGCATCCCAGCCCCCAGCCCAGTGACCTGACCCAGTGTTCAGAGACTGCCTTTCTGAACAGGAGTTCAGGCGAGCTGAAGAGTGACACTTACACCCAATTTGTGGGAATGTGCTGGAGGGGATGCTTGTTGTGGGAACATTTTGAATTTCTCTCTCATGAATCTTAATTTCTCTTTTCTAAAGGAAAAGCGTTGATTTCAGCTAGCACTTAGGCAAAATCAAACAATTTTGGATAACAGTTAAAATCTCATCATTTTAGAAATAAAACAAAACAAGTCCAGGCTCCTCCTTTGACAAAAGAAAAAAAATGAATGTCAAAAGGTCAAGTGATTTTGCTCAAGTTCAAATGTGAGAATGGAAACTAGAACCCACATCAACCCCAGTTTCTGATTTCCAGCTTCCTACACCAAAAGCTGTCCTAGGAGGCTGGACCCAAGTGTTTTTGTTTTTGATTTTTTTCCTTAATCACCAGACTTAAGAGACTGGGCTACTTGTCTTACATTCAGTGACAGCTGCACCTCTTAACTAGATCTGAGGCACGTGCCCCACTGACTCAACACTGACCATCTATCCCCTGGGGGAAGTCACACGTAGAAAATATCAGTGTGCAAGATTTTAAAAACATGTGTGCAGGGAGCCATGAGGGGGCCGCTGGGACAGCTGTCACCTTTCTGCGGCTCAGAGTTGGAAATTGCTGTTTGTCCATGCAATTTTGATGGTGTCATTGTCAGAGGTAGAAGACTGAGACTTCTGGTGTTTTCATGGCTGTCCCAGAGGTGAGTACAACACGGCTTTGATTTGCCTAGTGGCTAAAGAAAGTGTGATGAGAACACGTAGTCCTGAGAAAATAAATGAACTGAGTGAGGAGGAGACAGATGGAGGCTCTATGAAGGACCGTGTCAGCCGTGGATTCGACATCACGTGTAATTGTGAGACTAGAGACCCTGACAGTTTCCCTGGTGCAGCATATTGCTGTTCAAGGAACAGAATATGAAAGTGCTTTAAACAATCTGTAAAACTGGTTCCAAATTGCTCAAAAGGAGAATAAGAAAAGGTGACCAGACAGCAAGTGCAACTACAGAGGTGGAGAAATTGGAAATCTCACACCTGACTGGTGGGAATTGCCTGGTGCAGCTATGCTAGAAACATGTGGGCAGTTCCTGGGAAAGTTAAATGCGGAGTTACTGCCAGCTGTTTCAGTCCGAGGTGTGTTCCCCAGAGGACTGAAAGCACACCCACATAACTAGCATGTGAATGTCTGCAGCAGTGCCACTCATATTTATCCCAAAGTGGAAAGAAGCCACATGTCCAACAGCTGATGAATGAATGAGCAAGATGTGCCCTGTCCTTCACCAAGGTTGTTTTTCAGCCATGAAGAGGAATGCAGCTAACACGCAGTATAATGGACCTTGGAAACTATGCTACGCACAAGGAGCCAGGCACACAAGCTCACCTGGTGTGTGGTCCCATTCATATGAGTGGTCCAGAACAGGCAGATCCAGAGACAGAGCCGATGAGCGCTGCCCGGCTGGCGGCCGTGAGCAGGGATGGGGAGTGGGTCCAGGTTTCCTTTGGGGTGACGGAGATGTTCTGGGATTAGGGCAATGGTGGAACCGATTTGGTGAATCATGGTATGTGGATTAATCTCAGTAAAGCTGTTATTAAAAACCAAAGCAAAATGAATAAAGAGTAGAAATTTGGTCCACAATCGTGCCTGTTGTGAGTGCACATTTCAGACGCTAGTCAGTGCCTTGGAAATCTAGCGCACGGCTGACGATGGAGAATCACCTGCTGCTGTTTTGTCCCCCCCGCCTCTGCAGGGTGACGACCCCATGGCTGACAGTGTGCTGACCTATGTGGCGCAAACGTCCTCGCTGACCTATCCCCCTGCCTCCCGGGCTGGGCACCCCGTGGACCGCTTGCTGCAGGCCCTCAGCCGGCTCCCACCGGATGAGCTCAGCCCTAAGGGGGTGGGCCAAGTGGAGAAGAGGAATCTGATCACGGCACTGAGCTCCTACTTGGCTATGGTGCCTGCCTCACCCACCAAGGCGGGCCCCCTCACACCATATGAACTCATGCGCATGCCGTGGAGAGTCCCCCAGAAACGACCTTCGCCTCCAGAAGACCCCAATGACCCCCCGGGCACAGGCGATGATGGTAAGTCAGCCTAAGCACCCACTCTGGTTATTTTTGTTGTCACTTTGTCTCTCTGGCACCTGCCCAGGGCTGGTCTTCTGCAACATTTGGGCCGGGGTGGGGGGAGTGGCAGGCAGCAGGTACCTGCAAAAAGGGGCAGCTCCAGGGTGCATGCTTCCCTGTGCAGCTGAGAAGGGGAGGCGGCCACGTCCACACCCAGTGAATTAACAGCTGGGACTGGAGGGAGAGGTGACTGCTCCCAGTGGTGGCTGTCAGTGCACGAGCCCCTTCTCCACAGCCTCACGGTGTCACAACTTTATTAAAAGATGATGAAGTGGGTGACGCCTCCACCAGATCTGGCCCCACATGGTGTCAGCTGCAGCATTCCAGGAGGGGACTGTTACTGCTTCTGGTTCTACAAGTGCGTTCCCTCTGTCACGTGCCTCACTGCTGCTGTAGTCAGATTCACGCCCAGCTCATGTTTGCACGCTTACTGCCTTGGCCCCAGAAGTGCCCAGTCTGAGGCAAATGCTGCTGACAACACAATGTGTGGACTGTGTGACCTTCCGCACGAAGGACTCTCAGCATCGTGGCTTTCAGTGTTGTGATGTGAGTTGTGCCCCAAGGGAGAAGGAGTATTTACTCTTTCCTACTCCTCTCTAAGACGCAGAAGGCTCTGACCTACTTGTTTTATAACAGCCCTTTTCTAGGACCATTAAATACAAAGTGAAATTCTGATGAAATATGGCTTCTCCTTTTAAGATATGCAAACAATAGAATCAAGCTTTAAAAATCACATTGATCAAGTCACATTCCCATTCCCACTATGTTTGTAGGTCTTTACACATAACTGTCTTTCAGCGAGATGGCTCTCTTGTTCTCTTGGCCCATGCGGCCACCGTGGCACTTTTTAAGTGGAAGAAATGCAGAATTGTGCTGAGAGTGAGGGTGTGTGGCCATTGCTAATGCTTTCTCCTTGCCTGACTTGGAAAAGAAAGGTGTGCGAGAAAACAGCTTGTGCACCTGATGAGGACCCGTCTGCGCAGAAATACTCTGTCAGTGGGACCGACATTATCATGGGTGTTGCTTCCTGGAGGAGCACTGTGGACGCCAGCATTTCCCTTTTTTGGGGCTGCTGTCCCCACTTGAAACTATGTGACACTTGGAGGCCCTCCTGTGGGCCCTGCTGCTGCTTCTGTGCCCCCACAGTCGCCGTAGCACTCACTGTCTCCACCTGCTGGCTGGCTTTCCCATGGCCTTTGTCAGTCTGATATTCCCAGCTCAGCAGCTCCTCCCCCTTTGCCCTGGACACCTGCTGAAGGTCCTTCCACCATGCCATGGCCACGGCAGTGTGGACTCAGCCCTTCTGGCCCTGTCCATGGTGCTGACCTCCACCTCCCACTACCCTGCTTCTGTGTGTGGGTGATGTCATGCTGTCTTATCACTCTTTCTCCCCTTCTGTGCTGTCTCCCACAACTTAAAACTTCACTTTGGGGACCTCTGTCCTTATTGGAAGAGATGAAATGTGCTGCCCACCAAGGGAAGGAAGTCTGCTGGAGTGCCGACTGGTGCTGGATGGAAGTGGCCCGCTCCATGGTCTCTGCTAATGCTGCCTTGCCCAGAACTCTGCCTCCCTGTCACTTGGTACCTCCCCATCCTATTCACATCCTCTTTGAAAATGCTGTGTCCACTTTTCAATGACCCCTATTAACTGCATAATTTAGTTGGCATTTTTTTCTGAGTTAAGTTGCAAAGTCAGTTATCTTTTTATATATAGCATCTTCCCAACTGCACTGTGTGCTTCAAGGGGAGTCATGTAAAAAGTCCATCATGAGGTAAAAAGAGTTGTAGGATGAACCCCCCCCCCCCATGGACCACAGCTTCTAGTGAGCAGTAGTCCTGACTTCACTGCCGCTTCTGTGCACCCACCCTCACCCCTCCATCAAATGATGTCACCTGCCCACAGTTCAGTGTGGCCCTGCTGAGAGAGAAGGGCTCTTGCGTGAGCCTCACCACAATAGCTTACCCCATATTAGCATTGATAGTAATGTCTAATAGCACTCAGTATCTAGTCAGCATTCAGATTTCTTAGTTGCCATAATTTTCTTTACAATTGCTTCTTTTTGACTCAGGATACAAAGAAGGTCCATTGAGTTGATGGGTACATCGTTAAGCCCCTTTTACTCTACAGAAGGTTTCTCCTCCCTCTTTTCTCTTTCTTTGCAATTTATTTGTCTATTTATTTTAGACACGAGTTTTTTGTCTTGTAGAATTTTCCACATTCTGGTTTTTGCTGAACACACCCCAAATAACACATGCAGCTCTGTATTTCCTGTGAACTGGGGTCTAGTCTGGATGCTTGACCATCTGTGTTCAGTGCTTAGCAAGAGGGCTTCAGAAATGGTGGCGTGTCCTTACAGGAGGGATGCGCTCTAGCTGTGTCTCATTTTACCATGCCTATAGTGTGGGCCACTCAGCCTGTCTGGCAGATTTTACCTTGCCTGTTGGGAAGGTGCTCGATGCCCCACAAAATGAGCTGCACCCCACGCCACCCCCAGGCTGTGCCCTGTTCTTCCCTCCAGATCAGGCTGAACCATCCACGTTGCACACCTGGATGATTATCTGATCAATGCTCATCTTCCCAGTAGACCGTGGGCTTTGGGAAGCCAGCACTGTGTCCCCTTTTCACCGTTTCATCCAGGGTCCAGCATGTGCCAGACATGGTATTTGCTGAGTAGACAACTGAATGGGTTCTTCCACAGAAAGGGTCTCATTTTCTCTTTGTGTCAACCTTAAAAGATGTTACTTTAAACCCCATTCGCCAGATGAGGAAACTGCAGCCTGAAAGGGTAGGTGATGGCATGCCCCAAAGTCAGGTCACCTGAGACAGAATTGAAATTCTTAAGAGCCAACTGTCCAAAATGCAGATTTGAAAACAATTTATTTTGTTACTTTGGCTAATTGGCCCTGGCTGCTAATGTGTTGAATGGCCATTTAAAATTCTTTTTCTATCTGTTGTGTACAAAGTTCTATGTTGAGCCAGTGGGAGAGAGGAGCAGAGGCAGAGAAAAGATCACTTGGGGGCAGGGATGTCAGCTAGAGTAGGGGGATAAAGACTGCTCCCCTGATATATTCAATGAAAACGGACAAGAAAAGACCAACTTTCTGACCTGTGATGGCGCAGTGGATAAAGCATCAACCTGGAACAGTAAGGTTGATGGTTTGAAACCCTGGGCTGCCTAGTCAATGCACATATGGGAGTTGATGCTTCCTGCTCCTCAACCCCTTCTCTCTCCTCTCTAAAATGAGTAAGTCAAATATTTTTTTTCTAATTAAAAAAAAAGGAAAGAAAGAAAGAAAAGACCAACTTCTCTCTAAATTTGAGCCCAAGAGGTCCCGAGATCACTTCTCTGGTTTAGTTCACTGTGGGACTTTCCTGACAGTCAGTGACAGCAGCACCCAGTCCAGTCCACACCACGCCCTAGAAAGTGCTCACACCGTCCAGTGGAGCCGCTCTGAGTCCTGTGAGTTCATAGTCACTGTGCCATGGCATAGGCTCCCATGAAGGCACAGGGCCCAACAGCCCTCTCCCCAGAACCCATGTCACCTCCAGAGCAACATCAAGGAGGTGGAGGAGAGTCGGAAGGGGGAGTTGGAGGGCAGAATGTCACCATGTCTCAGGATGGCGTGACCGTGGGGAGCCAGACGTCCCAGATGCCCTGAGGGTTGCCCACCCAAGCAGGAAGGAAGGAGCCTGTGAAAACTGCGTGAGACTCACGCAGTCTGTGACCTTCAGAGCTCAGGTTTCAGATGAAACTACAGAAAAGCCCACCCACACGTGCTCCCGCACGAGGGACCAATGTGCCAGACACTGGCTCACAGCGTGTGGTAAACGTTCACTTTGTAAAAACTGATCATGGAAAAGAGACCGTCTTCTTTCATGTATTCATTGTTTACACCTTGAACCCTTTCAAAGCTTTAAAGCAACACAAAACTCAAAGACCTATGTGAAGTAGGACAGTGGAAAGGACAAAGGTGATAGCGCAGTCTGGATTCAGACATCTTCTGTGCAGCTCCTGAACCCGACGCTGTGTCCAGGTTTGCTGCCCAGGTGGCATGCTCCCTGCTGGAAGGTTGTCCTTCCATTTCATGACCTGTTTGCCATGGGACTCAGAATTTGTAAATGATTATCTGTTGGTTTTTTTACTAGTTATAAAAGTAATAAATAGTTACCACACAAAACCTGTGTAACAGATATAAAGATTGAAAAATACATGGTTGCCCGAGACAAGTACCGTTAAGTTGGGGGTGTCCCTCTCTCGAGTTCTCTGTGGCATGTGCTGTGTGCCGCCCGCCAAGCAGGGCCAGCGTGGGTCCCTCCAGTGTATTCATGGGGCCAGATCCTACACCTTGGGATTAGCATGCAAGCCGGTTATATGAACCCAGCCACTCTTAGGAAGTGACAAGTGCCATGTCCACTTTTTATGTTTTAAATTTTTACATTGTGGTCAAATACACATTGGTTTGGATCTGACTACAAGTAGAGCTCCTGGCTGCAGATGGGTGTCAACCATGCATGCTTGTCATCACCATCTAGAGCTTTACTACTGACAGGGAGTTGACAACTCTCCCTGTCCTGAGGTATTTCTTGGAGTGGGCTCCAAATACTTTGCTGGTTCACCTGATTTTGTTACCATACAGATTTCAACTGCCACCCTTGATACCATCCCTGGACAATTCACATTCCAGTCTGGTGAGTACGGCCAGCACGTGTCTGGGTTGCTGCCCGTGTCATCATCAGTTAACTTTCTGAGCTCATGTGGATCTTACAGAAACACCCCTTGGAAAGCAATTTGAGTGTCAGTCCTGCTACCAACTGAGTCACATAATTAACGCCAAAGCTAATTTGGTACTTTTTGCTCTTGACCTCAATAATTACATGCAATGGAGAGAGGATTGAACTGGATGTACAGAGTTCTACGAGTACAAAGCAGACGGCCTGCCCAAGCAGAGACGCCTGTCACCCAGGGGTAGATCGGCACCTCTCATTTAGCCACTGAGCTGTCAAACCCTCAGCTCCTCAACTTGGAAGGAGGACACATTTTACTGTACTAGTGTTGTTTTCAGTGAAAATAGGCAGGAAGCTGACATATGACTATGCCTATGTCTCACAAGTTAAGGCCCAAATGAGGACAGAACAAAATAATAAGCTCCTTCTGAATCTATCTGAATCATTGGAAAATACCTGAGAGTTGGGGTCTATAAATTAAATTAACTATATGTTCTCTAAACAAAAAGAGCACAGTCAATTCCTCGTGATGATAATTATGGTGGTGATGATGATGATGGTGGTGGTGATCATGGTGATCATGGTGGTGGTGGTGATGAAGATGGTGGTGGTGATGATGGTGGTGGTGGTGATGAGGATGGTGGTGGTGATAATGGTGGTGGTGATCATGGTGATGATGGTGGTGGTGGTGATGAAGATGGTGGTGGTGATGATGGTGGTGGTGGTGATGAGAATGGTGGTGGTGATAATGGTGGTGGTGATGATGGTGATGATGGTGGTGGTGGTGATGGTGGTGGTGGTGATAATGGTGGTGGTGATGATGATGGTGGTGGTGGTGATGGTGGGGGTGATGGTGGTGACAGTGGTGGTGATGATGGTAGTGATGGTGGTGGTGGTGATGATGGTGGTGGTGGTGATGATGGTGGTGGTGGTGATGATGGTGATGGTGATTGATGGTGGTGGTGATGGTGGTGACAGTGGTGGTGGTGACGGTGGTGGTGATGATGGTGGTGGTGGTGATGATGGTGGTGGTGGTGATGATGGTGATGGTGATGGTGATTGATGGTGATGGTGGTGATGATGGTGGTGATGATGGTGACATGCGTTTGGACGTGGCTAAACTGTAGTCTCCTGTATACATGGTGATAAAGCATAGGAGCAAAAGCTGCTGTGAGTGCTCCACATCCTTTGTTGGAGCACTTTCTTAGTGGGGTGTTCTGCACACCATTGCTTATTCTCTAAGGCTTATAATATGGGTCTGGGGGACCCTTTTAAGATACAAAATTTCAGTAGGTCAGGCCTGTCACACTTGTGCTTGTGAGCTGATCTACTCCTGGCCTTACATATTTGATGTCCTGACATTTCAAGTAATTGCTCTGACAGAGCCCAATTGGGCACCAAAAGCTACTTAAATGTCATAAGCTAGCAGATCTCAGAATTATATGGTGCAGTAGATGGAACAAAAGAACGTTCCACTTTGATACATGTGGTATTTGTACTCTGTGCTTGGTCCCTCTGCTGTCCACTGGATGAACTAGACTTTGTAAAAAGGATTTCTTCATTTCTGTTCATCTTCAAATGACTGACAGTGGTACCTTTGAGTTAACTCAGTGTGGTTTAGTGTTTGAACGGGAGAAGATTTCCAGTGTGCACAAATGTTCTCATCAGGAGCTGGGCGGAGAGATGGCTCAGAGGCACAGGACTGACTGTGAAAGATTCCAGCAGCTATGGGGCTGCCAGGCTGCCCCAAGTCAGGACCCGGTGCTGGGTGATGGGGGCCAGATGGCAGCCAACAGGGACTGTGAGGGCCCATTGAGGAGTCTTGATGTGGGCTCTGGATTGGTTGTCTCCAGGACCTGGTGGCTCTGGGAGCCCCATATGTTAGAGCCTCAGAAGCACACAGTTAAACAGAAGCCAAGGTCACACTCCTCACTCAGAAACCTCACGGTAGGCTCTGACTGCTGTCCTTGAGTGTCGAGAAGGCCTGTTTCCTGTTACTGTTTGTGCTGGGGTGTAGGCTCACTTTGACTGGGGAGCCTATCCTGACTCTGAGGCAGAGCCCTAGTGACAGGGATGCGGGGGGTGTATGATAAAGCTGCTTCTGAGCAGTCTGACACACTGTGGTCTGCGCTGTCTAGTTACCTTTGCAGGGCAGATGTTGGCTGTAGCCGAGAGCAGGTACTTTGTGCCCCAGGTTAATACCAAGCGCTCACCTGCCGGTGCCTGTGGCTGGTTGTTAGCATCAGAACTTCCTCACACCTGCTGGTGAGAAAGAAAGGGGAAAGGCCACGAGGATGAAGTGTGTAACTCTAGCTCCAAAAGAAGGAAACTTTAAAAACATAAAAAGCCTACCATTCTTAACTTGCAAGAAGCAGAAAATAACTCCCACCCATTTAGTGTAGAGGATTCCTGAGCAAGGCCACGCATGAAGAGTGTGTCGATGCTGAACCATACCGTGGTGCTTGAGGGAATAAAGGCATGTGAGTGACTGTCTTGAGTGAACCTTCATTTAGGAACCAGAGAGTCCAGCATTAAATACTCAAGGAACGAAAGACAGCTTACCCTTCACGTTCAGAAACGGGACCCCTCAAACATCACTGGTGGGATGGGGAATTTGCATACTGTGAGATGCACAGATCCCAAGAACAAATTGTGAGTTCCGACACGTGTACACATGGAACTAACACCCATCAGATGTCCCGTCATCCCAGAGAGTCTCTTCTTGCCCCCGCCTGCTTCCAACCACAACGCCACTCTGGTTTCCAGGCCCAGATCAGCTCCACGAGGTCTTAGGCTCACGTCATACAGAGGTGCTCACTCAACACATCCCTTCTCAGGTTTGCCCTCTTTGGTCATGTCAGTAGTCCATCATTGCTCGTGTGTGTGAACCACCCATAACACATTGTTCATCCAGTCTCCTGTTGATAGGCAGTCGGACTATTGGAGTCTTTGTTTCTTAACTCTTATGAATAAGGCTGCAGCACACATTCCTGCACAGATCTTTTGTGGACACAGGCTTTAATGTCTCTAAGGAAGATATCTAAGGTGGACTTTCTAGGTAGACAGCAGGTGTGTACTTATCTTTATACCTAATCGCCAGAGTGTCTCCCCAAGCTGTAAAATTTCATCCCCCACCCACCCAGTAGCATGTAAGTTCCTGTTGGTCCGTAGCCTCCCCAGAGTTTGTTCTTGCCTTTAGTGTAATCGTTCCAGGGGCACAGAAATGCCAGGAGGGGTTTCAGTCAGCCTCAGGGACTGCCCATGACATTGAGTGCTCCTTTATGTGCTTGCCAGCCATTGCTGTATTTTCCTTTGTGAAGTTTCTGTTTAACTCCTTTTTTCTCTTTTTATTGGAGTGTTTTATTATTATTATTATTGTTGTTATTGTAGGAGTTTTTAATATACAGAAGTGGGCAAAAGTAGACTTATAGTTGTGAGTATATGAAACAGTTTATTCTTGTATTATTTGTTAATTATAACATTATTTATTTGTATTATAGTTGTGAACCTACTTGTGCCCAGCCCTATATTTTTTTTCTAGATAAAAGTCATTCAGAGTTTTTCTTGTTTTGTCATCTATTTAAAAAATACTTGCTTTTCTCCATTGAAATGGCTTTGAATTGAAGTGCCTTTGTTGAAACTCACTGTTATTATTCCACCGCTTCATGTAGATAAACCTCACAGAGCATGGTCCCCATTGCCTTCTGCTCTGTTATGCTGTGTAGCTTACATTTACAGAGGCCAATAAACCTGGCATTAAAATGTTATTAAATTTTCTCTCTAACAGCCAGTTTTCTTTTAGAGGAATTAATAGGAGGAAAAAAAGATAGTTCTTTTGCCCTAGCCGGTTAGCTTGGTTGGCTAGAGTGTCGTCCTGATGTGCCAAGTTTGTGGGTTCGATCTCTAGTTAGGGTACATACAAGAATCAACTAATAAATGCATCCATAAGAGGGACAAAAAAAATGATGTTCCTCTCTTTCTCTCCTTCTCTCTAAAATCAATCAGTAAACATTTCTAAAATGTTTTTTTCGTATACTCACTTATTTACCCTTCCAGGAACTTTTTAGCCCTTCCCATGACTCTGAATTCCTACCTGGTGTCATTGCTTTTCAACACGTCATAGTCCCATTGTGTGTCTTGTCATGCAGACCTGCTGGTGAGGAATCATGCAGCTTTTTCTGTGTAACGAAAATGTCTTCTTTCACACTCATGTTTGAACGATATGTTCTCTGGAGATAAACGTCTGAGTTAAACATTTTTTCTTTGAACCCTTCAAATGTGTCATTCATATGTATGTTATCAGATAAATAATAACATATATTATATCAAATATGTCGGTCTTACAAGACATTTGATATGTTGTGTGATGTCCATTTTTCTTAAGAAGTCAGCCCAGCTTGTCCGCTTCACTCTGCGTGCGCTGTGTTCTTTACCTTGGGCTGCCACAGTGCCTTCTTTCCCTCTGTTTTCAGAACTTGGAATGTAAGTGCCATTGTGTGCCACTCCTTGTATTGATTCTTGGATTTTACTGAGTGCTTTGAATCTCTAAATTAATGTTCTTCACCAGCTTTGGGAAATTTGTGGAGCTTTTTTTGTTTTGTTTTGTATTTTATTATGGTCCCATTCTCTCTCTCCTTTTCCTCCTGCAGTCCACTCACAGTGTCATATCTGATACCATCCTGCAGCTCACTGGGGTTCAGTCCTCTCAATCTTTGTCGCTCTGCCCTCAAGGTGACAGCATTGTCTGTCTTCAAGTTTGTTAATCCTTCCTTCTCCATCATCCAAACCCACCTCTTAGGTCACCCAGGGAGTTTTTATATTTCAAATACTGTGCTTTTTACTCAGAGAATCCCCCACTTACTGCTGGGGTTGCCGGGGTTGCCTGTTCTGCCAACATAATAATAGCTCCTTGTCAACCTTATCCCCTTGTTCTAATGTTGACTGCTGTGGTCTCAATGGTAGAACACATTTTCTGATTTTCGTGTGTCTGTTGCTTTTGTTGCATGCTGGACACCATGTAGGTAGGAACTTGAGAAATGTCCCTTGCCCTAAAGCAGTGTTTTTCAACAGTCAGTCCACAGACTGGTGCCTGTCCGCTAGAAATTTTCGTATGACATCAGAGTAGTTAACTCTTCCATGTACCAGCACAAAATTCCTGGCAGGCAAGCACCAGTCTGTGGTCCAGAGTTGAAAACCACTGCCCTAAAGGGTGTTGGGCTTTTTCCTGGAAGCAATTGCATTGTTAGAAGGTCATTTGGTTAGAATCCTGTCAGGTCAGGTCTTATATTTTGTTTGAGTCAGTCTATTTTGGTGGCTTTTTTGGATTTCCAGGAAATACCAGCAGGGCCCAGCCAGGTTCTTGCAGTGGGAACCTCAGCGACCTCTACACAAAGAGCCCTGCTGTCTGCTTGGTCTCAGCTCGAGCGGCCACCCTGCCTGTAGGCAGCCATCCCTTGTCCAGGGGCCTCGGTGACCTGGGAACCTGCACATGGACTTTTGATGACCCCCTGCACAGGCTCCTGTAGAGTGCTGTCACTGCCCCCCTGCATGGTCTGGTTGGTGGCGGGAGCCTTCCTTGCAATAATAAGGGCAGAAGCCGCGAGGGAGACTGGCCCCTGCAGGGCCCACAGCACCCCACCCCTGCCTCCCTGGCCTCCACAGAAAAGCATGGGTCCCTCTGGCCATCGCAAACAGTGGCTTCTCTTTATTGCCTGCCCCTAGCAGCGTTCTGAGAAAGGCTTTGAAGCTGTGTCTTGTGCTGTTTCAGGGGAAATTCCTTCTGATTTTCACACTGATGTACAGATTGACCTCAGACACAGCATGTGTGTAAACTGGGGCTGCACATGTTGTGTAAACGACACATTGGCCATGGTGGCCAGAGAGCACACACCAGGCTTTTCTCTACTAGTGCAGACAAGACAAAGCTGTAGGAGAGACAGTTGTCAGACTTTGTGGTGCTACAGGCAGGAGACTGCGCTGGGCTGCCCTTTAGATATACTGTTGTTCTCGCAAGAGAGTGGGAAGTAGTCATCACCCTTCCTTGTGGCTGGAAGACTGTGTTGGACGTGCTCAGCCTCTTTTCCCAGCTACGGAACTGCAGCTATTTTATCAGAAGCCTGCTTTCCACCCTCCGAATCAGGCCAGTGACTCAGCTCATGTTCCTCACGGGTCCCGCATCCATCGTCATGTTTTAGATGCTGGGCCATGGTGGTACCCAGAGGGTCACCTGTGATTTCAGATTCAACGAACGTTACAGGTGTTTATGAATACCGCCTGTGCCTGTTATTGTGGGAGGGTGCCGCACAAGGCTCTGCTTGGCTTATCTGCGCGTGTGTGTGTCTGTGTGTGTGTATGCCCTCTAGGAGCATCTATTCAGAATTTCCTGAAGGACCCGAGAAAGCACCAGGTTGATGTAGAGACGCTGGGCCCTCTGGACCTCGACGTGGTGGCTCATGTGATTGCCGATGCCATGCAGGAGGCAGCTGCAGAGGGGGAGCGGGAAGGTCCCTGGCGAGGAACTGAAGGAAAGCCCAGGGAACCGGCACATAGCTCGGAAGCAGCACTATTCGAAGATGACAACGAGGACAAGGACAGCGTGCTAGGTGAGCTGCCCCGGTCCTGGATCATCACACTGTGGTAGACGGGGCGGGACCAGGCCCAGAGCAGTGGACACCCAGCTTCCCCAAAACTGCAGTGCATTCTTTCTGCAGGACAGGTGGGGGTTTGTACTCATGGTTTTCATCTGGGTGAACTTCTGCCTCTAAGAGCTGTCTTAGCGGCTAAGCCTGCCTGAACAATTATGTTGGAAAGCAGAGTGCTCTGTGAGGAGATGGGCTTCCTCTACGCTGAGGTTCACGGTCAGAGGAGACAGGGCTGATGGGGAATGCTTTTGTTGAGATTGTGTGTGAGAGTGAAAGTAGTCAAATGTTTGACCAATACAGTGAGAGGGGTTAGTTTGCATGTCTGACTGAGGCTCCTATCCACCCTTCAAGGCTGCTCCAGGGAGAGCATTGGTCCTGAGTTCCCCAATACATGCACTCATGCACACATATGCACACACAAATGCACACGTCTATATGTGTGCATATACACAGCATACACGGGAGCTTGACCCTTGGGCAGGTTCGGGCTCCTCTGCCTACCTCTGTGTGTGATTGTTTCTCAGAGTCAGGCACATGGAGAACATGTGGGGAAGCACAGGGCACAGGCGCATGTCTCTCTGTGGGTCGGGATGGGGGCTTGTGTGGAAGCGGGCGCATGGCTCCACTGATAGGTGGGGCGTAGAAAAGACACCAGCCTCCACCAGGACAAGAGGTTTGTGAGGCAATCAGCAATGAAATGGACAGATACCCCACCGAGAGCTGGGAAGGGCTGGAAGGTGCTAGGTTTGTGGTTGTTTGGGCTTGAGGGGGATGTGGTGAGTTGTGTACTGGGAGATATTGCAAGCAGGACACTGATTCAGAGAAGTGACCACCACAAGTAATAACCCATCAGTGCATTCTGAAGACACTTGAACTTGAGATGGTTTGGTTCAGATACCTCACTTTACTTTTTATAACTATTAACCACTCCCGGCATAGCGGGTTTCTCCCTTCTGAACCAGCACTGAGGGGACACGTGGGTCCCTGTGGCTGGCCGCCAGTCAGCTGGTGGCCACTCCTCCTCCATGAAGTCTGTGGAGCACAGAGCTTGTCCCGTGAACAGAAATGGGTACGTTCTAGTAGAAATGAGTATGGCAACAGTGTCAGTGGCTAATGACATTCCTGAGAAGGAGTCTGATGACGTTCCTATCTTTCACAGATGACAGAGAGCAGGACAGTGATGCCCGAACTCAGGAAGAGGTGAGATGCCACATCTCTGTGTGTCGGTTCCCATGAAACCCAGAGCTGGATTGCTCGTCTTGTCCGTGGCTTGGGAATGGTTATGAAATACGAAGGGATTTTTGTTTTGTTTCGTTTTGCTTTCTAGGAAAGGATGGAAAAATCCTTATAGTCCTCAAATTGAGAAAAGTGTGAACAGTACATGCTAAATTAAGTTTAGTGAGACACATACTGATACCTGTTTTCAGATTTTGTAGTAATATTTACCCATTATAGAAATATGAAAAATAGTTAATACAAAGAAGAAAATTAACATTCCTTAGAATTTTCCACTCAGGGAAGTGGATGATAACAGTGAGTCATATGTGAGACTGTTCCGTGGACTGATCTCCAAGGGTCATTCAACAGGGACATTGACAGGCTCTCACTCCTTATGCTTGCAATGCTCAGTGAGGCAGCCATGAGCCATGTGTGGCTGCTCGAACTTACACTCACTAAAATTAAGTAAATAGAAAATTCAGTATTTTAGACGTGCTAACCACATTTCCAGTGGTTCTGCGTCAGGTGTGGTCGGTGGCTGAGGTACAGAGCCTCCCGCCTGGCATAGTGCCAGTCAGGAAGGCAATTTGGAAAAGGGCTTAGACACTGATAACACCCACTCCCCGAGTGGTTTGTTGGTTTTTCCTACTTAAAACCCTTGGTTCATTAGTACAAGTCTCACTCAGATGCAGAAAATCAGTTCATAAGCAGTGACAATGACCTTATGTGGCTTCACGAAACAATTGTTGTGGTGTAGAAGAAAAGAACTCTGGTTAGTAATTTTCCTGTCAGTTAATCAGGTAGTTTTTGGTTCAATGCCTGTTAGCAAGTAGAGTCGACAATTCTTTTAAAAGTCTTTCAGAAATGGTGGGGTAGTCTGAGTGGAGGAGTGGGGTATCCAAGGCACATTTCCTACTGTATGAAGAGGAGGGACAGAGAGAAGTGTGGCTGAGCACTGGGCCAGGCTGGGTCTCAGGCTGCGCCCCAGCCCACGAAGTCCTGAGCCCGCCATCCACGAGGACTCAGGGCTCTTCCACTGTAGCAGTTCCATCCTGAGCAGGGTTCGATTTGTTCCTCTGCTACTTGGGCTGCATGTTCAAGCAATTTTTTTCAAAAGGGCACTTGAGTGTTGTATTTTCTGAGCTCTTATTTATTCAATTAGTTCCCTCCTCACACAAAACACCATTAAGTGAGAATACCCTCTTTCTTTCAAAAGCCTGAAGATGCTGTCCTATCCCTATTTGGTAACTGAAATGTCATTCAGGACCCAAATTTGAGCAGATGTTTTCATCAAACTATTTTCTTTAAATATTCCAAAACACAAAAGGAAAAGTTAGGAATAACTTTTAGTCAAAAAGGGAATACTTAATTTCCCAATAGTCCTTTCTTAATTTCCTAAGTTAATGTGTTTTGGTAAAGTGAGTTGTAAAGAAATCCAATTTTCTTATTTTTATCTAATATAATGTTGGAGACGTAATTTCACAGGGAGAAGGGAAATACCGAGTGGATGGAGGAAAGTCCTCGACCTGCTAGGCTCCAACACCAGACACCAAGGGACTGAGTTGTACCCTTAGGGGGCAGTGCTGGCTGTCTGAGGGTGTCCCAGTGATTGCATCTCTGACATCAGTTATACCTGAGTTCTAATTCTGGGCTGCCAATCACTCCCTCTGGGATTCTGTGCAAATGCTTAACCTCCGTGAGCCCCATTTGCTGCAGATGGGAGATAAACTCAGATCTCCACTCCTAGTCGGGGTGATAATTAAAGGAGAGAATGTGCGCTGAGTGTTGGTAAACAGTGTCCATCAATCAGGATGTCAGTGAAGTGGTTCTGAGGACACTCTTGTCCAGGACATGGAGTCAGGTCAGGGGGACAAGCATTCGCATGTAATGACCAAACGCCCCCCAGGGGTCATTAGGGAGCAGTTACACGTTCCTGGGACTGCTCACTGCTGTGAAGTGGGGGGACAATGGCATGTCCTGACTCAGGACTATCATGAGGGTTCAGCTCGTCACGCGTGTAAGTATCGGGTGCAGAGCATATGTGTGGTGTGAGAGCTCAGCAAATGCAAACTGTTACTGTTGTTATTGTATTATTAGCTGTTCATTGTTCCTTGAAGGTAGGATGGGGTCTCAGAATCACAGGGGTTATTTTTAACATATAAACGCTGAAGACCTACATGATTGTACAAGCCGAGAGTCTCCAGGATGGTGTTGTGTGTTTGTGCACAAGAGGTAGGAGGAGAGGAAGGGAGAACACAGTATAAAGTGATTCTGATATGCATCCTCCACTTGGTTGAAAATTTTCTTCTAGATGGAACTCTAAATATATAGGCTGTAAAAGCTTTGCCTATGTCAACTTTTCAAGTTGCCTGTTATTATCCCCTGTGAATGACTGTCACAAATGGCCCAATCGTTGTGTAAGTTGACAGTCTTTCTCCTAGGTGTCATCTCATGTGAATTTTTTTTTTCCCTCTAGGTCAACCCTTTGAGCCTCAGACTCGGAGACCTCTTACAGGATCCTAGGTCTCAAGTCCTGCCTGGGCCCCCACGTCCTCTGGAGTCCTCCAAATCAGACATCAAGAAGTCGGAGGACCCCGAGGCCTCCTTGTCCTCGGAAGAGGATACTGCCGGGGTGGAAAACGTGAAGAGCCAGACCTACTCCAAAGAGCTGTTGGAGAGCCCGCCGCCCTCAAAGCCCAAGGTTGACAGACCTGGGGAGTTCCCACACTGGGTCCCGGGACCCACGCAGAAGGACCTGCGCCTGGGAGCAGGCGCTCGGGGACACCCCAGCGATGGCCTGCGCCTGGAAGTCAAGTCTCCCGAGGAGGAGTATGGCTACATCGTGACGGAAAACGAGTGAGTAGGTGCTCTGGTCTTTCTCTCTGGTGCCCAAGATCCTGGATCCTTACAGGAGTGGGGAAACGCTTCTGTATTTGCTTGTCCTCACTGGAGAAACGAGTGGAGTTGTCTGGCGTCTCAGGTGTGGAGCAGCCAGAAGCAGCCGTCCTGTCCCCCAGGGTCTCTGAGCTGGGGACCCAAGGTCCTGGGCAATTCTCGAAGAAACAAACTCCTCCCCAGCTCCTTTGTCTTCACCTAGTCATCTGCGGGTCAGACTGTGGGGGGCGGGGCTTGTGGAAGCAGTGTTGGCGCTGCGCAGGGGCTTACGTGGGTGGTCAGGCCGCGCACATGGGTGGTCAGGCGTGCACGTGGGTGGTCAGGCCTGGGTCTCCACAGCACCGCTCCTCATGGAGTCGGTCAGACTGGCTGATGAAAGAGGTGCCCCCCAGACGGCGGCGTGACTCTACCCTTCACCAGCGACGAATTACAGGGTTTGCGGACCTGAAGTCTGGAGGAAAGTTCAGAAATCATGTCTCCATCTGCCTGGCACCAGGGATTCGTGCTCCACTGAGACCAGGCCTCACCTGCTCTCTTTCTCTCAGCTTCCCCTTCTGCCTGCGCAGAGGCCTGGGAGTCCGCCTCCTTAGGGCCTTTGGGGGTGAAGCTTGCCCACCCTCTTCCTGTCACTCACTCGGAAATTAAAGCTCCCTCTGCTCAGGAGTGACCAGCTGTGTACCTGGGAGGCAGTGCGATGGAGGGGAAGGGCCGGAGCTAGCAGACGGTGCCGTCTAACCTGTTCTCCCATCGCCGTTGGCCATTGCCCAGAGACCCAGCTGCTCTCGGGGGTGGTGCCACCCAGCTCCTAGCCCCAGCCACAAGGACACAGAAAAGGGTGTGGCGGGTAGCATGCACATCTTTCCTCTTTCTCCTTCCAGTTGGGGAAAAGAACCCTGAAGCATGCTGTGGAAGGTTCTGCATCTCAGGTGTCAGTGCAGATTGTAGTTATTCTCTTTTTCACCCACCGTGTCTCTCACAACATGTTCTAACTTTCTGTTCAGTAAATAGCCACCATCTCCCCACCATCTTTCCTGCATGTGACAAGCTCCCTGTGGGTCCCCGTTCATCTCTTTGGTTTGTTTCTGGCGTGATGGATTTATTATCATTTGTGAGGATTGTAGGTGGAGCGGATACAGCCCCAGTGACTAAAAACAATCTTGGATGCTTGTATATTAAACAATATTGAGAAAAAGAAACAAAAACACTTACAAAATCTAAAATTCTTGACTGCTTAGTTGGTAGTTTCGGGGAACGTCAGAGACAAGAACGTGACCCATTGGTCTTCAGGACCAAATCGTGGGCCAGTCCCAGCTTGTCTGTTTGCTGTTGGCCTTTCTAGACTCTGTGCCCCCACCCAAGAAACTGGACAGATCCCCGCACCTGCGGCAGTGGGGAGGGGACCTGGGTGCTCTGGGAAGGGAGAGCCTTCTTGATAAACACAGGCAGTGTTTCCCCGTAGGAGTCAGATGTGTTTCAGTTCAGTGGGTTCATTTGAGACTCAGACAAGGAATGCTGGTGAAAGTACAGAATCCAAGTACCTATTGAGAGAGGGTGCAAACAGTTTTATACAGGTGGGTCCCCACGACCATGAATAAAGACCCTCAACATCTTGTATCATAACTTGAAAAAGATTTTCATTTGTAAACATCTCATCCTTGACCTCAGCTCGGGTCTCACTTCCTCCTTCTGTTAATGACAAACCTCACCCACTCAGACTCAGGAGCTCCCCTGCGTCTGCCCCCTCCTCCTGCTTCCACATCTTCCTCAGCCTGGTGTGCCTGACCCACGACCTCTCAGCCCAGCTGTGATCACACCTTGGTTGGCTCTTTTCCCAGTCACTTGATGTGTAGAGCGAGGTTGTTTGTTGGGCCCTTTCTTTCTCACGAAGACATTTATCATCATAAACTTCCCTCCATAGCTGCTCCTGCCGCCCCCCATGCTAGTGTGTCTGCATTTCCCTTTTCATTTGTTTCAGGGTATTGTTTTACTTCTCTTCTGATTTCTTCTTTGACCCATTGGTTGTTCAGGAACATGTTGAGACTCCACATATATGTGAATTTTTGTTTTCCTTTTGTAATTAATTTCTAGTTTTGTACCATTGTGGGAAAGACACTTGACATGATTTCATTCTTCTTAATTGAAAATTAAAATTGAAATCTTCAGTTTGCTAAGAAATGCTTTGTGTCCCATCACCAGGTCTCCCCTGTGAGTGCTCTGCTGTTGGATGGACATTCTGTGTGTATGAGGTCCAGCCAAGTGTAGTTCAAGTGTCTTTGTGCTGTTTTCTGTCTCATCTCTCCACTGTTGAAAGCCGGCCATTGACATCCCAGATATTATTGCATTACTGTCCGTTTCTGCTTCCAGATCTGTTCATATTTGCTTTTATATTTAGGTTCCTCTAGGTTGGGTGAATAAATATTCACAAATGTGATAGCCTCTTGGTGAATTTATTTCTTCATCATCATATAATGACTTTTTTTGTCTCTTGTTATAATCTCTGGCTTAAAGTCTGTTTTCTCTGATGTAAGTTTAATCTCCCTGCTTTCTTTCAGTTTCTATTTTCATGGTGTCTCCTCTTCCGTCCCTTCACTTGTAGTCTGTGTGTGTGTTCTTAATGCTAAGCGAGTCTCCAGTAGGCAGCATGTAGTCGGTATCTCCAGATATACCCACTCAGCCACTCTGTATCTTGATGGAAGATTTTAGTCTATATATATTTAAAGTAATTGTTGATAGGTGTGGACTTACCACCATTGAGCTGTTTTCTGGTTGTTTTGTATGTCCTCTGTTCTTTTCTTTCTCCCTTCACTTGTGAATTGGTGACTTTCTGTATTTGTTGTGTGCTTTTATTCTTTTCTCTTTTGTATGTCTACCATAATCTTTTGCTTGGTGGTTCCCGTGGGGCTTACATAAAGCACCTGCCACTTAACAACAGTCTAGTTAAGCTGATAGCTTTAAATGCATATTGAAGCTCCACATTTTTACATAATCTTTCCCATTTTTTTTTCTTTTTGATGTCTGTACCCTTTTTTTATTGATTGAGTTTAGGGAGAGAAAGAGAGGAAGGAAGAGAGAGAGAGAAAGGTTGAGAGAGAGATGGAGATAGAAGCGTTCATTTATTGTTACACCTGGTTGTGTGTTCATTGGTCGCTTCCATTATGTGCCCTGACTGGGGATTTAATTCATCTGCATACTTTTAATAAAGGTAATGCTGAGATACTACATACTTAGACTTATACTAACACTGTTGGAAAATGATATATTTTTTAAAAATTTAGAAAATGAATATACTTCTGGTGAGATGATACAGCCTTACCTTGATGTTAAAAACAGTAAGTTGTTAGAACACACGTTACAACTTTCCTCATGAGCAGGGATCAGGAACCTATGGCTCATGAGCCAGATGTGGCTCTTTTGATGGCTGCATCTGGCTCACAGACAAATCTTTAATAAAAGAAAATAACATTAAAAATATAAAACTTTCTCATGTACTACAATCCATTCATTTCCTACTGCTCATGTTCATGGTTGCGGGTGGCTGGAGTCAATCATAGCTGACCTGCGGGACAACACCAAATTTTTATTGGATAATGCATAATGTACATGGGTTGTTGTGAGGTCAGGAAGTAAACTTCCCTCCTTTTAATCAAGTAGTCAGCTAACTAATTGCAGAAACCCTTTTGACAAAGAAGATGTCTAAAAGAAAAAAGATGAGGAGTATTGTACTTTTCAGCAGGAATGGACAGAGGAATTCGCCTCTGTGGAGAGAGCAGGTTCTGCCGTGTGTCTAATATGCAATGATAAAATTGCATCAATGAAATGGTCAAATATAAAGAGGCACTTCGACACACACCATACTACATTTGCATCGAAATATCTAGCGGGGGACAGCAGGAAGAAAGCATGTCAAGAGCTACTATGCAGAGTGAAAGCTAGTCTGTGTTTGGACCCAACAAAGTTAATGAAATTTGGCGAGCTTTGCTGGTGCTTTAACAATGATGAGAAATGAAAAGCTATTCACAGATGGGGAGTATGCCTAAACATTCAATCTTGATGTTGCCAGTGAACTTTTTTTTTTTTTTACATGTATTTTTTTATTTATTTATTTTTTTAATATATATATATTTTATTATTATTAATTCTAATGGGGTGACACCAATAAATCAGGGTACATATGTAAAATGAAAACATCCCCAGGTTATCTTATCGTTCAATTATGTTGCATACCCGTCACCAAAAGTCAAATTGTCCTCTGTCACCTTCTATCTGGTTTTCCCTGTGTCCCTCCCCTCCTCCACATCCCACCCTTCCCTCCCTCCCCCCATCCCACAACCACTACTCTCTTGTCCATGTCTCATATTCTCACTTTTATGTCCCACCTATGTATGAAATCATGCTGTTCTCAGTTTTTCTTTTTTTCTGATTTATTTATTTCACTCCGTATAATGTTATCAAGGTACATCCATTTTGTTATAAATGATCCGATGTCATCGTTTCTTATGGCTGAGTAGTATTCCATAGTATATATGTACCATAGCTTTTTAATCCACTCGTCTTCTGACGGACACTTGGGCTGTTTCCAGATCTTCGCTATTGTGAACAATGCTGCCACGAACATGGGGGCGCATTTCTTCTTTTCGAACAGTGCTATGGTGTTCTTAGGGTATATTCCTAAAAGTGGGATAGCTGGGTCAAAAGGCAGTTCGATTTTTAATTTTCTGAGGAATCTCCATACTGTTTTCCACAGTGGCTACACCAGTCTGCATTCCCACCAGCAGTGCAGAAGGGTTCCCTTTTCTCCACATCCTTGCCAGCACTTATTCTGTGTTGTTTTGCTGATAAGTGCCATTCTGACTAGTGTGAGGTGATATCTCATTGTGGTTTTAATTTGCATTTCTCTAATGATTAGTGATGTTGAGCATTTTTTCATATGCCTATTGGTCATTTGTATGTCCTCTTTGGAGAAATTTCTATTCATTTCTTTTGCCCATTTTTTGATTGGGTTGTTTGTCTTCCTGGTGTTGAGTTTTATAAGTTCTTTATAAATTTTAGTTATTAACCCCTTATCAGATGTGCTGTCGAATATGTTCTCCCATTGTGTGGTTTGTCTTTTTATTCTGTTCCTATTGTCTTTAGCTGTGCAAAACCTTTTTAGTTTGATATAGTCCCATTTGTTTATCTTGCCTTTTATTTCAGTTGCCCGTGGAGATAAATCGGCAAATATATTGCTGCTCCAGATGTCGGAGAGCTTGCTGCCTATGTTTTCTTCTAAGATGCTTATGGTTTCACGGCTTACATTTAAGTCTTTTATCCATTTTGAGTTTGTTTTTGTGAATGGTGTAAGTTGATGGTCTAGTTTCATTTTTTTGCCGGTAGATGTCCAATTTTCCCAATACCATTTGTTAAAGAGGCTGTCTTTACTCCATTGTATGTTCTTTCCTCCTTTGTCAAATATCAGTTGTCCATAAAGCTGTGGGTTTATTTCTGGGTCCTCTGTTCTGTTCCATTGATCTATGTGCCTGTTCTTATGCCAGTACCAGGCTGTCTTGAGTATAATGGCCTTAGAGTAAACCTTGATATCTGGAAGAGTGATACCTCCTGCTTTATTTTTTCTTTTTAAGATTGCTGAGGCTATTCGTATTTTTTTTTGGTTCCATATAAATTTTTGGAATATGTGTTCTATATCTTTGAAGTATGTCATTGGTATTTTAATTGGTATTGCATTGAATTTATAAATTGCTTTAGGTAATATAGACATTTTAATGATGTTTATTCTTCCTAGCAATGAGCACGGTATATGCTTCCACCTGTTTGTATCTTCCTTGATTTCTTTTATCAATGTTCTATAATTTTCTGAGTACAAGTCCTTAACCTCCTTGGTTAAATTTACTCCTAGGTACTTTATTTTTTTGGCTGCAATAGTGAAGGGGATAGTTTCCTTAATTTCTTTTGCTGACAGTTCATTGTTGGTATATAGAAATGCCTCTGATTTCTGAGTATTAATTTTATATCCTGCCACCTTGCTGAATTCATTTATAAGGTCCAGTCGTTTTTTGACTGAGACTTTAGGGTTTTCAATATACAATATCATATCATCTGCAAATAGTGACAGTTTTACTTCTTCTTTTCCAATTTGGATGCCTTTTATTTCTTCTTCTTGTCTGATTGCTGTAGCTAGGACTTCCAGAACTATGTTGAATAAGAGTAGTGAAAGGGGGCATCCCTGCCTGGTTCCTGATCTTAAGGGGATTGCTTTTAATTTTAGTCCATTTAGTATGATGTTTGCTGTGGGTTTGTCGTAGATGGCCTTTATCATGTTAAGGAATGATCCCTGTATTCCTACTTTACTGAGAGTTTTGAGCATGAATGGGTGCTGGATTTTATCAAATGCCTTTTCTGCATCTATTGAAATTATCATGTGGCTTTTGTCCTTCCTTTTGTTTATGTGATGAATCACATTGATTGATTTGCAAATATTGAACCAGCCTTGCTTAAGGGGATTGTTTTTAATTTTAGTCCATTTAGTATGATGTTTGCTGTGGGTTTGTCGTAGATGGCCTTTATCATGTTAAGGAATGATCCCTGTATTTCTACTTTACTGAGAGTTTTGAGCATGAATGGGTGCTGGATTTTATCAAATGCCTTTTCTGCATCTATTGAAATTATCATGTGGTTTTTGTCCTTCCTTTTGTTTATGTGATGAATCACATTGATTGATTTGCGAATATTGAACCAGCCTTGCCTCTCCAGAATAAATCCCACTTGATCATGGTGTATGATTTTTTTCATATATTGCTGGATCCGGTTGGCTAATATTTTGTTGAGAATTTTAGCGTCTAAATTCATCAGGGATATAGGCCTATAATTTTCTTTCTTTGTGTTGTCTTTGCCCGGTTTTGGGATCAGAATTATGCTCGCCTCATAAAAGGAGTTTGGAAGTCTTCCTTCCTCTTGAATTTTTTGAAATAGCTTGAGGAGGATAGGAGTTAGTTCTTCTTTGAATTTTTGATAGAATTCACTTGTGAAGCCATCAGGCCCAGGACTTTTCTTTTTTGGGAGTTTTTTGATAACTGTTTCTATCTCATTTGTTGTAATTGGTCTGTTTAGGTGTTCTGATTCTTCCAGATTGATTTTTGGAAGGTTATATGATTCAAGAAATTTGTCCATTTCACCAAGATTGTCTAATTTTTTGGCATATAGTTCTTCATAGTATTTTCTTACAATGCTTTGTATTTCTGTTGTGTCAGTTGTTATTTCTCCACTGTCCTTTCTAATTTTATTTATTTGAGTCCTCTCTCTTTTTTTCTTTGTGAGTCTAGTTAAAGGTTCATCTATCTTGTTTACCTTTTCAATGAACCAGCTTCTGGTTTCGTTGATTCTCTGTATTGTTTCCTTATCCCCTATGTCATTTATTTCTGCTCTGACCTTTATTATTTCCTTCCTTCTACTTGTCTTGGGTTTTATTTGTTGTTGTTTTTCTAGTTCTTTTAGATGCAGAGTCAGGTTGCTTATTTGAGCTTTTTCTAGCTTCTTATGATATGCCTGTAGTGCAATAAACTTCCCTCTCAGTACTGCTTTTGCTGTGTCCCATAAATTTTGAGTTGATGTATGCTCATTATCATTTGTTTCTAGAAACTTTTTTATTTCTTCTTTGATCTCATTGTTAATCCATTCATTATTTAATAACATGCTATTTAGTTTCCAAGTGTTTGAGTATTTTTCAGTTTTTCTTTTGTGGTTAATTTCTAGTTTCATGGCATTGTGATCAGAGAAAATACTTGATATGATTTCAATCTTCTTAAATTTATTGAGACCATTTTTGTGTCCTAACATGTGGTCTATCCTAGAAAACGTACCATGAGCGCTTGAGAAGAATGTATATTCTACTGCATTAGGGTGAAAAGTTCTGAAGATATCTATTAAATCAAGTAGATCTAGTGTCTCCTTTAAGTTTGTTGTTTCTTTATTAATTTTCTTTCTTGAAGATCTATCCAGTGTTGTTAGAGGGGTATTGAAATCCCCTACTATGATAGTATTGCTGTTAATCTCGCCCTTTATATCCATCAAAGTCTGCTTTATGTATGTCGGGGCTCCTATATTTGGTGCATAGATGTTTATAATAGTTATATCTTCCTGTTGGATTGTTCCCTTTATCATTATGTAGTGTCCTTCTTTATCTCTTACTACAGCCTTTGTTTTAAAGTCCATTTTGTCAGATATAGGTATTGCCACCCCTGCTTTTTTTTTTCATTTCCATTTGCATGAAGTATTTTTTTCCATCCTTTTACCTTCAGTCTATGTGCATCTTTTGTTTTAAGGTGTGTCTCTTGTAGACAGCATATGCATGGGTCCTGTTTCTTTATCCATGCAGCTACCCTATGTCTTTTGATTGGATCATTTAATCCATTTACATTTAAGGTTATTATTGATATGTAGTTGTTTATTGCCATTTTATTCTTTAAAGCTGTATTCTTCTTTTGCTCTATTCTTTCCTCCCTTTGAACTGTTCATAACAGGCCCCTTAGTATCTCTTACAGAATTGGTTTGGTTTTTATGAATTCCTTGAGGCTTTTTTTTTCTGGGAAGCTCTTTATTTCTCCTTCAATTTTAAACGTTAGCCTTGCTGGATAAAGTAGTTTTGGTTGTAGGTTCTTGTTCTGCATTACTTTGATCATATCTTGCCATTCCCTTCTGGCCTCAAGTGTTTCTGTTGAGAAGTCCGATGTCATCCTTATGGGGACTCCTTTGTAGGTGATAGCCTTTTTTTCCTTAGCAGCTTTTAAAATGTTTTCTTTATCCATTAGCTTTGGTATTTTAACTATGATGTGTCTTGGTGTAGATTTTTTTGGGTTTCTCTTTAATGGAGTTCTGTGTGCTTCTTGAACATGAGGAGTGTTTCCCAGCCTTAATTTAGGAAAGTTTTCTGCTATGATTTGATTGAACAAAGTTTCCATATCCTGTCCTCTCTCCTCTTCTTCAGGCACCCCTATGATGCGAATGTTGTTTCTCTTCATGTTGTCACAGAGCTCCCTTAGAGTTTCCTCATATTTTTTGAGTTTCTTTTCCTTTTTCTTCTCTGTTTCTGTGCCTTTGTTTATTGTGTCCTCTAACTCGCTGATTCTATCCTCAGCGTGATTCATCCTGCTTTTAATTCCTTCCATTGTGGTCTTCAGTTCTGATACTGTATTTGTCATTTCTGTCTGATTCTTTTTTATTATTTTAATTTCGTTTTTTATACTTGTTATCTCTTTATTTAGGTGTTCATAATGACTATCCATTGTTGCTCTAATTTCTTTGAACATCCTAACTATCATTATTCTAAATTCTGCTTCTGGTAATTTGGTTATATCTGGTTCATTCAGGTTCTTCTCTGGGGATTTCTCTTGATTCATTTGGTTTGCATTCCTCTGCCTACCCATTTTGTCTATGTATAAGCAAGTTGTGGCACTGGAGTCCAGTAGGTGTTGCCTTTGTGTTCTCTAGGTGTGATCTGTCTGCAGGTCCCCCACCCCCTCTGTCGCTGCCTAGGGTGGTTGGGTATGAGCGTTGCCAGCGCCGGCCCACTGTGGCTTTTACTGTGATTTCTGCCTCTCCTCCGCGGGAGGGGCTGTCACACAAGCCACAAGTCTTAGCCCCGAGGGTAGAGGTGAGCACCTTTGCTCAGCTGTGGACCCAGCCTATTTCTGGACTTTCGCCCAGAACCCGCAGTCAGAGCCTGCTCGCCAGAGTTTCGCGGGTTGGGCGGGGCTTTTGGCGTGCTCTCAGCTGTGAGCCTTTGCACGTCCGGAGCTTTAGTCCTGCCCTCGAGACCAGGGCCCTTCTGCGCAGGGTTGGAAACTAAGGTTTATTGGGCCGGGAGTGTTTGCTGGCTTCCGCTCAGCTGCATACTTCCGCTCGTCCCAGACTCTACCTCGCCCCCACGTTCGGAGTCCGCTCATGCACGTATAATTGCAAATCACGGTTTCTCCGGCTGGGCGGGGCTGGTAGCGTGAGCTCAGCCGCGAGCCCCTGCCCGTCCCTGGTCCTAGCCCAATCCCCGCGGTCAGGGCCGGCTTGCGCAGTGTTGCAGAGCAGATTTCTGCCCGTTCCTGGCCTCCTGCTTTGTCCTCGTAAGTGGGATTAAAGGCGGGCCCGCATCTTTCGGACCTCTTTCACGCGTCTCCTCCGACCCTCTGGGCTAGACCGAGCTCCCACCGGCTTGGCCTCTGCCCACGCCGACAGAACCGCGTTTCAGCGTCCTGCCACCCCAAACCCTTCAGCAACCCTCAGCAG
This sequence comes from Rhynchonycteris naso, assembly GCA_037038555.1. Taxonomy (NCBI): domain Eukaryota; kingdom Metazoa; phylum Chordata; class Mammalia; order Chiroptera; family Emballonuridae; genus Rhynchonycteris; species Rhynchonycteris naso. The sequence goes on from CM073001.1 coordinate 111,657,367, forward strand.
AGTAGGAAGGGACCTAATACTCCACACTGTAAGCCTGGGAGCTCCCTCACTTGTTTCACAGCTCAAAACTGTCCAAACGCCTCTTCTAGGCTCTGGGACTGCAGGCTGGGGCTTGGTTACTGGGACCCAGGTCCCTCCCTCTCCGCCAAACTCTCCTCCCGCCACGCGGGTCTCTCCGGGCTGCCGTTTGCTCCGGGGAGCTGGGCAGCCCTCTTCGCGTTTTCGCTATTCCTACCAGTCTCAATGTGGCTTCTTCTGTGTTCCTTGGTTGTAGAGTCCGTCCACTTAGTTCAGTTCATAGTTGGTTTATCCAGATGATGGTTCTTTAAATTGAGTTATAATCCACTTTGGTTCTGGGAGTTGGAAGTTGGTACATCCGCCTACTCCGTCGCCATCTTGCTTCCAGCCAGTGAACTTTTTGATGACTTTTCAGATAAAGATAAGATAATCAAATAAATAAAAGACATGCCTCTGTTGGCAAGAACTGTTCACGATCGTACTATCATGATGGCAAATCAAATTGAGGCAGCACAAGTGAAGGACATAAATACAGCATCATTCTTTTCTCTCGCTTTGGATGAGTCAACAGATGTAAGCCATTTGTCCCAGTTCAGCATGATTGCAAGGTATGCTGTCGGTGACACACAAATGAGGAAAATCTTGCTGTTTTGCCTGTGAAAGACAACAAGAGGGGAGGATTTATTCAAGTCTTTCACTGAGTTCGCTAAAGAAAAACATCTACCATTGGATAAACTTATTTCGGTGTGTACTGATGGTGCTCCGTGCATGGTGGAGAAAAACAGAGGATTCATAGCACTTCTTTGTGAACATAAAAAGAGACCCATTCTACACTGCATCCTACATCAGGAGGCGCTTTGTGCTCAGATGTTTGGTGAGCAGCTTGGTGAGGTGATGTTACTGGTCATTCGGGTGGTCAACTTTATTGTTGCCCGAGCTTTAAATAATTGCCAGTTTAAAACACTGTCGGATGAAGTTGAGAATAATTATCCTGGTCTGCTTCTGCACAGCAATGTGCGTTGGTTGTCAAGAGGGAAAGTGCTCAGCCATTTCGTGGCTTGTCTGAGTGAAATCCGGACTTTTCTTAAAATGAAAAACGTTGAGCATCCTGAGTTAGCTAACACTGAGTGGCTCCTGAAGTTCTACTATCTCATGGACATGACTGAATACCTGAACCAGCTCAATGTGAAAATGCAAGGCATTGGAAATACAGTATTATCCCTTCAACAAGCAGTGTTTGCATTTGAAAATAAGCTGGAACTCTTCATCGCCGACATTGAAACAGGTCGTTTACTACACTTTGAAAAACTGGGAGAGTTTAAAGATGCATGCACAACAAGTGACCCTGCTCAACATCTTGATCCCCAGCAGCTAGTGGGCTTCACATCTAATCTCCTGCAGTCATTCAAAGCATGCTTTGGAGAATTTCGTGAGTGCACTTTTTAAGTTCACCACCCATCCACATGAGTGTGCAGTGGACAATGCCGACCTGAGTTCCATCCCCGGTGTCTCTGTCAGAGATTTTGAGCTACAAGCTGCTGACCCGAAGGCCTCAGACATGTGGGTGAATAAGTTCAAGTCACTGAATGAAGATTTGGAAAGACTTGCACGACAGCAAGCAGAGTTGGCGAGCAAACACAAGTGGGGAGAAATGAAAAAACTTCAACCCGCAGACCAGCTGATTGTCAAAACTTGCAACACACTTTCTGTCATATACCACACACTGCAGCGTGTGAGTATTACTGTACTGACAATGTTTGGCTCTATATATGCATGTGAGCAGTCTTTCTCACATCTAAAGAATGTTAAGACCAACCTACGATCACGTTTAATCGATGGAAGTCTCAATACCTGCATGAAGCTTAACCTCACCACATATCAACCAGACTACAAAGCCATCAGCAAAACCATGCAGCACCAGAAGTCACATTAATGGTAAGAAGTACTTTATTCATCATTGGTTAGCAACAGCATAACAGCATTATTAAAAAGAATTCAGAGACTTATTGTACTTTATAAGTGTTGGTCTTACATAAAATGCACACATTTACTTGTATTTAGAGTTAAACATATTATATGGCTCTCATAGAATTACATTTTAAAATATGTGGCGTTCATGGTTCTCTCAGCCAAAATGGTTCCCGACCCCTGCTCATGAGATTACCTCAGGGTTGTTAGCCCTGGAGATGGATATGCAGGTATTCTGGAATGCCATGTGCTCCTAGAGTCAGAATTCAGTCCGGCCGCACGCTCTGTCACCGCGTAGTGCCAGGCCCCCATGACACTTTCTGCAGGGAAAGTGATTCTAGATCTAGGCTGAAACTTCTGTCATAGTGGCTCGAGCCTTCTCTCTGCATTAGGGAGAACACCTGTGGGTTAGCAAATGTTTTAGCTAGCTCGTAAGATCACATAAATAGAATAAATGCCATTATTTGTCATAATGATGAATGGGGATGTCTAGTGAATCCCACAGAAACCTCATTTTACCCATTGCCTTCAAATATTTAGAAAGTTTGCATCAAAGTTGACTGATTTTATTATGCCATCCATCAAATTTTGTTTCCCTACCTTTGAATTTTCAAACAGGTAGTGAAATGACCACAGTCAGGAAGTGAGGCAGCCAGAGCAAAACATTCATTTTGAGCACAGAGCCCCAGACGTGGCGTTGGGTTCTCTTGAGCATCGGCCCGGGCCAGGTCCTATTCTCAACCCGGTCTCACCTGGCGCAGGAGTAGGAGACAGGCACACTGTTAAAGAAATAAGACAGGGAGAAATGAGGGTCCGACACCTTTTGGTTTGGTGAAGGAGAAGTCTAGTCAAGCATGCAGCAGCTGCCCGGGATTTCCCCACGGCCTGGGAGCCAACATCACAATGTCCACCTGACAGTAACGTTTGGGTCTGAGGTTTCTTTGTAGAATTTACCAGTAGTGTGACCGTGGGCATTGAGTGTCATTTCTTCAGTCTCAATTCCCATTCCTTTAAAATGAAGTTCATAACCCACCTCGTCACAGGTCTGTGTGAGCATTCATGACATAACTCGCAGGGTCTCAGTGGCAGAAAGCATGAGGAGACCTCAGGAGTTCTTGCTGCTCAGGATTTCTGACCCTTCAGCCACTCTCCCTCGTCCGTTTTAGGGAACATTCCACAGATCTTCTGTCACCTCACATGTTCAGTTTTTCTCATTTTCAGCCATTCTCTCATTCCAGCGATGATTTCAGGGCATCATAGAGGCATCCTGCGTGTGGGGTCTGAGGCTCCCATAGAAAACGAGGCGCAGCCTCTCCTGTGTGAGCCTTGCACCAGGTGACTGACGTACATGCTTTGTAGTCCCTGTCCCACTAGTCTGGTGGATCCCTAGAAGTGTGCTCCTTCCGATGACGGGATGGTGGTTTAACGTGCTGCTATGCTTCTGAACAGAAAGATATTAGAGAGGGGACACTGCCGGCTGCGGACACACCTCCTGTCACCAGACAGTGGGGCCAGCAGCAAGGCCTTCCAGCCATCCCTGCTCTGACCTGAGCCGCTAAGTGCTCACATCTCCCTTCCACAGCAGTACTGGGCGTCCAGGCAATCAGGGTGACAGCTGTCACAACCGGGCTGATGAAAGAGCATGTGCTGCGCTCACCCATTGATTTTTGAGATTTACTCCAACTGCTTCCTAAGGAAGTTCAGGCCGTGAAATGACAGCTGATGGCCATGTATTTTAAAAATAAAATAGAAATAATGGCATGCTCGTTTGGAACACAATCAGCACCATCTCCTGTCCGATGTACTGAGTAGAACCACTGGTGTTGTGGCCCATTTGCCTGCCCTGCCTGGAGCCCTGACAGCCTTCGATGGTGAGGGGGAGCGGGGCCGCGGGTACTCCCTGTGTGGTAGGCATAACTGTGCGTCCAGTTGTGAGGCCACCGGATTCACAGCAATGTCCTGAGCTTCTGAGCTTCATCATGAGCTTCAAGGCTGCTGTAAGTCACCTTGTGATGAAGGAAAATGTCTAATTTCTGTGCTGTGGGTGAAGGGGTGTGGGGCCAGGCCCGGGGTTCATGACAGAGCCTCAGCAGGTTACCCCCTTGGGTTTAGTGCAGGTAAGAAGGCAGGATTCTTGACCTCTGGCAACATCTGAATTGGAAGTTGGCAAATGCTCAGTATGGGGCTGTCAGTAGCAGAGGGACAGGGGAAAGATGTGGTTCACACCCTTGTGGTCTGTAGTTTGTGGGGGAGACAGATGGAGGCTCATGAAATAATAACACCCACCTGTGAGAGTCCAAGTGAGAAGGGGCACCCGAGTTCCATGCCACTGGGCCCCATTCTGTGTCATTGTCACCCGTGTTCCAGAGCAGGTTGTCTGCAGCGGGGGCTCCCTCCCTAACAGAAGCTCTGAGTCTGGCCTGTACCGCATCTTCCTGGATCCCGTCTATCCTGTGACACCAGGCAGTGGAGTTCATTCTCGCCTCTGCGCCCTGATGTGCTAGAGCACCCGCAGGCTCATGGAGACAGAGCTCAGACCTGTAGCCTGGGAAGACGGGCAGGGAGTGATGGGCAGACAGAGGCTCCAGGCCACTCCTGCCCCCATCGGCGTCCTCCCTCCTCTAGGGACTAAGGTGCCAGCTCTGAAAGGTGTCCTGGGGACATTGTATGTCGGGTCGGGGACGAGGTCAAAGGGCACACTTTCAAATGGCATATGCTCACCTGTGTAAAAGCTTTCTCGTTTTAAAACATCATAATGTAGACGCCAGTGGAGAGCCGTGTTTGGGAGGTTTGGGGGACCCATCTACCCTGAGAGTCACTCGCTTGTTCGGGAAGGATGGTGGGAACGGCAGTGCCAGGCTACAGAATCAGGTCCAGCCTGCCTCCCCCACCCTCTCCTTCCTCAGCTTGCAGAAGAACAATAACAGTTTGGAAGTCCCCGATAGGGTTTGGAGTAAGTGAAGTGCTATGTGGCGGGAGGGCTTCCTGCCCCAGGACCTTGGCACCTGCTCTCCTTGCGTTCTGTCCTCTGCATATATCTATCTTTGTCCTGATCTCCTCTTTCTACGGGGCCACCAGTGATGTGGGACTGGGGCCCCAACGAGCTTGCCCCACATTGCTTGTCTGCACACACGACCATGTTTTCAGGGTCTGGGTCAGGACTTCAACACGTGAGTGCTTGCTGCTACAGTTCAGCCTCCCATACCACCATCGAGTTTTTCTTGTTGATGATTTCTGCCTGTGTCCCCTTAGAATGGAATCCCAGGAAGCAGGGGCTCGGTTCCTGTGGCGTGTCCTCAGCCCGCACCAGGCTCTCGGGGTGTTCTTGCAAGTGCTGCAGGTGGGGTGGGAGGAGTGGCCACCTGGACAGGCTCTGCTGGGCAGAAGTTCTGACTTCACAGTCTAATGGGCTCCCTCCTAGCCGGCCGGCACTGACAATGTCTCACAGGTGACCTGTGATTTGCAGAACTGAGTGCTGGGATTTTGGATGTGTTGTCAGAACTTCGAATCACCTCTTTATGAGGAGATACCATGCCAGGGGGTCATCCTGGAATATGCACCCCTTTTAATGGGTCACTGCTGGTGGGCTGCCCCCTGTCTCATGACTTAGCCTCCAAGTGTGACATTAAAGTGGCTTCTCACTGGTGCAGAACTAGTTTTAGAAATGAATTCATTTAAAAATGTGTTTGCACCGTGGCCGGGTGGCTAAGTTGGTTAGAGCCTCATCCTAATACATCAAGGTGGTGGGTCCAATCTCCAGTCAGCGCACATATGGGGAACAACCAATGAATGTATAGGTGGCTGGAATAACAAGTCGATGTTTCTTTCTCTTTCTATTGCTATCCCTTCCTCTCTCTAACTAAAAATCAATTTTTAAAAAGTGCTCAAACTCTTTAAAATAAATAAACATGTGTCTCCTTTGTACACCCACCTTCCTGCCCCGAGGTCTGCTTCTCAGCATCTGTCTCCATCTCTTCCCCTGTCCCACCCCATTATGTTTTCATTGAGGCTGAGATGAGCCAGTTGCTGCACCATGGTCCCATTATACATCCTAACAATCCCATTTGTACTGAACTGTGTGTCTTGTTACCGGAAAATTCAGGTGACTCATCATGGCTGGAGAAGCTCCTTCCTGAGTCTGCTGCCCTGAGAACCTGTGAGAGGAATTTGGCCTCGGGCAGACGCTGTCCGAGTGGGGCGGGGGGGTGGGGGGGAACGAGAGCATGTGGGGCCCCAAGCTCCTCACGCTTGGATGGGTGCTGTGCTGTGTGGTAATGCTGCCCCTCTCTGCTCCCCCCACAGCCCCCTGAGTCTGGACAAGGGGAAGGAGCTGATGGAGCACATCACACGTGTGCTCCAGGTGCCAGCGAGCATCATCACGGACACTGAGTGAGTACTGGTGTGGGACCTTCGAGTTTTATTCTTGGCCACATCAGGCTCTGTGTTATAGGTTGGTTTGCAAGGGGGAGAGCTGTGTGCCTGCAGTTCCTGTTAATTACACCAAAGAGAAATGGTTTTGGAAAGAAATGAAAGGAAAATTCCAGTGGGGTTGGTAAGTTAAACACAGCTGAACCCTGAGTATAATTATCAGAATTCTAATCAGCAGCAGTGGTTTCCAGCCCTGTGGCTCCACAATCACCAGGAGTCCCTAGTACTCCGGCTGCCCTGCCCCACGGCATAATGCAGAGCCCTGGGATGGGGCATCCGTGTAGCCCTGGTCAGCACTGAGCGGGCACCTACAGGGTTCAGGGAGGGGCGCAGGCACGCGGCCCGTGCACATGCATGCTGCATTTCCTATTCCTGGGAAAGTGTGAGCACTGAGGACCAGCATCGCGTGAAGGAAACACATGGTGGGCATGGCCAAGTGCAGGTCTGACCAGACTGCAGGGCCAGCGTGGAGAGCCCATGCTAGGGCAGTGCTGACCAATGGTGAGCATGGCTAGGGACTGGTAGGCAAGCTGAGCTGCTTGCTCGTGGATGGGAATGTGGACACAGGGAGCATCCACCATGGCCTGCTGAAACTCAGGTGCCTCTGTGGTTCAGGGCAGCTGTTTGTGGAGCACTTGCTGTGACCTGGCCTCCTCTAGGAGCTAGGTGGCTGCAGGAGCAGCACTGCCCTGCACAAGAGCTCACCACTCCTGGGAGAGGCGGTCAGGTGCAGGTGGCTAGCATGGCAGGTGCTTGAAGACCTGAGTAGGGAAGCACCTCACCCAGCCAGGGCCCGGAAGCTTCTGGAAGGGGAGAGTTGAAGGTCAGGCAGCAAACAGGCAGTGCACCCCCAGCACCTGGAAAACTCACATAGTGAGCCAAGGAGCTGCCCATGTTCACCTCTCCTGATTGCACATGTGTGGTGCACAGGTGGGCTGTGCAGGAGAGGTGTGCTGAGCGGGGGAGAGAAGGCAGCTGTGCATGCTCAGCGATGGCCCCACAGAGGGACTGGGTAGGACAAGGACTGAGTCACCACCTGCAATGACCCACTGGACAAGTCTCATCAACCTTTTAGAAACTCAGAAAAGTGGCAGGACTGGGGCATCAATCAGGGTGCAGGCTTCAGGTGCATACTCATCTAGGTGCAGAGCTGGCTGGCTCCTACCTCCTTCTCTGGAGTAGGAGGGCCCCCTGCACGGTCATCAGACCAGAGCTTTTATACACACCATCTGCCAGTCTCTTCTCTGCTCATAAAAGAAAACTAGGGCTCCCTGCTTCCTACAGAGCCAAACCTGAGACTGCCACCCTCTCCTTAAGCATTTGGGAAACTGGTCCACAGCTCCCCTGTGAGCACACATGCAGGAGCATCCTTCCCCAGTGGCCTTGCCCAGCCAGGGTACCCCCGGCTCCCTGCTGTTAGTCACGCTCATGTCTGACCTGAAGTCTGGTGCTCTTGATGCCGAGGACATCTCTGAAGCCTTCAGTCCTGGCCACTTAATGTCTGTACTGCTCCCCGGGGTCCTTAATTATTGTCCATGTGAACACATGCATGTGCATACACATGCATGTATGTGCATGTGTGTGGTGCTCGTGTTGGCTCTTCTGAGCCACATGAACAGGTCCCGTGTGTCGCTCAGGACCTGGCACTGACAGTGTGTTCTGACTGGCAGGGTGGCCCAGTGTTTGATGCTGCATGGTCCCACGTGGGTCTGTGTGGAGGAGCCATTCTCAGCAGTTCTCATTCTTCCAGGGGACAGGGAGGCCACCATGCCAGCACTGTGAGAGATCATCTGTGCTTTTATGGAAGTACTAGTTATGCTTAACACGCTTTGTTAATGGTTATGTAGCTGTCAAGTAAATTCCATTATTTCTTATTACATCATTAGAGACCATTAAAACGACATTAGCATGCTGATGTAATTATGCTAGCAGACGCACAACGGCCACAGTTATGACTTTATAATCTAATCATGGCTGTCCGTATGGTTGATGGATGCTGGGCTGTTCCAAGGGCTCCGTCACATGGGTGGCGCTGCAAGACCTGCTCCAGAGTGAGGTGGGGACAGCGTCACCACTGCTGCTGACAGCCTCCGCTGAGCCTTCTGAGCACCCCTGAGCTGGCCAGGACATGAGCGCAGCCGGGCAGCCTGATTCTGCGATCAGTCCTCACATCTTCTCCTGGTGTGGGAGGGGTGCAACGTCCGTCTGCAAGGTTCCCTGAGCTGATGACACGTGTGCTCCATCTTCCAGGACTGTCAGTGCAGGGGACACAGGGAACTCGAGCCCTGACACTTTACTCTGGTTCCTCGTGTGCAGGGCTGGGGCTCCATCTGAACAGTCTCGGCCACAAGAAGTCCCGCCATTCTCCCGGTGCTCCACATCCTTGCCTGCTCCACTCCTCCCTGCACATGAGAGACACTTCCAGGAATGCTGAGACCAGAAAGTGTGATTTAGTTTGCTGGGGCAGAATTGGGATTATTTGTCTCTCAGATTTGGGAAGACATTTCTTATGAAGCAGAAGTAGAAGGAAGGCCCTGTAGCTTGCTTTGCAGCCTAGATGATGACCAGCCCTGGACACTGTCACACGTGCCAGGGCAGTGCACGTCAATGGGACAGAGAGAGTGCTCAGGGCGCACAGATGTGCCCACAGCCAAGCGCCTCCTGCAGTCAGCCTGGGTACTCCTACTTAACGTATCTCTGCCCACAGGTGCTGTACCCTGGCAGTGGCTGGGTCACTTCAGAGACAGGGGCCTGCAGAGGGGCGAACAACGTTAAGTGAGGTGTGAGCAGAGGGCATGGAGGGTCAGGGTGCTGAGATTCCTGCGGACGGTGCCTGTGGGCTCTGTAGCCAGGACAGCAGGATGGGCAGTGTCTCTGCCAGGACACGCACCGGGCTGGCATCGTCACGCAGGAGCTGAGGATGGAGGCCGATGGCTTCCTCAAGGAGTCTCAGCAGAGCATTGTGACTGTCTGGACAAAGAAGGCACAAAGAACTCCGCAGGCTGGACTGTCCTTACTGTGCAGGGCTGTGGGGACAGTGGCAGGAGCTGGTTCAGAGTGTTGAGTTGACCTGCTGCTGAGGCTCCAACGTGGGATGTTGTTGCAGGGCTGGTGTGGACATGGTGTCTATGCTGCCCCACAAGGCAAGCACTCCCACTCACAGGGGTGAGCACAGCGGGCTGGCCACCAGGGTCCTGAGCAGAGGTTCTGTGAGGAACCAGACACTAGGCCAAGACTATGAGTCAAGTGTGGAAGTGACATCTGCAGGGACATCCACAGGAGCTTGTGAGGTGCACAGACAATGAGGCTGAGGTCAGAGCACTAGCAGCAGGGATGCGTAGCTCTGGACCCGCAGGCCCTGGGGAGGAAGGCCGGCAGGGGGTTCCACCTCTGGGGATTTCCCCTCAGCTTTGTGACTAGTAGTTCTGAGATAGTCATTTTTTTACGTAATTTCTAATTTTTACGTAAGGCTACTTGAGCATAGTCTTACCTCTCAATGGGTTCTCACTCTTGCGTGTTTCTCTTTGCAACATTCTTGTTATCTGCCTTTTTGAATGATGTGTCACAAACACTGAAACCAACAGCAGATGGGGCGGCACCCCGCCCCTCCTCCCTGCCACTTGTATTTGCTTTACATTTTTTAGTGCAGTTCTTGATCATTCCAGAAACAAAATAAGGGGGTTTCTCTGTACATTTTGGGAAGAGAGTGAAAATCCAATGGGAACCCTGGGACCTTGGAGCACCAGGGCCCCTGGGGGCAGAGAAAGAATGTAGTGTGGTGCAGGCTTTCCAGGGGGATCGGGAGTCAACTTCCTCGCTGCCTGCTCCCACCTGAAATGGGCCTTTTCCCAGCACGTGTCTTTGAGGGACCCTCCTGTAGAGCACATTTAAGGAGATCACTCTCTAGAGTCTCTGTGGCTGCCGTCTGTGCACGGGGTTCCCTACCTTTAGGGCTGACCCCGAAACCGGTCCTGCTGAGATTGCTGTGCACTTAATACATCCTTCTACAGTGTACGTTGGCTTCAGATGAATCAAGTTATTTTTTTTTTTTAATGTGTTTCCAAAATCTGTTCAATAAAGTCTTTAAGAGCTTTGGAAATTTTGGATAATTCCTGTCTGCCAGTTCTCCACCAGTTATTTTTATAGTGAATGTTTCTTAATGACTTTGATAAGTTTTTTAAATGGTTCCTGTCAAAAAGGTTTTTAAATACTCATCTCTTTCCTCCAGGTTTTGATTCATTCTGCTCCCTTGGGAACCAAGCACTCAAATCTGCTTCCATAACAGTTTTTCCCCTTGCAAGAATATCTGCTTGTTATTGTTGGGCTGTTGGGGTTGAATTTTGTATAAGAGCACCGCCGTGTGTCTGAGCAGAGCAGAGGCTTCCAGGAGAATCACTGGGAAATGGAAACAGAGTCAGTGTCGAGAACACACTCACGCATGTGGGAGTGCGGCCGCAGGTGCACATGTAGTACACAGAGACCTGTCAGGGTCATGCATGGTGAGCGTGGCCCTGGGCACACGTGTCTGCGTGTCTCAGGGAGAGTGTGCTGTGTGCTGAGTTGGCCATGACCCCTTCCCAACAATCTCTTCCAGTGTTCTGGGACCGGCAGTGACCTTCAGAGTGAGCGCCAATGTCCAGAACCTGACAACTGCAGATGTGGCGAAGGCAGCAGGTAAGGTTGTTTCAACATGACTACACACGTGCACACACACATGTGCACCCCAGTCAGGGGGTGGAAAGACAGACCGTCCCTGGCACCCTGATACTTGTGGGGGAGTCAGGGAGGTTGTAGCGTGGTTAGTTAACACGACTGCCGGGGATAGGGCCTCAGCACTGAGTGCAGAGGCCTGCGTGTGGGTGGCAGTACCTGGTGTAAATGGGGAACAGATGCGGCTTTGCTTCTGGCTCCCGTTTCATACCAGGCAATGGTCTCTGGGCTCTTTCTGTCCATTGCTGATCAACTGTAAGGCAGGAGGGAGATTTCAGCAGAAATGAGTGATTTGATCATAGCTTCATGGTCAGAGCCCTGCTCCAACCAGATCCACCCACAGTGCCAGGACCTGCTGAGTGACCACAGCTGTGAGACTAGAGTTGGTCCCTAAGTGAAACACCCAATAACACAGAGACCAGAAAGTGATGGTGGGACGGTTTGCATTGTCCTTAACCTCAAGTTTCTGAGTTTACCTTACTGAAAACCTAGCAAAATATGTTGCATGATCTTTCTGCCTTGTTAGAAAACATAGGATAGGTCACAGAACCTTGGTTTGATGATGTCCTGTTCCCTGCTGTGACTTATGAGTGACAACTCTATGTGTTGTGTGGTCACTTGCAGGAGACGTGGCTGACTGTCCCAGACACAGCAGATATGACGCTTTGTTGCAACAAAAAAAATGTTGCAGCATTTTTTTAATGCTGTTATTGATAAATGCATGAGCTATTTTTAATGAAATTTACATCATTTTTCCCAATGTAAAATGTGGCAAAATATTCTGGTTGATGGAGGGCCATGATCACTTCTTTTGAATTGTGCCGTCACTATACTGACCGTGTGAGCTCGGTCTCTGTGCTGTGAGTGGATTCAGGCATGTGAGCTGCTGCAGCATTGGGGGCCCAGATGCTGCTCTGCTCTAATCTGGTTGCCATTGGGTTTTCTGGTAGGAAACATCCGTTTCCATAGTAACTCTCACCTATTGGAAATGTTCATTTGGGGAGAGCCCAGTACTTCTGGTCAAAGAATTTGTAGCTAAGTTGATGGCACTCGGGAACCCAACCAGAGCTGAGCTCTGGAGAGCTGACTCCGACTCCTCGCCCCGTTGTGTTTCTGGAACGTGGAACCCTCCACAAGCACTGCAGCGTCATTACTGCCGCCGAGCAGCCTCACGTGGTCCCAGCACACGGGGCCGGCACACTCACAGAAAACACAGAGTCAGGACCGGGTGCTGCAGGCCACCTCTTCCCTGCACAGCGAGCACCCTTCCCTGTCCTGGGCCCTCGAGTGAGTGGTCGGCACTGGGCACCTCTCAGCTCAACTCATTACCAGTAGTTCTGCAGAAAGGAGCTAACAGCTGCTCCACAACTGGCTGGCCCGTCCTGGAAGGGGACTTTCAGAACTGGGTTTGCTTCGTGTGCTATTAATGGACTAACACAGAATGAAGTTTGTTTTTAAATCATGACAATATACTTACTGACAATGGCCTTTCACTGATTTTACTGCTTTCTGGGGGAAATGAGGTTGATTATTTGAAATCTCGTTTCTTGGCCATTTTAGTTGTGTTTGTGTTATGTACTAAGTGCTGTTCCCAAAGGGAAATCAGAGGAGGGTCATTTCAGCAACTCTCTAGACACATGCATTTGCTGAGTTATGCTGCTCCATTTACAATAACTCTCACAGCTGTGCCAGGCAGCATGCTTCTTGCTTGTTGTACATGTGAAAAATATATGACATATATACACAGTTTAAAAATTAGTTCCTTTTATATTCTGAATAATTTAAAGATGTCATAAATGTACAAGATGTTGTATAGGAAAATGATCATGGAAAATAAGTTTGTGATGTAAGGATGCTATTTTGGGGGCAGAAGAAATATCCCAGAGCTGTGCCACCTGACCACGTCTGCCTGGTGAGAGTCTGGGGCCACAGAGAGAAGTGACCTCTCTCAGGGCAGAATCCTCACGAGGCTGACCTCCACACGTGCCAACAAGGGAGAAATTAGAACTTAAAAGGGATTTATTTGTTTTTTTTCTCCCTCTAAAACGTGATGCAGAGTCTCAACAGTGTTTTGGCATTCGGCAGGCAGCCTCAGGAGTGAGGTCACGCCCTTCCATGCTCAGCTATATCTGCGGCCCAGATGCTGCCTGGCTACGTGGATTGGGGTGGGGACACAGCTGTGCTGATGAGTATTTTTGTTGTAAAACTTAGCACCCATTTAATGTCAGGCAACAGGCATGGAAGTCCTGTTGACGACGCCTATCCCAGCATCACCGGTCATGTGGAGGTGGACACACTGGTGTCCAGGACACGTGGCTCCATGGGGGGATGTCACTGAGGGAGATGATGACCTGTCTGCACAGCGTTAACACCCTGCATTTGTTCGCTCAGATCAGTGGTGTCTCCCCACCCTTCCCTGATATCCCCTGATCCTGTCTCCCCTTGAGAATGGCTGGGCACTGTGGCACTAGGGGGTTCCAGAAGCTTCACAGACACGTTTTGTTTTGTACGGAAATATGAAATTGATAGGTGAGTACACTGGCAGACTTGCCCACCAGTAGTGATAATACAACATGATGTAGTTGTATTCGCAGGTGTTCATTAAAATCTGTTCTCCGATGTGCCAGCCACAAGTTCCAGAAGCCCGTCCTTTCTCCCCACTGTGCTGACAGCAGGTGCCCCTCGCCCTGCGCCTGTCGGGACTCCTAACCACAAGCGTTTGTCAAGTACCAGCTATGCCTGCCAGTCCCTGTCCTCCGGGGTTTTCACTTGGGAGACAGCAGCACCGTGAAGTGGTGTGTAATTGGTGGTGAGATGGCACAGGGACTGGCATAGTCACATTCGGTTTATATTCAGTATGTGAATATTCCAACTCTCTCTGAAGTTCTGGTTCATGTATTTGGAGGAGTGTTGCCCTCGGCAACACAGTGTGGTACAGAAAACAGTAGGGGCATCGGCGTGTCAGCCCGAGCTGGTTGGTGCTGACATGTGGTCTGCTTTGCATCGAGGCGGAGCACCTCCAGCTGAAATAATCAACCAGAATTGCTGGTCGTCAGTGCGCCGCGGGGAGGGCACCCACCCAGCATGCAAGCTGCATTCTGGTCCTCCTGGTTTCTCCCTGCTGCTCGACACATGTTTGGAAACCTCCCACTGGTTTAAAGTCCCCTCACAGAATGTGTGAGCATGCGCCTTTTTGGCTACAGGCCTTGCTGGACAGCCCTCACACACGGCTCCCAGGGAATGCCACACGTGAGCGTCAGGGCCTCCTCATGTCCCTGTGGCCTCTTCTAATTGAGCATGCTGTGATGGCTACACAGGAAGAATCCAAACCATGTGATTGATCAGTGAAAGCGTTGCAAAGAACAAGAACCAGCAAAGGAGCCAGACATGGCTGGAAGGAAATCTACCTTCTCAGACATGAACTTAACCATCGGTAAAAGAAGCAGAATCGGGAAGGGTCACATGACCTTGAACCAACCCACGCTGATGTAGTTCCATTTTCTGGGCCTTAGTGCTCAGGGGTCCCTATGGCCATAGGTTTTTCAGAGAGCAGAGAATAAATACTGACTCTTTATAACCTTTTGGTTGTTCTTTTCTATTAATGGTATTAAGAACTACTTGGGAAAAAGCAGTCAACATTTTTTATATGTTATTAAATATAATGTATGTTTATTCTATGCAGATAATGTATATCCATTCTTACTGCCAAGTTTTCTTGGTGATCAATGGGCCTCTTGTACCTTCCTCAGCTTTTTGCTGTTCCTCAAACCCTCGCACAAGCTCCACACAGGGCCTCCGCCATGCTGTCCCCAAGTCTGGGTGGCTCTGGGCGTGAGCATGCTGCTTCTCATGCGTTTTAGGTTCCTTTGAAGAATTCTCCTAGCCTTTCTTTAGAGGCAGGTCAGCTGCTCACAAATTTCCTCATTTTTTTTCTGAAAATGTCTTTATTCTGTACTTTGGAGAAAGAATTTCACTGCATGCAGCATTGCTAGGTGGTGACTGTGTGCGTGTGTGGATGAATATGTGTGAGTGTGAATGTGTGTGCACTTTAACACTTGTGCCAGATCCATGCTCCTCTCACCTGCATGGCCTCAGAACCAGGTCCCTGGGCCCCCCCCTGTTCTTCAGGCGAGGTAGGTTTTCTCTTTGTCTTTGGTTTTGTGGTTTGTTTATGATATTGCTGAGTATATATTTGGGGGAATTTATTCTAGTAGGTGTTCTGAGCTCTCAGGATCTGTGATTTGATGTCTATGAATCTTGGAAGACTTTAGGCATCATTGTTCCTCTCTATTCTCTGGTGTTCCTGTTGTCCCCACCTGTCCCGTCCCCTGTCCTGCATGCTGGTGTTTCAGGCCCACGTTTCCATCCTGCTCTCTCCCTGCCATGCAGTTTGGGAGCTTCTGTGGACATTTCTTCAAGCTCACTGGTTCTCATGGCTTCACGTGAGACAGCCGTGTCCCACCTACTGATGAGCCTGTCAAAGGCCGTCTTCAGTTCTGTGGCAATGTCTTTGATTTTTCATGTTTCTTTTGATCTTTCCTCAGAGTTTTCATCTTTTTGCTGACACTGCCCATCTGTCGTTATGTCTCCGCTTTCCCCTTAGAGTTTTTAGCATCTTAATCATAGGTCTTCAATTCCTGGTGTGATAATTCCAGGATCTCTGTCATGTCTGAGTCTGGATCTGCTGCTTCCTTTGTCTTTACAGACTGCTTTCTGTTTGTTGGTTGGTTGGTTCTGCCTTTTGGCATGCCCTGTAATTTTTAGTGGAAAGCCAGACATGGTGTATCAGGCACAAGGAAGGAGGTAAGTAGCCTTGGTGGGAGGTTTTCTATCTCCCTGGTTGAGTTAGGCTGTGTCCACGTTTGATGCTGCTGTGTCAGGGACCTTTTATCTACTGTCCTCAGTTTCTCTCCTGTTTTCTTTGAGTTTCCCTAAACACTTCTTCTTAAATAAGGTCTGAGACATGCAGCTCTTTCACCTGGAGTCCCCCATTATTAAAGCCTCCTGTGGTCCCACGATTAGGTCACAGCTCTCATGGGCCTGTGACCACCACCACTGCCTCTCAGCGTGTTCCTCCCTTACGTGAGACAGGACACTGAGGGGACTGGGCTTATCTCTCCGTAGTATTTATAATAAATTTAAATACTGCATATTTATGTTATATGAATATATACATTCCGTATAAACATACAAATACTTATATAAATATATATTTATATATAAATGCTACATATTAAAGTTAACATTTTATAATAGTATTTCCATACTAATCCTTTTTCAGTACATTATATGTGTTACAAAAATAAAGATAATCTTCCTGATCAGGCGGTGGTGCAGTGGATAGAGCATTGGACTGGGACGCAGAGGACCTAAGTTTGAAACCTGGAGATTGCCAGCTTGAGCGTGGGCTCACCAGTTTGAGTGCAGGGTTGCTGGCTTGAGCCCAAAGTCACTGGCTTGAGCAAGGGGTCACAGGCTTAGCTGGAGCCGCCAAGTCAAGACACATATGAGAAAGCAATCAGTGAACAACTAAGATACTTCAACAAAGAACTGATGCTTCTCATCTCTCTTCTTTCCTGTCTGTCTGTCCTTGTCTGTCCCTCTCTCTGTCTCTCTCTCTCACTAAAAAAAAAAAAAAAGATATTTTTTATCTTTTTATATGATGTCTTTTACTGTATAGATTTTAATAACTTTTAGCAAGTCTATCAATATATTCCATTAAAGTTTGGTTTTGCGGGGATGGTGGGGGGTGGTTAGTCATGGTATCTTTCCCTACAGTGAGGTCATAAAAATATTTGGCATATTCTTTTCTGGAATTTTAGTCTTTAAATCACCAGAGATATAATTTTGTTTCTTTCTACATGGCTAATTGTCCTGGCACCACTGGTTTAATAGTTTATCCTTTTTCGCTTCGGCTTGTATGTCACATGTGTTGTTTATCTGATTTCCATATGCAAACAGTTCTGTTTCTAGTTCCTCAATTTTATTCCCTTGCTTCTGTTAGTCTTTCCAACACCGTGCTTATCAAGCTCGTGAAAAAAGATGGCTTGGGTTTGAAATTGAAATTCTATGTAACATATAGCTTAGTTGGTACAAAATTGACATTTATAACACTGAATCTTCTCATCCATTTACATGGTACATATCTCCATTTATTTAGTCATTTAGTTGAGTTTTAGTACACAGTTTTTAAAATGCTAACTTTTAAAAATACCTTACCAGTTCATTCACAAATGAATTATTATTAACTTCATTTCTAGTTATTTAAAATTTTAAATTATTATCATATAACCATTATGGAAAACCCATATGGAGATTTCTCAAAATGTTAAACATGGGACAACCATGTGATCCAGCATTTCTCAGTATTGATCCAAAAGAAATCAAATCACTGTCAGGAAGAGACACCACATCCCCATGTGACTGCAGCACTTTTCACTACAGCCAAGGCATGGAAACAACCCAAGTGTCTGTCAACAGATAAAACGATAAAGAAAATATAATGTACACACACGTGCACGCACACACACACACACACACACACACACACACAGGAATATTATTCAACGATGAAAAGTAAGGAAATCCTGCCAATTGCAACAACATAAGTGATGCTATGCTGAGTGAAATCAGTCAGCTATAGAAATATAAATACTGTATGATCTCACTTCTGTTTGGAAACTAGAAAATAAAACAAACTCATAGAATCATAGGGTTTTCCAGAGGCTGGTTGTAGGGGAGGTGAAGAGATGATGGTCAATATATATGAGGATAAGTTCTGGGGGTGGAATGCACAGCCTGCTGACTATACCTAATAATACTGTATCATGTTTTTTAAGTTGCTAAGAATGTAGATCTTAAGTGTTCTCAACACATACAAAAGTGACTGTGAGGTGATGAGTGTATTAACTAATCTTGGGATAATCCCTTCATATATATTTATATCAAGTCATCACATTGTATACCTTAAACTCACAAAATGTTACATTTCAATTATATCTCAATAAAGCCAGAAAAAGAGTAAACAGTTTCATTGAAAGAAAACGATAAAATTATTGGTTGTCGCTGGTATATAGGTGAATTGTTTTGTATTTTGACCTTGTCTTTTGCATTTTTGAATTTATATTTGTTTGAGTATATATTTGTATGTAGGATAACACATCATCTGTTTCTACAAATTGTTTTCTTCCTTTCAAATCCTAGGTATCTTATCCTTTTTCTTACTTTATTAAGTTATAGGGATCATTTGAGTAGTGTTACATAAGATAGTAAGTATCTCTGTCTCTTCTTGGCTTGAAGAGAAACATTTTCAGTATTTCACTTGCCAAAGGATCATCTTTGCTGAAAGATTTTAGTAGATAACCTTTATTGGATTAAGTTTCTTAAAGCATAAAAAACTTTGGGTGAAAACCTTATTCTTGAATCTCTGTGATTATTGGTTTATTTCCCCCTTTAGCCTCTTAGGAATGTAGATGACAAAATCGATAGACTTTGCATTTCTGGGACCAACGCTATCTGGTCATGAAGTGTTGCTTTTGGATTTTCCTCTGTCAGATTCAGTTTGCTATTGTTCTTTGAGGATTAAAATTCACTTATTTTTCTTTCTTGTAGTTTTGTTGTTTGTTGTAGTTATGAGGTAATGCTGAACTCATAAAACCAGGTGTCTCTCGAGCAGGGGGAGTCTGCCTAAGATGGAGCAGCTGTCCCTGGGAGGTTTGTGGCCGGTGTGTCTGCCTGGGTCCGGGCCTTGCACTCGAGCTGAGTTTGCAAACTGATAGAACTGTTCACTGTTATGAGTGTAGTCAGGGCCTATCCTTTCGATTCAGTTTTGGCATTTTGTATTTTTTTTCTAAAAATGATTACTTCTGTTTGTTTTTCAATTATGTTTATGTTGTCATAGTATCTCTTGTGATTCTTTAAGTCTGTATTTTATATATAGTTATATCCCTTCTTCATTTCTAGCGTTACCGATTTTTGCTTTTTTTTCTTTCTTGATAGTCTTTATGCTTTTCTTATTTTACTAGACTTTTCAAATAACCAGCTTTGTATTTTTGTCATTGCTGGCTCATATTGTCCTTTTCATTAATTTCTGCTACTGTAGTCTCTCCTTCAGGTCATTATGATATCTTGATTTCTTTGGTATTAATTCTTTTGTTTGCTTTTTCTTTTAAATTTTGCTGACACTTCCTCATTATGGACTGTTTCCTATGTTGTTTGTAAGGTTTCACTGTAAGTTTGTCTTTCTTCTTATGAGAGTCATGTGAGCCCCCAAAACCCTTCATGTAGGATAGGAAATGTCCCCCCCAAAAAAAGACTTTAGTTAGCTTCTTATTAGAGTGTAAGGTTGTACATCACTTTGATATGACTCCCTGTGTGGTGCACACTCTGGGTGTCTCTTTTTTGGACAGGTGCTTTGTTTCCAGCGAGAACTGAATAGACAGGCATCCTGCTGAGCCCTGGGGAGAGCAGGCTGTTCTCTCTGCTGTCACTGGCGAACTCATGGCTCTGGTTGCAGTCATCTCTGCACCTGGGGATTCTCCCCACCTTCAAGTTTGGGTTTTATCAGAGTCTTGGCAGCATATAGGAATAAGCGTGTCCACCCATCTCTCTCCAGTGGGCAGGAGCACGGGAGGAGGACCATCATTGCTGTCCCACACCCCAGGCTGCACACACGGTCCTCCTGGCTCAGAGCTGTACCCAGTCGTGTCACTAGGATAGTTAGCCCTTCAAGGTCAACCTCAGCGACAGTGGGAGACAAAAATCCATGAGTTTATGTCCAGCATGCTTACAACCTCTTCACACTTACAACTGGACCACCCTGCCACTCACGCGTAAAACATCCTCTGTCCTAAACTGACCTCGTTGAAGCACCCCAGGTCCAATCTTATTCTAACACAAATAAATGCGAAGTGTGCCCGGAGGTAGGACCTGGTGCACATGGCTCAAACCTGCACTGGTGTCTCTTTAACTTCACTTTGTCAGACTTTCTTTAATTTGACTTACCCTTGCCTCCCTCCAGCCTTTTTAAATTCTGAGACGTGCACTCACAGATGCACACGTGTGCTCATACATGCACACATGTGTGCACACACATGTACACACGTATGCACACGGGAGTAATGTGGTGTCTGTCAAATATCGTAGGTTCGCTGTGCTCACTTGGTCATCTGATTTGCTGCTCTTCCATAGCATCTGCCCGACACTGAAGTTTTTTAAACTTTCTTCTTTACTGTTTTCCTCTAGAAATAATTAGGCTTCTGGAATTAAATTTGAGGCAACCCTGGCACTGGAGACCCATTACAGTGGACTTTAAGTGGCTCCAGCATTTGGCTGCATTTCTTATGCCTGAAGGACATTCAGGGCCACGAGACTCCCACCATCTTGAGGGACAGGACAGGTCCCACCCGTCCGTGGTCCTTGTGTCTTGCTCCATGTGCAAATGACAGTTTGGAAAGGATTATGTTGGTAAAAATTTTAAACCACAGACACTCATAGGACCTTGTTTAAAAGACATAATACATACTTTTCATTAATTGATTCATAGAGCTATATTTTATATGTGTACAATTAAGTGGATTAATACTTTGTTCATTTGTCCCATTGGGAGCAGAGGACAGTCACCTGTTGTGTGGCCTGATCAGTGTGACATGAAATGAAATTTCCTGCCTCAGTTCGGGGCATGCAGTAGGAACCATTTTTTCATGAATGGTGTCATGGTGTCCACTGCAACTGTATCCACTGTGTTGAGTCCTGTGCTTTGTCTGGGCCCTCCGAGCCTGCAGAAGACACTTCCTCAGAGTGGGAATGTGGGATATCAGCCATACTCTCCTGCCCTAAAAGCCACAGGATGCACACAGACACAGTGTCCACTGTGGGAGCCCTCCCACCTGGGGTGTGGCTTGTCTGAGGGAACGCGGAGGCCCACAGCCCCAGTCATCATGGGGAGAAACAGCCAAAGGTCCCCTGAAAGTAGAACCTCGATGGCTCAGCGCCTCAGTCAGGAGCAGAAACAAAGGGACAGAAACTTCAAAGGTCCCCGCGTGCTCAGAACTCCAGCTTCAAAGCAGCCTTCCCGTTTGCAGTCTCACTGTGATGATAATTAGTCACCTTAAATGCCGAGCTGTACACAGCCTCGCCTTTCGTCCTGCATGGCTTAAGTTGTTTTCCTGACTCTGTCACTGTACTTAGTGGCACATAGCCTTTCTCCCTTGTTCTTTTCCTTTTTATCAAACAAACAGCAGCATGCATGGAAGATTAAAATGCCTTTGAAAGTGCAGTGAGGGTGCCGTTCCTAGAAAATACCCTTTGCTTGTCCTTCATTTTCTTTTTAATCAGAAAAAGCATTAATTTTCCAGTTCCTGGCTACGCATTCCCATTCTGTTTTTCCATTTTACACACAAACATAAAGCAGCTGAAAGCCCTTTTGTTCACTCTCATTTGTGTGACATCATTTTATTCCAAAGTGCAGCATTTGGCACAAGCATCCTGGTTCTAGGTGATTATCTTACTGCAGGGATGGACATTTCTGTGGCTTTGCTGTGTCTGTCACCCCCACTCTCAGGTGACACCTGTCCTTCCTTCCTTGTAAACAAAATAAGCCCCAATCAGACGTGGGCACCTGAAGGGTGCAGAGCACGGGAAAAGCTCAGAGGTGGTGTCAAGTGTGTGACCTCAGCATGACAGATCTGTTGGGCACCCACAGTCTCCTAATAGCTGCTGCTCTTTTTTTTTTTTTTTTTTTTTGTATTTTTTTGAAGTGAGAAGCGGGGAGATAGAGAGACAGACTCTTACATGCACCCGACCGGGATCCACCCGGCATGCCCACCAGGGGATAATGCTCTGCCCATCTGGGGTATTGCTCTGCTGCAACCGGACCCATTCTAGCGCCTGAGGCAGAGGCCGTGGAGCCATCCTCAGTGCCCGGGCCAACTTTGCTCCAATGGAACCTTGGCTGCGGGAGGGGAAGAGAGAGATAGAGAGGAAGGAGGGGAGAAGGGGTAGAGAAGCAGATGGGCGCCTCTCCTGTGTGCCCTGGCTGGGAATCGAACCCGGGACTTCCACATGCCGGGCCAACACTCTACCATTGAGCTAGCTGGCCAGGGCTCTGATGCTCATTTTAAACCTGAGCCAACCTGAGTAGATGGGATATTAAAGACGGCGGAGGTCTCAGTGACCGACGCGGGTTGTCTTAGCGTTCTACACCACAGCCTGCTGAATGGAATGTTATGTTGTCAGCCTGTGGTACAAGCTACTTTATGGTGTGATTCCGACTTAACAACTACAGAGTGGGAAAGAAAGAATTCCAGAAAGAGACTCTGGGGGCATGGCCCCTTTCCTGAGAGCCCCATCCTCACTCTCTAGGGACCACTGTGAGTCACCCCATCAGACAGAGATGCCTGGGGCATCCTTACTACCCAGGAAATCCAAGGGTTTAGGAGCTCTGTGTCCGAAAGTGGGGACACAGACCAACAGCTCTGTGATGCCACAGGCCACCTCCAAAATATAAAGGCCTGGTGGCTCAGTGGATAAAGCATCAACCTGGAACGCTGAGGTCGCCAGTTCGAGACCCCAGGCTTGGCTGGTCAAGGCATATATGGGAGTTGATGCCTCCTGCTCCTTCCCCTTCTGTCTCTCTCTCTCCTCTCTAAAATGAATAAATAAAATCTTTAAAAAAGAATATATATAAACTTTTATATATATATATATATATATATATATATATATATATATATATATATATATAGCCTCAGGGCTATGTCTGGGCTGAAGACAAACACCACACGACTGGCCCTCACAGTTGAGGGGAGGCCCAGATGAGACAGGTGTGAGTGTCAGAGGTTTGCCCTCCTGACAGGTGGTGGGAGGGCTGTTGCAACAGGACAGACAGATGTCTGTGGCTGGTTGTGATGCAGATGGGCTTTTTTTCCACGTCGTTGCTGGGGCATTTTTGAGTGTTCCTCACGGATGGTGTCGGCCGGTAGACTGGCTGTTAACCACTGTGGACTGAAGACAGCTGCTCTCCCAGGTCTCTGCACCCAGCAGGGGTTCCTCACAGTGCTGTGGGCTCCGAGGGCCTCCCGTCACAGGAATGCCCTCCTGGTGTGCATCCTGCATGCTCTGCGGTCACTCTCCTTCCCTGGGTCTGGGTTCCTTCCTACAGGGTGTTCACTTTAAGTCCCATTAGCTGGCTGCCAGCTGCCCACTTGGCCTGCACAGGGCTGCCCCGTTGTGTCACAGGTGAAGGCTCTTGGGCAGACTACAGCTCTGGGGGAAGGACAGCCCATGATCGCAGGTCTAGAAATTCCAGGCCTTCTTCCCACGGATACAGCTCAAAACAATTTTTTCCTTCCAAAATTTCCGTCTTTTCTCCAATTACCGTCATTAATTTAATTCACTTGTTTTTCTTGTTCCTTATGTTACTCTATTCCTCCATAATTTCTGTTTTCACTGTGTTGTTCTGCCTGTGTTTGTTTCTTCCTTCACTGTCTCTCACCTAAAATAGCTTTCTCCCTGGACATGGGAGAGAAGGAATGATGGGTCCCAGGGACTGCTTGATCTCAAGCTTCTTTTCACTTTTCTTAGTTTTAATTTTTTTAGTTCTTTCTCTTTTTTTCTCCTTTCCCCACCCCCACCTCCCAAGCAGAGTTTTAACCTCTGCTTTTGTTTGTGTAGGTTTTTCAAGGTGATGGTCATTCAGAATAGTGTGTAGGCACAAGCTGACCCCAGAGATTTCAGGAAGAGTCTGTGGAAGCCATGTCCTTGTTCCATCCACAGACATTTGACTCTCAGAAGAGGAAGTAGCAGGGGATGACCCACTGGTGCCCTGGGCCTCTGACACCTGGCGGAGAGGGGGTGGTGAGCTCCTTTTCAACAGTACTTCCATTCAGCCATCTTTTCTTGACAGACTAATTATTCATAAAACTGTTCTCTGCTGGAAACTCACAGTGGAGTTTTCTGTGTTTGTTTATAGTTCTGAAGTGTAAATGCGCCCCCAACCTCAGAGCTGCAGGAGTGTGTGGCTTGCATCTCTGAGCACAGCCCCCTGGATGTGCCACAGGTCTGCTATGTCTGATTGCAGAGGTGGAACAAAGGTTCCCCAACCTGACCATGGCTGTGCTGACCTCCTCCCGCTTGGTGGGAGCTGTCCCATCGGTCTCCTGAGGGCTATGTGTGGCCAGACGTTGTAGGTGGTTAGGACACCCCTGATGATGGTACATCCTGGGTGGTCAGGACTTCCTGCTGGGCCGGACATCCCTGGGTCAGTACCCTGACACAGGATCTAGTTCCTCTGTCAGTAATTAAGTCAGGTCTTTGAATAGTTTGCTGCGATTAGTTGTGATGCGTTTCACACTAACAGCATGATATCCTCTATTGGAGAAATGTACTTCACAGCCTTGGTTTGAAAATAATATTGTTTATATTAAGTGAAATGAGTAAATTAGAAAAAACTAAAAACTGTGTGATTCCATACATAGGTGGGACACAAAATTGAGACTCATGTACATGGACAAGAGTGTGATGGTTATCAGGGGGAGAGGAAGAGAGGAGAAGGTGGGAGTGGGGGTGGGGAGGAGGGGAGGGGCACAAAGAAAACCAAATAGAAGGTGACAAAAGACAATATGACTGGGTGATAGGTATACAACATAATCAAATGTCAAAATTATCTGGAGATGTTTTCTCTGAATCTATGTACTCTAATTGATCAATGTTACCCCATTAAAATTAATTGTCTAAATAAAATTTTAAAAAACAGTATTGTTTTAAAATGTGTGTGGCTGATTTATGTATCTAAGAAGCATTAAGGAGTAACCAAAACAGCCATGAAAATATGGGACTAACCAAATGGGAGGCCATGCGGGGGCTGTGAGGGGCCTCCCAGAAGTGAGTTATCATGGAAGCCCCTGCGTTGGTACCTCTGGAGGCGGGGCAGGAGAGCATGGAGCTGGAGAGGGGAAGCAGGCACCCGGCAGGGCAGGGCAGGTGGGGGCTAATGCCGTCCCTGCAGATGGAGACGCCATCCACAGGACACATCTGAGGATGAAGACAGACAGACCTGGGTACCTGGTTGCACATGAGAGACAAAGGACAGAGGACCCAGGCGGTCGTCAAGCTACTGCTGGCTAATGTGGACTTAGGTGCCTGCCAGTGTCACTGCTCTCCTGTGCCCCACGTCACAGGCCCGCAGGATGGGATTCTGCTGCTGTTCCACCTAATTTACAGGAAGCATCGCTGTCGTTGACCTGGCATCAAGTACATGAAAAGCGTCACCTCCTCCTCACGCATGTGCCTCTAGCTGGACAATGAGTTCAGGGGACCAAACAGTCTGAGCAAAGGCAGGTGGACAAGGACAACAGCTCCCTGTGACTTCCCGTAGCTCCCCTGGCTCCATACCCCTGTCCCTGGTGCACCTGCTGCTGGGCATCCATTCTGCCTCTCAGTTATCTGTCAGCTCACGATCACGTGAGCACGGGGAGCACATTGCCCACACTGCGTGTGTGAGTTCTGCAGTGGATGAGGGCTGGTCTCGGGACCACACCAAGACGTGCAGCGCCATTCACAGGGACCCACGGCATGGCAGAAGCTCGGCACCGGGGTCTGAGGCAGCCTCACACCCCATCGGCCACCGACACATCAATACAGAGATGTCTTCAAAAGAACCCAGTCTATCAGACCCGGCCACCTCCCCTTGAATTTTGTGCACTTGTAAGTTCCACAATCTCTGTCATTTTACTTGTGAATTAATACTTTGGGAAATGTGTCCATACCCAGGATGCGGATAATGTATTTTCCCCTGAACAGGCACTTACTCTGAATGAAGCCAGAGTCTCAACCACACCCAAGCCCCCCACCCTGCACACTTGGCCTCCATTTGACGATCCACGGTCAGCAGTACCAACCTGCACACAGCAGCCCTCCCGCCGGCTGATATCGGCTTAGGGAAGCTGCTTCCTGCAAAACGCGCTGGCCTTTGAAGACGGGTGTTGTCAATAACTCTCGCTACCTCCGTTACAGAGGGAACTGAAGGCAAAAACAAGACTAGACAATAGATGTAAACTGAGGAGCAATCCCGCCCTAGGTTTCATTGTCTGTAGCATTAATCTGAGTGCCAGGCTCCACGGGCCAGGCCTGATCCCCGCTGAGGGTCCATTTTCTGTCTGGGCGTAAGAGGCTACACAAAGCCTCCCAGCTCACAGCGAGGCCCTTTCATAAGTACTCCAGTTTCTCTTCAGTATCTTACATTTCTGCCTCTAAATCTTACTGGTCATCTGAGCAGGAAAGTGCAGTCACACAGCCACCATCTTCTCAGAGGTGCCATGTGCCTTAGCGCAAGTGAGGCTTTTGTACCGTGTTCATCCTGCTCAGTGAGGCCTATCGTGTGTGACAGCCCAGCCCAGCCTATGGCCATGTGCCTCTGTCGGAGAGTCTGACAGCGTTTCCGGATGCAGGGAAGGCTTGGTACGCTATCTCAGGAGGTAGTCAAGAGGAGAAGCCAATCCAGTCTGGCTTCTTAGTGCTTGCCCACTCATTTTAAACTAGGTTCATGTAGGAGACACATGTCCGCCCTCCGTGCAAGGCATGTGGTACTTTGGGGATCTTTGCCTGCATTTCTTAAAATCGAAAGTATTTTTAGATGGGAACTAATGGAGCAGGTTGGGGCATGGCACTGGTTGCGATTCCCACATCTTCCAACCTCTCTCTGCGGGGCTGACATCTTTACCTCAATGTGTGGTGGGCAGGTGATTCAGCCTCTCATCTGGATGCCAAAGTGCGGGACACGCATCGCACCCAGAACAGCACCTGCATTTCTTCCTCCCGTCCATGCATTGGGAATGTTCACCTGTGGCCCGTGGAATGCGCGGCCCCTCCAGAGCCCAATGCCCCAGCCACCTGGGGGTGAGTATGAAGTCTAACAGTCACAACGCCGCCGAGCACCCCACCCAGCAAGCGTGGCCCACAGCCCACTAAAGCCTTTGTCCTTGCTTTCCTCCTGCTCTGTTGTTGACTGAGAACCTACTGTGTGTGGCCTTGTCTCCGTGCAATGGCAGAGGTGAAGGGAACAGCAGAGGGCACTTAGGTGAACATGGGAGAACAGCCAGGGTCTGACACCTTGTGCCTGGGGCTGCCTTCAGCTCCAGCTGTGGGCAGGGGCCTCGCAGCTCTGGGGTCCTGAGACCCCTCTCCTCTTATGCAGGTGCCACAAGATGTCTCAGGTTCTTCCCTCCAGGGGGAACTCCGTGGGATAAGGGCCATTCCCTGGCCCTCTTGTCCCAGGGCCTGAGAAGGCACCGCTGGCCTGGCAGGGCTGACAGATGCCCATGAACAGGTGGAGGGATAAAGATAGCTGTGGGGACATCGGTGGCCATGGGAATGTCAAGTTTAAGTGTGTCATTATACCCTTTTCAGTACCTTTGACAATCTTTTTCTGTGAAAGATTTGAATGCACATGTTTCACTAGAAGTCTTTAAACTGTAGAGCCAGCAGGCGGTCACTTCAGATAAGGGAACAGCTCAGTGCCGCCACTGTGCTTATCATTGGTCTGCTCCTTGGAGCGCACTGACTGACGTTTGCCCAGATGGACCGGTCAGGACTGTCCAGCAGGCCCCAAGGGTTCAGGGAAGGCTTGGTGCGCTATCTCAGGAGGTAGTCGAGAGGAGAAGCCAATCCAGTCTGATGGGCGTGATGATGCCCAATTGCCGCAGGTTCTGGCCCATGTCTCCCATCTGCACCAGTGTATTTGGGCACTTTGACAAAAGATAAGGATGGTCACACCCAAGGGGGATAGTGCTACTAGATGTGAGAGGGATGGGGTCCTCCATATCTGCATGAGTACATGTGTGCATGCGTGTATATGTGTGTGCGTACATGTGTCTGTGAGTGCCTGTGTGTGGCATGCGCACATGCCTGTAAAGGGAGTGAGTGACATGAACAGAGTGCGGAGATGAAGAGTGGGGACATGGAATTTGCTTACTGATTTCAAACTAGGTTCGTGTGGGAGATGCACGTTCCCTCTTCTGCAAGTCAGAAGCCCACGCACTTCCTGTCCTTGCACTTGGTGAGTCTGCTGATCTCTGTGCAAACCCAGGGCAATGGAGCTGAGACAGCAGGACCAGAGTCTCCCTGCTTCCTGCCCACTGCAGGGACACGGTCTGTGTGCTTGGGAAGTCTACGTGAGTTATTTCAAAGTGCAGGAATAGGAAAAAAATTAAAAAGAACTGTTAGTCACTACAAAGAAAGGCACACTCCAGAGCAGATGCTGAGAAGTCATGCCCAGCAGCCTGAGTACAAGACCAGGAGGGCCATGCAGGGAGCAGACTCAGCCCCTGGGGACCTGAGGACGTGATGTGGACAGGGGACAGCGTACTGCAAGGATGAGCGTGTCTACAGTGCTTTAGTAATGAGCCATCGCAGCCTGCTGCTCTGGCAGGTGGCCCTTACTTTCTCACAGGGGAGACACCCTGAGAATGAAACTCGATTTTCCGGAAGCCAACGTGTCTGCTCTGGGCGGGAGACGCACCGGGGCAGTGGTCTGGTTCCCTGGGTCCCTCGCCCACGTGGGCCTCTCACTGACTTGCTGTGCTGGCCAATGGTGGACAAGCCAGAGATAGCCCCAGATCTTACTATCTTAACCTGTGCAAGTTAGGAGTTCAGCGTGAATTTGAGGGGAGCACAAATATTCAGACCATAGTAGATCCCTGAGGTCCAGGGAAAGGTCTTCTGTTTTCCTATTTTTGAAAGTACTCCCAAACAGAGCCCTGCTTCATGGGTGCATTCCGGACTCAGAGGTCCTGTAATGGGCAGTGGACCACTGTGCTGTCATGAGAAGGCAGACACACCCCAGACAGGATCCTGGGTGATTGGTCCTCATGATCAGTGAGTCACGGACTTGTCCTCCCTTAGTGACTTAGCTCAGGGCACTGGAGCCAAGAGTGACATTGTTTGTGTGTTTGTTAACTGTGGGGGAACTGTAGGAGAAGGTGTGCTAAATGAGGAGGGACACCTCTGGTGGGGGGTAACCATCTGGCTCACGAAGGCCAGGCTTGGTGATGGTGTTCCCGGAAGCTCACACTCAGAAGTGGAAAACCCTTCCTGCCCGTGAAACCTGAGACCAGAGCTCTGGGTCCCTTCTCTCCCATCCTGTGTGTGTGTTGGTCTGCCGTGCCCAAGCCCAGGGGGGCACAGGGACCAGGACCAGCATTTGAGCTCAGGGCAGAAACAGAGTTAGCACGACAGAGTGGGGTGTGCCTCTCAATGGTCAACACTGTGTATGTTGACTTCAAACTGCCAGGATCCCACACTACAGGTGGGCGTCTGTGTTCTACATCAGTTACCAAGGCATGTCCTTCTGGTTTAAGGACTTCCTATATTCACTTCCTTGATGTACGTCGTTTACCTACTCTCAATGGCACCATTGAGATTCAGATTCAGGTGTCTCGACCTGGATTAGAGGGTGTTCTGTCTGCTGAACGTGACCCCAACCGCCCTTTCTCTCCTATCTCACTTGTCTTCATCCAAGGCTCTTGAACTTCTTTTCCATTATAATTGCTGTGGGTTGAATGACATCCAACTCTTTCCTAATACCTGTTGTGTTCCAGCAAAGTAAATATAGGCATTTAAACCTAGGACTCTCGCCTGACCTGTGGTGGTGCAGTGGATAAAGCGTCGACCTGGGAACACTGAGGTCGCCAGTTCAAAACCCTGCACTGGTCTGGTCAAGGCACATATGGGAGTTGACGCTTCCAGCTCCTCCCCCCTTTCTCTCTCTCTCTCTCTCTCTCTCTCTCTCTCTCTCTCTCTCAGTCTCCTCTCTAAAAATGAATAAAATAAAAAGAAATTAAACCTGTACTTTTGCCTGACCTGTGGTGGCGCAGTGGATAAAGCGTCGACCTGGGAACACTGAGGTCACCAGTTCAAAACCCTGCACTGGTCTAGTCAAGGCACATATGGGAGTTGATGCTTTCAGCTCCTCCCCTCTTTCTCTCTCTCTCTCTCTCTTACTCTCTGTCTCTTCTCTAAAATGAATAAAATAAAATAAATTAAACCTAGGACTCTGAAGGATGTCAGCCGATTGGAGTAAATTCAGAGGAAAGCACAGGTCGTCCGAGGCCAGAGGGTGGTTTGTGGGAAGGTGTAAAGGAGCTGAGCAGGCCCGTCTTGGCAGAGCATGACTGAGGCAACGGCACAACAATCCCAGGGAGAGGGGTGGTTTCAGATCACAGGAGTCTGCGTGCCACATGGGACAGGAACCGTCTGGCCAGTGGTTGATGGAGAGAAAGTCTCCCTCAAATCTGGGCCCAGGGAGGGGGAAGGGAGGGCGAGGCAGCACCCCACACCAGGTGCAGCAGGAAGGAGGTCTGGGAAGGGGAAGGAGTTGCCACTATGAGCATAAGCCTCATGACCCTCAGCTCTCTGAGGCTCATGGTGACTTTCGATTCTTTGTGTTATTTTACCAGCACACAGCTCCTCTGTGGCCTTGACCCAGACCAGGCACGAGAGTGCTGCCCCTGCTTCTTTGCCCCTCTGAGTGCTGGCTTCTGCTGTAATCCCAAGCATTGGCCAGGGAGGGCTTGGGACCTCAGCAGCCACATGAGCAGTCATCATGCCATGCTGGTTTTACCTCCAAAGTGGTTCTGCAGTCAGGTCCAGCCCCTAACCGGTGACCTCACCCCCACTGCAAGCCCTGATCACGGGCAGCCCCTGTCCCTCAGCCAGGCAGCATGTCCTTTTGGGACCCCTTCCTGAGAGTCCAGGGAGATCTACACATGGCCATGGCAAGAGCCCCTTCCCAAGAGCGAGCGCCTATACCTCTGGGGACCCAGTGTCAGCACGGAGGCAGGAGGGCACGGTGCTGTGCTGCACGCCTGGTTGGGCTAAAAGAGTGTCCTGATCGATCTCACCAAGGAAAAGGGAAAAGGCAATGCTTTGAGGTGATGGACGTGCTCATTAATGTGATCTGGGGAACCTTTCACAGCCTGTGCATGTATCAAAATCATCATATTACACACTTAACATGTACTGCAGTGTTACCTGTCAATTATATCTCAGTTAATCTGGTGGTGGTGTGGGAGTGGGCGGGGAAAGGTATGAGGGACACAGGCCACCTAGCACCTAGAGCTCAAGTGGCAGGAGGTTCCAACAGCACCGTGAGCCAACACACGGCAGCTGCCAGACATCTGTCCACACCCCTGTTGGCACCTCAGGTGCGCCCATGCACTTTCTCCTGAGTGACCAGCATCCTCAGTAGCCAGCAACCGGACACACCTGGTGGATGAGAGGCAGGTGTGTTAGGAAGGAGCTCTGGAACGGGCCTGCCTGAATTTCCCAGGACCCATGAGGGGTTCCCACAGGACCGTCTTCAGGCTGTTAGACCCCCGCCTGGCGCCCCACTCTCCCGGGGCTGCTGGCTTGTTCCTCCCGCACTGTCCAGGGTCTATAACATGGATTAAGCAGAACTGGGAGAAATGAGAAAAAGAACAGACGTGCAGATGGAGGACTTTAAAACTACGCCTGTCCCCCACGTAGCCACACCCTTCCAGAAGCACTTCTGCAGCATCAGCCCTGTGCAGCACCCTCTTTCTTCCCATGCAGTCATGAAACCAAGGTCAGAGACCCCTGTGCCCGGGACTCCCTACCCCCAGTCCTAACCAACTCCTGGGTGGTCCTTTCCACCCCCAGCCTGGCGACCTGGCACCAACCAAACCCCTGAGAGCCTCTATTCTCCTTGGTTGAGGACACGCTCTGTTTGATGTTTCAAGTCTGGAAAATCCGCTGTGGCTAATTACCACGGCCCTTTCTTCTCTAACGAGCTCATTCAGTTCGAGCCACACTTGTCAGAATGTGCTCAGAAGCATCTTTCTATAATTTTAAAGCAAAGAAAGAAATGTATTTCAAGAAGCACCATGCTGCCCTTTGCCTGAATGTTTGTTAACGTTATTAATCTGATTTAAGTGAAAATTATTTCTTATATTGCCTCCCACAAATAAACATTTTTTTTCTACTTTAAAATTGGAAGATTATGCCGAATGCAGCGTTTCCCTCTCCTGCGAAGATGTACGGTGGAGGGGGGGGGGAGTTAATACAGATTAGTGACAGTACTGTGGCAGAGCCCTGTAGGTGGCGAAACTCTGTTATCGTTTGTATGATTAGTTTCACCTTGTAGCTATGTCTCCAAAAATGCAATTAACAGTTTCATATTCAGCATAGCTGGCTTTTGTTCCTGCTGCAAGCTGTGCATCATTTACATCATAAAAAAACTAATTGGTAAACACAGTCTTGCCAGTTTCTCTGAGATCCACCCAATTCTCTTCCCATTAATTGGCTCAGCTTCAACACACACTGGATGAAATTTCAAAGGACGTGAAGATTCGAGGGCCAGGCAAGCACTTGTGTTTCACAGAACCACCTCCAAGGAGACTGGGAGAAAGAATCTACCGCCAAACACAAGCAACTCTCTTGTCCAGTTGCTGCCATGGAAACGGTTTTGTCTGCTTATCTGATCTGGGGAGGTGGGTGTTTATTGGGATTCATCCTAATGACCTTTATGGACTTGGATGAGAAAGTCAATCCCATGGACGCCCCAGCCCTGGTCAGTAGCAGCTGAGTGAAGACATCCCGAGCTCCCCTTTGCATTTAGGGCTGGCCCCCACTTAGCCTTCTCTGCCCCGCACATCCGCCAAGCCTGGATGCGTGTGGCCCCAGGGGCCATGGGGGAAGCTCAAACACCTGCATGCCACAGGAGAAATCGGTGGCTTGTGAAATGTGGAACCTGCCAGTTCTGTGTGGAAACGTCATCCCAGAAGCCCACCCTACCCGTCTTCCTCCTCCTCGCCCCTCGCCAGCGATGGAGACCAGTCAGAGCCTTGCAGACAAGCATGGTTGTTCCGAGATCAACGGGTAAACTCTGACGTGCTGGATGTTGACCTGGATAAAATGTTCTTGGAGGGGCTCTGGTTTCCAGAGTAGGAGCGGTCACCTGTGCCGTCTGTGCACTGTGTGTTCTCCATCCGCTCATGGCACAAGGCTGGCAGGTGGCATGCCTCGTCCATCCCATGGCCGTTTCACGTGGTCTGTGAGGCAGGGAACCAAACTTGTTCAGGGATGTGACTGAGGTTTTTTTGTTTGTTTGTTTTTTGTTGTTTTTTTTTCTTTTGATTTTATTCATTTTAGAGAGGAGACACAGAGAGAGAGAGAGAGAGAGAGAGAGAGAGAGAGAGAGAGAGAGAGAGAGAAAGAAAGAGAGAAAGGGAGGAGGAGCTGGAAGCTCAACTCCCATATGTGCCTTGACCAGACCAGTGGAGGGTTTTGAACTGGCGACCTCAGTGTTCCCAGGTCGACGCTTTATCCACTGCGCCACCACAGGTCAGGCCTTGACTGAGGTTTTATCAGCCAAAAACCTGTTCTTTTGCCCTCCTTCTGTCCCCCTACAACCCCACCTTCTTGGTCCTGGGTTCTGTATATTTTGTCTTAATTACCAGGCTCTCATGAATGAACGTTTCCCGCAGTGTTTAACATGGGAACTGTCCGACTGTTGCAAGAGACATGTTTATTTGTTTTGAACTCATATAGTTATTTGCTTAATTGCCAAAAAAAGAGGGAGGGAGACCCCATATGTTCTATGCTAGTGGGGAAAAAACAGCTCTTTTTAGTTAAAATTTAACAAAATAAACCACTGGTAAGTAAAGTAGAAATGGCAGGGCTGTCTCTGAAAGTAGATTGCAGACATGCGGGTGGGGAGGACAAAGGAGGCAGACCCAGGAAGCAGGTGAGGGCAGAAGAAGGTATGAAAGGAGCCATGTTGCAACACACAGAACTGCAGCAGAATTCAGGACCAAGAGCAAACACAGGGCTTTTACATCGGGGTTTCTGCATCAGATCACTCAAGGTGATGCCATGACCTTCAACTGCCATGGTCTCATTTGCTCTCTCACTCACTCTCATTTGCTCCAAATTTATCTAGAAAGCACCTTGATTATTTTTTATTGATAGACTAGGAACTTATTTTAGGTTACAAACAAAATGAACAAAACAATGAGAGCAAATGGAGAAAAGATGACTGAAGACTATGGCTCAGAGAAGCTCTTAGAAGAATCGTAGATTTAGTACGGAGAATGCAGGAGGCACAGACTGATGCAGAAAGGCTGACTCCCTGCCCAGGCTCCCTGGGCACTGGGGGCGAGTGGTTCTCCTTGGCTCTGTCCAAGCCTCTTGTGTCAGTAATCCCCTCTCTCTGTGAGCTTTGCAGGATGAAAGGGAAGAAAAAAGAGAAATGAGAAGATAGAAGGGGAAGAAAGACGTTTTGGAGGAATATGTATTCTCGAAAAAGTTAGAAAATGGAAATACACTTTTGAATTTAAAAAAGACTTGGCATGAGCCCTGTCC
The DNA here is from genome assembly GCA_037038555.1 of Rhynchonycteris naso. Lineage (NCBI taxonomy): Eukaryota > Metazoa > Chordata > Mammalia > Chiroptera > Emballonuridae > Rhynchonycteris > Rhynchonycteris naso. The sequence goes on from CM073001.1 coordinate 111,691,867, forward strand.
AGATAGTTTAGTTGGTTAGAGGGTCTTCCAAAAGCAGAGATTGCCTGTCTCTCTCTTGCGCTCTCCCTTCCTCTCTCGAAAATCAATAAAATAATAATTTAAAAAAAAGACTTGGCATAAAAAACAACAGGCTGAAATCTCTCTCTTTTTTTTGGAATAAAGGGAAAGATGGATAGAGGTAAATAATGGATGAATGGATGATGGGTGGATGGATGCATGAATAGATGGACAGACAGACAGGTGGGCAGACAGATGAACAAGTGAATGGATGGATTATGGGTGGATGAATGAGTGGATAATGGATGGGTGATTGACATGGGTGACTGATGGATGTATGGATGATGGATGTATGGATGATGGATAATGGATGGATGATGCATGATGGGTGAACGGATGCATGGATAGAAAGGGAGAGAGGGAGGAAAATGTTTGGCGGCAGCCAGTCCCCCAATAAGCCATGCCTGACAGTGTGTTGGAAACTTGCACAGTCTGCTTGGGAGCTGACTGGCTGAGGAGAGGGCTGTGGGGCTGGGATTCTGAAGCAGGAATTCAATGGGCTGGGTTTTTCCTTCAAGGAGCATGCTGCTGGGGGGATGGGAGCCTGGACAAACTAGAGAAAACTGGCCACAGACAAGGGTGGTGACATGACTGTTTCTCCTTTGCGACTAAGTTTTCACTGCCACACGCATGTGCTCCTGTTCCGTGGAGCAGCTCTCCAGGGACAAGAGTGATCCAAATCTGCATCATGGGCTGAGAACACGGGTAGCGATGAGCCGTGAGCTCCTTGGTTGGACATTTCCTCCGGGTTCCTCCCGAAACGCACGCAAGACGACACATGAGAAAGTATCTGGCACACTGCCTGCAGGGAGAAGATGGGCACACACGCTGTTCCACATTGGATCACTGAGGATGAGCGTCTGCTGCCAGATCCCAAGTGCTGGCATCGTAACCGTGGTGCTGTGTGTTAGGAGGCGACTGGGTAACGTGGGTGGAGCCCCCTGATGACATTAGTACCCTTGTGAAAGAGGAGAAAACACAAGATCTTTATCTTTCCACCTTTTAAGGGAATAATAAGCAGATGGTCCCAGTAAAGCAGGGAAACCCCAGCCATCCTGGCACACTGATCTTGGACTTGAATTCTCCAGGACTGTGAGGGCTGAGCCGCCCAGGCCGTGGAGTTCTGGTATAGTGCCCTGAGCTCACGGAGACCCTCCTCCTGCCTTGGTCTCCGCCCCACCTGGTACTCTCACGGCACATTGGGAGTGCTGCTCTGCAGTGCCCAGTGTGTGTTCAAACTCCCTCCTCAGCCCCCCCTCCTTTCATCTAGGTGTGGCCACTGGACTTGCTTCTGGTTGCTAGGACCCAGTTGGAACTTTGTGCATGTGCCCTGTGCTGCTCCTTCATGTCCCTTTCTCCTTCCTATGCCAAGAGTGCAGAGGAGACAGCAGGGCTGAGAGAGAGCTGGAAAAGGGACCAGGCTGTAAGATAAAGACTCATGACCTGCTGCTCAGATGCACTTTTAAATAACTTCACTCTACCACCCAATGTCATGTCTCCAGGATTCCACCACTGCCGGCGCAATGGCAGGGGTCCTGGGGGCTGGAAAACATTCACGTGTCTTCTCATGTTTTCTTCACTCATTGCCACGGATACACAGGTTGTTTCTACATCCCGGTGTTGTGAGCAAGGCCACGGGGGCCGTGGGCGCGCAGGCATCTCTTTGCCATAGTTCTTTAGTTTATTTCTTTAGGATCGACACCCAAAAGTGGGTCACATGGAAGTTTTCTCTTTAATTTTTTTTTTATTTGAGAAAACTCCATACTGTTTTCCACAGTGGCTGCACCATTCTACATTCCCATCAGCAGTGCTCGAGGGTTCCCTCTCCTCCACATCGTCATCACAGTAAAAGTGAACAAAAAGAATAAGATTATTCTTGCTCTCTGTCTAAAACTGAGATTGGTTGTCCACATCTCTTCCTTCATGTTCTCATTGGGTTCAGGACACTTGTCTGTAAGACAGAGGTTAGAGGAAGGGCAGAGGTCACCTCAAACTGCTGGGCCCCTGGCTCTTTCTGCATCACGACCACTCTTAGAAAACAAGTTCCCTTAAAGAACAGAGTGGGCAAAATATATGGCATAGTTTCCACTTTCCTTTTTGTTCAGTGTTCTAAAGTTTCTTTCTCTGCTCATACCCCCTGAATTTAAGCACCCTGACACTCCTTAACCCATGTTGTACAGTTTTCCATTGCTGAATGTGGTCATTCTGGTTGTGATGACAATGATTGTTGGGGTTTCTGTTAAACATGCGTGTCTATCTGGTTGGGGGCACACTTCAAACTGGAAAAGAACCCCACACACATGTCTCTGATTCAGGGCTTTGGTGCTTTTAAAATAATTTTCACTGAAGGAATTTCAACAACAAAGCTAACAGAGAAGAGGCTTCTACCAGCTCTGAACAGTAACAGGAGTCAGAGACCATGGTGCTGTTCTTTTGCAATTTCCCCTTCTTCATGGGGAAGCAGAGCCTGCTTCCTATAGCAAGGACCAACAGGTAGGCCCTGGGGAAGACACTTGAAGTCCCACAGTGAACATCTCTTTGGTGGCTTCCAAGTGCACCTGGATTGTTGTGGTCCATGATCCCACTGGGAGCAGCCAGTGAGGCAGGAGTCAGACTGGGCAGGAAAGGTGAGCAGAGGTTACCCCGCAGGCCGGACTGGCTACCACAGAGGGCAGGTCGGTAGAGGACCTGGCAGGCTCTGGGAATGGCGTCTATAAGACGAGTGAAGGAGTGAGGGAGACCTCAACTGTAATGAGTATGTACCTTCAGCAGCGTTCGGTGGGTCTGCCTTCTGGGGACGGGGGCATGGAGACCCGGGCCCAAGGAAAATCAGATCTGGGGTCTGAGCCCAGCGGAGGCACCAAGCAGGAACTGTGGGACCACCAGGCTTGTGTGTGACAGGAGTGGCGCCTAAAGGATGGGACACTCGAATAAATGGCTATCTGGTGGTAGCACCTCCCCCAACAGTTAGCTTTCTGTTGAGAAGTGGGACAGCGTGTCCTACAGCCAGCGTGAGGACATCTGGCCTCTGAGCTGTTGCTTCCGCCCCCGTTTTCCTAGAAGGAAAAGGCGTCTGCTGTGGTACGCCTGCCAATGAGTCTTCTGCAGCTGCCCCTCTGTAACATGCGCATCATGACCACGTGCCCCAACTTCTAGTACAGCGGCTCAAATCCTCACGTCAGGTGCACTGGATGCCCTCTGGGCCCTGCGGCCACCACAGGCCATTCCTTCACTCTGTTCCATCCTACACTCCCCCCCCTCCCTGCCCCGTGGAAGGCTGCAAAACCACTTCTAATTTATTTTCTGCCTGAAGTGGCTTCATCAGCCCCCGCCTTTATTTCAGACAGTGTTGGATTACTGAATTCCAAACCAGCTTAGGCCCATTGCTTAGTGACCTTTCTCTTCTCTGCAGTTTTTTTTTTAAAGAAATCAACAAGAGACAACAATAGTAACCTTTCCACGTCCATTATCATAAGCTGCACTGACCTTCAGGATGAGTGCTGGGCAGCTCTGGTCCGAGCCGCTCCTAGAGCCAGGATACCAGACCCAGTTCCCCCAGCAGGAAAGTGTGCCTTGTTCCTTCCCTTTGTTCACATAACTATCGGCATTTAGCTTTTCTACATTTTATACTCCAAGAAACTTTGAAATTATCCATCCTATATACCACCATTGTTGCAAGAAGAAGAGAAATAAGCATTTTAAAGGTAAAATTTGGCAGAATGTAGGATAATCTTTCTAAAACTATTCTTTGAAAATGAACTCAGAGTCATGGGAGTGAAATTTACATTTACATTTATTTGCTTGAAGGACGTGGTTTATAAAACCTCCAGAAATCACATATTGTCATGAATTTTTTTTAAAATGAAAACAACTTGAGGGAGAGCAGAATCCAAGGGCAAATATTTCCCGTACATACATGTCATGCTGTAAAATTCTGAAAATTAAACTGTCAGAAAGTGGTAAGATTTGCCTGTTTCTCTTATCTCAGACAAATACCAGTAAACAAGCAGAAAACCATACTGAAAACCATGCTTAATTTTTTAATTACCTTTTCGTATTGTTATTAAAAAGGCACCTATTGCAAAAGAATGCATGCATGCCATTAAAATATATGTTGATTGACTTTACATTTGCTGCTAAGGTTACCGACCCCTAGCTCTAGGCTCAGAGGGCACAGAGTGGATCGGGTGCTGCTCTGCCCTGGGCCAGGCAGGACAAGGGGGCGTCTCCGCCCCTCATCCCCAGAGATGGGCAGCAGCCCGCAAGCCCTCGGAAGACCTGTGTGCTTTTCTCAGGCAGAAACCTCACTAATGGCCTCTTTTTTGCATGACAAAATTCATTCTTTACCCCCAAATTGGACACTGGAAGCATTAACAGAGCAATTTCTGCCTTTTCACGGCTGCAAGTCACAAGGCACTTTCAACAGGAGTCTAAAAATCAGCCATGGAAACGGCTTTCGTTTATCCTCATGTAGTATATGGCTCCACGTAGATTTCTGAAACTTGGGGCGATGGGAAACATCAGCGAGTATAGGGGCGGACAGGCGTCCTGTGAGGATGTGACAGTAGCAAGTGACTCTGCAGTTTATAGACTTGCAGGTGAAGTTGGCTAAAGTCAGCAATCATGATGGAATTGATAGACACTCTCCAAGCAACTAGATAAGCGAGCTATTCTTACAGAGAGAAGGCCGTTTCATCAATGAACTCAGTGCTGAGGAGGGATGGCTGATATGTTCACATTAACAGCTGCTGCCACCACGTGAGTGGCCCCCACTGCTGAATTGTAGAGGGCGAGGCTGAGGGGACCTCTCCCTCCACATCCACTGGGGCCATGGTGGCAGAGTCCCACACCCTGGGCTGAAGCATAGACACTCACTCCTCCTGGTCCTGCAGGCTGGGAGTCCCAAATCAAGGTGCCTCCCCTCTCCGTTTCCTCACAGTCATTCCTTTGTGCACGTCTGTGTCCCCATCTCCTCTTCCAAGGATATGGTTTGTGTTGGGTCAGGGTCCATCCATGACCTTGCTGAACCTTCTCCACCTACGTAAAGACCTAATCTCCTGATCCAGGATCCAGACACATTGAAGTTCTGAGTTTCATGGCTTCAACACAAATATTTGAGGGGATACGGTTCAGCCCACAATACAACCCAGATTTCTCAACTGCCCACTTCTGTCTTTTCTCCTCGTCTAAATTGTTTCAAGGTCCTATCTTGACTTTAAAGTCCATGTAGTGACACAGTCCTGTGCCTCTGAACCCCCAGGCCAGGGCTGGGCCTGGGCGCTCTACCCAGTGTTCCATGATGGTTGGTGCTGATGGCTCACAGTGGAGCGTCTCTGGAGGCACTGACCCACATTGCTGATGAGTCCCGGAAGGGCATCAAAGGCCTGCTCCTCAGCACAGTGCAGGACGTCTCCCAAGGGCCCTCCAGGTGCAGGGGCTACATGGACAGGCTGAGGCCTTGGAGGGGTCTGTCCCAAGTGGACTTCCTTCCACCGTCCTTCCACTATCCTTCTCCCCCAGTGAACCTGCACACAGGCGTCCTTATATCTGTTTCTAGGGAGCAGAGCCCAGACCTCAGGGTTCCCAGAGTTCTCTCCCTGGACAGCAGCAGTCCACCTGAATCATCCTTCATTGCCATCTCTGCGCTTCGCACATTAGCTCTAAGCTCTGAAAGGTAGGTGGGCGAGGCCAGGGGCTTCCTGTTTTTCTCCATCCTTCTGATGTGAATGCATTCAGTCTGATCCTCACACACCACATGGTGGTTTCAGTTATTTCTTTCTTCTTGTTAGGACACAAAGTGACTGTCCACCAAGGGGTTTTAGTATCCAGCATCTCTTGTCACCAACAAAGAGCCTCTGAAGGGAGAGAACCCAATCACATTAATCTACGCCCCCACCAGACTCTAGCTCCTGCATCTTCCACCTGACAGCTGCCACCTGGTGGGTGGACAGATGATGAATGGATGATGAATGAGTAAATGGATCGACAGACGGATGGATGGAGAGGAATGTATGGACAAATGGATGGACTGACGGATGAATGGATGGATAGATGGATGGACAGAGAGACGAATGGACGGGTAGATGGATGGACGGATACACCGCCCTGGATCTTGCCCAGCGCTAGCCCCCTGTGTGACAAAAGGTTGTTTCTTGGTGGGATGGTTTCAATTCAGTACTCACCTAAGTGGCATTGCTGGAGTGTGCCTGGGTGGGCTGTGACAGCTGTCTGCAGCATTTCCACAGAACGATAGAGACTGGGATGTGTTGGCCGTGGGTGTGCTCTGTGGCTCTGAGGGAAAGACCACTAAATGTCATCTCTTCATGTAAAACTCACAACCCACAAATCCCACTATTTGGAGACAGTTTGGCTTGTGGTGTAAGAAGCGTTTTCTGAAGTCACTATGGAAGGACACTTGCATTCAGATTGTCTCAAACCCAGCAGCTTCACTGCCTCCAGGTGTCCACCCTGTCGGTTCCCGGTGAGACCAGATCTCCAAAGGACCACAGCTCTATGCTTTCAAACTTCTGAGTCTGAACGCACAAAGAGCTTTCACAGATGTTTTTATCGCAGCAGGTGTACTTTTAGAATCGATTGGGCAATGCACCAGAAGGAGCAGCTGTAAGGTTATCTGTGCCCTGGAGCGGCATTGTAGGTCACCAGTCAGAGTGTGGCCCCCATCTGTTTGCAACACAGAAGCCCATGGGGGGGGTGTGGCTCTCGCAGGCCTCACTGTGGGCATCGGCCATAGCCCGTGTCCACGGGGTCATGGGTGGGAGTCCCCTTTCCTGTTCATTCTGACTGATGCGACTTGACAGCTAACTTAATCTGGCAGAGCCACACACCAGAGCAGAGACGTGGGGGTGGGAGGCTCCAACCCCCGTAGGATGGACAGCCAGGCAGGCCTGTCAAGTTCTGCTCAGGGCTCTGCCTTGGGGGTGGGGGGATTGAGCAAAGTGAGAAAACAAAAACCTCCACAAACAGAAGTCTGTGTGTGATATCATCTCATCAGAGCAACCCAATTGAACCAGTAGATATTCCTAATCATAGTTTTGAAAAATCGTCTAATTAAAAAATATTTTAACCTGGTCCTGGCAGTTGGCTCAGTGGTAGAGCATTGGCTACCACTGAGCTTCCAGACTGGTGTCTGGAAGTCCCAGGTTCAATTCTCAACCAGCGCACACAGGAGAAGCGCCTATCTGCTTCTCCACCCTTCCCCCTCTGCTTTCTCTCTATCTCTCTCTTCCTCTCCAACAGCCAAGGCTCCATTGGAGCAAAGTTGGCCTGGGTGCTAAGGACTGCTCCACGGCCTCCGCCTCAGGCGCTAGAATGGCTCTGGTTGCAACAGAGCAACGCCCCAGATGGGCAGAGCAGCGCCCCCTGGTGGGCATGCTGGGTGAATCCCAGTCGGGAGCATGCAGGAGTCTGTCTGCCACCCGCTTCTCACTTCAGAAACATACAAAAAAAAAAATTTAACCTAAGCTGGAATGGATGCCAACGGAAGCAGGTTTTGTTGGGTGGCGTCTTCCTCTGCGTGTTAAGGTGTGGGCAGGCAGAGCACCTCCTTCCTGTCAGGGAGGGGACCGAGTGAGCCTCTGTGAGTGCTGGCTGGAAACCACACCAGCACCACGGTGTTTCCGTGTGGGTTGAAGTGCATGACAGCATCCTTGAACTTTGGAATTGCTGCCCTACAGGAATTTGGGGTCCTGGTTACAAACATTCGGTATGTTTAATAAATGCTCATTGAATTGAGACCAGCAACTTCCTGGGGTAGACGGGCGTTTCTAACTCCCAGATGTAGCCAGACTGGTCAAACAGCCCCCGAGGAACAAGCCTCGGGAGAGTCAGATAGAGTGAATGGGACAGAGGCCCCAGATCACCACAGGGACCAGTAAGCCGGCCGCACAACCATCCACGTGAGGAAGAGGGTCTGGTGTGGGCCAGGCTGCGGGGCAGCAGCCTACAGACCCTCCCGGGCAGGTCAGGACTCCTGAAGTGACATCAGGCTACTGTCAGCTTGTGCGGTCAGTCCACAGGATGGAGATGTTAGAAACCCTCATTGTGCTTCTCACTGAAAGAAACTAGAAAGGAAGCAAGTAGGTTGTGATTGACTGAGGGAACCACTGAGACAGCTTGGGGAGGAAGACAGCTGTGCTGAGAACGTTTAGAGGATGGAAATAACGTTGATAGGTCAGGTCCCTTCTGTTTCAAAGAAACACCCAACACTATTCAGTAATATGGGGACCCTGACAATGCATTACTCAGTCACCGTTTTGTGTAAATTGTCACCATGCATGTGGACTTCAGGCAATACAGTAACACCCATGTGTATGGTGACATGTGAGTCCTGGCAAGATGGCCGGGGGGACTGTCACCTTGGCTCAGGCCCCCACTGGCCACACGGCGCCCAGGGAGAACAGGCCTCTAGATCCAGACCTTTCTGTTCAATCCTGTGTCCCTCACTCATGGTTGTGGGCAGCTCAAATCCACCATCGGAAATTCAAGTTTCTAGTCCAGGCAGGTCCAGACCCCAGGTCCCAGCGGGAGGGCAGGCTTGTCCTATGTGCAGTGGACACGGTTGCAGGCTGGTCTTCCCACTCACAACCACTCGCCGAGCCAGCCATGATTAAAATGGCATCTGCCCTCCCCCCCCCCAGCGCTTCGGGGCCTCTGGAGTTTCCTGCTGTGCTCTCCCACAGTTTCCGGGTCCTGGGGGAGTATGTTGTGGAAACTGCTTTTCTGAAAGGAAGAAAAAAGGGCACTCACACTGAGCACATGAGCTCTGACCACGTGCAGGGAGGGACTTGAGGTCTTTTTTCCCCACTGGTGCTGGTTGTTGCTTAAATACTAATATTTTTTAAATTTCATCAGATCATACAACCTAGGAAAAACATCTATTTGCCTCTCATGTCCTTGGGCTTAATCTTGACATGGACTGGTGCACCAACATGGGAACCCTGATCTTCAGAGAAGTCTGATTCTATTTACGTTTGGATAGATAATTTTTTTGAGCAGCCCATAATATATATTGGGAAAATGAGTTTGTGCCAGACATCAGAAAATAGAAGCTGCAATGCAGGCCCCAGTGGCAGCACACCACCCTGCAAAGATTGTTTTGAGAGCTGAGCATGCCAGACACCCTGGGGCCTGCATGCTTGCCCCCTAACAGACATCCTTCTGCCAACCAGATAGGGCTCCGCAGGAAAGCACTGCTGCCTTCCTCCACAGGGAATTGCTGTCTCCTGATACCTTTGTTCCCTTTCAGGGGTGCCTGTGTGGATGATACCGAAGGTATTTTCTAATGCTCCCTAAAGGAAAACATCAAAGGATCTTTTTACTGGGTCTGTCCTTAACGTTTAGGTGTTCACAATAATTAAGTCTAGCAATATCTGCAGAGATTATCTGGGCACCCCATGGACATGGATGTACCTGGCCCAGTTATGTGGAGGCTCCTGGTGGAGCTGGTCTCCATCTCCTGCCTTTGCCCCTTGGTCCAGCCCGCCCAAGAATCCCTCAGCACCAGGGCTGAGGCCTCAACCAGTGTTTTCCAGGGAGGTAGGTTGTGTACGACTTAGTTCCAGCCTGTGTATTACTTTAGTGTGTTATTAAGAACCTAGCACAGTGAACCACGAGTCCACGAACACTGCTGTCTGGAATGAGGTAGACACCACAGAGCCCGTGTTCTGCCTTCGGCAACTGAGTCTTGCAGCAGACTGCTCAGTTGGACAGGCCACCAAGGCCTCCGGCCTCTTCCATGACGTACTCCTGTGGTTGGGGCATCTCACAGCTACCAAAACTGAGATCCTGCAAGGTGGTTCAAGTCCCTCCATCCTGCCCCACACACAAATGGGGCTGGTGTTCGTGTGTTCTGGGCTTTCCTTCTTCAGTGTTAGGGTCAGAGTTACATTCCAGCTCCAAGTCCCTCAACAGGGGCCTCGTCTTGGGACGTCTTCCAGACGAGGTCAGCAGAAGTCGACTAGGAATCGTCCCCATTAATAGTGTGTGTCTGATACTCTGTTTTCTCTTCAGATTGCATAAATCTTTCGACTTTTACTGAGTGTGTGTCTGGCTTGTCCTTCTCAGTATTTCAGCGGATGGTTTCTCCCATTCACTCTCCCAGGGGTTTGCTCAGGAGCAGCGGCCTGTGCGCTGGGGGAGACACACCCTGTGTCCTGCACAGAAGAAAAGTTAGAGAAAATGGGAAAAGGTGAAGGCCTGAGAGACCACAGAGATGGATCTGAGGGTGATTGCATCTTAAACGCCATACATATTCCTTCCCAGCCAAAGGGCTCTGGAGCATAACTGCATTTCTCGTCTCTAATCGCTAGTGCTACATGTCAGTATCTTCTATTTCTTTCCCTTCGGAGTGACACAGTGTGATATGTCTAATGACAACTAGAACAAATTCTGGTAATGAGGTCACCTTGGGCCTGTATTACTGTCTGACTGCTGTTTTCCATAGAAATTATTTGTGAAAGCACCCCACGTGCTCAGAATAACTTCCTCTGCATAAGTGTGGGTGTCGACAGACAGATATGTTAAAACTTGCAGGATACAAATGGCTTGCTTTGGTCTCTCTAGTTTAGACCTGTAAATTGGTCTGTAATGAGACAGCTTCTGGTTTCATTGCTGGGAAAGAGTGATTGGTTGAGGTTAAGTTATTTCGTTTCCTTGAGATGCAAACTTTTCATGCAGAATGTACAGTGCTTTGAAAGTAAATGGGGCCCAGAATATCCTATTAATTTTGTAAAGGGAGATTTAGTGAGCACATACGATATTTCCAGAATTGTGGAGAGGATTATTGTCCAGACAGTTGTCAGTGAAGGCTTGTGGAACAAAGGGAAGTTGGAGGTATCTGGAAAAGTGAAAGAGATGTGGGCATTTCAGCAAGAAGCAAGTCAAAGGCACTTCAGGGCTGCAAAGGGCTCAGCAGAGACTGGGGGTGTGAGCAGGGGACCCGGGGCATGAGATGAGCCCAGGTGAGTCAAGAAGCCCGATGTCAGTGCTGCACCTGCCACGTTGTGCTGGAGCCGTCTTGGGGTTCTCCTCAGGGGTGACATGACAGATCATGAATGGAGGAGTTGGCACTGTGTAGGGGAGGCTAGACAAGTGTTGGGAGCACCAGGCTGCTTCTGAACTGGTCAAGCAGAGAGGGCCCTGCGTTGGTAGTAAGGACAGCCAAATGCCAGGGAACAGGCTGTGAGTTCGAAACCGCAAGGAACACACAGAATGAAGAGCCCGTCCTAGTGCCAGTCCCAGCCTGTAGGCACTGCCAGGACCTGCATCTGCACCAGCCCTGCCCACAGATTCCCAGCCCAGACAGAGTTCCTGGTCTGGGTGCAGCTTGGGTGGTGGAGGGTGGTTTCAGGTAAAGAGTGCTCAGAGGCAGGTGGTCCTCACCTGCGGAAGTCTTTCCACCTAGCGAAGAAGGTACGCTGAGATGCAGGAGCAGGAAGGTGCTCAGCGTGCTTCACAGGTCATTACATTAGCTTTCTTTCTTTGTACTCCGATACATACGTGCGTCTATACACACTATGCTCTCTGACCTCAGAGGGCTCCACTGTGAGTCATGAAAGAACAATGTGGCACCTGTGAGTGACATCCCTATGAGGTGGGAGTGGCCTCAGAACACTGTCAGTGTGTCCAGTGTCTGCACACCAAGGGCCACGCCGGCACCATCCAAGTTAATGAATTTGTATGTCCAGCTTCCATTCCCGACCATTCATATAGCCCATCATGAGCTGACATTCACACGAAGCATAATCAGTTCCTGTGTTCTATCTTCAGGCACACACGTGTGGGCACGTGCATGAGCTCACACACATGTGCACACACCTGCTGAACATCCTTCTAGCCTGTGAGGCTGGCTGTCTCCCCACCCTCCTGCTGGGGCAGACCCTTGCCCCAGGCCCTTTGCTCTTTTGAAGGAAGCTGAATGGCAAAGGCACAAGCTTGAAAATAGTGGCTCCCCTGTGGGGTGTTTAGAGCAGTGACCCTGGTCCCTGGTACCATGCCCCCTCCTTTATGAATCACAGGTTTGGGGTTGGGTCCCATAATTTGTACTCCTGATAGTTCCCAGCTGATGTCTGGTCTGCAGGCCACACTTGAAGAACCATGACTTTATAAAACCCTTGAAAAATTGTTTCATTTGATGGGGAGCTACAAGTATATTAACTTGAGGTCTTCAAACCGTAACCTGTACCATCCGAAGGTGCTGTCAGTTAGTTAGCTGGGAAATGGGTTGTTCCTAACCCCCAAAGGCCGTGAGAGAGCAAGGCTTATCTGGGCAGTAGGTGTACGTCCAGTACTGATGAGCCTATAGGATTTTGGTGCTTGAATTGTTAAGTCATTTGGCCCATTGAAATTTTTTTAATTTCGTGAACTGAATTATTAAAAAAAAGGAAAAGAAAATAAAACTGGAACAGTTGCTTGGTTAAATAAACTCAAAGGGAAAAATCTCTTTTAGAACAGGAAATAAATTATTGTTCAAAAACGTCTCCTATCTATGATGGAGTCACTTTTCTGTGTGTCTCTAAATGTATTTATCAGCTGGTTTCACTGAAGTGAGTTTCGTCTGGAGTCGAGTGGAACCCTGAATGTGATAGGGGAATATCCCACTTGTCACTCAGTGTGGAACTCTTCAAACCACCATCTGGAGCTCTTTCCCCTGAATTTTTACAGAGACCAAGAAAGGGATGGTTCTTTCGACTCCGGTCCCTCTCGGGGGAAGAGGCCATGGAGTACCCGCTTTGGTGCAGGGAAGCCTGTCTGTACTGCAGCTGGATGTGGGGGTGGGAGGGGCCCTCTCTGCCACCAAGCACAGCAGCTCCCCGTTGTGGGAACACGTTTCCTCTTGGCACTATTTGTATGGACTTGGGGCTGACACTGCATTCATTTGAGGTCCCCTCACAGAAGACCTCACCACTCTTACTTCCAACCCAAACAAGAGGAGCCTGGGGTGGAGGAGGGAAATGGGCTCTTCAAGGGAGTGGATGTTCACCGATCGGTGGACCCTCCTTTCAGTGGAGGGAGACAGCCTGACCCCAGGGTTACTGCGGCCACAATGCTGACACCCTCCAGTGGTACTAAGAGCTGTCCAGTTCTGGAACTCTCTCTTCCCTCTCCAGTCACTAGGGCATTTAAGAAAACTTGACTGCATGTCTCAGATACTCAAAAACTTTTCCCTGGAAGTTGGTATAAAGAGTGAATGGTTTAAGAGTTGTCCTACCAAGAGACAGATGGACTGGATTCCCCTCATGTGAGCCTCCCCTGTTCACTAAGAGTCACAGACCACACAACACAAGCAGCCCAGCCAGTGTTCCCAGTTCCATCTTTTGTAGAAAAATCTCAGTGACGTGATAGCACTCATCTTGGTACTGCTGAATGTTTGCTAAACAATCAAAATATGATGGCCACCAAACTTTACTGAAATTAGGATTCTATTACAAAGGCCAGGGAACATTCAGTGATAACCTTCACCAAGATTTCTGGAAGCGCTTTCAACCACTAAGGGAAGGCACTGTATTCTTGTCTAATGCTACATAGTAAATTCTCCTGAACTTGCTGGCTTTTCTGAGAGTTTCCCTGGGTCAGAAACCCAGGTGCTGCTTAGTGGGGTATTCTGGCTCAGAGCCTGGCATGAGCCTATGGCCGGGCTGCAGCCTGGGCTGGAGCCGGCCCTGAGGGACCGCCAGAAGCTGTAGGACCTGCTTCCAAGGTGGCGACTCATGCAGTGGCAGAAGGTCTCAGTTCTTCACCAAGTGAGCCTCTCAGAGGGGTGGGTCTTCATGCAGGGTGGCTGTGCCCCAGGAGCAAGTGACCAGAGGGTGGGGAGAGAGAGAGAGAGAGAGCAGGAAGCCACTTTATTCTATTCACTGGACATGAGTGACTGAGTCCTGCCTACCTTCCAGATGGGGGAACGCCAGTCTCTCCCTGGAAGCAGCTGTGTGGAGCCATTTGTGTCATCATGACACCATCTCATGTGCTTGAGATAAAAGATCTGAAGAGGTAATCATCCTCTGCAGCCAGGCTCCTGGGTTAAGACCCTGTTTTTTCTGTGTATTAGCCAAGTAGCCTTAGGCAATCTACCTCAGTTTACCCATCTGTAAAATGTGGGCTGTAATAGTACCACCCTCATAGGTTTTTGATGAGTTAAAGATGATGCGAGAACTTAGAATAATGACTAATACACAGGAAACACTCAGTAAAACAGTGTTGCTACTAATATTGGCACCACTGTCACCATTGTCACCACCACCACTGTCACTCAACCCCTGGGGTGTGTGCATGCGAGGGAATGCAGATATGAATGGAATGGGCGTCCTGCACTTCAGGGGGCCAGTCTGCAGCCAGTGCACCTTCCAGCTGCACTCCCCTAAGCCCTATCTCCACCCCAGTAAGGTGCCCACTTTGCCAGAGGCCCTGCGTGCCTGCACCCTTTCCAGGACTTCGGCCCAGTACGTCTTTCCTCAAGCTCTGGCCACCCAGGCCTGTGCCCACTAAGGACTGAGGTCCTATCCAAGTAACCTAAGTCTCTGGGGCTGAAACCAGGAATGTCTAAGGATAGAAGCATGTCGGGGGGGGGGGGCAGCTGCAGCTCTCTGTGCTGAGTCAGTGCTCTGTCCTGACGGCAACACTGTTTCCTCATCTCAGATAGGTTCCTTGGCTCCTCCAGCTCCATAGGGAACTGCAGGCCCACCAGAGCCCCCTGTTTGGAATGTAGGACTTTCCTCCGTGATTGAGGGGAATGCCCCATAGGAAGACCTGAGGCCAGCAGAGCCTTCCTGATGAGTTCCGGGACAGGTTGTCAGCCCACTGTGCAGCCTGTGGGGGGCAGGGGGGGTTGTCAGAAGTGCCAGGTGCGACCGTGTCCTTCAGTGCTGACTGCAGGTGGCTCCCCTAGTCTCTCCATGCAGCAAGTGGCCCTGAGATGGACGTCCAGGATGAACCCAACACTGAAGGGCCACCTCCAGTCTCTGTTGTCTACTCCAAAAACATGTTTTATCTGCTGTTTTCCTTTTTTTGTTGTTGTTTTTTTACATGGCAACTAAAAATAAGATTTTTTGCATCTTACCAACAATGTTTTACCTTATCTCATCAACTCACACCTGGCCCATGACCTGAAAACTGGGTGTAGGTATTTAGGGCAGTGTTACACCTTGAGGGCAACCATGCCCAGGGCCTGCCCCCCGTTCCCACTGAACAGGTCATGCCTAACAGGAAGTCTCTGGCAGGAACCAGTGCCTGTAGTTCTGGGCAGGTCTTCTCATGGGAGCGTCTGATGATTTTGTAAAGTAATTCTAAAAAGTTATAGAGGTGTTAGAAGTCAGTTTCCTATGGTTCTCTGCATCCAGCTTCTAAAATCGATGCTATCAGCCCATCAGCCAGAGGGGGCTGATGGGACTGTCTCCACTGAACCCACTGCCCTGTCCAGAGGCCATGAGGGTACGAGCGCCATGCCCAACCACCCTCCGGCCCCTCTGCATGAAGCCAGTTCCCATCCTCCCAAGCGCAGCCCCAGTCCTCAGCTGCGGCCATGCTGGTTCTCTGTGCTGTGCATTCCTATGGTTCCCCCAAGGGGACCTCAGCATCCTCCTCTGCCCGGACGGTGTATGTCTGCTCGGTCCTGGGTGTCTGTCAGGAGGCTCTTTAATGTGTTGTCATCTGGTCAGGTTCATCCTTCCAGATCGGCGGCATTCCTCCCTGCATTGCAGGTACCTCCGCCAATTGCTGTCATCCCTAGAAAGTCGTGTGTCTGAACCAGCAGAGAAAAAAATGGGGTGACTGACATGACTTCTGACATGGTTTATGTTGAGACACGGGCACCGCCATATGCTGGAGAGCCTGCTCTAAGGAACGCCTCTTACACTTGCAAGCTGTGCATCACCAGATACACGCTTCCTGCCTGCCGCCGCCAAATCCAGATGCCAGTCATCGGCAGAGGATTATACCGCTGGCTGAGGCAGCGTGCAATTTACCCTCTAGAAATTGGACATTTACCTGAGTGGTAAAAAAGGTATTTTCTGCACCCCAGTGCAATTTTGCCTCTAAACCTCTGCCTCCCTGTGTCACATTCCTGCTCATGCACATGTATCTTTGCGAATTAGCCTCTTATTTCACGAGAGTTTCCGGTTGCTTCTGTACATATGCAGTTAATAAATTAAAGAGCGGGAAGGGTATTACAGCCCATACCTTCCCTGGGGAGACCTTGTTCTCCTCAGTTCAAGTGGTGGCTGCTGTAGCTGCCAACCGTGCGGGCTCAGCACTCCGGCTTCTGTTGCTGCATGCCGATAAGGTCTGAGATTTTTCTTCCCCACTTTCTTTCTTTATTGGCTCGGGATTTGTGTCTTAATCAAAGTGTGCGAGAAATGCACTTCATTGTAAGGCAGGGTGACACTTCCACACGCTGGTCCGTTAATCAATGTGGAATTGCCTGGGAGCGTGCAGGAGGTCTCCTGACTCTCCAATTACATCAAGTAGCTGCTGTGATTAATGTTCTCTCAGGAAATATCAGAGGAATTAATAATGATTAGGCCACCACTCCAAGTGGCGCTGAGCACACGGAGAGCTTTGCTCCGTCCAACAGAGCTTCAACAACACCGCCAACTCTCCTTTCCCCATTCTTGTGCATTGAACTTGAGTGGACCGGGTCCCTACACTCACCAACCAACGTCTGCTTTTCAACTCATTTTTCTTCTAGAAGTCTTCAAATTTGGGTTTATGACAGACTAGGGGTAAAATATCTTTATTTGCAGGGTTAATTGTTCAAAAACCCATTTGTTTGTTCAAAAAGAATGTCGGGTACAAATGCAAGTATGTACGACACACAAGGCCCTGCACTAGGCATTCAGGGTGAGACTGAAGATGAACATAACATGATCCCTTTGCTTGGAGAACTGGGGGAGGGAGCCCCCGGGAGTAAGATGAGCCACACGGTGTGTTGTCCGATGCCCAGAAGCATGACGGGCACAGGGGCATGGGTGGTGGCCTCCCCAGGATTGCCTCAGAGGGCTCCGCCAACTCTAATGCTTGTCAATGGCTTCCAGAAATGCTGACGTGTTTGCCACAGTGACAAGGGTGTGTTCAGGGAGAATGGTGACCTTGGATGTGACCAGAGCACCGGATATGTGAAGAACATGGTGCAGACAGGTGTGACAGGGAGGAGATACCCAAAAAAAACCCAGGAACAGAGTGAGGGCCCCGCTATGCAGAGTAGAATGGCCACTGAGGGGTGCTTAGGTAGCCTCGTCTTCCAAATGAGGGTGAAAACCGCGAAAGAACACCACGCCACACACTTCGAGGCTGCCTCCACCGCAGCCACCACGGACTGGGTGTCCATGCTCATCAGGGCTGAGTCACAGAGAAGAGCAGTGGTCCTGGTGATGGTGGGATGTGGCCACTCCCTGAACATGATGGTAGTAACCAGAGCCTCTGGTGAGCAGCTGCCAGACATCAGTGTCAATTGGGGTCTCGGGCCTGCTGAGAGCCTGTCACACAAGGTGGACTCAGTGGAGGACAGTCAACTGGTGTCCTTGATAGGTTGGACGTTCATGGCGCTGTTCTTTCTCATGTGCTGCATCCTTGGAGGGAACAGGAAGTGGAGCAGAGGGGCTGATAAACCAAGGGGCGCTGCTGGTCCGCATGACCTCACGGGGTCACAGTGCGCAGTGCGTCCTAGGACATGTCACAGGCGAAGGTGGCAAATGTACTGAAGTTATTCCTAAATTCTCATTCTCACCAGCTCTGCTCCCCAATGCCATTTATGTAAAGAACTGAGCTGGTTGGGACTCCACCCTATAGGAAATTAACTCGAGTTGATTTCCTGTGCTTCCCTGCAGGCAGTCCTGCTCCTGCCTCCATGGCTGCCCTTGTGACCACTTTCCTGGACTCTCAGCCCATCTGCGTCCTCCGTAGGCCCGGCTAGTGCCTGCATCTGCGGGATCCTGCTGGCCTGGCCCATGTGCTGTCGGTTACTGTCTGTGCTGTGGCTGCTCCTGTGTGCCTCCCCTCCTCTTCCCTCCCTGTGGCCCCCCACCCACCCCAAGGCACAGGGACTTCCCACCTCAGCCACCACTCACCTCCCTGCACCTCCCACCCCTCTGGCTGCAGGCTCAAGGCTCTTTTGAACATTTCTGTATTTCTCCTTGCTATCTGCAGCCTCATTTTCTTAAAACCAGACTCACCGTGGACATGCCTTTTGTGGGTCCCTCTTTCCATCCATGCTGGAGCTCTGGGGGGCCCACTCCTCCCTGCGCTCATCACCTTCCAAGCCTCTGTCAGGCTTCTCTATTCATGCCTCCTCGTTTCCATGGTTACCAGGGTCCCTGGAGGTCTCAGGAAGTATGATGAAGCCAGACAGCAGGATGCTGGATGCTGGCCTGTCAGCCCCCCTCCACTCCAGACCTCCCTGCTGAGGGCACTTGAGGATTCAGAGGGAGGCCGAGGATTGGGAGAGTGTGAGTGTGACACCTCAGGGGTCAATGGTCCTGGGAAGCACAAGGCTCTCAGAATTGAGCCTGAAAGGCTAAACACCTGCACACTAAGGGGAGATGCTTATATGACCCATGGGAGGGCGAGGCCCCTTGCTTTTTCTCTCACAGCCCAGGCTTGAATGGCTACGCGTCCACCAGGGCCATCCTGTGCCCACGTCCTGTGCTGTGACCTGCACAGCATTACAGAGTGAACTGTTTGACCCAGTTCCCTGGTCAGTAGAGTGGAAAGCCTCAGATCTAATTACACTTCCCCTCAAGCTTTACTGACTTGACTAATTCAAGGACCAGCAGCCATCTCGGCATCCTACCAGCAGGTATGGATCTGGGAGTCCCCTCTCTTACTGCTCTTAGGAGTCACCCAGGGAGGTGTTGAAAGGATGACTGTCCAGGGCCCACCCCAGACTAGTGAGTCAGACTCCAGGCAGTGGGGTCTAGCTTCTGCACCCCTGGAGCTCACTGATCCCACAGTGCACAGAGGGCAGGAGCCCAGGGTGACCCAGTGCCCTTACAGAAAAGAGGGCGCTGAGGGTCCAGGGACTCACGCACAGCTGGTGGGGAACTGGCTTCTTCTAGCACTGCTCTACCCAGCGTCCCCCGGAGTGTGCTGGGGATGGGTGGGTGAGCCCCGTGTAGAGAGGTCCTGGGCAGGATGGGCTTCTCAAGAATGAAAGTTCCCTGAACGACCTCTCATAGATGATGGGTCAGACCTACTGGGGATAGTTGTCATCAGTGGGAATAGACAAATACATCTAAGTAAGATTTACTAATAGAAACTACGTGTCGTTGACGTGCCAGCTACCTCCGCTAAGTTGGAAAAGTGAATGGAGACACTTAGCGCCTGGCCTACATTCTGATTTGCACCCTGAGTGGACTTGGCTGGCTCAGAGCCCGTGGTGCTGAGCCACAGGGCATCTGTGGACCGGCATCAGGCGTGTGGGGACAGGTGGAGGACCTGACCAGGGACTCTGTTGTCACGACTTCTGCTTCAGTCAGGGTTGGGTGAGTGTCGTGGGGAGTCTACATTATGGAATACTTTCAGGGAAAAAATGGGAAGTAATTAAAGCCAAGCTAATGGGCTATTTAGCAGCTGCCTATAACATGTAACCCCTGTTATTCTCTTTAAGATCTAAGTCTCAACCACGGTCGTCGTGCTTAGAGACAAATAACAAAACTGAATCAATTCTTAATTGTTTTAGTTCTTAAACACAGGGACACTGTCAGTGAATAAAACCCCTAGGTTCCCCAAAGCCTGCACCTATCTGTCATTCATTCTAATATTCTATACCTTTGTTCTCCCTGATGATGGGGTGCCCTGCTTCCTGTCCTTGCTGTCACTCGCCACAGTGGAAACGTGGCATGTGGCCTGTGCTTCTGCTGTGCCTGTGGCCACACCTGCTGTCCACAGCACTATAGGAGGGAAGGGTGGCTGTTTATGGCATGTGTGAGCTGAGTGCCTGCCCAGGGTTTAGGGGCGCTAACTCATTTATCCTCATACCGTCCTACAAAATGGAAAACTGTGCAACCAGCACGTTAAACAGCCTGTCGCTATCACGTGGCTAACAGGGTTATTGCCTTTTCAAGGGCCAAAGACTAATTTACTTAAACTCAAACTGTGTGTGACGGGGCCACAATGCACTGTGATTTATCTGACTCTGCAATCCGGGCAATCTGGATACCAAACCCTCTGTAAGCTCCTTTGTGCAGTGGCTGGGGTTATGCTAAAGTGCTTCACCCTGAACCTTCCCTTCATCAGCCCTGACAAGAACAAGTGTCAGGAGTGTTGCCTTTCCAGAGCTCACCATCCAGATCATTCCATATGGGCAGGCTGTGCTGATAGACCCATGTAAGGTGTGACTCTGAGCTCAGGAACCTGAAGTCCTGGCAGATGCCAAATGACCCACGTAATGATGCCTTCCGAAACAGAAAGTGAGCACCCTGGTCTGCAGCATTTGGTCAGTGCGTCCTCTCATTCCAAAGGCAAGACTTATTGTTCAGCGTGAACCTGCTAATGACTGAGCTTAAAAATCCTACCCTTATTCTGCACTCCCAAACCTCCCTGCAGGAAAAATCAGCACCAAAGACCTGCTTCTCCACCCCTCGGATGATTCCAGGACACATCCTGCTGTCTCCCAGGGGGCCCAGTGACACTGGCCCGTCACTCTCCCTCTTCCCCTACCCACTCCCTCACCCTTTTCCTGGGACTGTACCCACATCCTCAGTTCATGGCTATCTGGAGGGGTGGGGGTGGGGGAGGATCCAAACTACAGACTGCTGCCTCCACGCTTCTGAGCATTTAATCTGACTGGTGACGTCTGTGGCTTGTGTGGTTGATCTTTGCCAACAGCATTCAGCCCACAGGTACTGAACAAATGACCCGGGCGGCCATTGTGGGAGGGCACCCTCAGGGTCAGGAGCCCCCAGCTGCCAGCTTACAGCCTCTCTTCGGTGCACAGACAGGACAGAGTGGGGGAGGGCAACATGCTGGCATGGGACAGACACAGCTTGTGTGAAACGGCGTGGGAATAATAACAAAGTAGTTCTTCATCTCTGTGACTTTATTTGGTCAATAAGCTCTAGTTTTCCTGCTGAACTTTCCAGATTGAAGAAACCTTCTCTCTGAGGATTAGTGGGTTCTTACTTATTTTTCCTTGATTGTCGTCTTGGGAGAGAGATCTGTTACACCTCCCATGAGGCCGAGCCAGCCGAGACCACTACCAACAGATGCTTTGATTGTCACAGGGGCAGGAAAGATGTTTCCCATGTCCCTGCGTGAGTCCAGAGACTAGGAAGCCACCCCTCCTGGGTCACTCTGATGGATAGTTGATGTGCCATCCTCTGCCAGCTTGTGTTTGGCTTAGAAACCGGGCCACCCGCTACTGGTGCCGGCAGAGCTGTGTCCGGGTTTCCTATCTCGCTGGGGCTCCCACCCTAAGCCCCGGGGAGCAGGGCGTGGGCTTGGTGGGCATCGAGGCTGAGAGCAGAGACACTTCCTAGTGCAGTGGTTCTTAACCTGGGTTCTATCGAACTCTAGGGGTTCGATGAGTCGGTCTCAGGGGTTCGGAGAAGCCTCTGCCGCGGAGGCCAGAATAAAGTAATACCGTAATTTGTTGTGAGTTCATGCACTTTGTTGGTTTTGTTCTTTGAGCAAGGTGATGTTCATGCACGGCTCATTTTGTGCACCAGTAAAAAAACATATACCTATGTCTTGAATTTGGAAAAAAAATCATATTTTATTTATCACTAAAGAAGGGTTCAGTGAATATGCATATGAAACTGGTTGGTTCGGTACCTCTAAAAAGGTTAAGAACCACTGTCCTAGTGGCTCTTCAAACTGGGACCCTGGACAGTATCCGTGACATTTGGACCAGGATGTGGCTTGTGATGTGCGGGTCCCTGGGTGGGGATGGAGCACCCTGGGCAGCAGTGAGCACTCAGAGGTCAGCAGTCCCAGCTTTCCCACCTGCTCTGCCTCTGAGCAAGAGTGGGTGCAGGACACAGCATGTGAGGCCTCTGGGATTTGGCCCTGCCATTCTGTGTCTCTTGGTTCTGATAAATTAGATCCATGTCCTTCCTGTGACCTTCACTGTTGCTATTTTTCTGCCCACAGAGAGATTTCTGATCCTTCGGGGACCCCACCCATGACACACCCACACCATTTAGAAGAGTCCCCCAGGACAACTCTGACTAGAACTTCCCACGGTGACAGGGATGTACTAGCTAGCTCCTTGCTTCCGATGTGACAGCTACTGGCTAAGAGCCTACTGAGACTACTGAACTTATGAGAACAGAGTCAGCCATAATTCCACCCAAAACTTAAGCTTCTAACAGTTAATGTTTTGCTATGGGAAATTTAATGTTAAAAATAGTGGTCTTTGGTGCAAGACAGATGTGGGTTCAGATCCTGTCTTTGTGTCCTGTTGTGTGGCATTGTGAGGACAGATGGCCTCCCTGGGTCCTGCTTCCCCACCTGTGAGGGAGGAGCCATCTGAGCGCCACGCCAGGCACATACTGGGCGTGGAGGGGGCGTGCCTGTGGTCTGCTTGTGTGGCTTGTTTTTAACACCTGCCCCACCCCTCCTGTGTGAACATGGCTGAACAGTCGCCAGGCAGTGCCAAGTGTCCCTGAGAACCTCCCTGGGTGGCACTCATCTGCTCAGCACCACACATACCCTTCCGGTCCCAGTCTTGGTCCCGGTCTCGGTCTGGCTGCTGTACGTCCCTGCATTTCCAGTTTGGTCCATGTGGCATTTTCAACCCAGTGGGTGCCCTAGTTCTGAAACTGCAGAGGAAGCCTCTTATGGGACACTCCTGGCATGTGCAGGAGTGGCCCCACATGGCTGGCCCACAGTAGAGGCCACCCCTCCACCCACTTGCTTGTCCCACACCGAGTGGCTCTTCACCTGGAACAGCTGGGTCAAGTGATGCACAAAACACATGGCGATAGCATTGGCTTCAGATCTGAGGGGCTCCGTGTGTCACACTGTTTCCAGATTCTAACGTGGCCTTGTCAGAGGAAAAGGCAGCACTGGCAGGAGTAGGAAGGCATCTGATGGGGACAAGTGCCCGAGCCATGGTGGCAGTAGCTGGCGCTGCCGGAGGCAGATCATCAGAGGGCTCCTGTTCGCAGCGTCGGGGAAGACAGATAAGGTGGACTGGGATGGCGCGGGGTTGTGCTGCAGCTTTATTGTTGCCTCGTTCTCAGCAGTGAACAGACGTGGTAACAGTGGGGAGCAAAACCTTTGGACTCATGAGTCCAGCTCCTCCCTGGCTTTATAAACATTTTCCCCCACGTGCAAAAGGTGGAACCACTCAGTGTGCTGTGTTCTCACTGGGCTGCTCTGGAGCACTGTATTTAGAAGTGTGAAGCCATTGGGAGGCATTCTTAGAGGGTTTATTCTCCCGTGAGGCTCCATACTGACGACAGGGATGTCAGTGTGGCCTGCACAATCCGCTCCAAGGTCAAGGTTGAGCATCCTCTCATACCATCTCATTTCTTCAGTGGACATCTTGGCCTCTCACATGCCCAGCAAGAGTGGACTCTGCACCCCCTCTGAAACCTTTTCGAGTTAATCTCCTATATGTGTCTAGTTCCCGGTTCATGCTGTCTCTCATGTCAAGGACCCGCAGCATTGATCCAGGGAACTATAGCTCTCTAGCTGTGGCAGAGCGCCGAGGCAGCCTCGGGTACACAGGGCACCAGGAGGGCTTCCTGGAACAAGCGCCCAAAAGGAGCTCTGAGAAGTGAGAAGGAATCACCCCAGTGATGGAGGCGGGCATGGGGTGGGAGGAGAGGGAAGACATTCTGCTCTGCACGAGGCAGACGTGTGCACAAGATATGGACATGACTGAGAGCAGGACACGCTTAAGATAATGTTGAGAGAATGGCAAGAGTGCCCCTCAAGAGAGGGCTTCTTACACTCGCTAGGGAGCTCAGAAATCCTCCAAAGGGGATGGAAAGCCTTTGAAAAGAGCCGCATGGGTCTCACGTGACAGGATTTGCATTTCAGAAGCTCAATCTGGCTTCAGAGAAGGCGAGCTGTTAGAAGTGAGAGTGACTGGAGTTGGGGGAGTTGTGCGGAGTCCATGGTAATGATCCAGGTCAGCAGACTCATCTCGGGAGGAGAGGGGATGGTGACTAGGGAGCACCACAGGGTGCTCAACAGATTCAAGGACAGGCCTGGACATGCAGGGGAGGAGAGTCAGCAGCCAGTGCATCTGGCATGCGAAGTCACTCGGGTGGTAGTGACACTCACAGAGCCTGTTGTCTGACATGCTACCCCAAAGAAAACAGAGCTCAGCGCAGTGCATTTCAGTCCTTTTTAAAAATTACTTGAGGCTACATATCTTTTCTTATTAATTCATATGTGCACATAGTAGCGTATTTGCAGTAAAATTTAGTGACTATCCCTGTATCAGAAAATGTGGTTATAGGTTAAACAGGAAATAATTTTCGTTTACTTCAGTAATAGGTGCAAGACTGGTTCACTTTTGGATTGCAAAGCATACATGTCAAAACGGTGTTGGTACACATTCTAAGAATAATTAAACAGCTTCAAAGAAAAAATATTGATAAATGCAGATACCAATAATTCACAGTTATTTCTAATTTAAAAAGCAGCAAGGTATAATAAATACATTCCTATGACTTCCCAATCAAAATGTCCAGCATGCAATAAAAAAATGACTAAACCTGTGATGAAACAGGATAATGTGATCCATAATAAAAAAAGAAAGAAAGAATAAAGTAGTCAATAGACACAGTCAAGGACTTTAAAACAGCTATTAGAAATATGTCCAAGAACTTAAAAGAAAAACATGATTGTAGGAGTAGATATTTGGGGAACTTCAGCAGAAAAGCAAAGACTAAGGGAGAACACAGAAATTTTGGAAAAGTGCAACATGTAAATGAAAAGTGCGCCAGATGGACTTAACTTCACATCAGACTGCAGAAAAAAAGGATCGGCAAACTTGGAAGACAAATGAGTAGAAGTTTTTCAACCTGAAGAACAGGATCATACTGGGGAAAAAAAATACACAGAGTAGAGAATTTGAGTCCTGGTTAACTCTAGTCATTTACTAAATTTAGTTTATCGAAGCTGACCTTTTAACAGTCTCAACAACTTAGTGTCAGTAGCTCTTAGTCATACATAAAAATGTGAGTTTATGGAATTACCCATAAAAAATCTTACAAAGGAACCTGCATTTTTTATTAATCCATTGGGACATGTGCCCTCTCTCCCCACGTTGTGAACACAGGTTAGGAATGGGTGCTGTAGCCCCATGTGAACGAACATGCCTCCTGAAGAAGAACTAGACTAGCAACTGAGCTCTTAGTGAACGGCCATTCTTAAAATGCCTGTTCAGCATGTATTTGGAGAAAGATGGGATTCTGTTGGGAAAGCAGAGAAAAATCACTCGGTTCCTATTGTCCTGGCAACCCCACTTGGGCCCCAGATTTCTGTATCCTTCTTGGCATAGCCAGAACTCTCTCCTGGACCCGCCTTTCTTAGAAGGAGCCTTGGTTACATGACCAATCCCCTCTAGAAACCTCATTATCACCCCCTGCGTCTTATAGCAGTCAGAATTCATATGAATAAGCAGCAGAAGCCTGGTTTAAGCAGCAGATTCACTTTTGCAAGGTACTGGCTACTTCACAGACTTGCTGGGGAAGCCGGGGAACCAGGCTCAGACAACCCGGAGGAAACAACACCATGTGCTTGAACTGGAGCCACTGACCTCTGCTCCATGGCCCCTAGCACCCCATCAGCTGTAGCTCCACAGAACCACGAGGAGAAGGAAGTCTCCATCTCCTCATCTCCCAGCCGTGGTGGGAGTGTGGGCATGGCCCACGGGCACCCACGCTGGGAGGTGGGAGGAAGGTCATTGTGTGTGTCACTGGTAGGAAGCTGATTCTACCTCTTGCAAAAGAAAAAAATCTCCAAACACAGGAAGCCAATCAGATATTTTGTATGACAAAACAACTTTTAACGTTCCCATAAAAATATTCATTTCATCTACAAATAGCGCCTTCCATAGACACCAATAGTGACAGCTACGGTGGGCGTGGCCCACTGCAGTCTTCCCCACCCACGAGAATAAGGAAACCATTTCAGTGAGTTATGCGGTGTATAAACCCACCCACAGACACTCTGGGAAGGGACTCTGCTGTGCAGAGGGGAGAAGCTGACACAGCTCTTCCTCCCCAACTCTGCAAGGCCAGGAGAGGCCATCGGGATGCTGGATTATGCTCCCTTTGTGATCAGATATTAACCAGAGCCCCCTCTAATGGCTATCATGGAACACACTGTCTGCTATGAATATTTTAGAGCAATGGTCGGGAACCTATGGCTCGTGAGCCAGATGTGGCTATTTTGATGGCTGCATCTGGCTCGCAGACAAATCTTTAACAAAAAAATAATAACGTTAAAAATATAAAACATTCTCATGTATTACAAGCCATTCATTACCTACCATTCATGTTCATGGTTGCGAATGGCTGGAGCCGATCACAGCTGTCCTCCGGAACAAAACCAAATTTTTATTGGATAATGCATAACGTACATGGTTCATTGTGAGGTTAGGAAGTAAACTTCCCTCCTTTTAATCAAGTAGTCAACTAGCTAATTGCAGAAACCCTTTTGACAAAGAAGATGGCTAAAAGAAAAAAGATGAGTATTGTACTTATCAACAGGAATGGACAGAGGAATTCACCTTTGTGGAGAGAGCAGGTTCTGCAGTGTGTCTAATATGCAATGATAAAATTGCATCGATGAAATGGTCAAATGTAAAGCAGCACTTCGACACACACCATACTACATTTGCATCAAAATATCCAGCAGAAGACAGAGGGAAGAAAGCATGTCAAGAGCTACTATGCAGAGTGCAAGCTAGTCAGCACTAACTCCGTGTTTGGACCCAACAAGGTGACTGGAATTTGCCTAGCTTTGCTGGTGCTTTAGCAATTGTGAGAAACAGAAAGCCATTCACAGATGGGGAGTATGCCAAAACATTCAATCTTGATGTTGCCAATGAACTTTTTGATGACTTTTTGGATAAAGACAAGATAATCAAACAAATAAAAGACACGCTTCTGTCGGCAAGAACTGTTCACGATCATACCATCATGATGGCAAATCAAATTGAGGTAACACAAGTAAAGGACATAAATGCAACACCATTCTTTTCTCTCGCTTTGGATGAGTCAACAGACGTAAGCCATTTATCCCAGTTCAGCGTGATTGCAAAGTATGCTGTTGGTGACACACTACGTGAAGAAAGTCTTGCTGTATTGCCTATGAAAGAGACAACAAGAGGGGAGGATTTATTCCGGTCTTTCACTGAGTTCACTAAAGAAAAATATCTACCGATGGATAAACTTATTTCGGTGTGTACTGATGGTGCTCTGTGCATGGTGGGGAAAAACAGAGGATTCATAGTGCTTCTTTGTGAACATGAAAAGAGACCCATCCTAAGTTTTCACTGCATCCTACATCAGGAGGCGCTTTATGCTCAGATGTGTGGCAAGCAGTTTGGTGAGGTGATGTCGCTGGTCATTCAGGTGGTCAACTTTATTGTTGCCTGAGCTTTAAATGGTCGCCAGTTTAAAACACTGCTGGATGAAGTTGGAAATAATTATCCTGGTCTGCTTCTGCACAGCAGTGTGTGTTGGTTGTCAAGAGGGAAGGTGTGCCTGACCTGTGGTGGTGCAGTGGATAAAGTGTTGACCTGGGAACACTGAGGTCACCAGTTCAAAACCCTGCACTGATCCGGTCAAGGCACATATGGGAGTTGATACTTCCAGCTCCTCTCCCCTTTCTCTCTTTCCCTCTCTCTCTCTCTCTCACTCTGTGTCTCTTCTCTAAAATGAATACAATAAAAAGAATTTTTTTTTTAAAAAAAGAGGGAAGGTGCTCAGCTGTTTTGTGACTTGTCTGAGAAAATTCCAGACATTTCTTAAAATGAAAAACGTCGAGCATCCTGCATTAGCTAACACTGAGTGGCTCCTGAAGTTCTACTGTCTCGTGGACATGACTGAACATCTGAACCAGCTCAATGTGAAAATGCAAGGTGTTGGAAATACAGTCTTATCCCTTCAACAAGCAGTGTTTGCATTTGAAAACAAGCTGGAACTCTTCATTGCCGACATTAAAACAGGTCGTTTACTACACTTTGGAAAACTGGGAGAGTTTAAAGATGCATGCACAGCAAGTGACCCTGCTCAACATCTTGATCTCCAGCAGCTAGAAGGCTTCACATCTAATCTCCTGCAGTCATCCAAAGCATGCTTTGGAGAATTTCGTGAGCGCACTCATCTTTTTAAGTTCACCACCCATCCACATGAGTGTGCAGTGGACAATGCTGACCTGAGTTCCATCCCCAGTGTCTCCGTCAAAAATTTTGAGCTACAAGCTGCTGACCTGAAGGCCTCAGATATATGGGTGAATATGTTCAAATCACTGAATGAAGATTTGGAAAGATTTGCATGACAGCAAGCAGAGTTGTCAAGCAAACACAAGAGGGAAGAAATGAAAAAACTTCAACCCGCAGACCAGCTAATTGTCAAAACTTGGAACACGCTTCCCGTCACATACCACACACTGCAGCATGTGAGTATTGCTGTACTGACAATGTTTGGCTCTACGTATGCATGTGAGCAGTCTTTCTCACATCTAAAGAACGTTAAATACCAACCTATGATCACGTTTAATGAATGGAAGTCTCAACGCCTGCATGAAGCTTAACCTCACCACATATCAACCAGACTACAAAGCCATCAGCAAAACCATGCAGCACCAGAAGTCCCACTAATGGTAAGAAGTACTTTATTCATCATTGGTTAGCAACAGCATAACAACATTATTAAAAAGAATTCAGAGACTTATTGTACTTTAAAAGTGTTGGTCTTACATAAAATGCACACATTTACTTGTATTTAGTGTTAAACATATTGTATAGATTTCATGGAATTACATTTAAAATATGTGGCGTTCATGGCTCTCTCAGCCAAAAAGGTTCCCAACCCCTGTTTTAGAGGGAGGTCAAGTGGAACATGAAGAGCAGTGATGAATTTGCCAGATACCCAGGACGCATCTCTGTGCCTGGCTTTCTCTTTTAGAAGGTCCTGGGTATGGGTGTGTTTTCTGACACAGAATGCTGAAAAAAGGCTGCCCATTCTGTCCTCCCAGTTTTACTTTTTTTTTTTTTTTTTACAGGGACAGAGAGAGAGTCAGAGAGAGGGATAGGTAGGGACAGACAGACAGGAACGAAGAGAGGTGAGAAGCATCAATCGTTAGTTTTTCATTGCCGTCACAACACCCTAGTTGTTCATTGACTGCTCTCTCACATGTGCCCCGACCATGGGCCTTCAGCAGACCAAGCAACCCCTTGCTGGATGGAGCCAGCAACCTTGGGTCCAAGCTGGCGAGCTTTTGCTCAAGCCAGATGGGCCCGCGCTCAAGCTGGCGAGCTCAGGGTCTCGAACCTGGTTCTTCCGCATCCCAGTCTGACACTCCATCTACTGCGCCACTGCCTGGTCAGGCCCCAGTTTTACTTTTTAAATGTCATTTTTCCTGATTGTTTCAGGGTGTGATGATTAAAGGCTAGCTGTTCACTGGCACGCCTCTGTGGCCTTGGCCAGCATCCCTGGCTCCAGGGAGCTTGTTGGGAAGGAGGGTCTCAGGCCCTCCCGAGTGACAGTTATGAGTCAGACCTGGTGCTTTCTGTGCATGTCACAGCTCTCGAGGCTCCATGGCTTCCCCCTGCCTTCTGCAGGAACAGCTGCTCACCCCAGCAGGCAGGGTGCGACTGCAGCCACCCCACGGGGAGTTGGGCAGCTCCAGTGTGGAGCTGAACAGGGGCTGGACCCTCCACATCCGCTCTGAAAGGAGCAGTTTGGGCACAGTGAATGCAGGCCGACGTTCAGGACTCTGGGAACCTCTGGAAAAGATTTACCTACTAAAGTGAGGCACTAAGTGCAGGGACCTGGGCACATCAGCAGCCACATTTGCCTATGTGAACGTCGGCTGCCATGTTTTCAACACCTAATGATTGTGAGGGTTACACATCTTAAAGTTGCAAAGCTTGGATGAGCCTTGTGGGTGGGCACTGCCTGCTGGGTATGGCTGGTCGTAAATCAGCACATGGAGGGCTCGTCTCCCAGCGTTACCAGAATATATGGGAGCACCCTCAGTAGTGTGTAAATTCTACATCCCAACTTCCTCAGGGCTCAAGAATGAAAGTCGCCATCATGGAGCGGTGACGGGGGATGCTGCTGGCCTCCGTCAGGTCACCAGCTCTGACGTGGGACTAAATCCGGGGCTTCAGAAATCATCCTGGGGTGCAAGGGTCCCCGAGCCAGAGCAGCAGAGGTTTCACTTTATCCTTTGACATTCCCTCTTACTGGCTTTTTGGGGCAGCATTTCTATCTGCCAGGGCCATTTGCAGAAGTGACAGCCTCCCTAGTTTCTTTGAAGATTGAGCTCACCCCCACGTGGCATTTCCCATGGGCAGCTCAGGCTAGCAGACACCCATGCCAGGTGTGGATGGTCCCTCAAGGACGCCCTGCACCTGCCTGTTCTTTCCTCAGGATTGTAGTGAAGAACTGCCCGTTGCCTCAGCCCCTGTGATGCTGGCTGGCAGAAGGTTTCTGCAACTTACCTGATTTGTGTAGTTCAGATTAGAAAAATTTCCCAGTGGATTGCTCTAATATGGTGCATTGCAGAGTGTTGGGATAAAAATGAAAAATCCAGACTGATGTTTTATTTATAAACCTGCCTTGAAACACACACAGTTTAGGCTAAATTTCACATTAAACCTGGCTACTAATAATGCGTTCACCCAAGTAAACAGTCCTTGGGGTGTTTACTAAAATGGCTTTCAGGAGAGGGAGGAGTTTCTCAGCTGCCAGTGGAAGGAGACCGCAGGATGGCAGCCCGGAGACAGTGTGGCACCCGTGGCATCATCTGAGATGTATATTTTCATTTTGCTCTGAAGCACGGCAAATAGGTTTCTGTGAGCAAGTCACCTTACGAATTAGCTGTGTTATTTGTGACTTAGTGAAGCAGTCAGTCGAAATATGGGAAATGTTTTCCCAACTCAGAGGCTGATTTCAGGGAGTTGCATAACAACGTCATCCTCCCCGTGAGAGATAAAGACGCTCCTCTCAGGTACTGGGAAGGAACAGGGCCTGACCTCAGCATAAGTGCCACCCCCAACCCCTGCGAGAGGGGCCCACGTGGGGAGAGACATGGAAGCAAAGCCGCACGCACTGGCTTGGCACACACCACTGTCAATCAGCCTTAGCTCTGGACACAGTTTCCTTACATGATTCTCCCCCATAAATTTCTATGCAGCCCCAACTCTGCAGAGTGAGTTACACAGTCCACCTGGTCCAGTACTGAGGACCGTGGCCCGATGTCATTTCCATGTTTGCCATGTGTCAGGACGCAGAGAGGACCTGTGGCCAGTGGGGAGGAGCCAGCCAGAGCTCCGCACTCTGCAGGTTACCCTTCTCTTCTGCCTCTGGGACAGACAGACAAGAAAGGAGAGGAGAAGCATCAGTTCTTCGCTGTGGCACCTTAGTTATTCATTGACTGCTTTCTCATATGTGCCTTGATGGGAGAAGGGGCTACAGCAGGCCGAGTGAACCCTTGCTCAAGCCAGTAACCTTGGGCTCAAGCCAGTGACCTTGGACTTCAAGCCAGCAACCATGGGGTCATGTCTATGATCCCACACTCAAGCCAGGTGACCCCGCACTAAAGCTGGATGAGCCTGCACTTGACCTTGGGGTTTTGAACCGGGGTCCTTAGCATCCCAGGCCAATGCTCTATCCACTGCACCACTGCCTGGTCAGGCTTTCCTGGTCTCTTAAAGCTTAAGATCTCATATTGAGATGTTAGACCTGGAGCGTCAGTCAGTTGAGTTGGAAAATAATTGCTCTTCAAAATTCTGAAAATTCTTTTGCAATAATAATCCTGTGCAATGGGAGCTTTTTTTAACCTAAAGTCCTTAAGGCATTCAAGCATCTGCCCAGGAATGTCACTTCAAACAAAACCACTCTTGAGTTTGCTTTTCATGTTTTTCATAGGCATTCTTTTTTACATTTAGAGCAGTTTTACATTTACAGAAGAACAGAGCAGAAAGTAGAGTTCCTGTATACCCACTCCCCTCCCTGCCCCAATCTCCTTGTTGGCATGTCGTAGTAGTAGGTACATGCACCATACTTGATGAGCCGATATTGACACAGGATTGACAAAGGTCTGTGGTTTACCTCGGGGTTCACTCTTGGTCATCCATTTTGTGGTTTTGATAAATGTGTAGTGATTGCCGTGTGTCCACCATTGTTGTAGCTATTCCTCCTTCCTCCTACCAACCTCTGACCACACTGACCGTTAACTATCCTCGTAGTTTTGCCCTTCCCAGAACATCATAAAGTTGGAATCATACAACGTGTAGCCTTTTCAGATTGGCTTCTCTCACTTTAGTAAAATGGATTTAAGTTTCCTCTGTGTTTTTCATGACTTCATAGCCATTTCTTTTTGGTGCTGAATAAAATTCTGTGGTGTGGATGGACCGGTGTGTTTGTCCATTCACCTGCTTAAGAACGCCTCAGGGTTTAGCAGTTATGAATAAAGCAGCTTTAAACACCCACGTGCAGGCTTTTGTCTCAGGTAAGTTTTAAGCTCCTGTGGATACATACTGAGGAGTGAGGTTGCTGGGTCATATGGGGAGTGTATGCTTAGTTTTGTAAGAAACTGAGAAGGGTTCCTGCTGCTCCACATCCTCGTCAGCACTTGGTGTTATCAGAGTTCTGTATTTCGGCCTTCCTACTATGTATGTAGAGGTATCTTGTTGCTTTAATTTGTATTTCTCTGATGACTTATGATGAAGAGTACCTTTTCATTTACTTGTTTGCCATCTGTCCATCTTATTTAGCGAGGTGTCTTTTAAGGTCTTTTTTGAGGAGGAGTTAATGGGGTTGTTTTCTTGTTGCTATTAAGAGTTTTTATGTATTTGGACAATAATCCTTTATCATATTTATTCTGCAAATATTTTTTCCCAGCCTGTGGCTTGTCTTTTATTCTCTTAACAGTGTCCTTTGCAGAGCAGAAATCTTTTAATTTTAACTAAGTCCAATGTGTAAATATTTTCTTTTTTAGAATGTGCATTTGGCATTATATCTAAAAAGTTATCACTACACCCAAGAAACCCAGACTTTCTTCCATATTACCTCCTAGGAGTTGCTCAGTTTGACTTTTACATTTACGTCTTCTTTTGAACTAGTTTCTGTGAAGGGTGTGAGGTCTGTGTGCAGGTCCGGTTCTACTCAGGTTGGCCAGTGTCCTGGCACCACGTGTTGGAGACAGTCTTGCTCCTTTGTCAGTGATTAGTTGGTCCTACTTGTACAGCTGACTTAACTTCTGGCTCATGAAGTTCAGGGATGAAATGGATATATTTCCCACATGGTGTTGGACGTCTCAGCACCTGCGCCCTCTGTCTGGAATGGTACATTCAAAGGCAGGACCATACAACCACAGCCCTTGGGGTCTCAGTGGGTGGGGCAGGGTCCCTGAGGCTCAGCACCATCAGTGGCCACAACAAGTCCCTGTCACTGAAAGCTCAGGCCCTGACTGTACTCACGCCTGTGGATTCCCACACTCGGCTGCAAACCCTCAGGTACTGACCCAGGTCCATTCACTGCTTGATATCTGGACCTCATACTTTTCTTGAAGGTTCTTTTTTTTTTTTTTTTCACAGGGACAGAGAGAGAGTCAGAGAGAGGGATAGATAGTGACAGACAGACAGGAATGGAGAGAGGTGAGAAGCATCAATCATTAGTTTTTCATTGCCGTTACGACACCTTAGTTGTTCATTGATTGCTTTCTCACATGTACCCTGACTGCAGGCCTTCAGCAGACCAAGTAACCCCTTGCTGGAGCCAGTGACCTTGGGTCCAAGCTGGCGAGCCTTTGCTCAAGCCAGATCGGCCCATGCTCAAGCTGCCGAGTTCAGGGTCTCAAACCTGAGTCTTCCGCATGCCAGTCCAACGCTCTATCCACTGCGCCACCGCCTGGTCAGGCTTGAAGGTTAATTCTTTGACAATCTTTTCCATTTGTCTACAGTTATCTATTCAGAGTTCTTTCTTCATTCTTTGCCAGTTTAGTAATTTATATTTTTTGTTCATAGTTTAATTTCTTAAGAGTTGCAGTTTTTATATATTAGTCGTGTTGTTAGTTTGTAACTGTTAAATTTCCACTGTATCTGAGATTTTTATTTTTCATTAATTTTTGGTAATTTGGGGATTTGAGATGTCTTATTTTTTATTAGATTTCTGGTAAGAGTTTATGTATTTTTTCCTAAAATCAAGCTCTTGAATTTATTCATAAATTATGTTTTCCTTCTATAGTTTTTTAACTTATATTTTATTATGTATTTCCATTCCTTCCCTTAACTTTTAACTATTTCACTTCTAACTTCTTCCTTTGAATGCCCAGTTTTCTGTTTGCCTTTTTCTTATGTGATAATGATGCCATTGGGGCTTCAAACCCACGGGATGATGCAGTGCCCTCACATGTGGGGACACGTGGAGACTCAGAGTTCTCATGCCCTCACTTTCTAAATGTTCTATGACTGTAGTTCCTGTTTCTTCTTTCCACATCATTGGGGTGTATTCATCAGGACCTAGCGGATTAGAGTTTTGTTTTCTGTGGATTCAGTTTCTAATTTTATTAGCTTGTGATTGGAGAATGCAACCTGTGTAAGTGTTACTGTTTGGAGATTGTGAACGCCTTCACTGAGGCCCTGTAGCTAATTAGTTGTATGGTTGTTTCCCAAGTTTGATCAATTGTTACTGAATTATCTTTATTAGATAAGACTTTCTGTATGTCCCCTATGTGGGTTAGGGAAACTAATTTCAAATCTTTCTGTCATTTACTAGCCATGTGACTTCCCCATTAGAATAGTGGGGCAGTCGGAAGTACCCATGTCAGGGGTTGTCATGTGGGTGAGCTGTGAGGTCCCAAAGCTCCGTGATATTCTGTGTCAGCTGTCATAGTGGTGTTCTGTCTGCCCAGCTGTGAGCAGCGTGTCATTCTTCTGTATGAATTTCAACAGTTTATTTTATTTCTTGGCGCATATTAGCTCATGAATACTATACCTTCATTTTAGATTTTTTTAACATTAACATATA
This sequence comes from Rhynchonycteris naso, assembly GCA_037038555.1. NCBI lineage: Eukaryota > Metazoa > Chordata > Mammalia > Chiroptera > Emballonuridae > Rhynchonycteris > Rhynchonycteris naso. The sequence continues at coordinate 111,727,101 of CM073001.1, forward strand.
AATAAAAAATTGTACATTGTTATAATGTTAATACCATGACCCTTCCTTAACTTGTTTATGTCTACCTCACTTTTTCCTACCCTTTCAATTTTTAATCTTTCTGAACTGCTTAGACGTATTTCTTATAGATCACATATAGTTTAACCTAAGTGAGTTTGTCCTGGATAATTTAACCTGTTTACATTTATTGCAATAACTACATGTGTTTTTACTTATCCTCATTCCTTCCTATTTCTTTTATTGTTTAGCTTTTGCTGTGCAGATAGTGTTGTAGTTTGGGTTTATGTTGCTTTCAAGTGGCTTGAAGAGTATGTTCACTGTTTCCAGCTCTTTAAACATTTCAAAAAGAATTTGGATCTGCATATTTCTAATTATCAACTAAAAGGATATAACTAATTTTCTTGTCTTAGAAGGGCACTTGAGGATATCTAACTTGTTCCACATTTTATACTGTAGAGCCCTAATTTAAGTTCATATCAGCCTTTATAAAAGACATATGTTTACTAGACTCCATACATATTTTTTTAAAAAAGTATGCCACAATTCAGAACCCAAAACTGTGATGGTGTGGCAGACGGAAGGATCTTTTGGGAGCATGTTCAAGGCCTTATTGACAACTGTCATAAAAAGTGTTGGTGGTGGAATATGGTGTTTATTCAGATGCCTTTTAATTTAAAAAAAAAATCAGATTTCACAAAAATTTACATTGGGAAAGCCAATTACATAGTAAAATTAGGGGAGATTTTATGATAAGCTCCTGGTCTGAGCTCTACCTGCTCACTGTCTGCAATAAATGATGTGAAGACAGATTTCATTTCCCCAAACACCAGGGCCCCTCCCTCTCGTCACTTCTATTGGGCACAGCAGCGGGCCAGGCCCACGCGCTGAAGAAAACTGAAGATAAACATTGTGTTTTAAATTATTCCAGGCAACCAGGCAGACTGGGAGAAATCATTTGCACAAATTGAAAACTGAAATGTTGATATCAGATATTAAATTAATGTGAGATTGAAACAATATCTAATTAAAATAATTTGAAAAATGACTTGGAAATTGAAGGTGACATTTGCTCTTCCTGCCTGTCATTGTTATTACCTCGCAGCTAAGCTTCGTTTCCACTGAGACACTGCCCGCTCCCAGGAGACTTCACAGGAGACCCGGCAGATAAAAGGCTCATTTATTTACTCAGTTATGGCTGGAAAATAGGACTAACATGCCTTTCTTGGGACGTGAGGCGTAGGTTTGACAAATTGACCTTTCAGTTTCCAAGGAGAGCAAGTCTTCAGACCCTGTGCTCCTGTGAATGTACTGACAGCTTCCCTTCAGTGCGGGCGTTAAAAAGCAGAAGGGTCAGGTGTGGAGTGGCAGAGAGAGTGAAGCAACTGCAGTAGCCGCAAGCAAGTGGATGGGTCATGTGGTCAGCCCCCAGAGCATCTCTGCGGTGGGTTGTGTGTCCCCTGGGAGTGGTCTGATTGGTGGACGCTGGCGTGTGAGGGTGGAGTTGAGTGGTCCTGCAGGGAAAGCACCACTGCCCCTCTCAGGACAAGACATGATGGCCGCTGCAGACCTGGCCTCATGTCTCCCTTTACGAGTAAAAGATAATGAAAGGGGACCAGTGAGTCAGGTTGACACACTGCTTGGTGACAGTACCGGGAAGTGAACAGTGGCTCAAGTTCAGAAGGACTTGGCTTTACTTCCTGAAGCTGTCCTGGCAGCAGGCCGTGTCAGCAGACGCAGCCTCAAGGGAGGCCAGATTCTGCTGCTGTGGGCCTGCCCCCTACCCAGCCTTGCTCCCAGAGTTGCGGGGACAAATCGAGTCCATGGGCAAGACCACAGGTAAAGGAACCGGTGCCCACACTCGATGGGGCACTGTGCAAAGGGGACGTCTCCTGAAACTTCTCCTCACAATAAACAAGAGTTTCTACAGCAAGATGCATGAAAAACACTGAGTAAACTCTTCATTTTATACACATGTTAATTTATATTTATCTTTAGTGTACTATACATATTAAAGTATAGTATACTATATTTTGTATGTATACAAAGTTCAACATACAATTGCTCTCTCTCTCTCTCTCTCTTAAAAGAAGAAATAAAGAAGGAAAGGGAGGAAGGGAGGGAAGGAAGGAAGGGGAAAGAAAGAAAGGGAAGGGAAGGGATGGGAAGGGAAGGGAAGGAAAAGAAAAGAAGAAAGGAAAGAAAGGAAAAGAAAAGAAGAAAGGAAAGAAAAGAAAACGAAAGAAAGAGAAAAAGGGAGTAAGGAGACTTAGAAAACCAGGTAAGAGAATCCTATATACATCTAATAAGTGTTCCAGGAGAAGAGAGAGTAATCAAGAGGCAATATTTGCAGATACAATGGCTGAAAATTTTTTGTCACTGATGGAAAATACCATCCTCAGGCTCAAGAAGTCTATTGGCATGAAAACAATTATGCATAGATTTATAAGAGAAACTGCAGCATACCCCAAAGAGAGAATCTTAAAAGCAGGCAAGGAGAAAAGACAAGCTGTCCAAGAATGAAATGAGAATTTGACTCGTGGCCAATTTCTCAGCAGCCAAAATGAAACCAGAAGGCAGGAGAGACATGTTTTTCTATTACTGGGGGAAGGGGGGGGGATAGTTGTCAACCTAGAATTGTACTGAGATGAAATGTTTTTCCAAAATGAGGGCTTAAAGAAATGAGTTAAATAAAGATACTTTTTCCCAAAAAAAATGAGTTTGTCACCCAACGACCCTCATTTAAGTTAATTCTAAAAGATTTACTGCAGATGAAAGAAATCACCCCCTAAGGAAGAGGTCGGATGCGGAAAGAGTAACGACAGAAAATAGTAAGCATGGGAATGCACGCAGTCCTGGAGGGTGACCACGAGGGTGCAGGAAGTCAGCGCAGGATGCAGCAGCAGACACTGCAGAAACACAAAGAGAGCTGGAGAAGTGGAGCCTGGAGACGGGACTGAGCTACAGTCGCCCAGGACCGAGCTTGACTGGATGACGGGTTGCTTCTCCTGGATGACCAAAGAAAGTGGTTTTCTTGTGAATCTACTCCTGGTGAAGATGCTGTGCAGACTGTTGAAATGACAGCAATGGATTTACACTATCACATAAGCTTAGTTGACAAAGCAGCACCAGGGTTTGAGAGGATAGACTCCAATTTTGAAAGAAGTTCTATTTGGGTAAAATGCTACCAAATAGCATCATGTGCTACGGAGAAATCATTTGTGAGGGGAGAGTTGGTCAATGTGGCAAACTTCACGGTTGTCTGATTTTAAGAAATTGTCACAGCCAGCCCATCCTTCAGCAACCTCCACCCTGGTCAGTCAGAAGCCGTCAACACCGAGGCAGAGACCTGCTGCCAGCCAGAAGATGATGATTCCCTTAAGGCTTAGATGACGGGGAGCCTTGTTTAGCAACAACATATTTTTAATGAAGGCATGCACATTGTTTTCTCCACATAGTGCTGCGGTCACTTAAGAGACTACAGTGCAGTGTAAACATAACTTCTACCTGCACTGGGAAACCAAACGCTCGTGTGACTCTCTTTACAGGGAGCCCCACTCTGTTGCAGTGGTCTGGACCAAACCAGCCGTATCTCTGATGTCTACCCAAACTGCAAACTTTATGTAAAATTATACTGATATTTTTGTCAGATCAGTAAAAAATATATTTTGGGGTGTGCTGCAGAATTTTAGTAATTAGCTCCTGTGTGCCGTGACGGCTATTGTGGTGTTAGCTGTTGTCGTTTTCTGTTTGACAATCTAAGGGAAAAGAGGTCAGTGCCCCTGACTAAATAGTAGGTACTGCATGTTTTAACAATTTTTGTTAAATTGTTAAACACATGGATTGAAAATCACTACTCTAGAAGAGCATGTGACTGCTGCCTAGTGCCGCCAGAGTCATGAGCTTGGGAGGGTGGGGAAGGACCTGACCTGAGTGAGGACACAGTAGGGGGGAGAAGACACTAATTGATTAGCTTGTCAAACCTGCCAATCGGCAGAAAAAGCCAAGGATTGTTACCTGGAGCGGCCTCATCCCCCAGCAAGGCTGGGTCCACTCTGGCATCTCAGCCTGTGGCTCTGGGAGGGGTCCTGGCTGAGCTATTCCTGTCGCCCTCCGGACGGCTCTGCCCACTGCTTCTCATGCTGTGCACACCCCTAAGCACTCTGCAGTCCTGAACCATCCCTCTCCCTGACCCATTTTATGTACCTCAGTCCACACCTAACACACGTGAATCACGCTGCAGCCTCATGACAGTGGCAACAGGGTGGATACTGAAGAGAATGGCACATATTTCCATTAAAATGTCAATTTGATTAAATTTTCAAAAATAATTAAAAATTCAGCTTTATTTAAATGCTTGTGATTTAAATCTTTGTTCCTAATTGTATTTTGTTTTATAACAGTTCACTTTTTAAAAACATAACCATTTTGAAGACCATTTTAATTTTCAATTTATATCTATTTTATATTTTTTATGAAAAGACTCACATTCTATACTCTGCAATTATAGCTGGAATTTCGTCTAAATGCACAACTTTTACAAAAATCTTCAGGTGCTGGCCTCCCTGCTCCCTCCGTGGGCTCGGCCCCCTCGTGGCCCCATTGCTGCGCAGACCGCAGCAGAGACTCTGCCTGTACTTTCAGGTTAAAGTAGCGGGGCATGGAGAGAGGCAGAACCACTCCACTGCAGCGGCGTGCCTAATTACATGGGATGCTGAATAAATTGTCAAGTGCAGAGAAGCATTCTGATAAATTAAAATATTAATTAAATGGGCTATTGCAGAATTTTGAGAATGTTGTAGGGTTCTGCTTCTCCAAGCAATTTGCATATCCTTCATCTAGTGAATTTAATTTTAAAGGACTTCTTTTTAGTGTTTGGAAACCTTTTTGTCTCCATGAAGATAAAAGCCAGCTTTATTCATTGTCCTCCCTCATTAAAGCAGCTTCTCCGCAGCCCCGCATCCTGCGCCTGCGCCAGCTGCTCACACCCCCCCCCCTGTTACCCCCCAACTTAGAATCTGCACTTGGCCGTGAAAGTAAGTCAGAGCCCATGTTGGACGGAACATCTGGCAGAAGCAAGGCTTCCCTTTCCCCCAGAAATGCCTCAGCAAAGACTGTCATTGTCATCACAGAGCTCACAAAAAGGTGACAGTGCTCCTCCACTTAGCATTTCAGAGGAAGGGCAGGTGTGTTTGAGGGAGCGCTGTACCTGACGGAAGGATGTCGGGTGGTCTGAGGGTACAAACGTCTGACGACTACTACGCATTGTTTCTATTTTGGACATATTTGAGGTTAAGATGAAAAGATAGGCCATGCTTAGAACAAATAGTGTGACTTTTGCATAAACTAGAAAAAAAGGCAAAATCACACAGAATCTCTGTTTCTGTCATCTCCACTGATGAGACATTTCAAAAAACAAACCACTAAAATAAAATAAAGGTGAAACTAGGCATTGTCGGACAGGTCGGCACCGAGGCTGGGACAAAGGTCACAAAGCCACTGAAATGAGTCTGAGTCCCACAGCTGCCGGGAGGCACGCAGATGTGGTTGGAAACCTGTTGACCTGTCCACAAAGTACCTCTGGGCAAAAGCCAGAAGATGGTGCTGCTGGAACCAGAGTTTTTAGAGATGCCCCACTTCCTTGGCTCCTTCCTTGGGGCAAGTATCTCTCATGCTGGTGACGAAGTTTCTTCACCATGACTTGAGGTGACCATGGAGCTGAATGTAAGTGCCAGGCATAGTTCTGAGGTGAATGATTAAACAGATGGTACCCACAGCCTCAGAAAGGCTCTTGGTGATACATCAGAGCAAACGGTCTTATTTCCTTCTGAGAAAGCCAGGCAGCATGAGTGTACCGTAGCCAGCGCTGCCTCAGCACAGTGCCCACCACTCCAGACATCCGTATGGAAAATGAAGAAATGTGTGCAAAGCCTTGTGTTGTGAGAAGACGAACCACAGGACACCATTCCTGGGTCTTCCCTAGTCATGTATGCATGCACGTGTGTGCATATATGTGTGTATATATGTGCAGATGACTGAGGAGCGACGCTGCTTCAGGCGAAAGTCCCTAACCCAGGGCATGGAGGGGCACTGCTCATGCTCAGCCTTGGAAGTACAGACAGGAATGTTGACCAACAAATTCATAATATCGGAGACCAGAGATTATTGGCATTTTACAGCAATGAGCAAGCCATCGGTAATCTTCCTCTTAAGCTTGAACGCAGGCTGGGTGCCATGCGGGTCCAATAAAGCCATTGATTAACCACTGCTGTGCACCACCCTGGGTGAGCACGGTTCACACAGGCTCCTATGCAGTCCTCACACCAACCCATGAGTTGGATGTCCAAGCGCAGTTTTAATGAGGGAAACTGAGGTAAGGTGCTGGGCTTCCTGGATGATGATGTGTTTTCTCTGAGCTAAGAAGGTCGGTGGGGTGCTTCTGTCCAGGACAAAGCTGCCTGAGAGTCTGGGCCATGGGAACTGCCATGCAAGGCCAGGGGTGTTTGTGGGAGACAGAAGGGACATCCTTGCAGGCTCTGCTGAGAAGCACGACATTACCCTGCAGACCACAACCAGAAGGTGCTCAGGAAGAGGAGCCAGCCCTCGGCTGCCTGCACAATGCCACGGGGGCCACTGCCTGCTCTGTGAGTAAGGTTTAGCTGCAGCACAAACCAGGTCAGCTCCCGGTTCCCTTACATATTGTCCAGAAGCCATTGCTCCATAGGGCAAAAAGGCCTCTCTCCGGCCCTCACGGGAGGTCTTCAGGACCCATTGTTGGGAGGGGGTTTCTGTTCCCGAGCCCAAGATCCCTGTTGCTGCTTGGTAGTGATAAACAAAGTGTTTCAGTTTCTCTTTCCCGTGCTTTCTGCTCCTTGGCCTATTTAAGAGTTCATTGTGATCACTATAGTAGCTGCCCTTCAATAACACGTTCTCTGTTCACAGCAGAACACGAAACCCATTGCTTTAGACCAGAGGTCAGGAATGTTTTTGGCTGAGAGAGCCATGAACGCCACATATTTTCAAATGTAATTCCGTGAGAGCCATACAATATGTTTAACACTAAATACAAGTAAATGCGTGCATTTTATGTAAGACCAACACTTTTAAAGTACAATATGTCTCTGAATTCTTTTTAATAACGTTGTTATGCTGTTGCTAACCAGTAATAAATAAAATACTTCTTACCATTAATGTGACTTCTGGTGCTGCATGGTTTTGCTGATGGCTTTGTAATCTGGTTGATGCATGGTGAAGTTAAGCTTCATGCAGGTGTTAAGACTTCCATCCATTAAACGTGATCATAGGTTGGTCTTAATGTTCTCTAGATGTGAGAAAGACTGCTCACATGCATACGTAGAGCCAAACATTGTCAGTAAAGCAATACTCTCACACTGCAGTGTGTGGTATGTGACGGGAAGCGTGTTCCAAGTTTTGACAATTAGCTGGTCTGCGGGTTGAAGTTTTCATTTCTCCCCGCTTGGGTTTGCTCGCCAACTCTGCTTGCTGTTGTGCAAGTCTTTCCAAATCTTCATTCAGTGATTTGAACTTATTCATCCACATGTCTGAGGCATTCAGGTCAACAGCTTGTAGCTCAAAATCTCTAACGGAGACACTGGGGATGTAACTCAGGTCAGCATTGTCCACTGCACACTCATGTGGATGGGTGGTGAACTTAAAAGACGAGTGTACTCACGAAATTCTCCAAAGCATGCTTTGGATAACTGCAGGAGATTAGATGTGAAGCCTTCTAGCTGCTGGAGATCAAGATGTTGAGCAGGGTCACTTGCTGTGCATGCATGCATCTTTAAACTCTCCCAGTTTTCCAAAGTGTAGTAAACGACCTGTTTTAATGTCGGCAATGAAGAGTTCTAGCTTGTTTTCAAATGCAAACACTGCTTGTTGAAGGGATAAGACTGTATTTCCAACACCTTGCATTTTCACATTGAGCTGGTTCAGATGTTTAGTCATGTCCATGAGATAGTAGAACTTCAGGAGCCACTCAGTGTTAGCTAACTCAGGATGCTTGATGTTTTTCATTTCAAGAAAAGTCCGGATTTTGCTCAGACAAGCCGCAAAACGGCATAGCATTTTCCCTCTTGACAACCAACGCACAATGCTATGAAGAAGCAGACCAGGATAATTATTCCCAACTTCGTCCAGCAGTGTTTTAATTAAACTGGTGATCATTTAAAGCTCAGGCAACAATAAAATTGACCACCCGAATGACCAGCGACATCACCTCACCAAGCTGCTTGCCACACATCTGAGCACAAAGTGCCTCCTGATGTAGGATGCAGTGAAAACTTAGGATGGATTTCTTTTCATGTTCATGAAGAAGTGCTATGAATCCTGTTTTTCCCCACCATGCATGATGGAGCACCATCAGTACACACCGAAATAAGTTTATCCATCAGTAGATTTATTTCTTTAGTGAACTCAGTGAAAGACTGGAATAAATCCTCCCCTCTTGTTGTCTCTTTCATAGGCAATATAGCAAGACTTTCTTCGTGTAGTGTGTCACCAACAGCATACTTTGCAATCACGCTAAACTGGGATAAATGGCTTTCGTCTGTTGACTCATCCAAAGCGAGAGAAAAGAATGGTGTTGCATTTATGTCCTTTACTTGTGTTGCCTCAATTTGATTTGCTGATTTGCCATCATGATGGTACGATCGTGAACAGTTCTTGCCGACAGAGACATGTCTTTTAATTCTTTGATTATCTTGTCTTTATCCGAAAAGTCATCAAAAAGTTCATTAGCAACATCAAGATTGAATGTTTTGGCATACTCCCCATCTGTGAATGGCTTTCCGTTTCTCACAATTGCTAAAGCACCAGCAAAGCTAGGCAAATTCCAGTCACCTTGTTGGGTCCAAACACGGAGTTAGTGCTAACTAGCTTGCACTCTGCACAGTAGTTCTTGACATGCTTTCTTCCTGCTGTCCCCCACTGGATATTTTGATGCAAATGTAGTATGGTGTGTGTCGAAGTGCCACTTTATATTTGACCGTTTCATCGATGCAATTTTATCAATGCATATTAGACACACTGCAGAACCTGCTCTCTCCACAAGGCGAATTCCTCTGTCCATTCCTGCTGAAAAGTATGATACTCCTCATCTTTTTTCTTTTAGCCATCTTCTTCGTCAAATGGTTTCTGCAATTAGCTAGCTGAGTACTTGATTAAAATGAGGGAAGTTTACTTCCTGACCTCACAACGAACCATGTACATTATGCATTATCCAATAAAAATTTGGTGTTGTTCTGGAGGACAGCTGTGATCGGCTCCAGCCACCCGCAACCATAAACATAAGCGGTAGGAAATGAATGGATTGTAATACATGAGAATGTTTTATATTTTTAATGTTATTATATTTTTTATTAAAGATTTGTCTGCGAGCCAGATGCATCCATCAAAAGAGCCACTTCTGGCTCGTGAGCCATAGGTTCCCGACCCTTGCTTTAGACTCTGTCTCCTAAAGAGTGCCCTCCTCTATTCACACGCTCTTTTCTGCCATGGCCCCCCGTCTTTCCTACCACCGCACAGCAATAGGAGCCATGAGGTTCTGTGGCTCTAACCCACAGGAGTTGCGTCTGCTGTGTCCTGCCAGTGGTGGGTCATTACCCAAGTGTGAACCTGTGTTCGTTCGTTCCGAGGGGAAAGCCTTCCATTAGATGATGGAGAGGCCGGAAGGCGAGAAGGAGGCGGTGGTGCACTCGTCTGTCCATCTGTCCCACGGAGATCACTGTGTACCCCCGTGGTCACTCACCCTTGCCTCCTACTACTGCATTAACCACAGCTACAGTGCGCTCTTCAATCTTGGGTCTGAAGTAAAATTCTATTCTTTCTGGCTGTAATTCCAAATGACAGGGGCTTCATCCAAAAGAATATTTCTACAGAACTGTAGCCACGGTCAATTGCTTGGTGACCCCTTCCTCTCGACACAGTGGGGACAGGAGTGTTTGTGGTGTGAGCCAGAGATGTTGGGTTCAAGTGCCTGTGCTCATTGCTTCCAGAGCTCATTGCCTTAGGTCTGATGTGGGGGTGACTCATTTTCCCAAACCTCCCTCATACTGCATCAGGAGCCAACTAGGGCAAGGCTAGTGTTGGAGCTAAATCATTACAGAGTGTTTCTCTTAGGGTGGCAAGTAGGAAGGACAAAGACTGCCTCCAACACGAGCAGGATGAACACAGGAGTGAACACAAGCGCTAGTTCAGGAGACTTATGTCCCAGTGATCATCTCATTCATAGCCATCATTTTGTTCTAAAATAAGGCTTCACAGTTTGCAACCATGTGCATACAATCTCTCACCCAACGATTCTGTGAATTCCCTAGGAGGAATCTTCTAGATGCGGTTGAGGGGAGGCCTCTCGCGGGCAGCAGGGTGCCTGCTCAAATTCTCCCGCTTGGGGGTTCCCAACATTGCCGCTACCCTGGGAGTCCAGGCAGGGATTTAACTAAATTTAATGGAGGAAAACGCTCCGGGTATCTTGAGAACCAGGCCTCCTGAGCTGACCCTATACCTCTTCATTTTTCCCAACAGTTGAGCACAAGGACAAGCTGGAAAGATCGTCCCAACTGAAAATCCTTCAAGCTGGAGTGGGATCGGTGAGTAACCGAGGGGCCACCCTCGCAGACGCGTCGATGTGTGGGTCTGTCCGGCGGAGGCCTGCTGAGCAACACCCCCCCCATAGGACCACCAGCAAGGTCGGTCCAGCAACATCATGTGACTTAAAGGAGGCTGCTGGCTGGTGCCTGGAAGGTTGTACATTGTGTTGGGTTGCCTTTGAAGTCATCATTCGCTTCTCCCTGAGAAAAAGTCACCGTGGGTAAGGAAAATGGTGAAACCTTTGGAGAGCGTGTGCCTCTCCTCTCTAGTGTTTCCCAGGTTGAATCTGTGAACATGAGCGAGCCAGGGAGCCCCTCCTCTCCTCTGGGAAGTCAACGGGAACATTTTTATCTCAATTATTCCCGGACACAAAGGGGGAAGACGGCATAAGAGATACGCTTTCGTCCTTGATGTAACTATCAGACAGTTGTGTCCAGATGTGGCTGTACTGGTTGTCCAGAAGGCGGTGTCTGCAGTGCCTGCTGAGGGCGCTTTGCCCTGGCAGCCCGCGGCCAGAGCTCCCCATCTCTGACCGGCTCCAGTGAGCCACACCCGGGAGCCGGGAAATATTGGGAGGGGCTGCAGGTCCCGCTATGCCTGGTTCCCTGGCCCAGCCCGGCCTAGGCTTGGTTCATAATGAGCCACGCTGGTCTTCTCCCCTAAAACCGTCTCTGATGTCAGCAGCCAATGGGGGTGAGGCTGGTGGGTCCGAGACCACCTGTGCCCCATGGAGGGGTTGTTTCCACAGGAGGACTGTTGGTGTCCCCTGGTTGGGGAGGAAACCCAGATGAGTTCAGGTTAAAGCCATTCGTGTAACCCAGCCAGGGACAGCTGTGGCCCACATAGGTGGGTTGGGAAGACCCCCAGGAAGGGAAGGACTGGCGATGGGTAAGGAGGAGCCCCTGAGCTTGGTGTGGGCACCCCCAGTTTGGCGCCTGCACTTGGAGAACCTCTTCCAGCTGCCAAAGTGCTGTCCTCCTTCTCAGGGATATGAGGGACTGGTCTGTGGTAAACATGACACCAATTTACTGTCCGTTTCACTTATAGAAAGAAGTTTGTTTCTTGTGTCTTCAAATCATTGTCTCGCTGTCTTGCACATTCATTATGGGTTGGATACTTTACCTTTTTAATCATTTTAAGCCTATCTGTGTTCTGGTCTTATTCAAACTCCTCTCCGTCTCTTAATGCCAGGTGCAGTACTGCTTCACTGGGCACTGACTCTCCGCACAGAGGCGCCTCTGCCGTGTGGTCTGTGGGAGGGGGGGTGTGCACACTCACCTCCCATGGGCTCTGACTGAGCTGCAGGTGTGGGTCTTGTAAGACTTTCTAGATAGTTTCTCTTGATTTCCCCTGGACCCTACCTATCTCAGTGGATCCAGTCGATGGTGACTGGACGTCTCTGCACCATTCAGGCAGAACCTGGACCCAGCCCTAGCAGATGGTGCAGGTCTGGGTGTTGGCCTCCCTCTGATCCCTCAGGTCTGGGGTAGCTCAGCGCTGGTCTCACTCTCAGATGAGCCAGCACCCCAGGGTTCGAGCCTCCCCACACCCTCCTGCTCCTCCAGTGGACAGTGTGCTGTCATGCTCGGGACCACTTCCTCCCAATGGTACACCATCTCTCCTGCACCTCTGGCCTCCTCCTTTCCCTATGTGTCCCTGTCCATGCACAGGCATGCCCCTTATAAAAACGCCCTGACAGCAGTCTCACCAGGGAGCCCATCACCCTCCCAGCAGTTCTGTTTCCCTTCGCGGCAAAACTTTTCAGTAACTGTATTCTCATCGCCTGTCTGAGGTATTCCCTCTCTGACCCCTGTCACCAGAAACCAACCTCACCACCCTGAGAGGCTGAACATGACCAATACCAGACCCTTTAGTTCACCTGCTGACTGACACCTGGCCATGAGCCTGCCCACACAGCTTCGGGCTCCCTAAGCCCCTGTATTCTTAGTGGCCACCAGGCAGTCCTTGGTCCACTTGGTGCATGGAGACCGGCATTCCTCTCCTGTCCTTCCCCATGGCATGTCCCCATTCTAGAAGGCTGAGTTTGTCACAGGGAGGTCACTCTCCCTGGACTCTCCAGCCTAACATGCTCAGGTTAGCCTTTGCCTGAGGACCTCCATTTCTGAAGCTGCCCACCACAGAGGGAAGGGGCGTTGCTGTATTTGGGGTGGATTCTGGGTAGTGAAAATGGGAGGGAGAAGGGCAAGTTGAGATACTTGTTAAAAGCTAGCAATGTCTCATTTTCCAGTGTTCACTGCCTCATGCAAGCAGCAGTGGCCTGGTTTGATTACCTTGATTTTTCTGAGATGCATTTGCTATAAGCACCTCTGTCAACTCCGGACCCCAGAGCGAGGGGCAATGTGGCCCTAAAAAAGTGGCAGAGAGAGAGACACAAGATGGAAGTGGAGTAGGCAGATGCACAGACTCCCAGATCACACCACCAAACCGGATTATAAATTAATTTAGGAACAACCAGCATGAAAAACCAACTCTGGACTACAAGAACTGCTCTCAAAATCCAAGAAGGAAAGAAGAAGCCACACTGAGCCTGGTGGGGAGCGACGAGGAGCAGTGAGCCTCCCCTGCTTACAAGAACAGTGGGTAAAGGGGGAGGCTGAGAGCCCAGAAAGGCTCTCAATCCAAGGAAAACAGTAGAAAATATCACTCACAGCCACTTGACTGGGGACCTGGGAACGAGGTGTATTGAAAGAGCTGGCTTGTTTTCCAAAAGGAAACGGGGAGAGAGAGACAGATGGTGACAAAACAAAGGAATGCATGGGAGGACCTGAGCAGTGGACTAATCCAGTGCTTGAAGCAGCCATACCTGGGGGAGGTGCTGGAGGCGGCCATAGCTGGGGGAGAGGTTGATCCTTCCACATAACACAAGACTAAAGTGGTTCCGGGTCAACCTTCTCAAGATATCTCTCCAGCTCCAATCAGCACAAAAAGACACAACTGAAAACAAGAAGTGGGGAGGAGGAGCAGTAACTCAGGTCTCAATGGAGATCTGAGATACACCTCCCCCTACTGAAGCAGAGAAAGCACCCCGCCCCCAGAGAGAGTAACTGGCACATCAGGTCTTCAGAGTCTCAGGTTACACCCACCGCATTCCTGGATACAGTTTCAAATAAGCCCCCTGCTGAGACCAGTAAACAAGACTACAGCAGTTAAGAAAACTGGGAAGAAAACAAACAAATCAAGACTTCAAAGGGGCTCTATTAGAAAAGCCAAATTCCACAGTGGATTACAAACAACAGCTGAAGCCAACCCAAGAAGACCTAGAAATAACACAACTGAAAATTGGAGGCAGACAACACCAAGCCTAGACTCAACCAGCTCTACAAACAACACACCCAAACACACATACATAATGAGAAGACAGAAAAGTGCAGTCCAAATGAAACCACAAGAGAATCCTCCAGGAAATGAACTGAGCAATATGGAAATAACCAAGCTTCCAGATGCAGAGTTTAGAATAATGATTGTTAGGATTCTTAGGGATCTTAGAACAACAATGGATGGTCATTATGAACACCTAGATAAAGAGATAGCAAGTATAAAAAAAGACATTGAAATATTTAAAAAGAATCAGTCAGAGATGACAAATACAATATCAGAAATGAAGACCACAATGGAAGGAATTTAAAGCATGGTGGATGGAGCTGAGGATCGAATCAGCGAGTTGGAAGATAAGATGAATAAAGGCATGGAATCAGAGCAGAAGAAAGAAAAGAGACTCAAAAAGTCAAGGAAACTCTAAGAGAGCTCTGTGACAACATGAAGAGAAATAATATCCGCATCATAAGGATTCCTGAAGAAGAAGAGAAAGAACAAGGGATAGAAACTTTTTTCAATCAAATTATAGCTGAAAACTTCCCTAAATTGATGCAAGGAAGGGTCTCACAAGTTCAAGAAGCACAGAGATCTCCATTAAAGAGAAACCCAAAGAAACCTACACCAAGACACATCATAATTAAAATACCAAAGCTAAGTGATAAAGAGAAAATATTAAAGCTGCTAGAGAAAAAAAGACTATCACCTACAAAGGAGCACCCATAAGGATGACATCCGACTTCTCAAGAGAAACACTTGAAGCTAGAAGGGAATGGCAAGAAATATTCAAAGTAATGCAGAACAAGAGCCTATAAGCAAAACTGCTTTATCCAGCAAGGCTATCATTTAAAATTGAAGGAGAAATAAAAAGCTTCCCAGACCAAAGAAAACTCAAGGAATTCATTACAACAAAACCAATGCTGCAGGAAATGTTAAGGGGCCTGTTGTAAACAGATCAAAGTGGGAAAAGAATATAACAAAAAAGGAATACACGAATACACCTTTAAAATATAAAATGGCAATAAACAACTACATATCAATAATAACCTTAAATGTAAGTGGATTAAATGATCCAATCAAAAGACATAGGGTAGCTGCATGGACAAAAAAACAGGACCCATACATATGCTGTCTACAAGAGACACACCTTAAAACAAAAGATGCACATAGAGTGAAGGTAAAAGGATGGAAAAAAATATTTCATGCAAATGAAAATTAAAGAAAGCTGGGGTAGCAATACTTATATCAGACAAAATGAACTTTAAAACCAAGGCTATAGTAAGAGATAAAGAAGGTCACTACATAATGATAAAGGGAGCAATCCAACATGAAGATATAACCGTCATTAATATCTACGCACCTAATATAGGAGCTCCTGAATATATAAAGCAGACTTTGATGGATATAAAGGGCAAGACCAACAGCAATACTATAATAGTAGGAGATTTCAGTACCCCACTTACATCACTAGATAGATTCTCAAGAATGAAAATGAACAAAGAAATAGCAGACTTAAAGGACACACTAGATCAACTGGATTTAATAGATATCTTCAGAACCTTTTTCCCTAAAGCAGCAAAATATACATTCTTTTCAAGTGCCCATGGTACATTCTCTAGGATAGATCACATGTTAGGACACAAAAGCAGTCTCAACAAATTTAAGAAGATTGAAATCATATCAAACATTTTCTCTGATCACAATGGCATGAAACTAGAAATCAACCACAACTGAAAAATACTCAAACACATGGAAACTAAAGAGCATGTTATTAAATAACAAATGAGTTAACAATGAAATCAAAGAAGAAATTAAAAAATTCTTAGAAAGGAATGATAATGAACATACAACAACTCAAAATTTATGGGACAAGCGAAAGCAGTCCTGAGAGGGAAGTTCATAACACTACAGGCATTCCTTAAGAAGCTTGAAAAAGCTCAAATAAACAACCTAACCCTTCATCTAAAACAGTGGTTCTTAACCTGGGTTCTATCAAACCCTAGGGGTTCAATGAGTCGATCTCGGGTTCGGAGAAGCCTCTGCCGCAGAGGCCAGAATAAAGTAATATCGTAATCTGTTGTGAGTTCATGCACTTTGTTGGTTTTGTTCTTTGAGCAAGGTGATGTTCATGCACGGCTCATTTTGTGCACCAGTAAAAAAACATATACCTATGTCTTGATTTGGGGAAAAAAAATCATATTTTATTTATCACTAAAGAAGGGTTCAGGGAATGCGCATATGAAATTGGTGGGTTCGGTACATCAATAATGGTTAAGAACCACTGATCTAAAAGAACTTGAAAAAGAACAGCAAGTAAGGCCTAGAGGTAGTAGAAGGAAGGAAATAATAAAGATCAGAGCAGAAATAAATGACATAGCGGCTAAAGAAACAATACAGAGGAATGAAATGAAGATATGGTTTTATGACAGGGTAAACAAGACTGATGAACCTTTAATAAGACTCATCAAGAAAAGAAGAGAGAGGACTCAAATAAATAAAATTAGAAATGAGAGTGGAGAAATAACAACCGACACAACAGAAATACAAAATATTGTAAGAAAATACTATGAAGAACTGTATGCCAAAAAATTAAACAACCTAGGTGAAATGGACAAATTCCTTGAAACATATAATCTTCCAAAAATCAATCTGGAAGAATCAGGAAACCTAAACAGACTGATTACAACAAAAGAGATTGAAAGTTATCAAAAAGCTCCCAAAAAACAAAACCCCTGGCTCCAATGGATTCACTGCTGAATTCTACCAAATATTCAAAGAAGAACTAACTCCTATCCTTCTCAAGCTATTTCAAAAAATTCAAGAGGAAGGAACACTACCAAATTCCTTTTATGAGACGAGCATAATTCTGATTACAAAACCAGGCAAAGACAACACGAAGAAAGAAAATTATAGGCCAGTATCGCTGATGAATTTAGATGCTAAAATTCTCAACAAAATATTAGCAAACCGGATCCAGCAATACATGAAAAAAATCATACATCATGATCAAGTGGGATTTATTCTGGGGAGGCAAGGATGGTACAACATTCATAAATCAATTAATGTGATTCACCACATAAACAAAAGGAAGGAAAAAAACCACATGATAATTTCAATAGATGCAGAAAAAGCATTTGATAAAATCCAGTACCCATTTATGATCAAAACTCTTAGCACAGTGGGAATACAGGGAACATACTTCAACATGATAAAGGCCATTTATGACAAACCCACAGTCAACATCATAATCAATGGACAAAAATTAAAAGCAATTCCCCTAATATTAGGAACAAGGCAGGGGTATCCCCTTTCACCACTCGTATTCAACATAGTACTGGAAGTTCTAGCTACAGCAATCAGACAGCAAAAAGAAATAAAAGGCATCCAAATTGGAAAAGAAGAAGTAAAACTATCATTATTTGCAGATGATATGATACTGTATATAGAAAACCCTAAAGACTCAGTCAAAAAAACTACTGGACCTAATAAACGAATTCGGCAAGGTGGCAGGGTATAAAATTAACACACAGAAATCAGAGGCATTTCTATACACGAACAATGAAATGTCAGAAAGAAAATTAAGGAAATAATCCCCTTCACTATTGCAACAAAAAAAAATAAAGTATCTAGGAGTAAATTTAACCAAGGAGGTTAAAGACTTGTACTCAGAAAATTATAAAATATTAATAAAAGAAATCAAGGAAGACACAAACAAGTGGAAGCATATACCATGTTCATGGTTAGGAAGAATAAACATCATTAAAATGTCTATATTACCCAAAGCAATTTATGAATTCAATGCAATACCAATTAAAATACCAATGACATACTTCAAAGATATAGAACAAATATTCCAAAAATTTTATATGGAACCAGAAAAGAACACAAATAGCCTCAGCAATCTTGAAAAAGAAGAATAAAGTTGGAGGTATCACACTTCCTGATATCAAATTATACTACATGGCCATTGTACTCAAAACAGCGTGGTACTGGCATAAGAACAGGCATATAGATCAATGGAACAGAACAGAGAACCCAGAAATAAACCCACATCTTTATGGACAATTGATATTTGACAAAGGAGGAAAGAGCATACAGTGGAGTAAAGACAGTCTCTTTAACAAATGGTGTTGGGAAAACTGGACAGCTACCTGCAAAAAAATGAAACTAGACCACCAACTTACATCATGCACAAAAATAAACTCAAAATGGATAAAGGACTTAAATGTAAGCCATGAAACCATAAGCATTCTAGAAGAAAACATAGGCAGTAAACTCTCCCACATCTATCGAAGCAATATATTTGCTGATTTATCTCCACAGGCAAATGAAATAAAAGACAGGATAAACAAATGGGACTATATCAAACTAAAAAGCTTTTACACAGCTAAAGACAATGTGAACAGAATAAAAAGACAAACCACACAATGGGAGAACATATTCGACAACACATCTGATAAAGGATTAATAACCAAACTTTATAAAGAACTTGTAAAACTCAACACCAGGAAGACAAACAATCCAATCATAAAATGGGCACAAAAAATCAATAGACACTTCTCCAAAGAGGACATACAGATAGATGGCCAATAGGCATATGAAAAAGTGCTCAACATCACTAATCATTAGAGAAATGCAAATTAAAACCACAATGAGATATCACCTCACACCAGTCAAAATGGTGCTCATTAACCAAACAACACATTATAGGTGCTGGCGAGGATGTGGAGAAAGGGGAACCCTCCTGCACTGCTGGTGGGAATGCAGACTGGTGAAGCCACTGTAGAAAACAGTATGGAGATTCCTCAAAAAATTAGAAATGGAATATAATTTTGACCCAGCTATCCCACTTATAGGAATATACCCTAAGAACACCATATCACCAACTGAAAAAAAGAAATGCACCCCCATGTTTATGGCAGCATTGTTCACAATAGCGAAGAGCTGGAAACAGCCCAAGTGTCCATCAGTGGGCGAGTGGATTAAAAAGCAGTGGTACATATATACTATGGGGCCATGAAAAAGAAGGAAATATTACCTTTTGCAACAATATGGAGGGACCTGGAAACTATTATGTTCAGTGAAATAAGCCAGGCAGAAAAAGAAAAATATTATATGACCTCACTCATTTGAGGAATCCAAGGAACATTGAGAACTGAGGAAAGGAATTGAGACAAGAGCAGGGATCTAAGTGACCAGAGGAAAAAAGGACAGAGGGAAAGGGGATGATAGAATGGGATAAACCTGAAGGGAAGGGAATAGGGTGCTGTAGGGAGGGGAGCAAGGGAGATGTGGAGGGGAATATGGGAGAGGGGGGATACAGTCAGGGTTACCCTAGAATTTATGTAAACACAATTAATTAAATAAATTTTTAAAAAAGGTGACAGAGTTTGCAGACGCTCCTTGGTGCTCATGATCCACAGGTGATGACAGCAAGTTCAAACCTTTCCAAATGGGCTATCTCAACACAGCTGAATGGACAGGAACATATTTCAGTACAGGCACATGCTCCTAAGAGACGGGTGGCATTGTCATGTTTCAAAATCTGATTTCTGATATCCTGAGAGTGTTCACTTTTATTCCAAATTAATAAAGCCATGCTTCTTCCAAAGGAAGATTATAATATTACAAAGAAAACCTCAACTATGTGAAAGAAAAGTAATCTAGATGAGTGCCACCAGGAAGCAGGTTCATGAGTGTAGCTGTGAGTGCATCTGAAATGGCGGATTACTCCTTAGTGGTGTGATAAACACAGGGCTGTACGGTTACCAGCCCCCATCCCCTGGCATTTGGCAGGGGAGGGGCTGGCCCGTGACTGAGACACTGCTGGTGTGTTTGTGCTGCGTCTGAGGAGCAGGCGGCTGTGGGCACGATGGGCCGTGTGCAGGAAGGTGAATGGGGGCCACGCCAGGCCCATTTGCTGGGTGGCAGCAGAGGCAGTTTCTCCCCTCTGGGTCTAGGGGGCCACCTCTTCCATGGCAGTCTTCTGACTGGCCTCAGGGAGAAAGGGGACAGCAGAAACCCTCCTGCTCCCAGCTTTGTGACACCTCCTCTGGCTCACGAGGTGTCACGGTTGTGCTGTGACATTAGACATGGTTTGCAGCCACTTCCTCAAAGAGCCCTGGGGGTCGTGAGGCAGGTGGGGCGTGAACCCCATGTCGTGTGTCCCTCACTTGGCCTAACCGGTCTGTGCTTTTTGTGCCCTCGTCCCTAGCTGGGCTGCCGGGAAGATTTTGTTCAGAAAGATCCAGTAGTTGGGCCTGTGTTGATCCCCAAGTCCTTAAAAAGTCTGTAAGCTGGGCCACGCTGCTACCTACAGATCTGTGTGTTTACCGCATGATGTGTGTGGTGCTCCAGTGGTGTGGCTACGTGACTGCTGTCACCATGGAAACGGGGGGGGGGGGAGGGGGCGGATTCATAGAGAGTGCCTGAACACAACTTCCTCTCTTCCAAGTCCACTCGGTGCTGCCTGTCTGCTGAGGTACCGCACTTTCAATGGAGGGCCCCTTGGTCAGTGCTTGCTGTGGGGAGCTTGGGTATTAACATGGACTCGAGCCACATCAGTGGGTAGGGGACATAGGCAGGGATTCCCACCGGGCCATGCACCAGGGCCCTGGGACACGGGGAGGAGACCAGTGTGCAGCGCGACCCCTGAGGTCCCGGTCAGCAGGTCCGGGTCAAACCCAGGAGACGAGATGTGCAGCGAACTCCGCCCACAGTGTGGAGAGATGGGAAAGAGCTCCCTCTGACCGTCAGGTGGCAGGAAGGGCTAGTCTGTTACAGGGAGCTGGCGCTCCTCTGTCACGCTGACCAAACTCTATAGGCTGAAGGGACATGGGGGGGGGCAGAGGTGCCAACTCATTCTGCGCTAAACTGTGTCTCAAAAAGATGCACTGGAGCCCTAACCCCAGTGCGTGGGTAACCTGTCAGAGTTCTCGTCCTTCACGTTGACACACAGGCCACGCCACCCTGTGTGGACAACCCAGATCCTAGTGGGGCCAGGCCAACTCTTCATTACCTGGGACTCACGGGTCCCTGTGGAGGTGTGTGCCGCGGCCAGCATTGTCACTGATTCACAGGACCAAGGGCAACATGCCGTACAAAGGCAGGGGCCAGCGAGGTCCCTGGTGTTTAGACCAGGCCGCACACTGGAACTGAAGAGAAAGGGCCTTGGTCGTGGAGGGATGACTGCAGCAGCAGGGGCATGAGGACAGCTCTGAGTTGAAAAGGTGACAAGTCCTAACATGGTGGAGGAGGAGCTCAGCACATAAACTGAGTGACAACACGGGCTTGTCCCCAAGCACCGGGTGAAACCTGTAGAAAACAAGTCTCAGGATGGGCGCCTCAGCAGGAAGCAGGGTCCCACCACATTAGCCTCAGGACACAACAGCCAGAAACCCTCTGGGCGCCAGGGAAAACCATGGGTTGCTTCCCAGAGACTGGCACAGCTAGACGCACTCTGAACGGCCTGCAGTGCCAGGGAATTTGTGGCATCCTGATCCCAGAGCCAGTTCAATATCCCCACCTTTTTACACAGGGGTCCAGTTCAATATCCCTCTGACCATTGGAGGGCCGCCACATACAGTACTCCATACACTGACCACCAATGAAAGAGGTGCCCCTTCTGGAAGTGTGGCTGGGGCCAGATAAATGGCCTCAGGTGGCCGCAGTTTGGCCCGCGGGCCGTAGTTTGGGGACCTTTGCCCCAGAGCCTCCCAGGGGCCAGGAGCCCTCGACAGACTTCCAGAGTGAGGATGGGACCCCCATTGGGCCCCAGGACTGCTCTATCCTGAGACCTCCATGCTGTGGGTTCAGCGGGGCTGGAGCCGCAGGTGTCCCATTGGGGCCCTTTCTGCACAGTCACCATATTTTATTCTAATCTGCATTTCCTGACAGACAGAACTGAACTTTTTCTCCTAAATGCAAGAAGTTCACCTAAGGGAAGGCTGCTCAGTTCTGTTTGGAAAGAGAAATCTGCATGAAATGGCATTAAAATATCTACGATGGCCATCCCCAGAGGTTCTACCATCAGCTGTCAGTCGCTCCCCCATAGCGCTGGGCGGTGGTGAAGGAAGATCAGGGTTGCTGGCCACTGGCTCCACTTCTGTGGTCCCCATTCTGACCTTTGCTGGATGGGGTGATTGTGGCTGCAGTTTCCAGCTTCTCAAAAGTGAAGAAAATCACACAAAGTATGTTTGATGTAATTAACTGCACTTGACATTCTGGCGAGTATGAGTTTATTATGAAACAACGTCTCTGCCCCTGGAACACTGAAGTGCAAGGTCACGTGGGCCCACGAGTGTCTGCTCCACATTCATCTGTGATTGAGAGGCAGGAAAGACCCTGTGGCCTGGCAGTTACTATAGCAACAAATACAATTTTTATACAGTATCAGAGTAAATAGTCACGTAAAATAAATAATGTCTGCATCTCACCCCCCCACTTGCCCTTTTCTCTCATTTCCACCTGTGTTTTTATGGAAATGCATATTATATATGCTTCCCTCGCAGGGCCATGACTGGGCTGGGCTGGGTCTGGATGGTGTCCCCATAAAAAACGAGGGACATCTTAATGCAATGTGAGCTTATCCTTACTGCGTCCCTTGCAGAGCCAGCATGTGCCATCAGATAGGCCCTGGGAACCCTCAGAATGGAAGAGTCCTTTTCCAGTTCTTCAGCTATAAGACTTGGGATTGCTCAGAAGTGGAGAAATTAGAGGGGAACTATGCCGACCTCACAGCTTCCTGAAAGCAGCCACCTGCTGGTCACTCCACTGGGGTCTGTTCAGATGCTGTGTGTGCATTTGTCCTTTGTTCCCGAGGTAACACAGTTCACAGATGAGGCCTCACCTCCAAGCAGTCTAGCTAGGAGCCTGTATCTTCATCCCGAAACAGCCCTGCACAGGCTTTAAAGTCAGAAAGGCCTTGCGCTCTGCCTGCTGGTGGCTCCTGTCAGCGTGGGACTGGCTTTGGAGCGGCTGTTGGTCTCCCTCCGACAGACCCACATCTGCCTGCAGACCCCACAGTGGCTGCTGGCCCAATTACTCAGCTCTTGCTGAGGGAGAGACGAGCATCTCATGTCTTTGTGGGGGTTGTGTGCAGAGCATCACGGACCAGCAGCTCAGACAGCAGGAGTGGGTCTTCGTCCTGGGGTCTGAGGTGTCGGCAGGGCTGGTTCCTCTGAGGCTATGAGGTTGACCATGCCAGGCCTCTAGTCAGCATGTGGATGGCCATCTTCATGCTCCCTCCTCCCTGATCTGTGCAGTTCCCGGTACTCCTACCAGGTCAGGTTCACCCACACAACTTCACTGTAACTCCCACCGGACAAGGTCACAGCACGGCACTGAAGGTGAGAACCCCAGCACATCTTTCTAGGGACACAGTTCTGCCCATCATAAGCTGTCACTGCTACGGTCCCTCCCTGCTCCACCAAGAGCATGGCTGTCAGAAATGCCCATTCTTTCCCCCATTTAAGGATCTCAAGGGCGGGAGGCGTAGAGAGGAACTGTTCTGAACTGATTAGAAGTCCTCACACTCTAGGTGAGGAGATTCAGGTACTCCTAGCACCCCTTCCCCATGGTAAAGAACAACCCCTGCTCTCCCACTCCCATCTCTGCCGTAACGTTCATCAGTGAGCATCCCAGACATGTGACTTCAAGTCTGTCCTTTTTTAACCCGTGAGCTCAGGAGTAAAATGCACGTGTGTCTTAATCAGGCTGGTGTCTCCCACGTTTGGCACAGTGCCTGACCTGTGTCATTGAATGAGCTGACCGGGGAGACCTGGGCCACAGGCGGCCCCGCACCACGTCTCCCCTTGCTGTCCTCCTCACGGATCCTGCAGACCACCTCTCTAGGGCTTTGCAACCTGTCTTTCCTTAGCAGCTCTTGTTCTGGTCTGCACCTTCATGGCCGCGGGTTCTAGTGTCTTCCTCTTCTCTGCTTCGTCCATGAGGGGTTTTTTTTCATTGATTTTTGAGAGAGACAGAGAGAAACGCCGATTTGTTGCTCCCCTTACCATATTTATGCACCCACTAGTTGATACTTGTGTGTGCCTTGACCAACCTTGGCATTCCCATCCATATGAGGACAACACTCCAACCCACTGAGCTATCCAGCTAGAGCTCCATGATTTTTTTAAAAAAGGCTTTTTACACCCATAGGAAACATGGTTTATAACAAAAGAGAATCAAATACTAAATTTAAAATACTCTTATGTCAAAACAGACCTGCGTCAGTGCCGTGGTTGGCAAGTGAGCAGAGGTGAGAGCGGCCGGGCCCTTGGTCTGGTCCCTCAGTGCACCTTGCATGGCCACGGCCACCTGCATGCTCCCGCCTCTGACTGGACTCGTTGCAAGTGGTCAGCATAGCTCAGCACTGGACAGCAGTCCCTGTCCGTGTTCAGGACTCTGCCTCCCTGGGGACTGAGCATGAGCAGGCTCACCCTGGGGCTCTGTCCTCCAGCCTCTGGACTGCACGCCTGTCTGCAACACATGCTTTGTCATCGCAGACCCGGGAGCCCTGTCTGCCAGGTAGTGGCACCTACTCCTCGGAAGGAGAGCAGTAGATGCTGGGGTCCAGCAAGTCTCAAGCAGTTTGCAAACCCGGGACTTTGCCTTCTGTCTGTAAAACAAAGGACCTAGTTGGAAGGCTACTTAGGCTCTGTGTATGAGGTCCTTTCTATTGAATCACAGCTCTGTTTTTTTATGAGAACATAAAGCAAAAAAATATTGTTAAGGAGTAACTTTCTTCTTTTTCCAAGCACTTAGAATTAATTCTTTCATCTGTTACACAGTAGGCACATCCCTGTAATCACAGACCTTCGATGTTTGACACATACTAGGGGTTATTTCTTTGCCAATTACATTGCTCTCCTAAAACTGCCTCGGTGACCAGGTGGCTTAAATAACAGATGCTTATTCTCACAGCCTGGAGGCTGGAAGTCAAGGTGCAGCTGTGGGCAGCACTGGTCCCGCCGGAAGCCTCTGTCCTGGGCGTGTAGACGGTCATATCTCTGCATGTGTCTGTGTCCTCAACTCCTGTTCCTATACGGACACCAGTCACACTGGATCAGGACCCAGCCTGGTGACCAGATTCTACCTTTATCACCCCTTTAAAGGGCCATCTACAAAGACAGCCACATTCTGAGGTCCTCGGGGCTTGGACTCCAACATATAGATGGGGGGGCACACAGTCAGCCCACAGCACCAACTCTTAGATGTGTCATTGTCTCATTAATCTCAGACTTTTTTAGGCATTAGCTCCAGAAGACAGTGTCCAGGCATCTAGCTTTTCAGAAGTACATTTGTGCCATCTCCTATGCCCCGTTGGATAATGAATGGAAAAGTGAAGAATTCTATCAGGCCAATCAGGGAGATGAAAAAATAAAAGAAAATTTAGTATGTAGTTTTAGAAGCAGAATAGGACAGTTTTGTCCAAAAACCCATCGTGCCCATCATTAGCAGGTAGGCTAATGAATTTATTTTAAAAACACCAGAGATACTTTGTGATGCTGCCTTCCATGGCAACATAAAAGGGACTGATTGTTAAACTGCTAATTTACAGATCTTCTATAAGTGAAGGCAAACAACTTCTGGTCCTCAAAGCCCTGCTAGTACACAATGTTCAATTTTTAATTTCCAGTCCATTTTAGATTATGGGGATGAAAAACAATGTTTAATCCCTCGTTAACACATGAATAAGCAGAACCTGCCATTTTCAACCAGACAATAACGGGATTATCTCAAGAACTGTCAGTTTATATGAAAACATTATGTTGTGCAAATTTTCATAAAAATTAGCAGTGGATAATATTCAAGATGAGAGTGATGGGCAGAGGGAAGTCTGTGTTCATGGTGATAAATATTCATATTTGCCAGCTCAGGAGATGAAAATCTAATCAGGGGCTGTTGATGCGTTGGCTTCTTTTTCTCACTCAAGACATTTCATCTCAATCGGGTTGGATGCGGAGACCAGTCTCCCTGGGCCTCCAGGCCAGAAGCCTTGGGGTCACGAGTGAGTGTCCCATCAGGCGTCCTGGGTCGGCCGCTGCAGGTGACAAACACTGCCGATGTGGGACAGTGCCATCAACTTCATGCTGTGTCCTGACATTTCATGCAATGAAGTGTTTTGGACCCTCCTTTCTTTTTCTATGGAAAAAACAACATAATTTCATGCCAGTTAACTCCTAGCTCTTGCGGGGTTAAAATTGTCTCTTCTTTATTATTATTATTATTTTGCTTTTGTTAACAATTACCATAAATCAGAAGACACTCTGCATGAAGCTTAATGAAATATGTATGATTTTATTTATTTATTTATTTAAAAGAACTAATTTTTTAAAGATTTTATTTATTCATTTTAGAGGAGAAAGAGAGAGAGAAAGAGAGAGAAGGGGGAGGAGCAGGAAGCATATGTACCTTGACTGAGCAAGCCCAGGGTTTCAAACCGGCAACCTCAGCGTTCCATGTTGATGCTTTATCCACTGCGCCACCACAGACCAGGCCATATGTATGATTTTAAAAAGGAAAGGTGGTAACAGCAGGATGTTCCTGTGTGTGTGTGTGCATGTGTGTATACATTGCATTATGCATATGTGTGCATCTGTGCGCGTGTGTGTGCACATGTGTGTGCACATATGTGCATGTGTGTGTTCCTGCTATCTTCTTGAGGGCTATACTTCTCCCTTCGCATCAACATGCATTTGAAAATGCTGAATTCAACAGCCACTCAATAGCAAACACAGATGCAGGAAGGTCCCATGAATGTTTCTGGCCCATCAAGTCCTGTTGTCAGTGGATAGATGTCCTCGGTCACTAAGAGTTCTCAGTGCTCAGGGGCCCTTAGACAGCAGGCCACCAAGAGGAGCAGAGCTTGCTCCAGCCACGTTGCAGATTCCTCGAGAGTGAGAACAAGACCTGATTGTCCTGCCTCAATAAAGGACCGCGTCCAGGCGGCCAGCATGCCAGAAATCAAGCAAGGTGTGACCTTGGCATCTGTCAGCAATGCTTCCTACCTGCAGGCAGGGTTTCCTTTAGATCACGGCTATCGTGTCAGGGAGCAGGATCTTGTGCTGACGTATATTTGTAATGTGTGTGCTTGTATGTGGTCACTTTTACCCCGACTCAACAGAGTTCAATATGGGATGTTTTGATTATTTTGTAAAAGCACATGAAATATTTACTTTCTGAAGACAAAGTTTTCTGCGTAGAAATCCCCCTTCTCAGCCCCGTCTGTGACATGGCAGGAGGACTGAAGGGAAGAGGGACAGGAAGGACCTGGACTGGCACGTCTTCCTCACATTCAGGTGTCTCCCTAACAGCTGAAACTGAGAACTCTGAGAGTTGTGGCTGGACCCCTCCCACGGCCCCCAGCGGAAGCTCCTGTTCAGGAATCAGGGTTGTAAATTCTGACCCTTATCAGGAAGAGCTCGAGCAGGTGTTTCTTCAGACACAAAATAGCCAGAGAACTGGCTCAGCAAAGCCCGCGTTGCCCCCAGCCAGGTCCCAGCCTCACCCTGGACCCCTAGAAGGCTGGGGGGGGCAGCCCCGCCCCTCATTCCTGGGGACTCGCAAGGAAGGCCCCTCCTGACCTCCAGCGTGACTGGCAGCCGAGATTGCTGTATCCGCTGTAGCCACTAGGGGTCGCACATCCTCTTTTCCAGAGTTAACGGGATTCTAAAATTAAGGTGTCTCCTCAGACCACAGTGGGCAGGGATTTAGCGGGATTTAAAGGACGAGTGGGAAAAGATATAGAGGAGGTGGGAAAACAGACAGCTGACCCTCGCTTCAGAACCACGCTCCCTTGACTACAGTGAAATGCTTGGCAGTGACTTGTTCCCTAACATCACATCAGGACTGAAATTCTCTGTTGCCACCACACCAGAATGATGACTACGAACTTGAGCAAAGTCATCCAGAGGGCTGACATGCACGTTCCCATCTTCTGCTATAAGTACTTGAGCCGAGGGGAGTATGTGCTCACAAGTGTAGGTGTGTGAGCTGTGTGAGCATGTGTGCATGTGCCCACAGATGTGAGTATGTGTGTAATGAGCCTGTGAGTGTGTAAGCATGTGTGCACATGAGTACATATGCATGTGTGATTATATGAATCATGTGTGATCGTGTGAACACATGTGTGCATGAACATGTGCGTGCATGTATGCGGGTGTCCATAGCAGGATGAGTCATTAGTACTGTGAGGGGCAGACAGTAGCCTGCCCAGCGGTGGTTGAGGTAGAGGGAGGGGAAGAAGAAGCCTGGAGACCAGCTGTGGGCAATATCAGAACCCATCGCCAATTTCAGGGGGCTGAGGCAGGGCCTCAGCATGTGCTCTTCCCCACGTTCCATGAGGCCATGGTCAGAACTCGCTCTGTCCACACCCTGTGATGCCGTGGTCAGAATGTGCTCTTCCCCACATCTCGTGATGTCATGCCAGGAGGCCCCACTCACACAGCACTACTCCAAGCACCTAGTGCAGGGGTCCCCAAACTACGGGCCGCATGCGGCCCCATGAGGCCATTTATTCTGCCCCCGCCGCACTTCCAGAAGGGACAGCTCTTTCATTGGTGGTCAGTGAGAAGAGCACAGGATGCATCCGGGCCCATAGTTCCCATTAAAATACTGGTCAGTTTGTTGATTTAAATTTACTTTTCTTTATTTTAAATATCATATTTGTTCCCGTTTTGTATTTTTACTTAAAAATAAGATATGTGCAGTGTGCATAGGGATTTGTTCATAGTTTTTCTTTTTATAGTTCGGCCCTCCAGCGGTCTGAGGGACAGTGAACTGGCCCCCTGTGTAAAAAGTTTAGGGACCCCTGACCTAATGAGATGAGAGGAAAATTGGAACCTAATTCAGAGCTAATTTGGGAGCATCTACGAAGCCCAGCTTCTGTGGACTGTGGACAAGAGAGAGCCCCTAGAGTGTGCCGCCCCTACCCACTCACACCAAAGAACCCCCAGGCAGGGACATCCTTGGCATCTCAGAGCCCAGGCTGGCCTGTCCCCGTGTGTGGCATCCACCACGCACAGAGGCAGATCCATCAGCAGATGCTCTGCCACGGGCAGATGCGCTGCTCAGAGGACTGCAGGAGGGCGTGCGGGCCGGTGGGAGGCTGGCTGGAGAGAGAGCGTCACTGTGTCCCCAGTCCCCCACAGCTCTCCATATTCCTTTGCTGAGTTCACCCAAAACTCAGAGCCATCATCTAGATGTGTGACATGTTTGTCTGCTAACTAAGGGAAAAGGTAAACTTTTTATTTACTTTGGCACAAACTGCAGAGCCATGGGACTCCCTTGTCAGATGAAATACTTTACAGGATTCTATGGGAAAGCAGACAGTCAGAGGTGCTGAGTTCATGGACCCAGGGCCTTCCCTCCCAACAAGCTGTCACAGCCCTCCTATACATCAAGGGGCCATGCAAGCTGGCCCAGGGCACACTGAGGTTAATTCTGGGAAGCTCCAGAAAATGTTTGTAGAAACAACTTGATATTTCAATTAAAAATCCCCTTGGCATCAAGGGGGAAATCAGAGCTTTGACTTCATTCATTTTGAAACTTAATACTTAATCAATTTTTAATTGCATTCAGTAGTGTTCCTAGGAGGTGTTGAGAGGTCTGTAATCTTTATTTCAAAGGCCTTTATGAATCTTACTTTTGTCCTCTACAGAACCTAGTCTGAAAATGACTGGTTTTCCTGGCAAAACTGGTGGATAAGTTGTTGGGAGGCCTGGCCTCATCGTTAACGCCCTGATAATTTTAAACTAGTCATTGACTCCTGCTTGCCTGTCTTTGCTCATGTTTGAGTTGGGAAATTGGGTGGAATGATCCCTAATAATTCCTCCAGGAGGAACATTTATACTCCAGTAGCATAGGAACTCTGTTTCTCTCAGGCTTCTTTGCATCTCGAGTACCCAGTACAGTGTGTGCTCAGAATATGGTTTTCACCAATCTGTTGGATGAAGGATGAATGATGGATGGGTGGGCAAGTGAAAGGATGGATGAATGATGGGTGGGTGGATGGATGATTGATGGGTGTTGGGTGGATGATGGATGGATGAATGAAAAAAAAGCATTTTATGTTGGATGAAAGACCCTGGGCTTTTTTGCCTGGATGTATTAAACATTCATTTATTCATTCATTTCATGGTATTTTTTTAACTTTAGGGACTATACTTGACTCTGGAGATGAAACAATTAATGAAATGTGGTTCTTGACCAACCAAACACATACCCAAGGTTTCATTCTCAGGGCATTTTAAAGCAAGGCAACAAATACTTGTTGAGCATCTGGGTGCCCATTTCTGTTCTAAAAATAGAAGCAAATAAAAAATGAAAAGTCATGGATCTTACCATCATTAATTTATAGTATAGCGGGAGAAGTATAACAAGTACAGAAAAATCAAACAGATCAACAGTATGTGATGAATTAACCCACAAGTGGAATGAGCAAGAGATTCTGTTCTCCAAAGAAAACCCATTGCAGTGGCCTCTGGACTGTCTGGGGAACTCCTGAAAAAGAAAGCACTTAAGCAGCTAGACTGGACACTATGTAGTGTCTGTGGGGAGAGACGGGAGGAAACCACAAATCCCTTGTGAGCTGGTGAGAAGCCGAGCCTAGAACCAAAGGCTGGTTCAGGGAAGAGCCCGGAGATCAGCCTCCAAGGGTCCAAAAAGCCATTCTCAACAAGGTCAGGAACCAGGTGCGGAGACTGTGACTCCCAGAACTGGGACAAACATGGTCTGAAAGGACCTGCGGTCCCAGCAGCCATTGAGATGCCTGGACCTCCTCCCTCAGACTCTACGCAGAAACCTTGATGCAGTTATCCTACAGATTCATCTTATCTAAGAAGCATGAGATTCAGCTCTTGGCCCTCAAAGGTCAGCATGAGCCCCACACGCATCCCAGGACCAGCACCCGCCCTGCAGTGGGAGTATCGAGCTTCCTGTCCCACGTCCCCAAGACCCTGCTCTCCCTCTCTTGGCTCCCTCCTGCACCTTAAACAATGAAGGTCCCAGTGTCCCCTCCCTCCCGCAGCTCCCCAGTGAGCTGTATCTAATCTGTCCTCCTAACTTTTAATTAACTCTGAGCAGGTCCAGCTGGGCCTGTTCTAAACTCCAGTTTTGACAACTATTGACGGAATTGCCTGGTCAGTTTCATGAAAAAATAAAAATGAGCCCAACCGGCCAATTGCTAATGGAATAGACCACCCAGTGCCATTCAAAGACTTCTCCAGTTGCCTGGTGTGCCTGGACCACAGCTGTAGTTGGCTGTGCTTTACTCAGAGCCTGTGCCTTCATAGAAGTATAAGAATCGGCATGCTCCCTGCCACAGAGTAATGGTCTCATTCTATCACCTAATTATCTCAACACATTTAGCGAGTGAGATATAAAAGCGAAAGATTTGATATGAAAAGCCATCGTTAAAGCACAGAAATGAGATTTGCATAGACTGACGTCTAATTCCAAACCAGAAATAATACATTCACAGAGCTCACAGGGAGGTCCTAGGCCCTGCTTGGAGACATCCGTACAGGACAACAAAGACAAACACTCGTCCAAAACTATGAGCCCTCCTATTTTTAAACAATTCAGTGTTGTGGATCCCCAAGGCTTGTCTGATAGTACAGGAGACATGGGGTCCTGTTTGCAGATGATGGAGAGAGAGCAGGAGGATCGGGGCAGGGCTGCGGCTCTGCGGTCATGTCCACATCATCATGAGAGGTGTGCTGGTTGAGAACAGCCCAGGGCCTCCTGAGTCCAACTGTGTGCAGCCTGACTGTGTGTGTGCAGCCCAGCTGTGTATGTGCAGCCTGACTGTCTGTGTGCAGCCTGACTGTGTGCAGCCCAGCTGTGTGTGGGCAGCCTGTGTGCAGCCCAGCTATGTGTATGCAGCCTGTGTGTGTGCAGCATAACTGTGTGTGTGTGGCAGAGCTGTGTGTGTGCAGCCCATCTGTGTGTGTGCATGCACCCTGAATGTGTGTGTGCAGCCTGACTGTGTATATGCAGCCCAGCTGTGTGTGTGCATGCAGCCTGAATGTGTGTGTGCAGCCTATCAGCTATGGTGCTGAGCCCAGGCCAGATGGCACTTACAGGAAAGGTGGGAGGCAGCTCCCACGCACCGATGAGACACCAGAGAAGAGCAATAGCCCAGTGTGGGGGCCTCAGTGAGGCCTGGGTCTCGCCCATGATGAGACAGAAGACCCCTCCCCCAGATGGGCTACTGCTCCAGTACACCTGAGTGTTGACAACGTCTCAATTTATAATCTGTTTCAATTCTGAATTTTACAAAATGCTCTTTCTGAACCACTAAAGAAAGGTGTAAACAACAAGCTATATTCAAAATAGCAAACAACTGCTCTCCTAGCAACAATACTTTAGGTAAAAAATGTCTTAACAATTGGAATGATGGAAGGGAGGTGACTGCAGTGACTGCAAACACTAAAAATAGATTCCAGGTGAGGGTGCAGGCCCAGTGCCACGAGCACGCCCTTCCCTTCGTAGTTCCAGTCAGCGCAGCCAGGGGCTGAGTGCTACACTTCCTATGTTTTTCTAATGTTATAAAAACAAGACCTTTAAACTACTATTAAATCTTTGTAATAAATTTTGTAATAAAGTTGGGAGGAACAGAAAACATGAGGCACACAGAGGTTTGCTGGTCCTATGCAATATGTAAGTGTAGGGACCACGGGCACAGCACCAGTGTCCAGAAGTAGGTCAACTAAAAGGCCCCCAGCAAGTGTCCTGAAATAAGAAAATCTCCAATATAAAAAAGGTACTTGGAAATATCTCCCTTGATGTGTGATATGGCTGCAGACAACAGCTTGTGTCCCTCATAAAACCCATCATAGCTACGTTGCTAAAAATTTGGAAATGGGATTTTGTAATTTAACATCTTTCCAAACGAGCTGTGCAGTGGATTGAATATGAGTTCAAATTCTAATAAAAATGTAATAAATTGCAATTGCTTTTGAAAAGTAATTAATGGGCATCAGTAAAGGAGAAAAAAAACCTTTGTGTATCTGGTAGATAGAATGCAGAAATAAATACTGTAATTCTATAATAACAGCTAACTTCCTCCATTTGGATCTGCACACCCTCAAAGTAACTTCTCAGCCATAACACTGTTGAGACAAGTATCAGAATAACACTATACTTAGAATCAGACCTTCAGGTCTCATAGGATAAACCATGAAACCAATCTTAACAAATGCAGTACAGAATATGACTGTCACTAAAATTATTATTATTAAAGTATTTTAGGGAGCAAAATGACTTTTATGCCATTACATAATAGGAATTATTTTTTTAGTGTTGTTTGTTTCATTGTTTCCATCCTTCGAAAGTTATTCTATGTATGTTCTATGATGTACACTGTTAGCACAATGGTAGATGATACATTATCAATAAATCGATACATATTGGCAGGTGCTCAAAAGTTGCCAATGGAGAGCATTTTAAAATGGAGCCACATGATGGACAATTATTTGAGGGTTGGAATTTTGTCTCATTCATCTTCACATTGTGCTATTTCTCAGGAGCCGCCATCCGCTCTGGGTCCAGGCTGTGACCTGAGCCTCCGGAGGAGGAAGGGGGGCCCATCCCCTCTGGCCCCTCCACCCCTTGTCTGGGGGCTGCCCCAAGGTAGCAGTCCTCCTGCTGTCCTGTCTGTGTTCATGCACTTCTGTCTCCCGCCTGGTTGTCACTTCACCGGACTGCACCTAGCCACTCCACACAGAGCTGCGAACCACAGCCATCCCTCGGGCTCTCTGCAGGAGTGGCATTCTGGCTCAAGTCCCTCATGCTCTACCTCTAGAACCAGGAAGCAGCCCCCGAAATCTAGGGTGTTTGACTCTGGAAGAGAGATGCAGGCCGTGCCCTAAGCGACCTGTTGCTGCTGTTGGGCACTTGCTGTTGGGCGAGCAGAGGAACGCCTGCTTGGTGTCTGGTCTGGAGGAAGGCCACGCATCAGTCAGGGATGCCCTTGGCCTGGCCGCCACGAGGCTCTGGGCAGAGCTGCCTCAGCCACTGGTGCTTGGATTTCCCATAAACACAAGGCCCAGCCACAGGGTGACACGTGCTCACTCAGGCCTATCTCCTGACATCAGGCCAAGGCTGTGGCCTCCCAGGATGATCCTCTCAAGTGCCCACATGCTGCGTGCACCTCGGAAGTCAGCAAATGCTTTGGCAGCCCCCACATGCCTCCCCACCCAGGCCTTCCTGCAGCACCCAGAGCCTGGCTCCCAACCTGTCTTTCTGCCTCTCGTGGCCGGCAGCTTGCTCTGCTCTCAGTCCTTCCTGCAGGCTGCCCTGGGCCTCACAGTGGAGTCACTGTCACCATCGGTCTGAGGCCATTTCCTGGTCCCAGCAGAAGTGGAAGGAGAGGGGGTCCACAACCCAGAATGAGACCAGGGATGAGGGTGGGGCAGGCTCCTCCTGAGGCCTCTTTCCCGGGGCGTGTAAATGGCCATCCTCTCCTGCGTCCTCACGTGGCCGGCCCTCTGTTTGTGTCTGTATCCTCATCTCTTATGAGGACACTGTCCTGTGGGATCAAGGCCCCCTTGTGACCGCATCGCAACCTGATCCCCTCCGTGCAGATGCACCTCCAGATACAGCCACATTCTCAGATCCTGGGGCCAAGGTTCCACACAGGATTCAGGGGACACAGTTTAGCCCCTCACACGGGGAAGTGATGTCTCACTTTCAACAGCAATGTTCCTGAAAACAGCAGGGGATGGAACATTTTACGTATTCCTGTGAGTGGTAGAAACACCAGTTTTATTGGGAAAGTGTTTCTGTGGAAATCCTGGCTTTATCCCCCGTCTGATTCTCCCACCAGCACTGGCACAGCTGTGACAGGGGTCTCCTGGTGTCAGAAAGGGCTTAGGTGTTGATTGTTGATTGAGATGGATTCCTGTCCCAGCATTGAGCCAAGGTCACACAGAGGGCGTTGTGACTGAAGAGTTTGGGGAGAGAGTAGGGCAAACAAGCAGCTGTCTTCCAGGATGTCAGTAGGTCCAACCCTCCCTCCCCTCCACAGAGGGGTCCCTGCCTCAGCTCCTCCAGGTGGTACAGTGGCCCTCCTGCCCTGAGCTGGCATTCTCCACGTTGCTCGTGAGCCAACGACTACTCAGAAGAGCCGGGAGGGGAGTTCTCCCCACCCCCAGGAACCAATTTGGGATGATGTCAATGTTATTTGAAAGTTAGTTGCTTGTCATTTATAACATGCACGAGCAGGGTCTGTGAACTCGAGATTCGCTGCCCGATCGCTGGGTGGTACCCGGGCTGTGAGTGACCTGAGGAAGGAGCCCCGTGTTCCCATGGGAAGGGCAAGCAAATGTGGGCATATCCAGCTGTGACACTGGTGGTCAGCATACACAACCCTGACCTCACCTTTTTATGGTTGGTTCAGTCATTTAAAATCACCCATGTTACTACGATGTTTTTAAGGAAACCAGAGAGAAAAGCCTGAACCATCCTTTTTGAACCCCCAACCCAACCAGGTAGAATATGTTTTCCAAGATAAACTTATTTTAAATATTTTAATTTAAAAATAAACATTGCATGTTGAGGGCGGTGGGGGGTTACTGCATTTGAGGTGGATAACCAGACCCTCCCATAACGACCTAGACCACTGTGACCTCCCACAGGGAAAACAGAGGACACTGGGCCAAGTGGCTTGCATGGCTGGAAACCTCATGGATGGAAGAATGACTGTTACATAGCCAGGAATCAGGGAGAGGACCCCACAGGTTGGGCATCAGGGACTTCTGTCAGTGTAGGTTTGATTCTTAAAAAAATGAAAGCACATTTTTATTCATGAGCTACATTGGTGTGAGTTTTCAAGTACATGTTATGATAATGTCGAGAAGTTAAGGGGTCATTTAGATTCTCAGTTGATCCTCTTTTTATTATTTAAATAGTGCATCTTCTTGTTAAGCATGAACTACCACCCATGGGGGTGAACCAGCGTGCCTCATTAAAGGGCTGATGAAAGGACCCTCCTCCAAGAGCCCCTCCAGGGGTGGTAGTTACACTAGTGTGTACTGGGCACAAGGCAGCAGCAGAGGCCAAGGGGCATCAGCCATATAGGAGATGTAGATAGAGTGGGAGGTACGCCACTTTGTCCTCTGCTAGGTCATCCTGCGAGGCCATCCTGGAGGATTCTGTCTGTCTGTTCTTGTCCAGCTGCATAGTATGCGACTCATGGATGAAGCGCCTGGGAAGCACCCAGACCCTTGAGCTGGACGGGTCCCCATGGAGCTGCCCCACCAAGAGGGAAGAGCATTCTCTCTTTGTTAGGAATACGCATGTTTCCCCATAAAATGTTTTCAAGCACGTTTGATGTATCTAAACCAAGAGCATTTGAACAGAGGTCAGTTTGACTAAGCAGGAAGTGAAAACATCTGGGTTCTGGGGAGACTGTAGGGGGGGCAGGGCCTGACCAGTAGGAGCCTCACAGATGGCACTGCTCCCCACACTCCATTCCAGTCTCCCCGGCCACCCCTTCATCCTGTGGGAGCTGGATTTTATTCTGGACCTGGCCACACAATTGGAGTGCCACAGTCCTACCACCCTTGACCCAGTGTGGACACCCATCTGAGCTTCTCATTGGGGAGCGGCCATCTTTGCCCCTACCCCCGCTACCAGGACTGGATAGATGGGGGCCCATGGACATCTGAGACACAAGTGAGCCTGGGGCTGGATACCCAGTGCCTCCGCCCTTCTAGCTGGGGACCCCCACCCCCACAGAACTGTTTTGTGTGGGGTCAGGCCGCGTTATTACAGGCTTCCTGCTGCGCACATTGAACACGTCCTACTGAAGCTTCAGCTTCGTGCCCAGAACCCAGGGCTGACCCAGGTCACTCTGGGAGCTATTGGACCACTTTGTCCATCTATAGGTACAAAGTTGGGCATTGAGGCATTGGAGTTATAAAACCAGCCAGGCTGGCCATGGGTCCATCCCTGACATCATCCCGAAGACCTGCAGCTGGGTCTGAATGTGGGGTGGGGTCAGCAGGGAGCTGATGAGAGTCAGGCCCAACCTCCCTCCACTGTCCCAGCACAGCAAGGACCCCTTGCACTGGTCGCACTAGGACCCCAGAGTCCTGTGGTCTGGATTGTGTCCAGCTGTCCAGACGAAGCCCTTCACCTGCACACTTACCACCCACATGGCCAGTCTCCTCTGGCTCCATGACTCTGCCCCAGCCCCTGCTCTGCTGGAGATGTGTGCTTACTCCCTGAGCACAAGTGCTGTTTCTTCCCCCTGCCGCCCTCCATCTCCCACCGCCTATCCCCTCCCCGCTGGGTCAGGTCTCCAAGCCCAGGGCAGGATTCCCCTGGGGGGTAGTGGCTGGGTCGGGAGACCAGAAGATTCAGCAGAGCTGTGTGGCTGTCTAGCATAAGCCCTGTGTGGCTGAGCCCCAAGCCTGAGCCCACAGGCCCGAGTGCTGCAAGTACACTCAGGAGGTCCAGATTCTTGGCTCTGCAACTTTCTTCTCCATGGATGGCTCACCGAGCCTTTAGCCGTGTAGCTGCGCAAATGGGATCCAGTCAAAAGAATCCCTAATGCGGAGACTCATGCAGCAGCAGTAATTGCCCCCTCGGTCCCTAAACAGTTGTGCCAAGTGGAGATTTCTTTTTAAACTGTGTTTGAGACAAAGAGCCATGCGTGTCAGCATGTTGTGAGCAGCTAGCAAGGAGCCTGGGGGCATTGACGTGAGGCACTGTGCATCCCTTCCCTGCAGCACCTGCCCTTGCTGAGGTGCAGCTCTGCGTCACTCTGACAGCCAGCCTCACCCTGGGCCCTCCCCAAGCGTACAGCGTCAGTGCTCTGAGAACAGGTGGACTTGCTGGGGGGTACTGCATGTGTGGGTGCAGGTGGAGGAAGGTGTGGCACGGGGCAGGGGCGCAGAGCCTCACTGACACACTGGCCCTAGGGTAGCCAGCTCACTGAGGCTCCCCACTACCCCCGCACCCTTCTCTGCTGATTATACACCTCAGCCGCCTGCTTCCAAAGGCATTAATTGCGTGATTAGTTTTATGATTTCTTCTGATTACCCATTAAGTTACCTTTTTTGTGTTTCATACGTATCATTAGAGTTTATAGTGCGGCTGCTTTAATTTCTCACCTAGCAGGGGCTCTCGCACATTTGAAGGCTGCATTATCCACTCAATAAACAGAGAGAGTTTAATTTTCTGTGTCAAGTATTGGTGTGGACTCGGGGAGATGATGCTTCAGATATTATGCTATCAAGAGTGACATTTAATTTTGCAGGGGAAAATCTTGTTTTTCACTGTCATAATGATGTTCACAGAGCATGATTCTAGAGAGGTGTGGAGACCAGGGCAGACTCAATGGACTTGACGCATTCCCTGCTCTGAAGGAGATGGTGCCAGTCACACTGGGTCTTTCTTCCTATTTACTAATACATTTTATTTACCTCGGCTCTGACTCTGGTGCCCATCCACATCCAACACAATTCTGGGAGGGCCTGCTGGGAGGACATGCTCACTACCCCCTGAAAACCCGAGACTGGTTCTTACAGTGAACCCCCACAGGCACGGACCTCATAGGGTCCCCCAGAATGTGTTCTTATGAGGTCAGGTAAGAAAGCCAAGTGCCAGGCTCCTGCAACTGCTCAGAAAATGGCATTTGAGCCATGTACCACTCTTGCTCCAGAAGTTCGTTCCTTCCCCCAGGGAGAATAAGAGCAAACAGATCTGTAATCAACAGATGGTCAGGTGGACAGGATGTCTAATTGGATTACGCAGACATGACTCCACAAAGCGGGAATGCGCAGGAGGAAAGCACAGAGGGAATGGCGAATATGCCTTTTATAATGTTACATACAGGCCAAGACCTTCCAGGATATTTAAAATGTATGTGCGAGCCCTGGCCAGATAGCTCAGTTGGTTGGAGTGACATCCTAGGGTGCGAAGGTTGCCAGTTTGATCCCTGGTCAGGGCACATACAGGAATAGCTATGTTCCTGTCTGTCTCTCTTGCTACCTTTCTCTCTTATGCTAAAATAAATAAATAAAATCAAAAAATAAAATGTATGTGTGGTTCCAAGGCTCTGATCGCCAGGCCGCCCCAAAGGGGAAACCTGGGGGTGGAATGGGGGGGGGGAGGTCTGAGATAGTCTTAATTGGACATGGCTGTAGGAAGAGAAAGCTCCCATTTTGATGATTTTTAAAGTGTTAGTGGACAAAGCTTCGCATTATGATGGAGAGACTGGGGAGTGGGGAGAAAGGGATGGCGCTGTCATGGGCCATACACCTCCCACAGGCACCCTGCAGCCTTGTGCCTGTGAGAAGTGCGGAGTCCAGGTGTTCCCGTGGTAACGACAGAGAACGCCCCCAGCGCCCTAAACGCTTCAACTTTTTCATAAATTGCAGAAAAAAACATAAGTTCCTGAGCGACCTTTTCAACCACGCTTCCTCCTTCTTCCCGATGCTTCCTTTCTTGCCCTGCATGCTCCTGAGTAAGGGTCGAGTGGGACTCTTGTCCAGCAGGCGTGAGGGTCCCAGCTGGGCCTTGGCTGGGCTCTCCTGCCTCCAAGGAGGCCTCCCTCCGCAGCCGTGGGTCGTTACTGTTCCAGGCCCGATGTGTTTGTCTATCTCAAAGGCTAATTTAGGGTTTATTTATGGGGAGATTTAAAAGCCATCATGTGGAGTAGGAAGGTTGACCCTCACCCAAGTTTCACTTAAAACCCAAATACAATGTTATAAGTTAAAAAAGTAATCTTTTAGGAAAAAGGATGGTCCGGTTAGCTGCCTAGACTGCCTGAGCAAGGACATTGTCCTCAGTTGGCCTGGCACAGAAAGCAGAGGCATAGACCCTGGTTTGCTCGAGTCATTGGGTGTTGTTGATATGTCTGGTGTGGAATGAATGTGTAGGGTAGAGGGGCTACCTTCTGTAGAACTGGCACCCTGGCCATGCTCCCATGACACCCTCTGTTCAGCCACCTCAGGTGGCCCTGCATTGCAGCTGTTACCCTCACTGGACTCTACGTCCCCAAGGACACATGTTACTCTTAGCCAACCTTGAACCCCAGTGGTACATCCTCCAACCTGGTCTATAGTGCACCACAAATAAAAGTGTCTGGATGGATGGATGGATGATGGATGGTTGGACAGATGGATGGTTGGATGGATGGATGGACAGATGGATGGATAGATGATGGATGGATGAACGAACAGATGGATGGGTGAATAGGTGGGTGGGGCAAGAGGAACACCTACACAAACATAGATTGGGTGGCACTATTGGGAAATCACTGAGTCGTGATGTTAGCCACACGTAGCCTTGTACATTTTCAGAGTCAGGAAATGCATGTTTTTGTTAAAACACTTGCTTTGTTTTATTGAATATGTGTGTGGAAAACTTAGAAAATGCAGAACATTAAATTAAAATCACTAATTCTGTCACCTAGATTTAATCACAAGCTGGTATATCTTTTAGGATATATATTTAATCCCCATGATGTAGTCTATCTTGCTTTCTGCTTAGCATGTTTGGCCTTGTCAGACAGTCTGTAGAATACTATTCAAAGGACCACATGGCTCTTTATACATGGTTATGCCATAAATTGTTTATACATTGTTGTTTCTATTGTTATACATTTAGGTTGTTTCCAGAATTTCACTTTTTTAAATCTTGTAGCAATCGATACCTTTGTACATAAATTTGGTCTGTGTGACTTGTTATTCCCTTAGGTCCCTCCCTGAAACTGTAATTGCTGTGTCAGGCAGTACAGACTTTGCTCATTCTCTGACTCCCCCACACACATACCCAGAACGAGTCGGCTCCAGAGCACAGATCACAGGGACGGCACAGACCCGAGACATCTGTCATTCCTGTCACCAACCACCACAGTGCTTGGCACTCTTTCAGGCAAATTATGGCAACTTCTGATTGATTTAATTTGTAGTATTGATTCCTTGTGAACATATTGTATTATGCTTGATCATTTGTTGTTTTACTTCTGAGAGTCATCTGTCTCTGACGTCTGCTGCCTCTTCCCTGCGGCAGATCTTCTGCCAGGATCCTTGCCATCTTGGTCTGCCTGCCGTGCTCTCAGGAGCTCAGGACACCCTGAGCTCCGGTGCATCCAAACACATTCATCATTCTGTTCCAGTCTCACCAGTCACTCTCCTGTTCAGGGAGTCCTTCACAATCCTGTCCGTGAAGTAGTCATTTCTGTTGTTGTTTTCCTGTGGTTCTTATTGTTCCACTTTTTAATGCAACTGGATCACTTTCGATTGTTGAGTCTTGTGAAGTGGCAGACACAGAAATATGTCCTCGTCTGTTGAACAGTGATTTTCTTATTTTCCCAATGATTGGCAATGTCCCATTCAGCGTATCACCCATTTTGCCTAAAACAAAGCTTTGCAATGCGGGAGAGCTGTGCCAGGTACATTGGTAGAACCTGGTGACATTCAAACCAGCATCTTCTCAGATCTGGAATGTCATCTGCGTTGTTCCA
The DNA here is from genome assembly GCA_037038555.1 of Rhynchonycteris naso. Lineage (NCBI taxonomy): Eukaryota > Metazoa > Chordata > Mammalia > Chiroptera > Emballonuridae > Rhynchonycteris > Rhynchonycteris naso. Next base: position 111,768,523 of record CM073001.1, read on the forward strand.
TTTAACCTTCTCGTACCTGTAATTCTCAAGGTGAGCGGCACCTGTGTCCGGCATGGCGTGTCCCCTCTGAATCTGCTTTCTGGGCTTTTCCTCTTTATTACCGAGGAGTTTGTATACTGTGCGGCTGGTGTTGTCCCATTTGAACCCCAGCTCTGCTCTGTGTCTGTAGTCTCCCTGCTGCTGCTCCCCCTCTACCCCTGTGTGCCCAGTCTATGTTTGTTTAACCCTGTCTTCATCAGCATGCTGTGTGCCCCATGCCTCAGACCCACTGCTCTCGCGCTGTCTCCTGCTGCCCCATGCTGGACTGCTCCATCCAAAGCCCCTGTGCTAACTGTCACCTCTGCTCCTAACGCATTCTCAGATGAGGACAGCTCACTCAGCCTCTGCTTCTGACGAAAGAAAAGACGCACATCCCTCCCTGGTTCCCGTCATTGTGCTGGTTGATGTCACCTTCTCTTCCCAAGGTACAGCTAGCTCACTGTGGTCAGCTCCTCGGAAGGTCTGTTCCTACGTTGTGATCAGCTTTAGTTAGGTGTCATTCATTTAGGGTGAAATCTACTAACTTGATGAACTTTGACAAGTGTGCCCAACCACCCAGGTCACGATCTATAGCTATACCCCTGTAACGAGCTGGGCGCCTGGACCACAGGTCCACTGGTCAGTCATGTGACCTGGCTGACTGATGGGTGGTGGGGTGAGGAGGGCTGGAAGGTCTAGCGGAGGCCACACAGGGACCTCCGCTCCTGCTCTGGTGCCCAGCAAAAAGCACAGGCTGTGGTGTGGACAGTGCTCGGGCGGGACAAGGGTGGGGGGAGAGCAGGGGAGGGCACAGAGCCAATTCTCCCACTCTCCACCTGATTCGACTCATCAGCTCCTACTGCACTGTGCAGTGAGTGATGTGTCAGTCCTAAAGGTCCCATGTGAAATGGAGTTTTGACCAGAAGAAACGCAAAATATTTTAAGCATACCATTCTATAATACACTGTCTGCATACTGTACTGTGTTCGTCACCCCAAGTCAGTTTTTCCTGTTGCACAAACTGCTTTGATAACTTTTCTCACAGCTCCCATTCCTTCCAGGGGTCACTCTGACCCCAGAAGGAGGAGAGCTGCTCCACGTATAGAAATATCTGGGCCCACCTTCCAGAGATAGCAGGCCCCCGGGCTCTGTGGGGGCCAGTGTGCAGGGACCACCTGGTCATGCTTTCACCTTCATCCTGTGTCTCTGTAGCTTTATCCCTTTCTCACGGTGGGTCTGTGGCCGGCAGAACCAGAGGCATAGGCATCTGGGTTTGGGGAGGTTGAGAGTACAGTAGTGAGTCATGGGACCACTCGACTCTCTTACCTTCCCCTTACTCCTCAAATTCATATTTAAAATAAAACAGAAGTACTCCTTCTCTGGTTTACAAAGATGCGATCATCCCTAACCAACCCCAGTGGATTAGAGCTGCCGCCCTTCCAAGCCCATGAGCAAAGTGTGCGCCACTGCCACTCAGGGAATTTGCAGAGTGCGGTCGCCCCCGATTAATCAGAGATAATCCTCCTGCTTATTAAACAGAACCTGAGATGTAGCCCTGCCGATGCCAATAACACCAGTGACGGTTTTAAGTGGTGCCAGCCCCCAGGCTCGGGCCAGCCGAGCAGCAGCTCACGGGGCTATTCCCTTTCCAGTCCCCATGCTCTCCGCATGCCACGTGGTCCTGGGAACCATGTCCCTCAGACTCTGTGAGCAACGTTAATCCTGCCATGCTCGGGTCACGGCAACCCCACGGGTCGCATAAATGCAGCAGGTACACCTTTCTCCCAGGTTGTCAATAGGCCCAGCGCTCTGGAGACAGCAGACTCCTCCCGTTGAAGGAGTCTGGTGAGGAAACCTGTGAACGTCCCGTTTCAGGTGTCAGTTCCAGCTCTGTCTCAATGAGGAGCAGCATCTGCCTAGTGGGCGTGTTGTAGGGTCCACCAAGGAAACATCGGCTACAGCACTGGACTGTGCTGATGGAGGGGCTCTGGACCCTTTGCTCAGTCACTGTCCCAACCCCATTTCACCTCCCTGCTTCCAGTGACATCCATAGAGCCGGACTCGTGAGCTGGTGTCCAAGGCTAGCCTGGTCTCATTGTGCTGTGGGCCTGTGCGTCCACACGTGGTCACTTATGTAGCCTTCAGGACAGAGTGACCACAAAAGAAGGGCCCCCAGATCATGACCCATTTGATACTAAAAGCTCTGTTTGTCATGTTTAAAGATTCATACCCACCAACCCATGAATCACCAGTGCAATCTCGTCTGTCTCTCGTGTGCCAACAAATCCTGTGTTTAGGTCGCACCCGCTGAAATAGTTACTGTGGAAACAGAGTCCTTGAGTGTTTGTTTTTTACTTTAAATGGCTTCTCTTTGTAGAGGAAACTTATTATGAACTCTTTAAAACACATTTCTACGGAAACAAATTTAGTCATCCTTACTAAATATGTGTTACATGTTTTAAAACGGAAGCTGTGCTCGCAGCGCCAGGCTGGGCTGCATCAGTAAAGAGCGCGTGGAGGGGACACTCTGAACTGTTTTGTTTCAGTCGGGGATGAAATTGGTATCCCTGAGAAAATTATAAGACGTGGGGTGCGTAAAGATTATGGAGCTGGAAGAAATGGTGATGTCCTCTTTTTACTGAAGTCATAATTCCAAACGACTGACCCTGGTGACACATTTTTTCGGGGGCTGCACACAAAAAGCATGAACAGGTTTGCTCTGCGTGGCCTCTGCTAGCCAACACGTGACCCAGACAGGTCCCTGACATATGTCCTCTGTTTGCAGGAAGTTGGCACTCTGCCGTAGACCTAAGTCCGCCTTATTCTGTTTAACTCCTCACACACAGAGGTTTGATTTCACTGTTCACTCCCACAATAACCTTCATGAGCTGACGTGCAACCCCACACGCTTCCTGTGCTCGTGGGGGGGGAGCACACCCGTGGCCCCGTGGTGGGGTGGGCGGGTGGAAGCTGGTGGGCGTGGGGACGGGCCAGTTTGATTACTTGCGCCGCCAACCTTTCCTCCACTCGGCCTCTGAGATGCTGCTAACACCCAGCCCAGCGTTGTGTCTGGAGAAAGACCACCTGAGGCAAAGGGAAGCAGTGCGGTGCCCGATGGGGTGGCGGGGAGAGGCTGTGCCCCCACGGAATATTCTTAGCAGGTTCCGGCTGCCTGAGCAGCGGCCAGTCCAGGGACACCCAGGGCATCAGCGCCGAGCTCAGCAGCTGTGAGTCATACTCAGCGCTGACATCACATCCCCCCGAGACCACACACGTGGGTCTGTCTTATCTACCCCTCCATCCTGAGCAGCTCACAGGGGCATCCCACCTCGTAGGAGCTGAATGAACAAAGTGTTACCAAGAGACGCTGAGGAAGGATGAATGGGCTGGTGGGTTTTCATTAGTTTCGTCTCATGGGTGGAGAGAGTTATGATAGTTGTCCAACCTGTCCCCATGCCCACAGTGACCCAATGCGGGGGGGACAAGCAGACCCCGCGTAGCTGCCATCCTGTCATGGGTCGTCCATCACTCTTTAGACTCCACACTGGTGCTCAGCCGTCCAGGCAGTGGTCAGAAACAAGCTCAGAGGCTACAGTGAGGCACCCACCTCACTGGGTCCTCCCCGCAGGATCTCTGAGATGAAGTGGCCGCGAGACACGGCTACCCTGTCTGGTTCAGACGCTGTGACTGATATTCCACCGAGCACACACTCTGCGTGTAGCTATGTCCGTGCTTAATGCAGACGGCAGCAGGCCACATTCCGGAAGGGGCTGGTCTCGTCCGAGTCCTCACAACCATGCATGGTGTTAGGGCCTTTGTCCAGATGGGGAACCTGAGGTGGAGAGAGGCGAGGACTCACTCAGGGTTCCCCCAAAAGGGGATGATTCTGTAATCTTTGCTGAAGGGGTCTCATTCTTAGGACCAGAACAGTTCTGCATTTCTTTGGCTGGATTCAATCCCTACAGGTCTGACATACACTGGGAGACCATTGGTCCTGGGCAGAAATGTGTTGTTAAGACCAAAGACTGAGAGCTTGAGACCCTGGCTGGGTGGTTCGGTGGATAGAGTGTCTTTCCAGCACGCCAAGATTGCAGGTTCAATCTCAGTTAGTACACATACAGGAGGCCATCAGTATTGCACAACTAATGGAACAAGTTGACGCTTCTCTCTCTCTTTCTCAAATCAAGGTGGGAGAAGGCTGAGAGTTTGACAAAATGGCCAATAAGGTGCCCACAGTGATGGACTGGTCTGTCAGGAGTATCACTGGAAACACACCCATGCTCACAACACAAGCAGGCCTAGTACAGGTGTGACTGTGTGTGGGTGCCTGGCTTGATAAGGATCAGCCTTGGCTAACTCCACTGTCCCAACCCCCAAAGCCGGGCTCCACTCACCCAGCTGCCCTCAGTGCTCCCCATTTCCACCCCAACCCCACAGGGCCTGCTCAGCAGAAAGCGCATGTCCCCTGGCTCTCACCTGGGAGGGGTGTGAGGGTCAGACAGGTTAAGTGAGGCCCAGCCAGTGGCCACATGTAGCAAATTGCCGGCCACAGTACGTCATTATGGTTGCCACCCTGCCGTACTTGTCACTTCCTCACACCTGGTGCCCTGGAGAGAGGGTAACGTGAGCACTCTCTTGTAGGAGAGTTAATGGGAAATGACCAGGAAAGGCCTCTGAACTCCTCCAAGGGCGAAGGCTGAATCACAGGAGACCGTCCCATAACTTTCGTCCACACCTGCACTGTACAGAGACCTGGGAGCTTTCACAGGGAAGCCAGGGACCCCTGCATGGTGCCTGGAGCGTGGGGTGAGGTGCAGATAAGGAAAGAGAGGGTCGTGTCGGGTTGCCATGGGCAGCTGCCCGCTAGCTGGGACATAGCCACTGGTCATACTGTCCCTGAGTCTGGCCGCAGCCGCTCACCTGCACAGGAGGATGTGGTGCGGGTGGGCACTCAGCACCCTCAACATGTAAGCCTCCGCGGTTCCAAGGCGTGATTGGGAAATTGACTTGGCATTTGACACATTTGAGAGGATAATCCGTTTACTGGCAAACACGTGTGTATTAGTTGGGATTAGTGTGACTGAGTGTGACAGAAAATCCAAAATAGTAGTGGCTTAAATAACTAGCAATGTATTTTCATTTCTCGGGGAAGAAAAGGAAGTCTGGAGGCAAGCAAGCAACAGCCATGTGGCATTCTTGTCATGCCAGCACCCCCAGCACGTAACTCCTCGCCCTGTCCAACAGGGCTACCCAGCCCTGCCATCACGCCCTTGGCAATGCAGACACAGCTACTCAGAGGCAACACGCAAAATGCAGCGGGATGGAGCAGACCCCAGACCGGCAAGGTCTTGTCTACTGCGAGCCTGAGGGGTCTTTTGGGGAAGGTCTTCAGCTGACCACGTGTAGGTCACCTAAAGGTCCACCCCACACCCCTGCCCTGGGACAGAGGTGTCCTCAGAGCTGGCTCTCAAACACCAGCGTACCAGCGACCTCCAGAGAATTCCCTCTCTCACACCCGGGTCCTGCCTGGCCCACCCTGAGCAGTCAGGAGAGGCCCTGGGACCCACCCAGCCGCAGGCCATCTTCGCTTGCACTCACCAGGGCTGTCTGTGTGACTGGGATCGCTGCACACAGCTCAAAGGTCAGCCTCCCAAGCTCCACTCACTGGGCAGGTCTGACCCAGTCCTCTGACTCCCAGGTTGTTTCCAGAACCCCATGCACAGCCTCCCTTGTTTGAAACCCCTGGTCACCAGGCTCCTGTGGGAGCTGCTTCCCATTGGCTACTTTCCTTTAAGACAGGGACAAAGCTCGCAGTCTGTGCTGCAGCATTCACTTGGGAGCCCCACGAGCTGAGGGACAGCTGGCCTCCCGGCTGCCCAGAGGTGGCAGAGCCCCGTGCCTGCTGGGACCCTTCTCTGGGTCTTTCTCCCACAGAAGTCAACTTTGTGTAAAATGGGATCTCCAGGTTTTATATTTTGAACTGAAAGTGTGGCACATTGTTCAGACGTCCCCTGTGACCAAGGACGTTTCTGTGAACGATAGCCAAGCAGCTGAGGCCGTGCCATGGGACCCAGGCCTCCTCTTGCTGTCATCGTCCTCCTCCCTCATCACCCAGGTCCCCGAGGGCCCCTGCAGCCATCAGAACCTCCTGGTATCACTGGGCGCTGTGGGACACAGTCCTGCAGGTGTAGCCTCAGTTGTGAATCAGTGTTCTCAGGATGGGAGCCAGCTGGGAGTGCAAGTGGTCCACGGGAGAGAAGGAGATCTCCCTTTCAGGGACCCCTGCTTTGGGCAGAACCAAAGGTTAGGACAGGTCTCCAGTCAGGGTTCTTGTCTGGGAGTCGGAGTGGCATGGGGAAGGGGTGTGGTCACTGTGAGCTCCACTGAGCAGGCGACCCAGACGTGGACTCCACGTCTGCCAACACCAAGTGTGGGGCCTCAACTAGTGAAGAAAGGGTTTGGGAGACAGACTATGAGGCCACTGGGGGTGTGAAGAGCTCTGACTCGGGCAGGCTGAGCTTGAGAGGTGGGTGAGCACCCAGGGAGGTGAAGTTGGGAAGTCAGGAGCAGCATGCTGGGAGCAGGGTGGCAGCCCTGCCCGAAGGGGGCATGGGGTGAGATGGGGTGGGTTGAGGGCTAGGGACCCGGATCCTAAGGTTTGTGTTGTGCTGACTGGATGGGGGATTGGGGGCAGGTTTGAGGACGGCTTTGTTGGGAGGATCTGGTGTCTGATGGAAACAGTGACCAAGTTAATGCCCTGGGCTCCCCAGAGTGCCAGGAAAGGGCTTATAGTTACGGAGCTGTGGGACGCGCCAAGCCTCAAGTCCGTCCAGCCTCTGTCATCCATCCGCACAGGGAGGGCAGGCAGGAAGCTGATGGCGGGGAGCAGCATGGACTGAACTCCTGCTGGGCACAGAGGCCCCGCAGCCTCAGGCGCACAGACTGGGCATCTGGTGCATCAACTGGGATTGCAATGGAGACAGGACCCGCCTCCTGCAGGAGGAGAAAATGGGTGTGGACAGTGAGTCCAAGCCACTCTGACGGGGTGCGTGCAGCTGAGTACCCTCAAGAAGCTGTCTCCCGGAGGGTCCCACCAAGGCCGGACAGAGCCTCTACCTGTTCTCAGTATCTGTGACCCTTTCAGAAAAACGGCTTGCAAACAGGGTGGCATAGCGACCCTGAGCACCAGCAGGCATTTCTCAGCCCATGGTGTATGCCCGGCACGGCGGCTGGCCAGCTGACAACAATACTCTGGTTTGTTGGCTGGAGTCACTAGGAGTTGGCTACCAGGCATGGGCTGAGTCCTGCCCGGAAGCTGGAATTCTCCAAGTGACATACCCACCCGCTATGATCACTGTGCCAGTGAAAAGCAGAGGTTCAAAGATCAATTTACACACACACAGGTTATCATTACACATACAGGTTATTATGTTATAGAGCAGACTGAAAAAATCCACACCAATTTTTAAGGTAAAAGATAGGACTCTAAAGAGACCTACCTGCTGTTGGGCCCTTGGGGCCCAGCCTGGAACCCATCTGGCTGCTCTGCCGCTGGGGGCAGGGTGGGCCCCTCATGGTGTCACTTGTGCCCTTTTCCATCTGGAATTCAGACCATCTAGTTGCTGGGGGGAAGATGTCTCTGGTGGCATCCCCAGCACCCTCCCTGGGGTCACAGGAGCAGAGCATGTATTCTGCCCATGCAGTCCTGCCCCCTGCCTGGGGCAGTTTTTCAGATGGGGCCACTCCTGCTCCTTGGAACAAAGCCAGGCTCTCCCAGGCCCTGGGTCTGTGGTCACCAACAGTGGAACTGAAGTTACATTGCTAAGCTGATTAGTGAGTTCCTATTACTCAAATATTAATGCAGCCCTGCCTGCCCCGCCTGCCACTTAACCCGGTAATCAGGCTGAGGAGCAATAACTGACAGCAATGGTCCTTGTGCCTGTTGATGCCCAGGGGGCAGGGCTGACTTTCCTCCGTTCCATTTAAATTCTTTGCATGTTTTTAAATTGTATTTTTCCTTTTCCCATCTCCCTGAATTTTACTCTCACCTAATTTATAAGAAAATGTGCTTTGAACTTTTAACTAGGATGGGAGACTAAGCCGCCTATCGTTCTTGGCAAGTTGACACCCTTTCCTTTTCTTTAAACCTTGAATTGCCGACGTACATGTATTATTTCATTGCTTCTTAAAGAAGCAGCAAGGTCTGAAAAAGACTTTCTAAGCACACAGTTTAAAAAGTATTGACCCTGGCAGTATAGCTCAGTTGGTTATAGCATTGTCCCAAAACACCAAGATTGTGGGTTCGATCCCTGGTCAGGGCTCAAAGGGAAGCAACCAGTGAATACAAAACTAAGTGGAACAGCAAATGAATGCTTCTCTCTGTGTGTGCCTCTCTCTCTCCTCTTCTCTCTGTCTTGCTAAAATCCATCAATTTTTTAAAAGTACTGTAAGGGAAGGGAATTAGTAATTATTATTATTAGCAAAGGAATGATGTTCCTCAATTCTTATTGGCATTTGAAGTTTTCTGGTTTCAGTGGTGTTGGTATAGCCATCAGGTAGCTGTTTTCAAGAGCTAAAAGGAGCCATCTAGGTGGTTGGCACCTCACGCCCTCCCTGCAGCCCATACGGCTCACTGACAGGCTGTGTCCACTGTCTCCATGGCCCAAGTTTTGGCCTCTGTGCTCCTGATAGGGGAGAAACAGTCCCCAGTCTGTGCTCTGACCTCATCTGTGGGCAGCCCGGCTCCATCTCCAGCACCCAGCAGCCTCTTGGCCACCCCATTTGAGCGTGACCAGCCTGGAATGAGGGCCAACACCCCTGCCTTCCACACTGCATGCCCCAGGCAGCCACGGGCTGTCTGCCCAACCGTGCTGGGTTTCATGGGAGATTTACACACATGTTGACCCATGTACATCGACACTCTGGCAGAACTGAGAGTGGAAAACTTCCAGCACCTGGATTATTATCCCCAGATTATCAGGGGTGGCTGGGCCTTGCTGCTGGAAGGCAGGCAGGAGTGGCCATTGCCTCGCCAGGAAGTGGGGGCGGTGCTCCAGGAACTAATAGGTGGGTCAGCTTGTGGTGGCATGTGGCTGCCACTGGCCACTCAGCCTGGGAGGTGAAGGTGCCATTGATGTGGCAACCAGCACAGCGCTAGAGGGTTACATTCCTGGTTGCATCCTGGCAGAGACTTGGGGTGCATCACCTTAGGGAAGAACTGAAGGTATGAGGTCATGGGCTGTTTGGTCGCTTCTTTGGACAAAATGGGAATGTAGGGTACGGGGATACCCCCCAGCCGTGGGGACAGTGTTGAGGGCCATCGACTCGGTGGCCATGTCCTCATGAGATAAACTTGAGACCAGGACACACATAGCAGGAAGGACAACCCGGTGGGGGCTTGTCACCTCAGAGACAGAGGTGGAGAAGTCTGCCCTGCTGCAGAGCCTGACTCCAAAGCCGCAGGCAGGAAGGAGCAATTAATAAGGGAACACGAGGCCTAATTATAGGGTGTGAATGTGCCCTCCACATCACTAAGAGGACAGACAGGGTGTGACTAGCAGGAGAAGGAAATAACCACCTCCAGGGCTGAGAGGAGGCAGAGGTCCTCAGACCTACGGGGAGCGTGTGCATGCATGTCTGTGTGTGTGGGTATGCACCTCTGTGTGCATTCATGTGGATGCCCGTCTGTGTACACATGTGTACATGTATGTGGATGGGACACTGCTAGTGACTGTACAGTCAGAAAAAGGGCAGGGCTGCTCTGTTCCAGATGCAGATGAGCAAACCAGTGTGGTGACAGGTGTTTAGCCCACGAGGATGGAGGTCGGGAACAGCACATGTGGTGTCTCCTGGAGGTGAGAAATCACAGATTTGTCTCAGGTGCTTCACGTTCTGAAAAATAGGAAGATAATTCTTAAAAGCAAAGTAAGGAGACAGACCTGGGGTCACATAAAAGAGAAGCAGGCCCCATAGTCTCAGGAGTGGAAGTCTTGGTGGCTCTCCTGGTTTGGGAAGGTCTCAAGAATCATTTTGTAGATGCCACTATAAAGGGCCCAAGTGAAGATGAAGAAGTGGGACCCAAAGAAAGAAGCTGGGTGTGTAGAAAACTTTAAATAGAGACACACAACCCAGCTCAGTCTGGCACAGCTCCTTGGCCACGCAATTAGTGATGAAAAGTTAGGGAGGCACAATTGCTAGAAAAACCTCCCTGCCACACAACCAGAAACCTGAGAGTCGAGCAGGGCATGCTGCACAGCCTCCTGGTCCTGATCCCAGTTCCAGTCCTGGTCCAGTCACCTAGAGCTCATGCCAAGGGCATCTGACAGGATCATCCGGTTACCCCTTTCGGGGCGGGGGGAGGGTGGGACAGGCAGGCATCAAGTCCCAGGAATGGGAGATAGAGGGACAGACCATCCTGACTGGCTCTCGGGAGTGACTCTAGAGCATTATTTCAATGAGTCTCTTCTCTGTCTCACAAGGACCCTCCTGGGTCAGGGTCTGGGAGAATGGTTAGTAGTCCTATTCCTGAAAGTGATTAGGGACATGGGAAGCCCCCCCCACCACCAGGGTGCCCAATCTGGGGGAGACTTGTGTGGGACCCAGAAAGCTTTCAGAGTCGTGGTCGGAGCCAGAAAGACAAGGTGGTGTCGCTGGGCCATGGGAGTAAGACATACAGAGAAATGTCACCGTGCAGCCTTAGTGCTCTGTCAGGGAAAAGCAAGCGGAACAGAGTGGCCAAAGATCACAGAAGCATATGGCAGGTGTAGGCGCCTGGAGAGGACCCCGCCTGTTCCAGATTAGCAGGGGCTCCTGTCCTACGGGCGTCAGGCTTCGAGGACGGAGGTAAGCTCTTGACAGAGTACTGTGACGATTCTTGGGCTCTTTCAGACACTGCCAAGAACATGTCTGTGCTCAGAGATAGGTGGACGTTCGCTCTCACATGGGAGGAGGGGTTGGGAACCACAGCTACAACCTGCGGCAAAGGCAGTGGGTAAGCTCCCGGAGGGAATGCGTGTGCGTGGGCACCAGAGCAGGCTGAGATCGTGTTAGAGACTCACTTCCTTGTGCTCAATTTATGAGACAAGTCTCTAGGATATTTGGGTGTTTCAAAGACATTTACAAGATCTTTTATCATATTCTTGAGGGGAACAGAATCGTGGGTACAATTAAGTAGACATATAGCTGGTTGAATAACCAGAGTGTCCAAGTCAATGGCTGAAAGTCAGTAATTGGGCTTTCTTCTGTGGGCTCATTACGAAACTGGCCTGTCTAACTGCTTCTTCACGGACAGGCGAGAGCATAGAAAGTATCACTCTTGGCCAGCGCTCATGAGTGAGGCGGAGGCGGGACTTCCAAGGTGAGCAGTGATTCAGGGAACCCAGACTGAAGGTGCTTCCCTGTGCTCCACTCCCGTCTTTCCCCTGAGCCCCACCTGAGAGGCACACGCACACGCACACACACACCACCACCTTGTCCCCACAACTTTCTGGCTGCTTTCAGGTGCCCCCTCCTGTCTGACCCTTGGAACTATTTGGGTCTCCTGGTGTTGTCACCCTGCATCATGGGCGTGTGCGCATCCCTGCTGAGACCCGTGTCCTAAGAGGTCAGGTGGCTGCTGGACCACGGGCAATGGGCACAAGCAGCATGAGGACAGCGGGTTCCTGGATGTGCAGGAACTGGAGGCAGGCAACTCCCCCATTCCCTGTCCCATGGTACCCACGGCACCCTGCAAGATGCTCTCTGGCGCTCTGCAGACACCCCTGAAGTCACTCTCTGCTTCAGGTGCCAGGTGAGCATGTGTGTTCTCTGCAAGTCCCACTATGTGCTATCTGTCCTAGGAGACCAGGAATGTCCACAGACTTGCCAGGCAGGACATGACCCACGGACAAGCCCAGCTGGCTGGCACCACAGGATGTCAGCAGGCGAGCCCTGCCGGCTAAGGGCCCAGGGCCATACAGCCTCCCCACACCTTCTCACTGGCCCAGGAACTCTGCTGTTGGGATTCCCGGGCATCAGTATGGGAGGAATTGCTTTGCAGTTATGAATAGCTCAAAATCACGTGGCACCAGGCTTGCTGAATCAACATGCGGTCATCCTCAGCCACGCAGGTTTGGGTGAAAGTCAGAACCTGCTGGGCGGGGTGTGAGGCCAAGCACGTGGAGCTCAGCACCAGCATCAGTCTGGGTGGTGGCTGGGCTTGGGGAGAAGAGAAGAGTTAAGGCCTCCACATGGCTAGAATTCCCGGGAAAGTTTAGGAAAAAGGCAGAGCTTGGGTGTCCCCTCTAGGCCCGACCCCCCTGCTTCGTGGCCACCAGGTGGGGCCGGGTGTGTGCGAGGTGGAGTCTAAGGACACACTGCAGGGGAGCACACTGGGGAATCCTAGTAGGAAGTTGAGCCAGACAATGAGCCGACGTCAGATGTGTTGTGATATTTCAAAGAGGCTTCGGCTGGAAAAGAAATGCAACGGCCATCTGCTGGTGAGGTAGTTGCAGAGCCCACCGCATGTTTGCCTTCTGGCTCCTCGCTGTGAGTCACATGATAAAAAACAGAAACTGTCAGAGTCCACTTTGCCTATTCTGGTTTTCCTGGGCGTTCATAGAGTGGACGCCTTGCGCAAGCGCAGGTCTGACATCGGGGGGTGCCGCCAGGGCTCAGCACTAGGGCCAGGGGCTCGCCATGACATGTGTCCTCAAGGCTTGGGCTGCTCACCAGTTGCTCAAAGGCTGTACAGTAGCCCCGTTCAGTCCCCTTGTGTGATGGCATCTGCTCTGTCCACCAGAGGGGGCTGACTACAAGCCCCCCCATCCCAGCCCCAATAGGGACTCGAAATGGAGGGGTTAGACTGGGCAACCCCTAGGATCTCTTCCTCTGCAAATTTCTGTTTCTGTGACTGTCACCTGTATGAAAGAGTAAAGGTGAAATTCTACCTCTAGACATAAGCTGTCTGCAGGGCTGGCCCCGTGGGGAGCGCAGGTACCCCGAGTAAACAGTCACCACCCTCTTCCTCATTGTGGACAGTGACAGTGGAGTCCCACATGAAGTACCAGCCAAACATCTCTAGAAAACCAGCCATTTTTGTGTACCTGCAATGTTCACAGAGGGGTTTGGTTAATTTGGGGAAAAATCCTAAGAGATCTTTAGAAAAATTTATCTCATTTATTTAAGCTCATCGCTGTTGATTAATCCCAAATCAAAGTCCCTAGCCTCTGATTTAGAAGAAGAGATGGGTTTTGAAACTGCATCAGTGGCCGCATGAGCACAGCAGAGAAATTGATCCGGCCGGCTGCACTCTGAAGTTAAAAGGGAACGTTCATCGATCTCTCATGTTAAATGACCAGCGATGCTTTAAAGTGTAAAGCTTAGGAATCAGAAGTGCCCACGCACGGGCACCACTGTCTTTCCTGTGGTTCAGCAGCCAAGGCTCTTCCCCAGGTGGCAGCAGAGAACAGCATAGGCTCACTAGCACCTGGGACGCCAGGACCCTGTCCAAGGTGCTGCAGAGAGGGTTGGGAGGTTGGGCAGGAACAAAGACCTCTCAGTGGCCCTGGCCGGACCCCTGCCCCAGCCCCTGGCAACCCCACTTGTGCTGGAGGGCAAAATGGCCCAGCAGCAGGAACTCTAAAATAATGGCTTACGTTTTCAGTGTGGCAGATGTAAGGATTGTAGAAGTTCTGAGCAAAGTTACAGCTGAACCTCGTTTTGTTACCAAATAAATACAAAAACCCAGAGGACGCTCTTGGCTAAAAGGACAACTCTAGAAAGACAAGGAAAGCCCACGGTGTCACTTCTATCCCTCTCGACCCCGTGCATGGGTCAGTGGTAGAGACAGGAGGAGGATAAAGTGGGTCCTCAGATGACCTGCATGGAGACATGGGCTTGGTGCATACGCCTCTGTGCCTCCTGCCCGTGTCCACCCCCTTCCACGCCAGGTGTTTTCCCAGCTCCCCCATAAAGACGGGCCTCTCTCTCATGGGACCGACCCCCTCCAGTGCACTCAATTGGCCTCGGTCTTCACTGCCCACGGCTTGGCTAGCAAGGGGGCTTTTTCTTCATTCAGAAACCAGACAAGCACAAACAAAAGGGGAGCATCCAGTAGCCCTTCCTGCCAGCCTTGGGTGGACTCTCTCGCCAGCCCCTCCCCACACCCGGGAAGCTGGCTCTGGCTCCCACTCCCTTACCCACTCATCCTTGTGTATGTGTGATTCCTTGTTGGACTTTGCTCTCTTTTCTTTTCAAACGTGAACTTGGGGGTTGGCTCTTGTTCCATGATTTGCTTAACACCAGCGATTTTCAACCAGCGTGCCAAACATTTTTTAAACATGCAATACCTGACTACTTAGTCACGGGCACTGACCTCTCTTCCTTTACATTGTCAAAAAAAATTACCACAGCCAACACCACAATAACTGTCTGGTGTGAATGAATTGAAATCATACCTATATTTTTTGTCATATCGGCAAAAGATATTTTATATATTTTTGGTGTGCTGCAGAATTTTAGTAATTAGTTTCTGTGCCATGAGAGGAAGTCATATGGCAGTGGCTGGCTTACAACACTAACCACACCAGCTGGGTATGGTCCCCAGTCAGAGACACAGCCCCTGCTTTCTCCATGACACAAAGCGCTCAGACACCCTCAATGATGGCTGGTCTCCTCTGTGTCTGTTTGCTGTGCAGACAATGCTGGGGTTGTTATTGTTGCCTGAATGTATGCATTTATGCTATAATTTTTGTAAATTAGATTACAAGAAATGGGATTTTTCACTCATAGAGTATGTGCATTTTTATTGCCAAATTACCCTTCGAAAGGGCTTAACCAATTTATGCATACAATAGCAGTATATGGAAAAAAGGTATTATCAAGCTTTTTGACTTTTGCCAATGCGACAGGAAACACATTACTTAATTTTTTTATTTTTAATTGTTACCAAGTCGAACATTAATTTCCACATGGACCTCTTCTACAATTTACCTGGGTCCGTGCTCATTTTTCTTTATTTTTCCTGACTGACTTGTAAAAGCCTTTTGTATATTGGAATTATTAATCTTCTAAGGCTTCTGCATGTAAAAATAGCTCAGGTTTTGTCATATCGCCTGTCCACTCATCTCAGTCCAAGCAACTCTGAGTAGCATGAGGCTCACATGTGCATGGGGTGAGTTATTTTCCATATCACTGGATGGAATACCAGGCTGCTCCTGTGTCCTATGGGAAGTCCTTTCTAAGCCCTGTCATGGCCACAGGATCACACTGAGCCCGCATGCTCCAGTGCTCCTCATGGCAGCCCTCTCCCTGCCCACAAAGTCTTCACCACAACACCTCCCCTCTGTAAGGAAGGGAAACACAGTCTTCCCCTCCTGGCTCACCATCCTCTGACCGCTCTCAGAGCTGGATGTTCTATGATAGAACCATGTCCTGAGTGCAGATGGGGGCCAGTGATCATTTCCTGGGGATCCCTTTGCCCGGTGACCTCTGAGTGCAGACACCTATTCCTGTCTTTGGAGGACACCTGGGAGAGGTTAGGATGAGATCCTTGTGTGAGTTTTCGGGCGGTTTCTCTCAGATTATTCCCTCTGTCTCTGTTGGGTCTTCAACATCATCTAGATGTGTGATGCACAGGCTGACCCTGAGCAACCATCAACCCCTGGCGACTGTATGAAATTTGGAACCACATCAGACACACATCCTTGTGCCGATCGTCACCTGCATTTCCAATTCTATGCAAGGCTCACCCCCAGGGCCCTCCTGTGACTGGTTGCACCCCAGCCCTGCACCCCTGCATAACAGATCCTGAGTCCAGGGCCACTTCACTTGGCAGTTGGAGCCCTGAGCCATGAGTTTAATTCTTGCGTGAACCAATAAGCTGTGTTCAGCCCCAGCTCTGAACTATCCACCCGACTTTGAGCTGCTCAGCAGTGGAGACGGCGCTATGGTCAGGGCCCCTCCACCTGCACCTCTGGATGACCAGCAGGACCTGTTTCCTGTGGACAATGGGACAGTGAGAAGTCCGCACACTGGATGGCTTGTGCTCTCCATGCACAGAGGCACATCTGTGAGGGGTGTGGCCTGGAGGGAAACAGAGCTGAGATGTGGGGCCTCCCATGGGTCCCTGCGTCAACCCCAAGGTGCTGGCCGGGGGTAGAGAAGCCACCTCCTAACGCCGAGCTGATGACACGCTTCACGGGACTTTAATTCCCACTAACGGGAAGGGGTTTGGGGACTGACCTGGAGGCTGGTAAGGTTGCTGAGGCTGAAAGAGAAGAGTAATTTGAATGCTGTTAAGTCAGATGACTCTAGAAAGAGTGAGAGCAGAGTGGGAACTGGGGCGGGGCGGCGAGACAAAGGGTCGGGGGTACCAGCCTCCCCAGGTGAGCTGCTTGCCCTGCTCCTCATGGGACAGGAACCAGGACAAGAAAACCGAGTAGCTGGGGTTTTACCCAAGACATGGGATCTCTGCTCAGGTCAGTCCAAGCCCATCTCAGCCTGACGCCTCAGGCCACAGTGACCAGGACAGGCCTGGCAGAGTGCCGTTGACTGTGGTTACCAGAACGGGTCACAGAGAAGCTCAAGGTGGCACAAGGACCCTGGAAGAGCCATTACATCAGAACTCTGGTAGAGTTTGTGTCTGTTATTCCAAGAGTTCTGTTGAGTCCTGGTCAGGACAGGTTGGCTGTTTGCCCACTTTGCTTTATGACAATAAACCCACACCTGTATGGTGTGTCAGGCAGGACAAATCTGAGCTTAGTGCAGAGGAAACTGGCTGCTACCACAGGGAGACCTCTCTGGCCGCGAGGTCAGCAGGTATCCCCACAGCATGCTTGTATATTGGGGTTCATGAGGAGCAGGAGCAGGTGGGAAAGAACCCGCTATAGGGAAGTGGGGTAAACAGGCAGGCTGGTTGGCAGAGCAAGGAGGCTTCAGGAAGGGCGACCTTCCCTCCGGCTCGGTGCCGGGCCAAGGAAGGAGGGAGCTGGCCCAGGGCAGTTTGGGCATGGCTGGCAGCAAGCAGGTCACCACAGGGCAGTGTGACAGTTTCCAATAGCACTTGGGGGCCAGGAGGCACCGCGGGTGTTGGCTGACAGTGCAAAAGTAGCGTTCCATGTCTCCACACTCCAAAGAGTTCCCTGCACCGTCTCCCCCTTTCCCAAGTACAACTCTGTCTGCCTCCTCCTGGAGGGTCTGTGAGCACCCTGGCTGAAGGAAACATCCCAGGCCACCCATGTTACAGCCCGGACACTCAGCAGCAGCGTGTTTAGCCTCCCTGGGAGTCAAGGCAGAGGAGGAAGCCCCCAAAGGAACGCATCTCCAGTGGAGGAACTGCTGTGAACCAAGCGCTTACTATCGAGGCAGCAAGTGCATGTGGCGCAGTGAAGGGTGTCGAGAGATGTAAGGAAATGGGCCACAAGCCAGGAAGAAACTCCTATTCCTTCAGCTTGCTTCTTCATAATCCCTTTACAACCCAGAACTCCTGACATGTATGACTACTGAGCAGCTGGGAATGGTGGTGAGTCCTCACGGAGCGAGAAGAAGCAGATGGTCAGGAAACAGAGTGGGGGCCCTGGGCCCGAGGCAGCAGGTGCAGCATTTGATGAAGCCTCTTTAGGGGACCCCACTCACCTCCATCTCTGTGGGAAAACGTTAGTCCTGGGACTCTTCACCCGACTCAAGCCCAGGGTCATGCTGCCCACACGGGAGGGGGCGGATGAAACAGCCACCACGCCATGTGTCCCAGAGCTCATTGTCCCTGCAAACTAACATCTATGGATAAATGACCCCCTGGGCCCTAACTGTTCCCCTCTTCAGACATGGAAGAAAATGCCATCTCTGGTCTCTGGAAATCAGGGTCACGGTTAGCCTCCACTTGTGCCTCAGGACGTGATCACTCCCGGGGCCCACGCCACGGTGGCTGTGCCTCCGCTGTCCCCATTGTGTCCTATGAGGGACAAGGCAGCATGCGGGCCAGCAGAGGTGAGTGGGCTAAGCCAGCCAGTGCAGCTCATGAGTTCTGAGGGGTACGAAGTGCTGTGGGGGCCGCACTTGCACTGTCCCTCGAGAGCACTGGCTCCCACAGCAGCGGACGGCAAGGGGCCATCTGCATGCACAGCTCTGTGAGGACATGGCTCACCCAGCAGTACCACTGGGAGTGACGTCGTCTCAGGCTGTGCAACTTCCACAAAGCCTTTCCCCAGGACATGGGTTTCTGGCCATCGACAGTGCTGGGAGCCGTTAGGGTGCAGGAGAGCTTCTGTTCCTCCCTGACTTCGCTTCCATTCCTGTCCTTATCAGAATTTTCAGTGACTGTTACCTACAGAATGAAGCCCCGTCTGGTGGCCTGTCACTCCACAGGGCCTCTGATTCCACTGTCCTTGCCCCCATCATTTGAGCCTCGGTGACTCCTCTCCTAGAGTGCGCCTACCCTCCACCAGGTCCAAGTCGCAGCCGGGTTCTGGGTCCCCATCCCCACCCCCACCCCCATCTCCGGCGGTCCTCAATGCTAAGCCGGTGTAGCAGCTGTGACACCTCCCTCCCACCCCCCGCTGTCTGGTACCCCTGGCCTTTCTGTCTCTCACCCTGGACAGGGCAGAGGCAGAGATGGATGACAGCTCAAGCTCCAGGGAAGTCCTGGTCTAGCACATCGCTGCCCAGGGCTGGAGGAAATGCAGGTGGTCCTTCTGAACGCTCAAGTTGTCCTTGGAGACTCCAATAGGCTGCTCACACAGGTCTCTGCATGTGCCGGTGGGGACGTCGTCTGTTTCCATGCACATCGGGCTGTCTCCAGTAGGACAGACCTCAGACAGTAGACAGGGGCCCTTGGAGAAGTCCCTGTGGACCGGTGTTACCAGCGCCTCCGCACCATGGGCAGAGCGCTCCTCCTCTGCACAGCCAAGCATAGCCTCCTCGCTCCCCTGCCGACCTCTCTCCAGCGTCCTTGGGCCTTGTGGGTGGACAGCGTGGTCGTAGGCTCAGGTGTGCTCTGCAGCCCGCTTTCTCATCTAACTTGGGAATATTAACAGGAACGCTATCCTAAGAGCACTGAGATCACTTATGAGTCATACTGCCAAGTGCTCAGCAGCTTGCCTGACGAGCACATAGTGGGCGTTCATCAACTGTTCACTTTACATTATTCTTTCTGTCCAAATCCAGCTTTTCTGTGGGGGGTAGAACCTTCCTGAGCCTCCTCAAAGGAATTCCCCCGCCCCTCTCTGTGTCTCTCTCTGTTGCCGTCTCTCTGTCCCTCTCTGTCTCTCTGTCCCCTATGCTGTGCCAACAGCTCTTGCTGTGTGGTCTTTTACTTCCACTCAGTCATGAGTTCTGAGGGCAGGGTCGTGTCCCGCTCCTCTGTGAGTACCCAGGTTTAACACTTTGCAAGGGGACATATTGAGGGTCTGTGAACCAAGCTGTACAGGAAGTCTTCCTATGGCCCAGCTGTGGGCTGTGTGACAGGGAGGAGAATGTGGGCGGGGCAGACCGGCAGGCAGCCCAGCAACCTGTCAGTGCTATGTAAGAAATGGTCCCGGAGCTTGGGATCCCAGAATGGCCGTTTTACTCACATTTCTGTGATTTGGGCAGAGCAGTGGAAATGGTCCCTCCACTCCCTTGGCATCAGCAGGTGGACCCAGTAGGGCTGGAGGGTCACTCCCAAGACTGCTCATTCTCACAGCCAACACATTGGAGCTGGCTGGCCAGGAGCTCAGCCAGGGCCACTGACCACAGACTTGGCCCCTGTCCACGTGGCTGATGCCCCACAGAACAACACTGCATCCATGTCCAAGGGCAAGTGTGCTGGGAGATGGGACTTTACTGACACTGCTGGTCCAGCAGGCAACTAGCCCCCTGGGGGCGGGGGTGCAGACATGAGTCACCTCCTCAGTCCCCAACCTGAAGGTAAACTCCAGGCGAGCTGACCAGCAGCTCTGCCAGGAAGTCAGTTTGCTGTAGCTGGGGGGGGGGGCACGTGGGGTACAGGGAAGTACTGAGACAGCACCTCTCGATCTGTGTCCTGGGAGAGCGCCCCCCACCACACCGCACATCTCTTCAGAGGAGGAGCCAAGCGTGCGTGTGGAACGCTTGCATGCTGCTTGAGGAAGTGGCTCGGAGCCAACAGGGCAGGGCAGATGCAGGGGCGGGGGGGAGACTAACACCTTTAACACAGAGGATGCTTAATTGAAATTTTGGTTTCTGTAGATGTTGCTGCAAGGGATGCATAGCATTGTCACTGAGCAGCAGAGCTCGTGATAACAATGCCACACACCATGACTGGTCCGGTCATGCCAGCAGGAACCACGTTCACGCCCGGTCTGCACAGACTCTGCCCTAAAGCCAAGTTCAGGCCCAGGGTGTTTCTGACATCAAGCTTAAGGGACTAAACAAATAGCATGAAGGCAGCAGAATGTGGCGTCTAAATTACCGACTGTGCTGGGGAAGGGGGCAAGACTTTTCTTGAGTCGTCAAACATGTTACCCAAAAATAAAACCATGGGCTACAGCCACACCATGTGCACAAGACCCAAGTTGGCAGGCTCTGTTTTAAATGAACTCTCTGAGGGGGCATGTCTTCCCAGTCCCCCAGGCTTGGGTCCCCCTGGTCAGATGTGGGACCGGACATGCCTCTTGGGATGGGATGGCAGCTTCGGCCCTTCCCACACAATGTGATGTGGTGTCCTGTCCCTACTCTTTCTGAGGGGCCACCCCTGAGGACAGGGAGCTGGAACAGAAATGCTCTGCATTTTTCCTATGGACAAATGAATCCTGAGGCCAGTCATCTCTTGTTTCTGCTTTGGGCCCCTGGAAGCTCAGGGCAAATTCCAAGTGGAACTGACAGAGGACGGGATGTGCAATCTGCCCTCTGAGCTTTCTGTTTTTACCAACATCTCCCGGACTGATTTTCATTTACACTTTTCCATTTTATTGTAAGCTGCCTTTCGTCCAATGAGAGGAGAACTAAGTTACCTTTAGTGCACGAATGGGTAAGTAAGCGTGAATGTGGGCTGGGGATCTGGGGAGACCACTGCACATTATGCCTGTCGTATAGCTGACGTGGGCTTTCAACTAATGCAGGGTGAGGTGCATGCTTGGTGGTGATTCACCAGCGTCACTGAGTGTCACCTGTCCTGGGCCCAGTGACGATGGTTGGGCCCCCGCTGAGTACCCAGGGGAGGAGCTTCTATCTGGGGCCAGTGCTCTGACTAGAATGTACTAGGGGCAGAGTTGAGTTTGGCGCTGACAGGAGGTGCCGGGAGGGGAGTCCGTGTCCTGGATGGAAGGCGGCGTCTGCGGAGAACATTGAGAGAAGCACCACATGGCATGTCTATAGGCGGGGCTGGCGAGGCCCAGGGGTCACAGTGATGCAGAGGGCTGGGGTCAGGGCGGCTCTGCAGGTCTCAGCGTCTCTGTGGGCCATGCTGGGGTGCAGGCTCTTCATCCCCAAAGCAGCAGTGACCCGCTGCAGCGTCAAGCTGGACAACAGCAGTCTGCTGCGGTTCACACTATCTGGCTGGTTGTGGAAGATTAACTAGGGTGGGGGCTGGCGTAGTGGAGGGAAGCCAGCCAGCGGGGGTCTCCATGGGACCGCATGTGGGCTGGTGTGGCAATGAGCATCTAAGATGTGAAGTCGCTGAACCACAGAGGAGAGGATGGGTGAGGTGGAAGGCAGGAGAGACAGGATGCCCCTTAGTCCCAAGCACACAGCCCTGGGAGGGGAACCCATTTGGGGCAGTGGAGGCAAGTTAGTTTTGCTATTCAGAAATCCAAGGGGAGGTGTTGCATGTGGCGGTGTTCACAGAACCAAGGCTAACACCATGCTTTCTGTGCCCCACGTCTGCTGAAGATATGGGGTCCACCAGGACCCAGAGTGTCCTTGTAAGGCCCCTTGGGGAGCTCCCCAGACCTTCGCACTTTTGTGTTCACTCCCTGATGTCGTCATGATACCTAGTGAACTGGACAGTCAGTCCTCCCACCTCTGTTTCCACGTGTGCTGAATCACCTGTGACACCAAGAACTCAGCACAGCCTCCTCAAGCCAGCTGGCACTGTGGGGCAGGGGCGCAGGGGTGTGGGGTCGCCAGGCAGCACTGCCTGTTGCTGGGCACTGGTGGCTCCTTGGCGCTGCCCACTTCAGATTAGCAGTAATTAAACTGTGAAATCAGCCCCGTGCCACCAGCCCAACCTCATGCCAGGCTGTCAGGAGGGCGGCAGGGGATAAATCAGCAGCCGTGCGGCATGTTTCCCCATTGGCACGGGTGCTGCGTGCTGGTGAAATAATGGGGACATTCAGCCTCTTCTCTCGGGTGGACATTGGGCAGCCGGCTCAGGGAGTGTTGTCATGACAATGGTGGGGCACGGGCAAACTCTTCCTCCCGCTCTGGTTAATGAAGATGATCGTGAAAAATTATGCCAACGTTACGACCATTTTTTTGTGTGCTGATGGGCACACATCACCTCGTGCCTGGTGGCACAACGGTGACAGTAATTGTGTGGTGACAAATGGGGCCGGGGCCGGAAATGTCTGGCTCAGAGACGTGTTTTGGAGTGGTTTCTCCCAGGGAGCTCTGCTCTCTGCGCCCTCAGTAGGTGGCCCCGGGCTGTGGACACCAAGGCCGACTCTGATCACTTCCCGTGTTTACGACAGAGGAGACATTGCACTTGGGGGGAAACCGCCCCCTCAGTAGAATGATGAGAGCTAGATATAAGTTACATGTTTTTAGCGTTTTAAGGAAATCACTATCATTTCCAAATGATTTTTCTTGTGGGTGATGTTTTTACGTTTATTTTTTAACTGCTTTTCTGTCTTGGCTGAAACACTTGGAGAAGGGTGGTCACCCCGCTGGTGCATCGGCCCCAAGTGTCTCCATGAGCCCATGAGTCTCCACGCAGGTGTGTGGTCTGTGTGGCTGGGGATGATTGGCGTCCAGGCCAGAGCCATGCTGTCCCTGTGGTGGGGCCATTGCTCCCAAGAAGAGCCTCGTAGAATGCGTGTGTGACATGCATGGTGCCAGGCATCAGGCCACATGCTTGTGTCTCACAAAACCATTCAAGTGAGCCTCGTGGAGGAGCTGGGACACTGTTTACTGTAAGGGTTCTGCACACCTTCCACAGTCTGGATTTGAAACAGCAACAATTTAGGGACTTGACAGAGGCCTGCACCTCAGGCCAGGGGTGGTTCCACCTGCGTATTTTGTTTTGGTTGATTTTGGAATCACAGCGTCTGCCGGCTGCCACATTCATGTCCGTGACTCATGGCAGCAGTTGTGTCCTTGCTGCTCCATGGCAGCGCTAAGTGAGGGTTGGGGGACACGCTTCCCACGGTCATGTCTCTCCATTGAGCCTTCTGTGTGTCCTGCATAAAACACTACCAACTGCTGATGTGGGGCCAGCCCTGATACCATGTGAGCCCCATAGGTGCCCCTCCCTGTACTCCCAACATACAGGCACCGCAAACTCTGTCACTGCATGTCTGAGGCCAGACCTGTGACGGTGGGAGGAAGGCTGGTTGGGGCTGAGGGCGCCAGGTCGCTGGTTCAGGGTGCACCCTCCCCTAGCACAAATTGAGCTCTCGCATGGCATCCAGCCCTCCCTACCACAGGCTCTGGATGTGACTCCACGCGGCAGGAGAGAGAACTCACTACAGCCATCGCTGTCCAAGTGAGAAGTCAGTTTCTGATGAGGAAGAACCTGCCAGTTGAAGCACATTAAGACTTGAAGCAGATTTTAATCTGCAGACAAACAGTTGTCACAGGGCAGGGCAGGGCGCTGACACCGCTGTCCAGCGTGCAGCTGAGATGAAGTTAGGTGTCCCGGCTGAGAGGGGTGTCAGGGGCCACTGCTGAAGGGAGCCCTGGGGTGGGGACCCTGCAGCTGAGGACTCCAGACCCACTCTAGCCAAGGAGCCATGCTCTGGGGCTCTGAGGACATGGCAGCTGGTCACCTCCTCACTGGTCTCAGAGACTGGAGCAGAGTGTCTGCTGTCATCATCATCCAGGCCAGTGTGTATGACACAGGCCAGACCTGGCGCTCTGCCCCCACACCCCTTCCTGCAAGCCCTGCACCTCCTTCGTGACTGGTAGCCCCATGACCTGGGGGAGGGACAGGCTTTCAGGGCAGGACTGTCCCTACAGGAATGTCTGAGGGGACCATAGCCTGTCATGTCCCTGTGCGTTCATCATGGTGTCTGGAGATCTGTCCTACCACGTCTCTGTGCCCACATTGTAGTGCCCGGACCCCACTGCTCACAAGTCACTTCTTCAGCTCTTAAAGATCTTTCCAAAGTCCTAGAGGCCTGTTCCTCCCCAGGGAGTCAGTCAGTTTAGATTCAGGGGAGTCCAGTTCTGGGAGTAGCACTGTGGTCCCTCCAATGCAGTCCCCCCTGCTGGAGACACCCAGCCTCTGCCCTTTGCTTTGGTGTCTCTGCCCTGGAAGCAGATGGCAAGCCCAGGCACTGAAGGGACAGGCAAGAGGCCGTGGGTGTCCCTCCCTTAGTGAGGGCGGGACAGGTGACCCCAGCTGAGGCGCCACTCTGTGGGAAGTGCCCAGTCCTTGGTGGCCCAGAAGCTGGAGTCTATCTGAGCACATCTGAACCTCTCTGGTCAGGACATGGTCTTGGAAGCCTCACAGAGCCAGAGCCGGGTTTGCCAGAAGAATGTGGAGTCGGGGTGGCCACAGAGCCCTGTCGTCCACAGGCAGGGACAGGCAGTGGTGCCTCCCCTGGGTTCCCTTCCCTTCCTCCGCAGCCTCGCCAGCCTCTCCTTGGGAGAGAGTTGCATGTCTTTGACTCTGCCAGCCCCCTGCCTCTCGGAAGCCCAAGCGGGCATCGCCCTCCAGGACCCCGTGGAGCTGCCCCGGGGAAGGAAGTGATGCGTTCTCTTCACGGTCTCATCTGCTGCAGCAGCACTTATGGTGCCCCCTTCGCAAAACCCACCCCCACAAGAGGGCTCCTCCCCCTCTCCACCACACCTGCAAGGCGCAGTAGTTACCCAGGCGGGGGCGAGGGTGTGCTGGGCACACCCCAGGGCAGGATGTGTCAGTCCGCACTAATTGTACCCTACATGTAATTTAAACGCACGGTACTTCATTCAGAAATAACCCTCTGCCCTCTGGAGCCCCTGGGTGGAGGCTTCTCCCTTGCGCCCCCCCCCCACACACACCCCCATCTCCCACCCCCGGTGCCACTGGTACAAACTGCAGTTCAGCCTCTCTTCAGCGCCGTCCCAGGACGTCCCTTTGCATGTCAGGATGTCTTCATTTGCAATTTGTAACCCGAGAAAGAAATCTATCCCTCGTGTGGCTGCTGCACGTGACCTGCAGCCCATTAGTGGGCGCAGGAAGCCTCCCCTCCTCACACCTTTGTCATCAGAAGCAGGACCCCGCAGGCCAGGCAATTCATGATCCTGCCCAGAGGGGGTAGGGCGCTTATTGGCCTGTCGTTTCCTCAGGGAGCCTCTGGTCCAGTAACCCTTTCTGTGCAGAGGTGGCCGGGGCCAGGACACTTGCTGCCTGACCCGTGGGACAAGCAGACATCCAGCGCTGAGCCACGGCCCGGCCCGCAGAGGCAGCTCTGAGTTGAATTCCATTCACTGTGGTGTCTCAGACTCCTCAGAGCCCTCCATGTCGCTGCTGCCACGCTGAGATTTCAGCACCTGGGAGTTCAGGCATTTCCCTCCTGACAGGTGCTTAGGTGCCCCAGGAGGGGAGAAACTAAAGAATTCATTTTGATTTTTCATATTAAAGTGGGATTCTGGGCCTGTTTACAGAAGAACCATTTTGTCCTTCCAGAGTAAACTACTATTTTCTTTTGCTCTGTCTTCCCCATGATAGACTGGAGGACAGAGGTCCAGCAGGCAGAGGGTAGGGACCCCGGTCACCCACTCTTATGTGGTGTGGGGCCCAGGGCAGTGTCTAGGAATGCACTCCTGACCCCCTACCCCTAGACTAGACACATCCTCGGGAGGACCCCATCTGTCCATTTCAGCCTGCGCCTTCCTCAGCCCACCAGTTTCTGCTTTGTCCCCACAAGACTTGCAGTACCTCTCACCTAACACGTCATAGTGGCTTAGTAAGTTCCCGTTGAATTAAGGGCTCTACACAAAGATGGGAAACATAAGTGGCCAGACACTGTCAAATATTAGCTCTTCTGAGCTTCCTTGGAGTTGTGTCTCAGAACACAACACGGCAGGACAGAGGCTTCACCTAAAATGGAGCCACCCGCAGTTTCTGCGGAGAGACAGGCGGGGGACAGGGTAAACCCCTCCTACTCTGGTTGGAGCAGAAAGATGGATTTAGAAACCCAGCTCGGTCAACCAGGAAATATTTCTCTCATTTGAGCTAGGAAGGGTGATAATGAGAACAGAACAGTGTGGACCAGCTGACCCCGCTGGAGGATGGGAAGCCAGCCCTCTGCAGGGATAGCAGGAAGCAGGCAGTACAGTAGTTGGTTTCCACTTTCCCTCAGCCCAAGGATGACAGGCACTATGCAGAGGGTACCCTGCCTCTGGGTGTGAAGCCCCCACCACGGGGTGGGCAGAGGACAAGGTTCTCAGGAGCCAGCGCTAAAGGGCTTGCTTCAGTGATTGCCGGAGTCGCCAATGAGCTCAGTGCACTACATACAATTGTAAATTCTATCTACTTCCAGGAAAAGAAATTAATGTAACTCACCATAATAGCGTGTCTGTGTGTGTGCACATGTGCACATGTGTGTACAACACAGTTAAAGTGATAGATAGTGCATGGAGTTGGAGGTTTCTGTCGGTCCAATAGGAAAAAAGTACACCTAAAATATACAAACAGCCCTAGCTGGTTGGCTCAGTGGTAGAGTGTTGACCTGGCGTGTGCATGTCCTCGGTTTGATTCCGGGTCAGGGCACACAGGAGAAGCACCCATCTGCTTCTCCACCCTTCACCCTCTCCTTCCTCTCTGTCGCTCTCTTCTTCTCCTGCAGCCATGGCTCAGTTGGAGCAAGTTGGCCCTGTGCACTGAGAATGGCTCCAAGGCCTCCACCTCAGGCAATAAAAAGAGCTCGGTTGCTGAGCAGAAGAGCAAAGGCCCCAGATGAGCAGAGCATCACCCCCTAGTAGGCTTTTCGAGTGGATCTCTGTCCAGGCACATGCAGGAGTCTGTTTCTCTGCCTCCCCTCCTCTCACTTAATTAAAAAAAAAAAAAGTACAAACAAATGCACACATAAAAGAAGTCAATAACAAAAATTTCACCCACATGAAACATAAGCGTCCCTAGCCTCAGTGACTCAGCTCCATCCAGAACCCTGCTGGCCTCTCCTTTCTGAATGAGAAAATGTGGGCAAAGAAACAGGCTCCCTGTGCTGCATCGTGACCTGGACGCCTGTGTGAGCCATCCACCTGTTCTTTGTTGGTGACGCCCAGAGCACCCTGTCTGGTTTCCCCACAAAAAACAACCTGGGGACACTGGGGGACCATGGGTCTACACGGGACTGAAACAGCATCTTCAGTCCTTAGGTACTTGCTTCTGCACAGCCTTGTAGGGTCAGCACTTGGGGAGGGACGCCAGGGCCCAGAGCACAAGGCCTTGAGTTCATCCCAGCCAGCCAGTGACTAGGGTGTCATTGTGTCCACCATGGTGACTGAGCGCTTGGAACAGCCGTCCTCACAACACTCCAAGACCCCACCCCAATTTCTTGCTGCTGACTTAAACTTTTTTTATAGGATTCTGTCTTTCCTCCCCTAAGGAGAGAACAGGATGGAATGCAGGTCCTCCTGAGGGAAGTGACAAGCCGGTACACACTGTGACAGCCAGGGCCTCCCCATAGTGTGGCGCTGGTGTCAGGAAGCTGGGTGACAAGGACAGGTGCTGGCACACATCTCATACTTCCCCAGGCGGGGCCAGGCTCATGTGTTTGCTTTGAGCTGCTGTTCCTCAGGCTGAGAGCTAGAGAGTTCACTGTGACCTTGGGGACATTGCAGATCAGCTCTGTGACCTTGAGCAACTCACTCACAGCCCTGGGCTTTAGCGCCACATCTGTAAAGCAGTTTACGAAGCCAGCCTCGTGTTCCTGCGTCACAGGCAGGGCAGGAAGTGCGAGTTAGTGGGAGGTCCCACAGTGGAGATGCTAGCTGAAGTGGAGGAGCCCAGCGAGAAAACCCGGTACACCCTTAAACCTCAAATCCAGAGACTAGAGGAGTGTTCGCTCTCCTCAGCTTCCATCTTTCTGCCTTAACCCCTTCCCGCCTTCCTCCCAACCAAGGCGGATGCCAGGGGTGACTGACAGTCAATTCAACAGCCATCTTTTGGCTTATGAACATCCTAGAACCTGGTCTTCCTGCCCTTTCGTTTAATTAAAACCATTGCAGACAAAACCACAAAACCTTCTCCAGAGCAGTGCAGAGGCTGACCTTTCCCGCAGTGACTCATGATGGTGACTTTAATGCTTAAACCTTCAACTATCCAATTATGCCATTTAAAGGAAAAGGGTGTAAGTGTCCTCAGCCCATGAGTGACGCAGCACCAGGGTCACTAGAGCCAGCCTGGGGCCACCGTAGGCAGAGCCTTGCTCACCTAACCGCCTGCCATTCACAGTTCAGCACCACCATGGGAGGAACAGGCTCCTCTCGGTCCCCCTTGAACTCGGGACCATGGAATTATAACATTAACACGGGTGCTGAGACGGAGGTCAAAGGCCTGTCATTTTCCAGGATCTTGGCTTTGTGGATGCTAACTAGCAAAGGGGTCCACCTGGCAGGGACTGGGGTCACTCGGGCTCCCAGCACTTCCCTGGGGCAGTCTCACCAGGCTTCCCAGTGAAGGAGAAAGTCAGAGAGGATTTCAACTGTGTGCTGAGGCTTCGGGATTCACCTGTCAAATTAACTTTCCAATGAAGGAGCGGAGCCCATGCAGCTGGGACCAGGGCTTCCGCCTGCTGGTGTTTGTCTGAGAAGCTGGCATCTTCCTTGCGAAGGTTTCATCTAGTTGAGAAGACATGCACCCTGGGAGCCCTGCAGTCTCCGCAAAGGGTGACTAAAACCACAGCCAATTTATTCTACCCTTTGAAAATGTCACCTCCCACCCCACCCCACCTCGCCCTCGCCAGCATGTCCAGCCGGGCTCTGGTGGGATTGCATTGGCTCTGTCCTCGCTCAGAGTGTGGGTCCAGGTCATGTGGAGAGGAGGAATGTGTCCACTGAGGGGTGTTAGCTCAAACAGTAACATAACAGGCTTCCCAGGGAGCTGTGGGATTCGCCCAGAAGGAGCACTGCTTAGAGATCGTGGCTGTAAGGTGCACCCTAGCCTCAAGTTCGGCTAGCCGACCCTTCACCCCTCTTCCCACAAGTCCCTCTGGGGATTTCAGCACACAAGCAAGTTCAAGGCAGGATGGGGGTTCTGGCAAGCATCCAGCCCCAAATGCAGGCCGGCCAGCACACTCCAGCCACCGTCCTGCAAAACACACCCGGGCGCCAGGCGCCCCAACACAAACTGGACCCGGTGACTGCTGTCAGCTTCTTCCTTTCAATACAGGAAAATCCAGAGTGTGAGTGTGGATAACCTAATGTCCCTTCATGGTAAGGAAGCTTCTGCCCCTGGTGGTCCAGGGTCAGAGTCACTTCGGAGTCTGTTTCACCCACCCTGTTCCCCTTCCTTCCCTGGTGACCACCCAGAGTACAGCTGCCTGCATTTGGGCGGCGTGGGTGCCACCTACAAGCAGGCTGGTTGCGTCGCATCACATCACGTCACGCTGCACTTGGGGAACCACCCGCCCAGGGCTTCCAGGAGCAGAACCTGCCCAAGGTGTCACCGCTCCTGGCCAGGACTCACTGCATTTTGCTGCAATTTCCTTATCCTCCGAGGAGAGGCAGGTGAACGCAGTTCATGCAGATCCTCTGCACAGGTGAGACCTCACCTGGTGAGAACGGCCAAGCCTCTCAGGCCCAGCTTCACATGTGAGCTCCTCTCCCCCTCACTCCTTGAAGGCCTTTCTGGGGATAGGATAAGAGTGTGATCCTGTAGTTTGGAAAAAACGTGTTAAGATGGTGTTTTTAAAATCCAGTTTGAATGAGGCATGAGCTTGAAAACTGTACTGTGTACTGAACCAGACACCGTGGGAGGGTGTAGCAGCTTCCCCCTTCACCGACCACCATGTAGGTGGAGAACTATCCAGAGGCAGATGCCCAACTTCAGGAAGCTGCTGGGCCGTCTCTGCTCAACAAGGAGTTTTCTGAGCTCAGGAGCCCTATAGCTTCGTTGCCATGGGCCATCAGCACCCTCAGCCAACTCTGGGTTGCAAGAAACACGGGCCCTGTACTTTCCCCAATGGGGTGGGTCTCCAGCTGGCCTCAGTGCGGACCTGGGCGGCACATGCCCCCTCTGATGAGGTGGGTTCCTTGCGGGACATTCTCTGGGTGTCTGCTGGGTCCCAGGTGCCAGCAGGAGCTGTGTAGTCCTCAGTGTGGACAGAGTGAGGCCCAGGGCTGTACAGGGGTGATACATCCCAGTGGAGAGGAGGACAGAGCTGGCTGAGTAGAGGCTGTGGAAGGGCATGGCAACCTTGGTGACAAAGGGAAAAGACACCTGCTAGAACAATCAGGGACTTGAGGACAGAAGGCTGGGCCAATGGCAGAGGAGGCCTAAGGGCAGGTACATCCTCATCAATACCTGTCATCTCTTGTGCTTTGATGGCAGCCATTGTGGCAGGTACGAGGTGGCACCTGCTGTGGTTCTAACTACACTTAGGACCAATGGTGGCATGGAGCACCTCTCGGGCACGGAACCATTAAGTCATTTCCTCAGGTCACAGAGTTGGAGTTTGCATTTGTTCTCTGGGATTCGCTGTTGTTCTGGGCCCAAACGTGAGCAGAGCAGGGGGAGTTCTCCATGGGAAGCATTGAGGATGTAGGAGACGACCAGAGGGTCTCCTGAACCACAGGTAGAACAGCGACAGAGACCCTTAGCTCAGGTCAGATGAGACCCGCTGGGGAAGCCTCTTGGCAGTGACAACGCCTTCAGAGCCGGCGCCTCACTCTGCACACCAGTCGTTGAGAGAGCACCTGCAGAGAGGTGGGCAGTCTGGCCAGCAGACCAAAGCTGCTGGACATGCAGACACAGCTAGTCACTCCCCCGAGGACCTCCTACCCCAGTGGCCTAGGACTCGCATAGGTGGCTTTGCTTAGCAGAAAGGAACACACAGGTTTGTGAGCAAGGTTCATTTGGGGCAGACCATGCTGTTCCTCTCCCAGACAACTTGATTCTACTTCACTGTCATTCCCAGCTCTACAGTGACCCTTTGCTACCCACAAATTATCCCAAAACCTAGCTGCTGAAAACAGCAAGGACATTTCCCCACAGTGTCTGTGGGCCAGGGTCCTGGCCCGGTCTAGCTGGACCGCCCCTGCTCAGGTCACCATTAGGCTATGACCCAGCTGTCATCTCAAGGCATGGCCACTGGCCCGAGGTACTGGTTCTTGGCACAGGGGTCTGTCCCAAACCCGCTGCCTCCAGGGCACCGTGTTCTGTAACCCATCCTGGGAAGGGCCGCCCTTCACTGCGCCATGTTCCACCTGTCAGAACCGAGTCGCCACGTCCAGCCCATGTGCAGGCCGCACGCTACACCAGCAGGTCCATTGCACGCCAATCACTTTGTTACAGGCTTAGGCTCTCAAGTATTGTTTATTTGCCCGTTTTCCAAACTTTCAGTAATGCAGTTGTGTTCTTTTTAATTTCATTTTGATTTAAGGATTTCCACAAAGAGTTCCATCACCAGTCCTAACCTGGGGCCAGTCCTGTTCCAAAACAGCAGAAGCTAGGAATAGCTGTTCTGGTGACTCCAGGTGTCAGGGCCCCCTCAGAGAGACAGGGACCAGGGTAGGGGATGGAGCTCATCACCCCAGAGGTTGACCAGTTGCAGTTTAGCAGGGCAGGTGCACAAAGGGGTAGTGGCAATGGTACTTTTCTGGTCATATGTATTGCTCTAGTTATTTCACAAAAATCAATTTTTAAAGCCACAGTTATGTAAACTGATAACATGATAAAAGCCAACCACTTATCTTTTCCAATGACAATTATTATTATTAAATTATGTTCAAATAGAATAGCTACTGTTATGATGGGGGAGGCTTGGAGGACATTACGGAGGTGAGGAGGCCCAGGTCCCACTTGGGAGCTCACAGCCCAGTGGGCATTTCCATGAGTCTGGCTAGAAACAAAATTCTCCCCTGTAAAACGGCATGTGTGCACATGCATGTGTGTGTGCACCTATGTGTACTGAGGTTCTAGAAGTGAACAGCTTTGGGATGTGTACACAAGCTTTGGTTTTCTTTTCCGTGAATCAGGGATTAGATGCACAGGTCGTGGGGTTTCTAAGAATTCCATGAGACAGAAACCTGGAAAAGCAGAGAACAGAACACATGTCCCTGTACCATGTTCAAGGAATGATGTTCTTTCTCACCTGTGCAAAAATGTGTCCCTGTGTGAGTGAGATGGTATGTGTGCATGTAGGCGACAGGATTGTGTGCATGTGTGTGTGAGATGGTCAGGATATGTATGTGAGGGGGGATATGTAAGATGGTATGTTACATGGGTGTGTGAGGATGTGGATACATGTGTGTGGTGGCATGTGCACACGTGTGAGAGGGCCACAGGTCTGGAGCCTGGGACTCAGCACTGAGGTGCAGGCATAGATGAGGGTAGGGGACCCTCCAGCTGCTGACTCCCAGATCCCATGTGGGGCCTGGCTGGACACACAAACCATGCACATGTTGCTTCAGGGACGGGAGCCAGCCCTTAATGGATTGCAGGGCGACTTGGTGGAATTCATAGTGAGGGGAGGTGGGGTCGGGTGTTTGAGGTGGAGACACTGTGGATTGAGGGCCATGCATTAAGGAGACGGGACTCCAGGGCGCTCTGGGCAAGTCACTTGAGCACACGCGTGGACCAGCAGGGAGGTCAGGCCATCAGATGGCTGAAAAGCAGTAACAAGACTGACCATGGAGGACCAGGGTAAGAAAGCCTCTCGTCTCACCCCAGAGGGGACGGTCAGGACAGAGAAACCATTGTCATGGAAACCGAGAAAGTAACCAATTCTATTCTGCACATGCTAGGACCACGAGTAACCATTTCTCCTCCGCTTCTCCCCTAGCCGTCCCGGCTCCCTGTGTTTGAGGGCATTACTCTTGGGAAATAGTGTTATTAATGGTGGGAAGTCATCTTTCTTTAAAGGTTTGTTTTTAAAAATATCCAAGAGCCATTAGGAGATAAGGATGGTGAAGTCAGAGTGATCAGGTTAAGTAATAGAGTTTTAGGGGAACTCAGAGTAAAAAAAAAAAAATCACTATAAAAATGACTACATTTCTAGTTTTGTTTGAGCATATCTCCAGATAATTCTAAGTGGGGATTTTAAAGTATGAAGAAAATACATATCTCCTTGAAGTGTT
This sequence comes from Rhynchonycteris naso, assembly GCA_037038555.1. Lineage (NCBI taxonomy): Eukaryota > Metazoa > Chordata > Mammalia > Chiroptera > Emballonuridae > Rhynchonycteris > Rhynchonycteris naso. The sequence goes on from CM073001.1 coordinate 111,801,919, forward strand.
TGAATCAAAAGCTATCAGGCTATATGTACCAAGTAGGTTTATAAGTATTGTGGAAGCATGCATGACACATTTTGGGGCCCTTTTTAAGACTAGACGCTAATTTTGTACCATACCTGCTAAAATGCCAACTCAGGTGCAATATCTACAGAGAAGATCTGTGACTATTTTTTTTTTTATTCAATTGCCATTTGGCTATAGGTGGGTTGGTACAGAATTCTGAAGCCTGGGGCAGAGTTTTGCAGATAGCAATAGCCTGCCCTGGGCCTGGGGTGACCCCACACTGGGTCAGAGGAGAACCCCCAGTTGCCTCCAGAGGTTCCGTCCCAGCCATGCTACGTGCACGGACACGGTTGCTATAGTGTCACAGTGACTCCTTACAAGGCTGCCCTGTTGTTTGATTGGAGCCTCTTTTCCTGCATTAAACTATGCAATAGCATTTTTCTTTGAAAGTATATGTGAATACGATAAAGCCGAATTCTATAATTGTGAGATAAACATTTACTTTCATTGTTGTCCTGCTTTTAATTCCAAAGCAATTTAAGTGAAAAACTGTGTCCAAACAATTACAATGGATATGTCCTACGTAACTGACGAAATATGCGAAAGAGCTTTTTACCCACAAACAGCGAGAACCAGGACATTCTTCTCAGGAGAACTTGGTCCCCTTTCATCTGAAGACAATGGGGATGTGTATCCATTTTCAAAACGTTAGGTTCACACTGAGGAATTTAAGCTCAATTCTGTAAAGAATAAAATCTAGCCATGAACATACAATACATACATCATGCCAAACATCAACTTTTAAATATGTATTTTTGTGGCATTATTTTGTAAATAATAAAAGGACAGATCGTTACAAAGAGATAGTTTGAAAGTAATGTATCCTGTGTCTTCTCAACTCTGGAATCTAGAGAAATCAAAGCAGATTAACCTGCAGGGAGCTGTGTGTCCCTGTGAACAGCAACTTCTCAGAATGGACAGCTAATAATAATAAAAAGAAGGCTTTGAGGCTTTCCTTGTCCTTACAGGAATTGTAATTTCAAAGCTTGAGAAAGGAAGTCTAGAATTCCCTACATTCTGTTAACTGATCCTTCGAGCACAAATTCTTACTGAAATACATCTTTTGTGGTTAACAAAATGGTTTTGTGTGATCATATTTAGCCATTGGAGGGGTATCAACTCTGTTTCATAATAGAATCCTATTTGCCGATTACAAAAATTCTAGACCAGTGGTTCTTAACCTGGGTTCTATCGAACCCTAGGGGTTCGATGAGTCGGTCTCAGGGGTTTGGAGAAGGCCCCGCCGTGGAGGCTAGAATAAAGTAATACCGTAATTTGTTGTGAGTTCATACACTTTGTTGGTTTTGTTCTTTGAGCAAGGTGATGTTCATGCACGGCTCATTTTGTGCACCAGTAATAAAACATATACCTATGTCTTGAATTTGGAAAAAAAAATCATATTTTATTTATCACTAAAGACGGGTTTGGTGAATGCGCATATGAAACTGGTGGGTTCGGTACCTCAAAAAAGGTTAAGAACCACTGTTCTAGACCAATCTGAATCTAAGTCAACATGGGAACTAATAATAAAATCTGAGTTACATTGGTAATTTTTTTTCAAAACAAAAAACTGACATTTCTGTTTCAAGTTAAGAATTCAAATTTTTCTCAAAATAAAGTAAAATATTTGAATCAATAGTTTTATTATCTCTCAGTTTCTCTCAATTTTAAAGTGAGGGCAACGATTTTACAGCAATGTCATAAAGTTGGCATCAGAAGAAATGCAGCAAAGCCTGACCCTAATGAACGTCCTCAGGCCATTGGCCTTTCTTGTCGGATAAACTGAGTGGGAGCCTAGGAGGCTACTGAAATGCAGGTCCCCTGATAAGTGAGGACGGTCACTAGTGCCCAGTGCTCTTCCGCAAGGCGTCCTTAAAACAGTAGCTATTTATTGGCCCACTGATGAATTTCAATTTAAAAGTATCTCTTCTGACCTGTGCATGTCTTCTTTTTAACGTGATCTTGGTGTCAGTTACTGTGTTGCACAAAACATCTTACTTTTCAAAATTCACCATTGATATAAATTGTTATTTACTTCAACATCATGGTTGTATGGAAATACAATATGCACATGCCTACAGTGTTTAAAAGGATGTAACATCATTTTTATATTTTGAATTCATTTAAATTAGTTTCCTAGTCCAAAGTATTTTTAAATCAAAAGTATTTTCAATACAACTTATGTGCCATTATTATAGATTGTTGTTTTGTTTAAAACAAAATTGGTTTAGATTTTTTTAAATCAAGCATGTATCCCATATACTGATTTTTTATCATTTTCTCTTACCATAGCATTTAAAATTCCTGAAATAGGTGTTCTTTTGCTTTAAAATAATCATGTTTCCCATGACAGTCTTCTCTATTTTGTTTAAAAATACATTTTCTTTGCTAATTTAGCACATTGGAAATTTATTCTAATCACTTAAATGTATGATCTGTAACAGTTTGGTGTTCCTTAAATTGAGAGTGAGATTCTTTTTCATTTTTTTTTTTTTTGCATATATCTGTCCATTCATTGAATAGACTATCTTTACCCCTTTGTATATTTTTGCATCCTTTGTTAAATATGAATTGACTATAAAGGCATGGGCTTATTTCTGGGCTCTCTATTTTGTTTCACTGATCTGTACATCTGTTTTTATGTCAGTACCATGCTGCTTTGATTACAGTGCCCTTGTAGTATAATTTGATATTAGGTAATGTGATTCCTCCAGCGCTGTTATTTTTTTCTCAAGGTTGCTGTGGTTTTTGGGGATCTTTTGTGGTTTTGTATAAATCTTTGGAATGTTTTCATAGTTCTGTGAAATGCACCATTGGTATCTTGATAGGAATTACATTGAATCTGTAAATTGCTTTGGGTAGTATAGACATTTTAATTAGGTTAATTCTTCCTATCCATGAATGTGGTGTATGCTTCCACTTATCAGTATCTTCTCCATATTCTTTCTTCAGTGTCTTGTAATTTTCCAAGTACAGGTCTTTTACGCCCTTGGTTAAATTTATTCCTAGGCATTTTATTCTTTCTGAAGCAATTGTGAATGGGATAGTTTTCATAGTTTCCCTTTTTGGTAGTTCATTATTGGTATATAAAAATGCAACTGATTTATCAATATTTTGTAACCTGTTACTTTATGAATTTATTAGTTCTAGTAGTTTTTGGTGGAATCTTAAGGGTTCTCTATATATAGTATCGTGTCATCAGCAAGTGATGACGGTTTTACTTCTTCCTTTCCAATTTAAATGCCTCTTATTTCTTCTTGTTGCCTGATTGCTGTGGCTAGGACTTCCAGTCCCATGTTGAATAAGAGTGGCAAAAACGGACATCCCTGTCTTGTTCCCGATTTTTTTTTTTAAGAATTCCTTTTTTTAAAAATTTCTTTTTATTTATTTATTTTAGAGAGGAGACACACAGTGAGAGAGAGAAAGAGAGAGAGAGAGAAAGGGGGGAGGAGCTAGAAGCATCAATTCCCATATGTGCCTTGACCAGACCAGTGCAGGGTTTTGAACTGGCGACCTCAGTGTTCCCAGGTCGACGCTTTATCCACTGTGCCACCACAGGTCAGGCTTGTTCCCAATTTTAAGGGAAGCACTTTTAGGTTTTGCCCACTGAGTGTGATATTCTCTGTGGGCTTGTCATATATAGCCTTTATTAGATTGAGGTATGTTCCCTGTATTCCCACTTTGCTGAGAGTTTTTATCATAAACTGGTCCTGGATATTATCAAATGCTTTTTCTGCATCTATTTATATGATTATGTAGTTTTTATACTTCACTTTATTTATGTGGTGTATCATGTTTATTAATTTGCAGGTGTTGTATCAACCTTGCAACCCTGGAATAAATCCCACTTGATTACAGTGTATGATCTTTTTAATATATTGCTAGGTCTGGTTTGTAATATTTTGTTGAAGATTTTAGAAACTATGTTCATCAGGGATATTGGCCTATAATTTTCTTCCATTGTAGTATCTTTATCTGGTTTTGGAAATATGCTAATGCTGGTTTTGTAAAGTGAGCTTGGGAGTCTTCCTTCCTTCTGAAATTTTTATAAAAGGATAAGTGTTCATTCTTCCTTGAATGTTTACTAAAATTCACCTGTGAAGCCATCCAGTTTTGTTTGTTGGAAGATTTTTTTTTAATTACTGATTCAATTTCACTAGTTGTCATTTGTGTACTCAGATTCTCTGATTCTTCCGATTCAGTTTTTGAAGATTGTGTGTTTCTCAGAATTTACCCATTTCATCCAGATTGTCTAATTTGTTGGCATAGTTGTTGATAATATTTTCTTACAATCCTTTGTATTTCTTTGGAATCAGTTATTACTTCTCCTCTTTCATTTCTGATTTTATTTATGTGAAAACAAGATTCTTAACACAGAACATTAGGTTTTACACACAACAAACACGAACTGTACTTTTATAGAAATATTAGCAGAATCAACAAATCATTTCAAACAGTTTATATTGTTTAGATATGTCATAGGTCTTGGGGAACTTTACATATGCTATATTTCTTATTCATTAGCCAAACAATCCTAATTTCTATATGAATAGTATTCTAATTTATCACATGGAAAATGATCTCCACCAACATGCTTCTCAGAAGTGTCATGGGTCATGTTTAAAAGTTTTCTCTGGCCTGGCTGTGGTGGCGCAGTGGATAAAGTGTCGACCTAGAACACTGAGGTCATGGGTTCGAAACCATGGGCTAGCCGATCAAGGCAGATAGGACAGGCAAAGAGCAACTAAAATGAAGCAGCTATGAGTTGAAACTTCTTACTCCCCGTGACCCTCCCTCTTTCTCCTCTCCCTGTAAAAATCAATAAAGTCTTTTAAAAAAAAAAGTTTTCTCTGAAAAATGTTATTGAAATTGTAAACTAAAATTTATTATTAAGTAAAGTCTAAGCTCTCTTGACAAAAAAAAAAGAATCCTAACTTTATTCATTCTTTAAGATATTAGCTGAATCCTATTTCACATTATTATCAAGACACTTTTTAAAAGTATTTTTGAGAATTAAAAGATCTTTTTCCTGCCCTGGAAATAAGAAAGGATTTTAAAATAAAGGACAATAGAATGAAAATCTGGATTAATGTCTCGGTTTCTGAAACAGTGGACTAAAAGGATCAGCACCTACAAATCCATTCCTTCAATGGCCCCAGGGATCCCGTTCCTAAGCTCTGAGCGTGGGTCAAACAGCCAGGCTGGAGTCGCAAAACTGGGGGGGTGGGGGAGAGCGGGAAAGAGGAATATGCTCTGTGGTGTGGGCCAGGCATCCTGACAAGACAGTCTTTATAACCAACACAGGAGAGGTTAAGTCTCATGGAACTGTTTAAAAGTGACCAAATCAAGCTTAAATTGTGTCACCTCCCTCCCTATCCTTCCTGAAAATACCAGAAAGGCTGGTGGATCATAAAGTTTAGATCAGTGGTTCTTAACCTTTTTTGAGGTACCGAACCCACCAGTTTCATATGCGCATTCACCAAACCCGTCTTTAGTGATAAATAAAATATGATTTTTTTTTCCAAATTCAAGACATAGGTATATGTTTTTTTACTGGTGCACAAAATGAGCCGTGCATGAACATCACCTTGCTCAAAGATCAAAACCAACAAAGTGCATGAACTCACAACAAATTACAGTATTACTTTATTCTGGCCTCCGCCCCAGAGGCTTCTCCAAACCCCTGAGACTGACTCATCGAACCCCTAGGGTTCGATAGAACCCAGATTAAGAACCACTGGTTTAGATTAAATCAGGAATTGTGGGGCTTTGATGGTGGAAATGAGAAACCCTTAGGCACAACTGAAAAACTAGCCAAATTAAAGTTATTTATTTATTTATCATACGATGTCATGTTTGTAAGGAAAGCGAAGCAGTCTCTCTGGCCATGCCCCAGCTTTTTCTGGGGTCACCCCAGGACCCTTGGATGATTTGGCCAAGGTCTTCCTCCTGGAGCTGTCCATAGAGACAGGGTGGCCACGTGGGACCCATGATACCTTGGTGACTGGGCTGGCCAAGCACATAACCACACGCAACCGGGGTGCCCTTCAGGCCTCTCCCTGCTCAGCTGAGTAGCGTGCTTAAACCTGGTGGTGGCTCTTGGTGGTGAAGGCGAAAAAGCAAAGGGGCTGCACAAGAGGCGTGCCAAATGGAGGGTGGCCACCCAGGTCGCGTCTTCCTGACTGGCGCGTTACTGCACTTGGGTGCTCGCACCCGTTCCCTTGTACAGGAGAAAACCAGGCAGGGCGCGCCCCAGGGTGTGGGACTATCAGCTGCTGCCTCCTGCACGGTGCGCCGCAACCACTCCGCGCCTTGAGCGCTCCTGCTTCTACCCAGGTGCGTCTGGCGCGGGCGTTGGGTTGGGGGTGGGGTGGGGGGCTAGGATGAAGGCTTGGCTGCAGTGGCTGCCAGACCCGAGTCCACCCTTTTGCACCCGGGCTGGGTCATGGTGAAGACATACCACCCGCGCTCCTCCTCTAATGTCCCAGGATCCAGTGACGCTGCAAATGGACCCCAGCGGTGAGTGCCCGGTTGCCTTGGTGCTCCTAGGGCCAAGCGCGGGACCAGGGCGTGCCCCCAAGCCCCACCCTGTGTCAGCACGGCGCCCCGGAACCCCATGGGCGTCCCCAGCATCTCAGAGGCTGGCCCTCAAGTCCTGTAGGGGACTTCCCTATTCTCCACCCCTAGAGTCTGCGACACCCCACCTCCACCCAGCGCTCGAGAGGCGCAGGAATCTCCCACCGCGTGGGAGCGAGCGCGCGCGCGCGCGCGCGCACACACACACACACACACACACACGCGCGCGCGCAGGCCGTTGCTATGGAGAAGCCGGTTCGCAAGGAGGCTAAGGGTTGCAGGTCCCCTCCTCCAGACCTTCCTCCCAGCCTCCTCTTTCTGTGGTTCTCCGTCTTAGCTCCGCGGGGACTCCCTCGCACCGCCCCTCTCTCTCTGCACCCCCTGCCCGTGCCAACTATCCCTCCTCTCCTCTTTCCCCGCCCAGGGTACTCTAGGGCCCGAGGAGGGCGGCAAGGAGGGACAGGAACCACTGCCGCCACTCGGGTCTTGGCCGGAGAAGATGAGAAGATCTCTCAGAGGGCGGCGCGAGCTCGAGAACAGGACTCTCTGGGGAGGTCCAGCCCCGGGCTGAGGGAAGGGCTGCACGTTTGAAGGGGGTCAGCAGGCTCGGTCTAGGCAGAACGTAGGGAGTATCGGTGCTTTCCTTTCTCCCACCTACTGGGTGGGTGGGGCGGCGTGCTCTACGGATAGAGAAGTCGGCTCTCTACTTTGGCCTTCCCCAGAACTTGATTTTCCCCTCGCGCTTCTCAAAGCCCAGAAGCGACAAGCAAGCTTTTTGCCGCCGCCGCCGCCCCCCCCCCCCGCCCCCGCGAGCTCAGGCCCATCAGGCCTCCAGGAGCTGGAGCTCAGAGGCTCTGACCCCCCCTTCAATGCCAACGAAAAGTACAATTCGGCATTCGTCTTCGGTTATGAGGAAGCAAGTCCTTTGGACACTTTAGACACAGGCCAGCACTTTGAAGGCACTCGACACACGTCTGTTGACCTGTCCCCTGAGCCCTGGACCCGGGGTTTCAGGGCCTTGGTTTCCAGGAGAGACATGCCTTGGCAAGGCCCTCGGGTTTCGGCAGATCTTGGGCAGCGGCGGCGGGTGGAAGGGAGGAGGGAGCGGAGTGTGCAAGCTCTGCACTCTCCGGCTGGCGGGGACGTGGGGGTGATGTGTGAGGTTTGCCCGGGGGGGGGGGGTAGCTCGGGCCGCTGGACCGCAGGGTGTGAGGTCGGAGGGGCATCAGGTTAGGAGGGGCCGCCGTCTCCAGCTGTCCCGAGCAGGAACAATGGGAAGGGGGTGGGAAGGGGAACTGGGAGGAGGGCGCCAGGGTTTCCAGAAAAGGACAGACTAAGGAGCTCTACGCAGACTATCATCTGCATGTGACAAGATCTCCCCCACTCCTTTCTTTCTTCCTCTTGTTCCTGCAGCTGTGGGCTTCGGAGGGCTCATTGTACACACAGATGTTGGGTTTCAGCTCTCCACTCTTGACTGCTCAGCGGGGCGCCACGCACCAGGGGTGCCCCAACCAGTGGCTGCGACCGGAGGTCTAGGGCTTGGGGAGGGAGAGTGTGGGGGAGAGGGATGGGGGAACGCGACCGCACGGCGAAGAGGCCGCGGGAAACCAATCTCAGGGCCCGGCTGGCCGGGTCACCTCCCTCACTCCTACTCGGCCTTGCTCGCCGCCTGACTGACTCGCCATCCTGGCCCAAGCGGGGCTCAGGGAGCTCGGGAGGTGCGTGTGACTGAGAGCAGGCCCTGTATCCCGTTTTGCTCCTCCGCCCGAGGGGCGGCGGTCCGGGCTAGGCCTCTAACCTGAGAAGGTGAGGACGCAACTTGATTCTTCCGTTTCTCCGCCTCCTCAGTCCAGCGTTTGGGGCTGCAGCCTGCAGTTCGCCTGGACCAAACCGAGGCGAAGTCCTCAGTAGTTTCCGCGTCGGGCAGGCCCTTTGTGCGCGCATTTGAGACTTGAAAACTCCAGCGGGATTCAGAGCGGGGGTTGGAGGCATCTACTAGCTGATTTTTCCCTGCGTAACTGGCCTGTTTCAGTTTGGAAAGGGAGCAAAAGGCCCCAAATGCAAAAGTGGAAAACCTAACTCTATAGAACGATTTGCCATGAGTTCTCCTCTTGCAAAGAGTTGCAACACCCCCGCCTCAATGCTCCGGTACTGGAGGTCACAGGAGGGCTGCATGGAGTGACATTTCTTGTCCACTTCCCTCTCCCCAGTGCTACCCTGAACTTGCCCAGTATGAAGTGAGACTCAAACGATGAAAGGGAGAAAGGCTGGAAGAAAGAAAAGGCGAGGACCGGCTGCCGCGCTCCACAAATGACTGACACAGCCCATGTCCATTCATAGTCTCGGTCGGGAGAGGGTGTACCGAGAGCCGCGGCCCCTTAGCCAATTGCTGTCAGCAACATGTGGGGGGGGGATATCGCTATAGCAACCGGTGGCTGGGCCGCTAGCCGCGCCGCCGCCGGCCGGGTGCGCGCGGGGCCGGATATAAGGCGGGGCGCGGCGGCAGCGCTGGATGGAGCTGTGCGCGCCGCCGCCGCCGGTGGCCCTGTGGGGACCGTCCCGCTCCTGGCCCCGTGTTGGCCCTTAAGCACTCCATCCCTGTGTGCCTCGCCCCGGGGCCCGGCCTGGGCGGAGCGCGCACAGCTACCGGCCCAGCAGAGCTGCAGGCGCCCTCCGGCTCGAAGCGGCTGCCGCCACCGCTGCAGGAGCCTCAGCGCACCGCACCTTTGTCTCTGCCGGCCGGCGGAGAAGTTTGTGGTCAGAGCTACTATGGCTCCGCTTGTCTCTCGCTCCAGCTCAGGGAGAGAGCTGGCCGTGGTGATGGCGCCGCTGCCTCCCACGGCCACCGCGCCCCGAGACCGTTCAGTCCGGGGCACACCCCACCCTCCTCCGGCTTGTGCACCCGGCACCGACCCCGCTGCAGGTAACCAGGGGCGCCCTGCCTGAGTGCGGGCATGAGTGGGCTGTAGAGAACGGAGAGAAGCTGGGCTGGGGGCGGGCGGGAGGGAGGGAGGGAGCAGGAGGGACTCACTGAGGGCATCGCCAGAAGCCTAGGTGGCGGGGTGCAGAATGGGAGCCTGGGAAGGTAAAAGGAAGGGGTTTCTTTGGGCAACCTGGGCGTCCTCGAACCCGTTCCAGGGGCCCACTCTGATTCGCAGCAGGTCGCCTGTCAGTGGCTCTGGCTGGCAGGGGAGGTCTGCCTCTGAGGTCATTCCCCTAGCGTGTCTGGGGTGGGCATCCCAGGGTGACTTCGTTGGCAGCAGCTCTTACTGAGCTTAAAGACTAAGAGGGGTAGCACTTGCCCGAGCCCCCAATGCCCCCGGGAGGAGACAGCCCAGAGTAGGTTGAGAACGTTGCCTTTCGGACTTCTCCCAAACGCTTTTCTTTTTGCGCTTTTTTTTTGCGTAGCAACCCACTCGGGCCACTTCAGGCCATCAGAGAGGGGACATGCAGGTGGAGAGGAATTGGAGAGGGGAGGACAGGGGTGAGCAGCCAGGATGGAGAGGAGCCAATATGGAGACATTTTCCTCACAGACCATTTTGGGGTGCAGTTTGTTTTCCTAACTCGGCCTGGGAGCGCGCCTCTGTGCCGTCAGGGTGTCCCAGTTAGAGGACATTGGATGGGCGCGCAGGGAGGAGCCTTCGAGGGGCAGGTGGAGTGGTGAGTAAGATTGCAGAGTCCTATGAGTGCCCCAGCCTGCTTGAGAAATGCTTCAGAGCGGCCCCTTCCCTCCCCCAAACAGGACCTACACTTTCTCTCTCCTCCCCCCAGGTGAGGCAGCCTCGTGCTTGCCAGAAAGAGAAACTTCTGGCGTGAAGCTGTTTGAAAGAGGGACTTCCTTTCCTTCCCTCAGTAACTACCTGTGTGGTTCCCACTGTGGCCTACTTCGAGGTTTTAGAGAAGCCTCGCTCAAGGCAGTCATGCGAACCTCAAATTCCAGTTGAATCCTCAGCAGAATTGGTTTTTAGAGCCAGAAAGTCTCCCGCCCTTTTGTGTCATCAGTGCGTTCAGCTGGCGGCGCTCCACGCAGGACGCCTGTGGGGGGTATCTCTGTCTCAGTCGCCAGTGCTCACTCACCCCACACGCACACCAAGAGAGCCACGAGGAGTCCTCCGCGCAGAGCGGACCACCCTGCTCCCTCTTGGGCCCTTGCGTCCCAGGCCTTACCCGGAGCTGCTCCTCCTGCGCGCCCTTCTGGTCGGATTCCAATTGCTCAGTCTCAAACAGCGGTTTCTACTCCGCCTGGGGACCTCCTCCACGCCGGGGGTCAAGGGCGTAGTGTATCCGAACAGCCTTCGCCAGGCCCACCTTTCCTGAATTTAGATGCAAGCCAAAGTGCTAGAAGGTGAAGGTTTGTGTGCCCCAGGGAGTTTCAGCCACACAGGAGGAAAAGCCTCCAACGCACCCAGCCAAGTGCACCCCACTGGACTCTCCAGAAGGGGTGGCCATGCTGGGCAGCAGAGGTGGGCAGTGCTGGGCCTCTGCAACTCAGGGGAACTTTGGGGGACGCGGGTTGATGGGACATTAACCCCGCGCCTTGGGCTGGCGCGCTTTGTGGCGGGGAGGTCGGGCTGCGGCTTTGTCCGCGCAGGAAGGGGGCCGGAGCTTCTCGGAACCCTTAAGTGCCGTGAATACCTGCAACTCTTGGGAACCCTTGACCCTTTGTGCCCAGCGCTGTGGTCTGACCTTTCCGACCTTTGTAGGATTTTAGAAATAAATCCAGGGGCGGGACTGGGAGGTGAGGGAGTACTCGGCCTGGCGGGCGAAGGGTATGGAGGCCAAAAGGGGCTGGGCGCTCCCGGGCCCTCAAACGCGGAGGCGCCCAGGCGGTCCCGGCTTGCGATGCAGGCAGGCGAGCAGTTAGGACTGGCCTTAGCCTCCGCGACGATGCAAATTGAAAACCCTAACCCAGGGAGGCCTTGGTTGTTGTGGGGGAACTCCTTCACGACCCGGGGAAGCCTAGGAGGCGGGCCAGTGCGCAGTGGCAGCAGGCCTCAGGCACCAAATGTGATGACAAAAATACGGTTAGGAGTGGCTGCGTCGCAGGTACCCGCCGAGTTCGAGTCTGGACGCCATAAAAAACGCCCGCTTGGAATCTGAAGGGTAGGGGTGGGCCTTCTCCCAGGGCCTCCCGGTCCATTTCGTGTTCAGCTGGTCGCGCTCTGTTCTCCCCCAGACAATTTGCTGTTTATCAAGCGCTATTGAAAATTAGTTCACACGAGAACATTTTCCCCCTTTAAACGTAAATATCTTACATCTTCCCTGATATCTTAAAACACTTTATTTCCCAACACTGGTGTGCAAGGAGTGTTTAAAGATGGGAAACAGGCCATTTATTATCTTATGTGTATTTACTTTTATGCCAAAACCTGAAAAAACTCAATAAATAACCGGTGTTAAAACAGTGTATCCCACCTATTTTTCATTAAAGTTTATATTTAAGAATAATTATTCCTTGAAGATTCTTTTCTTTTGCCCAGATAGCTTTTTTTTTACAACTTGAATGGCAGATTAGCAAGTACAATTTCATCTGCCGACGAACAATAGCTTTCAGTTGCACAAAGGGTTTCTCCCACCCTGAATTCAGACCGCAGTGCCTCTTGCTCTGATAATAGCTTCTGAAAAGATTTTGTAATGCAGAGAATTAATACATGATTATTTCTGCCTGACTTGTCTCATTTATTAGAATTCTGTGGCGAATTCCAAATTAAAAATAGTTCGGTTAACAGCTTTTAAAAATACTTTCAAAATATTTTAAGATACCCTCTCCCATATTTCCAAATCGGTCATCCCTACACACTGGTAACTGTTACAATTTTTATCAGCTCTCAAGTGAGAGTGACTTTATTTCAGTAAATATGTTTTAGTAAGTTTAGCATGAAATTGCTAAATAATTCTAAGATGGTTCATCTCAGAAACAAAAAACAGACTTGTTATAGCAACTCATTAGCAGTCTCTAAAACTAATTTCTAAATTTTAAGGGGGAAATGGGCTTAACAGTTACAGTAATGTTCAAAGTACAGAGGAACACAGAATAAAGCTGGGTTTGCAGATCAGATTCCTTAGAAATGACACATGTGGAACATTCAATGGTATTAGAAGTTTAATATTAATGAAATTGAATGCCTGTGTGATATTTTTGATACAACTTTGTTTCAAAATTGAAGTTAGTTACTTAGATACTGAATTGCTCTTCTTAACTGGTTACATGCTCAGCCTTAGGGAAATGCCACCTTTTGCTGCCTGTCAACAAATACTTGTTACTGTAAAGTTTCCTACTTGTGTGGCTGCCTCAGTTCTCATAATGGAGTTTGGGTATAGAATGTTCTTTTTCCATTGCTCTTCTTTTCTTTTAAATTTACCACATGGACAGGTAACACTATTTTTGAAGATATTTTTCCACACATGGCTCAGAAGATAACATAAGGGAACTCATGTACTTTCACTTATAAGCACAGATCAAAAATAGTATAGTTTAAATAGGTTAGGACAATATCTGTAGATTCTGATTTCTAAGAGCAACTATACAAATTGTCTCTCTGGTCACATTTACTTTGAATCACAGCTTTTGCAATACTTTATACTCAAAATTCAAGGAGCTGCAGGTAGAGATGTCTAACGGAAGAAGTAAGCAAATTGTACTTAAGTTTACTCTCGGGATACATCTAATCTGATATAAAATTGACTTAATTATTTCTGACTCTTGTAGACATCCTACTTTTCCTGTATCTGAAAACTTAGCATTAAGTACTTGTCTGTGTCTCCAACCTGGGGTCCACAGACACCCTATGCTCGCTCCCTAGGGGGCCAGGATTGCTTCCTCCTCCTCATCCCTCCCCTGCCCCAAACTTCCAGTGAAGCAAGCTGCCACGGTACCAGAGGTGTTCCACTTTTAAAAGATGACTGACTGTAAATGTCAAAGTCATAAATATTTAAACATTTTCTTTTAATTTCAAGTCAAGACTGGCAAGATGCTTCTAATTAGTCGTGGGCACTCTGCAGGGCTCAGTGCCAGGACAAGATTGCAGTAGAGCACCTGTAGTTCAAGTTGCTCAGCCTTGGGGAGCAGGGACCCTTGAAGAGAGGGGCCCAAAGCCTACACACATCACACTTGCCCAGGAGTGTAGGTCAAACTCACTTTGGGGCTGTTAGCACAGTCATTTCTTTCTCTTCAAGCTCCTGGTTAGGAGGAGTTTGAGGGTTTTCTTTTTTAACTCAAGGCAAAGAAATAAAATAATTGTAAAGTTAAATTCAGTTGCTATGCTAAGGAGGGGAGTTTACTCTAATTAAAAAGAAATTGTGAACTTTTGTTTCTTCTGGAATTCTTAAGACCTGACTTGCAACCAGAAGTACTTCCTCCTTACCCTTGGTGCAGCACTAGGTAGGACATTGGAATCCACGGGGTCGGGGGTGGGGGGGCCCCAGGGATGACTTTTTGAGGTGTTGGTGGGCCACCCAGTGCCACAGAGAATTTCCAGCTGAGGACTAGGATTCTGCCTCCTCCAGGTCAGACTGTAGGGCTCTCTATCCAATGTTGGCCTTCCTCTCATGGGTAGATCCCTCCTGTCCCTCACCCCAGTGTCGCCCACCATCGCCAACTGTCCCTAGTGCATCGACCACCTTACCCCATAAAAATTGCAGTGTTTGCAGACTCCAGCCTAACCAACCCAACTCCCCTCCACCAGCTGCCAGAGGTCAACCTAGGGAGGCTCCCACCAAGTCTGGGAACCAGGCTAGGGAGAACAGGAAAATGAGACTTAGTGGGTACAGGGTCCCTGCCCTCCCTCCCCTGGGAGCAGCTTGGGCCCAGCAGGGACTGGGCAGCAGGGAGGAGGGGAAGAGTCCCCCGCAGGGGGCCTGAGCTCTGGGCAGTTTCTCTTCTTGATATTTTTCTTTGACCTTTGAGTAAATTACAAGCGCTCTGGTGAGGGGCAGCCAGGCAGGCTCCGTTCAGTTCCCCTGCGTGGGTCGAGTGCATTGCGGGTCACGGTGACCCTCGGTTTCCCGCGACAATGACCAGTCGCCCTGCCTCCGGGAAAAGAGCTTCCGCACGGCCTCGGTGCACGCCCAGCCTTGGGTATTTCCTCCGTGTGGCTCATGGCCTCACACCCAGACCCGAGTGACAACAGGACCGCATCTGTGCCCCTTACACAGTGAGCAGGTGGCCGCCCAGATCCCACAGCCCCAGGTGAAGCCGGGCTCCCAGCCTTTGTCGCCCGCGCGGGCGACCATCGACCACCGGTCGGGTGCTCAGTGATACGTCAACCATACACCGGACACTGTATCTCCACTCGGAGCCAGGCTTGGAGCCAGGCTTGTCACCGAGCGCCTGTGTGCCTCACGTCGCTGGGCAGGAAGTTTCGTGAAGTCCATTACCAGGCGCAGACCGCCACGTGGGCGCGCAGTGTCCTCCCGACACCTTGTGGGGACCCCAAGGTGGGAGCGCAGGGACCTGCAGTCGCCTCTGCAGGGACAGAATAGGGTGAAGTGCTGGCCTCACGGGCGGGACTGAGCGGGGAGCCGCAGGTGCCCCTCCGTCGGCCATGCCGCCTCCTTTGTTGTCGCTGGGCTCATCTGCCGCAGCTCCGTGGTTCTGATGGGGGCTCCAACGGCGTGGGGGAGCAGGCCGTGATCCTGGAGACCGCCCCCACCCAGGTGTCATTCGGGCCTCCCTCCCAGGGCGGCGGGGAGGGCTCCATCCGGGAAAGGCAACCCAGGTTCCCAGTCTTCATCCCCATCGGGCCTGGAGCCTTAAAGGTGCCCTCGGGGAACGTCCCTGGCTGGGGCCGAGGCCGGGCAACTCCCCACTCCACGCACTGCGGCCCTTCTGAGCTGTCCCGCCAGGGAAAAACAAGGGGGCTCCCCATGAACCCACCGCCACTGGAAGGACACGACCTCGAGCGCCAGCGGGGCCCCCCCGAGGAGCGCGGCAGGGAGGCCTCGCGGCGTCTGGTTGAGTGTGGTTTTGGCTGCGCCCTTCGTGGGGTGGGAACCGGTCGAGGAGGGATCCGAGGCGGCGGGGGCGGGAACGCCGGCTACCTTTGGGGTAGGTCCCCTAATGATTTCTTTCTGGAAGCGGCTGTTTGGCTGAGATGGAAGGGCGGGAATGGGGAGGGGTCTCGCATGCTCCCTCCACGCCGAGGCGACAGCCGGGACACGCCACACAGGCCCGGCAGCTCAGCACGCCGCGTGCTCCCGCCCCTCCGAGTCCCGCTCGCCCCCTCCACCTCCTCTTTCTCCCCCACCCCGCCCGCCCCTCTCCCCGCCCCCGCCCGCCTCCCGCCGTCAGGAACCTCCTAGTCCTCCCAGCCGTGCATCCAGGCAAGAAAATCCAGCGTCTTTTCTCATTTAACCCGCGTTTCCATTAACTCAGTCCCAGCACCGGCTAATCCGCGCGGCAAAGGCAAAAGGAGGCTAATTAATGACCAGCTTTTCCAGTCAAGACCGGCGATAATTGCTTTGGTGGCCTTTATGATTACAAGATAAAATGGCCCGGCCTGACATCAGAGGCCCTGTGTACACTCGGAGACGGGGGAAATGAAGAGTTGGAGGCCGAATGCGGAGCAGAAAATTACTAATAGGGAAGGGATAATGACTGGCCGGCCAGGCTTTCCTGGGGGAAAAAATCCATTTTGTTACCACGCAGAATTAGGGGGTCGCTAATTGTCATCGTGTAGCCACCGGGATGGGGCCCGGGCCAGACATCCCGGTGGCCGCGGGGCGCGGCGTCCTCTCTTGTCTTTCCTGTGGCGCTTTTAATTGTCGCTAATGTGCCTCAGGACACAGCTAATGAGGGCGCACGCCAGGCCCTGTTTTGCGCGTGGAGACCAGTGAAATTCACCGAAAGGACCCCCCACCCCATCCCAGAAAACAGTGAGAGTTGGATGACCTGCTTCTTACTTTTCACGTGGCTCTGGGACGACTTTGTTTCCAGTGCCCTGCGGCCTCTGCAAGGAAAAATGCCGAGGTGCTCCTTGCGGGGTCTGAGCCTGCGGATGCTTTGTGGATGCTCTGTGGAGGGTCTGAGTGTGTAGGGTGACACCAGTGAGGATGCCTGGAAAGGCCAGCCAGCCCCTGCGTCCCAGCTGTGGCTTCAGGCATGATGCCCAGAATATTCTCGTGAACATTAAGACCAGGCCCCGCTGACCTCCCTGACTTCTCTGGTCCTTTCCCCAAGTGGGCTCTGGACACCCTGTCCAGACCTCCCAGCCCCAACATGTGAGCTGTAGTGCCTTCTCGCCTGTTTAAAAGAAGGGATGGACCCCTGGTTTTACCTAAGTCATCAAATATGATGTATTGTTAATTGAAAAATGACCACGGTTAAGGGGGAAAAAAGCAATGCCTCCAACTTTCCTCTGGAAAACATTGCAACCTGTGGTGTGCCGCTTTGAAGTAACTCCAGGCTGGTTTGAGAGGCCATTCCCCACGCCCTGCAGGTGTTTTGAGTCCAACACACTGTTATCAGGTGTTGAGCTTTGCATTTTAATTTGCCTTTGGAAAGGGTGGTGTTTAGCAGCTCCTGGTTGGTTAGGTTCTAACAAGCCCCTCTCTCCTGTTCCACAGAAAAGCAAACTCAAGCTTCTGCCTCGTCCAGCAGAGCAGGAGGACTCCACCAAGTTCATGGTGCTCACCCTGCTGTCCATCGTGGCCATCCTGGGAGTCCTCCTAGCTTCTGGCATCATCTACTGCCTGCGTCACAACCCTCACCACCGGCTCAAGGAGAAGCTCTCTGGCTTAGGGGGTGACCTGGGCTCGGATGCCACGGCAGCCTACCAGGTAAAAAAGAAGCTTTTCTGTTACGTGCTGTTTCCCTTCAGCGGTTAGACAGCCAGATTATTGAACTGAGCTCTGCCTCCCCCCCATCCCCAGCAGTTTTCATTCTTCCTAGTGTGGGTCCCTTTCTAAGCCCAGTTGGAAACGTCTCGCTGGCATTCACGTAAATGCCTCACAGCCTCGGCTGTCCAGGTGTCCTCTCCTCTCCGTGTGGTCCAGGCTGCTCACGGAGTCTGTGTTGGTGGTGAAAGTGGGTTGTTCATTAGAGATGTGGAGAAGGTGCAGTGCCCCAGCTCTGACTGTCAGCTAGCCTTCCTCGTTTGGCAGCTATCAGTGAAAAATGCCAGGGTTGCGAGATAATGTTGGTTGTGTGGCTGTTTGAAGAGGTTCCTTAAATCACCAACTTCCTGGGTGTCTTATGTGAAAAGACCCTTGACCTGATCCATGGGCACCCTGCGCTCTTATTTGGATAAAGTGGAATCTAATGCTGAAAATGGAAAGGAAACGGAAACCGTCTCCATGGGAACAGTGGTGCAGCTGTGTCCTGGTGATGCAGAAACATGACCGACACAGGAGGGTGTGAGGAGGGTGGGTGGAGATCAAACTGGACATAAAGAAGCCCTCAGACGTTCCGGAGGCTGTGGCATCCGCGTCCATTTAATCATGCCCCGTGATGGACTGAGCCTTCCCAGTGAGCAGCAGCACAAGCCCAGAAAACACATAAGTGAGGGCATCTGATTTCTTTTAACATAAAATAGCATTCCATGCTAAGTATCGTCTCCACTTGGGAAAGTAAAATAACTTACTTAATTGTCATTTTAAAAGTCTAGTCAACATATGCTCATCAAAGATTTCCTCCCATTGGACTAGCCTGTGTTTTCTCTAATCACATGATAATACAACATATTTTATAACCCTATACAAGTTAACTATTACTATTCTATCATCTGTGTTACATGGGGAGGGGGTGCTTCCTAGGAAACACTCCCAACTGTCCCAGGTACCCTCTGTGAGCCCCTCCAGGATGCCCTGATCCCATCCCAATAAGGAGCAGGATGAACTTATTAAGATTGCTCTGCTTAAAGGACACCAGGGGATAGTAGTTTTTTATTCCCCATTTCAAAATTCTTTGAATGGAGAAAACCTCTGTTTTTCTGGAGGGGGTCACAAGCCTGGTCACCGTGATCTTTTTCTCATGAAGAAATGGCAACTTCAAACGTATGGGAGATGGCATTTCAGTCGCCGCATGTAGCTTTGCTTTAAAGCAGAAGAAAAATCACGTTTGAAGAAGCAACCCGGGGGAAAAAAATGCTACATAAACTACTAAGAATTTATCCAGAAATTCTATTGAGTGAGATCGTCAACAGAGGATGCTGGGTCCTCTGGGCCACGTCTGTGCCAGGGCATAAATAAATGATCATGCCCGCTCCTGCGTGTGAGAGAGAGAGGCAATGGGCAGCTTTTAGAACGCATGGCCTCCTTTGATACACTTTGAAATTCAAATATAAAATATTGATAGAATGGGGAGCTTAGGCTCGCATGCAGAAATGGCTAATTTTGACAAAAATGCAGGTAGAAAATGCGTACTTAGACATGAATTTGGGATAATTAACAGAAAAAAATTGTCTTGGTGACAGCTCTAATTAATAGTATCTGTAATTAAAATCATGTCCTTCCGGCAGGAAAATTGTTTGAATTTCTTGGAGTGACCTTTATGCTGTCTCTCCTGGGGGCACAGCGGTTAAGTTGATATTGATTTTATAATGAGCTCTGGTTTGTTTAATAAGAATCTGTAATCTAGACAATAAATGAAATGTGTGCTTTTCCTCAACCCAGATTAATAAAAAGAATAAAAAAAAAACTTGTCTTCTAAAAATGTGATATAGGAAAATTTAGAAATGAAATTAGTGTAGAGATTTTCCCAGTAGCCTTTGTTTTGAAATCACCACAAATAAATGCCCTTCAGGGAACCACTTTAGTTGGACATGGAGTTTTGTCCCATCAAAGTAGACTGTTTCCTGGGAAGAAAAAGCAGTTGTTAAGCTATTGTGCTATTTTGATTTCTTTCTTTCTTTTCTTTTCTTTTTTTTCCTCTTTTTTTTTTTTCGCAGAGCAGGATCAGAGAATGGGGGTTGGGATCTCATGATTTTTAGTTCTGTATCTAGCTGAGTCATGTACTAAGGACAGTCAACCCTTGAGCAATGCAGTGGTTGGAGTGCCGACCCAGCACAGTCAAAAATCCATGCATCACTTTTGACTCCCCTAAAACTTCAGTCGTCCCTCAGTGTCCACGGGGGATTTGTTCCAGCACCCACCCCCCATACCAATACCCGCAGGTGCTCAAATCCCTGATACAAAACAGTCTTGAACACATACAGTTGGCCCTCCACATATGCGGACCCCCAAACTCAAATCAAAAATAATGTTTTACATTGCAGCTGGTTGAATCCACGATTTGAAACCCAGGGATATGGTGGGTCAACTGTATAAACCCACATGTACGTGGACCTGTGCAGTTCAGACTGCATTGTTCAAGGGTTGGCTGTAGTTACAGATGGAGGATGTTTACATTTGTAGATGAAGCAGGTATTCATTAGGAATCTGTATCTCCCGTAAGGTTTCTCCTGCAGGGTTTCTGTAGCTACGGCGGAGACCCCCGTCAAGTGTGAAAATGCTTCTGAGAAGTTATGGGGTTTATTTGTTTTTTTTTTAATATTGCAAACCTACAACCATCATTTCAGGGAATCATATCTTATTGCTTAAATTGTTTATTTATTTTTAAGTCACTGAACTTTCACACTCTGCTAATTCTGTATCACGAATAAGGTTATGGCCAGACCTCATGATCACTCTCACCACTGGGTCACGGGGAAAATTGAACAGTTTAATATTCCTCTTTATTTCGTGGGGATGTGATAGAATCACTTGATTCATTTTATGAAGTTTCTGAAAGAGAAAAAGATGACTATGTGAGTTAGGTCATAAGTGAGTGCCCAGGAATGTCTGGACACTGGGTTCACCCCAGAATATGAAAGGACTCTTTACAGGAAAGAGCCAAGTGTCCTTCTTGGGGAGGGGGGGCACGGGCTTCTGAGAGAGAATGAAGGTGGGAGGACTGAGAGCTGATTCTGGTGGAGGCACCATGACCTCTGTGTGGATGATCCCTCCTTCCTGGGGAGTCAAGGTGGGGGACCCACATGTCCTCGTAAGCAGCATAGGGGCGGCACCATGGCAGACAGGTCAGGGGGGCCTCATGTTCACCCTTTAAAAAGCATCAGTTGTCATCACTCTTAGGATGCACATCCTCTAGCATTTGTTCCCTGAGGTCAGAGCCGTCTATGCAAAACCTGCGTGGTAGTAACCATGCTTTGGGCCGTGGAGGGTCCCTGAGGAACCCTAGCACTTACCTTAAATATGTCTCAAAGAAGTGGTCACAGCTGGTCCTTGGACTGTGTGTGTCCACCTAAACGTGGATATTTTTTTTCAGTTAATAGTCAGCCCTCCATATCCCCAACTCTCAAATATGCAGGGTCAACCCACCATGGGTGGAAAAGAGTATCTTTGATTCAAGGCTGGGAACCCCAGGATGCAGAGGGCTGACTGAGTACCTTGTGCTGGCCCATTTTGTACAAGGGACTTGAGCATCTGTGGTTATCAGTGTGGGGAACCAACCTGCACAGACACAGAGAGACAACTATAGTTAAGTTTGGGGGATCAGAAGTTATACATGGATTTTTGACTGTACAGGGGCAAGGTGGGGGGAGGTCAGCATTCCTAACTCTTGAGTGGTTCAAGGGTCCACTGTATTTTACATTATTAGATTCCAGTGCTAACATGTTATAACATTTTTCTTTTCTTCCTCAAAATAGAACTATCTAGAGACAGGCTCAACATTATAAAGCTTTCTTAGTTTGCATGTGAAAGTGTTCTATTTTGTTTGCTTTATGTATTGGAAAATCAAATCTTTCTTGATAGACTCTTATACTTTTGACACTTAACAAGATGTCAAGATGTCACCAGATAATCTATCAAAGCCTAATTTGTTCAAACTTGAAAGTATTGGATATATTAACTTTTAGAATAATTGAAGTCTGTTTTTAAAGGTCACTTTGTAATTGCCACCAAACTGTTCTCCATTGTTCAGTAAATGTTCTTTTTTCTTACAAACATATAAAACATAATATATTTGGATTAAATTTATAAATTTGTACTTCATTATTTAAAAAGTCAATTTCTTTACTTTCATAGTTTTCTCCCTAAATAGATGTGATGTTTATTGTATATATAATATATATAGTTGGCCCTTAAACAACCCCCGTGCACATGAAAATCAGTATTTACTTTTGACTCACAAAAACCTCAACCCCTAATAACCTACCATTGACCGCAACCTAACAACATAGCTGAATGACACGTTTTGTGTTATATGTACCACACACTGTAGTCTCACAACTAAGTAAGCTAGAGAAGAGAAAATGTTATTAAGAAAATCATAAGAAGGAGAAAATACATTGACATTGTTTATTGGAAAATGTCTGTGTAGCTCAAATGCATGTTGTTTGACGGTCGACTGTGCATGTGTGTGCACACACGCTCACTGAGCGGGGCAAACGGGCACCGAAGGAGGGTGATGTCTGGCATGCCATGCACGTCATGCATATGCACGTGGTCTCCTGTTTCTATGGCAGCTGGTTGGGAACTGTGCAGAGCCAAGCTGTTAGGCATTCTGCTTCCCCTTCTTTCAACATTCCCTCTTCGAATGTTGCATCCACGTCCCTGAGGCTTTGATCACCTGGCTGCAGCCAGTGTCCTGTTCTGTTCTGCCAGCCCACCTTTCTGCCCCACAGGGCTCAGGATCCCGCGGAATGTTCACACTTCTCTTTGGCTCACATTTCATGGTAACCAGCAGGTCTCCTTGTGACCTGGAGGCCTTTGGATCCAGGCCAGAGCAAGGCATGCATTTGGGTGCCAAGGCCACACGTAAACAGTCGCCACATGCACATACTGCCAGGGAGTGGTTACTAACTGTGTGATGATGTGCATGGGGACTGCTCCTGACTGGGGGCTCCTGGACTCAGGCCCAGTGAGCCCAGAGGCACCTGGACTCCTCACCTCTGGGTGAGGACAGCTGGGCTCCTGCAGCAGAACATGGCACAAGTTGGTTCTTCTCCTGGGATCTGGGTTCAGGGGCCCCTTCTTTTTCTAGGTGAAAAGTCTTTGTACTAGTCAGGGAAATGGCAAGAGGGCAGGATGTTCTGGAACTTAGGTGGAAAGTGATGGCATTCCCTGAGGTTGGCTCAGCCCCACCACGAGTTCTGAAATGGCCCTTTCCTTTGTCAGCGACGGGTCTCAGGATGGCTTTTCTTTGCTTTTCATTTAAATGTTCAAAATAATTTCTTCTGCAAATATCCAATAAGCCAATCTATCCTTCAGAAACGGAAGGGCACCCCTAGAATACCAGGGGGGCACGTCCTTTCACCATAACTGACCAAGGTGGGGGCCGTCCTAGTGTCGCCTTTGCAGAGACAGCTGATGGCACAGTGCCCATGGGAGGGATTCTCTGGAAGTGTTCCAGGACCAATGTGGTTCTGCATGTCTGTGTGTTTCATCAAATCAAAGCCAGGCTCTGGAGGGTGAGGGCATGCTGTGCTCAGGATCCCAGAAAAAGGCCGACGTGCGGAAGTCAGTGCTGACTCAGTGCCCAGTGGGTGTCCAGTGCCCTGCTTCTCGGGAAACCTGCAGACTTGGCCATGATGCAAGTAATGGACCTGTGTGTCCCCAGCATTTTCAGTGCCTGTGTCCCTGCAGTCGGGCTCCAGCGACCAACCTCAGAGCCAGTGGCCTGGCTGGGCAAGCTCCATGGCATTTGCAAGGCACCTCTCCACTCAGAGTCGGAATGCTTTTCCAGGAGGCTTGCACTTGTAGTGTTTTTCTCTACAAATCCTCAATTTTCAAACATGCAGTTTCCAAAAGCAGTGACCGCAAGGCTGTTCCCTGGTTTCTATGCAATGTGTTTCCTCAAAATAGCTCCCTTCGATGTGGGACCATCTTCCAGAGGAGGCGGAAGGCGGGAACCATCGGCGAGGAAATATCCAAACATGAAAATAAAACAGGTCACCCTCCTAATACAGCAAGCCCTCCCTTGATCAGGCAATAATAGTGAGATCAGACTTAATTAAAACTAACAGACCAGTCCACACTGTTTGGAAAACAAAGAAGTGGGTGTCTCAGCTGCGAAGGGGATTCTGGGACCCAAGGCTGCCACTCCTTACCTTTATGTTATGATGTTTTGTTTTTGTCCTTGCAGTCCATTGGCAGACCTGGATTTCTCTTGAACAATGTCACTTAAGAAGGATGGGGAAGTCACTGCGGGAGGGAAGGAGCAGAGGGGAGACGAGGTCTCAGAGGCTCTGCGCATGGCTTCTGGGGGGCAGGTGGGTGGTGGCAGAGGAAGGGCCAACTGCTACCTCCTTCCACATGAGAAATGCCCTGCTACCTCGCCCATTTTTGTGACAGAATCAGAGCTGCTTCCGTCTTTTGAAAGTGTGAGGAGCTCCTTGGGGACACCTGCACCCAGGAAGGCTCCCCATCCTCATAGCGACGCCCAGCAGGTGCTCTGAAAGCCGACACTGGTCACCTGTTCACTCCTGGTGGCCTGCAAGCCAACTAGGAACATGAGCATCAGAAGTGTCCTGGTCCTCAGCTGGCGGTGACGGAGCTGAATTAGGACAAACAAGGTCAGCTGGCCCGGTCACACCCCCACACAGAACAGGATGGAGCCTCCTCTGATCTGGTGCCCTCCTCAGCCTTGCCCTCTGTGGGCTGAGCCGCTGTGGCAGACTTAGGGAAAATCACATATTCCTCTGCTCGGGCCATGATTTCTCGTAAATGGAGAGTTTGTCGTAAAACCACCTGGAACATGAAACAGTCCAGCTCATCAGTAATCGCAGGCGAGTGCGTGACCCTCGAGTGAATGAAAACAGTGGGAGGACATTCTCGGCAGAAGAAACACCAGGCACTGACATCCACCTCGCGGGGACAGGCTTCATAAGGACAGGCCCACAGAGCCGGGGGAGGGCTATGACAAGAGTAGACACCGTGGCGTTCATTCTGGAGGCAGAAGGCGGGGCTGCTGGACAGCAGAAAGGACCCTGCCAAGGTCCAGGGTGGGTCCCTCCACCCCTGAGAGTCTGTGCTCAAGGACCATGTGCTTCCCCAGGCCCACATGCTGCTCTGTGCCAGGAAGGAACCCCTGTGGGGGAGGTGCTATCCAGCCCCTCCCCCGCCTGTCCAGGCCACAGTCCTCCTTGCTCCTGCTGCACTTCTCACTCTTTACCTTCTTCTTTCCTGCCTGACCAGGTGATGGTGCAGTGGATAGAGCGTCGGACTGGGATGCAGAAAACCCAGGTTCGAGACCCCAAGCTCGCCAGCTTGAGCGTGGACCCATCTGGCTTGAGCAAAAGCTCGCCAGCTTGGACCCAAAGTCACTGGCTCGAGCAAGGGGTGGCTCAGTCTGCTGAAGGCCCACGGTCAAGGCACGTGTGAGAAAGCAATCAATGAACAACTAAGGTGTTACAACGGCAACGAAAAAATGATGATTGATGCTTCTCACCTCTCTCCATTTCTATCTGTCTGTCCCTATCTATCCCTCTCTTTGACTCTCTCTCTCTATCCCTGTAAAATAATAAATAAAAATAACTTCTTTCCCAACACTGAGCTCTTGCGAGAAAGACACCGTCATACTCCGCGGCCCAGAGCCAGGGCAGCAGCTCTCTGCACCCCACGCTCCCACCTACAGAATGGAAGGAAGGAGCTTTGCACTGAAGGTCAGTCAAGGTCATGGAGCTGTCAGGGCATCCCCACTCTAACTTCTGCATGAGGATCCGCTGTGGGTGGTGGTGGTCCCTGATGCCCAGAGACACGCCCTGACCTGCATGGTTCGGGCCCCTCCCGCCCCTCCCAAGTGCGTGTGACCCAACGTCCTTCCTCACCAGACTCTCCCTCCTGGTGGCCCTGCTCCCGACAGGGGGACCCATTTTCTAAACCAGACCCAGGACGTGCTGTCTGCAAACCAAGCAGGTACTACTGGGGAAACCAGAAACCTGGACTGTTCTGTGCAGTGGAGATGTTCGGGGGAGGTGTTAGGAGGAAAGTGAGCCCAGGGAGTTGTGGTGACGTAGTCATCTCTCTAGGACCTGTGGAGACGGGCTGGCAGTGGGGAGGGCTGGGGGGTACAGATTAAGTCAAGGTCATCTTCCCTGGGAAGGGTCACCTGCACCCCACCCCCTACCGAGGAGTGTGTCACTCGTGTCACTGTGGTGCAGAGTGGGAGGGGTGTGGTGCTCGGGTGAGGCAGACCCGAGACCTCACATGGAGAGATGCTAAGCAGCTCTGAAGTAACATGGGTCCTGGGGGGAGGCTCTTACAAGAGCAAAGGGAGCGTAAACATGGGCTCAGCAGGGACTTAGATGGTGAGGGAAAGGCTGGGAAAGGCACGAGTAAGAGGGAGGCACTCACCAGAAGTGCCATGGACCAGGGATGGGCCCCCAGGCCCAGGGCTTGTCTCCACCCATGTCAGCCCAAGTTCCTCTGGGAGGGCGGCCGTCGCATGCTAGGCCTCTGCATTAGGTGACATGCCAGCGACCTCGAGTCTCCCGGGGGGGGCAGCCCTGTCCACTTCACTGCCAGCCTTGATGGGCACTGGAGAATGTGCCCTGTGCCTAGTGGTGTTATCTGCAGGGGAGTGCATTCACCTGTCAGAACCAGCCAGGCTGGCTCTTAGCACACAAGCACTCAGGCACAGATGGCAGCAGGAATGACAGGAAAAGGGGTGCACACAGGAGCTGGTGTTACAAGGAGAGGAAGCTTCACGACGAGCAAAGGCACAGCCCCAGGAGAGTCAGGCAGGTGACAGTGGCTTTGGTGACAAATAAGGGACTCATAAGGACATAAGCCTGGGCCAGCACACCCCAGCACAAGAGCTCAAATGCAGGGGAGATCTCGGGTGCAGAGGGTCCCAAGGTCTGGCTGACCTCCTGCCCAGAGATGAGACTGACCTTGATCTCGCTTGACCTTGACATTCAAGTTCTTTCGGTTCTCAGCCTTGCAACCCACACTCTATTCTTCCCAGCCTTGGGCGGCAGCAGCATTGGGTTTGGAGTTCTGCCTGGAGGACCCGCAGGCATGTGTGTGGGTCCCCAGGGCTGCAGTTGCTGTGGGGACAGCATCCGTGTCTGCATCCTGTGGATATGGGAGTCATTCTTGGGAGACCCTTGGAAAGGCTAGACAGATGAACTTAGATCTGATCCAGCAAGTTGTTTTTCCAGAGAGCTTATTTCTGCCGATGGAATCACATTTGTGAAACAGTAGGGACAGTAAAGAATTTTATTTCGCATTAGAGTTTACACTGTGATGAGTGTATGGTCAGACAAGCAGTGTTCTGATGGTCCACAGGGAGCCTGTGATGGTCAGGGAGGGCTTCCCAGAGAAGGTGAGCAAGAGGGCTCAGAGGGAGAGAACAAGTGGTGGGGTGTCAGGGAGAGGATGAAGCCCGTGAAGCAGAATCATGGGTTTTGGGCAAAGGACAGAGAAGTATTCTTGGAGCTGAGGTTTGCACTGAGGGGGATGGACATACATCTGGAGAAGTCTGAGCCAGATCCAAGAGGGTTGTGGTGGAATTTCAGAAACAGGCAGAGCTGTTTCGTACGTGTTGTGGGTCTATCTGTGCGGAAATAAATCTGCATCACCGTCATCTTCTCAGGGATGTTGACAGGCATAGCTTTTTTGTTACAGTAGAAAAGCTACATAGTAGGGTTTCTCTTCCCCATTAATAAGGAACTGTTCTTAAACTTTGTTGCTAGAATACTGAACTCTCCTTGGGGCCTCTACTTTGGGAGAATTGCAGATAACTACAGAGGGAATTCTGGTGGACTCTTTCTCTATGGGAAGTCCAGGATACTCAAACAAATCATCTCCCATTAGGAAGGTATCAGTTGTGACAAAGTATTCTCTCAAGGACTTTGAATGTAAACAGTGATGCAACCAGCTAAATTAGGTGTCTGTGTGTCCGATTATTTGGAAAGCAGGAAAAGGAAGATTCACAAGTCATTTCATGAGCAAGGCTGCGGGTTCTGAAATGCATGGTTCTGTATGGTGTACGAGCAACAGAGACGGGAAGTTCGAAGTTAAACTTGGCTTGACTTTATGACCTTTAATTGCAAATCAATTTAAGAGTTTATGTGGTAAATTCTGGGATTATTAATGTGCACAGATTGGCTGTTTCAATATGTAGCTGGACTTAAAAACTCTAATTAGCCTGACCTGTGGTGGCGCAGTGGATAAAGCATTGACCTGGAATGCTGAGGTTGCCGGTTCAAACCCTGGGCTTGCCCGGTCAGGGCACATATGGGAGTTAAAGCTTCCTGCTCCTCCCCCCTTCCTCTCTCTCTCTCTTTCTCTCTCTCTCTCTCTCTCTCTCTCTCTCCCTTTCCTCTAAAGTGAATAAATAAAATAATTTTTTAAAAAAACTCTAATTATGGGCCCTGGCCAGTTGGCTCAGCGGTAGAGTGTTGGCCCAATGTGTGGAAGTCCCAGGTTCGACTCCAGGCCAGGGCACACAGGAGAAGCGCCCATGTGCTTCTCTACCCTTCCCCCCTCCCTTCTCTTTATCTCTCTCTTCCCCTCCCTCAGCCAGGACTCCATTGAAGCTAAGTTGGCCCAGGTGCTGAGGACGGCTCCATGGCCTCTACATCAGGTGCTAGAATGGCTCTGGTTGCAACAGAGCAATGGCCTAGATGGGCAGAGCATCGCCCCCTGGTGGGCATGCGGGATGGATCCTGGTTGGGCGTATGCTGGAGTCTGTCTCTCTGCCTCCCCACTTCTAACTTCAGAAAAATACCAAAAAAAAAAAAACCCTCTAATTATGTAAAAGGGCTGGATTTGTTCTACAGGTGTTTTATCATTTTCATTTTTTTGTGAAAAAAATGAGGTGGACAAATAACAAATAAAGGAGTATTCCTGGGCCTGACCCGTAGTGGTGCCGTGGATAGTATGTCAACCTGGGATGCTGAGGTCCCAAATTCAAAACCCTGAGGTCGCTGGCTTGAGCGTGGGATCATAGATATGACCCCAAGGTTGCTGGCTTGAGCAAGGGATCAGTGGCTTGGCTTGAGCCCACCCCCACCCCCTGTCAAGGCACGTACAAGCAGCAATCAATGAACAATTAAGGTGTCACAATTATGAGTTAATGCTTCTCATCTCTCCCTTCCTGTCTCTCTCTCAAAAAAAAAAAAAAAGAAAAAAGAAAGGAGTATTTCTGGCATCACACCTTTCCTAAACCTGTGAAACATAGACTTTCGCCAGAAACCAAGATGTGTTTGAGTGGGAGGGAAAATGCAGGTTTGTTTGTGAAACAAAACCAGCAGCTGGAAGGGAGCTCACACACAATAAACACCCGTCTGCCTGGTCAGCAGTCTCCCTCACTGGCTTTCTTCTCCACGTCCACAGAGAATAGAAGTGCTGGGCGTCCAGGGACCCACGAACATGGATGTAAAGTGTGAGGGACCGGCAAGCACCTCAGATCCCTCTGTCAACTGCATTTAAACCATTTCTTTTCTGACCTTGGACCCTGTGTTTTCTGCTCCCAGCAGCCCTAACCCGGCTGGTGCACCTAGAGATCGATTTCTAGGTACATGTTGTGTCTTCGGGTTTCAAATCGACTCCCAGCGAGGTCGTGAAGCAGAGCCAGTCCCTGTGTCATTCCTGGCTCTTGTCCCCTGCCACCACAGAGTCCCCAGTGCGCGGTCTCTCTGGGATCCTCCCCAACCCACAGAGCTCACCTTCCACAATCTCCCTCCTGAACGCAGGGCACCCCCTCTTGCTGCTTTAACTTGGGGACCATTGGCCATGGTGGCTGCCCTTCCAGGTGCAGACTCTGGTCTCCTCTTGGTGGTAGACAGCGGCTGTCCAAAAGCACTCCCAGGCCTTGGAGGTCAGAGTTCTTCGTTCCACAGCTGAGGAAACTGAGATGAAAAGTGGCATGCCCATGTCACCCACTGTGGCTGCCGCATCCCGTTGGAGGCCTCAGCACGCGCCAGACACTGGGCAGCACGGTCTCCATTCACATCTACTTCAGCGGGAATAATTGGGCCCCAGATGATGTGCGGTTTCTGGAAACATAAAAGCAGCTGCTTGGGCCCCCCCCAACCCGGTCCAGTCTTGGGCCCCCCACACCGCCCCCACCCTGCCCTTTGCCTTAATTAGGCCACCACTACAGAATGGAAAGATGTGAATACCTTTTGTGTTGCCACCGGGCCCTCACAGCCAGAACACCCTTGTGCTTTTCTGTCTCTGAACCTTTGTGTGGCTGCCCCCATTCTGGAAGCCCCCCCCCACCCCACTCCGTCGCCCAGATCACCCCATCTGCCAGCCTATGTGGACCCCACACTCTCCCTCGACTCTGCCTGCTGGGACAATCCCACTGCTCCAAACCCCAGGGCCCCGTTCCCTCTGCCCTTGTCTTACCCTTCAAACCTGGGGTCACATATCCATCATTAGTCTTATACGAGAAGTTACCGGTTCTTCGGTGCGGGCCATGGTGAACCTGGGTTCAGAGCTCAGCGTGCCCTCCTGTCCTGTCTGTCTTCTCTCCCTGGCTCCCCAGTGACAGAAGTGCAGCGCCCAGCAAGGGACCTACAGGGGCTCCATGGGCCCAATCAATACATAGACCTGAGTGAATGAGGGAGTCTGAGTCTCACTGGGCTGGGAGGGGCCATCAGTATCTGACAGCCATGTCTGTGACCCCCTACCCAGAGCAGTCGACCTATGAAGCTGTAGGTGAAGGCGGGCATCATGGGTGTTGACAACAGGGATGATGCAATGAGGACAGATGATTATAATTCATCATCTCTCGCTCAAGAAGACCAGGGAGGGGACACACGTTTTCTGTAGAAACAGCTGCTCATTCGGGGCCCATGCCGGTGCCACTGCTTGCAGGAGGCGAGCTCTGGTCCAGAGTGTTGGCTGTGGCTGGGAACACCCGTGAGGTCAGTGCTGCCTTGGCTCAGGAACATCGCGTTCCTTTCCAAACTTCAAAGGCATCACTGACTCTGTGGGAACTTGAGTCATCAGCTGCAGGGGGCCCAGGAAGGTGGGAATCTCACTGTGGGGCCAGGTGGGACCTTGGTGTTACGGCTGAGACCTCCTGCAGGGAGTAACCAGAGGCTGTGCGGGACTGACATGCTCCTCCGTGCATCTAAAGTCCAACTTTGCGCTAACGCATTGCAGACAATGACTGACGCACACCCTGAACGTGGGCTGCAGGAGAAAGGAGATGCTCGTGGAAGTGAAGTACTTCCTTCCTGTTTCTATTTTGGATGCTCTGCCCTGGTTTCATCCCCGCATTCTCAGCAGCTGTGGAAGTGAAAAGATCACATGTCCTCGACTTCAGTGGATGCAGCTTGCCAGTGTGGGCACATTGGAAACATCTGGGGTGGCACTGACCAGAATCCCCTTCGAAGCCTCACCTGCAGGCAAATGCCAGCTGCGCGTCTGGCGAGACTCATTTCTGCCGCACCATAAACCTGTGGAGAGCAATGCACTGGGAGCCATCGCCAGGAGGGTCCAGGTGGTGGGGAGCAGCCCTCACCTATTGGAGGAGGAAGCCCCAGCTTTTGGCAGCAGGGCCGCAGTCCGGGTCCCCAGGCAGTATGCCCAGCATGCAGGTGGCCTGGTGGCTGCCACTCAGCGTGGGGCCTCGGAATGAGGTGCACATCCTCCAAGCTGTACTCGGTACCGAGGCAGATGGAAAACATACAGACATGACCTCTGTTCTCAGGTGCAACTAATGTGGCCGCAGCTGAGGACCAGCCAGCCTGGTGGCCATCCGAGCCCGGTGGCAAGGAGTCTGTGTGCCTGGAGGGTACAGAGTTGAGCCCCGGGGTGGGGTTGGGGGACTGCCCTTCCCTTCTGATTTCAGACCCCTCAGGCTGTTCTGGAATTAGAGTGTAGAAAATTGTTTTCACTTGTCTTAGTTAAAATGTGTCTATATCGTTAAGTTTTATTTTGAGAAAACATCTTGCAAAACGGGGGAAAATTACTCACCACTGCTTGGTAAACAGTGTTTATCACAGAACTGTTTGGTGAGTGTCTGAACGTTATGGATGTGGTGCTTGGCGTTAGGCAGCTGCCCATCTGACAGCAGAAGCATGGGCGGTGGCCGAGGTGGTTATTAGGGGGTCAGGTGATGAGGAGGGGCACATGGGCCTCACAGAAGGGTCCCAACGACTTACTGCCCTGCACAAGTTCTCCACTAGCTGAGGGGTCACCCTGGGGAACGCTTCTCCCCTGAGTGTGCATGTCCCTGTGCATGTGTGCACACATGTATGTGTTATCCATCAGTCAGATTTAAACATTATCCGGACATCACTGAAAAAGCCGGCTGGAGGAGAGGCAGTGACCCACCCATTCACAAAAAGTGAGAAGGGGCTGTGAACGGAGCCTCCACCCAGGGACAGCACTCTGGCCCAGGCTAGGGACCGGGTCACCCCGTGGATTGGGTGTGGCTTCAACCTCTGTGGGAGGAGGACAGAGGAGTCCTGTTTCCCACTCAGGAGTGGCCATTGCCCCACCCCAGCCTCCTGAAAGGACGCGTGGGGCCCAGGACACGGGAGGCGCCCTCTGAGCACGCAACCAGCCTTCCCCACAGCAAAACTGACCAGATAAGCTGTTTGTCGCCCCCACAAACGTCATGAGTTCTGCTCACAGCGAGCGCGCTGGCCTGAACTATGGATGGTCCTTCTGGGTCAGCTCTGACTTTGTGATGAAACATCAGCCCAAATGAAGCTACAAGGACGAGGAGGGTGGTCCCACAAGGCGGGCTTGTCCCTTCTCGAGAGGGCACTGGCCATGTGGACACTCAGCCGTGTCCCCACACTCTTCCCACATGTGCCTTCTAAACACTTCGATCATTTTAATCCTATTCAACGTACAGTGTTATGTACATTAAACATGCCCTGCCTCAATTGCTCTTATCACAAAAGTGATACGTGCCCAATCTAGAAAACACTGAGCAAAGTGAACCACACCCCACCTGTCCCTGCTCCCAGGGCAGGGGCCCTCCTCCCTGTGTCAGGCGTCAGTCAGCATGGGCCGGCGCCTTCTCAGATGTTCTTTGTCCAATGTGTTCCCCTCGGGAGTCACGCTTCTGCGGGTACAGCGCTCGCTCCCGGGTCGTCCCATACCCTGTGCTGCCTCACAGTGATGCCACGCAGGCCGCAGGCCGCGAGGGGGCTGCCAGAGCTTGTGCCCCGTGGGTCAGCGGAGCTGCAGACACCCCGACCCCAAAGAGCCGGTCCTTTCTCACTTTCAGTGTTTTGTCCAGTCTGCACTGTAACTGGCCTCCGCCCCTCCCGGCACCCTAATGAACCGGTTCTTTCTCCAAGGCTTTGTGCTCGCCTCAGTGTGGCCCTGCGACCACTAATTACAGTCCCCAAATAACCCACAGCCAGCCTTTGTGTACACTCTCGGCCACCGCCACTCTGTTCTGATTGTTCCCCAAACGGCGCCGAGAGGTTTTCTTACGCCTTTGTGGGCTCAGTCTTTCTTCCAGCAGAATTTGGGAATGACAGGTCCTTTCTCTTCAGTGAGTCCTATTCTGCAGTCCCTCCTCCCCATCAGATGCAGGTTTGAGGAGTGAGACATTTGCATTATGTGTATGGAAGGATTTCTGCCCCCAGAATCCTATACAACTGGTTCCGCAGAACGCGTTGTAAAGCAGGATAAAGCCCTCATGAGCTGTGCAGCAGCAAGCGGCCGGCACACAGAAAACAAGGGCGGTGGGATTGGAACCTGGTGGGGACCCCGTTTCCTTAGCCTGAATCCTCGAGCCCAGGGGACTCACCCTGAAAATGTGAGGCTCTCTGAGCTTCAGCCAATCCTGTGTTGAACCCTGAGGGGACCTGCCAGGGACGAGGTAGGGAGAGGGGCGCTCTGCTGGGGCCAGTGCCTGGCAGGGCTTACATGCACTGCAGGCAGACTCTGTGCCCGCTGGGTCTGCACGTGCTGGGGGTGGCCCCCAGGGGCACGGAGCTCGATTTTTGTGTGTTCTTGGTGGAGGGTTTATGCACGCCTACTGCAGGCCTCATGGTTTTTCTTTCTTGACAAACAATATGCTGTTTGGATATTTTTAAATAGTGTGGCACAAGCATCACATGTCAGATTGTTTTGTGACTGAGCATTTTTACTCAGGGGGACTGTGAACATGGCTGCTCTTTTCTTCTTGCAAACCCATTACCCTGGTGGGGAGAGTTCTCTTGGCTGAAGACTGTGGCCGGTCATCCCACGGGGTTTACCTGGCCCATCGCTAGCAGGGATAGGGACCCTGAGTTGCTGTGTAACCTCTGCTTCTGTCTGAAAAGGAAGAGGCTCGTCAGGGGGCCCTGGCCCAGGAGGAGGCTTGCTCACAGTCCTGTGTTTACTTCATGCCCAGCATCGTGTGGGGGTATCCCATGTGTTCACCCCAACTCCGTGCAGTAGTTACATTGTCCCCACTAGATAGACAGGAAGCTGAGTCAGAGCCACGCAGTCAGGTTGCAGAGCTGGGGCACAGACTGGCAGCGTAGGCCTGAGTCCTTGCCTTCGACCACACAGAGGTCGTGCAAGCCTGGTCCGTCTGGGCCTGTTTTCTCTACAACTGAGACCCCGGTGCCTCGAGAACCTGCCGTTGCTCATGACGGCCATCCGTGGAAGGCCCTCAGTGCCGTGCTGATGTCCCACAGCCCGTGCGAGTCCTCACTGGGCACAAGGTCAGACTTTCTCAACACCTGAGAGGGTTCAGACAGCTGAGAGGTGTAGTGCAGGCACCATGCAGCGAGCGGCCGCATCACGAGACAAGGACGTCCTGGGAACACAGGGCACCGTGGGCCAAAGATAAGTGCTTTGACCTCTTGCTCTCTGGGAAAAACATCTTTCAATTCACACTACTGTTGGCTTTCTCCTTCCTGCTGAAGAGTGGGCTTCGGACTGAGAAAGGAAAACAGACATGGTCAGCCCCCCGGCAGGAGACTCACAACCGAAGGCCTGTGACTGCACACTGGGAGGGGCGCCAGACCCGCCATGGGCACTGCCCAGAGTGTCTTAGCTCTCATGTGCTCTGTTTGCAGGGAACAGGATGGCCTGAGCAAGGAGCGATGAAAAGGAGTCAGCTTGCTGGCTGACCCCATATGGGTCTTTCACCAGACACTCGTTGGCTAAAGCCCCGTTCCTCTTCCTGCATAATCACTTCCTCCAGGTGTCGAGTCTGACCAGCAACTCCAAAGGATTGTGACCGGCTTTGTAAACCCAAGGTCCTCACCCTGAAAGCCCAGGACCATCTTATCTGAGTGGCTCTGTCTCAGCTTACACACACGGTCACCTCACGTAAAGGAGTCATGCTGGCTCTCAAACATCATATAAGATTTGTTTAACGAAGGTCCTGCCTCTCTCGTTCAGCCAAGTGGGGACATAGTGACCAGATACCCCTGTGCCATGGTCGGCGTGGGCAAGGGAAGCGGTACATAGTGAAGTGGGGGGCGCAGAGACCACACTTGCTCCTGTTGTCAGTCAGCATCTCGGATGGGCCTGCATAGCTGATGATTTCCTTTACGAATCTCCAGAACCTCTACCTGGGAGTTTGTGTCGTTTTTAGCCTTTTTGTTCACTGCCAGGATCATAAATCAGGAAAATTTGAAAACAGAATTGGGTCCTTCCCTACCCATGTCCCAGCTGTGGCTATGCGGTTCATTCTGCGCCACCAACCAGCTCCACACCAGGAGAGCACCCTGCACAGATAAGCATGGCTCTGTGTAGTCAACTCACTGGACAGAACAGACTCACAGGACACGTGCCGTGGTGATGGCAGCATCTGTCACGCGGATGTTTCCTGTCCCCTGGGATACATAAGGCCGGCCCTCTCAACCTCTGGATATTAAGTGGCCAGCCCGAAAAGCAGGGAAGTGCTCGGGTCTGGCAGTCCCCACATAGCAGGAGCGGATGTGCAAACTGCAAATTGCACTTTAAATGGATGTCTATGTGCCCTGCTCGCTCGTGCAGCCATCGCCCAGGGTCGGCAGGACCACCTCTTCATTTGTCACCATGCAGGCTGAGAAAGCCTCTCAGGAAGAGATGGCACTGAAGAATGCAGGCCCCACACGGCGGCCTGTGGGGGGCAGGGCATGTGGCCCAAGCTTGGCCGGCAAGCTCCCTGAGCCTGTGAGTGGAGCTCAGGCCTGCGCGGTATAGAATGCACCTCCACACAGCGGTTGACACCCCACGGAGTCCAGAGCCATGGGCCAGTCTCCATGACCCTGGCAGACCATGAGTCAGGTGCCAGTCTGCAGTTTTTTCTCTTTTCTAAAGACAAGTTTATTTTTTCTTAGACATTTTTAATGTTCAAGTAATAGCAAGGGAATGGGCAAAGTACGGAAGTTCTGTTACTAATCTACAAACTCATCAACCTGAAGGACCGATGAGAAGGACTGTGTGGCTCTCACATCCTCTCTAGAGTCAAGGCGCCCCCTGCAGAGTCCTCTTTGCTGTCGGTGCAGGTGGGGCTGAGTCTTTCTGGGCCTTTGTCTCTGCTTGCCTTCATTATAAAAATGGTTTTTTGTTTGTTTGTTTGAAAATAAAGACTTACAGGGATAGTCAGCTCAGAATGCCAGGGAAGAGCCCGGGCAAGCATGAGAGGCAGGGTCAGCCCCTGGGTGGCCACAAACCTCTGTGGCTTTGCTGGGTCTCTGCCTCAGCCCAAACCGTCTGTCACATGAGGAGGTCGGGGATGATCAGTGGCTCCTGGACTCTGAAATCCCACACTCCCTTAGGACTGTCCTCGCTCCGCACAACCCTCCAGAGCGGGGCATGGCTAGGAGGGCCATCCTGGCATTGGTGGCTCTGACTTCCCGCCAGTCCGCAGACTGACTCTCAAGGACTTTCTTGCGGCCATGCCTTTTCCACACGTAAACTCCGTCTGTCTTCCCAACACCTGTGCTGTCACTTCTTAGACCGTGACTCACCGTGGTCAGTGGTCAGCCCGACCACAAAGGCCCAGGGCACTCTGCCCACGGGGTCATGGGAGGGAGGACACTGGGCTCCCTTGTCCTGTACCCGGTGGTCACAGGGTTCACAGGAGCTAGTAGATGTTTTATTTTGAGTGAGTGAACCTCAAACATCTCATGGTCTCCCCGAGCGCCCTCTCAGGCCACGTCCTGACCCCTGAGCCTAAGCCAGGTTATGGTCACAGCTTGGTCAGACGTATTCTTTTTCTAGAACCATACTGGGCTGTCAAAGTTACTGCAGAAACACTTTCCGGGTGACACTCCCCATGAATAAATGGGAAATGACTTGTTCCTAGAACCATCCCCCTTGTTAAAATCGCCTGCTGTGTCTGGACTTGTTCTTGTCTTGAAGATTCTGAGAAACCTTGAGTGAATTCCTTACACCAACTCATTATTGAAAACCTGCCTGGAGGCCCCTGAGCCCTGTGGGTGGTGGGCAAAGCTTTAATCTCCTCCACATCCCCTTGTGCGGGGGACCCTGCCCTCACAGGCACCACTTCTTGTTGAGTTCACCTCTCTGTCCTTTGTCTTCGGTCGCCCATGACAGTCCTCCACAACCCACTGCTCCAGTGGGGCTGAGGGCTCATGTAGGACACGTACCCACATGGGGCTCCACTCTGAAGGCCAGAAGGGGCAGGGCTGTCACAGGACCCTGGGGCAGTGTGCTGGGGGCATGTGTGTCCAGGAGGGCTGAGCTGAGCTGGGTGTTCTGTGCGGCCTTGGCTGGCGTTATGAGACCCTCACCACCAAGGGGAACAGCAACCAGTGACATGGAGGAGGAATCGTGTCCGTGTCAAGGTCCTCCACCACCGCCCTGGTGGCTGACAGGCCCTTGACACACCCTGGTGGGGCAGGTGGGGTGTAGCCTCCCCATGCCACCGCAACAACAAGGGGCTCACTCGGGACAGGACCTCGCAGTCACTCTCCCTCTCCTATGACGCCTGTTCCCTCCTCTGGAGCTCAGGTTCTCGCACTCTCTTCCTCCTGATAGTGTTTACTTCGCAGGCCCTGGTTATGGAGGTGCTGTCACTGCACAAACCAGGGAACTCACATCATGACTGTTAGAATACTTTTTTTTTTATTCATTTTAGAGAGGAGACACAGAGTGAGAGAGAGAGAGAGAGAGAGAGAGAGAGAGAAAGGGGGGAGGAGCTGGAAGCATCAACTCCCATGTGTGCTTTGACCAGACCAGTGCAGGGTTTTGAACTGGCGACCTCAGTGTTCCCAGGTCGACGCTTTACCACTGCGCCACCACAGGTCAGGCCT
The DNA here is from genome assembly GCA_037038555.1 of Rhynchonycteris naso. Classification (NCBI taxonomy): domain Eukaryota; kingdom Metazoa; phylum Chordata; class Mammalia; order Chiroptera; family Emballonuridae; genus Rhynchonycteris; species Rhynchonycteris naso. Next base: position 111,839,683 of record CM073001.1, read on the forward strand.
GTTAGAATACTTTCAAATGCTGTGTTGTTGTGCAGACATACCGGGAAGCAGTCAGCTAACCCTCGAGGTCAGTCAGTGGCTTGTGGCCCTCAAATCTGAGTACTGGAGGCAAGTGCTATATGAGGCCACGTCCTCCCTGGTCACGTCCTCTGGCCACAGCATGTTTGATTTCACCTGTGGAAAAGCTCAGGGGCCCTCAGAGACCTGACTGACACTTCCGCAGGCCGTCACCATGAGACCCGCTTAAATGAGACATGTTGTGTTTGGTTGCCTGGGATATCAGCCACGTGCTTTCTTTCCACAAGTGCCTCTACTCATTATCTGCCGTGTGAACATTTATAAGTTTGGTGTTGTTTTGGGGGGAGGAAAGGGAAGAACCAAAAAGAAGGAATTTTTTTCTGAACACCTTAACTGTGGTACCAATTTTCGTATTTCAGGACACAGTGTAAAATCACCATTCCCCACACCATGACCCGTGTCCTAACAGGATTAGAGAGATACCAACTCAGTCTGCAGGATGCGCAGCTCTGAGGACACTTGTGTATGACCACAGAGTCGGCCGGTGGCCCCTTTCTGTGAATCTGTGTGTATATTCTGTGTGTGTCAGACCACAGGTGATTCGCCTCACCCGTGTTTGGCTGAGGACAAGCAGGAGTGAGAAGGCCCATGGGGCCGGGTGGGCACTGACCCTTGCATCTCCTGCTGTTTTCCAGGAGCTGTGCCGTCAGCGCATGGCCGTGCGCACGTCCGACCGCCCAGAGGCCCCACACGCGTCCCGCGTCAACAGCGTATCCTCACAGTTCAGCGACGGCCCAATGCCAAGCCCTTCCGCTCGGAGCAGCACCTCATCCTGGTCTGAGGAGCCGGCACCACCCAACATGGACATCTCCACTGGCCACATGGTCCTGGTAAGCTGCCGCCCCCCATGCAGCCTGCACGTGTCTATAACCGTCAGTGATGACGGCTCCGTGACCAAACCCGGGCATGTCAGGCAGCTGACAAGCAGGTGTGAACCCCCAAGGTCGCCGTTCCGCTGCCCAGAGCTCTGCCTCGCACGTGCTCAGTGAGGTTCTTTCAGTGACCATGTCTCCAGTGGTGGGGATGACATGGACTGCATCTACAGCATGCACCGCTTTCCTTACCCTCTGACGACCAACAGCACTGCTGACTGTCTCTGCTCAACACCTCTGGGCAGATCATTGTCCTCCGAGTGGGATGGGGATGGGGGCAGAGCTCAGCCCCTGTAAGAAGTCAGGGCACAACACTGGCCTCTCCTCAGGGTGACCCGTTCCCTGTCCCCTCAGTTGCATCATCCTCAGAGGGACTGTGGTGTGCTGCTGTGCACCACCCTGTGTGCCACCCTGTGCGTAGTTAACATTGAGGCTTATTAAGAGAGGCATTTGGAGCTCAGACCCTCACTGCTGTCCCTGGCTGGTGCACTGCTGCTCCCCAGACCTCAGGCTACCGGCCTCTCCTGTCCAGAGCTCGGAACGATGGGTCACGGGAATGCAGCCAGATCTGTCACGGTGCTGATGAAGGCAGCCCTCCTGGGTCAGAGGCTGGTCTCCAGAGGACAGTTAATTTCTCAAGACTCAGAGTGAGATGGGCCTGTGTTGTCCTTGCTTCTGTTAAACATGTGTCCCCTGTGGGAACTCTCCTTCCTGTTCAGTAAATGACGACAGGGATAGTGGAACTGACCACAAACAGCCAGGCTCTTGGTTAGCCGACCACTATACCCACCACAGACACTGCTTCCCACAGTCCCCAGTATCGAGGCACCGGCAGGTTCAGGACCTGTGAGGGCGCCTTCTCATACTCTCCTCTCATGGCGGAAGGGGTAGGGCCCTCTGGGGCCCTCTCATGAGGGTACCAAATCCGGACCCCAGACCCCCAAGGGCCGTACCACCTGCTGCCATCACACTTGGCGTGAGGTCTCAACATGTGCCTTTAGGGGACACAGACATTCAGCCGAGAGCCACCAGGAAACCACATCTTCATTGACAAGTCTGAGAGCAGAGCTCAGAGATGGAGCCTGGGGAGGCCCTGGGGCCCCATGGGGCTGTGCACACCTGGGGCGCCACCCGTGTTGGGGTGCTTGAGTCTGTGGACGGGAAGCACCCAAGGCCAGACCCACGTGGCCCAGAAGTGGGAGACGGGAGAACATGGCCACCGGCCTGGGAGAAAACCCCAAATGGGGCAGAACCGAGGCTCGACCCACTGAGTGGGCAGCAACGCGTCTTCACGCCCCATTCCCCCTCCCCTCAGGGCCACCAGGTGGGAGGACGCAAGGCCAGCTGCCTGCCTGTCAAGCTCGGCCCAGTGGTGGGTACGTGGCTAGATCGTGAATCAACCAAATGGCTTTCAACAATATTTGTCCCTTTTAGAAATGGGAACTCACCCAGGTCAGATTTTTCATGCAGTTTGGTATCGGGGCCAACTGCGGTTATCTGACCAGTCGGCCACGGGAACTTCGTTCAGAGAACTTCCATTGTAGCCACTGTTTTTCTATTTCAAGACACTTGAGTTTCAATTTGATATCTTGCGTGCAAATGGGGTGTGAAAATATTGTACTTTTCATAGGAAACTGTGGTTTGGCGTTCACAACATGGAAACAAATACAGTAGTTAATTCCACGCAGAACTGCACAAACCACACACGTGAACCGAGCCTATATGCTCCTGGCGGGAGTGTCCCTGCAAGAGGTCACTGGCACGGGGAGACAGGCACACGTGTGTCTAAGTGCTCCTGCACCACCCCCCATGGTCACGGCATAGACACGGAACGTGCGCTCGGCCACTCCCTGGAGCCCTGCGTGTCCAGTGCCCTCAAGCCAGCGCTTTGTCAAAGTCGGGTGTCGCAGCCATGTTCAGGCCATGGCAGGAGCTGGAGGATGAACAGGAAACCTGTGTTCTGTGGACATGGCCACGTGGACCCACATGAGCTCCAGGCCTTGAGGGTGTGTCCTCACTTGGGAGTCCTGCCTGTCTGCCCTGCTATCCACTTTGCAGATGGGCTCAGGTGCCCTCTCCACCCCTGTGGGCTTTGTCACCCCAGAAGGTTTCCCTCGGTTGGGAGCTGAGAGCGTGGAGATGGGGATGCGTGAACCCCATGCAGCATTTTTACAGAACTTCTCACCCTCACAGGCAGGTAAACCAACTTGACTGCTAGGCTCTGAACCCACAGCCCATTTGCATGGGTAAGGCCATGGGCACATCGTGACTGAACCAGGGTCAGCAGGCACGGCCTCTGTAATAGTGCCTGACCTCCTGACCTCTACCTCATTAAGGCTCTGAGGAAGATCATCCATGGTGTCAGGGCTTCTGTCTGCTGTAAGCAACCTGGTGACCTTCCTGAGCCACGTGCCTCTCAAGGTCCAGCTGCCACCACGGGTAATGTGCTGGTGGCACACCTCACCTGGAAGATGTGATGGCATCAACAGCAAAATTACTTATGTTTGGACAGCAGGTGGGAGCGAGGAGGACCCCAGAGTGGATAGGGGAAAGCCATCACAAAGACCTGTCACATGTGTATGACATGGCAGTGCTTCCCGTGGTGAAGGACAGAAAGCATTTTTAGAGGAATAAGTTGACCTGACTGGATAGCTGAGTTGGTTAGAGCATTGTCCTAAAGCTCAGAAGTTGCCAGTTCAATCCCCGGTCAAGGCACATACAGGAACAGATCGATGTTCCTATCTCCCTCTCTCTCTCCCCCTTCCTCACTCTATAAAATCAATAAAATAAACATTGAAATATAAATAAAATGAGATAAGTGGCCGAGGAAGTCAAGCCATCCCCATAGAGTACCGTCAGGGGTGGACCCACAGCGGTACCCTTGGCCCTGCCCGGTCGCTGTGTCCACTGGACCACATGTCATTACCTGATGTGCTGCAGCTTCATGGCTGGAAGCCATGGTAACAAATCTAGAGATAAACTTGCCTCCTACAGACAGAAGACTGGCAGCTGGTGAGGCTGGGCCCAGAGGGCATAGGATGATCAGAGGGTGAGGGGAGGGCACATGAGACCTGCTGATGAGACCAGCCCACTCGATCCAGGTGGTCTTCCTGGGGGAAGAGATCAAGCATCTGGTAACTGCGGGCAGGGACTGGTGAGGCTGCTCACAGGGTCCCATGCAGGTGGACAGGCAGGTTGGCCACCGAGAACCCCAGAGCCACTAGCCATGTCTCCTGTAGAGACCAGCAAGGTGTCTGTGCTGCCACAGGCCAGGCATGGTGTTGCTGGAGCAGACTCTGGGGTCCTGTGAACTTGGGTCAAACTGGGGACCTTCTGTGTTCCCAGACAGATGGTCAAACTGTTTTCTCACCTGTAAAACAGGCTTCATAGTAGTGCCACCTTCCAGGGCTCCCAAGAGGGACCACAGTAGAGTGACTTCACACGACTATTACAGACATCATTGTGCTTTAATAAGCGGGGGCAGGGCTTCTGCGAGATCTCACTGTGCCCCTTGGGGAGGTAAAAGGTGCCCTCTGAATCCCGTCTGTCTCTGGAAGGCTGGCGTTTTCAGCAGGATGTCAGGAGCAGGTTACAGTCCTCAGGATGGACCACCTGGAATCAGCCATGAAGGGTAGGTACATGGACAGAGGAGCCGAGGACAGGTCTGACAGCTGACCCAGCTGGACCTCTGCATTCTCAGGCTGGAAGCTGGAGGACAGACTTTGGGGACATTAAGAAGAACGTTGATTTAACACTTTCCCCATTAGAAGAAAAGCCCACAGGACTCAGTCCATGAGACACACAGCACAGTCCTCTCTGAAAATGTCTTCATCTACGTGGAAGGTATGGATGTTGACATGCCCTTTGCCCTGATGCACATGATGCTAATGACAAGCTGAGTGTCACTGAGCCTCTTTGTGGCAGCCACTGTCCTAGGACGCCATGAGCAGGAGCGGCACTGAGCCCCATTACACCAGCACAGACGGTGAAACTGAGACAGGGAAGTAGACACATGTGAAGTAACAACGTTGTAGAGAAGGACCAACAGCTGCCCATTGTCACAGAAGAGGGAGCTCGCCACGGGGTGCACAAGACCTGCAGGGCAGAGTGCAGCATGTCCCAGGAGACGGTGGGTGCTGGCACAGGGGCACTTCGGCTCAGTGTGCCTCCCGCTGCGGGACTCGCAGCCTCTCCATGACACCTGCTGCCAGCACCTCGTCTCATGTAGGAGCCTCCATGTTTCCATGTTTGTGACATGACCTCACTCTTGGGCCACATTCTCTCCCCTCCCCCAGGGCTCCTGGCTTATGCTTGCTTATACTTATGAATAGTGTCACTTTTTTTTTGTAATTTATTAATTTCAGTGAGAGAGGAAAGGGAAGAGAGTGAGACAGGAACATTGAGCTGTTCCTGTATGTGCCCTGACGGGGGATCAAACCGGCAACCTCTGTGTTTCAGGACAATGTTCTAACCAACTGAGCTATCTGGCCTAGGCAATAGTGTGACTTTTTTTATACTACACAAATTACAATAGTGTCATTTTTATTTTTGTCCCAGTCTTCCTGTAATTTCTGCACGGGAGAATTCCTGTCTTCCATCAACAATTCTGTGTGTGTGTGTGTGTGTGTGAGACAGAGAGAGACAGGGACAGACAGACAGGAAGAAAGAGACATGAGAAGCATCAATTCTTCGTTGTGGCATGTTGTTTGTTGATTGCTTCCTCATATGTGCCTTGACCAGGGGGCTACAGCAGACCAAGTCACCCCTTGCTCAAGCCAGCAACCCTGTGCTCAAAGGAGATGAGCCTGTGCTCAAGCCGGTGACCTCAGGCTTTTGAACCTGGGTCCTCCGCGTCCCAGTTCGATGCTCTATCCACTGCGCCACCGCCTGGTCAGGCATTCCATCATTTCTTGAAAACAACAAACCATTTACAATTCAAACGTGTCTCCATTCTCTCAGTTTTCTTGTAGAGGAGCGTGGGACCCCCATGTTCCTCGTCCTCTTCAGTTGCCTCCATGTCCTCTCTCTGTCCGTCCATGTGCTTTCCATGAATTTCCTCAGACCTGCTGTCCAGTAGGCACTGTCTCTTCAGTGGTGTCCAATTGACTGTGTAATCTGTCTGTTACATTGATCGTTTCAAGGAGTATATTTTTCATTTGTATTCATTGTGTTTATTGTTTTTAAAATATGCCTGCTGTGTTACTCTTGTCTTATGCTGTGGATCCCTACTGTAAAATTTTTAGTCATTATAAACAAATGCAGTTCCTCACCCAGAGACTCCCAAAGCACTCATATGTTATAAATTCTAGCCTCAATCCTAGATGAGGCCCAGGGTCCGGCCGTCCTCACAGGTTGAGTCCATGTGGAGACTGATAAGCTTTCTTGTGTTCTGAGCCAACCCGTTCACCGAGAGTGCCCTTCTGAGGGTCCTGGTGTCTGTGGGGTCTCATGTCCAGCCCCTGCCTCCTACGTGGCAACATGTCCCCTTTGGCCCCATGTGGGTAGCGAAAGCCAAGGCCTTGCCTGCCCCCTCCTCCCCGCAAGACTTGAGCAACTTTAGGTCACACGGCTCCCACTCTAGTTTTCACTTCCTTGTTCATTTTGAATTCCTGAGAATTTTCCTTTATTTTGTGTAAGGCTGACTTGCCACTATACTACAAAAATTACAATGATGTCATTTTTATTTTTGTCCCAGTCTTCTTGTAATTTTTGCACGGGAGAATTCCTGTCTTCCATCAACCATTCTTTGGATGTGTGTGTGTGTGTGTGACAATATCTCTGGGTGATGATTAGAGGAAGCTCCTCAGATTACCTCATTCTTCATGTCTCTGGGAATATAAGTTCAGTGCAAGTCAGGCAGAGAGCACAATGTGAATTGTGAGCTACCACTGATGCCGCATCCCCTTGAAGGTCAGGTGTAAGAAGAACCAGCTTTATGTTCTGTGTAATAAAGAAGACATCTTACAGGTGGAAGAAGGCCGGACAGGGGCCTCACCAGCTGGCTTCCCCCACCCCCTGTGTGCAGGCAGGGCATTACCTTGCTTCAGGAAGCACCTGCATGCCTGTGTGTCCTTTGTGAGCCATCTGGGTGTATGAGGACAGGAGCCTCAGGCAGCAGGCAGGTGGGCAGGTGAGCGGACCCTCAATGCTAAGAGCTGGTAGCCGTGGAGAAATTCCAGGTGGCACACATGCTGTAACTATGACAAAGGCAGCTGTTGAGAGGGTTGGGCTCCAGGCTCCGTTGCCACATTGCACAGGAACCAGAAAGCACAGAAGGTAACATCTGGTCACCCACCGTCCACTCCCGCATCACCCACCAAACCTCGAGAACACACGGGCGTGTAATGCAGGCAGTCCACAGATGACTGACAGTTGAGCTAAAAAAGTATGAAAAATATGTTTGATAGTCTTACCTCTTAACTTTTCACCCTAAAAAGTGAAAATAACTTTTGATAAATCAACCCTCTTCTCTCTTCTGCATCCAACTTCTCATCTCAAAGCCATCATATGAGGAATGTTTGCCACCAGCTCCTGGTCACTGTGGTGGACACCTGAATCCTAGTTGCTCCTTTCTCTCCGCTGGTGCGTTAGCTGTTTTCCTGCTGACAGGATGTCTGGGAACACGGGCTCAGACCTGTGGGCTTCGTTCCCTTTTAGCAAATGTGTCAAGTATTTGAGTCTTGTGTGAGCTTCTCCAGTATTGGTGACATTTCTATCCCCGCCCCCTTTCTCTTACTGCTCATGAGCTGCTGGCCCGTTGCTTTGAGGAAAAACCAAAGCACTCTGATTCCAATGAGCACCCTTAGGGTTTCTGCAAACATTTTCTTTTTTATTTCTCTTTTTAGCGAGAGACTGAGAGAGGGACAGACAGACAGGAAGGGAGAGAGATAAGAAGCATCAGTTTTTTGTTGCAGCACCTTAGTTGTTCATTGATTGCTTTCTCATATGTGCCTTGACCGGGGAGGGGGGGGCTGCAGCCAAGCCAGTGACCCCTTGGTCAAGCCAATGACCATCGGGTCATGTCTATGATACCACGCTCAAGCCTGCGACCTTGGGGTTTTGAACCTGGGTCCTCTGAATTCCAAGCTGATGCTCTATCCACTGGACCACTGCCTGGTCAGGCTCTGCACACATTTTCTAAAGTGTGTGCAATCCAGTGTTTCCCGTCTGGATATGGGAAGGAAGACTCCTGTCTGTGTCGCTGTCCTGGATGACCTCACTGCACTTGCTGGAGTTCTTTATTCCTTCTAAAACTCCATCAGAAAACGGTCATGAGCACCTCACTGGTGCGGCCCAGAAGAAGTGGAGGCTAAGAAAAGCTCTGTGCTGTGTAACGGCAGAAGCCTTTTGTGTTGCTGGGCAACCATCTCCTCCCCTTTCCTCTTCCTGAAGGGTCCTCTGTTGGAACCACTGTCATCATTCTTCAAGTAAAAATTGTCTTTTCCAGGCTCTTTTCTGTCCCTTTGGCTACTCCCTTGAGAGAACCTGCCCCTCTGTGACTTGGAGTTGGCCATTTGGATTTTGCAGGTACCATCCAGCTGGGGTGGGTGGGTGGGTGGACAGCCACGGAGCACGTGAGTGATTCGGCCAGTGCACAACATGCACATAGTGACTCAGAACCTGCCGCCGTGACGACAGGTAGCCCTGCACGCTCATCTCGAAGCTTTCCCTTGTCTGGGTGGCACCCTCAGCCCCGCATGCCTGGGGCACAGTGACACGGCTCACTTTGGGGGTCCTGTTCTTCTCCCAGACTCTGTTGATATCTCTGAGCATCACGTTCAAGCGGCTCTCGCTCCTGCCTCCCTTCCCGTCCGCTCCCCGGAACCTGAGGCTGGTTTGCAGCCACATCTTGTACCTAAGTGGAAGTTGTAAGGAACTGTGGCTCTAAGTGCCTTTCCTGTGTCAAAGGGATGTGGCAGAGGCCAGAATCCAGTTTTTTATTTTCTCGTTCAGTATGGACTGCGTACTTAGGTATATTAATAAAATTGGCTGTGACACAAATATGTGCGCGTGCATCTTTCATATTTCTGAGTGATTCACAGCAAGGAGGTAGAACCAGCGCCCCAGCCAGCTGAATGCATCACTGTCTCCTGCGCACCAGAGTTGCAGACACGTCCCCCATCCCCAGAAGCTCAGAAGGGTTCCAAATTGCGCAGCTCAGAGCAGCTGCTCAGGTGGGGCAGAAAGGGGAGAGTTTGCTCCACTTAGAATGGTTGGACCCATCTCTCCACCCTTCATGTGGTGTCTTGCATGCTGTCCACTGTCCCTCACTCATCTGTGAGGGCAGCTAGATCCTTGTTAGAAACACAACACCTTACATGGAGCATTTTGTTTGAGAAGCAGCTAGGTCAGAAGTGTGAGACGCCATGGGTCGATACTTTAAAACTTTTAAAAGGCAGAGATTTATGGAAATATCACACAATCTATGAATGTTTCTTCCAACTGGTGCTCGTTGAAGCAGCTATAGGCTGACATGTAAAACCGCCACGTTGTCAACAACGGTGTGGTGTTTTATTGTCTGTGGACTGGATTACAAAAGGAAGAGCAGCACACAAAATATATTTAGTGAAGGCAGGTGGTCGAGATGAACAGGGTCCTTTCATTACCATATTTCCCTTATTAACTGTATAATTAATTGCACATAGCCTAGGGAAGCTATGGAAATTGCATTTTGAGATGTATCAAAGCTGACTTACTCTTCAGACGTCCGTGCAATTTACCATTAATGAAGCTGAGATGGAGGCCTCCGGTCTATAATTATTCCTTACTATTTGAATGACAAGCAAAGAATTTTATCAGCTGACTTTTAAATGAAAGAGGATTAGCAGCTAATGTGGAAATTGTTCATCTTCCTAATGAAAATAATTTTGAAGGAAATGTTTAGTGGAAAGAGAGGTTTGATGAGAGAGCGTGCACCATTAAAATAGCCATTTTCTGATACTCCATATGAGTTTGTCTGCGTTTTTTCAGCAGGATGCAAATATTTCTGGAAGTAAATGAATATTTTATAGGACCCATAGCTGCTCATGCGTTCCAAGAATGGAGCAGGCAGTCTTCCCAAATAGTTACACAAAGGTGACAGAGAGTCTTAAGAACCAAAGCTGGAAAAATTTTAAATATATCAGAATATTCTAGAAGTGCTTCTTAGCCCAGAAATCTGCCCTTTGCCCCCTCTGAGCGCTCGTGTGAGTCTGTAGACAGCAGATGTTTTTAAAGAAAACTGTTCTATGAAGCACCCGTATCCATTTGTCCAAAAGCACTCTGTGGCTCACTGCTGTGGCTCAGCGCTGCCCCTGCATTTTCTACGACCCTTAACCTTTTATCCGACATGGAGGACACATGGCATCCAAGTCAGAGGCCGCAGAGCTGTCCTGTATTCTCAGGACAGGCCCAGGGGTGTCATGCCCTTGACTCATTCAGTAGATACTCGCTGGCCACCTCAGGGAGCCAGGCTCTGTGTCCAACACTGGAGATGGAGAGACTACAGGGACTAAATAACGGGCTTTTTGGAGTGCCTCAAAACACTCCTATGTTTATTTCTTTGTCACAACATCTCCCAGGGAGTTAATGATTTGGACTAAACCTAAGTTTACAGCCCCTTGTTAGGCCCCATGTCGCTGTGAACAGGAGAAAGGCAGCTCCGTTCATCTGGAAGGGTCAGGCAATTCTAGAGACATCGCAGGGCTGTTCTCAGCCAAGCTGGGCCCTGGAGCCCCACCGTGGTCTTTCTCAGGGGTGAGCACCCCTGCTCACCCCTGTGCACACAGCACTGCAGGAGGTGGTGCTATCTGGGGCAGACACTCATATTTCACATCTTTAAAATCCCTGTTTCCTCCAGCCTGATACCTTTTTGGTCCCCTCTCACAGAAGTCCATGTCACCCAGGACCCAGCCTGCGACCCTGGTAGTGATTCTGTAACTGGCCCCCAGTGGTCAGCAGGGCCCACACAGTATTCCCCACCCGGGGTGGGAGGTAATCTTGCGAGGACGGCTCTCCTAACAGGCCATGGGCTTGCCTACGCCCACACACTTGCACACCTCTGTATTTCAGACTGCCGCCTTTGTGTAAAAGTGTATCCGAGTATCCCAGGCTAATTTGTGTAAAAGTGTATCCGAGTGTCCCAGGCTAATCTCGTCATTTGGGGGGAAGCTATCAGCTGTTAACTTTCTGTGGTACTTTGGGCAAACTTATACAAGATTTCAAGCAGCGGCTAAGATGACTGTGGTCAAAGATGAGAACGTTCCGTCCATGTAACGATGGGAATATTTCAGGTTTCTACGTGGACTTCTGACTTTAGTGAGCTAGGCTCTGATTAAGCACTCCCCTCACTGCAGCTGTGTGAGGGCTAAAGCATTGAGACAGTTACAGAATATTTTGCAAACTGAAGGGTTGCTGAAATTCTGGAAAATCGGAAGGAGCAGGCCGGATCTGTGTGAAATAAGCAGAAATCCCCCCCATCGGCTGTGTTGGCTGATCCTGACAGCTCTGCCCCTTATTCCCTCCCCTCTGCCTCCTCCACAAGAAACCTCGGCCGTTGGATCTCTGCCATGGTCCCAGCTGTGCCATCGATCTCCGCCTGGAGCCCTTGACCTTTTAAAAGCATCTCCGTCACCATGTGGCTCTCTGGTTGAAAACTCTCCATGGCCTCCCATTGCTCTTATATTAACCTTGACCTTAAAGGCGGCCAGACTTGGGTGGTGAGCATACAACAGAGTGTGCAGATGTCGCATTACAAAGCTGTACATCTGAATTCTAATGTTATTGACCAATATTACCCCGATACTTTAAGTAAAAAAAAAGAAATTTCAGATTTCTCCCTGCCACCACCACCAACAAGCTCCCTTTGCCCCAGCAACCTGTGGCTGTCTCTGTGTCTGGGACATGCCAGGCCATTCCCTCTCAAGGCTGTTGCTACCCCCATCCCGCTGTCCCCCACAACCCTTTGCATCACGAGCCTTTCAGGAGCCAGCAACCCCCCATTCCCTTTTCCATCGCTGTCTGCTCCTCTTGTGGACCCTGCTCTCTGAAGTTGTCTTTCTAAACTGTGCTTTTCTACTTGCATGTGCTCTGTTCTCCAATAAAAGAAGTCAGTCCCATGAGGGTAGATCTGCTGGGCAGGGCCACAAAGCAGTTCCTGCACATCCCATCTGCTTAACAGAATTCATTGAATGAGTGAATACATGACCAGAACCAGGACCTGAGTAGGCATTTGAGCTAAAATGCCCCTCTTCACTCTCCCGCAATGGGGGAGGAATCGGGCTTCACTCATAATCCCCATGCAAACCTCTTCTGCCCTAGATGTAAATATTAATAGTTGTGCATTTGTGGAAGATATTGTGTAATTCTCTTCATTGGTTTTCCATTGCTGATCTGTATTCATCTTCATATTTTACCTTCAATTTGAAGCTGCTACATAAGATGGTAAGAGCCACAAAATTTTTCACATAGAATTCCTTGAGCTGCTTCAGGAGAGACAGCCTGAGGCAGAAAGTGCTCTGTCATGGGGTCGCTGTGGTTACACAGCTTCCTCTTCCTCCTCCTGTGGGAGACTTGCTACCTCCCCACATACCCGTGCACCCTACACCAGGATGCCTCCCATTTAGTAAGAACAGGTGGTAAGGACAAAGTTACTGACTTTTTTTTTAATGAGACAGGAAGGGAGAGAGATGAGAAGCGTCAATTCTTTGTTGTAGCACCTTAGTTGTTCATTGATTGCTTTCTCACATGTGCCTTGACCAGGGTACTCCAGCCGAGCCAGTGACCCCTGGCTCAAGACAGCGACCTTGGGCTCAAGCCAGTGACCATGGGATCATGTCTGTGATCCTGCGCTCAAGCCGTCGGCCTCAGAGTTTCAAACCTAGGTCCTCAGCGTCCCAGGCCAATGCTCTATCCACTGAACCATCACCTCGTCAGGCCAAAGTCACTTACTTTCTAAAGTTGTTAACACATTTCTGGAACAGAACGTGAGCATTGTTGGCATTGTCCATTGGGTTCCAGGCACCCATCTATAAAGCTGTGGCTCCCGTGGCCCGACAGAGGAAAGGAGAGTGAGGTCCGAGCTGACCAAGCAGCTGCGGAGCCCGGGCAGCATGCGGCCTCAGTCCGTGGCCGTCTGCTCTGCCCTCCGTTCCCCAGTGGCAGGGGGCAGCTACGTGCTGGCCAGTCCATGCTCAGGACTCCTGTCAGCATGGCCATTCAGAGTCTGGGGCTTAGATTTAAACAAAACCCAATTATAACAAAAACACACGAACTGAGGCTTCCAGTCAGTTAAGTCCTGCCCCTTCAGGACTTATTTCCTGACCTCCCAGGACACGTGTGTGAGGTGGTGCCGCACTGGGCCCATGCCTCCGTCGCATGGAAGGCGGGGTCTCCTCCAGCGGCCTGCCCAGCAGAGCAGTGAGGAACGTTTTCTTCTGAGCTTCTGTGGGTTTTCAATTACAAGAGGACTTTAAATAGAACAGCCCCGCGTCCACAGCATGGGCACTGGCGTGGCGTGTCCCCACGTCTTTCTTTCCTGTCTCGACTCTGTCTCTGACTTGCTCACCCGCTCCTCCTGGACAGGGTGTGAGTTGGGGGCTTTCTCTCACGGGCTTAACATTTGGAAGCACTTGAAAGTTTTCTTCTCCCGTAATTCCAACAGCATAAGGTTTTCGTCACCCCTCGTCCTGCTGGTGACGTCATAAGGAAGGGGCGTTGGCTCCTCAGTCAGGTGGACGTTGTCAGGGAACAGAGTTGAGGGTCACCGGCCCTCGCATGTACTGCTCATTCTCCCAGGCTGCTCAGTTTGCTGACACGCTTTAGAGGGAGAATTAGGAGCCCGCAGCGCCGGCTCATGTGCTTTGGTGAAGCCGATGGTGCTGCTGTGGGTGCCCCTGCTATGGTCATCCTCGTTTCTGCCACCTCCCACATCTCCAGGGTGAGGGTGGCCAGCTGCTCCCTGCAGACATATGTGGGGGCCTCCGTGGGGGCTAGTGTCACACAGGAAAGAAAATAGACCATGTGGTATTTCCTTTATTTGTCCTGGTTCCTGGATCCCATCATCCACACTTCTTCAAGCTTCTCCAAACTGTGCCAACTCTTCCCAGGCGAACTCCATGTGGACGTCGCGGAAACACAAGTCACGTTGACCTTTTCTGGGTCAGCGGTTTGGGCCCTTTTTAAAAAATAATGAAAAGTGTCTGTCTGCTCTGCATTCTAAGTTCCTGGTTTGCAGAGCAAAGCAACGCAATGCATGGTCAACTGCCCAGTGTAGCCAGCTGTCCTGTGACCGGTGAGCCATGGGCAGGTGTCCGGGGAACAAGCTGGTTTTGTCTGGGCTGAGTGTCCCTTTTTTGGCCTCAGATACTGATTTAAATGACATGTGGTTCCTGATTTCTGTTTCACTGAGTCTTCTCTAAGCTGAGAAAGAGCAAAGGCACCCTCTCATCGCTTTGCCGTATCTGTCCTTCATGAGGGTTTGAATGCATAACTTTGAAGTTCTGACTTCTCATCTCAGATATCTGAACGTGCCTGTTGCAAAACGTTCAGCAGCAATGCTGCAGTTATCCCCGATACAGTGCACTGTCGGCGGCCAGCACACCTTTCCTGACCTGGCCGCTCGCCGTCCCAACATCTCCACCTGCGAATGTGCTCAACCAGCACAGCGGAGCCCCTCTGCTCTCTCCTCATATCTTTTGTGCTTTTTGTTTGGAATTCAAACAATTAACATAAGCATTTCCCTTTAATATATTATTGAAGACGGGTGACATTGTCTTTTCTTTTTAGGGTGACACAGGTTAACATGATTATACAGGTTTCAGGTACCCCATTCTACAATACATCTCTGTACACCATGTTGTGTGTTCGTTACCCCTTGCCCCAATCAAGTTCTCATTTTGAAAGAAAAAAGTCATCATTTCCCCAAATCTCAGTGGGAGCAGCTGTCTGATCGCTCTTGAAAGCATTCATGTAACTATCGCATGCATCATAAAGCACAACCTCCCGTTCTCACGGGAAGGGCAGCGAAGCTCAGCATGCTCCTCATGGTGACTGCTGTGGTGGTCACACCAAGAAGCAGCAGGAGGTTGGTTGTACTGGGCACCAGGGGGAAGGAGGGAGCCAAAGCAGAGCCTGCCCATCGTGAGTGGCTCTTCCAAAGCCCACTTCCTACAACATGCCTTTTGCACGTGGGCGGGAGTTTATTTCAGACACATCATTGTCAAAAGGAGTTTTATGGGGAAAACTCAGAAGATGCCTTCTTTTTCTGATGAGAAGCTGAGACCCGCCACAACCGCCCTCCCTGCCGTCTGCACACGTGATGGTTCACAAGGCCGACCAGCTCTGCCATTACGTACGATGCCTATTTCATGGAGCAGTAGATAAAGGGTCAGTGAGATCAGGTGGCTCGCCCCAAAGTATGCAGCAGCAACATCCCCATGCGGGGACAGGACCTTCTGTTTATCACACTAAAGTCTTTCCAAGTCAGGTCCGGTGCCTTCTCCATTTTATTAGTGTTGCTTTTCTGCCCGGAAAAGCTCCTTCAGGCCCCATTAAGGCTTTGTGAGTGATGGAGACATTACCCTGAAGCTGCACTGTGTTCTAGGGTTTATTAACAAAACCCAGTTACGTTCCAGGGCGTCCCAAACACTCCATTTTCCTAGAAATCGCCCTCCTGACCCTCAGGGGTTTGACAATTCTATCAGAATACAGTACAGAAAATATTTAGGCCAAATCAGCACACAGTGGGCACGTCTCCATCAGATAATGGCAATAGCACTTTCGTTCTAAAGGTTTGGGATTCTGTGCAAAATGAGGCCATTAGAGGCAGAAGCCAGTTGGTTTATCTGACACACGGAGACTGTTTTCTGAAGTCACCTGGTGGCATGCAGTCCTTGTCCCTCAGAGACTGTTGGTGGTTTTCCTGCCCAAATGATCCAACCATGTACGCTACGAAAAGACGGGAGAGGGGGGCCTGAATGGAGGAAGTCCTTGGATTGGGTTAATACCTCATGAAATAGGGCTCATGAAAGCTGGCCCTGGTTGATCGGCTCATTGGATAGAGCATCGACCCAGCACGCGAACGTCTGGGTTCTATTCCTGGTCAGGGCACGCAGGAAAATTGACCATCTGCTTCTCCACCCCTTCCCCGCCCCTTTTCTCCCCACTTCTCCCCTCTTCCCCTCCCACAGCCAGCGGCTGGATTAGTTTGAGTGTCAGTCCCAGGCACTGAGGATAGCTCAGGTGATTCCAGCATAGGCCCCAGATGGGGGCTGTCGGGTGGATCCGAGCCGGGGCTCATACAGGAGTCTATCTCCCATCCTCTCACTTTAAAAAATAACAACAAAAAAAACCGCTGATATTATCAGCAGGTAGAAAACTCAAACTCAAGTGCATCGTAGCCCGTGGTCAAAGCTAAGGCCATGTAGTCTGACAGCAGGAGCATGTATTGGTTCCTAACTTGGAAAACCTACATTCTGAGACCTCGGGGCTTTCCCCATGACCGGCCGGTGCAAGGGAAGCTTTTCAGAGGATACATTGAGGTTCTTGGACAGGATCAGAATTCGAGATTTAGCCACTTCCCCTTTGGGACTCATCTAGGGTCACCCGGAGTAAATCCCCTGCCGGACTTCACAACTGCAAATGTATGCTGAGCCCTTCCTGCTGGGACCCCTTTTAGAAATTCTACCTGTTGCCCCCAGTGTAGAGAGCAAGCAAGCGAGCAAGCAATCCGAAAGGTGAGCAGCAGCATCCATGTAAGGTATCTGAGCTCCTCAGAGCAAACCAGCTCACACTGCGCACCACTCAGCGTGGTCTGCGTTGTCAGGAGGCTTGAGGGGTGAGGGGTTCACTCCTGCACCTGGCTGACACCCACTGATACTGTTCGTGGCACCTCCCCCCTAGAGCTCCAGTTCGGAGCTGGAACAGGACTGCGGAGTGGTCACGGCCCACTGGGGAAACGGGCTCTAGAAACACCCACTCCCCGCATGGTGACAGCACTCAGCACACCCCGAGGAGTGGGCCGGCTCAGCGCATGGGAATTCACAGGCCTGAGACGTCTGTGGGGACGGCACCAGGTCTGGGCTCTGAGGGAGGCTCAGACGTCGAGAAGCAGGGAGTCAGGGGGAAGCATGGTCTGCACCTTGCTGTCCTCCAAGTGTACCAGACCTCATTAGACTATGGGGCACCACCGGTTCAGCACCAACTTTGCCACAATCCTGCGTCCTCCAGAAAGGAAGATGGCAGCGAGGAGACAGCGGAACATTCCAAAGTCCTTGTGCGATTTTCTTGGACAATTCTCCCATGCTTCAGAGGCAAAGGCAGGTGTGGAAGGATGCCCATTGTGGGTATAAAATTTTTATTTGTGATTCAAATTACCTATGGAAATCTCAAGGTAACGAGCCGTCATCAGCAATATTGGCTCTCTGCCCAAAGTACGTGCTAAGTGAACCCCATTCTCACAAAAAGCAACCCCCCGAGAGGAAGGAGACCCTGACGCCGATGGCTGTTGCACAGGAGAAAGTGGTCAAGGTCACAGAGATGAGGTTGTAGAACAGCGGTGTCTAATGTGGGGTGGGTCGTAGGGCAGGAAGCTCAGACCGGGTGGCAACAGGCATGTCCAGTCAGACCCGAGAAGAGCAGGTGTGTTGGCACTGACCTCAAGGCTGGATGTTCACGGCAGGAAGATCGGCGTGAACCACGTGCAGAGTGTGGTGATGCCCAGGGGGGGGGGGGTCTCGTGGGTGAGTCAGAGTTTAGGAAGGTAAAGTCTGGATGAAGGACAGGGAGGTCCTAAAGTGGGGGGCATTTTGCACCAGAACCACTCACCTGGTCTCCCTGTGGGTGCCTGAGGTGAGCTGCAGTGAGCAGACGGCTGGGGGGGTGCCAGTGTGTCAGGCACTGACTTGGGCTCTGTTACCGCCCAGCTGCTAGGGGCTTCAGGCTGTTGGTATGACTTCTAAGGGCCTCAGTTTCCCCATACGTCAGATGCAAGCCTCCTCTCAGCATCTTTTCAACTAAAACAGGAAAATTCTATAACACGGGTGGTATTGGAAGCTTAAACGACAGTGACTAGCACTGAGGAGAGAAAAGGCAGCTCCCACCTGAGTCAGAGGGCGGGGGGACATGATCGAGTCTTTGGGGGAGCTCTTAGCAGCTTTTGTTTTCATTCTCCTCACTGTGGGGTTGTTTATGTAATAAAAGTTACAATTTTTAAAGAACTGAAGCCACCCACCATCACCACCACACCCCCTGACACACACACACTTATATCAGATCAAAGTACCCGAAAGTCAGCTTTTAGAACACCTGTTAAATGGTGTCTCTGGGGAAAAGAATGTGACTCATGTTCCAATTCTTGCCATAAATTTAGAAACCCGAGTGACCATGCAGCATGACTTCACTTTCCAGGGCCAAGATATTAGGGAAATCTAAGCAGCTGCTGTTTGCAGGAATTAAGGTAACATCCCTGCCGCCCTGCAGACAGCATTTGAGGTTGGATTAAACCTGCCGAGGTCTGTCATATGTCATCAAAAGAAGCTTGTTCTCTCATGAGAGCTGCTGTGAGGAGCATTTTCCAGAGAGAAGCGAGGCCCCGGCCTCACTTTGTAAGATGTGCACAAACCAGGCCCAAGAAAAGCAGCTGTGGAATCACTGAGACTGGACGCATCAGCCAGGACACACCCCACCCCACCCCCGCCACAACCCCCCACCCTGCCTCCTGGGCTCTTCGCAGAGGGATGTTTTAGGTGAGATGAGTGAGCATTTTCACAAAACTTAAACATCATATCACACAACAGTGCCATCCTTACTGGGAGGACGTCGGGACAACAGTATGTCTGATGTTCCGCCATAGTCGTCTCAAAAGAGAGCAGTTTATAGTTCACGTTTTCTAGATGGAGCTCCTTAAACGTGCCTTTTTCCCACTGGCAGAACCCCAAGGGCATGGGGGGCTGGGCACCGTCCGTGGGCAGATACGCTTCTCCAGCTCAGGGCAGTCAAAGCCTCTGTTCACAAGGAGGGACGCTCTGAGGTCACAGCTGTGTTGTAGGAACGTGTTCGCCGTGTGACCGCGCGGGTCTCGCTCATGTACACGGAAGGCCACCTGAAGGTCCCTCAGTGGCTCAAATGTGTGTGACAGTCACCTTCTGGGCCCCAGCCTCTGGCCCCACCTGTGGGGGCCTCAGCTGCCGGGCCCCTGGGGGTGACTCTTTACCCTGCAGCGTCTTCTTAAACCTCGACTGAGAGGTGCAGATGCCCAGCAGGACTGTCTATGATTGTCCTTCCTTTTCCCAAGTTTCTGTCCTCTCCTCCACCTGCCCCCAGAGTAGGAGCCCTGAGCAGGGAAGCGGCTGAGAGCACTTGCGGGGGGTGAGGGGGCAGAGAGCAGGCCCATCCTGCCCCTGGGAGTGACCTGAGCTGGGGGAAGAATCAGAGTGAGTGGACGGTGGAGGCTGACAGTGGAGTCGGGGTGGACATTGAGGGACTGCAAACCCATGGCTGGACATTGACGTGTCTGACAAGTGAGACCTGGTCAGTGTGTCAGTGTATGTGTCTGACCTCTCAAACCTAGGCAAGAGTGTGTGTGTGTGTACGTGCACACATGTGTCTTACTTTGTGGATATATTTGAAAACCTGTGTCCTCATGTGATATATTGGAAACGCACACACAAAATGTTAGAGGGCAAGCCCATTATTCCTTTGGGCACAATATTAATACCACAGCCAGGTTTGGCCCTTTGAAATGCTTTCTCCTGAAGTCAGGGCCATTTCTCAAGTGGACGGATGAATACAGCGCATGGACAGGGCTGGCCAGACGGCTGGGGTGGGGGAGGGTGTGTCTGGGGCCCTTTGTTCCTCGTCCACTTCTCATGATGGCAGCAACAGGCATAAGCCCAGAAAACAACTCTCAGCAGAGCAGGAGGGTCAAGGTATTTGGTTTTGATGTTTTTGCCTTTGTTTTTGTTACCGCCACCAGCTGTTTAGTATTTTGCACACACCGGCGCAGTTCAGTATCTGTGATGCTGCCCACCCAGCGGATTCAGAAAAGCCAATTATGAGAAGAATGAGCTCTGTGCAAACAGAAATGGGAATGAGGGACAGCGAGCCCCACACGGCGGCCCTCGCTCCCAACCCCAGAATTACAGTACGTGATGCAACAGACATCTACCTGACATCTGCGGGGATTCATGGACATCAGGGTTAGGGCTGGGGCTCCCCACTCCCTCTGTGCATCTCTTCATTAAATAACACAGCTGTCCGTCTCACAGGGTGACGGGTGCAGACCTTTCCTGACCGTGGGGTTTCGCCTGACCCCGCCAGCCGCCTACTCAGTGCTTTTGCTGCATTCTGAACTAACAGTCTCGGGAGGTTGCGTTCCTGCTCCTATCTGAGGAGGCTTTCCAAATTAACTGCCTCCACGTGATTTTGATTGGGTACATAACATGGTTTCAAAGTGTGTTGTATAGTTTCAGTGGAATAATTTCAAATATTTATTGCAACATAGTATCTGTTAGTAACCACTGGTTCTCTGAGGAAAAGAAAATGAGTTTCAGTGCCAATGTCATTTCCTGGGCTGCATTCCTAGATGGAGGCTCAGCAGGGGTTTGGTGTAGCCCTGTTTCACCTTTCCCTGTGTCCACCACCCAGTGACAGTAACTGTTTTTTTGGTTATTGACTTTTTTTGTATTTTTCTGAAGTGAGAAATGGGGAGGCAGACAGACAGACTCCTGCATGTGCCTGACTGGGATCCACCTGGCATGCCCACCAGGGGGCGATGCTCTGCCCATCTGGGGCCTTGCTCCGTTGTAACCGGAGCCATTCTAGTGCCTGAGGCAGAGGCCATGGAGCCATCCTCAGTGCCCGGGCTAACCTTGCTCCAGTGAAGCCTTGGCTGTAGGAGGGGAAGAAAGAGACAGAGAGGAAGGAGAGGGGGAAGGATGGAGAAGCAGATGGGCACTTCTCCTGTGTGCCCTGGCCCAGAATTGAACCCAGACTTCCACATGCCAGGCCAACACTCTACCACTGAGCCAACTGGCCAGGGCCAATGGTAACTGTTTTGTGTAACTGCCCATCCCTTCTCTCTCCCAGTTTCCAAACCCTGTGGCCACTCCCAGAGCTCCCGAAACCCCAGCCAGACATGCAGAGCCCCAACCCCTCACGGACATACCTGCACCTATGCCTGCCCCTCTGCAAACCATGTCACCTTCCAAGCACATGAAGCGGACCCCCCTGAAGGCTCCCACCCTGCCAGCTCACTCCTGGCTAGAAACACACGTGCCCAGTTGTTGTTGGTCAGTCAGTCTGGTCTCCCATGTGCACGTCCTTTTCCCCAGTCACAGCTAATAATGGCTGAGGAGGTGACGCCATGGTCTGAGTGTCCTCACAGCCCAGGCTCAGCACCTAGGTCATATGTGACGGACACCTCTGAACCAACCTCGGCAGCGTTTTGTGTACCTGGACCATCTGTGTTCCTCTCACCAGAGCTTTCGGAAACCAGCTCCCTAACCCGGGCACTCAGGTGAGGCGTGGCTGCGCCATCACAGCCGCCCGGGTCCCGGCCGCTGCCTGACCCTGTCTTCCATTGCAGGCCTACATGGAGGACCACCTGAAGAACAAGAACCGGCTGGAGAAGGAGTGGGAGGCTCTATGTGCCTACCAGGCAGAGCCCAACAGCTCAGTTGTGGCCCTGCGGGAGGAGAACCTGCCCAAGAACCGGAGCCCGGCCGTGCTGACCTGTAGGTAGCGGCAGGGGTGCCAACAGGGGTGGGCGGGCACAGGCTGCACTGTTATTCTCATAGTGGGGAAACCCTGTTCTCGCCACCCCTCACTCCGTGCCCTATCTGCAACCCTCTCTACAGCAATCTGTCCCCCACGTTGAACGTCAGTGTGGACATCGCCTTACAAGGCTGTCCCCAGCCTAAAACACAGAATCGGTTCCTTGCTTCGGAGTCTAGGATGAAGTCCTGAAACCATGGTGGGGACATGCCCCCCCCCGCCCCCAAAGTACTTACTCTGTTGGCTTTCACTGTGGGATTAGAAACTTGTTCTTTTTTTTTTTCCTAAGTGAGAAGGGTGGGGGAGGTCGCAGCAGACAGACTCTCGCATGCACCTGAGTGGGATCCACCCAGCATGTCCACCAGGGGGCGATGCTCTGCCCATCTGGGCAGTTGCTCTGCTGCAATTGGAGCCGTTCTAGCACCTGAGGTGGAGGCCATGAAGCCATCCTCAGCACCCGGGCCAAGTTTGCTCCAATGTAGCCTCGGTTGCGGGAGGGGAAGAGAGAGATAGAGAGAAAGGAGATGGGGAAGGGTGGAGAAGCAGATGGGCACTTCTCCTGTGTGCCCTAGCCAGGGAATCAAACTCGGGACTTCCACTCGCCAGGCCAATGCTCTACCGCTGAGCCAACCGGCCAGGGCCTGAAACTTGTTTCTTAACATCTCTGAGCCTCTTCGTTGTCTATAGTTGGGATCATACTGTTGTCCTTTCAATGTAACAGCGGTCAGGGTTCAAGAGAACTAGCATGGATGCCGGTGAGCTGTAGGCGCATCATTCTCGTGGGCTCTGGAGGATAATGACCCATACAGGTCTGCCTCCTGACCTGCAGAGGACTGTCCACCAGGTGTCCAACCACGGACACCTCAGGTCGACCTCTCCCAAAGCCTTTTGCCAAGAAGAAATGGCCATGGCATGGCATGGTCTCCCCCACACCTGCCCTGGCAGAAGCTGAAAAACACTCAGGCTGCAACAATAACTTGAGGGTCACCTGCACACACACGGCCCAGACTCTACAAAGTCAACTCAACATTTGGCCATGTTTACGCACACATGTATGTGTGTGTGCTGTTTATTTACTTGTTTGAACTACTACAAAGTGACTTTCAGGCATCGTGCCGTCTAAACCCTTTGGCCTATGTCTCCTAAAAATAAGGACATTCTCCTGCGTAATGACAGCCTATTAACAATAACCCCTAATATCCAGTTTTAGCCCACCTCCCAGTGTCCCCAGTCATGCTCCTTTCCACAGCTTTCGTTTGTGTTTTAACCAGGATGCAGCGTAAAGCTTTGGATTTTACATCTCTTTAATTATTGTGACACACACCCTTGTTTTCTGGAGTGGCCTTCTCCCAGTGACAGTGCTCTCTGTCAACTGTCACAGACCAGCGGGGAGCCCGGCTGCTTTGCCAAGTTTATATGAGGCTCCCTGCCCACTTCCCAGACCTATGCCCAGGCACAGAGGCTGATTGCACATGGGGTTGAAACCAGCCATGTCTGCATGACGCCTCAGCGAACACAACCAGTGGGCTTTGGTAGCCTTACCCGGAGGATGTGTGACAGTCCGATCTTGTTCACCTGGCCGGCGACCAGAACCTTGACAGTTATGGCTGCCCACCTCCTCTCTGTCCTTAGGAGGGAGAGCAAACCATCACCAAGGGCGCTATCTCTTTGTTACCTAGTACACGATTCTACCTGGACAACGTGGGGGCTCATACCTGGTAAGAGCTCTCGGTTCAGAGACTTGTCTGTCACCCCCATGCATTTGCACCGCCACCCACTCAGGACGTCGGCCATTCTGATGCCTTTCCTGAGTGTGTGGCAGGATGTGGTTGCCAGAGATGTCCACTCTGTGTGGCCATCCATCCACTGCAATGCGGCCTCATCACCATGGATTAGGAGGGTGGCATCCACATGGCCACGTTTCTGCCGTGGGCCATGAGAGCCAGGTCGCAGAGTCCCAGTTTGCCTTATGAGACACTCTCTGACAGGCAGTGCTTTGTCATTGTGCTGGGTTGGCCCTCGCGGTGCCCACGTCCCAATCCTTAGGACCCTGAATGTGTTACCCGACATCATAAAGGTCACACTGAACCTTACTTAACATTAGAGAAGGTTTCCTGGGCGTCGCCGGGGGACATGTGCCCAAAGGAGGTAGATGCAATGTGAGGACTCGACTCGCCATTGAAGGCAGAGGCGGGGCTGGGGTCCCTGAGACTCGAGCAGCACCCTGAAGCCGAGAAAGGCCAAGGATAGTCCCTCCAGAGCCTCCGGGAGGAACCAGCCTGCCGACACCTGGGTGAAGGCACATTCCAGATGCTGAACGTCAATGCTGTGCATACAGATATGTGATGCTTAAGCCAGTGGGTTTGTGCAGCACCATGGGACCCACACACATGGAGGACGAGCGAGTTGGAAGGGGTGGGCTGAGTTGAGCACAGCGTGCCCCAGATCCACTCGCACACCGTCGTCTCCGCCATAACTCAGAAACCAATCAGGAATACAGTTGCATCTGAGTGAAGAACTGCGCGCTGGTCTCAGGATGGAAGTGGAGATGCCTCTCAACCCAGAGACCTCCTTCCCCGGGACATGAGACCTGGACCAATGGGCTTCTCAGAGTCGTGCACCTACTGGGCAAGTCTGCAGTTCCTCTGTGTGTTTGGCTTCTGAGAATCTGCAGAGATGCTGGTGAAACTAGGCAAGTAATGAGACACAAGACAGGAGACCAAGCCTCACGACTACATCCCAGGGTAGTCGTGCCCCTGAGACCTGCTTTCGCTGCGCTTGGAGCCAGAAAGCCAGGCCTGAGCCTCTGCCTGTGAGCTTCCTGGGCAGCAGAATGGGGCTGGTCCCATTCTCCCACCATCTTTGGATGTTGGCAGGTGTTATGGATCTGGGACTTCAGCCGCACTGGTCGGCTGGAATGCAGCCTTGTTCTGATCCCAGGAGACACTGACCAGAACCACATTGCCTTTCCTAAGTGTCTGATGATCTTTCTAGTTTAAGCCAAGAGTTTCTAAAAAGCTAAGAGCAGAGCAGCCACTCACTCACTCACTACGAAAGGGATGCTGTGGGAGAAGCAGGAGCCAGCCCTCTGAAGAGGACCTGCCACCTCAAGGCAGGGGCCTCATGACCACGCTATTATCTCAGGTTCCCGGGTCTGCAAAGGAGCAGTCTAGTTAGCACCTCGAAGTCCTAGAACAAATGTGATATAAAAATACATTGCTTTTAGCCCTGGCCATTTGGTTCAGTGGTAGAGTGTCGGCCTGGCGTGTGGAAGTCCCAGGTTCAATTCCTGGTCAGGGCACACAGGAGAAGCGCCCAACTGCTTCTCCACCCTTCCCCTCTGCTTTCTCTCTATCTCTCTCTTCCCCTCCTGCAGCCAAGGCTCCATTGGAGCAAAGTTGGCCCGGGTGCTGAGGACAGCTCCATGGCCTCCACCTCAGGCGCTAGAATGGTTCCGGTTGCAATGGAGCAACGACACAGATGGGCAGAGTATCGCCCCCTGGTGGGCATGCCAGGTGGATCCTGGTCGGGCACAGGTGGGAGTCTGTCTCTCTGCCTCTCTGCTTCTCACTTCATAAAAATAAAAAATAAATTTTAAAAAGGAAAAAAAACGCATTGCTTTGCCTCAACTACGACAAGTCCAAATCAATAGAGACATCTGTGTGTGTGATTGGCAGAGTCCTCAGACCAGCACGCACAGCCAGTAGACTAATGGTGGAGAGCCAGGCTCCATGTTCACAGTGTATCGTCGTCTATGGGGTCGTGAACCCAGAGCAGGGACTGGGGTCGCTGATGCCATTGCCCTTGTCCTAGGGCACGAGTCTGCATTAAATACCCAGAGCCCTGACCCTCCAGTGTGCAGCACTGACCCGTCGCCAGGTGCACTCTGCACTTCCACAGCCAGAGCATTGAAGTACAGCGTCCGGCCAGAATAATAGTTTAATCTGGTGGTTTCCAACCTGCCAGTCCACCAGAAATTCTGCACCCATCCACGAAAGAGTGAACCACCCTGATGTTGTATGAAGATTATAGACCCAATGATCTTAGTGGAATTTGCTTATGCTCAGGGTGACTGCCACTGAACCAGCCGGTATCACTGATGAAAATACCACTGAGGTTGTCTCAGATAGCTTTGGAACTTGTAGGCTTGTCCAAACAACCTTTTACACCATGCAGAACGTTTACAAATCGTGCACGGTAGAAAAAAGCATTCAGACAAACTCATGTAGTGTTCAGCGCATCGCACACACGAGGTTCTGAAATCAAGCACCCGCGTGACCAGTGCGTTGCCCTGTTCTGCGAGATAAGGTGAAATTTCCTTCATGGCATGTTTCCATTTCCACCAGCTGGGGCAGTGATCCCCACGTGTAAAAAGGCTGGAAACCACTAGTTCAACCTAAATCTTGAAAGGAAACTGAGACAGAGGGAGAGTGTTGGCAGCTCTCTGGAATGAGCGAATGCCGGCCTCAAGCAGGACCCCAGATCCCTGAGGCCGCCGGCAGCACTGGCACAGAGCCATGCCTGTCAGTCCACGTGGTTGGTGTGAGCCACAGAACCAGTTATGGGAAACCCCGTCCTTAGAGATCCAAGAGGTTAGCAGCCCAGGAAGCCTTTATGAGCTCTCCGTCGGCGGTTCAGGTAGAACAGGGGTGACGGCACGTCCCAGGATGAACCCATCAATGACTGATCTGCCATGGCCTCCAGAGGACCCTGCTTGTCCACCTTCAAGGGTTTTTTACCCTCATAATAATCAAGAAGATTCTTCTGCCTGACCAGGCATTGGCGCAGAGGATGGACTGGGATGCGGAGGACCCAGGTTCAAGACTCTGAGATCGCCAGCTTGAGTGCAGGCTCATCTGGTTCGAGCAAGGCTCACCAGCTTGAGCCCAAAGTCACTGGCTTGAGCAAGGGGTAACTCGCTCTGCTGTAGCCCCCCGTCAAGGCACACATGAGAAAGCAATCAATGAACAACTAAGGTCCTGCAACAAACAATTGATGCTTCTCATCTCTCTCCCTTCCTGTCTGTCCCTCTCTCTGACTCTGTCACAAAATAAATAAATAAATAAAATTTTAAATAAAAAAATATTCTTCTGCTGGAATTTATGGAAATTACCTTATATTTACTAACAATACCACGCATCATAAATAAGTTTTGTCAATCCAATTAGCTTTTAATATCTTAGGTCTGTGTTTATAACTTTGACCTTGTTCCTATACTCCTGGCTCTCTTTCAAGCTTCATAGTGAGTGTTATTTGTGAGCCATTTATCACAACCACCCTGTGAATTAGACATCGTTACCCTGCACTTTGGACAACAAACCTGACACTGTGAAATATGGAGTGATTGACCCAGACCTCACCTGACCTGCCGGCGGCAGACTGAGGTCCAAACCTGGGACCTTAGCTGTAGGCCACGCAGCCTTGGCCAGGTCACTCAGTGGTTCTTTCTGGGCCTTAGTTTTTTCAACCTAAAATAAGGTGACCAGACATCCTGCTTATGGCAGGACAGTCCTGATTTTTAACAATTGTCCTGTGTCCTGTGGCGTTTTTAAAAAGTCCTGACTTTTGGAAAGAATGCATGAAAAGCTAGGGAACAGCGAGAGAACGGGAAGGGAATATATGGTTTTTGGCAGGGAGACCCCGCCTTGACCTGGAAGCACCCACACTGCCGCAAGCGCTGGCTGCCCCATGCGGGGCCCTGAAACAAAGAACTTCAGGCAGGATGTACCTGCTGGGGGGGGCAGCTGTCAAGTCCCCTAACTACCCATAGGCCCATGTCCTGGACGCCGGCGTGCGGCTCCAGGCTCTGTGAGGCACAAGCCACTCAGTCTCCAGTGGATGGTGGGGCTGGACATGGGGAGTGCTCGTGCAGCTCTGGCATCGGTTTCAGGACTGTGTAACCCGATCCCTCTGACTCACTCAAAATTTTCCATATAGTAATATTTCCGAAAATAATCTTTTTAATGAGGTATCATTATTTAAAAAATAGATTGATAAGGAAAAGGTGAAATCTTGGGCATCAGTAAAAATCACAATAGAGAACAAATGGTTAGAAATATTTCATCATTTTGAAACAAACCACGTTCCATACAATAATGCACTAAAAATTGTGGAATATGCACTGTCTTTACCAGGAACTAATGCTGCGACTGAACACGTTTTTTTTTCGCTAAATAAAGTGTGGACATCAGAAAAATCACAATTAAGTGTTGAGACTTTGAGAGCCATTTTATGTGTGAAATAGAATTTAACAAATTCTTGTGAAAAATTTCATGACCTTTTAAACAATGACAGCAATCTACTAAAAAAATTCACTCAAATGAGAAATATGCCAAAGAATAAAATAATACTAAACATAATTTTAATGTATTATATTTATACATTGTATTTATGTTGAAATTTTAAAAAATATATTACAATACTATTTTTATATTCTATAAAAATTTTTTTTGCTCCATATAGACCAAATTTTTAATCAAGAACACCCCCCCATCAATGGTGTCCCACTTTACCAATTTTAAAATCTGATCACCTTAACCTAAAACAAAGACCAGTTCAAGTCCAGCCACAGCACAGCATCCCCAGTAAAAGGGAGATGGCTGGTGTGAAGTTATATTTAGAACAGACAGGATGTCAGAGGCACTAGAAGAATAGTTCTTGGACAAGGCAGCGCCCGCCAAATGGCACATGCTTGAGGCACTCAGAAACGGCACCCGCATGGGGGGGGGAGGAATAATTCGTTTCTTCACGATGGGTGTCTCTTTCCCTCCTTGATAAAACTGACGACTACAGGTCTTTTTAAAGTGACTGGGGTGACGTTGGTTAATAACATTAAACCATACCAAAGCTGAGGGAGGTCACCACCACAGACGGCATACTGGAAATGCTGAAGGGGCCCTTCTGCCTGAAACAGAAAGACAAAACCATGAGTCAGTGACAGAACCAGGGAGCTGCAGCTCTTCTTGTTCAGAGCAGGTTATGAAACACTTAAAGATGACTAACAGTTAAAGGAGATGAAAGCGTTCTTTTTAAAGTCACCGACTACTGTGGGTCTTATTAGAGGAAAAGGACAATTATGGGGCCAGGAAGACGCAGCCTGAATTTCGTGTCTCTGGGCCTCTGAGTGACGTCTGACTGAGCCCTCGAGGGACACGCCCACTTCTTCACTGAACTGTGAGCGCTGGGGGTGGTTGTGTGCCCTGTGTGAGTAGCATGCTCCACCCCACAACACAAAGGGCAAGGACAGCCAGAGTCAGACCCTGACCTCATCACACTGACCCCACAACATCTCAGAAACGAGGGATGGGCCAGCTGAACCACAGAGCCGTGCAGAGCATTGCCCAGGGTGTGACGTGTCCCCGGACCATCCCTGCCATGTGAATCAGCCCCCCACCCCACAGTCTCTGGAAGGCTCAGGTGTTGCAAAAGTAGGTTCAAGGTGGCCCAATATTAAATACTAAATAATTTCACAGTTGACTTTTAAATCAACATGTTGCCATGAAATTCTGTCTACGATTAGAAAGTAGCAGAACGCTGAAGCTTTTGAAAGCCTGGTCAGGCTCCTGGGAGATCCCCCAGGGACCCTTGGGAAGCAGCTGAAGTCCCGCTAGTTCATTCCAGAACTCCACGCAGACTGGGTTGAGGACCCTGCTGCCAGCGACACCTGCTGTGAGCGATTTTCCCGTCTCGGGCTAGAACGTGACTTTGGAGGTCGTGTTGTAACGTGGTAGGCTGTCAGAGCTGACCGATTTTTCTGGCAAATTCTATTTCTATTTACTGCCACTGCCAGTTTTCACAGAACAATAAATCTGCGCAGGAGCCCAGGGCCATTGTGCGCAGAGTCTGCATTGTTGTTCACATGTCAGCAGGTTACTCGGCAGCCGCCACCATAAATTCCACGGAACGCTCACACAGCACTCAGCTGCATGCAATGGACGCACCTGTAAACACCACGCAGCGTGTGAACTCTGTCCTGACTCTAGACGTTTCCTATCTGTCTTGTTGCTACCGGGAAGAGCTGATATTAATATCTTAATAAGACCAATAGGGTGGCATCCAGTCTAGCAGACATAGTTCTCAAGTTCAGTTGGTTATAGGACTCCCTAGTACCCCAAGCTCCAGAATTGTTGTTTAAAAATTAAGTGAAGTCTCCTAGAAGCACAGAGTTGGTGTTCTCGGCCCGCAACCCCACCCCAGCGACTCACAGGGTTGATGACCATTTCCACCTGGAGAACCCATCCAAGTGCAGGCCAGCAGAACCAGGGCGGAGCATTCACACTCAGCGGAAACCCTGGCTTCCCAGGCTCCAGCCAGGTGGTGGTTGGGAGGAGAAGCAGGTGTGGAAATCTCTGCAGGTGGTCTCGGGAGCCAAGGTTGCAAGGTGACTTTCCATTCGCAACTGCACCTGCAGGGAAGAGAGAGACAAGTGGCTGCAGAGCCAGGGATGCCAGAAGGGGCAGGGGAGAACGACTCTGTGGGCGATGCTCTATGCTCCGTCCTCCACTCCTCACAGGGCCACCCCTCTTTTCAAGTTCCTGAAAACAGGCCAGGAGGGATGTCACGCATCTGGAATTGTGTGTACCCAGGCTTGTTTTGGAACCAAAATTCAGAATAACTCATGTCTCAAACATGTTTGACAGATCACATGTCCTTGGCCCCCATTGATGCATCCGGTTTCAACATTAATCAAAATATTTTGCCTGCTGGAGGAACGTTTTTGCGTTGGTGAGGCCCGCGCACGCTTCTCCTCAGTTCCTCTTCATCTCCGTTTTCTTTTTCTCTTCGTTGCCATTTAAAGGGAAATCCCTGTAACCTCAGGGATTTAACCGTGTGTAGACTGCAAAACTTTATATATTGAATGGTGGCCTAATCGCTAGATGTGCGTAAGGATATTACCATGTGTTGACAAATAGGTTGAAAGGCAAAGAGGCAAAGGCTCTGTAAATGTTGCGGAAGAAGCCTAACCTTGGTATTGAACCTTTGCACAGACAAGTAGACTTAGTGTCGGGTCCCTGCCCAGCCCAGTTCTCCTCTGCACCATCAGACCACCTTGGAAAGGGCTGAGCAAACCCTGAGGGGGCACATAGTATGGCAGTAGGCAGCTGCCAGGCACTTACAGCCTTCATTCCCCACTCGCACCCCTGCGCCCTGTGGGCTATGCACAAACCTAACCCTCTGTTCTGGGATCATTGCAGATGACCACTCCCGGATCCTGCTGAAGCCGGAAAACAGCCACAGCAACTCTGACTACATCAACGCCAGCCCCATTGTGAGTACTTGTCCGCGCATTTCCTGGGGCAAGCCACAGGCGGTTCTCGGGAAGTACATCCCGCTTTGCCCCCAGTAGAGAGCCGGTAACTAGTCTCAACCAGTAACCAGCCAAAGCCAGGGAACTAGTCTCTGCCAGCCCCCCTGTGAGCCGAGCGGCCGTGTCCTGGCGGGAGTGGTGACTGGGACCCATGGCTCCCAGGAAGTCCGCGGTTGTCTTTGTTGCCCTTTCCGGGCCCACTGTGTCTGATTGATTCAGAGAGACAGGAAAGTTAGAGCGAATGCTAGCTCTCGGGCCCACTGGAGAGTGTGGTTGGCTTCATGGGTTTCCCAGGGGGGCACTGGGGGCACAGTACAGGCCCTTGACCCCCACAACCAGACCAGCCGACATCTCTGCTTCTGGGGAGTTCCTCGCCCTACCCTCCTGTGTCCCTGTGTCGGCCCAGCAGTGCTCCCATGCAGGGCTGGGGGCACAGTGGCTGGGGGCTTGGCAGCTGCAGGAGCAGGGCTAGGTCACTGCCCACGGAAAGCACGCTAAAGCGTGGTCGATAGCATTTAGACCAGCGGCAGAGAGGGGGCTGGGGTGAGTTTATGGAGGGCTGGGGGTTTCTCCACATTGGTCTTAAGGGAGTTGTCCCACGTCTCGCTGAACCCCAATTTGCATTCATTCCCAGGCTGGGCTATGGGTGCGGCACTGCAGTAATCCTAGGCAGCAACATCCCGGGTGACAGAGGCCTGGGAAGAACAGGGTCATCTCTGGACGCATGAGAGGACGCAAGTTCTGGCTGCCCTCCTGCCTCGGCTGCCAGCTGTCCATGTCCACAACAGCACCTGCCATGCAACTTCAGGCAGCTGCTGCTGACGGCCCACCATGCTCATGGGTGCTGGTTCCACTCACTGCAGAGGATGTGTCGTATCAAAGCTTGTTAGTGCTTGGCGTGCCAGGGACCACATCCCTTTCCTGATGCCTGTCACGCACACAGTGTGAGCACAGTGTGGGGATGATTCCCCCTTGTCCCTCGTCAGTGCCTGGCCGGGCCGGACCCCTACACTGCGGCTGTGTGTGAGAAAAGCTGTCTGCAGCCATGTCCTCCCAGCAGATGTGAACCCCGAGACCACGTCCACCTGTATCCCAGGTTCTCAGACGCCCTGCAGTTTGCTTGCTATTTTCTCTCTGTTCTTATTCGAACATTCCAGCTGCAGCCTCGCTGACTGGTCATCCCTCCCTCTATGTAGGGAGACCGGGCGTGCGAGGAGGCCGGGCGTGTGGTTACCTGGACCTAGTGTCTGCACACTGAACTGCAACGATGGCCACCCAACCAGCCAGGGATGAGAGGAGTCACGGTCTTCTGTTGGTTCCTCATCCCTGGGGTGACCCACATGATGAGCTGGCATGAGAACTAAAGCAACAGTCCCAGGTCTGAAGGTCAGCATTGTGACCGGACCTGCTTGCCCCCATAGTGTGGGTTCCATGTTTCAAATGTCTGAGCCACTTCTACAGAAGTCTGGTCTCGGTATGAACAAGGCTGCTCCGTGCAGGAACTACATCATCCTGAGGGACCATCCGGCTGTTTCACACACACACGGGGCACTAGAGGCTGTGCCCAGGGACCACACAGACCCCGTACTTCTGTGCGATGCTCAGGGTCTCTTCTGCTTGTGAAATTCAGAGCAACCCCAGACCTCCCTAGGGACTTGGGTCAGAAATCTATGTCAGGAGAGAGAAGTAATTTTTTTAATGTTTTCTTCTTTACTGGACACCACAATTTTTTTTTAAATTTGAGTTGTAACAATGAACTAGAAGAAATCCATGGTGCGTCTCCCTTCTGAGATGACAGCAGGTACAATGGTAACAAACTTCCTAATAGCAGCTGAATAAAAATCCTCAATCAGAGCCCAGGAAGCTCTGGCGGGGCAGGAGGAGACTGGTGGTCACTGTCACGTCTATGCTCGGTCCTCATTACATTCCAGGGACGGCACCCAGCAGTAAATACTGTGCAATCTGCTTTCCAATCAGAGACTGGAAGTCAACAGGAACCGACTCTCCTGCATGGGGCATCTGAGGGAGAGGCCCATGGCCGGCTGTCACTGAGGACAAGCCTGGGCACCGTCATTCACTCGACAGTTTATTCAAAACAGCACAAATGTGATGACAGGAACGAGTCTGAAGTCTCCACCAGCACCTAAAATAACGTCACTCTTCATTATGCAGTTTACTTAGGGATGGGTGGGGGACATTTTAGGATTATTCAGAACGCATTTTCCTAATTTAAGTAGTACATGTTGACTCCTCAGAGGATGACAGGTCAGATGCCCAGAATATCATGAGAAATTGGCCAAATCTGGGAGTCAACAGGCAAATATCTCTGTGTGCATAATTATGATTTATAGTCAATATTTTCCTTCAGTCAGTCTCAACTCACAAGGTTAAACATGAAAACAGGCTAAGTTCCTAAATCATCATTTCTCCCTTTGACTCCTGAAGCCGCAATGTCTCCATGGATTCCCGGATTAAAGCCTGGAGTCTGGAAGAGCAACTTGAAAATCCAGCTCCTGTGGAATTTGCTTTAAATGTTGGCAAAAAACAGGTTGTAAGGGTGGGCGGGCAGGAAGACCGACGGGACATACGTGCTCACCCCTGTGCCAAGTGTCAGAGGCTGGTCCAGGTGTGTGGCCCCTCCCCCACCCAGCTCCTTAGGCATCAGAACGCTTCGTCATTACAGTCAGCTTTGTGTGGGATGCTGGGGAAACTATTGCTTGGTTTCTAATGCACAGTAGTGTTGATAAAAATAAAACCCGTCAGTCACGCTCATAGTTGTCATTCCAGACATTTAGGAGTTTGTAGGAATACTCCTTGCTGGTACCTGGCCTGGCTCACCCGTGCCCAAGCCCTTCGTGAAGACAGAAACAAGTGCCCACGAGGGCACACTGGCCATTCAGGAATGCTTTCCAGACGGGGGCTCGTTCATGGTGAACGGTGCCCTCACTCCCTACACACAAGCCCAGCACTTACAGGTCTGATAACCGAGCTCGTTGTTTGAACCCTGACCCTGCACATGGCCTGCAGAGTCATGGCGGCCACTTGCCCTGTGTATGCTGAGCTGCCGTGTGGTCACTGTCACCCATGGAAGCATCACCCTGGGGTTGCCCTGCTGCTGGCCTGGCCTGTGCAATGAGTTTGTTTATTGGAGTCGGTCTTTGGCCAACTGGTCCTCTCTTCCTCTGAGGCGGCTCCTGTCACCTATACATCAGGTGTAAGAAAGGCCATGGGCGCAGCTGTCTGCATCCGTGAGGGGCAGTCAGGAGGCTTGGCCCGCACACACATTGGCATGTTAACACAGTGTCCCATGGTGGATGTGACCTGTCAGTCCCCCCATCGCCGATGCTTAACCTCCCCCTTTTTAACCATTTTCTGAGCTAATCGTTGTGGCTCTGTTCTTTACAGATGGATCACGACCCCCGAAACCCTGCCTACATTGCCACCCAGGGACCCCTGCCCGCGACTGTGGCCGACTTCTGGCAGGTGGGTCTTTCTTTCTTCATGAATTTTTCGGAAAATAACATCTTAAATTGATCGTGAATTTGCACCTGGGGTTCTGTTAAGCCAGTTCAAACCCGTTTACAGGTTTTATCAAGAGTTACAGGGTTCCAGACCTAATGGGAGGCCGTTAATATTTTTCTGCTCAGTCAGTGGTTCAAACTTTGAGTCTCAGAAACAATCCCGTCAAGAGATTTAAATGGTTTAACACTTTTTTTAGCCACTTTGCAATTAACACTTTTTTTAGCCACTTTGCAATTTCCTTCTCTGAAATACAAAAAATTAAGTTAATCCATGTTTAAATTACATTTTATTGAGACATGTCTCTCGTCTGTTGTTTACCCTTACGAGGGTACAGTGGTGCTGACATGACGGTCTTGCTCTGGATTCCGTGTAGCGTGTTCTCACAGCCAGCAGGTCTCCTTCACCCAGGATGATGACCCCGGACACCAGATAGGGTTCGGCATTCAGAGCTGATGTCAGCATTAGCCACGTAGCGAAACTGGGGCCAGTGGGTCCCACCTTGATTTCCCTCCCTTGTCCCCCATGTGGCCGGCTCGGCAGCAGTGAGGTTTGGAGGTGGCGCCTGGGCTGTGTGTGTGATTGTTCAGCAACCACAGCCGTCAGCTACTACGTGCCGGGCTCACTGGAGCCCCTAGACCTGGCACGGAGCTCCTCAGAGAGAGTCCTGTGAAGACAGACACTGAGAGGGAAGTGCACTCAGTGCAGTGACGGGGTGGAGGGAGGGGCACAGGGGGCAGGAGTCAGTGTGGGGGCTGACCCAGGAAGACTGGGTCTTGGGGTCACTGGTGACAGTTTCATTCTCTAACATCCAACGTGAGCGTGACTAGGTTAATTGGCTAAAGTCAGCATGTGTTCCACGCCCTGTCTGTTCCCTGTGGTCTCAAGGTCCCTCCTCAATTGGCGCATCAGCCTCCGCTATGTGCCGCCTGGAGGCGCCACCCAACATCAAGTCTCCCTCCGTCATTGTAGGGCTGAGCCCCCACTCCCTTCCCTCCGGTGACCCCATGCTGCTGCCTGTGTCTGTGAGGCTTTTATGTATTTCCTGCTTTCTGTTTTACATCCCACATATGAGTGAAATCATACGGTTCTTGTCCTTTATTATCTGACTTACTTCACATAATGTGACACTTTCAAGAGCCATCGATCTGTGTTGTCAAAATGGAAGAATTTCATCCTTTTTATGACTGAGTAGTATTCCATTTATATATGCACCCTTTTACCCCAAATTGGTTGATTTTAAAGTGCATGCTTTCATTAAATTGAAAGGAAATACAAGGATGTAGGGCAGTTAGTTTCTCAGGAAAATCCTGACATTTCTTCTTGCGATTCACTTCTGCTCTCACTACATCCTAGATTTTCCAGGATGGTTTACTTCAAATATTCAGTCTGGTTGGAATTTCTGTGCGTGAACTCATAGGCCTCCAAAGATGAAAGGAAACTTGTGTCAGATAGCTGTGAGCATCGCAACAACCGACACTCACACCCCAGCTGTGGGTAAAAAGTGTGGATTCCAGCTGATTTTCACAGGTCACAAGCTAGAAGAATCCGTTTGTTCTGCTTCTCTGTGGGGCTTGGTTCCCTAGTTTGTCTGTCTGTCTGTCTGTCTTCTTGCCTTCTATCCTCTCCCGATTCACAGCTGGGTCAGATGCGTTTACACAACCAGCTCCTGGTCTTTAAAAGATAAATGGACCCTGAAAGTGGTCCTTGTGCTAAGCAGACATTGTGAACAGTCAGTCTGGGACATGGTCCAGGCTCAGGACACTCCAAGTGACACACTCTAGCCCAGGAGCTCCCTGCACAAATGCCTGACGTGAATGCCTGCACGTGAGGGTGCACTGGCTGATCTGCACGCCTATGGCCTGACCATGGGGGCCCCTTGCTGCCAAGCCCATCGAGTCTGCTCGACACAATGCAGGCGGTTCTGTCTTTCCCAAAGGGCTCTTGACCCCGGTGGGACGGCCAGTATGTCTTGTTTGGATGCTTCCTCCTTGTCTCCTGGGTGAAAAATATTATTACTGGTGGGAAAGTTCCGGAGTTCACTGTTGCCGTCTGTTGGTATCAGGTCGTGGCTGTGTGACGGGCAGGGCTCAGGTCTGGTCTGGGCACCAGCACTGACTCAGCGTCCACACCCACCACAGAGGAGAGCGACATGGGGCGGGAAGGTCCTCCTGCCGACACTCAGACCCAGGCTCCGGCCTTCACAGGCTGGAGACAGACATGACGGTTGTCAGAGCTGCCCAGGAACCTCATAGCGCAGTGACTCATGGCCTACCCTCCACCCTCAAGCCGCCCATGCTGTTGAAAATGTCACCTTAAGTCTCAGTATCGGGCAGTATTTAAAGCAGAAGGACTGCAGTTTGCCCGCAGTCTTTTCCGAGCACAGATGTGTAGTGGACAAGACCGCACTGAGGCCTGACTGAGGCAGGAAGGTGACTGTCTCCTGCCTGGCACCGTGGTCCCTCCGAGCAGACAGAAGCTCCATCCCTGACCTGACCTTTCAGGTGTCAGCAGCCCCCCCACCCGTGTCCCCTCAACACGGAGCAGCTCCACATCTAGAGGACTTGGTTCCAGTCCAGTGATGGAAGCCCTACTTCCTGTTGGGGAAAGTCACCCGCTTTACACCCAGCGGAGGGAATACCGGGCAGGATTTAGTCACCTGTGGCCAGGCTGCAGTCACCTCCGTGCACACAAGGTGCTCAGTACATGTGCCCAGTGACCACGAGTGTCATGCCCTCTGACACCTCAGCACACAGAAAGTACTAGAAATGGCCATTTCTGATCTTCAAACGTTCGGCTCTTCAGTGAGGGAAGCTGCCTGTGTCAGTGGACCCCACCGAGACCAAGTGGGGACTCTGGGTCATGACCAGGCCCTGGAAGAGCAGGACTTGGGTTTCTCCAAGGTCTGCTGCCCCGAGAGCACCCTCCTAGGGCCAGGCTCTGCCCTCCAGGAACCAATCTGCAGAAATAAAAACACTGATACTGGTGTCCCATTAGAGATGGAGCCTCAGTGAACTGGGGTATCCTGTGTTCCCACCAAGGTCCACGTTCCTGCCAATGCTGACGGTCAGCTGGCCAGGCCCTGCGGGGAAGGTGGACAGGGCTGGCCACGCTGTCGTCTCTGTGCACTGCCTCCAGATGCCAAGCTCTGGCGCCAAGGCGGGTGCTGGGCAGGCTGCCCGCCTGTCCACCATAGTCAACTCCCCTCTCATGTTAAAGACAGTGACCTGGAAAGAAATATTATCCCCAAGAGTGCCTTTAGGATTGTTTGCCTCAATTAGTTTCATTTGGATTTAATCTTACCCAGATCTTCGGAGAGTGGGGGGCAGGGCCTGAGTGGAAGTGCGTGGCTGTCTGGCAGCATCCCTAAGCGAGGGGGCTTCCTAATGTCACACTTGGGGGCGCGGCAGTGCACTGTGTGATTAGTTTATGGTCTCGATCATTGTGCTTTTATTACACTCATAAAGCCTGTGTTTCTCCTCATTTTCGTAATGGCTTCAGTGAGCACCCCCTCCTTCCAGAGGGCCATTAGCAGGCCGGCTGCAAAGCCCGGAACACTGGGAGTCAGAGGCAGGCTTTCTGTCCTCTCCGCATAGCTGGATCACAACGAGGGACGCGTGTGTGGCTCGGAGCATAACTCACATTTATTTGTGGGCTTTTCATAAACACGTCAGCAGGTGCCATTAAGTCCCAGTATAAATGATAGACCGCAAGGTGCCCGGGAGTGTCGACAGCCACAGTCACGTGGGGATATAAATCAGTATTAAAGAAGAAAGCATCATGCAGCATCTGACTTATAAATTATAGCTGTTGGGGGGGGGAGCATGAACTATAAAGAGAATGAATTTTATATTTGAGATATGTGGGTTTTTAAATAAGAAGATCTTAATTGGACAGTTATGTGGGTTTTTAAAGTGCCCTGACTCACCCTGATTGCAGCTCCTTATAAATGCTCCCGGGGAGTGGATGTGGCCTGCAGAGCAGCAGCCCTGCTGTGACCAGGTGCCAAGCCACCGGCCGAGCCAGGGTTTCCGCTCAAATCGTAGTGCACGGCCCCCCAGCCCGAGAGCTGGGCAGGAGGACTTTCGTGTCTCTGCCATCTTTGCCATGTTTCCTGAGTGCTTGTTAGTTTGCTGGGTCGCAGAGCTGTTCTTAATGTGGCCGCTATGAATTATTAAATCAGTTCTGGGCACGTTTCTGTCGGAACAGCATTGCTGAGTTTTGGATGAATAAACCAGCTCCCATGATCAGGCATGGCTTTCTGTGTCACCACTCGAAAAGCATCCCAACACAGCATTCCTCTCATTACACAAAATTACGCAGCCCTGAATGCACGTGCCACCAGGCCAGGTGGGCGGGGCACTGAGGGCGAGGGGAGCTCCCTCCCGGTGCCAGCCTAGGGCGGGATGCAGGTGCTGGGGTCTTTTTTCTGTGCCTTTGTGGAAAGTTTCCCTCTCAGAGCAAACCTGCGGCATCGACGCAGAATGAGAATGGAGGAGGTAAAAGGTGGGTGCTCACTGGGGTCTTTGACTGCGTTATAGAGGCACCCACCTGGGGAGGGCGCAGAGCAGACATGGGAATGACTTGGGATCCTGCAAATGCCATGAACTTGGACGTGTCTGTGTGCAGGGACCCGCCAGTCACATGGTGACCATACTGTTCTCTCATGCAGATGGTGTGGGAGAGCGGCTGCGTGGTTATTGTCATGCTGACCCCCCTATCAGAGAACGGCGTCCGGCAATGCTATCACTACTGGCCCGACGAAGGCTCCAACCTCTACCACGTCTACGAGGTACTAGGCCACCGTTCCCAGGAAGCCGCACCGTGTGGCCGGGTCCCCCCCACCCCATGGACCAGGCACACTCACACACACACACACACACACTCCACGGCGTCATGGTCAGTGACACGCCGCCAGTCGCGCCACCGGGACTCGGTCTTGGTGTCGATGGCACGATTCTCATCTTTAAACTTTTATGAACCCAAATGAAGGCAGAAAGGACAAAAAGAGCTCACGAGTGGTGTGCTTAACCAGGTCCTGAGATGAGGCCTCTGAGGGGTCTCTTTCTAGAAAGAACTGGCCGTTACTGTCATTCATTGATCCCACCTGAGCCAAGCTTGGCCACCACCCTATTGGCCTCTTTATTTGAGGGGTACCTGCTGGCAAAAACCTGTTGCTACCCACATCAGGCATGGAGCCAGGACCCTCAAGCAGTTAAGTGAGACATCTGTTGGCTCCGCTTTGCATTAAAATTAGAATGCTCATGTCCGGGCAGCAGGGACCATGTCAGAAACTTAAAGATTAACCCTAAGTCACCCAGACATGGCTGCTGGGTTGCATGACTGGGCTTCTGCCCAAGAAGAGCTAGCACTCAGGTCACAGTCGTGGGTCTGAGGGGGCCTCTCGCTGCCCCCTCTCGTCCAGGTGATGCACCTGGGACAGAACGTAGGCAAGTTCAGAAGTATGCTTTTTCACTGGTGATTTGGGGGCGGGGGGGGGGGGCAGGGGAGGTTTATATGGCCTGGAAATGGAAAATGCAAAACCTGACATGGTTTTGCCTTGTAACACATTTTTCTAACTATTTGACTATTATGCCCCTACATAATATTTTTCTTAAAACCCACAAAGTTACCTTCTTTCTTAAGCATGTTAGAATGGGGGAAGTGGAGAGGGGGGGCCTTTAAGCCAGCAGCGCACCATGTGCAGTGTAACCCGAGGGGCCCCCATGGCACCGACGCCTGCCTGTCCCCTCTCCTGTCCCCTGTCCAGGTCAACCTGGTCTCTGAGCACATCTGGTGTGAGGACTTCCTTGTGAGGAGCTTTTACCTGAAGAACCTTCAAACCAACGAGACACGCACCGTGACCCAGTTCCACTTCCTGAGCTGGTATGACCAGGGCGTGCCGTCCTCCACGAGGTCCCTTCTGGATTTCCGCAGGTAGGACAGAGGGCATGCTCTTCGGGGTGACCCATTTTGTGCGGGCACCAGGCAGGCGGGGGCAGGTCTCCCTGGGCTTAGGGTGCCGTCCGCTATGGGGTGGACCCTCTGTTTTATGTGAACAGATTATAAATGTATTTTATCTAGGCGAGGGGAAGGGAAAGGAGGGAAATTATGTTAACTGCATATTAACCACAAGAGGATTACTAGTTTCAAGAGCTGTTAACATGTGAGGAGTGGATAGGTATCTCAGAACTGTAGAAATGTGGTCTTTTTCTTTTTTAATTACAGTTGAGATTCAGTATTATTTTATATTAGTTTCATGTGAACAGCATAGTGGTTAGGCAACTATATCGTTTACATAGCGACTCTCCCAGTAAGTCTGGTACCCACCTGGCACCATCTGTAGTCGTTACAACATTATTGACCGTATTCCTTGTGCTGGACTTCACATTCATTCTTTTTTGTAAGACTCCCCAAGTGCAGAAGAGTCCTAACGTCTGTGTTTCACAGGTTATTGATGAATAAAACCCAGATTTTTAGTTTGGATGCTTGTCTGGTTTGCTGTGATCTAATAAGCATAGGCCCAGATTCTAAAGTGGGTAATCTTGGCGGAAAGCCCAGGTCTAGTTAGCACATGATTGTCTGTATTTTTAGTGCAGTTTTGAAGCTGACAGTTTAAAAACGTCCAGCCTTTTGTTCATGATCTAGTCACCCAGTGGGTCGTCTTGCTTTAAAGTGCATTTATTGAACTGTCGGAGTGAATGCTAGACTCCATCTTGCAGGAAGATACCAACGATGCAAAACATGAAAAAATAAAATAAAAAGCAAAATTTAAGACAAAGTTTCATCGCACACCCAACATAATGACAAGACTTGAGGAGCGTTGGCTCCTTAACTGTGAAAAATGAATAAACAGCTCCAGCGAAAATAAGCTTGAGCGGCGTCAATAACTGAGTCCTGAGTTTTACAGAACCTCTCACCCTCGGCTGAGCGGACACCTGCCTAGTAAGGAACGCAGATAGATGCCTGTTCCCAGCAGGAGCCAGAGCACGTGGAGAGACGTCTTGTGACCCACGTTGCACGTGGTCCCGGGGTGGTCTGTGTCTGAGCGGTGGTTCGGCCTGGAGGCTGCATGTCAGGATTGCCTGATCCGTGTGTTGTAGACTCTTAGGTTCCGATGATAGTATTTCTCTCACCTTCTAGTCCACTTTGAAAAATAATTTTTTTCACGTGACGAGTTCTTTGGATCCCGCAGCACGTGAAAGAGCCAAAGGAGAGACACGCATCTGGTGTGACGTCCACAGACATGTCCAGTGGCCGGCCCCTCCCCAGCCTCCTCTCCTAAAGAGGTAGGGACGCGTCGAATCCCGAACGCACTTGAGGCAGTGGCCGTGCAACATTTCTTCCCAGTCCGCCCTGAGTTCCTGCCGTCACATACGTCTTCTTAGTACAATTTATGTCTAAAGACATGTGGTCCACAAGTCTTACCTAGGAGTCTTCAAAACATGGACATCTCTGGCAGACGGATGCAGCTACAAACACAGGAGTTCACACCAGTCCCCAGTCTGTGTGCTCATCTGTGTGTGTTCATATGTGCGTATGGACATAGCTCTATATCCATATTCACATATAGAATTAACCACAACCCACCGTCCACACCTACAGCTCAGTAGGAAGAAAGATTGGATTCTCCAAATTCCCTTTCTCTAGAGTCTTAGGAAATTGGGCTCAAGAAGGATTTTGTTACATTAAAGGGAACATGAACCCCCAGACAACGGTCAATGAAGTCTCATTAGAATGGGGAGCATCCCTGACCGGTCTCCCTGTCCCCACTCCCGCAGCAGGCCCACCAAAGTCGCCATCCACACAGGAACCGGACCATTGGTGTGGATGACCACACTCTCAGAGCACACCAGGCTTGCACATGGGCTGCAGCCGTGTGGGTTCCCGTGCAGACTAGCAGAAAGCACCCAAATTCCAGCGCTCGTGGAGGTGAGGCTGCTCTTGAAGACCCTGGTCATCTTCACACAGCGGAGGTGGCAGCTTCCCGGAAGCCACACAGCTGCCCCCCACCTGCTCCCACCAGGGCGCGTCGGGCACTGGGACCTGCCGTTGGGCACCTCTGGAGCCAAGGGAGCACAATGACACTAAAGAGAAGCTGCCCTCCTGAGAACGTTAGCACCACCTGCGAGGCTCTGCTCTGAATCCTCTCTCTGTCTCTGCTCTGCTCTCTCCTTCCGTATGCCATGACAGTCACTAATGCTACTCACTGTAAAAATGGACAAACCCTTACTTTGCCAGCTAATTAGCGGTGGCCAGTGTCATTTTTGTGACGTTGCAGCTAGTAATATGAGCCCAGTTGCATAGTCACAAAAGTGATCATTGGAAACTGTGACTTTACTGCAGGGGACAGTGTGGGAACCCCTTTCTGAGCCTCAAATGACCTCTGACCTTACTTGCTGTTCCTTGTCACTCAGCGGCCCATGGGTTGGTTTGTATCACTAATCCTTCTTTCCCAGTGAAGTCTTCCGGCGGAAGGAACTGTAACGTGTGTCTCTCCGTGTGTGCGGCCTCTGCTTACTGACCATTTGTTCTAATAGCTAAGAGGAAGCAGCCATGTGTTGCCCGTCTTCGCGAATCTGCCGCGCTCTCGGGTTGACCAGATGGACGCTTCCGTTGCCTGATGCCGTTGTCTCCCTATTTTGTTGTTTGTGTTGTAGCGGCCACACCTATGGTTCTCTGTAAATAAAATTCTAAACAACAGCAGTACCTCGTATCTGCGCTGGTGTCTCCCGGCTCTCTGTGAACAGGGCCAACATGGCCAGGGCTGGTGAAGGTGTTCAAGTCACAGCAAAGCCTTCTGAGGTGCCACCGCAGCGGCCGGCCAGGATGTGTGGGAGAAACAGCTCAAATGCATCCCACAATGAAGGCAGGAGATGCAGGAATGGAGAGGCGGTTGAGCCACACTGGCCAAGGCGGTGCTGACCAGCCGTGAAGGAACTGTCCAGTGACTTACCACATCCCGGCCTTCTGAAACCACCCCCATCTAAGGAAAGGCATCTGGTTACCTGTATTTATGTTTTAATGTTCATTTTCTGTTCTTGGTCCGATCGAAAAAAATGACCAAAACCTGGTGACTCACCAGTGTGTGAACATGGAAAAGCCAAGCTTAGTTCTTAGCAACACAGCCGAGCCACTGACCAGGAACTTAGAGGGCACAGCTGAGCTGGGTCACATCGGGAAGAGCCAGCGACTGGGAAATTTCCAGTGAAATCTTCTGTTTGAAAGGGAAAGGCCTGTAGAAATAGTGCCACCCTGGGTGTGGTCTGACCGTGAGCTTGCTCAATTCTGCACACACACACACACCTATGCATGTGCAGAAATGCACACACGTGCACAAGCATGCATGCACCTATGCACATGCACAAACATCGCACATAAACATGCATACATGTGTATGCATATGCAAAAACATGTGGCGCACGTCGCTACACTTGCATGCAAACATACACAAGTGTACACACATGCACAAACACACACACATGTGCTTACACTCGGGGTACATCCTTGAAGTCTGCTGTTTTGTCAGAGATGACACTCATGTTGCCATTACATCCTGAGTCAAGGACAGGAGGCTTTAGGGGAGTGAGTGGATCTATCTTCCATCCTGCCTTACTCTCAAAGGGCCAAGAATTTCAAGGTGTCTGGCTCACATATGTCACTGACTAATGAGTTCACATCGACTTCCTCCACTGTTCCCCTCAAACGTAACATCGCAGTGTGTCCCCAAAGAAATCAAGGGCTGTAAGCAGAAATGGCAATATGGTTGTGGGGACTCTGGGCAGCGTGTGGACTCACGGTCCTGGGTCTCTGCATTTCTAAGCCGTCTGTGGGTGGCCTACAAGCTTCAAACACCACATGTCTTCAGAGGCCAGCAGCCTAGAGAAGCAGGGGCGTAGCCCATCTGTGGGGTACTTCTTGTCTGTCCAGGGGCTGCGGGCGTGCCTAAAAAGCACCCGTCTGCTCACTCTATAGAGGAAGCAGGAAACAGCCATGCGCTCAGGCTGCACTGTGCTCACCGGTTTTAGGTTGTGCTCCAAGGCACCTGCGGTCCCCCTAGCCCCTCCTCTTGGTGTGCAAGGTTGGGACCAGAGCAGCCAGTGGGTTAAATCTTAACTCCCCACTATTTCTGTGCTGAGTGGGCAAGCCT
Organism: Rhynchonycteris naso; assembly: GCA_037038555.1. Taxonomy (NCBI): domain Eukaryota; kingdom Metazoa; phylum Chordata; class Mammalia; order Chiroptera; family Emballonuridae; genus Rhynchonycteris; species Rhynchonycteris naso. The sequence goes on from CM073001.1 coordinate 111,884,360, forward strand.
TTGTAGACAGGCAGCATTTTCCCAATTCTGGGATGAGGGACAAGATTCTCTTCTTGACCTTTCGCCTCACACCTTCTCCGGTATCAGCTCATGCAGCACATCTCAGACACACCCTCACACGTGTCCTTCCAATAACCAGATTGGGCCTTTCGTTTTCTCCATTCAGAACAATTTTACTGAGAATTTCCATGTCCTTTGGAAACAGGGTTACTTGTTTCCCTGACTTAAACAATTCCCAAGCTCATACAGTAAATTTCACATCGGCCTTTGTTTCCATGTACTTACAAAATTTTAATCTATGCTTATTGTTCATTTCCACAAATTCTGGTCTAAAATCTGTACAATGGAGTTGTTTCTCAACGTCCCCAGGTTTATGAACATGGGACAACATTTATGAACATGGGACAACATCTTGAATGCCGCTGAGGTTTCTCCATAATTTGGACATTCTTTCAAAGCCTGCATCTCAAAAGGATCACTGTGAGATGCTGTTTGGAGACAAAATAATAATATTACATTCTAGTATAATGTCTAGATTGTAAGGAATTTTTAGCGTATATTTCAAAACTCAAACAATTCAGTGAACAATCTAGACATTCATATCACAAAAAAAAAAAAAACGCGGTGAAATTCACTGTAGGAACAAGGGAAAGGGGTGTCCAGTAGGGAGCTGATGGCCCACTGACCTGACGCCCCAAGTTCACACTTGTAAAGAAAAAGAAGGAAATTCTGAAAGTGTAAAAATTGTTTTTAAAGCTCTCTTTAGTAACTTCGTATTGAAAAGAAAAGAAATCCTTTGAAAACGTGCATGTAATTTTGATTTTCTTTGTCGAAACAGGCCACTACAAAACGACGTCAAAGATATGGTGTATCCGCTCTGACTTATTGATGGTTTGGGCTAACGCAGCCGAGAAGTCATGGTGCATAACTGTAATTTCTGTGTCTCTTTCTATTTCAGAAAAGTAAACAAGTGCTACAGGGGCCGTTCTTGTCCAATAATTGTTCACTGCAGGCAAGTACAACTTTTCACCTGAATTAAGAAGTGTTTGCTACCTCAGAAAACAAACCACAATCAAATGCAGACATTGAACTTTCTAGTGGCTTAATAAGTACAGCAGACTGGTAGGAAACCAAAGACAGAAACTGAATTTTCCATGCCTCTTAGCTCAGGGAAGTCCTGTGTTTTTCACTATGCTTGCATAACCCACGTGTGGCCTGTTTCTCTCTGGGCCACTGTGCTGGGCGCTACAGCCTGTTTCTAAATGTCCACATGTGCCACACTGTACTTCCTTAAGCACTCGTGGAGCTACGACACAAAAACATGGAGACAGTCTTTTCGATCTTTGTGCTGTGTCCACCCCCAGGACACATAGCTATGGTCTGGAACCCTGGCGCAGGTGTGAGAGAGGCTCAGGGCCAGTTATGAACAGGACAAACCCTGTACTCACAGCAGAGTGGCCGCTTCCGGCTCATTGTGTGAGTCTGGGCCTTTGCATACAACTTCAAGGCCCATGCACTCACAAGGTCACACCAAGAAGAACAGAGAACTCAATGTGAAGCTTGAGAGCACCTGTTTTTGGTGAAGAACCACATTTGTTTTCTAGGACCATCCTGTAGAATGTTCCTTTCTACCTGGGAGACACATCTCCCAACATCAAACACTAGGCCCATCGGTTCAGTCAAGGTGTGTGTGTGTGTGTGTGCACGCGCGTGCGCGTCTGGGTGTTTCTGTGTCGGTTATGAGAACAGGAAGAGAATGGAGACAGTTTGGTTTCCTCCAAGACTAGAATAGACCGTTTTTACCCACAAACACCCCGAGACAGGCAGCAATTAGTTGGAAGGTTTTGTGGCGATCACAGAATACTCATGGAAGAAAAGTTTGCACAGAAGAGCAGTGAGCAGACCAGAGACAGGAAGTGTCCTGGTCCCGTGGGAGGACTAGAGGGGATGGGTCTGCGGTATCTCCGCAGCCACGTGGGCAGGTGGGGTACGGGAAGGACAGTGTGGAAGGCCACCCTCCCAGCTGCGGCCTTTCCAGCCATTTGTTTGAGGAAACATATCAAAGCCAAACACAGTGGGTCCTGACATTAAAGAGCAATCTGCAGGCTCACCGTGGCTTCTCAGGGTCACCAGCCACCATGCAGCCCCGAGACTGAGGTCTCTTGTTTAGTCACATAATTCCTCAAATCTCACAATGGCAATATGTATTTTTTCCTTAAAGTTACAGTTGCTTCTTCCAGGAGTATAAATGTAAAACCCTCCATTGGAAGGGAGAACAGCCCCACTAAGTACAGCACACAACCCTGGACACAACATGTGAAAACGAAACGGTCTCCCGCGTGCTGATGAGAAAGGGTGACACTGGGGCTGCTTGCCCCCCAGGGAAGGAACCTCATTTTCCCTCTTGTGCTGTTGCTGGGGCACAATTCATATTCGCGACTCTGGTCCAGATGGTGACTATCCGAATTATAGCCAGGGTGGAGGGGAAGACGGGATGCTGACTAATAACTAGGGCGTTTGCGCCCTCCACTGAGAGCAGGGCGGGGGGGGGGGGTACCCCGCACCCCCGTCACCACCGGACGTGCTGTGGAGACACAGGTGCTGTCAGCTCTGAAACAGCCAGACATTTCTTTATGACAAAATGTCTTACATCAAAGAGGGGCCTGCAGGAAGAAAGGAACAAATCTACGCAGGCATATGGGCTAATGCACACTGCTGTTGGGGCGCAGATCTCTCCTGATCCCTCCTTCCCCCCCCTCCTGTTCTTCTTTTTCCACATCCTCCTGCTCCTCCTCCACTTCCTCCTGTCCCTCCACTTCCTCCTCCGGCTCCTCCATTTCCTCCTGCTCCTCCTCCACTTCTCCACTTCCTCCTGCTTCTCCTCCATTTCCCCCTTCTCTTCCACTTCCTCCTCCTCCTCTACTTCCTCCTCCACTTCTTCCTCCTCTACTTCCTCCTCCTCTCCACTTTCTCTTCCTCCTCTATCTGCCCTCTTCCCCCCCATACCCTCTCCCTGATTGTTGTCACGCAAGCCCCTCCCACACACAGGAGGCAGCTGGTTGTGGGCTTGGCTGATGGGGGTGGCTTCTGGGCAGCTCCTTCACCTCTGTCTTTCTATTGACAGCAACGGCGCGGGCAGGAGCGGCACCTACATCCTGATTGACATGGTTCTCAACAAGATGGCCAAAGGTGAGACTCAGCGCCGCCTCGCTGTGGCCGGGAGCCAGGATGGTGTTGCTATGGCAACCTGGCACTGTGCTCACAAAGGCCTTGGAGAAATTAGCTGTTGTCCTTCCTCTGAATCATGTGAAAGCTGTTTGCAGTGAGCACAGTGGATCCTGCGCCTCCTCTTCTGTGCCCAGCGTTTGTGCGGGTGGGGTCTGGGCTGGGAGCTCCCCGGATACGTGAATGTCATGTCCGGACTCACGTGGCCTCGGGCCTCCGGGAGCTGCAGCAGCCTCCCTCTATGACCATGATGACAAACCTATAACACGTGTGTCAGCACTGACACGCATAGCCATTTTCGATGACATGCGGCCGCATACCAGAGAAGTATGGGGCCACATGCCAAGAATGACGTTTCATCCTCGGCTCCTGCACAGCCAGGTGCAGGAGCCGAGAATAAAACATTTGCTGTAATGTAGACACTCTGTGCCGGAGGTCTGTAGGCCAAAACAACAGAACTCCGGCACAGAGCGTCTAGTTCTGGGACTTCCGGTTAGGCCGTTTTTCTTGAAGTGACACATCACCCGAGTTATGCTTGGTTTTTTGCTGAATTTTGATACACCAAGCTCAAAAGATTGCCCATTACTGCTCTATAAACTGTTTTCAGGAACGTTCTAGAGTCCCCAAAGACCTCTGGTGGTCCGGTCGGTACACCTAAACACCTCATCTCTTACCCCCTGATGTTCTCTGCACATCCATTCCCACCTCTGTGAGGCATGTGCTGGTGCTGCGGACCAGCGCAGTTAGTAATTCTGGGTCTTGAGTGAGAATGGTGCGAAATTAAGAAAACAGACTCATTAAGGATGGGATCTGGAGGCCTCTACAATGCTGATGGCAATATCCGAGTGCCCCAGTTTGCTTTATTATATAGCCATATGCAAATCAAGGAAGTCTTTGATACAAAGTTACACATCTGAGGCAAAAACAGGAACTCTTCCAAGGCAGAAACAAAAATCCCCCTACCATGCATAAGCTAAATCAACCAACAATTGAACAAACAAAGAATAAGAGAAAGGGCATGTAAATTGCTTCCAGCAACTTAAGCAAGCAAGTGAGGTGGGTGCAAATACTCAGCATCATAGCCAATATGGAGGTGGAGGGGGGAGAACTTAGCCTTTTGCTAAGCCTCGAATTTACAAAGGCTTTTTGCCACTTGCAATCTACAACATGCTGGGGTCTCCATGGAGTCTCCTCAGGGACCAGGCGCCATCATCACGGTAGGAAAGGTGCCTTCCAACATGCCTCTCCGACACCCCCAAGCCTTAGTTAGCACAGAGACTGAGGACCCAGCGGGGGTGGGGGACTGTCTCTACAGAAGCTGCACGTGCGCACACACACGTTCATCTGTGGAGTCCCCCTGTTCCAGAAGATCTCCTTCTGCGCCTTGTGCCCAGGTCTGGCCACAGAAATGAGTGTCCGCACATTTTCACACAACTCTAAAATAGGCATTTTTCTACTACATTGTTTCTAGTTACAAAGTAAATAGAGGCCCTGGCCGGTTGGCTCAGCAGTCAAGTGTTGGCCAGGCGTGTGGAAGTCCTGGGTTCAATTCGCAGCCAGGGCACACAGGAGAAGAGCCCATTTGCTTCTCTACCCTTCCCTCTCTCCTTTCTATCTTTCTCTTCCCCTCCCACAGCCAAGGCTACATTGGAGCAAAGTTGGCCTGGGCGCTGAGGATGGCTCCATGACCTCCACCTCAGGTGCTAGAATGGCTCCAGTTGGAACGGAGCACCACCCCAGATGGGCAGAGCATCACCCCGTGGTGGGCATGCCAGGTGGATCCCAGTCAGGCGCATGCGGGAGTGTGTCTCTTTGCCTCCCCACTTCTCACTTCAGAAAAATACAAAAAAAAGTAAATAGAACACATCTTTGGCCCAAAGATACAGAAGTGTGAAGATAAAACAGTAGCTTGTTGTTTTAAACATAAGGACTGGAGAGCTTGAGTAGGCTTCCAGCGGTGTAAACCAGCCGCTGGAGCCCTGCCCAGTATCCGCCCTCCCGCCCAGTGTCCGAGCTTCTCCAGCCCCAGCCACCAGTGGCGAGGGTGAGACCTGTTCTTCACCAACAGGCGTTACTCAGGCCCCTGCATCAGCTCAGTGCTGGCGATCAGCAAAGAAACCACCAACAGATGCAGACGCTCTGATCCTGCTCTTAACAGCCTTTTCTGTTTTTAGATTGCGACATACACCTGACTCTGCAGTGGGAAGGGCGTGTGGTCCCTGTACATTACAGCCACTGTGTCATAAACACATCTGCTCACTGGGAATTGGCAGGATCAGGGCTCAGAGCTCTCGTTGGAATTTGTTTCCTCTCTGTCATCCACTCCCTGGTAGCCTCGCACACAGTATTACTTTCTATTAAACCAGCTTCTTCCGAAGAACTCAGGCAGCGGGCCTGTTGTGGATGCCACCTATGTGTCAGAGTGGGACACGGGAACCTGAAGGGCACATGCTTATGTCACACAGAGCCTGACTTGTCCATCCGAGGGAAGCAGGCAATGGTCTCAGTGTTTATGGGTCCTCCTTGGCATTTGCCCGCAGGTGGGACGGGACCTGGGCTTTCAGGGCGCAGGTCTGCTGCATGGAGAGGCACCCGGGGCGGAGCTGACCTCTATGCTCATAGCAGCGTGGGTTTGCTGGCTCAGGTCCCTGCACCGTCATTCCACTGCAAGTACGGCCAGCACCCCATGATCCCAGCCCAGCCACACAGAACTAGCCCAAGAGGGCAGTTCCCGGGCTGCTTCTATTCCTGACCTGCTCCCTTCTGTCAGGGCCTTCGGTGTCAAATCCCCTGACCTAGCGGCCGGCCGCAGTCTCAGGGGAGATCAAAGGGCAGGCACCCCCTCTGAGGCGAGGGGCCTTTCCCAGGCCGCCACACTGAGTGGCTGTGGGGGGTTTTGTTCTGGTGCAGCCTCACTGGCCGCTCTGCACGGGCCTTTGTTTGGCCTGAGAAGTTGGAGGCCCGTGGGCCACAGCCCCATGTTCATTAAATGATCAAAGGCCCCAAGCCTGGACACAAAACCTTTCTTCCCATTTCCTTTTCTTTAAAGAATGAATTGTGCATGGCCCAAAGAATGCCTTTGGCAAGCCTTCCTTGCCGCGCCGCGCATCAGAGCCCTGCATCTCAACTTCAGAGCCCGCAGCTGTGCTGTGGCAGGGACAGGGACGGCCCCTCATTTACGTGGTCTCCTGGGATTAAGGTGCTACTTTGGCACGACTTCAGGGACCTTTGAGAAATAAACTAGGAATAATTGAAGTCCTCGGGCCACCACCTCGTGTACTAGCAAGCAGAGGAAGGTGCGGCTCAGAATCCAGGAAGAGGGCCTCTGGGCGCCAGGGTTTGTGGCAGGGGAGTCTGCATCGAGCCTTCAGCACATCCTTTCTTGGCTGCAAGTGCATTTCTAACTCGTAATCTTTTGCATCAGAATGAGTGTTTAGGTAGCATATGCCTCCCTTGTAGAAAACGTTAGCTCAAATGTAGCGATCATTTTTTTGCAGCCAGGTTGTTTTCCAAGGTTGTGCTTTAAAATCTGTTTAACTTTTTTGTCTGTGTCATTTCCTGATGCGGGTTTTACTTTGTTCTTCTGCATCACGGTTTTTATTTTTAAAGGAAGGCACAATGGGGCTTCCCAAAAATGACTTTTCTGGGTCACCCCAGGTGGCACTAGCCAGGGCCATCCCCAGCCCAAGTGTGCCTGGGGGGGAAGTTCCTTTTGTTGGGATTGGAATGTCATTTCATGGTGTGAGTCACCTGTGAGTTGCCCCAGGCATCAGCAAGTGGGCGGGGCTGCCTTTTAAGCTCAGGTTGCTGGGGCAAAGGGGCTTGAGTGGGTGTGGGGACGGCACAGCCATCTGTCCAGCCCATTCCTACCTCAGCAGCCTGGCCTGTCTGCCCCGTCAGGTCACATAGTGTAGGCATCTCCTTGGAGGAGGTGCACTGGCCTCCATGCCCATCCTGTCTCTGTAACTGCCGCGGGAGGTCCCTCATCTGAGTGGGATCAGGTGGTGTTTGTCCCCGGTGCCTGGCTTCGTCCACTCAGCATAGTGTCCTCAAGGCTAGTCCACGCTGTTGCCCATGACAAAATGTCCTTCTTAAGGCTGAGTCACATTCCAGTGTGTGGAGGGGCCACATGTGGTTCATCTGTCCACCTGTCTCTGGGCACCTGTCTCTGGACACTGGGGCTGATTCCGCCTTTGGCCGCTGCAATGACCCAGCTGTGCAAACACCTCTTCGGGTTTCCACTTTCTCTCCTGTTGCATGAAGACCCGGAAGGGGAGTCACAGGGTTGTGTGGTCGTTGCATGCTTAACTTTCTGAGAATGTGCCATACTCTTTCACCATTTTTCATTCCCTCCGACAGTGCAGGGAGGTCTTGGTTTATCTAGGTCCCCTCCAACGTTCATTATTTTGTTTTTTTATATAGTATCCATGCTGACACTTGGGAAGTGGGACCTTGCTGTGTTTTGTTTTGTTTTTGTATTTTCCTGAAGTGAGAAGCAGGGAGGCAGAGAGATAGACTCCTGCATGCGCCCAACCGGGATCCACCCAGCATGCCCACCAGGGGGCGATGCTCTGCCCATCTGGGGTGTTGTTCTGTTGCAACCAGAGCCATTCTAGTGCCTGAGGCGGAGGCCACGGAGTCATCCTAGGTGCCCAGGCCAACTTTGTTCCAATGAAGCCTTGGCTGTGGGAGGGGAATAGAGAGACAGAGAGAAAGGAGAGGCGGAAAGGTGGAGAAGCAGATGGGCACTTCTCCTGTGTGACCTGGCCGGGAATCGAACTTGTGACTTCCACACGCTGGGCCAATCCTCTACCACTGAGCCAACTGGACTAGGCCGACCTCGCTATGTTTTTATCTCATTTCCTAAGGACCAATGATGCTGAGCGTCTCTTCGTGTGCTTGCTGGTCATCAGTAGACTGGTATCTCTTTAAGTCCTTGGCTTATTTTTTTTTTTCTTGGCTTATTTTTTAATGGGGCTGTTTTTTGCTCTTGTTGAGTTGTAGACGTTATTTATCTATTTTGTATATTAATTTTCCATCGTACTGTGATTTGCAGATCAAGCTCTTGCTGGTGTTCTTTAATGTACAAAAAGCACTGTACTTCAGTGAGTCGCAGTGTGTCTGTTTTTCCTTTGGTTTCTTGTACTTTTAGTGTTGTGCCCAAGGAATTTTTTCCAAACCCAGTGTTGTGAAGACTCCCCCATGTTTTCTTAGATGTTAATTTTTCTTAGAGAAAAAAGTTTAGCCTGACCACATGGTGGCACAGTAGATAGTCGGACTGGGATGCGGAGGACCCAGGTTCGAGACCCCGAGGTCACCAGCTTAAGCACAGGCAAAAAGCATACCAGCTTGGACCCAAGGTCGCTGGCTTGAGCAAGGGGTTACTTGGTCCGCTGAAGGCCCGCAGTCAAGGCACATGTGAGAAAGCAATCAATGAACAACTAACGTGTCGCAACAAAAAGCTGATAACTGATGCTTCTTATCTCTCTCTGTTCCTGTCTGTCTATCCCTCTCTCTGACTCTCTCTCTGTCCCTGTAAAAAAAAAAGAAAAATAATTTAGAGAAACAATGATTCGTTCCATTACTTATGCATCCATTGGTTGATTCCTGAATGTGTCCTAACCGGGGATAGAACCCACAACCTTGGCGTATCAGGACAACACTCTAAGCGACTGACCCACCCAGTCAAGGTCAGGTGTAACTTCTCCTAGCAGGTCAAAGCAGCAGATGGGGACCAGACTTGGGAACTGAGAGCTTACCAAGTGGGTGGTGCGGACCGGCGGAGCGACTCTGCCTACCACCACACTTGGACCTCAGACTCATCTTCTGCTGTCCATAGCGATGTCAGAGTACTCCTCTTGGATGATGTCCTGTGGCTCGCTGGTCGTTTTAAACCCCACACTCCTCCGAAGCTGCTCTGTTCAGTAACTACTGGCCTCATGGGGCAACTGAAATGAATTTAGAAATCAGTTCCTCAGGCCCAGGGGCCACATGTCAAGGACCAGGGCTGTTCCTGTGGGGACATGAGCTCTTCCACGTGTGCCATGTGGATTCATCACTGTCAGCTTTGCTCCCTGACGCATGTTTAGTCAGAGCAGAGCACCAGCTATGCTTTTCCAGGGGAGACCTGGGTGAGCTTCCTTGTGGGACGTCGAGGCCTCTCTGTCCTGCACACGTGACACACACGCTGTCTCTCTTACGTCAAAGAGGAAAGACTACATAGGAACTCTGCAGCTTGCAAAGCCTGCTGGGTGAAAACTGTCACAAATGCATCTGCATGTACGAAGTTATGCAGCACGAGAGTGTGGAGGGACAAGGGTGGCCTCCAAGATGGCAAGCCCTCCTTCTGATGACCACCACTGTCACCGGAAGAAGGCTAAGCTGATGCAATTAGGGAGCCCTCGCGACACACTCGACCAGCGAGCGCTCTCCCAGGGGGACCCGAGCAAACCCGGGAGAGAGCTGGTTTTCCTTTCACTTCAAGCTGATCCTTTCAATGTGAAAAATAGAGTCAATACTAACCTTCTTTTCATGTTTGTGGTTAATGGTTAACACTTTCTATCTAGAGATAAAAAACAGCTGTGGTCGTAAAGACGTATTTAAACCTAATGGAAACATGGGGACCCATGAGCTCTGTGTGGATGAGGAAGTAACAGTAACAACGATTAATACTCATGAAGAAGATTAACAACGATTAATACTCATGGAGAAGACTAACAACGATTAATACTCATGGAGAAGAGATTAATACTCATGGGGCCCCGTTGCTCACGCTCACCGGTTCCCTGGCAGCATGACAGTGCATCTTCCAGGTGTCGGGGAAAGGAAGCCACTGGGTCCATGGGAGGCATCAGAGTCGACACATACTCTTCTCAGCACGGTGGAGGCCTCTCTCCAGCTCCCGGGCCTCCACTGCACATCACAGGAACACCACCTTAAACCTGACCACACAGGTGACCACAAGCACCTACATTTCTCCAGTGTCTGAAGAATCATGAAGCTTCTCCAATAGCAAATACCAGAAGCCCCTCCACGGCTCACACCCATCCCCTGTCCAGCCTTCCCAGTGGGCTCCCCCCATACCTGTTGCAATTCCTCCACTAGGTGTGTGCTTCGTGACTTGAGCGTGCATCCAGTCTCTGCTCTCGGAACTTAACAGCCAATAGCAAGATAGGATTCTTAAAGAGAGACTCCATTCCAAGTGCTCTAAGGGCGCAGCCCAGACACAGGAGGGTTTAAACACACCCAGGTACCTCCAGCAAAGCCCGTTACAAGTGACCGGGCACATCCTTCAACCCCAACGATCTGTTTTACGGATGCTGATTTGTAACCATGAGTCGTGAACAGGATCTGGAGCCCACACCAGCAGCCCTTTCCCCGTGACTCTCCCTCGCTTAGAAAAAGATCATGGGTGTGACCTCTTAAAGCTTCTGTCCACACATGCTTCAGATAACTAATTATTCATAATCCAGCATGCAAGGAGATGGCCGTCAACCTCAGACAATTGATGCTGCTTAATAAACACATTACTTGGCCAATGTTACTGCTGTACGTTGTCAGACCTTCATTTGATCTCCTCCGCAATCCAGTTTTGGTTTGGGGCTAAGAAAAGTTCTGAGCTACCATTCCCACATCCTTTGATATTTTAAACGCCTCGTCAGGAGGAAACCTAATTAGCTTTCCTCCTTCCTTCTCACGCCCCTCACAAACAAGAGTCCAAGGACATCTCACTAATAAAGTAAGTGGGAGACTTTATTCATACCATCTCCTCCAAGGATCACACACAACCCCTGGAGCGACCATCGGCCGGGCCGCTGCCACCCCGAGAACTGGCCCGGAGAGAGGTTGTGGTCCCCATGGTGACAGTCACAACCCCCACCTCACTGTCCCCGCCACAGCTCTAAGAAATGACTCCATGTGCTTCCCTGTGACTGATCACAGGGCGCATGAGACTTCAGGGCTGGTTTCATCCTACAGACTAGTCCTTCCAAACAAACTACACATAAAAGCCAATACATATTAAGATGAATACAACGAGTCTAATTTCTTACTTCTCTATGTTAATCTACATTAACCTATGCAATCTAAATTGAAGTCTATGAGCTACTTTCTATGATTTAAGATATTCTTTGAAATTCCTCAAAACACGAGTTTATTTTCTGGTGGCAGTGGCTTCCTGTTGGTAGGTTCTGATGCCGGCGTCTGAGAACCACTGGTCATGGAAGCTTCCTGCCTCCTCTTCCTGTGAACGCTGGGCCCAGCTGCCCAGCAGATCCCCTGGGGGCTGAGCACAGTCCTGTGCATGAGGCCTCTTAGCCCAAAGGGGTCCCCAGCGCAGGGGAGACCGCCTTGTAGATTACCGTGTGTCTGAACTTGGCCCAATTTATCTGTTGCAGGGGCTAAGGAGATCGATATTGCCGCCACCCTGGAGCACCTGAGGGACCAGCGACCAGGCATGGTCCAGACAAAGGTACTGCCCAGCCCCCGGGGACTGTAGGGCCTGAGCAGTGGCCTCTTCTTGAAAAGGTCACTGTTGATTCCTGCACCCCCACTGGGCAACATGATAATGCAGTCTGGTCTCACAGGCCAGAACTGTCCGTTCCCCAGGTTTGGGGTCAGGGAGAAACTACGCTTTTATAGAAAGGTCAGTGGTGACCCCAGCACCACTGCAGGGGGACGTTCTGGATTCCAGCCAGTCTCCTGTGTTTCCCACTCCCACAACCTCAGCTCTGCTGTGTAGTCATCAGGATGGGATCATCGAAATGTCCCCAGGGTGTCCTCGGCCCCTGAACTCCCCTGCATAGCTCATGTGCACGCTCATTGAACAGGACGAGTGTGTGACGTCTATTCAAAGATAAGGCCACCGCTGGCCCTGGGTGAACCAAACTAGACATGGGGTGAATAGAGCAGCTGGTAGCATCCCAGAAATACCTGTGTCCAGCAAAACCCCACACACCTGCCTCGCCCAAGCCGTAAAGTAGTCTTCTCTTTCTCGTTGTGGTCCTGTCACTCGGAGCTCTTGGTCTCACACAGAAAAAGCCAGGTCTTTAAAAGATGCCCTTGCAGCACTACCTGTGTACTTGACTTTGATACAAATAAGCTCCTGTGACACCAAGCTGCCAAAATGACTGTGGACTGTGCTTGGCGGTGACTGTCCTGGGACCCAAGGTAAGCCATCTGCTTCCTGGGGGCTTCCTGTTCCCCCATACGTGTGAGCGGTTTCTTGGCCTCTCTTTCTGATGGTTAGAGGAGAACTCAGACAAGGACAGGAAGTGAGCTCCCAGCCCCCTCCCCGCCCCCTGCCAGTACCGTTCACATTGTCACGGTGCAAGTGCAGGTGCAGGGCTCAAGGGTTGGACAATCAGCTGATTCCACAGCAGAGGTATTTCTCCCTTTTAGATGTCTGAGGGTAGGATCCACCCGCGGCCATCACTGTGACCCTCCAGGCTGCCTCCGCCCTCCCTTGCTGTCCCAGCTCTTCCTCCACTGTCCCCCTCAGAGGACCCAGCCCAGCCCTGTCCCACCAGAGTTCTGTTGCTCTGTTTCTGTTGGCAGCTTCTCTCTGAAAAATATGAAACATAACCCCACCAGGAGTTTCGGGAGCATCCCTGTCCTCTCCTGTTCACAGAAATTGGCCGCTGGCCTGCCATTTTCAGAGCCATGTCCTCCTGCGATGTTACTCCCTTCTCCCTCCTTGTCCCACAGGAGCAGTTCGAGTTTGCGCTGACAGCGGTGGCCGAGGAGGTGAATGCCATCCTCAAGGCCCTGCCCCAGTGACGTCGACCCCAGCCCGGGAACCTGGTCAGGATTGTGTATCAGTTTTGTGTCTTCAGTGTAGCTGCCTTGTGATAGCGTCCCAGAACGCCTGCAGCCACCACAGCCTAGCAGTTACCATGTGCATTTCTGTTCCACCGGATAATAAGAGACAGGTGTGTGGAAACGTCCAGTTCCGGGGGGAGGGGGGGTAGCCAGTCCCTCTGTTCTCACTGTATGGAAAAGAATTGAACTCTCCTCAAAGCTCAGTCCACACGCTCAGCTGCCAACAGTACTGTGCTCAAGCGTCACCCTGCGCCTGTGCGGTCCTGGGAATTGGCTCACCACCTGCACCCACCTGGGGCCAATCGCTGTGCGGGATGGCCCAGAGGTGGCTGCCAGGTGCAGACACACAAATGCCACATGGTTCGTCCCCGGGGGACCACTGGCTTCTCCACGACTTACCTGGACAGAACTGCTGACATTCTGCAGCTTTGGGACAAATAAGAAAATTGTCACAGCGTGTCCATTCTGCTCTTCTGTGGGCTGCTGACACCCTCCTTTAAGCACCCTCTACACATGGTGGGCAGGGGATCCCTGGGGCAAACCCTTTCTCACCACAGGTGACAATGACAAGTCACCTTGGCAAGGTTGTAAGTGAACCCCGACCTCGGGACAGTTTCTTAACTGTCCAAATGGATGTGCACGTTGTAAAATCAGATGAACGTTTTCCTGTGGGAAATCCAAAACCCAGGGGGACTGATTCGGATGTAGAACGCTCCATGACGTACCCAAAGAGCTCACACTCTCGTTGGGCAGCATTGGTCCTTCGTGGGGATGTCGGGGCCATGCTGGCATCCAGAGAAGACCACAGATACTTTCACCTACTCCTGGGAACAGAAAGTGCAGGGACACCCACGCTTCTCTCTCTGTGAGATCACAGCAACTGGGAGGGAGTGGGGGTGAGAAGAAATGGCCCAGGACCTCTCCCAGCTCAGACCCTGGTCACAGGTTGGCTACTTGTCTGACATCATGCAGACATGAGCAACTAGAGGTGGTTAGGATTTGCCAAAATGACATGAGTGTTTGACTGGCCACCCCCCACCCCGGAAACAGAAGGATTCATTCCATTAAATTCAGAGCAATCACATCTAAGGCGGCAGCTCTGTGCCCAGTAGGTTTCATTTTAGGGTTGGGTACAAAGGGGGACATCTGTCCCCTTCACTCCTGCATACCATTATCTTCATCCTAAATAGATGTGATATCTCAAACATGGAATAAGAAAGTGACCCGCTGAATGGAGAGAAAGATGCCAAAACATTGTCTGTGTCCTAAATAATATTGTCCTGTCTGCCTGCTGTAATATAGCTGCAATTTCCCCCAAAGTTGTTTCTCTTTATCTGGAATCTAAATAATTAATAGAAACTAATTTATCTGAATATAGGAAGCATATACTGACTTGTAACTTCTAACTTCCTGTGGTTCGAAAGGAACCCTCTGGTGTGAGAGATATAAATATATTTAATTGTGCCAGATTAAACATATGCTTTCCCACGCAAATGGTCTTTATTTGGAGACAAGAGCCGTTGTTCCTGCTTGTCTGGGTGTGTCCTGGTTGTGAGCCTTAGGCTGTGGGAACAGTGCACATCGGGGCGTCCGAGGCCTGTGCGGGTAGCCCCTTCCTTTCTGGGATGTGAGCGAGGGTGTCCCACCAGAAACGGGCCAGCGCTGTGTCCTCCAAGGCTCTGGGGGCCTTCTGTGGCCTCTACCCACAGCAAGAAAGCTCCCCTGTTCTGCTTATTAACTGCAGAGACCTTTCCTGCTTCTGCCTAAGGTGCCTCCACATTCTCACCTTCTTGGGAAATTCACTTCCTGAGCCACTAGGTGGGCTGAACCCAGTGCTGAACTCTGGGAGCAAACCTTCAGTTCAGCTGCTGCGCCTGAGCGGGCTCCTCAGGGCTTGGGGCGTAAACCAGGAGGGCTTTGCCTAGGGACCAGGCGTCCTCCAGCATCCCAGAGGCAGAAAGTGCCCCTGGTGTCCACCACGTGGCAGAGCCTAGAGCAGGGGGCTCCATGAGGCAGATAGATGCCTGGGTCAGGCACCAGGTACACAGCCCCCTAGAACAATGGCTGGGAGTGGTACCCTGTCACAGATGAGGGGCTCAGGAGAGGGGCCACCAGCGAGACTGGCTGCCTGCTCCCAGCGACATCCCCATGACTGTGCCCTCACCCAGACCCCCAGACATGGACTTGGGTCTAGGAGGCGCTCACCACAGGTCTCAAGGCCTGAAGAAGGGCGCCCCCTGGAGGCCGTCATCATTTCAATGAAACCTAAAAAGAGAACTATTTAACCCAAAGGCAGCAAGGGTTGCTGACTGCGGGATTTAGGGGACAGTGAGGTGCACACGCAGAGCAGACAAGTGACCTCTCCGTCTGGGCCCCCGCAAGCAAGCAGGGACAGCAAGGTGCAGCAGTCGGCCAGCGATGGTGCTGGATTTTCAGAGGGATGCCGAACACTTACCTGAGCCCTGGCCGCGTTCAGAAACCAGGAACATTTTGAGAAACGAGCTGCTTTGATCAACACCAGAAGAGACTAAAATCCAGAGTCACTGGTGAGTCCTGCAGCATCGTACAGTGGGGCCCCATAGCAGGCACAGCGCCAGACCCTCCCCCGGCTCAGAGCTGGTCTGGAGCCCACCCCACCCCCCAGCTGAGGCCTGCCCAGCGCTGGCTGTGGGGGTTTGGGGGACGACCCCTTGCAGGGTGGCCGAGGTGCTGAGACCACCCGGGGGGGGCTAAATGCACAAAAGCCCCTGCGGGATGTGGGCCTGGTGCACAGAGCCAGCGTGGGCGGTGCAGACGCAACTCAGCCAGCGCCAGCCTGCGGGACCACTGATTGTTCATTCAGTGCCTTGGTTTGTCTGGTCGGAGCTGGAGACCTGGGGCAGGTTGACCTGGACTGACCCTTGATCAACGGCTGCTTGTCTCCCTCACTTTTTAGGGTGTTTGTGACTTAGGGGACAGGAGCTGTTCGCAACGGGTGGTGGGAGTCAATGCAGTGAACTCAGGCCTGGCCTCCCCGCCCGGCAGGCCCTCAGGTGGAGGCAAGCCAGTTCTGGAGGGGTGCCGAGGAGGTTGGGGCGGTTCCCTCAGGCCACCAGCCCCCATCAGGTCTGCCTAGCGGGACACTGACCTGGGCCCCAGCCTGCGGCGCCCAGCAGGGCGACCAGCCAGGCTCATCCACTCTGAGTCTGCCAGAGCTTCTGGGCGTGATAAAGAATTAGGTTTAGCAAATTAGGTGAGGACAGGGCGCTTGGAAGTGACAGAGGAATGACTGATGTTGCTAATAAGCCTGAGCCTGAGAGCTCCCAGCCGCCGCCAGGAGGCCTGCCGCACGCATGTGTGCCACAAAGACCGGCTGCTGAGTGCCCCCACCCCTTCCATGCCTGGGTGGTTGGGTGGTTAGTGAGCGTGAGAATAAGTGGACATGGTTCCCCCCTCCCTCTGTGCCCTCCCCACCCCCAAACCTTGTGCTGGGCCCTGGGGCCGACCCTGCCCATCTGCCTCCACTGTGTCTCTTCCCCTGTAGTCTCCTGAAAGCACAGAGCACAACCACTGGGACGTCAGGGCCTCACAGCATGGGATGTCCCTCCTGCCACACTGCCTGTGACAGGCGGACATGTCCCCCTCCCCCCGTGAGCGGCTGTAAAATCAATGCTACTCCCAGACTAGTTCTTATTAAGACAACACATCTCGTTCTGGGAGGAGAAGTTTCCAAACAACAGATTGTTTTTACCTTTTCATTGCTTGTTACACATGTACTTCCTGGGAGCAAACCGTTGAACTAGGTACAGTGAGAACTTGGAAGAGTTGAATAAATAGCTCCTGCTCTTCGGAAAGTGCCAGCAGAGGACAAAAAGCGGGTCACCCCAAAGGTGTCTTAAAAACTGAGGCAGGGGATCAAGCAGCAAAAACATTATCACAGGGGACAGGAGTCCAGTGAAGGAGGCCTCACCAGGTGCGGGAGTCAGGGAGCCGGGAGGGTAGAAGGGGTGCGGGGGCACTCTCCAGCCTCAGGTGTGGTTGGCACCGCTCCACGTTGCCTAGCTCCTAGATGTCTCCACCTTCGTTGTCACCTGGTGTCTCCTATGTCGGTGTCTCTCCTCTTCTTACAAACACACCCATTATTGGATGTAGAACCTCCCTAATCCAGTGTGGCCTATCTTAACCTCATCAATCTGCAGGGACCCTGTCTCTGAATGAAGTCACGTTCACCGGCACCTGTGTCACACAGAACAACCCACAATAGGCTGCCGCATTTGCACGTTTCCTGTGTTTCTCCTTCACTGGGCAGGAGGGTTGGGGTCGGTGGCCCGAGTGAGGTGCGTGGGCTGATCAAGGAGCTGCCCAATCCTCTGGCCTGTGTCACCTCGTCCGCTGACCCCCTGACTTATGTCCTGATTATTTCCTGCGTCATTTGCTTTGTTTTCATTGATTTTTTGTGTGTGTGTGTTTAACTTCTGGGGGTTGGTTTGGGGTTGTGTGTTAAGTAAGGTTTTCATCACACAAACACTGAGTGTTCGAGGTGCATCCTGTTCATGAACGATGAAGGGGTCATTCCTCTTGGTCTCGTACGTAACTCACCCCTGGAAGGCAGCCTGGAGAAGGTGCTTTAAGAACTAAGCACCATTTGAAGGTGGAGGGAAGACAGCCCTCAGCATTCTGACCCCAAGGGTGAGGAGGAGACAGCACCTCATGGACCTTCTGCCCCAGAGCCAGGGATTCTGTTCTCAGCCGGGTCTGTGGGGCCTTGTAGGAAATGGGGAGACAGGTAAACTGGGAAAAACAAGGGATGTAGGACCAAGGCTGGAGCCCGGCCTGATGTAGGGGGAAACACAGTCCCGACCGGACACGGTGCCAGGAGTGATAGGCTCAAACAACCCCGGTTTACAAGGTCATTATGCTGCTATAGCAAAAAGCAAGCAGCCATTGTCAGCAGCCATACCTGGAAGAGAGGTCAGTTGCCCTGAAGTCACTAGGAGCTCTCTGCTCATTGCACACAATCATAGTTCGTTGAGAGACATCGCGAGACTCTGACGTCTCGCCCATACACTTCATCCCCAGATGTGTCAGAGACACTTCTGGCATTTAGTTCATCATTTTCATCACTGTCTTCCATGGACTGACCCATCCAACCCCAAAACCTCGCGCTGTCACTCACTGTAAGTGAATTTATCAACACAGACATAATCAGAATACTCATGAGAGTTTTAACTGTTTGCATATGAAATCACTTCATTCTTCACGCTTCAAAATAATTCAATTTTGCATAATAAATGATGATAGGGGCAGTTGACAATTACGTTGGCGGGAGCAGCTAAGGAAGTGTGTGGAATTTCAATCAACTACGGCGTCTCTCCGCAGTTGTGCAAGTAATCAGCCGCGGAGCCGGCTCCCCCATCGCCGAGGTTAAAAACAAAGCTCTTTGAGTCCTGTTAGAGCAGCTTTCCTTAGACTGAAAATTGGCACCTGTCCTATTAGTGCTTCTCTCGTGACACATCCTCCAACTGACTTAGATGCACAATCTGGTGAATATTAAAATTAATTAGGCTATTATTTTAATGCAGGGGAACAGCAGCTTCTCTTAAAAAATATCTCACAGGGACACATGGATATACACATGCACAAATGCACACAAACGTGCACACATGTGAACACATGTGTATGCACATGCAGTCACATGAACACGTGTACACACTTATCCACATGCACACATGTGCAAACACATGCACACACACCAGTCTAAACAAACACCACTGCCAGCCCGGCCAGGCACAAAGGATCACCACTGTCTGCAGACAGTGCCAGGCTCAGACACTCTGAGAGATATGGGTGCAAAGTCACCACTTCAAAGGAGAAAGCAGAGCAAAGTGCATTCTGAGGTTTCCACCAAGGGCCCGTCCCCACGGCACAGGAAGCTATGCTTCAGGCACAGTTTTCCTTCCAGTGACAGTGGCTCTGGGACAGCCCTGCAATGTGGCTCATTGATTACGTGCACCCCACAGGTTCTAGTTACGGCATCATCGGATGAAGGGTTTGCAAAATGTGCACTGTCTCGCCTGACCTGTGGTGGCACAGTAGATAAAAGCGTCGACCTGGAAACACTGAGGTCGCCAGTTCAAAACCCTGCACTGGTCTGGTCAAGGCATGTATGGGAGTTGATGCTTCCAGCTCCTCCCCCCTTTCTCTCTTCTCTCTCTCTCTCTCTCTCTCTCTCTCTCTCTCTCTCTCTCTCTCTCTGTGTGTGTCTCCTCTCTAAAATGAATAAAATAAAAAGAAATTAAAAAAAAAAATGTGCGCTGTCTCGGGGCCATTTCTCCTGTCCCCAATGTCTGGCTGAGAACCGAACACTTGCGTCTGCAGCGGCCACCAGAGGCTGTCACACTAAGCGCGACATCAGCCCCCACCCCAGCGCCCACGGTGCTGTGAAAGGGGTCCAGGGCCTCTGGGAGAAACTAACTTTACATCCTATCAAAAAACACACCCACACATGCTTACTAACCCTAAGCTACTTTTTCTACTGAAGGTTCAACATCTGAAAAGTGGAATTGTCCTTTTCTCACCTAAAAGATGCCCTGCGTTCCTCCCCGCATGTGTCTCCACGCAACATCCCAACACCACAGTGACACCAGAGAACCCCCTTCGTCCCCTGACCAGGTCGCTACATGGAGCGTGTCAGTGACGTTTCTCTTTCATTGTCGTCGGTTAACTCTCTCCTGAGACAGGACGTGAAGCAATTTCTCCCTTCCTCCCAGGATGTACCTCACAGAGACACACAGGGAGTGAAAGGCAGGCCCTCTGCGTCTGTGGCTCTTACACTAACACACCACAGGCCCAGAAACTTCCCTTGAGCTGTCCCCTGCCACTCCCGTGATGCGTCCATGTTCCTGCGCTCGCTGGCCTATTACCCTTTCTTGTGCGCACTTTCCCTTGGATGAAACACCTTAGTGGGAGCCAGCGTGGGGCTGCTGTCAAACTGTCTTGGACACACTTGTGCGCGGCTTTGCAAACGTGTGAGTTGTTTCTGTTGGTGAATGCAGGGTCCATTTGTTATGTAACTTGTAGAAAGCTGCCAGGTTGCTTCCGCACACCTTTTCATAGTCCCAGCAGCCACCTGCGGTGCCCCAAATCCGTAGCAGCACTTGGTGTTGTCCGTTTAAGTTGAGCCATTTGAGTGGGTGCAAAGCGTGGGGTGACTTTTTTCTCACTGGGTTGCATTATGAACGAGTGCTGAGGTCACGTACAAACTGAGGATCCACAGTGACATCAGACTGGGTGGTCTAAGCCCAGAAAGAAACACTTGAACACCTGACTTAAAGTCAGGAGAGAAATACCACACAGGGGTCAGTGAGATATCCCAGCTGTGCGCGGACTGCTGCTTCCTCCTACCTCTCTGGTGTCCCCTGCACTTAGGGAGCAGACTCTGGTGACTAGAGTCACATCTCCGGCACCATTCTGCCTCAGTGATCAGGATTTTCCTGCTTCAGCCAGTGATGCCTCTGTTCCCACATCACCCTACAGATAGACACAGGGAAAGCTAGGTCCCAGAATGCCGAAAACAAAGCATTCATGTGATGCCCTCAACAAAAAGAAAGGGCCAAACTTTAGATGACACGACGTTCTGGAAGGAGTTTTAACAGAATATTCCCTTAATGCATCACTTCAGTGTCCTATGTCTGAAATTCCTCATCCTACCCGGCCATGCTCAATAAACACTCAGCAGCGGGGTGAGAAACGCAATTCTCACCTCTACCACTTTCCCCTCATTCTGGGATGAAGGCGCTACATCTTTGAAATTAGGTTCTTTTTCTCCCCTTTCATTCCTGTCCCAACCCTGGTCTCTCCGTGGGGGTGAGAGGACCTGCTAGCTGAGGCGGCTAGTGACAGGTGTTCTCCCAGGTAGCTGCCACTGAGCCGGAGCCTTCCGGAACACTGGTCTGTCATTTTCAAGGCTGAGTCCCAAAGCCAATTCCCTTGTGAGCACACAGAGCGGTTCTGTCCTGACCCCCGCGGGGTTGGTCCCTGTTCCTCACCGGCACTCACATCATTTCGAGGAATAACTGGGACAGTGGTGCGGGGACAGGTGTTTGTAAAGCTTAAAAGTGCTTCCCTGGCTGGGTACACGGGACCTGGCAGCCGAACAGACTGACAAGGCAACCTATGATTTGTTCAGGACAGAGGTCCCCTCTCTATTAACGCAGCACTCGGGCCTGTGGTGCTTCTGCGTCCTCCTGCTTGGAGAGTCACCATGGAGGGCCCCGCCCATCACTTGTGCCCAGAGGAGGCAAGGCAGCTCCCACCTGACCCTACTGTGGTGGGCGTGTGCTGGTGGGTGCTGGGAGGGAAGGCCCCACCTTGTGGAAAGGGACAGGAAAGAAGCCCAGGCCTCTGTCCCCTCCACCTCCCCAGCTCAGCTCTGAAGCCACCATGCAGATGGCCTCCTAGCACCACAGGCCCTCCTGACAGTGACAGCCCAGGGGAAGGGGCACAAAGCCCCCTCGCCAGCCCAAGGCGCCTGTGGTCACACTGTGGCTGGGTCATTTTTAGGCAAATATTTCTCAGCCTCCGGGGTGGAGGTTGGAGCTGGAGGGTCCCAGCTGCTCTGCCAGCCGAGACCTGAGCCCTCTGGCTCCTGGCACCCTGGGCCCAGAGGGAAAGTGTCGAATACTCAGAAAATACCACTCCTCGTGTTTCTATCACATTTTGCCTCTGATCACACACAAAAAGAGAAGCCCCTGACGGGTCACAGAGTTCAGTGAAAATCCTACAAGCTTTTCCAGAACAAATAACAGACAGTGACCTCTGGCCTGCTTTTTGCATAAGAATTAACATCCCGGCTGGGCCTCTGCTCGTGGCCACTGGGACTTCTAAACTGCCAGCTTCTGATTTAAAATTCGGGGGATGGGGGGGCGTTCTTAAGCCAGAAGAAAAGGCGGGCCGCCGCTCATCTGCATCACAGATCAGGCCTTGGAGAAAATCGCGCATCCATAATTCATCACACGTCTCCTGCAGGGGCCCTAGGCTGCGCCGTCTTAGCAACCGCGCCCTGGCAACCGCGCAGCCAATCGGGGCCGCCACCGCCCGCTCCGGAGGAACCGCGATGGAGCCCGTGGTTGCGCGTCCACACATCTGCACACGCGTTGCGGGAACGGCACGGGGTGGGGATGGGGAAAGGGAAGAGGGGGCGCTCGGCCCGGGCTGGAGGTGGGGCTGGAGCCACGTAAAGCGCTGGCGGTTTTCTGAGGCAGGACCGCGCTTCTCCAAGCCACAGGGCCACGTGCCCTGCTGACCATCCGTGCAACGCTGCAGGCCCTACATTTGAAGTGACCATATCTCTAACTCCCACGTATTTTTTACAACAATAACATTGACTCGGGACCAAGGCTGCCAACGGCTGCATCAGAGCTCTGTGCTCTCTCGGGGACCGTGGCGTGAAACAGCGTGGCCCCTTTTTGACCTGGTTTTAGAGCCTGCCAACAGGTATTACCGACACGTGTGACAGCTCCGCAGCAGTGCATTGGGAACCTACTAATCCCTCCTGGTTAGCCAGACGGGGCAGGTGCAGCCAGGACGGGCGCACGCAGGTGAGCACCCTTTGCACCAGCTAAAAGCCACTGATGTTTCGTCCTTGATGCGGGTGGGACTCTTGCTGTTTTTATTATTATTATTATTATTATTATTATTATTATTATTATTATGGAAAGGAGCGGAGGCAGACACAGACTTCTGCATTGCCATTACCGGTATCCACCCGCAGACCTGGGCACTGCTCTTTTGAAACTGGATCTATTTTTTAGCGCCTGAGTCGGCGTCCATGGAGCCATCCTCGGTGCCCAAGGCCAACTCACTCCAATTGAGCCATGGTTGCAGGAGGGGTGGAGAAGCAGATGGGCACCTCTCCTATGTGCCCTAGCCAGAAATCAAACCCGGGACATCCACACACCAGGCCGATGTTCTTTCTTACCACTAAGCCAACCAGCCAGGACCACTCTTGCTCTTAAAACACTGGGTCCATTTGACTTAGGAAGGCGTGACTGTGACTGTTACAGACATACCAGCAGCCTCCTCCTGGTGAAGTGATGGTTAACCTGACGCCCGCAGGCCACCGTGGCCCAGGGTTCCAGGCAGCATCGTGGTGAACGGTTGGACTTGGCATCTGATCTGGTGGCCCTGAACTTACATATCACACACAAACACCACCCTTTGCTCCTTTGAAGGCAGGTATGACATGGTTTCTTGTATGCTGTGGCCAAAGTGTTAGTGAGTCCCTCCCAGTGGTCACCATGCCATCGGTGACCTGGCTGACATACAAGGGGCTCTGCAAGACACTTCACAGACACACAGACATTCACGCAGGCTGCTAGGACAAGTTCATGGGAGCCAGCAGCATTTATCATCTAGGAAAACGAAGTGTTCACCAATCTAAACTGGATGGGGGTCCCCAGACCCTGGACACTGGTGGTGCCCCTCAGCTTGAGCCCTGGGTCCCATGTGCAGGTGCTGATGGCAAAGATGAGAATATTTCTCATGGGTGCTGCAAACTGTACTTTGGGACCCATTCCCCTATTTTGAACTGTGCTGAGCTGAACATGTTGGTAGGAGTCAGGGAGGCTGTAACAACAAAGCTCTTGACTAGGGTTGAGTGACAATGTCCACGGCTCGGGCACACAGGATTCAATGAATGTTTTAATGAAATTAATGATTCCACATGTATTTTAGTGAAATTCGTACATGCACAGATACACCAACACACCGAGGATGAGCCGGACGTGGCCTCCTGGTGATGAGGTCATCAAAGCTCGGCTTGTCTTCTTTCAACTTCCCCATGTTTTTCAACTTTTCTCAGGTGAGTATCTGCATTATCAGAGGACGGGACGTGTGCAACTAAGAAACAAAGGCCTTCCGTCAGAAAGTTTCGGCTTGTGGCCTGATGGCTAAGGCTGATGGAAGGTTCTAGAAGAATTTCAGGGTTTTTCAGAAGAACCAGGGTGTTGGGCAGATTAAATATGTTATGCTCACTTTGTTAAAGATGGCACTGCCCATATGGAAGCCCGTCGCCCAGATGATGATATTAGTTGCCCTCCTGCTTGGGAATGAGCGTGATTGTGTTAATATGTGTTGAGGGAGGGTTTTCGCGCCAAAAGGTTTTAAAAGGAAGAGAGATCACGTTGTTCCAGGAGAAGACTGATTGCGTTCTAGGAGGAGGGCAGAGAGCAGGGAGGAGAACAGATTAAGGCCACGTGGAGACCAGGAAAAGCAGCCAAGATGGCAGAGCATTGAAGGAGAAGCCAGTTTGTGCAGAGTTTGTGGAGGGAGAAGGAAGGAGATGGGAAACAGAGGTGAATAATTCTGGTGAGCTAGAAGCCTATGATTCTAGGAAACTCGGATAAGTCAGTAGCTTTATGAGCACTGAATGAGTGGGTTTTGGAGCCCAATGTGTATTTTTACTTGCCCGCCGGGTGCAAGCTAGGATTAAAGCTGATGGCTCACCAGTTCTTGGCTCCATTGTTTCATTACCGACTGTCCGAATCAAATGCGAACCTGCACTGGCCAGGAGGCTGTAATAATGGCCGCGCATACTGGCCTAACACAGGGTGTGTCCTGCAGCAGTGTTCATGGCCTTACTGCTCTCAGAACTGGCGACCTCGGCATTCCAGGTCGGTGCTGTATCTACTGCACCACCACAGGGCAGGCACTGCCATTTCTTATTTCTCCTCTTTCATCACATCTTCCGGGTTCAAAGCTGCTACGGTCCCTGCATCAGGATGGGGACCAGGGAGATGTCCTGTCCTGTCTCCTCTAGAGAGGAGCTTCTAGCTGACTCTAGAAGCTGAAGTCCCCCTGCCTTCTGCACTCATTCCCAGGGCCAAAGAGGACAGTTCTCAGAGCGGGGCCAAGAATACAAGAAAGCAAACCTCAGCCCTCAGCGCTGCATGGGTAAGGGTTCAAGACAGGTCAAGAAGAACGGCCCTCCAGCCCTGGCCTCCCTGCAGAGGCTGGGAACATGGAAAATGCCATTAAGTAGGATTTCAGAGGCTTTGAAGGGCAGGACACCCACCCATCCCCCTGCAGGGAAACCTCACCCAGGCAAACCGCTGAGCCCGCTGGAAGCAAGAATGAGTCTCCAAAGCTCTGGCCTAGAAATCAGCAAAGATTGGGAAAATTAAATAACAAATCAAGGACGATTCGGGTGCCTGCTGCAGAGGCGTAATCAGGACTCCTGGACCTGAATTGTAATGGTTTTGATTAAAGAACAAATTGCCAAAGTGTAACTACCGTCTGGGTTCCCTCCTCTCTCAAGTGACATGATTTTCCCCTGGCAATTCACCGTGTAGAGCAAGGGCAGGTGGGGGGGCACACAGGTTCCCCCCTCTCTAAAGCAGAAACCTAATTAGAGCTGCCAAGAACTCCCTCAGCCAGGTGGGGGTCCTGGATACCAGATCCAGGGCATCAGGGGCCCAGCTGAGTGGTGTCTGCCCAGGAGCCATCGTCACAAAGACCGATGGGGTCATAGCACCCACAGTTACCAGCTGGGGGAATGTCAGGGCAACTCACTCACCATCAGTAAACCTCAGTTTCCCCACCTATACAGTGAGGTGTGAAGGTGCCACTGCACAGGTGTTTTTTATAATATATATATTTTTAATTTTTATTTTATTCATTTTAGAGAGGAGACACACACACAGAGAGAGAGAGAGAGAGAGAAAGGGGGGAGGAGCTGGAAGCATCAACTCCCATATGTGCCTTGACCAGACCAGTGCAGGGTTTTGAACTGGTGACCTCAGTGTTCCCAGGTTGATGCTTTATCCACTGCGCCACCGCAGGTCAGGCTGCACAGGTGTTTTTAAGAACCAATGAGATCACGTGTCTGAAAGGTTCACAAACAGCAGTGCTCAGCAGGCTGAGGGATTGATAATAACAATAGTGAAAAGAGCTTTTATAGCCCTGGCCGTTTAGCTCAATGGTAGAGAGTCAGCCCAGCAAATGGACGTTGAGTTCGATTCCTGGTCAACGCACACAGGAGAAGCGCGCATGCATCTGCTTCCCCACCCTCCCCCCCTTTCCTCTCTCTCTTTCTCTTTCTCTCTTTCTCTCTCTCTCCTCTCCTCCTGCAGCCATGACTCGATTGGAGCAAGTTGGCCCCAGGTACTGAGGATGGCTCCATGGCCTCTGCCTCAAGGGCTAAAATGGCTCCGGCTGCAATGTCTCAAGGGCCCTAAATGGGGAGAACATCGCCCTCTAGTGGGCTTTGCAGATGGATCCTGTCCCAGGCAGGGCAAGCCGGGAGTCTGTCTCTGCCTCCCCCCACCCCCAAAAGAAAAGAAGAAGGAAAAGAGCCTCTAGCAGAAAGTGCAGATGTGAATTTAGTTTGGGAGACATCCAACACTGGGGGAATAAAGAGCGTTCCGGCCACTGTGGAATTTGCAAAAGATGCTGTCAGTTCATAAGTTAACATACTTTACTGAACAGGAGATGGGGGATGGCCATCTCCAATGATCAGAGTTTTAATGGTTCAGCCTAAATGTGCTTTGGAAATCGTGACAAGAAGGCGAATATACTTTCTGAACAGAATCTCACAACCAAAAGTTGGTAAAGAGGGGAGATCTTAATCTGTGCAATATGGGCAAATTCCATGGTGACCCGGGCAAAGTTCAGAGACCTCACTTACCAGAGATTGGGAGTTTTTACAAAAAGAATATGTGACTTTTTTTTTTTTTTAATTTCAGCGAGAGGGAGAGAGAGAGAAAGAGAGACAGGAACATCGAGCTGTTCCTGTATGTGCCCTGACTGGGGATGGAACCAGCAACCTCTGTGCTTTGAGACAATGATTTAACCAACTGAGCTATCCAGCCAGGGCGAGCTAACTTCTTTATTGAACGATTTAAGAGAAAAAGAGAGAGCATGATTTGTTGTTCCACTTATTTATGAATTCATTGGTTGATTTTTTTTTTTTTTCTTCTGCAAAAAGCTTTATTGTTTGCATTTGGTCTGATGCAGGGGAGAAGGTTCCAGGGAGGTTAAAAGGATGCCTAATGGCTGCAGGGAGAGGCTCAGGCAGAAGCCAGACAAGAGGGGGTGCGGAGGGACCCCTCAAAGTCCTCTGGGCTCCAAAGGCTCCTAGTCGCGCTTGAATGGGGAACTTTTTGCAGAGACACTGGCCGGGCTCATCCTGCGGGCCAGAAGCCGGAGCAGGCTGGTCACATGGCCGCCCATCTTCTCGAGGCTTTGCACCTGCTTACGCCGGCAGTGCTTCTCCCGGAAGTCTCGGCGCCAAGGCGCGGGGCAGCGGGAGCCTGGGGCCTTCCTGTCCACGCGGGCTCGCCACGGGCCCGCTCTGCTCCTTCTCCACGACCACGGCGGCCGTGTGTCCCCCACTCTTCCCGGGAGAAGGCCTTGCCCGTCCTAGGAGAGAACTCGGCCGCCGCGCTGGAGCGGAGTCTGGAGGAGAGAGACGCCAGCGCCTCCCGCTCTCCTCAGACGGACCCAGAAGGAGCTGCCCGGCCCGCGGGCCGTCATCGCGGTCGGAGCCGGAGCCGAGAGAGGTGAGTGCGGGCGGCGGGTTGAGGGCGGCCGCCGGGTCTCCGTTTGGGCGGCGGAATCCTGGCGCCTCCGGGGGTGCTCGCGGTGTCCGGCGTCGACGAGCGAAGTGGAAACACCGGTGTTCGCGCTGGGCCGCGGCCGCGCAGGTGCGGGAGACTGCGGCCGAGAAGGAGGGTGGGGGCGGGCGAGGCCGGGAGAGGGGGCGACCGGGTCTGCGCCTCCGGATACTGCTGGGCGAGAGACGGATGCGGGGCACCGCCCAGGGCACTGCCCGCTGGTCGATTCTTGTATTTGCCCATAGCCTTCTTGTGTCGGGTGGCGCTCTAACCAACTGACCTTCCAGGCCAGAGCAGTAGAGCCTGATTTTAGTGCTGAAAGTTGTGTTCTTGTGAATCTTTCTTTCCCCCCTAAAGTGAGAAGCAGGGAGTCAGAGACAGACTCCCGCATGCGCCCCACCGGGATTCACCTGGCATGCCCACCAGGGGGCGATGCTCTGCCCATCTGAGGCCTTGCTCTGTTGCTTGGCAACCGAGCTTTTCTTGGTGCCTGAGGTGGAGGCCATGGAGCCGTCCTTAGCGCTGGAGGCCAACTGGGTAGGAGCCAATCTAGCCATGGCTGCAGGAGGGGAGGAGAGAGAGTGAAAGGATGAGATAGAGAAGATGGAGAGGTGGAGAAAAAGGTAACAAGTGGGCACTTCTTCTGTGTATCCTGACCGGGAATTGAACTCAGGACATCCACACGTCGGGCTGACGCTCTACCACTGAGCTAATCGGCCAGGGCCGTGAATCTTTAGTTATAAGATTATGAAACTAGCCTGACCTGTGGTGGCACAGCGGATAAAGCGTTGACCTGGGAACACTGAGGTTGCCAGTTCAAAACCCTGCACTGGTCTGGTCAAGGCACATATGGGAGTTGATGCTTCCAGCTCCTCCCTCCTTTCTCTCTCTCTCCCACTCTGTGTCTCCTCTCTAAAATGAATAAAAAAGTTAAAAAAAAAAAAGATTATGAAACTAAATGATAAGCAGTGAACGAGACAAACTCCCCACTCCACAGTAAAACTATGTATTTATTCTAACGGTGTAGTGGAAGCACTCAGGTCCCCTCCAACTCACTTTAGCCTTAACTTGAACATAGTAAGACTAATTTATTAAGTGTGCATGTGTGTGCACACGCGTGTATAAGGTAGTGTGGAGGCCGGGTCTCCTGGCCGTTTTTTCTTTTCTTGGCGCGCCCTCCTGTGGCCACAGATAATATTGCACCATGAAACGTTACCTTGCCTATGCTGCCTTGCCAATGTTGTTCATGTTGCTGTTTTTCTATGTCAAGACGATGGGTAGAGGTCGCCAGCTTGAGGCCAAGGTCGCTGGCTTGAGTAAAGGGTCACTGGGTCTGCTGTAGCCCCCGGGGCAACGCACATATGAGAAAAACAATCAATGAACAACTAAAGTGCCGCAACAAAGAAGAGATTCTTCTCATCTCTTTCCCTTCCTGTCTGTCCCTATCTGTCTGTCCTTCTCTCTGTATCTCTGTCACAAAAAAAAAAAAAAAAATGGTAAAAAAATTTCCACTAAGCTACAGAACTATTTGGAAATTTTTCACAAAATACTTGACTTTGGGTTTGAAAAGTTGGGATGCTGAAGTATCAAGGCACAGAAACCATATTCTAGTGGATTTCCAAGCATAGGTTCCACATGCCAAGATGGGCATGCTGGAGCACCATAGCCAATCGTCACATTCTGGGGCTTGTAACACAGACACTCATCCGGAGTTGAGGTACCGCACGAGCTGCCAATTGTCCCTCAGACTACCCTGTTTTTGCTGTTGCCTTCTCTGCAGAGTTGGGCTAGGCAGCCCTGACAATGGACTGTCTGTCCTGCCAGGTGATCAGTGAGGTGCTGTCCCTTCTCTCAGGTGTTTGTTCATACTTATGATAATAAACATGCTCATACTCATTGAAGGGAGACAAACCTAAAACCCCCATGAGCAAGCCCTGGGGGGAGGCGTGTGGGGTGAGCAGGCGTTGCCCACCCACCCCAGGGACTGCGGGTGGAAAGGGCAACAGCTGAAGTCGGGAGGCAGAATCGACTCCCCACTGGCCTGCCCCGAAACGTGGAGGTTTGTGCAGAATCCGCCCACCTTTGTGCCAACTCCAGTACTGTGGCCAAGAGTGGCAGCAGGGCCAGCTGTGTGGGAGCGGAAGCTTCTCCCTTTGAGGCTTGGGGAATGTGGGTGATACCCCAGGGTCTGTGTTGTCAGCTGTAGAAGGACAGTGACGCAGCCAGGCTTAGGAAGCCAGAGAAGCATGCTCACAGGGCTACCCTGAGCTCCACGTGCCTCCAGAGGCCCACAGGGGCACACGCTGACACCTGTATTGAAGGGGGGGGGGTTAAGGACACAGTGTCAGAGATGTTGCAGGTCAAAGGGCCCAGTGTTGCCACCCCCAGGACAGGCAGCATTTCAGGGGTGTGGGCAGTGGACTTGGGGGCCTCAGCCCTGCCAGTCCCTGCTTTGTCCCATCTGGGGCATCAAGACCTTCCAGTTCCAGGACTTCTGCATGTCCACCCCCTCAATGCAGACCCAGGCACCAGTGCCATGCCATGTACCACATTCACTTTCTCAGGAATGGGAAGATTCATGGGCCTGTGTCATCTGGGGCCACCCCAAGTCACTGTGTAATGGCTAGTCAGAGAAACAATTTTTATGCCATAAAAACTGAACACCTGAGGCCTGACCTGTGGTGGCGCAGTGGATAAAGTGTCGACCTGGGAACACTGAGGTCGCCAGTTCAAAACCCTGCACTGGTCTGGTCAAGGCACATATGGGAGTTGATGCTTCCAGCTCCTCCCCCCTTTCTCTCTCTTTCTATCTCTCTCTCACTCTGTGTCTCCTCTCTAAAATGAATAAAATTTAAAAAAAAACTGAACACCTGACCAGGCGGTGGCGCAGTGGATAGACCATCAGACTGGGATGCCGAGGACCCGGGTTCAAGACCCCGAAGTTGCCAGCTTGAGCATGGGCTCATCTGGTTTGAGCAAGGCTCACCAGCTTAAGCCCAAGGTTGCTGGCTCAAGCAAAGGGTTACTCGGTCTGCTGTAGCCCCTCAGTCAAGGCACATATGAGAAATCAATCAATGAACAATTAAGGAACCGCAAAGAATTGTTTCTCATTTCTCTCCCTTTCTGTCTGTCCCTATCTGTCCCTCTATTTCTGTCTCTGCCAAAAACAAAAAACTGCGTTTGTTCAGAGAATGAATGCAGTCAAGTGGAAACGTATAAAAAACCTCAGAGAACAAGGCAGTGTCAGAGCTATGATGGGGCCCTGATCTGCCATGTCCACATGCAGTATGGGGGCTGCCACTGCTCAGCCAGAGCCTTCACCTGGCATCAGGAAACCGCAGGTGCTGAGGCCTTGGAAGACAGGACAGGCCTAAGGGAGTGGCTGCAGCTTGGACATCCCCAGTGTCCCAGCTATCTACACTGCCAGGAGAGTGCTGTCTGGTGCCAAACACCCCCACCTGGGACAGAACATTTGGTGTCATTACTTCCTGACTCTCCTGGGGAGAAGTGGGAATCTGGTGAGTGTTCGGGGTTTCCTGACATTAAGACCCATCTGAGAAGCTAGTCACTCAGGTCACATGGGTCAGAAGCAGCAGCCTGGTCCAGCAGTGAGGAGCTAGGCTATTGTGTGTGGTGGCAGTCATCACTGGAATGAGCTCCAAGGTGAAGATACCTTAATGCCCATCACACCCTGGGGCCCATCTAGAAACATATCCCCGTGGTGCCTTCAGTGTGACCCCAGGGAGGCTCCTGGGCCCCCACGCCTCCAGTGACAACCATGTTGCCTGGAACATGCTGATGAGACAGTGGGACCCCAGGGGCCAGGGCAGGCAAGTGTACCCCGGGAGACCCTCTGAGGTGGCCAGTGGAAAGGGGGACTGTGAGAACTGTGAGTGGGAGTGGAAGGAGACAGGAGGAAGCAGCTCTGAACCACACAGCCAGAAAGGGCCCCAGCACCCAGTGTTACCCATTAACAAGCCCAGCTGCTGGGGCCAGGGGCACCTTCCTGTCAGCCTCCCACCCCTGACAGCTGCAAAAGGAGCAGAGAGACATCAGGCACCATGGGAATGACTTTGCTTGGTGACTGAGGGCCCACCACATGCACTCCTGCTCGTCTTTGGCACACACAGTGATGGGATGGTCCCACCAGCCATCTGGGGGCAGGATCGGAAACAGCACCCAGCTCCCCGGGAGCAGGACCGCTCCCAGAGCAGATGCCGCACTCAACTCGTATGCCAGTCAGAGCAACCCTGTGAAGACATCCAGGTGTCTGTCCACTGTGGATGGACAAGCAAATGTGGTCCTTCCACCCATGTAAGGAGTGTGCTGAGTGAAATGGGCCAGACAGCAAAGGGACATACACTGTGTGGCACCCTTCACAGAGGACCTGTTTGTTGAATCATGGAGACACAGGAGGTGGAGGGCGTGTTAACAGTTTCAGTTTGGGAAGATGTTAGCAATGGCTGCATAGTAATGTGGATGTGCCAACGTCCCTTAAGTGTCCACTTCACACCATAACCTCTGTGTGTCTCAGTTAAATTTTAAGCACCCCATGGCAGTGTGGTCAGTGGTGTGCCCCCACCTCTGTTGAGTCCCCTGCTCCGGTTTGCCCCCACACTAGCCCATTCATTCCTTGTCCTTCATAACTGGGTACTGAACAGCCCCCTTAAGCTGGGTGGCGATGGTGCCATCACAATGGGGGGATAGGGGGCTTCGCCACACTGTAGAGCAGCCAAGTCATTTCCTGTTAGGCAAGACCAGGGACTTAGGCTTATCAGCCTGAAAGAGGCCCTTCCAGCAGTGACATGCTAATGACCATGAGTGGTCATGCCAGCCTGTCACCAGTCATTTTTGAGGGATGCTCTAATATGAGAAGTTACCAGGGAACCTGGCTGCCTATGATAGATTCAGGATGTGGGTGAGGTGGGGCAGCTGCCTGCAATAAACTCAGGGTGAGGGGCCCTGGGTGCCCAAGATAGGCAATAAACTCAGGGGAGGGGGTTATTGGCTGCCTGTAGACATGGGACCTCTTGGGACTGCTATTGCAATTTCCTATGACTGTGCGCACTCCAGAATAACGTTTCATTCTGTAGTATGTGTCTGAAGTGAATGCTGCAGCCCTTATTTCTCCAAACACAGGGCCAGGGAGCAGCCAGACCTCCCCTACGAGCCCCACAAATTCCGTCCCTACAAGAGCACCCTCGGTGAAGTAACAGCTAGAGGCTGAGACCCAACTCCCCCACCACCTCCCTGCCCCATGAACCCCACTGCACTGCAGATGGGTGCTGGGTTCCCATGCCCCCACCCCCAAAGAACCCCAAGGTGGGAGGTAGCACAGCAAACACCCAGGGCCACAACTCCTTGCCACTACTCACCTGTGCAAGACAGCACCCCCTCACCAAGGAGCTTGCCCCTTGGCCGACCAAGATGTGCCCCCAGACCCATCCATGCACACTTGTCATGTGGTGGCTAAAGGACACTCACAGCCCCAACACCCCCAGTGCTACTCCTGTGCCTGGCCTCCAGGGACAGGGACATGGGCCCGACCAGCCTCCTTCTGGTGGTCCCTGCAGTGATGTGCCCTGTCCCACTCAGGACAATCCCTGGCTCTGGACCTGGCCCATAACAGCCCCTCCTCCCAGTGAGGTCAGGAGACAAAGTGTAGACCTGGTATGGTCACTGGTAAGTCGGGGGACTGTCTCTCTTCACCCTGTTCAGTGTCCCCTGACAAGGCGGCTGGTCTCTCACCTCATTATGTAGCATGTAGCTCAAAATACAGCCTTCTACCCCAAACATCCCTTCATCTTTCACATGATGCAGGACTGCCTTTATTCCACCACGACTGGCACTGTGGCTCTCCGTCTGAATGACGGCACGTGGGCCACACACTGAAGCTCACTTTATTTATGCTACAGGTCACCCTGGCACAACTACATTCTTCCCACAAGTGTCACACCCCAGGGTTCCATCTCACAGCCTACACCTCCCACCAAACCCAAACTAACTTCCCTGTGACTGCCATGTTAGACTCACAGATGTCATGCTCGTCCAGCAGCACGGCCACAAGGCTGTGCTTCAGCACCACAAGGCTCAAGTTGCTGGCATTTTTATGTCTCACCCAGTTTTCCCAGTCCCCTTGTTTCCAAGGGTGAAGGAAAAGGGGCAGGAACAGCAGGCCCTTGGGTCAGTGGAGGAAATGTCGCTGCAGGGAGCAGCAGGGTTAGGCAGCACCCAGACTGTAGCTCAGGAAGCAAAAGGTTAAGAAGCAGCTCATGCAAAGAAACCACTGCAGAGGCTGCCGGTCTTGCTGGAAGAGGGTGGTTCCATCTGCAGAGGAGTACTGAGTCAGCTCACCTGCTGGTATGTTTGTGTGTCTACGTGTGTGCAAAGAGCCTATTTCTCCCCAGAAGATCCTAAACCCAGAGCCAGAGGTGGTTTTACAGAACAAAGTTTTGTAGAATCCTATGTACGTGCTAAAAAGAACAATTATGAATCCGGGGAGAAAGGTGGGATTTAGTAAAAATTAAAGAATATTAGAAGTCAAGTTGGGAGAACTTGGAGAACATCAGGTTTAAAACCATAAGCACAGGGAATGATGTGGCCTCTGGTGTGACCCACCAAGGACACCATGGAAAAGGCCGGGTGCTCCAAGGTCTTACTTTGTGAACTGAAAGGGAGTACCTGCTGGTCACAGCTCATGTGTGATGTATGTTACCTGTGAGTCACCTACACTCAAGTATCCTCAATACCGTACACCCGCGAGGAGTCATTTTGTGAACGGACACCAGGGGCCTGAGCGTCACTGTCACCTCTAAAGCTAAGCCAGGTGCCAGGTGGGGGCTGGGCCGCCGGGAAGGAGGAGCTGGAGCCCGAGCGCTCTGCAGGAAATGCGATCTTAGTGCTGGGTAAGTGGGCTGTGCGGCAGCTCACACCACTGCCGCCACCTGTGGTTGTCAGGCCTGCCGCTGCCCGCTGGCCTGATCCAGCTGCCCCGTCAGCGTCCCCAAGGCTGTGAGAGGGTGTGTTCTGGGGCCAGGTGAAGCAGGCGCCCTACATGTCGCGTGCACACACCACACAGCTCTGCGACGCAGGGGCAGCCCCGTCGCTCTAGTGCAGCCCCTTGGTCGACTTCTTCTTCTTGGACTCGTCTTTGTGCTTCTGCTTCTTCCTCTTGCCACCTTCTTTGAATCCTAAGGAAACACGGCTTGTCAAACACTGCAGACGGCAACAGGTCCCCCACCAACAGCCAACCACGACTTGTCACCACATGAACACAGCACACAAAGTTACACATCCTCACTGTCCAAGTCCACACCTAAAGCTCAACAGAACACAGGCCAACTTCCCACCATGAAGAAACCTTTCACACAATTCACAGGACCCCACAGCCTTCACCCACCACATCACAGGTCCCCACTCTGGGTCCCACCTGGCGAGGGCACAGCCCCAACACCCGGTATCCCTTCCTCCACCAGTCAGCTCTGCGAGGCCCCAACACCTGCCTTCCATCCCGGGTGCTAGGCAGAGGCCACAGGACACACGGATGAAAGTCCCTGTTCACCTGCTGGAGACCGTCAGGGCCAGTTAGGGACTTCTAGCCTTTCTGCAGAAATGGCTGAGCTGTGCTAAGTCAGTAATCAAGCCAGGACATTGGAGGGGAGAGGGGTTGAATTTGAATTTGGGTAGAAAAAGCTCAGTTTAAAATTATTTTTAAATTCTTCAAATTGATTTGAGGGGGATTGGCGTGAGAAGCATCCACTTGTTCCATTTAGTTGTGCACTCAATGGTTGCTTTTCTTATCTGCCCTGTCCAGGGCTTGAACCTACAACCTTGGTGTGCCAGGACTATACCCCGCCTACTGTGCCACCCAGCCAGGGCAGAAGAGCTGTTTAAATGTCCTAAATGGAACAGAACCAAGTAATGGACCAGGCCAGGGTCACTGTGAACCCTAAAAGCTTCTTCAAGATTCTGAGTCCCAGGTGACACCTCAGAGCATCACCCCCAGTCCTGACATGCCTGCCTACTCTGGAGAGTCAGCACACAGATTCAGCCACTTGGGTCCCCACCTGGCTGCTGCCTGCAATCCACCTGCAGCCAGCTGGAAGCCACCTGACTGAAGCGCAGTCAGGTGGGACAGCTGCAAGAACACAGGATCCAGAAGCCCTGGGCTCTCATCTGGGACATCCACGGCCCCGCTCGCCAGCCCTTAACCAGCGTCTGTGGGACCCACAGACCCACTTCCTGCTAAGCTGCACAGGATGGTGTCACATCACCCGTCAGTGTGCCGCCCAGACCGGGCGTTCAGGGAAGGTCCTCAGTTTGAGTGAAAGGAAGAAAAGTGATGAGCTGTGCAGATGCCATGGGGATTGCTCGCCACGCCAACCCTGAGGTGAATGAGGGCCTGGAGCAGTGACGTCAGAACAGGACAGAGGAAGACAACACTCCAAAGGACAGACACTGAAGCAGAGCTGTTGGGGAACCTGAGCTGTGTCCTGCACCGGAGGTAGTTACAGGTTGGAGGTGGAATAGAGCTGGGGTCAGGTGGGCCATGGCCGGGCCTACAACGGTCCTTCTTCTGTGGGAAAAACCTGGAACCAGTCTGGGTTTGCTTTGAAGGGATAGGAGTGCCCAAAGCTTCTTGCTGTGGGGGTGCAGAGGCGCTGTGAACACAGGACAGGCGATGGGCTCCCCACTCTTACTACACAGGCATTTCTCAGTGCTGAGACCACAGGGAACGACCACAAACAGACCAGAGGAACTTAATGACTGTGAAGCTGCACGCCTCCCCACCCTGCCTCCGCCCAGCAGTTACCCGTCCCCGGCAACTGGGACACGATGGACACATGGCACCCCAGCTCCAGACCAGGGGCTCAGGGAGCCACAGCAGCAGGCATGTAGTCCACTGAATTGTCAGATTTCATCAAAATCATGTAAGGAAATGGACATCTGATTCTAACAGCCCCAACCTGTGACAGTACTTGTGTCAAAGGTCTCAAGCTGAGGGGAGCACAGTGAAGAAAGCTGGTGTCTGGGAGCATGCAGACGGAGCTCTGGGCTCTGCACCCGACCCTCCCAGGCCTGGGACAGTCTCGTGTGTCACACCACCTGCACCTGCCTCTACCAACCAGTGTGGCCATCCTGGGTCCCTAACCATCAGCCAAACCAGCTCCAACCAATGCCCCAAACCAAGAGGTAAGGTGCTCACGGGGAAACCTCGTCCTTTATGATGTTAAGGAATCTCAAATTGTGAAGAAACGGGGTCGCCCGACCTGTGGTGGCACAGTGGATAAAGTGTCAACCTGGAATGCTGAGGTTGCTTGACTGGGATTGCCTGATCAAGGCACATAAAGGAGTTGATGCTTCCTGCTCCTCCCCCTTTTCTCCCCCAGCCTCCAATAAAAAATGAATAAATAAAATCCAAAAAAAAGAAACAGAGTCACAAGCCAGGGGTTAGGTCCTTGACACCCTGAGAGGTGGCACGGGGATGGTGTTGGGTCTGCTAGGGGTGGAGCCGCAGAGGGCACAGGGTTCCATTATAAGACAGAATTACTTTGGTATTTCCTTACAATGTTTAAGTGGAAAGACACAAGAAAGTGCAGTTCCTCCTGTGCCCTGAGCTCCCTAGGAAAGGCAGACTCTGTCCTCTGGGCGTGGTGTCACAGCCAGTGCCCTTGAGTCCTCCCAGAAGAGTTTGTCCACAGCAGCTCTACACTCTCAGTGGAGAAGCGCAGACAAGCCAATTAGTTTCCCTGAGGGAAATTACCCAAACTCTGAGCAGTGCCAGCCAGCCCAGCTGTTAGTCTCACAAGTATGGGGAGGCGTCCCAAGAAAGAGTTAAGGGTCAATGTCACTCTTCCTTCCTGGTTTTTTTTCACATGGAATAGTTTTTAGCTTCCCTCAACAGACACACCTGTAGGAAGGTGTGATTTATGAGTGACAAGTGCTGCCCTTTTCAACATGTTCCTTTACGATTTGCTGGCTACTGATGAGCCAAGACACACGGACATCCTCTAACGTCAGAAATGGAGGCAGTTAAAGGGTTAGACGTCTAAGGCAAGAGCATGTTAAGACATCAAATGCCAGCAACTGGGGCCTGCACCCCTCTGTCTGCTTGCTGCCTGAACCCCGACCAGGAGCCACAGTCACACCAGAGTCCCCCCGCTTCCCACCGGCCCTCCCGCCGCACCCAACGCTGAGTTACATGACCAAACATGGGAGCTGCTTACTCCAGCAACCAAGTCCATGTCTGGGGAGTGTACCTCCTGAGAGCTCAGCTGTAGCCCCCAATAGTCCCTCCCAGAAACTGCCGGCTGCCTCCACGCGGGGTATCTACGCCAGGGGTATCTACGCCGTGTCTGGTCAAGTGGCAGAAGCAGAGATAACTTCTTGGGTAACCAGGTTCCTTATATGTGCTGCTTTTTAAGGAAAACTACCCACCCGAGTCTGGTAATACAGCCAGAAGATGACTGGGTGACCTGTCCAGGCCACATGGGAGCCACGGAAATTGAAGGACCCGAGCCTGAAGCAGGAGCGTCCCACATCTGTAGGATGGGGAGTCCAGTCCACCTGTTCATGGGACAGAGATGTCTAGACACCAGGTGTCATCATCCTGTGAGCCATCACTAGCTCAGCATCAAACTCTGGAATTTTCTACCTGCAGTCTTCCCAAATGACTCAATTTCCTGACTCTTCCTTCAGGGAGGCTTTGTCATGTCTAATGAAGGAGCTAGACTGTAGGCTCTGACATGTGTTCACGGCACACTGCTAGGAGTCACATCTGCAAATCCTCTGATTTCACTCAGCCTTCTCAAGGCCTCATGACTTGGTTTGAAAATAACAAAATATACTTAACTCTAACAGCATTCAGAAACACTCCCAGAGGTACTCCAGCCCCCACTGCAGGGAAGCTGCAGGGTGCGAGGCAGGCCACCAGCCCCTCAGCATTCATGACTACTGTAGTTGTCCCCACTTGATGACAGTACCCAGGAGGGACCCAGTCGTAGACACTGACAGAAATGTGAGATTTTAGAGGACTTGCTTTTTCCTGCCAATTCTGACTTTCCCAGGATGCTCCAGCAGGTAACAAAGTGTCTCTCAATCAACAGGCACAGTGTGGGAATGGGGGTCTTGCACTGAGCTCAGGATACAGCTTTGGTCCCAGGAGACTGGCTGTGTTCAGCCATGACGCTGCCGGGCAGGTTCCAACACCTCACTCCTGGGAACTAGGACATCCTGACCTGGAAGACTCCTTCCAACTCAACACCATAGTCCTTTCAGTCCCTGTCAAATGGTGCTTGTTCAGGGAAATGGAGCAACAACCCTGTCCCTGGGCAAGACCCCTGAATGTTGGGGTCCCTCACCCAGCCTGTCTGAGGGCCCCTCAGTTCCTGCAGGGGACAATGAATCCTGGGCAACCCACCCACGTCTACTCAAGGCCAAGCGGGTTCTTCCTGGATCACATGGCCCTTCCAATGGTCCGTCTCTCTCAACCGCACTGAAAAAGCTCAGGGGTGGGGGCTCTGTGCCATGGCCAAAGCCCCAGAACCCCACCTCCAAGGAGACAGACATTCCCTTCTGCCCTAAGACCTGGGCTGTATCTAAGAAGGACCAGGAGGTGTGTAAGGGACTGGTTTCCAACAGGAAGTTCTGGGAGAAAAACTCATTTCTGAGACAACACAGCTTCAAACGAGGTCCACAAAGGTCACCTTGCAGTCACCCAGACACGGAATCAAGCATGAACCTGTTCCTCCAACACACAATCTGCAGTGAACTCAGTGACTCCCTGTGGTCAAACCTAATGCACAGCTGTGCCCTCAGAGACCACCCAGAACCTTTTACTGGGAAATTCACGTCAAAGACCCACCCGCGCCATGACAGATTACAAGTCTAGAAACCAGATGAGGGTAGTGCCAGAGGTCAAGGTCACCAGGCATGGCAGGGGACAGGGCCACACCCAGTAGGCTGTGTAGTTCTGAGTTTAACCAAACACCAGTACAGGCACAAAGGGTGGAAGAATGACAGACAAGGTGGCACTAAAACTGTTCGGGGCACGTTCCCATCTAAGTCCCAGGAAGTTACAAAAAGGAGCATTTTAGGGAAAAGCAGCACCTTGCAATTCTGTGGCATCTGTCATCTGTCCCCAAGACAACACACTTTATACTGTCACTGAAGGCTGACACCCCATTTTAATTGAGGTATGTTGTGGGAGATGCTTCTGTAGCTGGCTGACCAACCCCGCCCCACCCCTCAGGTCAGGACACAACAGCACAGCACTGTTTTCTGTCCCCGTTGGCCTTGGGTGGTAAGGGGAAGCTCTGCCTCAGTTCCCCTCTGCACACCTGCTGAGAACATGGAGGTGTCCCAGCCGCTGGTGGCCCGGTGTCGGCCTGGCTCATCCTCTTCCTCACCGACATAGGAAGGGGATGTGTGTTTGGGAAGCGGGGCGGGCTTGTGGGCCCTCGGTGGGCGGGCACTGGTGCTGGTGCTGGTGAGCTGTGCGGGCAGCGCCTGCTGGCCTCGGAGCTGGCACTCCTGCAGGAAGGCTTCCTCATCAGCCACACCTGAAAGGACACAGAGACAGGCATGAGGTGGGCACCACGGGAGGGCCACACATGGCTGCTGCAGCCTCCCTTCATAGGCAGCCACCATGGATGGCCGCCCTCGCTGAGCTGGAGGAAGGCGGCACCTCAACCGCCCCAGGTGCACTGCTGGGGCCCGATGTCACCTGAGAGGAAAACGACCGAGTGGACTCAACCCCGAAGGCACAAGTGCACAATCCTGTCAAAATCCATGGCTAGAACCCTGTGCCAGGTCCTCAGACTCGACCCAGCAGTACAACCCTGGACAAGGCTCTAGGTTCAGCTTTTGGTCTCATCCTCGGGCAACTTTGAATCTATAGCCCACACCCTACAGACACTGCGCATCTACTAAACATTCAAGTCAGCATGAGAAGGGAGGTGCTGGCCCGGGAGGCCCACCCGCATGCATGCACAGAGAACCCACAACACTGCCATCCATCCCACTGGACACAGATCCTGCCAGGGACAGCCCTCATTACGCCAAAAACACAAGTTTTGTACTTGCAGTGGCAACTAGCAAGCCAGTCAAGGAACAAGTGGTAATGTCCATCATTTCAGACTCCCCCTTTTGAGAGTTCCCTGCCCCAGGTCACATGAAGCAGGATGCCCACAGGCACTGTCCCAAGCACAGCATCTTGTGTCCCACACTGGCTGTCCTGCCCTCCCTACTTTCCCCATGGAGAACTGTTCACCAAGACCCTCCTGCAATGAACTTTTAAAAAGATCTTCATCTAAAGGGCTTTTACAATTACAGTCATTTAAACTCGGTCTGTTAGTGGCTGAGGACCAGGTACCATGCTGGTAAGACGTGGGTGGTGCCTTAACCTGTAGCATTACCACAGGAAATATCAGGATGCCCAAAGTCCTCATAGGACCCTGTCCCTCGGAGTCCTAGGGCGCAGCCTCAGCAGCAGCAGCACTGGGGACCAGAGCATTCTGGTCTGAGAAGGGAGCTGCCCAAGATGTCACCCGCACTAAGCACAGAAGCTCTTTACTGAGGAACAAGAACTCAGCCTATAGTCTGCAGCTTACACCTCAGGGCTTTTCGTGATTAAGCCTCCCTATCAGTTTTATACAACCTCAGATGCGCATGACATGCATGCCTCCCACCCACCCACCCCACAAAGAAGGAAACCAGTTATGTCAGGAGATGCTTCAGCAAGCAGATCTGGGCGCTGGGAGGAAACACTGGCAGTCACCACAGTGTCGGGACAACCCAGGACCTCACGTCTCCTTCTGTGGCAGCTCCCAGCACCCACCACACACACTTCCCACTCAGATCAGGTCCTGAACACACGCCTGTGGGGCCAGTCCACTCCTGGGACACTGAGCCTCTGGGTAGCACTGTGAACAAAGCAGTCATGGAGAGAACTGGCATCCACACCCACGTCTGAGGTGCAGTAGGGAGCTGTGAGGGACAGTGGCCACAGGTGCCCCGGCTGAGTCCTGTGCTCAGGGCCTGTCACTGTGGCTCCGAAGGTGGGCAGACACTGGGAGAAATTTACACAGAATCTTACCCAGGTGACATCCAGCCTTGTCCACCCAGGTGGAAAGCACATAGTGAGTCCCACAGATATGACAGCAGAAGGTGCTAGCCCTTGGGTTACCCCTCTGAATGTTAGCCACCCACTCCCTGCCTCTAGGCAGTCACACTAGTAATTTCCATGAGCTTTACAAGTACCCTTAGTTCTGCCCAAGGGTAACATTTGAGAAAAGAAGTTAACGTTTCAGGTATATGACCTATCAGTATCTAAATCAAGTGTGGCTGTGCCACTGGCTGCCCCGGGCTGCAAAAAGACAGAGGTGTGTGACATGGGGGACCTTTCAGGTGTGAGTTCACCTGTCCCACTTACCTCACTAGCAGGGGTCCCTGCAGCCCTTCAGTCACAGATAAGAGGGGGTGGCCTTGTCCCCCACACAGCTCATGGGAGCCCAATGTTCATGAGCACTGTCACTGAGTCCTGCACACAGAACAGTGACCTCCACAAGCTCTGCTGTTGCCGCTTCACTCACCAGCCTAGGCCACATGAGCCACTGTCTGGAAGAGACACGCCCAGTTTGGGGTCAGCTCTGACATCACGTGTCCCCTTGCTCAGCCAGCTACTCACCGGGCCCAGGACGTCCTGCCACAGCCACTATGTTGTGTTTGCAGTCTGTTAGAAAATGTTCGGCTTGATATCTGAAAACACCCCAAATACACATACTCCACAGCAACACCCAACAACAGGGCAAAGGCACTGTCCCCACTCTGCCTGGCACCTGGCTGCCCTCAAACAGCAGTTAAACTACTGACCTGAGAGAGTGTCCCCCCTTTAGAAGAGATGCTCACCAGGAGGGACAGGTGTGTGCTATTCTGGGAGAGGCGAGGCCTTGGTGGCAGATGGCAGGGACGGGCAGCCCTCTGATCTCACTTGTTCCATCTGACAAAGGTCTCATAGTGACAGGTAATAGTGTCCCCTTGCCTCTGCTCCTAGGCCCCTCCTACCCCAGTCCAGTCCCAGCTTCACCTCTGCAGAACCTGCCTTCCTTCCGGCCCCACTCTGCATCCTTTGGAGTGTGTGGCCATGGCTGAAACCTGGGCCTGTAGTCCACATGAGCCAGACAAGCATGGGTGGGACACACCACCAAGTGCCCCTGACTTACCTGCGTGGTCAACCTTGAGGACATGGTTACCTCCTGGCTCTGCAGGCCCCTCCCAGCCACGCTAGGAGCTCCAATGGTCCGGAGTCTGGAGCAAGGACAATCAAGTCATGGACCC
Organism: Rhynchonycteris naso; assembly: GCA_037038555.1. Lineage (NCBI taxonomy): Eukaryota > Metazoa > Chordata > Mammalia > Chiroptera > Emballonuridae > Rhynchonycteris > Rhynchonycteris naso. The sequence continues at coordinate 111,927,331 of CM073001.1, forward strand.
TACAAGGTTCCCCGTGAAACCTGAGTGTCTTGGGTACCAGGAAAACCATTTGGGGAAGGAAGTAGCAGTGGAAATTGAGAACCAACCACTGCTCCTCACCCAGAAGCCCTTGCTGGACACTGCACACACCCACAATATGGATCCACCAGGCCACTTCAGCCACCATGTGCATGTCACTAGGCGCTGATGGGCTTATGAAAAAGGCCACCAGCCTCAACACGCTGAGCTGAGGTGACGCCTGTATTCCACTCGAGATTGAGAAAAGGGGTCTTAATAAGGACGATCCCATCACTTTAAGTGTCAAGGCCAAGGGCCCACCACACACACACTTAGTTCAGCAGCTGCAGCACTGGCAGGCCCTGGTCTCACCGTGAGGGCCTGCTGTAAGCACCTAAGCTGTGACCAGAGCCACAGACGAACCACCTCCCATCACCCACCACACGGAGGACACAGTTGCGGCCCATCGCAGCCTGGGCATTCTGAAGGGCTAGTTTTCTTACCCCAGGATACAGACTGGCAGCACAGAGCTTTGTAAAGGTCCCCACGAATTCTCCAACTGCTGTCCACAGATGCCCTTGGGCCTCCTAAAGAACAGGGTGACCAGAATAGAGGTGGCTCTGCCTCAAGGGCCCACCTGTCCCCAGTGATGGGGGTGTCAGCCCAACACTGACTCTGACCACTGTCTGCTCCTGTACTGGGGGTGGTGCTGGGACAGCCCTGTGCACAGCGAGGCCCCACACAGCGTACCTGTGATAGCAGAGGGGCACAGGTGGGCTTTCTAACACCCTCCTGAGACTGCAGGTTTTGCGCTCTTAGCCGTGTTCCGGAATCACCTGTCCGCCACCCTCCAATCACTGTCCACATGGCCACCCTCCCCCATGACCTGCATCCTGCAAGCTTCCAGGGACAAAGGACTGTTTTCTGTGGCAACAAGCTTCTGCCTCAAGTTTCCAGGACATAGCCTGTCCTCTGGGGCTGGGGCCAACCCAAAACCCACAAGGGCCCCAGGAGCTGGACCACCTGCTGCTTAGTGAGTAAGGACATGCTAGTCCTGACAGGCCAGTACTGTGACAGAAGCTTCTAGAACGGGGTCTGAGTTGGAACTTCCCCGTTTGTGTTCCTTTGCAGCCCTCGGACCCCAGCACCCAGCAAAGCACCTACTTGCTCAGCCCAAGTCCCACAGAACCCCAGCAGGACAGGGAGTGACGAGATGTGGCATGCACGGGGACATGTGGGGGAGACCAGCATGTCCCTTTCAGGATACAGCAACCCTCATTCAGGACTCTGTCTCACAGGTGAGCCATGAGAGCCCACACCACTCTGGCGCTTAGCCCTTGAACACCTGTGACAGCCAACAGCAGCCGACCCCACTTCTGGCACACAATCCCCACAGCACCCCCACAAGATGGTGCTGCAAACAGCCATGCCTCCTAGACAGAAGTCCAGCCCAGTGGGCAGGGAGCACACAGCGTGCCCCATGAGGACAGGGCTCCTCAGAGAGGGAGAAGAGTCCGTGTCCATAGACTGCCATGCAGACTTCAGTCCTGCTCTGTCTGGTTTCCTGTGGACACCAGTACATAAGAGCACAGTCCACACAACTGTCACCAGAGACAAGAGCCTACCTGGAAAAGTGAGGACTTGGAACCAGTCCTGGTGCCGCCACATGTACAAGTACACTGCGGAGGCAGCTGTCACTGCCTATGCCTCGTGATAACAAAAAAAGATTCAGATAGGAGTGAGTCCCACGTGCTCAAAGCCAATTGCACTGTACTGCAATTTCCAAGCAAGGAACAGTTATCAGCCTTGCTTCCTGAGAACAGCACAGGCCACTGAAGCAAGAGCCCAGACAGGACCAGGACAGCAGACCTGACACACATACCATTTTCAGGAAGAGTCTTTATGGTCTGATGGACATCTCATCTAACCAAACAAAGCTCAGCGGTATCTAGGTGTGGGTTGTGGGGACCCCCAACTGCTCTTTGTAGTGTGTTGAGCAGCAGGAGGTGAGTCAGCACCCCTGGGGCAGACCCCCACAACCAGGTACCAGCCACATTGGCTAGTTCTTACAGCTGCACCTCTGTGAGAAATTTAGGATCGCCTTGACAAGCAACTCAGAGTACCCACCTGCATTTCCTCATTACAAGCACCTCACTATCAACCTCACAACCCATCTCTCAAGTTAAGTACAGTAGACAGGATTGGCAGTGGTAATGTGCGTGCCGCACAGAGCAGACACTAGTGGATCCCCAGCTGTACTCCCCGCTCCAGCACCAGCCACCATCATCTCATGCTACCCTACCCATCAAGAAATCAAAATCAAGACGCACCATCTACACAGTGCCTCTCAGAATAACTGAAAACTCCACAAAATAAAACCACTGATCTTTACCACACCTAACACCAGTTTCCCATCCTACCCCATTGATTACTAAATCATCCCTCTTTTTATGGAAATTTACCATTAAAAAGTATGAAGTTGGCAATCTGTACTACCAAAAGGCAATACACATTACAAAAATAGGTCACATCTAATTCTACAACCCATACAGAATTTACTGTTTTGGTGTAATTTCTGCTACCCCTTTCCTGGGTGTGAACAAACTATTAAAACGTAAAGTTTACATTGGTTATAACAGGTCAAATGTCATTTTCATTTGGAAATTTTAATATAGCAGAAATCACCCTGCCTTTTATCACCCAGTTACATAAAATTTAAAAATAAAAACACGGCCTGCCATAGTGGGGCCAGAGCACAATGCTGCAGTCATCAAGAAGCTATGAGAGGAATGTTCCAGCAGCTGTTGCACGCTCAGTGTCACAGCAAATGTCTCGCTCTTTCCCCCAATGGAGAACAAATGCAGCACTGAAGCCTGGCTGATAACATGCAGATGAAAACAAACCTTCACAGAGAACAACCCTCTTCCCAGATTTGTACAGTCAGGCAACCAGGAGCCATTGTTGTATGTGGGTCCTTTTTTTTTCTGGGGAGCGGGGCAGTAACCCAACACTTTGTCAGAATTTGAATACCACCCAATTTGAGATTACTCAACATTGTCCAAAAATGTATCACAGGCCCATCGGAAGATGGCTTCAAATACCAAGGGCCAGATACGTGCCCACGAACTGCACTCCAGCGCGCACACACCTGTTGGCACGGAGCTCGGGTGCATACACAGAACCCATTGACACAGGTGAGCGATGCTAACCACAGACCCCGCAAACACAGATGCAGAGGAAAAACAGTATGTGCGCGAGGGCCAGCGCGCGTCTCCAGGGTACCGTGCATGGGGATCAGTACCGACCGTGATGTGACTTGGGACACAGGGACATGAAGAACAAGACAAAGATGACGTAGGCACAGACCAAAACCTGTCTCATGCCAGGGCAGGTGAAGAGATTATAACAGCAAATTAGATCGTGGATACAGACATGGTGACAACAGAAGGCAAAGCAGAAGTGGTCAGAAGTGAGGACCGACGCCACTGCTCTCTCCAAACAATGGGAGAAAGGTCACATGGGAAATGACACCATGGGGAGGCCACATCTTAGAGAAGGGCAATGGTGCTGGGAACAGGGAGGGACCTAGAAGAGGAAGAAAATCTAGAACACATAAGAATCCCTCCGGCCCAAGCCACTCTACATCTGCAAAGCAATAAAACCATGCTGGGGCCACGAGGAGACCATCTACAGGTTTCCCCAACAGTACTTTGGCTAACAAGCGTCGTTTTTGTTAAACACCCAGAACAGGTTTGACCAGGCAGTGACACAGTGGAACGAGCTTTGGACTGGGATGCGGAAAACCCAGGTTTGAGACCCCGAGGTCACCAGCTTGAGCGCGGGCCCATCTGGCTTGAGCAAAAAGCTCACCAGCTTGGACCCAAGGTCGCTGGCTCCAGCAAGGGGTTACTTGGTCTGCTGAAGGCCCACGGTCAAGGCACATGTGAGAAAGCAATCAATGCACAACTAAGGCATTGCAACAAATATGTGATGATTGATGCTTCTCATCTCTCTTCGTTCCTGTCTGTCTGTCCCTGTCTATCCCTCTCTCCGACTCTCTTTCTGTCCCTGTAAAAAAAAATAAAACACAACACCCAGAACAGAACTCCTCAGTTCCATCATTGGCATTTACACATGGCCTCCCTGCAACTGCATGTCCACATCTAAAGGACTGATGGCCACTGGTCTGTCCTGTACATCATGGGTATTCAGACAGCCAGTGCTCACTCACAGGAAGACAAAAGCTGGTTACTAGACTGTAGCTGGGCAACTTCCTACAACATGCAGACAGGTTGTCCTCAGGGTGTTTCATGAAGCCAAGGGTAGTTCTAGGCACAAGCCTCACGAGGACATCTATGCAGCCAGATCCCAGAATGAGCAACAGGCCCTGGTGTGGCCAGGCCAATCTACAAAGCTGTAATTACAGCTCTGCCTGAGACGGCCATTGTGCTAACCAAGTTACCAGTGCCTAGAACAGGTCTATCAGCTGGCTTCCCTTCCCATCATCATGTCCTGAGGGCAGGAATGGTTTGATGGTTGAAAACTATGGGAGACAGAGGAACACCAGCCTCCACTTTCTCATCTGTGGACCATTTGCCTGCAAAGCCCAACACTAAACTTGTCTGAAGTCCCTCAGCTTCAGGCCCTACTCTGTCCCAACGCCCAGCATACACCTGGAGTGGGAGCGGTGCAGTCAAGAGCTGAGAACACCCTGGGACTTGAAGCTACACCCTCTCCCAGGGGTCTCAGGGCCACTCACCCTACCTCAGCTGACACGGCTCAGGACAGAATCAGAATCTGTTTTAGAGGAAGTAGGAAGGTGGAGAGAACTGTTGGGGACAAAGGGGAGGAAAACCAGTTCCTGCCAACAACCAGTTCCTTCCAAATGCCCTGGAAGCTAGGGTGACCAACAGTCGCAGGGCACCCACTGGCCCCAGGGGTGAGCCACCTTCTTGCTTGCTGGGTCTCCAGTGCCACAATAAGCAATTAAAACAAACCTGGAAAAGGCACATCACAGGACCAATGTTCTAACTTAAGTGGATTGAGACACACATAAATAAAACAAGTTCTTCTGCAGCCCTGGCGAGTTGGCTCAGTGGTAGAAAACGTCAGCCCAGCATGTGAAAGTCCTGGGTTTGATTCTGGGTCAGAGCACACAGAAGCGCCCACCTGCTTCTCCATTCACCCTTACCCCTCTCCTTTCTCTAAAGATGTCTCTCTTCCCCTCCTGCAGCCTGGGGTTCCATTGGAGCAAAGTTGCCCCGGGTGCTGAGGACAGCTCCATGGCCTCTACCTCAGGAACTAGAATGGCTTCAGTTGCAACAAAGCATCACCTCCTGGGGGGCATGCCGGGTGGATCCTGGTCAGTTGCATGCAGGAGTCTGTTTGCCTCTCTGCTTCTCACTTCAGAAAAATACAAAAAAGAAAGATACCAGTAACTAGACAACGTGCCAAGACCAGACAACTTGGGCACTTCTGAACAGAGAAAAGACGCACACTCGCCACCTGGGCCTGACCCCCTGCACAGCAAGATCCTGGTAACTCACACCAGACACCCAGCACTGCCCTGGCTGTGCCCTTTCCCATAGGAAGAAACCAGCAGCAGGAAGAGCCTAATCCCACAGTGGAAACTCCTGAATGCAGCCTCCTGGGAGCAATATGCCTCCCCGTACTAACAGATGAGGAAACATGAGGGGGTGGATATGGGAAAATCTGTACAGCCTAAATTAAAACACAGTCTCGAGGACCCAGCATGTCCACAAATGGAAAACCACTACCATGAAATGCGTCCTAAAATCCAACCATCATGGAGCAGACTGCTCATTCACCTGGTGTCCCTAGGGAGGACCATCTGACCTCTCTACGAAGGGGTTTATTCCTCCCTCTCGTGGAAAATATAAAACTCTACAGTAGTCTGAGGATTCTCACACAACGGGGAGACCATCTACCTGAACACCATGAATGAAAAGCAGCTTCCTGGTACTAAAACTTTAGTGTGTGACACGGGCACCATACACACCTTCCTGCATGTAAGGTCCCATACCTCTGCCTTGTCTGCAGATTCTTGGGCTGAGACAACACATGAGCAATGTTCAGTTTTCCTGAGTTCAATTGCCTTTGAATACTTGCAGCCTCTATTAGACTCTATAATACTTTTACTTGCTTTCAGTGACAACACATTCAGACTGGACAGAACCATGAGCAATTTCCACATGCTTTACCATGGAGCCTACATCTGACGGGCAAAATCCTTCCAACAGTTCCATCCTGCTGCCACAACCAAACTGGGTGGGGTTTAAGCATATCCAAAGTCTGATGCCTGGACCCTAGGCATCGGAGGGGGTGGTGTCAGACCTCGGAGATCGCCCCATCTATGGCACCCTCGCATGTGCCATGCATCTTGAGGCTGGCATCACATGTAACCTAGAAACCACAGCATACTTGGGAAAACTAAAATAACTGTCTAGTTGTTTGTCTCTTCCTCGTAGAACTGTAGCCATGACAGAATGTTCCATAAATCGCTAACCGTTCTGTATGTACACAGGAAGGTCTTCATGCACTCTCCACAAATCCTGAAAAAACAATCACGACCCTGAATGCGGGTCAGCACCCAGTTCAGTGCCCAGGACGGACAGTCAGAAAGCAAAAGAGGCCCAGGCACAGAATCACACACAGGAGGCTGCAGGCCCCCTTGGGAAAGAATACACCAAACACATCGCATTTATTTTTTTTTTAAGCAAATAACAAAGACCCAGATTACCAGCATTACTTTTTAAACCTAAACTTAACATTACATATTTAAACAATTGTCAAAACTTACTAAGTTGCCAGCATTCATGCACAACTAGATACATCCTCAATTTTTATTAAACCAAACCAGAAATGTAGTACCATGGATGCATTAATACCGCTCACGACTAAATACTGGAAAGAACTGAAATTACTTTGTGGAAGATTCGTCCTGGCAATGTTAACTTCAGCAGGCTGACACTACGTGGCTCACAGTTCACACACAATGGGAAGCTGGTCCGTGCTGGTGTTAGTGTACGGAAGTCACGGCCACCTTGGATTAATTACATTAATAAAAAAAAGCAAAGTGCATACAGAGATTTACAACAATTTTAAAGTCAAAATTTAAAAAAAAAAAAGATTCTATCATGTGGTCCCAACAATAAACTCAGAAGTCTATGACAAACAGGGCTCCGATGAGCTGTGTATAAATACTTTAGATTAGGTACCATTACACTGAGAGTCGAGTTCATTTGAAATCTTCAAAAAAACGTTCCTGTTAATCCTGAAGTGGTGCTCGTTACAGTTAACATGTCTGTTACATGCGTGCGTTGAATTACTTGTTATCCAAGCGTAGCTGCTGCTCCTTACCATTTATCGTTAAGGACTTTAACTGGCCGTCTTCTTCAACTTCTACTCTTTCTTGACCATTCTCGACAATTCTGGAGAATAAAATGCACTTTTAAACCTTTTTTCTTTTGAAGTAAATAAATGTGTGAACACATAGGCATCTTAAAGAACATAATGGCCATGAACATCCATACATGAAATTACAAAGTTGGAAAAAAACAAGCTGGAACCAAACTGCTGACAATCTTTCTTAAAACACTTCCTTGGACAGACATGCTGTGTCTCCAGTCCATGGAGCTGAGCATAGTTACCTACCCGCACATGCTTGTCACTAGGACAGCAAAGCGTTTACTCCTATGGAGTTTGCTGCTTAACCACCTGGCAATGTGGCACACTGAGAACACTAGCACCACGTTACCGCATGTGCAGAGTGGCTCTATGTGAAAACAACTACTAATATATAACAGTAAACAAAACTTAAAAGGAAAGGCTCTAATTCGAAGATTAAGATTCTCAGGTGCCCTGGCCGGATAGCTCAGTTGGTCAGAGCATCATCCCAAAGCACAGAGGTTGCCAGTTCAATCCCTGGTCAGGGCACATACAAGAACAGATGTTCCTGTATCTCTCCTGCTCTCTCCCTTCCTCTCTCCAAATTTGAAAAAAAATAAACATTTAAACATTACAAACACACACACAAAAAAAACCCTGGCCAGATAGCTTGGTTGGTAGAGCGTCGTCCTGAAGCACAGAAGTTGTTGGTTCAATCCTCTGTCAGGGCACCTACAGAAGCAGCTAGATGTTCCTCTCTCCCTCTTCCCAGCCCTCCCACTAAAATGAATAAATTAAAATAAAATAAAAACAAATTACGGTTTTGTTTGTTTTTACAGGGACAGAGAGAGAGTCAGAGAGAGGGATAGATAGGGACAGACAGACAGGAATGAAGAGAGATGAGAAGCATCAATCATCAGTTTTTTGTTGCGACACCTTAGTTGTTCATTGATTGCTTTCTCGCATGTGCCTTGACCGCAGGCCTTCAGCAGACCGAGCAACCCATTGCTGGAGCCAGGGACCTTGGGTCCAAGCTGGCGGCTTTTGCTCAAGCCAGATGGGCCCGCGCTCAAGCTGGCAACCTCGGGGTCTCGACCTGGGTCCTCCGCGTCCCAGTCCGATACTCTATCCACTGCGCCACCACCGCCTGGTCAGGCAACAAATTTTATGTTTCAAAAAAAAAAAAGATTCTCAGGTGCCAAGAGTGAACAAACAACCTGTACTCAAACCCTTGGGGTGGAGGGGTGAAAGGCAATGTGGCGCCCAAAAACCATTACACCTACTACTAATCACAAATGTGAATGTGGAAGATAACTGTACCTCTTTGTAGTGATTTTCCTTCCGTTAACCGTTCTGGTAGAAGTTGATACGGATTTGAAGTTGCCCATCCCACTACCGCCAAACGACGTGGAGGAGAATGCAGTGAGGCCCCCGTGACCTAATGATCCAAAGGAAGTAAATCCTATAAGAAATAAAGGGAGAAAGAAGATTGGAGACTACGTATTTAGTGAAAAAATTCCCGAGTTTCAGAATCCCACGGCGAACCTCTGATGTAAGCATGGTATCAGCTGGGGCAGCCAGGTCAGGGCCGTGGCTGGGGCAGGACAGCCAGCTCCTGCTCAGGTCACCTCACCTCCTCCCCTCACACCTGCTGCGCTGGACCTCGTGGGTTCCCCCCAACTTGTGGAGAACTACTCGGCACCAAGTCTCACAGAGGGACCAGGATGGTCGCACGTGTCTGCAACTCACAGGAACAGACTCACCACCACAGACTGAGGAGCAACCCTACCTGCATACCTTCTCCTTGCAATAAGACCACGGGCAGACGTATGAATTCTTAAAAGACTAAAGTAAATTTAGAACGAATTCTATAGATAATTACCTTAAAAGTACGGATCTGTATTTCATAGACAACATAAAACCCTGATGTCCATGGGTCACACTGAAGCATACTACACGTGACACTAAAGCTGGTTTACTTGCTCACACTGACATGAACACCCTTGCTCCCTAAGCACAACTAAACCACCTAGGCTCAGATGCTGTCTAGAACCAGTAATGACCAACAGAAACGGAATGTGAACCAAACACGTCACTTCCAATTTTCTTACAGTACCATTAAAATATTAAAAATTGGTAAAATTGACTTTTAACACTATTTTATTTAATCCAGAATATCCACATCACAAGCAATACAAAAACCTGAACAAGCTTCACCACACTTGTCATGTGTTGGTGTGGATGGGCCACACTGTCCACTCGGCATCTCCGTGTAGCTGTAGCCACCGTCTACTCCAGGACAGGACAGGTCTAGAGGGAGCCTGGACACTTTCAAGGCCCCTCACAGGGAGTACTGTGCCCCATATTTACCAGCTGTGCTTTACTCTTCCTGAAATGAGCACTACCGCTAAGGCGTAGCGTATGAGGATTTATCTGCCGAAGAAAAGCGCATAAGAAGACAGCACTCTGCCTTCCGATCCAATCAAACGAACCACCTTCCTAGTGTGACCAGTGGGACACTTGAAGGACAACACTCTGGGATGCACAATGCCGTGTCCTACCACAGAATGCTCAACACAAAAACAGACTCGGAAAGACAGCAGGATCTCAGTGAGCTTCCACCGAAGAGTCTCCTTCCTGGGGTGAAACAGTTTGTCCGTCAGTGCCCACTCCCCAACTGCTGACCTGCCCTTACTGCGCGCTGACCACTGTGCTTGTGGACACCTAGTCCTTGTGGACGCACTGGGCATGGGCCAAGTTACTGCCCCACCTTGGCCTCTACCTGTGGACTTCCCTGGGACTCTGCCTCCTTGTATGTTTAATTGCCAAAGAGGTTAAATAAACAAGGACTTGACGAGACTAAATGGATTATTTCACTTCTTTCACAGTAATAATCCAAAAACATACTACTCCTCTTAACCAGGGATTTCATTGTTTCATAGCAAGAGTAGAAATGGATTTTTAAATATAATGTTCTTGGAAATATTAAAGTACACACACACATATATATATATAGCCTGACCAGGTGGTGGCACAGTGGATAGACCATCAAACTGGAACACGGAGGACCCAGGTTCAAAACCCCGAGGTCGCTGGCTTGAGCGCGGATTCATCTGATTCAAGCAAGGTTTACCAGCTTAAGCCAAAGGTCACCGGGTCACTCGGTCTGCTGTAGCCCCAGTAAAGGCACATATGAGAAAGCAATCAATGAATAACTAAGGTGCAGCAACAAAGAACTGATGCTTCTCATCTCTCTCCCTTCCCGTATGTCACACACACACACAAAATACATATATAGGTCAAGGAAGCATAAATTTGTACACCTAATAAATACCTATGGTGATGCAGTGGGGTTAAGCATCAACCTGGAACACTGAGGTCGGCAGTTCAAAACCCCAGGCTTGCCCAATCAAGGCACATACAGAAAACAACTACTACAAGTTGTTTCCCACTCCTCCACTCCTTTCTCCCCTCTCTCTGAAACCAATTAAAGAAAAAGTAAAAAGAAATATTGGCAGGTGTATAAGGTTGTTCTACAGAAAGGAAGATGCTGTCCTAAGGGTACACTGCTGACAAGCACTTCCTCTGTGCAGACACCAGAGACTAAATGTGGGGGTTTGATACCTGTTTCAAATGAAGGAAATCCTCCGAAAGATGGAAATCCACTGAAGGCTGAGAAGAAGGAGCCTGAGCTCCGGTTCCTGTTCCCCCGGGAGCCCCGTCGAGTCCCAAAGAATTCATCAAATGGGTCATCTTAAAAACACACACAGGCATTTTATGAAATTTTTGCTCAACTTTACTGTTTCATGAAAAGCTGCAATAAGAGAAAATTAATTATGACGTCTTTTATTTCATTAAGAACAACAAGCTTAAGAGAAGCCGTGGTGACGCAGCTCATCCACAGAGCCGTGAGCCTTCTACCAGGAACTGACTCACCAATCCCACCAGGGCCAGCACACCCCAAACAACCAGACTGCTGACAAGGTGGTTCCCGCGCTCTGCACATGGGGACTGACAACTGTTCCAAACAACCTTTTGTGGAAGTTCTATAGACACTGTCCCTGCCACTGTGTGTGAGAAAGGTCAGCATGAAGCCTGATCAGGAGGTGGCACAGTAGATAGAGCATCAGACTGGTAAGCAGAGGATCCAGGTTCAAAACCCCAAGGTCGGCCCTGGCCAGTTGGCTCAGTGGTAGAGTGTTGGCCCAGCATATGGAAGTACCAGGTTCGATTCTCGGCCAGGGCACACAGGAGAAGCACCCATCTGCTTCTCCCACCCTTCCCCTTCTTCTTTCTCGCTATCTCTCTCTTCTCCTCCTGCAGCCAAGTTTCCACTGGAGCAAAGTTGGCCTGGGCGCTGAGCATGGTTCCATGGCCTCCGCCTCAGGCACTAGAATTGCTCCAGTTGCATCAGAGCAATGGCCCATATGGGCAGAGCATCATCCCCTAGTGGGTATGCCGGGTGGATCCCTGTCGGGTTAATGCAATAGTCTGTGCCTCTGCATTCCCGCTTCTCACTTCAAAAAAATACAAAAACCCCGAGGTCACCGGCTTGAGCATAGGCTCATCTGGCTTGAGCACAGGCTCACCAGTTTGAGTGCAGGGTCATAGACATGACCCCATAATCACAGGCTTGAGCAAGGGGTCACTCAGTCTGCTGAAGTCCCCCCTACCCCATGAAGGCACATATGTAAAAGTAGTCAACAGGCAACTAAGGAGCCGCAATGAAAAACTGATGCTTCTCATCTCTATCTACCCTTCCTGTTTGTCCCTATCTGTCCCTCTCTGTTACACACACAAAATAGTCAGCATGGATCACATTTAGGTACATAGGAACTCATCCTCCATACAGTCTGGGTTGCCTTCTCCAACCTAATTCTGGGGAAAAAAGGAAAGGAACTGTTCAGATATTCATTTACAACACAGGGAGAAACTGGTAATTCTGGACCTCAGGTATAAGAACTTAGAACTTTTCAGTAAACGTGGCATCTCAAAAATATTTTTTAAAGGATTAGGTTAAGCCTGACCTGTAGTGGTGCAGTGGATAAAGCATCAGCCTGGAATGCTAAGACTGCAAGTTTGAAACCCCAGGCTTGCCTGGTCAAGGCACAAAGAAGCAGCAGCTACTATGAGCTGATGCTGATGCTTCCTGCTTCTTCCCATGCCCTGCCTCTCTCTCCTTCCTCTTTCTAAAATAAATACAATTTAAATAAAAGAATTTGTCAAAGTCAAATCTGAATAAATGTGATATGCAGGCATGACACTGGTGAGATAGAAAACTACTAACAGGAACAGGTGTCAAGTAGCTCCTGAATTGTCTGGTTATCAAGGAACAGTCACTAAAAAACATGAATTATACACTTAAAGTTACTGAAGTTCTATGAAATTAATGAGCGCTGTATTTTTTCCAGAAAATGGGAACTCCGCGATCAACAGAAAGAAATGCAGACAGATGACAGAGACATGCTGTGGGAGGACCAGCTGCCCACTAGAGACTGCAGCGCCAGTCCATACAGCTCCAAGAGGCAGCAGGGAACAAGGCAAGGTGCAGTGGCAGGAAGGTGACGACCCCGCTTGAGGCATGAGCCACGCTGCCCTGCATACACCTGCCTGACCACGTTGTGTCCTTCTGCAATGCCCTATGGTCACTGCTAGAAACACAGTTACAGTGTCTTCGGGTCACTCAGCAACTAAACCCTTAAATGCTGGTTTGCAAGAATCCCTGGGACCTGACAACTCAATTAAGGTGGCCATCATTTTACCTGACCAGTGGTAACACAGTGGATAGAGAGCATAGACCTGGGATGCTGAGGTCGCTGGCTCCAGCAAGGGGTCACTTGCTTAGCTTGAGCCCCCCAGTCAAGGCTCATATGAGAAGCAAGCAATGAACAACTAAAGTGATACAACTACAAGTTGATGCTTCTCATCCCTCTCCCTTCCTGTATGTCTCCCATGCGTGCACTTAAAAAAAAAAAAAAACAACTATGAATGAAAAAACCCTTCAACCCACACGTTTTGTTAAGATTCAAGACTGAGCATCTGAGCCTGACCAGGCGGTGGCACAGTGGATAGAGTGTAGGACTGGGATGCGGAGGACCCAGGTTCGAGACCCCAAGCCGCCAGCTTGAGTGCTGGCCCATCTGGCTTGAGCAAAAGCTCACCAGTTTGAACCCAAGGTCACTGGCTCCAGCAAGTAGTGGCTCGGTCTGCTGAAGGCCCGCAGTCAAGGCACTTGTGAGAAAGCAATCAATGAACAACTATGGTGTCGCAACGAAAAAGTGATTGATGCTTCTCATCTCTCTCCATTCCTGTCTGTCTGTCCCTATCTATCCCTCTCTCTGTCCCTATAAAAAAAAAAAAAAAGAACTGAGCATCTGAGAGCAACAGAGAAACCAACTCATGTCCCGGCTTTTAGCCCACACCAGTGCATGAGGCCCAGCATGGACCAGCTGCAACCTTGGTCCTAGTCCCAGTGGCCTACACCAGTAACTCCCAAGCACACAGAACACTGGCACAAAGGAGGACAAGACAGAATCTAACATTCTGTCTCTACTGCAGCATCAAAACTAAACGACAGTATGACCCTCAGAAAAGGAGCCCTTGGAATCCATCCACCTCAATGAGCTCACCCAGGCAAACCCCAGTACCACCGCAAACTAGACTCAGCATTCCACTACAACTCTAATTTTAAGATGCTATTACTTACATATTCAAAAGCAGAAAAGCTATTCAGAAGAAATCTGAAATAAACAGAAACCGCAGCAAATTAAGAAGGCAGTCACTGAATTGGAGACCGCTAGGAGATGAGCTTGAGGGTCTCCTATCTCCACTGCTGAGCCGGCACATGGGGCGCCTGGCACCAAGCAGGCTATCCACAAAACAAGGTAACATCACACTTTTCTACTGCCCACACAATCATTCCGTCACGAGATAACTCCTCACCACATCCTCGTCTGGCTGCAGCACTGTTTTCTTTTCGGAGCTGCAAAACTCTATCCAAGGGTTCACATGGGATATGCTTCCCCGTCAATGAGCCAGAAGATGGAAGCACTGTGCCCTGGCAAACCGACGCTCCAGCCATGACTGGTGAGTGTCCCCGGCAAAGCCTGTGTCTGAGACACTCATGGCCACCAGGGTGTAGGAACAAGCCACCTCCCACAATGAAGCAGTGTCAGTATCACAGCCTCCTCCAGAACACCCACCCGCCCTCTAACCAGACACTGCACTGCCCTGATGGAGCTCTTTTCCACAAACCACTCTCTATTCCTGACTGACCACAACCACACACCACACCAAAGGGAAAGCTGGTCCAGACCCTGTGATGCCTGAGGTCTCATCAGAACCCACACAGCCAGGTCACAGTGTCCAGTGTTCTACGGAGCAGCCAGGAGTGTTTCTGAGCCCCAGCACCCACATCCCACCCACGTCCAGACCACTAAGTGGGGAGGCAAAAGGAGGTTAATGAAGACCGTATACAGTGACAGAATCCATGAAAACCTTCATCTTTTTAGATTTTTTTTTTTTTTTTTTACAGGGACAGAGAGAGAGAGGAATAGATATGCACAGACAGACAAGAACGGAGAGAGATGAGAAGCATCAGTCATTAGCCTTTCGTTGCTGTTGCGACACCTTAGTTGTTCATTGATTGCTTTCTCACATGTGCCTTGACTGCGGGCCTTCAGCAGACTGAGCAACCCCTTGCTGGAGCCAGCGACCTTGGGTCCAAGCTGGAGAGCTTTTGCTCAAGCCAGATGGGCCCGCACTCAAGCTGGCGACCTCGGGGTCTCGAACTCAGGTCCTCCGCATCCCGTTCCGACGCTCTATCCACTGTGCCACTGCCTGGTCAGGCAAAACCTTCATCTTTTTAATGTGAGGTGTAAATTCAGAAGATTCTTCCAAAGAGAAGAGGAAAAAGTTTAAGAACTCCTATGCCACTTAAACACGAAGTGAAGTGACAAGGACAGTGAACCAACAGGAAAGGAATCACCACCTTCTATGAATCGCAGAGACGCCAAGCAGACAACAGCCCAGACAAGAACTTACCAAAGAAGTCGAATGAAAACGGGTCCCTTCCTCCGAAAAATTCCCTGAAGACTTCTTCGGGGTTCCGGAATGTGAAGCCATACTCGAACGGGTTGTCAAACTGGCTTCCACCTGCACAAACACAGCACACGCTCAGTTCATGAATGCTTGTTTGGGGTGAGCAATTATGTGTCTACAGGACATTATACAAATCAAGGCCTTAAAGAAAGCATTTAATAACCAGTGGCTCTGACATTCAAAACACAAGCCCCACGCCGACGGGAACCTCGTGCCTAAAGCAGTGGTGGGCTGGGCCAACGGGCGTCTCCTTCTCATTAATCAGCACAGTCTCTCACCCATGCTGGGTTTCTGTCAGGAAACTCCATGCAAACCAAGTGTGGCAACGTTCACTCATAGCCAGTTTGGAGCACTGATTTCCAAATGCTCACCATGGAGCTGACAGGACCACAGACCATTATACTTTCCATCAAAAATACACCAGTCTAGCCTGACCAGGCAGTGGTGCAGTGAATAGAGCGTCAGACGGGGATGTGGAAGACCCAGGTTCAAGATTCCAAAGTCACCAGCTTGAGTGCCGGCTCATCTAGTTTGAGCAAGGCTCACCAGCTTGAGCCCAAGGTCGCTGGCTCAAGCAAGAGGTCACTCGGTCTGCTGTAGTCCCCCCGGTCAAGGCACATGTAACAAATCAATCAATGAAGAACTAAGGAACCGCAACGAAGAATTGATGTTTCTCATCTCACTCCCTTCCTCTCTCTCTCTCTCTCTCTCTCTGCCACAGACACACACAAAAAAATACACCAGTCTAGGACTTTCCACCAGAGGCAGTGGTTTTACTTTTTCAGTAGAACCTAAGGACATGCTGATATAACATTAGGTACTGGTCTGTTATGCACAAATTCACAATGCAGTATTTCACATCTAGTCTAACAGGACTCGCAGTCAGCTCTGTAAATGCCGTCAATCTGTCCTTCCACTCACAACTCTGCCCAGGTCGAGGCTGCACCTGTGCTTACTCAAACACAACCCTGTCAAAGAGCTAACAAATCCATCCCCTTTAAAGAGCTTTTGTTGCCAGAGAGAAATATCAACATTTACATACCAATATTTCCACTTCCATTTAATCCTTCTTTGCCATACTTGTCGTAGATATCCCGTTTTCTAGCTGTAAATTTAAAAAGAAAAGTCAACAAAGGAAATTAAATAGTCTCTCCCTAAATTGCAAGTCAAACCCAAAGCAGTGCTCAGTGTTGACAATTAGTGGCAAGGAGTAGGGCCTACCTTACTTTACATAAAAAGGAAAAAGAGGAATAGTCTTATTTTTTAAAAAATATTTAACCATTGGCCTAACCTGTGGTGGTGCAGTGGATAAAGCCTTGACCTGGAACACTGAGGTCACCAGTTCAAAACCCTGGGCTTACCCGGTCAAGGCACTTATGGGAGTTAATGCTTCCTGCTCCACCCCCCTTGGGTCTCCCGTCTCCCTTCCCTCTCTCTCTCTCGAGTTAACTTAAATCTTTAAAAAAAACCAGTATTTATTATGAAGTGTAACACATAACCATGAACATTAAATATTCATTTCACTCACCACCCAGAGCCCACACATGCTACATGCAACCACATCACCAAGGTAAGAATTACCCCCGCCCCAACGCAGGGGCAGGAAGTGCGTGCACTGGCAACGTACTCGAGACCCTGGCCTGCGACAGCCCAGCCTCACCTTCCTGACCTGCTGCCCCGTCCCATTCCCTTCCAGAACGAGGACTACTGCTTAGCCCTGTTAGCTCAGGTTCCCCAATACAATAACTCGCACTTCCCCCCAAATCTCATGTTCTACAAAACAGCACACTAAAATGCAGGGGTTATGGAGAAACCAGAACTAGAGAAGCAAACCACTGGCAGTGAGATCTGGGGAACCAGAGTCCTGGGAACAACTGTTCCTGTGAAGGTCAAGGCTGCATTAGAGACCATGAAAAATGCATGTCATCAAAAAGAAATTAGAAGAAAAATGGTTTTAATGGGGGCTTAGAGATTATCTTTATGCAAAACTCTATAGTGTGGGCTTAGTCCTCAGTTTTTCTCAGGAGGAACCCAGCCCCTGGGAGAGCGAGAGAAGCACGTAAACAAGACTGATGATGCCCATGTGTCAGGCCAGCTCAAAAGCCCACCATCAGCCTGACCAGGCGGTGGCGCAGTGGATAGAGCGTCAGACTGGGATGCGGAAGACCCGGGTTCGAGACCCCGAGCTCGCCAGCTTGAGTGCGGGCCCATCTGGCTTGAGCAAAAGCTCGCCAGCTTGGAGTCAAGGTCGCTGGCTCAAGCAAGGGGTGGTTCGGTCTGCTGAAGGCCCGCGGTCAAGGCTCATGTGAGAAAGCAATCAACGAACAACTATGGTGTCGCAACGGCAACGAAAACTAATGATTGATGCTTCTCATCTCTCTCTGTTCCTGTTTATCTGTCTGTCCCTATCACTCCCTCTCTCTGACTCTTTCTCTTTGTCCCTGTAAAAAAAAAAAAAGCCCACCATCAGCTGAAAACTGTAACTATACTACTAAGACCAGCCTCTAGCCTTTCAAATGCATGCCTCCACCTTGACTCACCAGGTTATCTAGCTTCCTGACAGGTGGACCCAGTCGTTTTCCAGGTCTCTTACTGGGTCCCACACTGTCCCTGTCCTAAAACCCAGACGTGAGTCTCCTCTTCACCAAGAACCATGGGTTGTAGCTGGTTAACAGCTAAGCTGCACAATTCGTGAAACCAGGCTAGCAGACGGACCAGACTTTAAAAGCATTCAGCAGCTATGCTCTAAAAAGAGGCCAGAACACCCAGACATCTAAGCAGCTGTGCACTCAATTCCTATGTCCACAACTAAGCAGTTCTGTCAAGCAGTGCCAGTCCTAGGAGCCTATATGTTTAAGAAGTACAGTGAACAAGAGCGGTCCTTACACAACAAAGGGTGCTTTCAGACTAGCAATGATCCCCATGACCTTATCTTTTCTGCCTGTCCACAGACCAGGGTGTCAGTACCGTTGTCAGTCCCCTAGGTGAAGCCATTGGAAACCAGGGTGCCCCCAGCACTCACGGCTAAAATATCAGAACTGGATCCAAAGGCAGCATACCCACAGCCCAGCCCGAGAGGGAGGTCCGCTCACCGTCGGAGAGCACCTCATAGGCCTCGGCTACTTGTTTGAATTTCCTCTCTGCTTCTTCTTTATTCTCTGGGTTCTTATCTGGATGCCACTTTAATGCCAGCTTCCGGTACCTTGAGAAGAATAAAAGGAACTGATCACAACCAAAGTCTAGATGAGGCAGGCGATGGCTTCCGAGCTGCAGACTGGGATGACAGACTGTGATGAGGAGGGCTGGTTTCAGTCATGAAATCCCCATCCCTAAGAATGAAATACACCAGGCCTGACCTGTGGTGGCGCAGTGGATAAAGCGTCGACCTGGGAACACTGAGGTCGCCAGTTCAAAACCCTGCACTGGTCTGGTCAAGGCACATATGGGAGTTGATGCTTCCAGCTCCTCCCCCCTTTCTGTCTCTCTCTCTCTCACTCACTCTGTGTCTCCTCTCTAAAATGAATTTAAAAAAATCTTTAAAAAAAAAAAAAAAAGAATGAAATACACCAGTCCTAAGATCCAGAGAAGATAAAAACCAACCTCTAGAATGTGGTGGCGAACTTATGACACGCGTGTCAGCACTGACACGCGGCCACATACCCAGAAGGACATTTCCATCCTCGGCTCCTGCACGGCCAGGTGCAGCAGCCGAGGATAAAACATTTGCTGCAGCCTGACCTGTGGTGGTGCAGTGGATAAAGCATTGACCTGGAAACACTGAGGTCGCCAGTTCAAAACCCTACACTGGTCTGGTTAAGGCACATATGGGAGTTGATGCTTCCAGCTCCTTCCCCCTTTCTCTCTTTCTCTCTCACTCTGTGTCTCCTCTCTAAAATGAATAAAATAAAAAGTTTAAAAAAAAAAACAAAAAACATTTGCTGCAGTGTAGACACTGTGCCAGAGGTCTGCAGGCCAAAACATTTTTGTTATTTCAACTATTAATATCGCGAAATTATGGCTTTTTTCTTGAAGTGACACACCACCTGAATTATGCTCAGTTTTTTGGCGAATTTTGACATACAAACTCAAAAGATTGCCCATCACTGTCCTAGAGGTAGAAAAGTGTTCAGTGTATGTGGACCTGGTGTGCGCAGTGTGAGCTCAGGTGATAGGGCTGAGGAGTGTGTGCAGAAGGCAGCCCTGGTCACTAAGCAGGAAAAGGTCCCTACACGACTAGCATCTCCTCGCCAGTCAGGACCTCCCAGTACGTGTGGCACAAGGAGGTCTCTCAGCCACTGCAGTCGAGAATTTCACATCTTTCACAAGGACACTCCATTCTGGATTCACAGTCTATGTTCCAAGGTGCCAATGAACAGTCACATGATTCTTAAATTTTAGAAAAAATCATCTTCTCATTAGCTAAACATGAGCGTACGCTAATAGGGGGACATTAAGTGGGGAGGGGCATGCCCCTGAAAATCGAAGCTGACAACAAGAACCTGACAATCCTCTTAAACACCTGGCAACTTATGAATGTTGTGTGGCTTAATTTAATTTCAACATTTTAATGAAAAATCTCAGCTTAACATATTAGGATCTGATTACAGCTGGGATCCGTAAAGGTAAAACAGTAGTGTACTCTTACATCACTGTGGGCCTAACCATGCAATAATAGCAGGCCCAAACCTCTACAAGGCCCCAGTCCCCATGGAAACGAGACCACACAGAGGACTGACAAGGAGCCAGGAAGCGCAGGAGCACAGGCTGCAACCTGCACCTGCCTCATGGAAAACAACTGGAGCTCAGAGCCGAAGCATTGTATGAAGTGTAAAGAGTGCCTGGCCTGGCCTGGCCTGGCCTGTGGTGGCACAGTGGATAGAGTGTCAACCTGAGATGGCCGGTTCAAAGCCCTGGGCTTGCCCAGTTGAGGCACATAACGACAAGCAAACAATCAATGAACAACTGAAGGGGAGCAGCTATGAGCTGATTGATACTCCTTGCTCCCCAACTCCTCTCTCTAAAATAAGTAAAATCTTTGAAGGGGAGAGCACCAGACATTCTGACCTCAACTAGAGGCTTTCTTTCCCCATTCGTGCTTTAGCAGCAGGCCCCAATCAGAGGGCCTGTGATACAAACACGGGGAAGACTGGGGTCTTCTCAGGAGGGGTAGGTGACAGCCACACACCTTCAGTCCTCAAATGAAGTTTTCCTGGTCAATGCACATGAACAAAGTTAGAGTCCACAGAATGGACTGATTCTAAGGATGTACACCTCCCATAGTGGAAATTTTGCTCATTAAAAAAAAAAAGAGGCTAGCTTGACCAGGCGGTGGCACAGTGGATAAAGCATAGGACTGGGATGCGAAGAACCCAGGTTTGAGATCCCGAGGTTGCCAGCTTGAGCGTGGGCCCATCTGGCTTGAGCTAAAAGCTCACTAGCTTGGACCCAAGGTCGCTGGTTCGAGGCAAGGGGTTGCTCGTTCTGCTGAAGGCCCGCGGTCAAGGCCATATGAGAAAGCAAGCAATGAACTAAGGTGACACAATGAGAAACTGATGATTGATGCTTCTCTCTCTGTTTCTGTCTGTCCCTATCTATCCCTCTGACTCTCTCTCTGTCCCTGTAAAAAAAAAATAAAATAAAGAAAATTAAAAATAAATGAGGCTAGGCCTGACCTGTGGTGGCGCAGTGGATAAAGCGTTGACCTGAGAACACTGAGGTCGCCAGTTCAAAACCCTGCACTGGTCTGGTCAAGGCACATATGGGAGTTGATGCTTCCAGCTCCTCCCCCCTTTGTCTCTCTCTCTCTCTCTCCTCTCTAAAATAAATAAAATAAAAAGAAATTTAAAAAAAAAAAAAAAGAAATTTTTTAAAAAAATGAAATAAATAAATGAGGCTAAACTGAGTCTGTCAGTTGGGAAACTCTCGTTCCCCTTAATGGTACTAGCATTTTCTAAATCAGAACTCAAAGTCTCCCTGGGACACTGACAGACCCATGCTCTCACTGGCAAACCAGAACCTCCACTTTCTTGGTGCATCCGGTGGCAGGAAGGCAGATTTCCTTCATGAATAAGTGCTGTACACACATAAAGTTTGTGCAAGAGCACCACATTTGAGATGCATCGAGCTGCTCTTGGCTGTGACCTGTGACGGAGTGAGACACCCACTGCCCACTGGTGACACCACTCTATGGCACTTCGGCCGCCTGCCTGGTCCCACCTCAGCCAGCCATTCCTCCCAGCTTCCTGCTGAGGAATGACACAGGGATGCTCTGCAGGTAGCTCCAGTGTGCCCAACACAACAGTCAACACCCTGCTGCCAGTCCAGCATTTTTAAATGAACTGTTTGATTTGAAAACCCTTAATTTCCATCTGCAGACCCACTCAGACTAAAAGCATTGATTTCAGTGTGGGGTGGTTAGCGAAGTCAGTCCCCACAACACAAACTAAACCCGCTCTCCAGTTATTCGAGGCTTCCTTATCTGTCTATCCAGCTTTACTCCAACTCTGCAAAATCTAATAACTTGTTTCGCTGTATGTTAACATCAAGAGAGTAACTAGATCCAAGTCACCTGGATCGGACACTGGTTGGAGGGATAGGCTGTGGCCTCCAGCAATAGGGACTAGGTGACCACACAAGGGTGCTGTGGCACCACACTCCAGGAGTATCAAGTCAGCCCCAAGTCCGATGTCAAGGCTATCTGGAATTATCTCACATCCTCATGAAGGTTTCTGATGGACTTACAGCAGAAACAGAGCCCACTGCCCCAAAGCAAAGGAGAGAGGAAACCATGTGATTTTATCCTCCACAACTGGGCCAAGTCTGCGAAATTAAACTGGGCATGCAAACAAAGACTGTTTGTTATACTACACTGAACATTTTCACAAGCAATAGTTATACTATCCAGTCAGCCGTGTCCAACTGCACAGGTTCATTATTTCAGAAATACAATTACTTACGCCTTTTTAATATCCTCGGCGGAGGCATGTCTCTGCACGCCTAGAACTTCATAGTAATCCACCATGTTTTACAGGCTGCTGGAACGAGTCCTGCAAACAGAAATCGTAGTCAATGACAATGTTACAGGGTTGGGTGGTCATGGGGGGAGGCAGAGGGGGGAGGAGGGTAGGGGAGGGGCCCTCCTCTCAGCACTAACCACTAGCCTGTCAGGCCGTGGACTTGTCTAGGAACTGATCACAAGACTGGCACCTCAACTTCCTTGGTATGGGGGGGGGGGAGAAGCACTGAAAAACTTAATAATAACCTAAACCAACAATTTTCAACATTTTTCATCTCATGGCACACATGAACTAATTACTAAAATTCTGTAGCACACCCAAAATTGGTTTTGATCTGACAAAAGAACAAGTATAATTTTGACTCATTCACACCAAATTGCTATTGTCGTTCATTTTTATTTCACGATCTCAGGGAAAAGAGGTCAGTGCAGCTGACTAACTAGGTATTGCATGGTCTAAAAATTCTTATAGTGGCCCTGGCACTCCATGGCTGTGGGTTTGATCCCAAGTCAGGGCACCTGTAAGAAAGAGTGCACAAATGAATGGAATAAGTGAGACAATGAGTTGACGCTTCTTTCTCTCCTTTCACTTCCCCCTACCCAATCAATGAAAATTTTTTTTCTTTTTATTTTTGTGACACACCCATTGAAAATCACTGCCCTACAAGACACGACTAGCAGGCGGCTCGGGCAAGGATGGGGCCACCTGAGCAGCAGCTGACAGGCGTGCTCAGCAACCTGTTCCTTGCCTCGCCATGCTCAGGAGCTCAGCTGCCCCATTCCTTCCGTGCATCCCTGTGCCAGGCCTGGGCAGGTTGTGGGGTGCCAGGAAGAACAGCGTCCCTGTCCAGAGCAAATGCAGAATGGAACCAAGACACCACGCCTTCCCGCATATATCCCTAGAGCAAAAAAGGGACAATCTTTGACTAAGGGCAATCAATTTGGTCAACTGACTCAAGTGCCATTCAAAAAAGAATGTATAACCATAAATGCTCTAAGTGTATGGTGGTTAATAATAAGTTCAGGAACAGAACAGATTGCTAATTTGCCATTTAGAACCCCAAAATAACTATTTTTCAAGTAGAATTCCAGGAAGTTTTTTAAATTACAAATTAGGGGAGAAAACGATACGGTTACCATTTTCTTGTAATTCTTCCAACTTGACATTCAAGTCTAATGAGCTGTGACAGACACACAGCAAAACCCACACAACAGTTAAGTAGAGGGTGTGCCTGTGAGCGGTTGTTCACTGTAGCTTTTTCCAGTCTGAATGAAACTGTTTTAAATACAATCAGTTACAAGATATAAGAGTGAGCAAACAATTTTAAGAGGTTTTTCTCACAGTAGGTACATTGTTCAAAACAGAGGTTGGCTGGTGAGAAAGTTAGGTTCTGCCTGGAAATTATGTACTACCCACAGAGGAGGTAGCCGGTTCCTGTGACCAGGGAGGCACAGCAACCTGAAATCTTCAGGAACTAAAAACCTGGCCACCAGCCACAATACTGCAAGAGCAGCCAGAAAGCAGCAGAAAACCAGCACCACTTCGGCTCTACTTAAAGGGTAGAACTATATGCATGGCTACTTTCAGCTGAGCTCTGTGTGCCACATGGGTCTGCCTGACATCTCAGCAGTGACAGAAGGGGGAATGATGTCAGTCCATTATTACAAGAGAACAAGGAAGAGATCCCTGCAGAAAGCTCCCACTTCCTAACAGGTGGACCATCGCCTGAGTCACACGTGGCCAGAGGTCACCAGGAGATCAGATGCCATGATTAGGGTTCTCTGCTACCAAGTCAAAGCCCATGCTCTCTAACGTCCCAACAGTTTGTCTTCTATTTGCAATACTGGGCCACATTTCTGCACAGTAATGCCTGTGTAGCAGCCAAGTCCTCAGGGCAGCAGTGGGAAGATGGGCAGAGCTCAGGAGGCTCCGCCTGCAAGGTGCTGAGTGTGTGATTGCTAAACCACCTAACACACTCCTGGAAGACTCATCTACCCCACTGGGGTTCCCGTGAATATGTCGACTAGACATAGGCAGCACTCCAAAGCTGCTGCTTCTCTCCTTCCTAAAAGAAGACTACCCCATAAAGAAAAGAGAAAAGTCAAGTGAGGCCTGACCTGTGGAGGCGCAGTGGATAAAGCGTTGACCTGGGAACACTGAGGTCGCCAGTTCAAAACCCTGCACTAGTGTGGTCAAGGCACATATGGGAGTTGATGCTTCCAGCTCCTCCCCCCTTTCTCTCTCTCTCTCTCTGACTCAGTCTGTGTCTCCTCTCTAAAATGAATAAATTTTAAAAATCTTTTAAAAAGAAAAAGAAAGAAAAGTCAAGTGAACTGGACAAGACCAATCATCTGGTGGAGAGACCAAACCCACCCAGCTCCCTTTCACTGATACTGTCCCCTCTCTGTTCCCTTGCCCAGCATTGGCCAGCGCCCACCAACTCCTCAAGTGTCCCCTTATAAAGTCAAGAGAAAGAGCCTCCTCCATCAGCATCCAACAGACATTTTGGGAGCTTGTGCTGAGTGGCTCCCCAAAACCTGAGCACACCTGGGCCTCTAGTGGTGGCAGCCTCCCACTGTGCCTTCCACCTGCCCGCTCACACCCCTCATCTGGCACCGTTGGGAAAGCGCTGGGCGCCCCACTGCTGAGATAGCACTTATTAGCAATGATTCCAAAACTCAATCTCCAATCCTAGGTCTCTCTTGGGCACGTAAGACATGAATAGACAGGTGGCTAGCTACTTGGCACTGCCACCTGGACGTCTGACAGACACCCCAAATAGAACATGACCACCTCTCACTCTTGACCCTTCCACTCCCACCTCGTCTTTCTCTAGTCAACACCAGCCTGAGCTCCCAAGCTGCCTGACTAGAAATGTCACCATCATCAACTTCGCTGCACCCCAGATACAAAGTAAATTAGACCACAATTCTACTTGATCTGGAGCACATCCTCTCAAGCCCTCCCTTCCCTTTTCCCCACCTGCAACAGCACCAGCACCTCCCACCCTGACACACTGCAGTAGCTAGCAGCTCAAGCAACACCTTCCCCTCACAAAGCCAAGGCAAGCCCATCCATGTGCAGACACCACAACAGCACTGGACAAAACCAGCGACAACGACACTGGGCATGCGGGAGTCCAGTGCCCGGTGCTGCAGACATCCTCAACATTCATCTTTCCTGGGAAGCAGCAGGTGGAATGAAGCCTGACTGTGCTGCTCCTGCCAGGTCAGTCTGGAACAGGAGTGACACAGGACAAGCCTCGGCCATGCAGTCAGGCAAGAAAATAAAGCAGCTGGCAAAACTGACCAGCGTGCTCATGACAAACAAGAAAACACAGCAGAGTACACCAGCTTGGAGGAGACTAAGAATAGACAACTAAATGCCACCCACCTGGGCTCCAGACTGGTGTCTGGAGCAGGAAATGACATTTGTGAAAACCGGGTGGGGTGTAAGTCTGCAGTCAACAATACTGTGGCAGTTCTAATGTCTACGCAAGCTGGTGCAGTGAGGAAAGCAGAGGAAGGGATAGAAAACCCTTGTGCTACCCATACAGCTCTCTGTACAGCGAAAATAAGTTAAAGTCAAAACAAACAAGTGCAGCATGTCAAAAGGACAAGGGAGCGCCTGACCAGGCGGTGGCGCAGTGGATAGAGTATCGGACTGGGATGCGGAAGACTCAGGTTCGAGACCCCGAGCTCGCCAGCTTGAGCGTGGGGCCATCTGGCTTGAGCAAAAGCTTGTCAGCTTGGACCCAAGGTCACTGGCTCCAGCAAGGGGTGGCTCGGTCTGCTGAAGGCCTGCGGTCAAGGCACATGTGAGAAAGCAATCAATGAACAACTAAGGTGTTGCGGCGGCAACGAAAAACTAATGACTGATGCTTCTCACCTCTCTCCATTCCTGTCTGTGTGTCCCTATCTATCCCTCTCTGACTTTCTCTCTGTCCCTGTTAAAAAAAAAAGGACAAGGGAGCAAAGCTGATAGAGCAGTGGGGACCCGGAGGGAACTGAGCACACACCCAGTACCAGAACCAGGGCCTCACTACCTGCCTTTCTACAAAACATCTGCAAAAGATAGTGGGGAGCCAACATTCTCACAAGCACAGAAGAAATGCTCCCCTTGGGGACAAGCCTGGGCCCCAGGCAGTGCCGACCAGGCGCAGCAGCGTGAGCAGGTCCTGTTAGATGAGCACATGGAAGTCACCTCATCCACACTCTGCCTCCCACAGCGCCCGACTACAGAAACCTCTCATCAAGCACTACCTGCTCTGGCTGGCTGCACATGCTCTAGGAGCAGTCCTTCATCTGAACAGTTAGAGGACTTCTATGGACAGCCCAGCAAGACTCCAGGGAATGTCCCCTTCTGGTCCTTGTTTAGGTCCAGGGCACGGGCCAAGTGTCTCCCCCACATAGCTAGCATTCAGAGGGAGGGGTCTTTACCTCCATGGACTTGTTACTCTCTATGCTGATACACCTTTACATTTCTATTGTTCTTCCTAAGAACACTGTCCTGTCCTGACTCTGAGCAAGCTCCAAAGCTACAAATTTTTAGTACCCAGAACCCAACACCGACACTACAGGAACAGTCCAGTGGTCACCAACAGAAGGTGGAAGACCAGTCCCTGTTACCTCTCCTGGGAAACAGACCACATGCAATGATGAGCCCAGCCTGCCCCATAAACTCACCTTGGTTATGTTGGCCTACTCCAACCAATCAAAACCTTAATACCAGTTTCTCCTATCAACATCCTCTCAATGAAACCAATGTCAGACCCTCACATCTGTCAACCACACCACTACAGAACAGCTCAACAACACACATTCAGTCTGTTATTCAAACCCTTCAGCTATTATTCCCTACAGCTTAGTAGGTTTTACCAATTTCTGTTGAGTCTTATTCCCCATGCATATCTCCTTTACTACGTTTACATTTTTAAAAATTGACTTTATTAACAGTTACAGTGTAATAATCACAAAAGTCACATATCACAAATGCTAAGTTATTTCTTCTTCAACAAGATGTGACTATTAAAATGAAGTAAGCTCTGGCCCAGTAGCCAAGTTGGGTATAGTGTCATACCAAACATGCCAAGGCTGCAGGTTCTACAGGCACATACAAGAATCAACCAACGAATACATAAATAAGTGGAACAAACTGATGTTTCTCTCTCTCCCCCCCCCCCGCAAAAAAAATTAATTAAAAAATATAAATGCAGTAAATTTCATTAGTGTACTCCCCAAACCACCTTCCAGGGAAAACCATCCTTTGCTCCACAGCACTGCGTCCTCCCCATGCAGACTCCAGACAGTGCTCTTGTGTGCACCTTGCCAGGAGCCCCTAAGCCCGCACTCCCCCCCCAGATGCATTTTTACCCTCATCCCAATGCTAAGTTATCTCATCTCTCCTGAGGACATGCTCCACGTACCTACCTTCCCTTCCCTGGAGTATGTTGTGTACATGCCTCCTTTACAATTATCATCAACATATCACTGGGGTTTTTAAAAATGTTTTTAGACCAAAGGTCCTCGAGGGCAGGACCCACACCACTCAATCTCTAGATCTCAGGAACACAGTTCCTGGCAGAGAATAAGGTTTACCAAATTAGTGGGTACACAGAACCAAGGACTTAATTAAAGAATGTCTGAGATATTCCAAAAAGACCCAAAGCTCTTGTCCACTTACCAACGTGAATTCTGTGTAACCAAGCCAAGTTAGCAAAATATGAAAATGTGGCTGCAGCCCTGGCCTGACAGCTCAGTTGGTTAGAGCCTAATCCTTGTACATTAAGATTGCTGGTTCAATACTCGGTCAGGACACATATGGAAATGGATCTGTGTTTCCTCTCTCTCTCGCCTTTCTCTTTCTCTAAAATCAGTTAAAAATTTTTAAGTAAAGCCTGACCTGTGGTGGCGCAGTGGATAAAGCGTCGACCTGGGAACACTGAGGTCGCCAGTTCAAAACCCTGCACTGGTCTGGTCAAGGCACATATGGGAGTTGATGCTTCCAGCTCCTTCCCCCTTTCTCTCTCTCTCTCTCTCTCTCACTCTGTGTCTCCTCTCTAAAATGAATAAAATAAAAATAAAAAAATTTTTTTTAAGTAAACGTGACTGCAAACTAGTAACTGTTAAATACTACATATCCTAATCTAGTCTTCCCCTCAAGAAGCCTACGGCCATTCACTGGTCACCTCAAACGAATACAGACCTGTTTTCACTAGCATTTCACTTCACAGCTGTCCCTCCAATGCAGCAGCGAGCCCCATGATCTGCACAGTCTGTCCTCTCAATGCAGCTGACCCAAGTGGGAAGTGCTTTCCTTCCAGTCTGCACATTAACACTCTCCCCTAACTCCTAGGGTCCACTCCTGGCCACCCAAATAGGCCTCACAATCACAGATACAAAATGAACCAGGGTACACACCGTCAGGGAAGGCTGGAGTCCACGCGCGACATCCCAACTGGTGCCTGCACTGTAGCCAGTGTGGGCCATTGCATCAACACATGGAACACAAGTTCTAACTCCCAAAGTTCAATCAGCTGCATATCTCCAATTACCATACAGAAAAATTAATTAAACCATCATTTCGTGTCCTTACACATTTTCTTACTAGAGTTCTCAAAAGTACAATTCTGTATAATTAAGTCTAGGTCATTCTTGTTAAGTCTGAGGAAAAAAAGTGCCTAGATTTCCCAACAGAACCACCATCACTTACTTGTTTCCTGTGTCTCACTGGAAAAAGCACTAAAAGAACACTGTACAGGATCCCAAACCTCCTGGCTACCTCCAAGCACCATGTTCATAACAAAAAATAGTGTATGTGCCCAACACGACTATTAAAAACGTATCACTCTGAGACCTTACAGAGTGTTCCTGAATTCCCCAAGCTTGATGTGGGGGCTTAGTTATCTCTGTATCTGAGGCCTTCTGCTACTCTATCTCCCAAGTCTTGGTCATCCACACGAAAAAGGTGTTTACCGGACAAAAGTGACCCTCATTCACCCAGAACACCTTTCTCAAATATCTCTCCATTTAGAATTGAAGAAGAAACCTTGTTCTGCATGCTAAAAATAAATAAATAAATAAAACAAAAATATTCCTTCATTCCTTTCTAACCCAAGACTCCTTTGAAAATGGAGCTGAAGGGAAACGAGTTTCTTCTTCCAGAAAGCCTTTCATTATCACCCACACACAGATTTTTACGCATTGTACATTGTTCTAAGTAACATATTTAAAGACATCTATCTTTAATTTTTTATTTATTTATTTTAGAGAGGAGACACAGAGAGAGAGAGAGAGAGAGAGAGAGAGAGAGAGAGAAAGGGGGGAGGAGCTAGAAGCATCAACTCCCATTTGTGCCTTGACCAGACCAGTGCAGGGTTTTGAACTGGCGACCTCAGTGTTCTCAGGTCGACGCTTTATCCACTGTGCCACCACAGGTCAGGCTAAGTAACATATTTAAAAGGCCATATGTCTACTGAAGACATTCCCTATCTTTAGTGAAAACAACAAGTCAAATACATATTATTTCTATGAACCCAGAATAAAGGCAATTTTAAGTACAATGTTTTTCAAATGTTCAATTCATGTTGTGGTGTCAAACTGATTTCTTGCAATAGTACTGAAACAGAAGCAGGCAAGAAGTTTAAAAAGGTCAGGTAGCTCAGTTGGTTAAAGCGTCTTTCCAAGACGCAAAGGTTTCAAGTTTGATTCCAGTCAGGGTATGTACAGGAACAGACTGATGTTTCTCCCTTTTTCTTTTTCTTTCTCCCTCCCTCTCTATAATCAATAAACTTTTCTTAAAAAAAGAAAAATCTGGCCTGACCTGTGGTGGCGCAGTGGGTAAAGCGTTGACCTGGGAACACTGAGGTTGCCACTTCAAAACCCTGCACTGGTTCGGTCAAGGCACATATGGGAGTTGATGCTTCCAGCTCCTCCCCCCTTTCTCTCTCTCTCTCTCTCTCTCTCTCTCTCTCTCTCTCTCACTCTGTGTCTTCTCTCTAAAAATGAATAAAAAATAAAAATAAAATAAAGCTGGTTTCGCCTGACCTGTGGTGGCGCAGTGGATAAAGCGTCGACCTGAGAACACTTGAGGTCGCCAGTTCAAAACCCTGCACTGGCCTAGTCAAGGCACATATGGGAGTTGATGCTTCCAGCTCCTCCCCCCTTTCTCTCTCTCTCTCACTCTGTGTCTCCTCTCTAAAATGAATAAATAATAAAAAAAAGAAATAAAAAAATATATACTTTAAAAAAATAAAAAATAAAGCTGGTTTCTTTTTTTAAAAAAGAAAAAAGAAAAATCTGGGCCTGACCTGTGGTGGAACAGTGGATAGAGCGTCGACCTGGGAACACTGAGGCCGCCAGTTCAAAACCCTGTACTGGTCTGGTCAAGGCACATATGGGAGTTGATGCTTCCAGCTCCTCCCCCTTTCTTTCTCTCTCTCTCTGTCTCCCTCTCTCTCTCTCTCTCACTCTGTGTCTCCTCCCTAAAACGAATAAAATAAAAGGAATTTAAAAAAATAAAAAATAAAAATAAAAAAAGAAAAATCTGGAGCAGCTTCCCGGGTTTCCTTTTATTACCTGATGACTCTCAGAACAAATACACAGGTAGGAGAGACACAAACATAGACATAACCTTCCTTATCATAGATCACCTACTTAAATAGTTGTCTTTACCCAATATCCCCTAAAGCATTCCTGAAACACAAGGAAGTTACTGGCTTCATGAATCAAGATAGGGACCACTGTCACCTACTAGATTCCTTTCATTAAAATAAAGTAGAACACATCACAAGAGCTCTGTCTCGAATATTTGTGAACTTCAACTGTATGTTACACACACACATATATGTGTATATATATATAATCATTACGTTATATTATATATAAAATCATTACGTTAGATGTTATATATATATATGATTTTAGAAAAACAGGAGAGGGGGAGGGCAGGCAGGAGAGAGAGAGGGAGGGAGAGAAAAGCATTAATTTGCTGTTCCACTTAGCTATACAATCACTGGTTGCTTCCAGTGTGTGTGTGCCCGGACCAGAAATCGAACCTGCAATCTTGGTGTCTCTGGATAACGCTCTAACCAACTGAACTAATCAGCCAGGGTAGAGAGAGAGAGAGAGAGAATGTTATTTTCCAACTTTCCTACACTCTGGATTCCACTATTAATTGAAGAAGGGAAATAAAAATGCAGACCACCAGGAAGTAGGGTCCAACTCAAGCTGTCCTGTCTGAGCACTCCAGCTGGGGGCAATGCTCCAGGCAGAACGGAAAACCACCAAGCTCCAAGGCCTGTCATGGGAAGTGCACAAGGTTGCCCAAGCACAGGCACACAAGGCAAACACTAAATGCCTTTGGTGGAAAGGGTAGGATGAGCATTTTCATTTCTTTTATGTTTACTTTTCTTAATGTTTTTTTTTTTTTATTGATTTTAGAAAGAAGAGAGAGCAGGAGAGAGACAGGAACATCTATCTGATCTTGTGTGTGCCCTTACCAGGCAACTTCTGCACTTCAAGACGATGCACCAACCAACGGAGCTGTCCCAATAGAGCCCAAGCCCTACGTCGATCAGGCATCCCTGAGTCAACTTCCCCATGCAGTGGGACACTCCTGCTTATCAGCAGGGCTGGCAGCCTCTTTGAGACTACTCTTCAGGTGGCTATGAGGATACTACTGTTAAGTGCCACAGGAGGAAAGACACAACCAACACACAAATTAATTTCAATAATCACACAAGCAATTTATTACTCAAATCCTTCTGGCATGCCAGGGTACAACTTAAGGGGGCCCCAGCGTCATGCTCCTCTCAGTTGGCTTTGGTCAGAGCTTAGAGCAGTGTGGAGACAGTCCACATCAACACTAGATCTGGGTGACTACCGCAGCAGGGGGTCCCCTCAGCTTTAGTACCTTTTCGAGCCAACGCCTTCTAACAGGAGTCAATCTACTGAAATGCTTACATCAAACCACTTTTTAAGTTGTTCTTATTTACATCAGTTTACAAAGTTTACGTAATTAACACCAAGCTATTCTTATCTAGGTATAACTTCACACACATACTAACTGGGCCCTATCTGAAAGTCAGAGTCTGTTTATCACATTACAGAGTTATAGCACTAAGCCTATACTAATTCTTACCCAAATGGCATCACTTTAATAATTATTTTTAATATCTTTTTAATTACTTTTATATATCTTCCATATTTTTATATCTCTATATATATAATTACGTTATATTACTACAACACGAGCCATTCGGCCAGGGCTAAATGAGCATTTTAAAGGGCACAAAATCACCTCTTGCCTAAGGAAATCACCTTTCTGCCTGACCAGGCGGTGGTGCAGTGGATAAAGCATCGGACTGGGATGTGAAAGACCCAGGTTCAAGACCCCAAGCTTGCCCGCTTGAGCGCGGGTCCAATCTGGCTTGAGGAAAAGCTCGCCAGCTTGAACCCAAGGTCGTTGGCTCCAGCAAGGGGTTGCTCGGTCTGCTTAAGGCCTGCAGTCAAGGCACATGTGAGAAAGCAATCAACGAACAACTAAGGTGTTACAACGGCAACGAAAAACTAGTGATTGATGCTTCTCATTTCTCTCTGTTCCTGTCTGTCTGTCCCTATCTGTCCCTCTCTCTCTGTTCCTGTAAAAAATAAATAAATAAAACATTTAAAAAGAAATACAACTGAAACATAACTAAGCCTACTAATCCAATAGGCAAGATATGGACACAACCTAGATAGCCATCCACTGATAAAGAATGGTGCATGTGTGCAATGACTACTATTCAGCCATAAAGAATGAAATCTCACCACTGTGACACAGAAGCACCTAGAAGGTACTGTACTCAGTGAAAGAAGTCAGACAAACACCACAATTTTACTTCCTGTATTATCCCTTGCATAAGACGCACCCTTTCCCAAAAAATTTGGGGTCTAAAAACTGGGTGCATCTTATACAGTGGTTGTAGTATTTTACTTGCATTTCCCACTTTTTCGCGTTTGTTTTTGTGCTCATTGTTGAAGACAGTGATTTGTCATCAGACACAGATGAGAACAAGTTTTGACAGTGATGAGGAGCTGTCTGAATTTTATGAGTAAAACTTGAATTCAATAGCTTTAAGGAATACATTTCTTTTTATCAAATTTTGGACCCCAAAATTCAGGTGCATCTTATCTTACACATGGGAGCATCTTATACATGGGAAAACATAGTATATGTGCTATCTAAAAACACAAAACAAATGAATAAACAAAACCACAGAAACAGACTCAAAGAACAGATGGCTCTCTCTGCACTTCCTAAGATAGCTAGAGTATTTAAATATACTGATACATAGTTCTACCACCTCACAGCCATAACCAATGGCTGCCATTGTTTCTCATTTAGAATGGCAGAAAATCCCTTACAGACTTTAGATAAGGTAATAAAACTAAAGAGAAAACCAAACTATGCCTAACATATAACTTTTGAAATAAGGCACCAAGGACAAAGAATATAAAGACAGAATCTCTGCTTTGACATATACTGTAAACCTTTTAAGTTATTTTTTTCAGAAATTAATTCCCCCACCTTAAAATAGTGTGTCCGTAAAGTCATGGAGCACTTTTCACAGGTCGACCGGTCAAAAGTGCACCATGACTTTACAGACTGTATTTAAAATTTAGGCAGGCTATTAAAACAAAAGAGGTCAGCTGTAATTTCAGAAGTCTGAAAAATACAAAATTTTGGAAAAACACCTAATGATATACAAGAAAATCATTGAATTTTGACCACCTAACTTATCCATTAAGTCACTTCTCCAATTAGGCTTTAAAATTGTCATTCCATTTCTACATTATCATTTCTATCACTGTTCTTATCTTCAACTTTGCTGGTATTCTCCCTTTTTTTGAGTTTTATTCAAGTTCTCTTCAAAAAGAAACTACATTATTTATTCAATCTTCTCATTAATCCTCTCATAGTTCCTTAATAAACCTGCAATTACCTGCCCTGCACCACGAGGTGGTGCCCTAGATAAATTTAAACCAAACCAGATTTTTAACACATCGTCATCCTAAATTCTAGAACAGTGGTTCTTAACCCAGGTTCTATTGAACCCTAGGGGTTCGATGAGTCGGTCTCAGGGGCTCGGAGAAGCCTCTGCCGTGGAGGCCAGAATAAAGTAATACTGTAATTTGTTGTGAGTTCATGCAATTTGTTGGTTTTGTTCTTTGAGCAAGGTGATGTACATGCGCAGCTCATTTTGTGCACCAGTAAAAACATATACCTATGTCTTGAATTTGGCGGGGGGGGGGGGAATCATATTTTATTTATCACTGAAGAGTTCGGTGAATGCGCATATGAAACTGGTGGGTTCCGTACCTCAAAAAGGTTAAGAACCACTGAACTAAGTGACATGGTCAGGATTGCATGACAATCCTGAAAAAATGAATTATAATCTGCCAGAGGTCCTGGCTGGACAGTTCAGTCAGAGATTGGTCCCAAAACACCAAGGTTGCAGGTTTGATCCCAGGTCAAAGCACATTTGGGAAGCAACCAATGAGTGCACAACTAAGTGGAACAAAAAATGAATGCCTCTTCCCCCCCTTCCCGTCTCTAAAATTAATCAATCAATAATATTGTTTTAAAGTTTCTTCTAAAATGGTTAAAATTTTTTTGAAAAAAAGCTACAAACCACCACAACACACCTTGGCTTTTGAGTTGCTAGGCTGAAAACTGTTGACAATGATGTCCAGTACTAAAGAATTTGTCAGAAACTGTCCAAAATAGATTACAAGAGAAAATGTTCTTGGTTCTACCATCTAAAAAAAACTGGGTTTGCTTAAAGAGAAAAGCTAGCCTGACCTGTGGTGGCGCAGTGAATAAAGCATCAACCTGGAATGCTGAGGTCGCCGGTTCAAACCCTGGGCTTGCCTGTCAAGGCACATATGGGAGTTGAAGCTTCCTGCTCCTTCTCCCCTTCTCCCTCTCTCTCACTCTCTCTCCCTCTCCTCTAAAATGAATAAATAAAAATAATTTAAAAAAAAAAAAAAAGAGAAAAGCTATTGTAGGCCACTTAGCTCCAAGTTTCAAGAGTCCAATTCCCTATCCATAACTCAGTCATTGCTCAATACTCCTCCACCCTGTCCTGGAGCCAGAAATACCTTCCAAACCTACCACTTCCAAATCCAGGATTAAAGAACACTGATATTTTGAAGAGAAGGTTGAACTAATCTGACATTCTTTTTAAAAAGGCTCTGTCTGTGTCCCCCCACTTCCTCACTTCCTGCAGTTCCACACTAAGCCCATTTCTTCCCCGCCCACTTCCTGGCAAGTCATCAGCACCTCCCCAAATCCATGTTCTACATCATCTAAAAACTCCCCAGCTCATCAGGCCGTGTGCACACAGCGCAATCACCTTTTCATTGGAACATGCAAAGAAAGTCCCAACGGCCCGGCACAGGGGCCGAAGCCTCTTATTGGAAAACCATACAAGTGATATTGAACCTCCCAGAGAATCAGGGGGTGGGGTGGTGGACCGGGGAAGATGAAGAAGGGAAAAAGTATGTGACTCCTTAAAATAAATAAATAAATAAATAAATAAACAAACAAACAAACATATATATATATATATATATATATACGTATATATATTTTTTTTTAATACAATTTCTTTTACAACTGTAACTAATTAAACCTGAAGAATAACAGTCCTAGTTCAGTTGGCTGTAGCCTGTCCAACATGCCAAGGTTGTGGGGTTGGACGCCCAGTCAGGGCACAGACAAGAAGGAACCACTGAATGCAACGATAAGTGGAACAAATTCACGTCTGTCTGTCTTCCTCTAAAATAAATAAGTTCTTTTTTAAATAACCGGGAGAACAATCAGCAAACAAGTTCAAATTATAAAGGTTTATCTTCCCTCTTTTGGTCATTTAACTCGTCTACTACGTACTTCAACCTCAGTCTTAATGAAAAGGTCCCGCCCACAAAATCTGACTCTGCATCCACACCTGGAACGAAAACGCTGAACGCCGCAGAGGCGGCCCCGGGCGGCCCCAGAGCGGCGGCGCGACCTTCGCACCCGTGGCCTCCCCGCGGTCGCCCGCCCCCGCAGCGTCGCCGAGCCCGCCCCCGGCAACCCCAGCTGGTCGGCCTGCCTCCCGTCCCTACTTGAGCAGAAGCGCCACAAACTTCAGTTTATTCTAGAAGACGCGCTGCCCAGGGCCGGACTCGCGCCGTCCCGGCGTCCGGGAACCCGCGGCCGCTCGCGGGGAGACGCGGAGCGAGCTCGGCCGACGAGACGCCCCCACTGCTGCCGCCCGCACGAGCCCCGGCCCAACCGCCGGCGCGGGCCAGGAACCCCGGGCGAGGCGGGAAGGCGACCGGCCTGGACTCCGCGTCGCGCCCTGCCCCACAGCCGCCCGCGCCGGACTCCCGGCCAGCCCCGGCCCCACACGCGGTCGCCAGCGCGGCCCTCACCAAGGACGCGGAGCCTGCGGCGGAAGGGCGCGACGGGACGACGAGCCGGTTTCCTCGGCTCCGGTGCGGCGACGCTGGTGACGGCGGAGGTTCCTCGCGCTTTCCTTTCTCCTTTCTCCAACAAACAGGAACTGCGTTACGCGTCGACGGCGTGCCGCGTCTACTTCCGCCCGACCTGACGCCGCGCATGCGCCCCGCCCGCCCATGCATTTCCCGAAGGTTCTCGGCCGCTCGCCCTCGAGGCGCCGGCGGAGAGCGGATTCCTGCCGAGTCACCGCCCCCCACCAGCACCCCTCACCCTTGGGAGGCCTGTTTGAGGTTCCAGAGGAAACTGGCGCATGGTGTGTGTCCTGAGGCCAGACATTAGTATAGCGCCGGTGCCTGTCCCTTCGCCTCCGCTCCTGGGTCACCACGGTCCCACGTGGGAGACCCGCATGGAGCTTGCGCAGGTGCAGCTGGACTAAAGAATGACCCCCTGGCCCTGGGGACCCGCGGTCAGATTAGGAGCCGTGACCCCTGACCCCGTGGAAGTGGGGTTGGACTGGAAGTCTGTGTCCCTCGTGACCCTAAACGATGGGGGGTCGACTGGAAAGCTGTTACCAGGCCTCATAAGTCAGTTGCGGTGGAATGCAGCGCAACGCGAGGTCGGAGTTCGGTTCTTGACCCAGGTGTCTGCCGCCTCCCATGTGACACCGAGCACCAGTGGCCTACTCACGACCTGAGGAAATGGGCGCTTGCGTGTCCTCCCCTCTGCACCCTAAGTGCTGCCATGGCCGGCGCCAGGGCCTTGTCTCTCAGCCATCTTCTCAGCTAACACGACCTGCCCAGCCTCGCTCATCTGAGCCCTTGACACTTGACACTGATGTGCAACGGCTGACAATAGCCTTCATATCTGGGTTCTCACCGTGGTTCTAGTCTAACCTACTTCAGAACAAAAGGCTCACTATGCTGTACACCTGAAACTGATGATAGTATGCCAACTGTAATCGGAAAATAAATTTTTTAAAAAGATAGCTTTACTTTTAATTTATTGATTTGAGAGAGAGAGGGGAGAGAGGGAAACATCAATTCATTGTTCCACTTATTTATGCATTCACTGGTTGATTGTTGTATGTTCCATTATCCCAGATCAAACCCACAACATTGACATAAAGGTTGCTTTATATTGTGTAAATTTATTTTTCGTGTTTCTTGAACCCTTCTTGTATTACATAGTTTTTAGAAGATGACAGTTTACAAAGAAGTCAAAATTTTTTTATATGAATCAATTCCCTTATTTTTTTATAGCAGGTTTCACAAATGCCTGGTCAAAAGGAAGAAATAACACAGTATCTGGTTTTAGTATGGACATCTCGATAAAATCAAAGATAATCTCAACAGAGACTGGAATTTCATTCAGATATATGCAGTTTGGCACTGTCACATGTAACCATATCTGCCAGCAGGCTGTGGAGTTTTATTTCCCTTCCAGTGTTGACAGTACTATCATGTGACATTTTGCATTTTAAATAAGTCCCTGCACCAAGTGTGAGATAATCTTGAAATGCAGACAGCACAGACACATGAATTTTAAATAGTAAGTGGTAGGCTAGCCAAAAATAACTTCTTCCTCCCTCCAACAAATAAAAATAAAATATTTATTAAAACATCTGTCAGTGTAGTGAACTATCATTAGAAAAACCAACTAGTCCAAAACATGCCACCAGCCCTGATGAACACACTTGGTTTTCCCGGAGAGTGGAGGAGTAACCGGAAAAATAACAAGGAAATATTTAAGGAACTCTTTGTGAAACAACAGACAAGCCCTTTCAAGATAAGATTAAGGATTCATTCCAAAATTAATGTCAGCCCAGATGGTGCTACTGGAAACCCTAATTCAGAGGACAGTCACTTCAGATGGAACAGCAAAGATTTAAACTGGAGTGATGAAATCATCAGCCTAGGTTAGGTGAACATGTCAGTTTAACAGGAACAGAGGTTGTGAACCATGGGCTGAGAGGCATGTGAGCCTGTGGGGAAGCCAAGGACTTTAGATGTTATGTGGTTGGCCAAGGAAGCCAAGCACTGACACATCTAAGGTCTATGGGACGAATAGCAAATGAGGGAGACTCTTATGACTGTTTCTATAAAGTAGGGATAATGAGTTAGATGCTTCACATGGTGTCAGGAACACAGAAATTGATAGCTCTTCCCAGTCAACGGCCTCTTTGGAAAACTGCTAAAAGGTGGGGGCTTCTCTCCAGCAAAATGTGCCAGTAATGAGAGGAAACCTGTAGGACACACAGGCTCACATACACACCCTGCCAAGTCTATCTTCAGTCCAGGAACTTCAGCTGAAGGCCCTTCCCGAATGGCAGTATGGCTATTTTTATCAACCGTGAAATGTGTCTTTGACAAAGGATAATATTTATAGGAATTTGCCCTAAGACAATAAATGCAATGTTAAAGAGAAAACCACAATCCAAAATGGCATCACTTGGGCTAAAGCCCATGGTGCCAAACCTAGACTTAACACCTGACCTAAGTATGTTCTATTTCAACCTCTCCCAGAAACATAATCAAAAAGTCTGGCCTGACCTGTGGTGGCGCAGTGGATAAAGCGTCGACCTGGGAACACTGAGGTCGCCAGTTCAAAACCCTGCACTGGTTCGGTCAAGGCACATATGGGAGTTGATGGTTCCAGCTCCTCCCCCCTTTCTCTCTTTCTCTCTCTCATTCTGTGTCTCCTCTCTAAAAATGAATAAAATAAAAAGAAATTTTAAAAAAAATTAAAAAAAAAAAAGAAGTCTGGCATTTTCTGGCCAACACCAAGGAAATGATCTGTCCTGTGGGACCTATCTATTCCCTACCCACCCCCACACTCCATAGAAAGAAGATGCAGTCTACATGATTAAAAATCTTTGCCATTCCTTTCTTTTCAAAAGATGATGTCTTTGGTCTAAAAATAACCCTTTCTTTTCCTTTGCTCCCTTGCCCCACTCTTATGCTTATAAGAACTTCCCATTTTGTATAACCATCATAGCACCCTTCTAGTTGCTTAAAATAAAGCCAATTAGATTTTTCAATTTGTTGTAGTAATATAATGTTATAGTAATTAAATATATAGAAATATAAAAAACAGCCTGACCTGTGGTGGCGCAGTGGATAAAGCGTCGACCTGGGAACGCTGAGGTCGCCAGTTCAAAACCCTGCACTGGTCTGGTCAAGGCACATATGGGAGTAGATGCTTCTAGCTCCTCCCCGCTTTCTCTCTCACTCTCTCTCTCTCTCTCACTCTGTGTCTCCTCTCTAAAATAAATTTTAAAAAAGAAATTTAAAATAAAAGTCTAAAAAAAAAAAGAAATATAAAAAACAAAAATATGGAAGATATTGTTTTAAAGTAGCATACTTTAATTCCATGGGTTATGTAGAGACACCAAGGTGGACACAAAAGAATTTTTTTTTTTTACAGGGAGAGAGAGAGAGAGGGATAGATAGGGACAGACAGACAGGAACGGAGAGAGGTGAGAAGCAACAATCATTAGTTTTTCGTTGCCGTTGCAACACCTTAGTTGTTCATTGATTGTTTTCTCAAATGTGCCCGGACCGCGGGCCTTCAGCAGAACGAGCAACCCCTTGCTGGAGCCAGCGACCTTGGGTCCAAGCTGATGAGCTTTTGCTCAAGCCAGAAGGGCCTGCGCTCAAGCTGGCGACCTCGGGG
Organism: Rhynchonycteris naso; assembly: GCA_037038555.1. Classification (NCBI taxonomy): domain Eukaryota; kingdom Metazoa; phylum Chordata; class Mammalia; order Chiroptera; family Emballonuridae; genus Rhynchonycteris; species Rhynchonycteris naso. The sequence continues at coordinate 111,968,010 of CM073001.1, forward strand.
TCTCAAATCTGGGTCCTCGCATCCCAATCCGACGCTCTATTTACTGCGCCACTGCCTGGTCAGGCAGGATACAGAAGAATTTTTAAGGAGATTTCTTAATGAGCCAGCTGCATATGACTTACATGGGGTATAGCTGACCCAAATCATGTAGCCCTGAATATAGCTCTGAGGCTAGTTATATACACTTGATCACATATAGGTTGGGGGAAAAGGAAGGGGAACATGACACAATAATCAGTCATTAACAAGCTTATAACATTTGTCTATAGGATTAATAAAACAAACATTCCTACATATTAAAACTTACAAGGTAACACAACAGTGATGTCGTTTTACATATCAAAGACATTTACAAATCTTTTAGTGTCTACCTCCCCTTCCTTTGTCTAGAGGTATATGTTACTCTCAGGATTCCAGGAAGGGAGGAAGAGTTACAATCAGTGTAGGATATGTAAACATTATCTCTTATTGGAAGGGAAAGGAAGTTCTTCAGATAACCTTTATTCTTTCAAAGCCTGACTTTCCCTCTTTAAAATGGCATTGCCAATACTAAATTTTACAGTTCTTTGGTACCTTACCACAATATATAAAAGTAATTAAAATATAATATTAAAAATAATTAAGAAAATTAAATAAAGCTATGCTGTCTGGATAGAAATTAATATAGTGGGTGCAGATATGATAAAGAGACTCTTGACTTCCAAGCAGGGCTCAGTTAGTGTGTGTGTGAAGTTATACATAGATAAGAAGTGGCTTGGTGTCTTAACTTTGTAAGTTAATGTAAATAAAAATATCTTTTTTTTTTACAGGGATAGAGAGAGAGACTCAGAGAGAGGGACAGACAGAGAGGAATGGAGAGAGGTGAGAAGCATCAATCATTAGTTTTTCATTGCTGTTGCGACACCATAGTTGTTTATTGATTGCTTTCTCACATGTGCCTTGACCGCGGGCCTTCAGAAGACCGAGCCACCCCTTGCTGGAACCAGCGACCTTGGGTCCAAGCCGGTGAGCTTTTTTTGGCTCAAGCCAGATGGGCCTGCGCTCAAGCTGGTGAGCTTGGGGTCTCGAACCTAGGTCTTCCGCATCCCAGTCCGACGCTCTATCCACTGCGCCACCGCCTGGTCAGGGCCACCGCCTGGTCAGGCAATAAAGACATCTTAAAAAGTGGTTTGATGTATGCCTGACCTGTGGTGGCGCAGTGGATAAAGCGTCGACCTGGGAACACTGAGGTCGCCAGTTCAAAACCCTGCACTGCTCTGGTCAAGGCACATATGGGAGTTGATGCTTCCAGCTCCTCCCCCCTTTCTCTCTTTCTCTCTCTCTCACTCTGTGTCTCCTCTCTAAAATGAATAAAATTTAAAAAAAAATAAAATAAATTTTAAAAAAAAGTGGTTTGATGTAAACATTTCAGTAGATTAACATAAAAGGGGTTCCCTTCCAGGAATGCCCAAAAAGGTGGTTTGAGGTGATAATCCTATAGATTGACACCTGTTAGAAGGTGTTGGCCAGAAAAGGTACTAAAGCTGAGGCAACCCTGCTGCTGTAGTTGCCCAAACTCCAACGTGAACGTGAATTGTCTCTATGCCTCTCTGAGCTCTGGCCAAAGACATGCCAAAAGGATTTGTGAGTAATAAATTGCCTGTGTGATTATTGCAACTAATTTGTGTGTTGGTTGTGTTTTTTCTCCAGTGGCACTTAACAGTAGAATCCTCATAGCCACCTCAAGAGTAGTCTTGAAGAGGCTGCCAGCCCTGCTGATAAGCAGGAGTGTCCCACTGAATGTGGAAGTCGAATCAGGGATGCCTGATTGATGTAGAGCTTGGGCTCTACTGGGACACAATTTATGCTGTTGGATTTTGTTGTTTAACAGTAGAAATGAAGAAAGAAAAATAAGGTACTTGAAAGGTTATCTATCACAACATTGCAGATAATTAGTCTTTTCTTACCAGAAAATAACATGCAGGCCATAAATATAACAACACAATTATATTTATTGACAGCAAATATTACCAAGATACATCAATAAGATAGTGGATGCCTGGGCTGAGGTGGCACAGTGAATAGAGCATCAACCTGAAACGCTGAGGTCTCCAGTTTGATGCCCTGGGTTTGTCTGGTCAAGGCATATAAACCAAGCAACCAATGAACAACTAAAGTGTAGCAACTATGAGTTCATACTTCTTGCTCCCCCACCCTCTCTCTCCTCTTGCTGTAAAATCAGTAAATAAAAAATAAAAAAAAACAGAAAAGTGGTGTAAAGCCAGTAGTCGTGGCCACAATCACAGCCGCCTGGCCAATGCAGGTTCGCATTTGATTCGGACAGTCGGTAATGAAACAACAGAGCCAAGAACTGGTGAGCCATCAGCTTTAATTCTAGCTTGCACCCGGCGGGCAAGCTAAAACACACACTGGGCCTGACATGTGGTGGCGCAGTGGATAAAGCGTTGACCTGGAATACTGAGGTCACTGGTTCAAAACCCTGAGCTTGTCTGGTCAAGGCACATATGGGAGTTGATGCTTCCTGCTCCTCCCCCCTTTTTCTCTCTCTCTCTCTCTGTCTCTCTCCTCTCTAAAATGAATAAATAAATAAATAAATAAAACATACACACACACACACACACACACACACACACACACACACACACTGGGCTCCAAAACCCATTCATTCAGTGCTCATAAAGCTACTGACTTATCCGAGTTTCCTAGAATCAAAGGTTTCTAGCTGACCAGACTTATTCACCTCTGTTTCCCATCTCCTGCATAAACTCTGCACAAACTGGCTTCTCCCTCAGCACTCTGCCATCTTGGCTGCTTCTCCTCGCCTCCACATGGCCTTAATCTGCTCTCCTTTCTAATACCTCAGGAACCAAGAGGGAGCAATCTACTGGTCTTTCCCACTTTATAGTGTAAAATCAAAACCTCCAATCCAATTACACAAACAAGGAAGTCTCCAATACAAACCCACCCATCCGAGGCACAATGGGATTCCTCAGGAGAGCGCACCACCCCACATCATCCAATCAGTCAAGGGCGTGGGGAAAAGCTTACTCTTTTTTTTTTTTTTTTGGAAAAGCTTACTCTTAAAACAAGGCCTTAAGGCCTGACCTGTGGTGGCGCAGTGGATAAAGCATTGACCTGGAATGCTGAGGTTGCGGCACGTATGGGGGTTGAAGCTTCCTGCTCCTCTCCCCCTTTTCTCTCTCTCTCTCTCCCTTTCCTCTAGAATGAATAAATAAAAATAATTTAAGAAAAAAAAAATTAAAAAAGAAAAAAAGCCTTAAACTATAACGACCCGGCCTGCTTACATTACACCTTTTCCCCCACAGTCATCCCAAGCATAAGGGCAAATAATATCACCTGGGTGATGGGCTTCCATGTGGGCAGCGCCATCTTTAACAAAGTGAGCATATTATATTTTATCTACCTAACAAGTGGGTATAATAGGATCCCATTTTTGTAAAATTGTATTCATTTAGGTGTGTGTATAGGTAAGTACATATATATGTATGTTAATATATATGTGTGTGTGTGTGTGTGTGTACATGGAATGCACACACACTGTATAGAGGAAGTAATTTTCCTTCTACCCTTCTGAGTTTTTGGCTAACATTCCCTGTAGCAAAAGACAGATAAAGGAGGAAAAAACAAACACAAGTGTATTAGCATGTATACCCTGTGTACAGGAGATAGCCCAGAAAACACAGTAAACTCCATGAGGTAGCCCAAGCCACCACCTAAAATAGCATCTTCCAGTACAGACAAAAGAGAGAGATCCTGGGTGGAGGGAGGTCTGTTATCAGAAAAAACAAGTAAACATGTGGACAAAAAGGGGCTACATACTAAACCTGACAAGCTCAGCGGAGGCCTACATGGCCCCCTCATAGACTGAGAGACCTAAAGTAACTACATAGTGTTGTAAAGTAACGTTCTGTCTGGTTTATGTAGAGACACCAAGTCCAAATGAATTTTTAAGGAGTTTTATTAAAGGAGGAGATTTAGCCTGACCAGGCGGTGGCGCAGTGGATAGAGCATCGGACTGGGATGTAGAGGACCCAGGTTTGAGACCCCGAGGTCGCCAGTTTGAGGACGGGCTTATCCGGTTTGAGCAATATTCACCAGCTTGGGCCCAAGGTCGCTGGCTCGAGTAAGAGGTCACTTGGTCTGTGGTAGCCCCCGATCAAGGCACATACGAGAAATCAATCAATGAGTTCAGGAATCGCAACAAAGAATTGATGTTTCTCATCTCTCTCCCTTTCTGTCTATCTGTCCCTCTCTTTGACTCTTTCTGTCTCTGCCACACACACACAAAAAGGAGACTTATTAATATGCTGGCCGCATAGGACAAACACGGGGCATAGCTGACCCAAATCGTGCAGTCCAGACTGTAGCCCTGAGGCAGGTTATATACCTTTGATTACATACAGGTTGGCGGGAAAAGGAGGAGGAGGGGAAGATGACAAAATTCATTAGGAAGCCTATAACATTCGCCTATAGGATTTATAAAAAATAAACATTTCTATACATTAAAACTTACAAGGTGCCTGACCAGGCGGTGGCGCAGTGGATAGAGCGTCGGACTGGGATGCGGAGGACCCAGGTTTGAGACCCTGAGGTCGCCAGCTTGAGCGCGGGGCCCATCTGGCTTGAGCAAAAGCTCGTCAGCTTGCACCCAAGGCCCCCAGCAGGGGGTTGCTTGGTCTGCTGAAGGCCCGCGGTCAAGGCACATGTGAGAAAGCAATCAATGAACAAATATGGTGTCGTAATGGCAATGAAAAACTAATGATTGATGCTTCTCACCTCTCTCCGTTCCTGTCTGTCTGTTCCTATCTATCCCTCCGTCTGACTCTCTCTCTCTCTGTCCCTGTGTTTAAAGAAAAAAAAACAGAACTTACAAGGTAACATAATAGTGAAAAATGTTGTTCTACATATTTTTTAGGTAACTTTATTATTATTTTTCTTATTTTATTCATTTTAGAGAGGAGACACAGAATGAGAGAGAGAGAGGGGGGGGGGAGGAGCTGGAACCATCAACTCCCATATGTGCCTTGACCAGACTAGTACAGGGTTTTGAACTGGCGACCTCAGTGTTCCCAGGTCGACGCTTTATCCACTGCGCCACCACAGGTCAGGCTTGTTCTATGTATTAAAAGACATTTCCAAATCTTTCAGTGTTTATCTGCTATTCCTTTGTAGAGGTATATACATTTACTATATGCCTTCGAGAGAGGGAGGGGTGCCTACATGGCGCCAGGGGATAAGCGTTTGTGAATGGCCCATTAAAGAAGAAAGAAAGGGAAAGGAAAGGCTTGCTCAATCTTCACCCCCCTAGGCTAGGTGTTTATTCTCTTCCTCAGGGGGGAGTGGGGGAGTCCAAGTTTCCTTTCCACTTCCACTCAAAACCCAGCACAGCCTGACCTGTGGTGGCGCAGTGGATGAAGCGTGGACCTGCAATGCTTGAGGTTGCCGGTTCAAGACCCTGCACTGGTCTGGTCAAGGCGCATATGGGAGTTGATGCTTTCTGCTCCTCCCCCCTTTCTCTCTCTCTCTCTCTCTCTCTCTCTCTCTCCTCTCTAAAAAAATGAATAAATTTAAAAAATTTAAAAAAAAAACCAGCACAAAATCTCTCTAATTATAACTCAATGTTGTCGTCCATCCTGAGTTGGTGCAAATCACACACACAAGTATAAAAATCATATTTACAAAATCTTTCTGTATGCTTAGCCCAAATTATAAAATGCCCTTTAAGCTTCCTAGTAAAGGGGGTTTCCTACACAGTATGTCTCTGCAAGCCAGGAAATTTTCACATTTCTCTCCCTCACTCCCTATAGAAAGGAGAGGACAAGAAATTTGACTTTCTTTCTAAAAATTAATATTAATATCAATTTTTCTATTCTTTGTCACCTTACCACATAGAATAGTCTGAAATGAAACTTTCCAGCTGAGAACAGGTTGTGGCAGGTAATACTGTCCTACGCCACTATCTTCCCTGACAAAGGTCAACCTTCACCTTCACTGAGCCTAGCTAGCTATTGTCTTTCTACATCTACAATAACATAATTTTGGAATGTCAGGGTAATTTCCTTTTTTCCAGACCCCTCAGGACACAACCTCTCTCCTGAGCAGGAGACCACAAAGCCTCTCACTATTATTGTTATGTTATCCTGTTGGTTGTTATGTTAACTGTCCTCTGCTCTCCTATGGAAAGGAAGTATGCATCTATTTGTGTGACTTTGTATCCAATCCTAGAAATCTCTCTGCTTTGCTTTCTCCTGCTTTCCTAATTTCTCACCCACTTTATGTGTCTCCTCTGATAATAAAGTGGAAAATATGGTGAAAAACTACCCTTCTCTGGAGCATTTTCTTAATCCATTGAGTTTTGCTCCTCGCCATTGTCATCAGCTTGGCTCAAATAAACTCATAAAAATTCTTACAGGTTTAGATGTGTCTTGCAGTGCCAGGTGGTTTTGCGGATATCAGTGAGTTGCCATCTCCATTGGCAGCAACTTCCTGTGATTTCCAGTCAGCCTCCTCTTCCTGGGAGGCAGACAATTTACAAAGGGAGATTTCCCTGACAAAAAGTAGACTTCCACTGTGTTTTCAGAGCTTCCCTGGCATCTACAGTCGCTGAGACAGTGTCCCAGAAGAGCCCAAGCTCTACGTCGATCAGGCGTCCCTGATTCGACTACTCTTGAGGCGGCTATGAGGATGCTACTGTTAAGTGCCACCGGAGAAAAGACACGACCAACACAAATTAGTTGCAATAATCACACAGGCAATTTATTACTCACAAATCCTTTTGGCGTGCCTGGGTACAGCTTAAGGGGGCCCCATTGGCGTGCTCCTCTCGGTTGGCTTTGTTCAGAGCTCAGAGCAGCGTAGAAACAGACCACATCAACATTGGAGTCTGGGAGACTACTGCAGCAGGGGGCCTCTCAGCTTTAGTACCTTTTCTGGTCAATGCCTTCTAACAGGTGTCAATCTACAGGATTATCACCTCAAACCACCTTTTGGGAAGTTCCTCGCAGGGAATTCCCCTCTATGTCATTCTACTGAAATGTTTACATTAAACCACTTTTTAAGATATTCTTATTTTTGTTAATTTACAAAGTTAATGTAAATAACACCAAGCCACTTCTTATCTATATAACTTCACACACATACTAACTGGGCTCTGCTTGAAAGTCAGAGTCTGTTTATCATATTACAGAGTTATGGCACTAAGCCACTATATTAATTCCTATCCGAATGGCATAACTTTATTTAATTTTAGTAATTATTTTAATATCCTTTTAATTACTTTTATATATCTTCCATATTTTTATATTTCTATATATTTAATTACTATAACCTTATATTACTACAACAGACTGAACTGACACAAAATGACCCTTAGGCTAAAGAGGTTAATTCTGCCAACTTCGCCATCTATATTTGCAGAAAACTGGGGGCATATTCAGTAAGTCGTTGAAGTTGCTTATATCTAGAGAGTAAGATTTTACACTGTTCTTTCTTTCTGATTTTATGTATTGTTTGAACTTTTGCAATACATATAAAGTATATTGATATTATTTATTAATACTTTAAAAATACTTTTTTATTGATTAATGAGAGAGAGAGAAAAACATCAGTCCATTCCTGCATGTGCCCTGAGCAGGAATCAAACCGGCGCCTCTGTGCTTCCGGACGATGCTCTAACCAACCGAACTACCAGGCCAGGGCCATTCCTCCTTTTTAAAACCAATGAAATAATTTGTATCAAGTTGAAACCATGAAGGACATACAGTCCATTCAGAACTTTGTAGCAGTGTGGTGATAGGGTTAAGAGGTTGAAACCTGAGAAGCATATTTTAATTTATCTATGTATTGAACATGTACTGAACACCTACTACATACCAGCACCATGCTGGGCTCCAGGCTCCCATCAAAGAAGACAGGGCTCCTCCCCTGGAGGAGGAACTCAGGGTCCAGTGAGGAATTCCAGTTCCAGGGCTGGAGGAGGAATACATACACCTCAAAATGGGGGGTAAGGGGGTGGGGAAGGGGAGACAGACATTAAGGAAAGCTTCCCGCCTGGCCAGGCGGTGGCGCAGTGGATAGAGCGTTGAACTGGGACGCGGAGGACTCAGGTTTGAAACCCCAAGGTCACTGGTGTTGGCAGATAAGATACATTATGCTCACTTTGTTAAAGATGGCGCTGCCCACATGGATGGCGTGCCTAGGTGATAGTATTAATGCCCTTCTTGCTTGGGAAGGGGTGTGGTTGTACTATGGTGTGTTGAGGGAGGGCTCTTGTGCCAAAAGATTTTAAAAGGTGGAGCTAGAAGGCCATTTGGAGGGAGGAAAAGCCCATGGAGGCAGGGCAGGGAAGCCATGTGGAGGAGGTAGCCAAAATGGGGGAAGGGGAGAAGGAGAAGCCAGTTTGTGGACAAGAAGGAGATGGGGAACAGAGGTAAGACTGGTGAGGTAGAAGCCTTTGATTTTAGGAAAACTCAGATGAGTCAGTAGCTTTGTGAGCGCTGAATTAGTGGGTTTCGGAGCCCAGTATGTATATTTTCTTGCCCGCCAGTGCGAGCTAGAATAAAGGAAATTGGATCACCAGTTTTGGGCTCAATTGTTTCTCTATGATCTGTTCGAATCAAACTTGAACCTGCAGTGGCCAGGCGGCTTTAATGGTGGCCGCGAATACTGGCCATACAGCCGGCTTGAGCACGGGTTCACGTGGTTTGAGCAAGGCTCACCAGCTTGAGCTTCAGGTCGCTGGCTTGAGCAAAGGGTCACTCAGTCTGCTGTGGCCCCCCAGTCAAGGCACATATGAGAAAGCAATCCATGAACAACTAAGGAGCTTCAATGAAAAACTGAAGCTTCTCATCTTTCTCCCTTCCTGTCTGTCTTTCTCTGTCCCTCTCTCTCTGTCTCTGTGGTGGCGCAGTGGATAAAGCGTAGACCTGGGAACACTGAGGTTGCCAGTTCAAAACCCTGCACCGGTCTGGTCACGGCACATATGGGGGTTGATGCTTCCAGCTCCTCCCCCCCCTCTCTCTCTCTCTCTCTCTCTCTGTGTCTCCTCTCTAAAATGAATAAAAAAATAAAATAATAATAAAATAAAATAAAAAAACAAGGAAAGCTTCCCAGAGGAGGCCAATCTTGTATGAGTTTTGAAAGGAAAAAGATTGTTTCATTTTTGAATCCCTGCTTGGATGCAGAGAATTCCAGACAGAGAAAATTTTCCAAAGATGGCAAGACCAAAAAAAATAAATAAATTAAAAAAAGAAAAGAAAAAGATAAAGGGTACTATTTTTAAAACTTAACCTTTTCCATGTTCTAGGAGTGGCAATAGAATGCTTATTTCAGAAGGAAAAAAATCTTTTTTGATTATGCAAAGGTGTGGCTTCCAACAAGGTCTAGAGGGGAGAGACAGACGGTGTAATGAGGTTAAAGGCTTCGTTGTGGGGAAGAGAATCTTTGCAAAAGTGATTTCAGTTTTAACTGAAAGGTGGGCAAGTAGAGAGAGGGGCCCCAGCGGGAGAGGAAGGCCAGGAGGAGTGGCCTTGGAGAAGGGTTGTTGTGTGGGGCCTGGAGGACTTCAGAAGCGGGAAGAGCTGACATCCAGTTGTAAAAGTGTTATCTCCACAGTTTTTCATTCCTTCTGTGACCTCCCACGCCTTAAGGAATGTGTGTCAAACTTCATAGCCTGGTATTATCTTTCTGTGGGAAAAGCAGCCTTGAGGAATGAATGAAGGGGTGGACTTTGTGCTCCAGATCCCAAATAGGAATCTAGGCAGCTGTCTGGAGCAGGAGAGGGTAGTGACAACTGGAAGGAAAACCACCTGGGATCCCCTTAGAAGAAGAGCACAGTGAAGGGGAGGGATCTGGACTTTTTCTTTTTTTTTTTTATAGGGATAGAGAGAGAGTCAGAGAGAGGGATAGATAGGGACAGACAGACAGGAACAGAGAGAGGTGAGAAGCATCAATCATTAATTTTTCATTGCGGTTGCGACACCATAGTTGTTCATTGATCGCTTTCTCACATGTGCCTTGACCACAGGCCTTCAGCAGACCGAGCCACCCCTTGCTGGAGCCAGTGACCTTGGGTCCAAGCCAGCGAATTTTTTTTTGCTCAAGCCAGATGGGCCTGCACTCAAGCTGGCGAGCTCGAGGTCTCGAACCTGGGTCTTCCGCATCCCAGTCCGACGCTCTATCCACTGCGCCACCGCCTAGTCAGGATTGGACTTTTTCTTTTAAGATTTTTTAAATTTATTTTATTTTTATTTTAGAGAGGAGACAGAGAGAGAGAAAGAGAGGGAGAGAGAGAGAGAGAAAGAGAGAAAGGGGGGAGGAGCTGGAAGCATCAACTCCCATATATGCCTTGACCGAACCAGTGCAGGGTTTTGAACTGGCGACCTCAGTGTTCCCAGGTCGACGCTTTATCCACTGTGCCACCACAGGTCAGGCAAGATTTTTTATGTATTGATTTTAGAAAAAGGAGAGAGAGAAGGAGGGAGGAGTAAGAAGTATCAAGTTGTAGTCATTGCTTCTCCTACGTGCCTTGTCCAGGCCAGCCCAAGGTTTAGAACCAGCAACCTCAGCACTCCAGGTTGACGCTCTACTCTCTCCACTGTGCCACCACAGATCAGGCAAAATACTGTGGGCTATTTCACATAGGTACTTACAGTATGTTTCCCTAACGAAAACACTGTCTACCGTGCCTCAGGGGAATGTCAGTCAATCAAAAATCTCAAAGGGGCCAACCGTCAAAAATCTCAAAGGGGCCTTGGGTGGTTGGCTCAGCAGTAGATCTTCAGACCAGCATGTGGAAGTCCCAGGTTCGATTCCCGGTCAGGGCATACAGGGGAAGAGCCCATCTGCTTCTCAACCCTTCCCCCTCTCCTTTCTCTCTTTCTTTTCCCCTCCCGCAGCCAAGGCTCCATTGGAGCAAAGTTGTTCCAGGTGCTGAGGACAGCTCCATGGCCTCCACCTCAGGCACTATAATGGCTCTGGCCAGAGCAGAGCAACGGCCCAGATGGGCAGAGCATCGCCCCCTGGTGGGCATGCTGGGTGGATCCCGGTAAGGTGCATGCAGGAGTCTGTCTCTCTGCCTCCCCACTTCTCAATTCAGAAAAATACAAAAAGAAAAAATCTCAAAGGGTACCCAAGCTTTCACAAAGTCCTACTTTTTTTTTTTCAATTTTTTTTTTTTTTATAGGGACAGAGAGAGAGTCAGAGAGAGGGATAGATAGGGACAGACAGACAGGAACGGAGAGAGGTGAGAAGCATCAAACATTAGTTTTTTGTTGCCAGCGCAACACCTTAGTTGTTCATTGACTGCCCTCTCACATGTGCCTTGAACACAGGCCTTCAGCAGACCGAGCAACACCTTGCTGGAGCCAGTGACCTTGGGTCCAAGCTGGCGAGCTTTTGCTCAAGCCAGATGGGCCCGCGCTCAAGCTGGCAACCTCAGGGTCTCGAACCGGGGTCTCCTGCATCCCAGTCCGACGCTCTATCCACTGCACCACCGCCTGGTCAGGCCAGAATCCTACTTTTTATAAGTAGTTTATGTTTTACATTTCCTGCCTTCCAAACAAATTGCCCTGAGTTTGTATTTAGAACCTAGTACCTTAATTCTTAGATAAGTCAAACCCATTCAACAGAAACTTTCACTGTATTAAGGTCCCACCTACACATATGTTCTTAGAAATCTCTTGACCATCAACAACCTCAGGGCATATTGATTGCTAAGCAGGAAAAGGCCACACTTTTGTGCTATGATACCGTCTGTGTTAAAAGGGGGGAGGAGGGAGTAACAAGAGTTTGGGTTTGCTTAAGGAACTCAGGCATTCTACCCCAGACACAGGGGAGTAGGGGAGGGGGAGATATGGGGAAAGAGGGACCAGGGGTAAGTAAAAGTGAGACTTTTCTCCATTTAGGACTTTTGACCACATGAATCTGTGATAGATCAAAACTTTTTCCTGCCTGACCAGGCAGTGGCGCAGTGGATGGAGCGTCGTACTGGGATGCGGAAGACCCAGGTTCGAGATCCTGAACTCGCCAGCTTGAGCGCGGGCCCATCTGGCTTGACCAAAAGCTTGTCAGCTTGGACCCAAGATCGCTGGCTCCAGCAAGGGGTTGTTCAGTCTGCTGAAGGCCCGCGGTCAAGGCACATGTGAGAAAGCAATCAATGAACAACTAAGGTGTTGCGACGGCAACGAAAAACTAATGGTTGATGCTTCTCACCTCTTTGTTCCTGTCTGTCTGTCCCTATCTATCCCTCTAATTGACTCTCTCTTCGTCCCTGTAAAAAAAAAAAAAAAACTTTTTCTTTTCATTTTTTTTATTGATTGATTTCAGTGACAGAGGAAGGGAGAGAGAGAGAGAGAGGAACATTGAGCTGTCCCTGTATGTGCCCTGACCAGGAATCAAACCGGCAACCTCTGCATCTCGGGACAATGCTTTAAAGCAACTGAGCTATCTGGCCAGGGCTCCATTGAAACTTCTTCAAAAATCAATGTTAAAACGAAGCATCAGAGAGGTAGACCTGTCCACAACAAGGAAAGGGGGTTGTTTCCTGGCCCCAGGCCTGCATGAGACAAAGTAGCATTAACTAGAGATAATGATAAGTGGTTGCTCCCCAGGTGGGGGTTGTGCTCCTTCTGAAAGGTCTTCCACACACTCCCAACGTCACTAGGCATTACTATAAATACTTCAGAAGGAAACCACAAACCACCTCTAGAAACAAGAGAAGAGCTCAGGCCTAGAGATTTTCTGTAGGTTCTTATTAATTCCAATGGCTTCTCTTTGATCCTGACATGGTGGCCCAATGCCATAGTCATCACAGCACCAAACTATACATTACAGTAATTTCAGTGACCAAAATGCTCATCATCAACCCTTCCTTATTTAGTTCACCTTGCTAGGCAATTGACCAGCACACCTTTGGCAGCTAGAGTGACCTCCGGGAAGTTGTTGATTAGTGAGTCCCCGTGGGGAGAGTGCCTTGGAGGGTCCCCTCAGATTGGTGAAGCCAGGTTCCCCCTGTGTCCCCTCAGGTGACAGCCTGGCATGGTGCTGCCTCTCCTTGGAGGTGTGTGTATGCAGGCTGCTGCTGCACGGTCTTTGTAAATTAACCCTCCTGGGCTTCTATTTGGATCTAGTTTTCCTTCTGGGGACAGTAACTAAATTGCCCCCCCTTCTGTCTGCACTATCCCTGAACCTCCTTCTGTGCTGTGGTTCCTCTAGACCATGCCTGCTCAGAAACACATAGTAGGTGTGCAGCAAAGACTTGTGCACTAAACGGGTAGATGAGTGGGTATCAGTATTCTTGGATGGTGGAGTAGCTCAGCTGGGGCACACTTGGAGAGAACAGAGATTTGTGGGCAAGTGCCAAGGCCTGGGCAGCTCCTGACAGTCGGAGAAAGAATGGTGACCCACACAGGCCCAAGACAGCCACCAGGAAAATGAGGGTTCTGCAATGTCCTGTGGAACATAAGGCCAGGAAGGAGACGGCAAGGGGGAAAATGCCTTTCTGTGTCAAGGGGCAGCCTGCTGAGAGGGAGCTGAGGGCCCCCTGGGGCTGCAGAGGCTGAGCTGGGCCCTGAAAGATCCCAGGGCAGCCCTCAGAAGAAATGCAAGGGGAGGGTTCCTGAGACCCTGCCCAGCGCCAGTCCCCCTGGTGTGGGCTCAGAAGGGAGGGCCCATAGCCACAGACATAGCGAACAAACTGTGCCTTCCAGGGCAGGTTTGTTTCTGTGTCCTCTGGTCACCAGTGCACCCTCCGATCAATTCAAAGACCTGTGGACCAGCACACACACCCTGCCCTCTATCCTCTGCTGCTGCGTCACCTCCTGGAAGGAGAGGCTGGGTGCCCTCTGGGAGGAGGACGAAGCAGGTAGACCTTGGCTTCCAATTGTTTAAAGATGCTTAGAGATCCAGCTTCCATGTCTGGCCTGCTGGAGGGAGCCCGTGTTCCCAGCTTGACCACATTTGGTTGTGGGTCTCTGTCAGTCATTGGCATGGGCCTTGTGATTGGTAGCAACACCTTAGAGCAGGGGCTGCCCACGTCTGTCAGCATCATCACCGAGAGCACCGTCCTGCCTGCACAGCCATTCAAGAAGTCACGATATGGGAATGTCACTGACAGTGGATCAAAAGGTTGGCTATAAGAGAGACCACCGTGGTTGGACAAGCAGAAAACCCCGCTCAGGAGAGCCATGCTTCATGACCAAAAACAGGGAAAGGCCTTGAAGGCCCTGTATTTTTCCATCGGGTGCTTTTTCTTTCTTCAGAGTAAAAATAGTTTCAAAGTTGGAAAATCATGGCAATTATGTTCTTCATTCATAAGAAATGAAATCATAATGTTCTCATTGTTATTTTGCCTGTGGGGCAAGTGGTTTTTGTCCGGTTAAGGAAAACGAAACAATGGCGGTCTTTCTGTCTGGGTCAGGCTGTCAACTTCACGGTTACCTGGCGGGCAAGAAAGCCAGCCGCTCCTGATGGATGTCCTCATGGGGCCTGGCTGCTGCTGTGCCACTGGACTCAGGCCACATCCCGTTGCTTTTGCATTCACGGGGCCTCCCAGCAGCTTTTGAGAGAGAGATGGAAAGGGAGAGGGAGAGAGAGAGAGAGAGAGTGAGAGAGAGAGAGAGGAGGGGAGAAAGAAAGAGAAACAGGAAGGGAGAGAGAGGCCGGGCCAAAGTGAGAGAGGGTTGGGAGCATCAACTCATAGGTTGCTTTCACTTTAGTTGTACATAGACCTTCCTGTACGTGCCTTGACCCGGACTGTGCCAGCGTCCCCTTGCTCAACCCAGCGACCTTTTGTGCTCAAGCTGGTGAGCTTTGGGAATCCTGTGGAAGATCCCTCACTCAAGGAAGCATCCTCCCTGTGTTGAGGAGCCTGCGCTCAGAACCAGGGACTTCAGGGTCTCCAACCAGCAATGTCAGCATTCCAGGCCGACGCTTTATCTACTGCGCCGCCTTTGTCAGGTGAAAATAGCAGTTTTTCTTTACACCAGATGCTGGAGTTAGGGCCCACCCTAATTCAGGATCACCTCATCTTAACCGACTGCATCTGCAAAGACCCCATTCCCAAATAAGGTTCTCTTCTGAGGCTCTGAGAAGACATGGATATTGGGGGCACAATCAACACTGCACCTACATTCGCAAGCAGATTGGGTTTGGGGCCAGGTCACTTTTTCTGTTAAGCCAGACAGGAACGATGAGCTCTTTTGTGAAACATGGGGCCAAATATACTTTGACATTCAGAACTGTGTATGTATACCATGTACTCTTGTCACAGGCAGGGCCATATGCATAAAATTGTATGAACATCCACAATGACTAGAAACAACCTCAAGTCAGTTTAGATCTCACAGCCTGTCGGGAAAACAATAAAAATAAAACATGCTTTTTTTGGAGCTATTTGTATTTCAAAATTGTGACTCCAGGATCACACATATGGAGAGCTCAGAGGTATGATTAGAAACCTCATAACGCAAATAATTTTTATCCATAGAAGTGCAGATTAATTATACCCCTCTGGGGCTCGATTGGTTACTATTGTGGCACTGAAGAAGCAAATTCATTTCAGAATTCCTCCTTCCTCGGCCTGACCTGTGGTGGCGCAGTGGATAAAGCGTCGACCTGGGAACACTGAGGTCGCCAGTTCAAAACCCTGCACTGGTCTGGTCAAGGCACATATGGGAGTTGAGCTTCCAGCTCCTCCCCCCTTTCTCTCTCTTTCTCTCTCTCTCTCTCACTCTGTGTCTCCTCTCTAAAAATGAATAAAATAAAAATTAAAAAAAAAAAAGAATTCCTCCTTCCTCCACGTGTCTGGTTCCTGGAAGTCTCTTTGGAGTCAACTACAACATCTTAGTGAGTTCAATACAATCTGAACACATGTTAATTTTATGTCTCTATGAGTCAGGATTAGATTCTCTTTTAAAAATTACCTTTGAGCCTGACCTGTGGTGGCGCAGTGGATAAAGCATCGACCTGGGAACACTGAGATCGCCAGTTCAAAACTCTGCACTGGTCTGGTCAAGGCACATATGGGAGTTGATGCTTCCAGCTCTTCCCCCCCTTTCTCTCTTTCTCTCTCTCTCTCTCACTCTGTGTCTCCTCTCTAAAATGAATAAAATAAAAAAAAATAAAAATTACCTTTGATGCCTGACCAGGCGGTGGCGCAGTGGATAGAGCGTTGGACTGGGATGCGGAAGACCCAGGTTCAAGACCCCGAGCTCGCCAGCTTGAGTGTGGGCCTATATGGCTTGAGCAAAAGCTCGTCAGCTTGGACCCAAGGTTGCTGGCTCCAGCAAGGGGTTGCTCAGTCTGCTGAAGGCCTGCGGTCAAGGCACATGTGAGAAAGCAATCAATGAACAACTATGGTGTCTCTGTCCCTGTAAAAAAAAAAAAATTACCTTTGACTCTCTCCTAAGGATAAATTCCTAAAACAGAATCATTTCACAGATACATAATATCAGCCTAACCAGTGGTGGCACAGTGGGTAGCACAGTGACCTGGAATACTGAGGTCGCTCGTTCAAAAAAAAAAAAAACAAAGAAAAGAAAACCCTGGGCTTGCCGAGTTAAGGCACATATATACTAGAAGCAACTACTATGAGTTAATGCTTCTTGCTCCTCCCTCCCTTCTCCATATCTCTTTCTAATCTCTCTAAAATCAATAAAATTTTTTTTTTACTTTTTATTTTTAAATTTTATTTATTTATTTATTTTTAATTCATTTTAGAGAGGAGACACGGAGTGAGAGAGAGAGAGAGAGAGAGAGAAAGGGGGGAGGAGCTGGAAGCATCAACTCCCATATGTGCCTTGACCAGACCAGTGCAGGGTTTTGAACTGGCGACCTCAGTGTTCCCAGGTCGACGCTTTATCCACCGCGCCACCATAGGTCAGGCAATAAATAAAATCTTTAAAAAATAAATGCATCATATCAGATTGCCTTCCCCACAGTGAACTCTGACAGTCACACAAACAACACCTGGAGAGCCTGACTCCTCATACCGGTAGCAAGAGCCAACCTGTCTGTCTACAGGTGAGAAATACTACTTGATTCTGTTGCTTAGCATGACTTATTTTATTTCTCTTATTGGTGGTGTTAGGGTTATTCTCCTTTTTTTTAGAAAGTGAAGAGTTATTTCCTCTGCTCCAGGTAGCAGGAATTTCTCCCAGGTTCCTTATGGGTGTCAACCGGATTCACTTGGAGGGTTGTAGAAACATGGACCGTCTAGGCCCCACTCTCAGAGTTTCCAACTGAGCGGGTCCTGGTGGGGCCCGAGAATGTGCATTTCTGACCAGTTCCCCAGGAGCTGCTGGTCCGTGGACTACACTTTGAGAACCCCTGCTGCGGGTGTGCGGGAGGGTGACTGACTGATCTAAGACAGTTCCTCAGGGTGGGAGCCCGCGGGTTCCTTGGGCCCAGAATTTCTTTGGGATAGAGATGGAGATAAAGGAGATTGGAATACACCACACCCCGCACACCCCCAAAAAATGACACCTGGGTAGAAAGATCAGTTTGAGCTGAGGTCATTTGAGATTCAAGATGCAAGGGAAAAAAAAAAGGCCTCTTTTCTCATTTTTGTTATCTGACTCAAGGCAAAGACTGCTGGGATATCAGCCCACCAGCCTTTCCTCTTAAGGATGGTCTGCCCGCCTGACCTGTGGTGGCACAGTGGATAAAGCATCAACCCTGGAATGCTAAGGTCACTGGTTCGAGACCCTGGGTTTGCCCAGTCAAGGCACACATAAGAGCTGATGCTTCCTGCTCCTCCCCTTTCCCTTTCTCTCTCTCTCCTTTCTAAAATGAATAAATAAAGTCTTTAAAAAAATAAAAAAGTGCCTGATCAGGCAGTGGCGCAATCAGGCAGTGGTGCAATGGATAGAGCGTCGGACTGGGATGCGGAAGACCCAGGTTCGAGACCCCAAGGTCGCCAGCTTGAGCGTGGGTCTATATGGCTTGAGCAAAAGCTCGCCAGCTTGGACCCAAGGTCGCTGGCTCCAGCACGGGGTTGCTCGGTCTGCTGAAGGCCCGCGGTCAAGGCACATATGAGAAAGCAATCAATGAACAACTATGGTGTCTCAACGGCAACGAAAAACTAATGATTGATGCTTCTCACCTCTCTCTGTTCCTGTCTGTCTGTCCCTATCTATCCCTCTCTCTGACTCTCTCTGTCCCTGTAAAAACAATAAAATGAAATAAAAATAAAAAAGTAAAAAAAAAAGGATGGTCTGCTCCCAGAAGGGAAAATTAAACCCTTTCTCCAAAGGAGTTTTACAGACTTGAAGGAGAAGAAAGACCATTCGAACCTGTGTACACAAACTCACAAACTCTATCTCCTGTTTCATTTCCTGAAACCCGTTTATCTTTCCAAAAAGTTATTGTTTCCCAGTAAACGCCTTTCTCTACTCTGTCTGGGAAGTTGGTACAAGTCCCGTTTCTAACCAGCCCTGTGAGTACCCATCATAGAGTTCTCCCACACACACTGATGAACTCTTTCTTTTCCTTCCGGTATTCTGTCCACTGTCAGTTTAATTTGCAGGGTCTCAGAGGCGGAACCTAAAAGGGTAGAGGGAAAAGTTTTTTTCTTCTCCTATAAGATCAATTTGAACTCATAGGCTGGGTTCAGATTTTACAGTCCTGAATTGCAGTCTGAAACCACACTGTGCAGCCCTGGCCAGATGCCTTGGTTGGTTAGAGCATCATCTGGATATGCCAAGGTTGTCAGTTAGATCCCTGGTCAGGACACACACAAGAACAGATCATTGTTTCTGTCTCTCTCTCTCCCCTTCTGGCTCTCTACAATCAATAAAAAAAACTTTTTTTTAAGTTAAACGTGCGTGAGCGCGCGCACACACACACACACACACACACACACACACACATACACATTCCCTGCAAAGAGCTGGGAAGAATGCCAACAAATAAGATCACAACCCCCCCAAGGCACCTGCACCTGGCATCTCAGTTAACAGGAGACGTTTCTGGTGGAGTGTTGTCACAGCGGGGCAGCAGCAACATCTTCAGAGGGAGCTGTTAATGTGTCCCAGACCAGCTGAACTTTATAGAGCCTTGGTTGGTGGGTAGTGTTTGGAGGTCCAGGCATTTCTCGATACTACGGGAGCCTGGATTCTTGGTGCAGAGATCTCCAGGACCTTTGTGTCACTGGAACCCACACAGAGTAGGTATGAGCTCAGGGGCTCAAACCCCCAAGGATGAATTCTCACCTGTTTTATGGAGGTTTTACAGACCACCTCTGATGCACTTTCCTCTAGGTGCAGTGACCAGCCCTCTGACCAAGCACCACACCTGGCTTCCAGGGGCATCCCAGCTCTCAGACCTGGATTGGAAGGAGGCCAGGAGGTGGACTCAGGGGCCAAGTCCGAGGGGAGGGCTGTTGTTGGTTTTCCTGCGCAGTTGGGGAGTTGGGTTGGGGCCTCCAGGGCAGCTGACCTCTCACCTTTTTCTGCCTAGACCCCTCAGCCCAGTAGCTCTGGTGACTCTGTCCATAAAGACAGCCTGCCCTCTCCTGGCGTTCCAGGCTCTTATACCCCAAAACCTCACAAACCCCCTTGAGCAAGGTGACAGAGTTCACTCCTTGTCTGTATTGATCCCCACCTCTTCTTCTCAAACTCTTGACTTGCCACTCCAAAATCCACGTTAACAATTAACAAATATTTTCTAGGAATTTTATAACTGACTTGGTTTGTATTTCTCAAAGACAATAGAAATATATTACCAACAATAACAGAACTCTGTGAAAGTTTGAAACTCTCTTTTAAAAGTCTGTCCTTTGGCCTGACCTGTGGTGGCGCAGTGGATAAAGCGTCGACCTGGGAACACTGAGGTCGCCAGTTCAAAACCCTGCACTGGTCTGGTCAAGGCACACATGGGAGTTGATGCTTCCAGCTCCTCCCCCCTTTCTCTCTCTCTCTTTCTCTCTCTCTCACACTCTGTGTCTCTTCTCTAAAATGAATAAAATAAAAACAAAATTAAAAAAAAAAAAAGTCTGTCCTTTGCCTGACTTTTTCAATGCTCAGTGGATAGAACATTGAACTGGGATGCAGGGGACCCATGGTTCAAAACCCCAAGGTCACTGGCTTGAGTACAGGGTTGCTGGCTTGAGCAAGGGGTCACTTACTCTGCTGGAGCCCCCCAGTCAAGGCACATATGAAAAAGCAATCAATGAACAACTAATATGCTACAACAAGGAATCGATGCTTCTCATCCCTCTCCCTTCCTGTCTGTCTGTCCTTATCTGTTCCTCTCTCTTTCTCTGTCACAAAATAAAAGTATGTCCTTGTACGGAGTTGTTCAAAGATACTCAAACACATTCCAGAATGCACTAGAAAAGATCAGGAGATCAGTGAACCGAGGGAAACCTTTAAACCAAGGGTCCCCAAACTTTTTACACAGGGGGCCAGTTCACTGTCCCTCAGACCACTGCAGGGTTGGACTATAAAAAAAACTATGAACAAATCCCTATGCACACTGCACATATCTTATTTTAAAGTAAAAAAAACAAAACGGGAACAAATACAATATTTAGAATAAAGAACAAGTAAATTTAAATCAACAAACTGACCAGTATTTCAATGGGAACTATGGGTGCGGATGCATCCTGTGCTCCTCTCACTGACCACCAATGAAAGAGGTGCCCCTTCCAGCTGGGGCCGGATAAATGACCTCAGGAGGCCGCATGCGGCCCGTGGGCCGTAGTTTGGGGACCCCTACCTTAAACCAACAACCAGTCCACCGGGGTCTTGGGACATCCTCAGAAAGCAGGAGATTCCAGCCCCCCAGATGAATGGGGGATTCTAATGAATGGGAGATTCTACAGGGCTCATAGAATGAGAGAGAAACAGACATAGAAGGCAGGGTGCCAGGTGGGCAACCACAGCAGGGATGCTGTGGCCAGGGCTATGCAAACCCACCTGGACCACAAGTCAGGCTCAGCTAGGCTCCCTGGCCTGAGCCCCCTTGTCAAATTCTAAACATCTAGTTCATCACAGAATAGAAAATGCAAGTGGCCAATAAACATAAATAAGACGCTTGACTGCATTCCTGACCAGAGACGTGCCAGTGAAAGTAAGATGTTCTCACGACGGTCTGCAGTGCTCATGAACCGCTGAAGACGCCCACTCTGAGAGTTGGGAATGGACCTGAGCCCTTGGGGAGGATGGACCACACAAGTCTTTCTGAGAAGGCAACAGGGAGATTTCAAATACACACGCAGCACACGATCCACCCTCTCAGTGTAACGAGTGCGTGGTTAGTGCATTCCCTGAGTTGTGAAAATATCCCACCCTCTAATTCCAGAGCAAAGTAATCTTCCTGTGCTCCCTCTCCCTGCCCCAGACCAGCCCTCTATTTCTGTCTCTGTGCCTGTGACTACTCTGCACAATTCACGGAAAAGGAATTGTTCTTTCCTTTTTTTATTTTATTTTTTGTTCTTTCCTTTTTTTAAAAAAAATATTTTTTTGCCTGACCAGGCAGTAGCGCAGTAGATAGAGCATCGGACTGGGATGTGGAAGACCCAGGTTCGAGACCCCAAGCTTGCCAGCTTGAGCGCGGGCCCATCTGGCTTGAGCAAAAGCTTGTCAGCTTGGACCCAAGGTCGCTGGCTCCAGCAAGGGGTTACTCGGTCTGCTGAAGGCCGGCGGTCAAGGCACATGTGAGAAAGCAATCAATGAACAACTAAGGTGTGGCAACGGCAATGAAAAACTAATGATTGATGCTTCTCACCTCTCTCTGTTCCTGTCTGTCCCTATCTATCCCTCTCTCTGACTCTCTCTCTGTCCCTGTAAAAAAATAAAAATAAAAAATAAAATAAAAGAAAAAATAAAGATTTACTCTAAAAAATATATTTTTAATTGGTATTTTAGAGAGAGAGAGAAACGTTGATATGTTGTTCCACCCATTCATGCATTCATTGGTTGATTCTTGTATGTGTCCTGACCAGGGATTGAATCTGTAACCTTGGTATATCAAGACAATGCTCTAACCAAGTAAGCTACCCAGCCAGGGCAGAATCATTCTTCCTTTTCCTTTTCCTTTTCTTTTTTCTTTGAAACTAATTTGAATTTTGTACAAGGGGGCAAAGTTATGTACATTATATATGTGCTGAGACATTAGACCAACTGAGATTAACTTAAGTGTTTGTTACTATACTGTCACAGTGACAATAAACTACTTGGAGATCAGATGACATGCTCCAAAGGCTGAGGGGAGGTAACAGCCCTGGTCAGCAGACTGAAGAACTGAAGCCCTGTTCCCAGTCTTACTCAGATAGTTATTAGCAGGTACAAATAACTCAAGGAAGCAGACAGAAGAAGTTTTCAGGGGGTGAAATAAAGGACAAAGGAACATGCTGACTCCTAATCTCTGTTCTGAGAGCCTAAACATTCCTTGTTGCTGAATCTATCCTGCTGTTTTGTTGTTTCCAGCACGCGCTGTCTCCAGTATGGGTCAGAGAGGCCCTTGGACTCTTGTCTGCTCAGGGCTTTCACCCTAGGATGCCTCACTGTCTCTAATTGTTAACCTAACTCTGCATTTCTTTTTGTTTTTGTGGGTTTTTTTTTTTTGTGTGTGTGTGTGTGTGTGTGTGAGAGAGAGAGAGAGAGAGAGAGACAGAGAGACAGAGGGGGACAGATAGGGATAGACAGGAAGGAAGAGAGATGAGAAAAAGCAGTTCTTTGTTGCGGCTCCTTAGTTGTTCATTGATTGCTTTCTCATATGTGCCTTAACGGGGGGAAGGTGCTATAACAGAGCGAGTGACCCCTTGCTCAAGCCAGCGACCTGGGGCTCAAACCAGTGTGACCTTTGGGCTCAAGCCAGAGGCCATGCGGTCATGTCTATGATCCCACGCTCAAGCCAGTGACCCTGCACCCAAGTTGGTGACCTTGGAGTTTCAAACCTGCATCCTCTGTGCCCCAGTCCGACACTCTATCCACTGCAGCACTGCCTGGTCAGGCTAACTCTTCATATTTTCCTAGCATATTCCCACACTACAGAACTGGTGTAACAAACAGTGGTAGGGCTATGTAGCGGAATACTACGCAGCCATTAAAAAGGTAGAACATTGTGTCCTGACTTGGAAGTTTGTCCGTCTTTTACATTCTAAGAACGTATCTTTAAAACTAGAAATAAGCCTGACCTGTGGTGGCGCAGTGGATAAAGCATTGACCTGGAACGCTGAGGTTGCTGGTTCAAAACCCTGGTCAAGGCACAAATGGGAGTTGATGCTTCCTGCTCCTCCCCCCTTCTCTCTCTCTACTCCTTCTCTCCTCTCTAAAATGAATAAATAAAGTCTTTTAAAACTAGAAATAAAAACGAAAGCAGGCACAAAGGAACAAAGACCCCCCTCCCCCAAGTAGCATAAGAGAAACCACAAAGAATGTTCATATGGAAACCACAGCCATCACATTCTAGTTCAGGGTGGCCAGGACCTCATCTCTGAGGTCAGAGCCTGATACCTTTCTGGCAGCGGGCGTGGCAGTCACCATTGTTGCTGGGGAACACCACCCGAGCAAACAGAAGCGCCAGGCTGTGTTGACTGTTACTATTGAGTTTGTATGGTTTCCAGAACAGCAGAGTTCTCTCCAGGTCTGAAGGGACCGAGGTTGGACTCCTGCCCCCCCACAGAGCCCACCTCCGCAACGTGCAGGCTCCTGGAGGAGGACAGGTCTGTGCTCACACGCTTGCTCTCTTGGCCTTCCCCTTTCCCGCACTTGGTGATCACCTTGCTTTCCTTCTGAAGCGAAGTCTCACACTTGCCGACTGGAGTCCTTGTTGGCTCCTGTCTCCTTCCCCCCTCAGCCCTGGAGCTAGGTCAGTGACCTCCCTCTCAGACGTGGGAAAGGCAGCCACACGTATCCACCTGACTGGGCTGCTCCACAAGCCCTGTGGCTATAACCCTTTCTCACGGTGCCCTCATCTCACGGTGAGAATTTGGAGACTAGCTGGCATCCGGACCCTGGCTCAACAAGTGCATGGGGCCCCCAACATGAGGCATGGTCATGCAGGCTCTGATCTGCCACAGGCACCTTCACCTGACCCCGTCCCTCACCCAGAGGCAATCTGGGCACCCACCATGTCAGCCTTCAGCCAGACCTGGCAGGCACCTTCACCCCTCCCCCACAGAGGACCTCTAGCTGTAGGCCATCCAGGTAAACCAGCTGGGCAAGGCCGCTGGTGTTGTTCTTCCTGAAAACACATTTGCATCTCACCTGGAGCCTAAGTCAACGTGCCTGAAGGCAAGACTGTAGGCACAGAGCCTGCAGATGAAGGGAGGGCTGGGGACAGAGGTTCTCTGACAGGGCCCTAGCTTCTAGTTCTGCTGAGCTACACACCCACCCACTGAGCCGATGGGGCCATTTTCAGGGCAGGAAAACCTGTTTGCCGTCCTGCCCTGACTCACTGCCACCGTCTGGTTCCACCCTTGTCTCCTGCCCTCTCTTCACCTACAAACCAGAACTGCCGGGCCCCAACTGAGACGCATGGAGTTCCTCCATTCCTGCTGGCCAGGGCAGGACAGGCAGCCACCCTGGCCAGTATCATCTCGTGGGAAACATCTCCCAGGTGCTCCTGAAGTAAACCCTCTCCACAGCTGGCCTGCTGGCTGGAGGGCGTTTCTCTGCCCTGGGAGGCTGTCAATCATTTACAAGTTAGCGAGAACAAGGCGGCTTTGCCTGAGACAGGGGGCCTATTCAGGCCAAAGGCTTGCCCTTGGAGCCCAGAGGAGCAGGGGTGGGGCGTAGCATGGAATTCCCCAATTTCCCAGAGGAGTGCCTGGGCACAATGAGCCCAGCGGTTCTTGGGTAACATGTTGTCTTCATGAACACTGAGGAAAGCCCAGTTGGGAAATCCTATAACAGGAAAGAGGATTATAATTCTCCTGCAAGAGTGAGAACTCCTTCGTTGATATAAAAACATCACCAGCTTGGGACACCCCATGTCTGTCAGAAACTGGAGAAGAAAAAGGGGAGGTGGAGGGATGTTTGGGGGACCTGGGGCAGTTAGACAGCTGGCCAGGGTCCCAGCATCGCTCTGTGAGCTGGGAGTATAGGTGACAGCCTGTGAGTCATCCCTGCCCATAAAACCAGCACCAGTCAGCGACTCACCTGGAATGTCCTTCAGGTTCCAACAGGTGTTCCCACAGGAAACTGGCAGCCTTCGATAGGGTCTGTGCCAGGTGCTGACCTGGCCAGTGTGTGGAGCGTCCTAGTATGTGAGCCATACCCAGTTATGTGAAGGTGTTTGTCCCAGAACAGGGATCCTCGTACACACTGTTATCCCTCGTGAAACAACTTTTTAGCTGTCCACAGTAGTGATGAACGGAGATGCTGGAAGTATTTTATTTATTTAATTAATTGACTTTAGAGAGGAAGAGAAATAGAGAAACAAAGATTTTTTGTTCCATATTATATGCATTCATTTGGTCGATTCTTGTATGTGCCCCGACCGAGGCTCAAATCTGCAACTTTGGTATGTCAGGACACTGCTCCAACCAACCCCACTGTCTGGTGAGGGTTTAAGGAAGATCAAGTTAACCAACTCGTGGTTGGAGTTGTATTTAATCATAGTGAACCAAGCATTTATTATCATGCCCCCAATCTGTTGGTAGGACCCCGTCATGGAACAATGATTCACTCTTTTTTATGGGCAGGTAAATGTGACTTAAAGACATGAACATGAAGGCGCACAGGGCAACTATAGACTGACTTGAAATTTTAGGAATCTGACTGTTCTTGGGAATTCTGACTTCTCATCCCTGAATCCTGTCAGGAGCTGGTGACTAAGGGTCACCACGTCACCGTCACTCTGTCCACCGCCCCACCTCACAGCCACAACAGGCCCCTTG
The DNA here is from genome assembly GCA_037038555.1 of Rhynchonycteris naso. NCBI lineage: Eukaryota > Metazoa > Chordata > Mammalia > Chiroptera > Emballonuridae > Rhynchonycteris > Rhynchonycteris naso. Next base: position 111,993,874 of record CM073001.1, read on the forward strand.
TTCATTTGACAAACGTTTCCTGAACTCCGACAATGTCTGGTGCAGGGCGAGGCCCTGGGAGGAGTAGCAAGGGGTCCTGCCCTCCAGGAGGGACACATGAGGGACACACAGGTGGGATGGCAGCAACAATCAAGTGGTTAGGAGAGACCTGGCGCAGCCAAGGGTCAGCGGGCTGAGGCAGGAGTGTGTCCCTAAGAAAGCTGTGACAGATGCACTGAGGACCCCAGCCTGGAGGGGCAAGCGTCCCCGGAATGGGGTGGGTGGAGAACTGAGGGGGAGAAGGGGACAGAACAGGTAGGGGAGGGCTGAGACACCCCCACGCCCAGAAGAGTGCCTCCCGGCTTCCTACAGCAAACTGCCGCTTCCTCGGAATGACCGCCAAGTCTGGATGCCCACCTCCCACAGGTCCAGAGCCCTGGGGGTAGGTCTGTGTGGCACAGAAGTGGCGGATGGATTCCAGCCAACGCTGTGAGGTCATGGAGTCTGTGGCCCAGCCCTGGCCAGTGGCGGCCCTGATTCACGTGGGGCATGCCGCTGCCTGCCTAGCCTGCAGGGGTGCCCGCCTGGAGCCCCCAACCTTCAAAAACCAGCCCCAGCCCTCCGAAAAAGCCCCAGAGTCCCAAAGGCACAGCCTTATCCCCAGGGACACTGTAGAGCATCACCTCTAATGGCGGTGTCTGCTCCGAGGGTGACTCTGGCATGTCCTTCAGGAAGGAGTAGCTCTGTGAGGTCTGTGTACCAGGCACTAGGCTCAGCACATAGGCCAGGACATCGTGCAGCCAGCCCATGTTGTGTGTGGGGACAGCAGGGACAGCTGGGCCATCTGCTGCCCACCCTGGCACAGCCAAGTCAGGGTGATCTCCGCGGTCATGGGCACCAGTATGACTCACAGGAGGAACCCTGAGCCACACTGCGACCCTGAAAAGCCAGCATTGGGTCGGTCATCCAGCTGCTACCCCAGCCACCCTGTCCACTCCTGCTGACCCCCTGAACTGTCCTCAGGCTAAAGGCTGTAATTCTGGGTGTCCTTGCTGTGCACCCCACTTTGGCCTCCCACTAAATACAGGACACTGGTCAAGTGAGAATTCCAGGTAAACAATTCGGGGCATGTTCGCGCTAACAGGAAGTAGTCAGGGTTTGCCTGAAATTCCCATCTTACTGGGCTTCGGGATCATCAGGCCTGGGTGACCATGACCGCCCACTGTGGCCGGTCGATGCCCTGTTGCCCACACCGTGTACTTTAGGCCTTCGAGAAAGTCACCAACCCACTGCTGGGCCCTCGGAAGCAGTGCCGGCATCGCGGGGCCCCAGGAGCCTGCCGGCAGCAGAGACGGCTGAAGAAGCCACATTTGCCACACCCTGCTGTCCCTGCTGTCCGAGACGAAGAACACTCTCACCAGGGCCTGCACAGGCAGCAGATCACTTATCATGACCAATAGCTTCGCTAGAGCCGTGAATAATTGAAGATGTGTCTTAAATTACCAGAAGGATGAAAACTGTTTTACAGTCCCACACGACCTGGCCTTGGCCACCTGCTCGTAAACACTGGATGCCATTGGCTTCTGAGAGGGATACCACTGGATGGGGGAGCAAGGGGCGCTGAGCAGGAGACCCAGCGTCTCCCGTGAGATGGTCATCCATCCATCGCTCTTTCAGCCTTTGGCCCTGGGAGCTGAGCGCAGTCCCAGCCCAGGACAGGTGCTCGGGATGCCCTCTGTGCTCTGCAGGAAATTCACAGCCCCACAGGCTTCCACCCACCACACACCAGAAGCTCTGCCTCCTCCCCAGCATGGCAACCAGGAATGACTCCAGAACGGCCAGATGTCTCCCAGAGGCCAACCCCTCCCAGTCAAAACCTCAGTCTAGAGGGAGAGACTGGTGAGTGGACGGCGGATTGTGACACTGCGGACCATGGAGACTCCGCTGGAACTGGGGTCCAGGGAGGGGGTGCCCCCTTCAGCTGGATCTTGAGAGAGTGTGAGGTGGGTGCCTCCAAGAACCAGACCCAGGCCAAGGGAGACCCGCCTCCAGCCCCAATCCAGGACTAGCCAAGTCCCTAAAACACTGGCGGTGGCACAGCCTGGTGCCTGCCTGCCCGGCATGGTTGTTCCCGAGTGATTTGGGTAGCCGCCCATGGCCCGCGGCATATGTGCTGACATTGGTGGCTCTGCTGAGTGTGGTCACTAAAATGCTTCCCGTTCTGGGGTGACCTCGGCTGGTGACTCAGCTCTCTGTGTAAGTCCTCTGCCCTGGGTCCCTGTTCGTCTCTCCCACAGCCTGTCTGCAATCACTTCCCTGCACCCTGTTTTCCAGGCTTGTAAGGAACAAAGGATGGAGCCCATCCCCTAGCTCTACCTGTGCTCATGCCAGCCTGGAGAAGCACACATGTTGTCCCTGCTCCCACAAAACAGCCCTGTTACCACACTCCTGAAATCCGGTGTTCCGCAATTCCATTCTGACACCCTGTGCCGTTCGTGCAGACCCTACAAAAGGGTTCCGTCCACCTCGTCAGTCCATATGGTAGCAGGTGTGAGCATGAGCACGTGTGCTCTATGGGCATATGTGTATATTCACATGTTTGGGAGCATGTGCCGTGGGCAGCCCCAAAGCCCTCTGCTGGCCATACTAGGGACTGTGGTACGCCGGGCCAGCTAGGCAGGAGGGAGAGGTGGGCTGGGTCTCCGGTGCCAACAGTTCAGGAGGCCCCAAGATAGCATGAACCAGTCACGGGCTTTCCCTTTCCACAGTGGTTCTCATGTAAACAACGCCACCTGCATGTTCCAGGGCAGCCCCGCCGCTGAGCAGATGAGCCCGGGGTGATAGCACCCCCTTGAACAGAGCCCAGGTTGTGAGGCCCCTGCCACCCTGGCTAATCCCCAGGGGTTCCCAATTGGACCGCAGAAGTGGGCTGCATCCCAGAGCTCCCGAGCTGGGGGGGTCTCCCACTCCTTCAGAGCCCTGGAGCTCCTGAGCAGAGAGCTGTCCGCAGGGTCCCGTGCCCCCCCAACTTCTGCTGCGTCCTCCTGTCCCTTTGGAGTCACAGCACCTGGTGCTGGCTAGGCCTGCTTCCACAACCCCATGGGCACAGGGGTACCACAGTGCATGGTTCTGAGGGGCCTACAGGGCTGCACACGCCCTTCTGCTCAACCACTAGGAGCAGTTTCATTTGTTTCCCCGTTGAATGATGCATCTCCTCATGCACACCAGCCGTCACCATGCTTCGAGCCATCCACCCAGCCAGGCCACCACCACGGTCAGACCTGCCTTTGGCCTCTCCTCAGGTCAGGCTCAAGGACGGCCAGCAGTGGGCTGCTATGACAAGGGGTGACCACGTGGGAGTTATTTATAGGTGGTCAGTCTGGATCTGAGTCCTGTTTAGACATGGACACGCACCATGTGCAGGCGGGTGGGGGCCCCAACTCCGGTGTGGCTGACGACTACCCCTTGTGTTGAGGGTGGACACTTCCAAGTTACACAGAAACGTTCCCTTGTCCTGTGCAGCCCCAGTCCTGCCAAGCTGAACTCCTGCCCCAGCCCCTTGAGGCCCTGTGGCCCCCCCACACCCCAGCAGGGGTTTCATTTCCTGGAAGGCGCCTCTCACCCTGTCCCTCCTGGTTGAAACCCCACCCACCTGCAAGGTTGCTCCCTGGAGCCCCTCCCCTTCTTTCCTTCCTCAGGAGCTGACTGGTCATCTTAGCACTGGTCCAAGGGCCTTGGGGCCAGAAAAACATGGCAGCTCCGAGAACACTCCACTGATAGTCATCTCTGTGCCTGAGGCCTAGGGCCAGGCCAGGCCTGCCTGCTGACCTTCTGATGTGTGTGTTTACGTGTGCGGGTGCTCGACTTCGTTTGTCAGGGGCTTGGGTCCACCACCCTGGTCTGCTCTCTGAGGCACTGAAGGCTGTGCAGTCCTTAGGTGACTGACCCCAGCAAAATCCCCAGACATGGGGCTGGGTCTGCGTGTGTGTGTGTGTGGCTGCTGATTTATTTTATTCTTTTTTTTTTTTTTAAAGAAGAGACACAGAGTGAGAGAGAGAGAGAGAAAGAGAGAAAGGGGGAGGAGCTGGAAGCATCAACTCCCATATGTGCCTTGACCAGACCAGTGCAGGGTTTTGAACTGGCGACCTCAGTGTTCCCAGGTCGACGCTTTATCCACTGCGTCACCACAGGTCAGGCAAGAAGGGCTGCTGATTTAATCAGCATCCGTATTCACTGCACTGACCACAGTCATGAGCAGGGTTCTTCCTCCACGTCCTGAGTCTCTCTAGTGAGTATCTGAGCCCAAGGGCGGCCTTGGGGACCCGAGGCCATGGGGATGGTCATGACTTGAGGGGCAACACGGTAGGAGCCCATGAACATGGATCTGAGATGCTCCGATGTGAGCACTAGTGGTTCTGGCTGTGATTTCAGACATCACTGACCTGACAGACGGGCTTCTCCTTCACAGTGACCTTTCAGAAGAAACACCTGCCCCTTGTTTGACTCACACAAATGTAAAACCTAAGTGTAAAATAAAAATGTAGGATGCAGGTTTCTCATATTTACTCTGTGAGTTTCCTTGCTCCACCCCCCTCTACCTGTCAACCTGGGGCAGCCGGGCACCAAGCCCCATCCGTTCCCGCAGCCTCTTGCCTGTGCATTTTGTCCACCTGCGTATCTTTCACAGGAAAAGCTCTACCGAGGTCCTGTCCAGTTTTTGGCTGTTGTGTTCTTATACATTTTGGGTTCGCCCCTCGACACGATTGCTATATGTGCAGTGTGTGTCTAACGGGACCCGATGGTGCAGAAGTGCTCATGTGACAGTCATCCTGCTCACAGATGGAGCAGGTATGGCTGCCTGGATCTCCTGTGTTCCGGGTGGCATGCTGGTGCTTGGTGTATAGCCATTTGCTGAACAAACCTCACCTGAGCAGCACTTGCATTGAGGCAGGTGGGAGGAGAACCACATAGCAAGGTCTGTGACCCATCAGACAAAGGAGCAGGAGAGCAGCTGTAAGGGAGCACAGGGCCTGTAGGGACGACCCAGGGCCACGGGAGGAGCCTAGTTAGCAGGGACTGAGCCATGCTGAAAATCCAGCTCTCCCCGAGCTGGAGGTACCAGGAAGCTGTGCCCAAAGGATGGAAGAGGATGCCCTCTGGGTGCTGAGTGGCATGGTCTCTGCCCACTCGGGAGGTCATGCTGGGGCTCAGGTTCAGCTGCAGAGCTGGCATGTCATGAATGTAGAGGCCCGTCACTTGTGATGCAGCCAGTGGTGACTTCCTGCACAAGCCAGCGGCGCCCAGTCCATCACTGAGGAGCCCAGGGCCCGAGAACGACAGGGCGCTGTAGGAAGGAGGCACTGAAGGGGGCGGCTCTCTGCCCAGTGCTGCGAAGGGAAGGGCTGCATGTTCACTGTAAGGTTCTGGTTATCCTGTGGCCGGCGGAGCAGGTGCTCGTAACTGCAGAAGCAACATCTGCACCGACACCAAACCTCATAAGGAGATGAGTGAACACAATTCTAACACCTCTGTCACATGGTGAGGACACTCACAATGCTTGTCACACCTTTGTAACGTCCTGTCCTCCCTGCACAGACACAAAGTGGAGGTACAAAGTCCTTGGGCTTAACCACTCACCCTCAGAATCTTCCAGAAGCACAGATGCAGGGAGCCTCACCTGCAGCTTGTGTGGTTCCCTCAGCTGTCTCCAGATTTTCCCACCTGGTCCCCAGCCTCTGGTGGTCAACTGTGGGCAGCGCTGCAGTACCAGAACAGAGCTCACACATGCCTATGGGCGTGGTGGTTTCCCCAAAGGTTCCGGTCTGCGCTAACACAGATTACCACATCACAGCAACGCCTTGCGACCTGCAGCAGAGGACATTTGCATTGACATCAAACCTCGTAAGGAGATAAGTGAACACATGGGTTTAAAAGAGCTGTGTTAAATTTTTTCGTTGTTTAAGGAGGTGTCTTGGCTGTAAGAAGTCGGCTAATAGCTGTGGCTAGCTCATCTGAAAGGCTCCTAGCCTAGGCCCCAAATTTCTATTTTATTTGTGTTACCACATGCCGTTAGCTGTTTCTCTTTCTTTAAAGTCTGACACAGCTTAAACGCCAGGCTGCCAGCTCACAGCTCACCAGGAGTTCCCTGCAGTGATCACCCACTGCATGAGGGCCCATGGGCAGCAGCGTGCTCCTATGCTGGGTCAGCCCCTGGTCATACAATGCTGCCTGGATAAGCATTCCCAGAACACCCAGCAGAAATCCACATGAAGGTAACAGTTAGTGAGAGTGTCTGGAGTAACTGCCCCTGCAACTCTGTGTTTAGGTGTGAGCACAAAATTGCTAGCAACAAAAAGAAAGTAGAGCCTGACCAGGCAGGCGGTGGTGCAGTGGATAGAGCATCGAACTGAGATGAAGAGGACCCAGGTTCAAAACCCTGAGGTCACTGGCTTGAGCACAGGCTCACCAGCTTGAGCACGGGGTCGCTGGTTTGAGTGTGGGATCATAGACATGGCCCCATGGTCGCTGGCTTGAGCCCAAGGTAGCTGGCTTGAGCCCAAGGTCACTGGCTCAAGCAAGGGGTCACTGGTTCTACTGTAGCCCCCCAGTCAAGGCACATATGAGAAAGCAATCAATGAACAACTAAGGCGCCGCAACAAAAAATTGATGCTTCTTATCTCTCTCCCTTCCTGTCTGTCTGTCTCTATCTGTCCCTCTCTCTGTCTCTCTTGCTAAAAAACAAACAAACTCAGAAAGTAGAACAGAACATAGAAAATAGCTAACAAAATGGCCAAGAAAGGAGAATCTCCCTTCAGGTACATCTGTTATCAATGGTATGTTGCCAACCACGGCCAGACAAGGCCCTAGGGGAGTTGACCCCTGGCCTCACCACCTGCCTGGACATCTCCCAGCACATGAGGAGGGGCCATGGGGCAGCTGCTCCAACCTCGCTCCATGCACCCCTGGTGACAGTTACCACTGCCTCCGACACAGACACTGACTGGCAATAGGAAAAGCCTGTGATAAACCCCGGTAACATTCACAAGCTGTGATTTCACTAGGGCAGAAGAGAACTAACTGGTCACTATGAGTTGGGGGCATGACTCCAACACAACCTTGGGAAAAAAACATTTAATGCAAATTTAGCCATTAGGAACAACAGATAAATAAATAATCTCAGAACAGCTGAGAAAAAACCAAATTAAGTGTAATTGAATTACCCATTCTTTTTCAGTCCCAGATATTTCCAGAATACTAATAAAACACGTAAATTACCTAGTAAGTAAAGAAGATACAGAACATTCAACATAAAACCACCTCAAGTAAAAATAAAACCAAGGACAAACCCTAATTACTTTATTTCTGTGTATCAAGACTACAAATAGCATTTAACACTTAATTTATTATTCCAATTAAGAAATTATACATTTGTTTTGATAATGGTTATTGTCTTAAAAGTGTCATTCAGTCCCCCGGATTTAAAAGGATATTGCTAATCTGGTCAATTCAGGGGACCCGAAGCCCGGAGCCCCAGTGGCGACTGCACCGACGAGGAGGGGCTCCCAGTCCAGAGCCACCAAGCGGCCCTGCTCTCTGGGTCGCTGAGGCGCCAGCACGCGCTCCACTTCCAGAGGCTGAAGTCACCCAGCAACAAGTCAGGTCTTGATAAAGTGCCTATTACGTGGGAATCACCAACACTCCTCCCCGGACACATGTTTGGGGCTGTCCCATTTCCTTCAAAGCAGCACCGTTGAGGAAGCAGGGGGTGCAGAAGTGTGGTGGGTCACCCTGACATCCAGGGAGATGACGGCTGGCCGGGGGGGGGGGTGCGCAGGGTGAAGGTGCAGCCGCCACTTTGGTTCAAGTGACTGCATCCATCTCAGAGTCCAAGCTCCCAAGCCACCCTCAGTGGTGCGTCGCACACACTGTGGGAACAGGACAGAGGCCCCTCTCCCGAAGCTCCTAGGTGCCCAATGGAGACGAATGGGAACCCACCTCATGTACCCCCCACAGAACCACCCAAACCACTGTGGCATGGGGCTGACGAAAACCCACAATCAGCATGTGCGTCCCATCTAGGAGATGTGGCTTAGAAAGCACAAATAAAATACTCTCTTGGATCTCTTCTCCAAACCTCACCACTTTGGGAAAAGGCAGCAGGAAAAAATGCTTTTAGTTTGAACAATCAGGCTTGTAAACAGTTCAACCACACGAGAAGCAGTGGCCCTGAGTATCAGCACCCCACTCCCGACCTCGTCTCTGCGGACCAGCGCCTGTAGGTTCTGGCAGCAGCGCCAGGAGCCCCGCCCAGGGAACCCTCGCCCAAAAGGCCCAGAACCCATCAGCAAAGCCAAAGCTCATCTTTGGTTAACGTCTTTGAGTTGCCACTCATCTTACAACTGTGCTCTTCTTGGCAAAATCACTAAGTCAGCCTCGTGGCACATACCTTTGTTATTTTTAAGTTACTGGAAAAGCAATGTCCACCTAAATAAGTGACCATGACTTAAGTCATCAGAAATGAAGAAGGTGACAGGGGCGCATGAGAGCTGGGGGGGGGCAGCCTGAGCATCCTCGCGGCCTGGGAGGACCTACTTACGCCAGGCGGCATGGTCTCTGCGAGGTCAGGCCCAGCCGCGCTCAGCTGAGCTCAAAGCCGGCTGCACACTCGATGGCGTACAGCAGCTTGCTCCGCATCAGCGCCTCATCGTGGAACTCGGGGAGTTTCAGCAGGTTCATGCAGGTGCTGGCTGTGGGCAGCCGCTCAAGGTCGGAGCCGCCATTGTGGATGCAGAAGGCAGGATATAGCTCCTGAAAGACAGAGTCAGCTTAGCTTGTGTGGAAACCTAGCATGTGATGCCACTCTGGCGGTACTGGTGGTGCCGCACATTGGCATGGACAAATGCCCACACAGGACCTGCTCGCTGGGGTGTGGAAGCCAGACACAAAGCTGCCGCCACGACCCTGCTCTGACAGGGAAGCCTGGGAGCATGCACCACACCACCAAGCAGACAGGCAGCCTGGCTGCAGCAGCCTCACAGCGGCCCTGGGCTCCACGTTCACGTTGGTGGAATCCACGTTCTGCGAAGTGGGCAGCTGAGCAGGTGCAAAGTCCAGGAGCGCTGAGCAAGGAGGTGAAAATGCTCCTCACTACTGACCTCGGGGTGCTCCCTGCTGCTAAATCAGCCTTCTCACAAAAAATGTAGGTGGCAGCCCCCTTGGGCTAAAACCCACACTGTCCTTTCTTCTAATCACCACAGTGAATGTTTCATAAAAGTGTTAGACCAGGAACCAAAAGAGAAACAGAAAGAATGCTTATTGCCTTTATTATTATTAGTCAGCATTCTAAGTACACTGAGGGCAACGATTTCTCAAATGCTCGAGGTAAAAAATAAAATCACTGCAGCTTTGCGACAGTACAGTTCGTGTGAACTGGGTGAACAGTCCAGCGAATGGGTCAGTGAGAGCCTGAAATATATTTTCCAGTTAAATGCCACAGTTTAGCGTTTCTTTCCTAATGCTAATTGAATCTCTTACTAGAGGTCTTAAAAGTACGAAAAATGAAGTTCTTCACTAAAATCTGAGTCAAGGGCACCATTTCATGCATAATTAAAGAGAGTGCAACGGGAATTTGCATTAATTCAGAGGGAGAAAAATCTTCAATTTATTATGTAGTCTGATGGCAACTGAACAATTTTCTACAGCGCTTTAATGATTTTTTTGTCTGTAACAATCACATTCATTAAATGTATTAAACTTTAATTAGCTTTCATGGATGTTATTCTTCTCCAGTAATCTAGTGTTAAGGAGCGCCACGGTCAGGTTAGGCAGCGGCCTCCTGTTTCTAGGACTTGGGCAGCGACAGCCCCGCATCCGAGGTCTGCGTCTACCATGAGCACCCAGCTCACCGGGCAGCATAAACAAGGTAATTTTTCCAAATCTGAAGCCTAACTTCTGACAACTGCTAAAACCTTTTGCAAACTCTGAAATTTCACATTTAATATATTTTAGCTCACTGAAAAAAATCTAAGTAGGAAGACTGTTACATGGCTTCCAAAAGGTATTTTTCCTGGTACAATAACACTAGATCGGAGACATGGTCTGTGACCTCCCAGGGAGCCTGTCACCACCCGCCAGGTGCTGGCTGTCTGGGAGCCACACCGGCCCTCTCACCAACTGTGGCCGTCACCAGCACTGAATGACCAGGAGCAGGCAGGAACCTCTGGGCTTGAAGTTTGCCTAACCTTCTTACTTGCAGGTTTGGTGTGGTGTAACTGGAGATACTAGAAGCCCGGTCTGTCACTGAGCTCCACTGATAGAATGTCCTGGTGGCACTGCAATCTCAGTGCAGTGTGTCGATGACTGCTCGTCTTGCTGGATGACAAAGGACTCCCTGACCCTTCAGTCAGCCCTTAGTCATGTCTGCACGTCACACCTGCTCTGCCTGCGCCCCAGGTCTCCAGGCCCCCTCCCGCCCCCCAGAGTCCGAGTCCTGCCCAGTTCCTGGGCTGCGTGCGGAGGCTGCAGAACCAGGACACACGTGAGGGCCACATGCTTGGAGAGCGTTTGTTTTAGGATACGTGCAGGAAAAACGTTTCCCAACAGCCTCAGATGGCTCAGCAAAGAAACACATGAACGATAAGGCCACTGTTGTGAGTGTTCACAAGTGGTGGTGAGGACGGCATCCCTGCCCAGTTCCTGCAACTTTCCTACTTGAAATGGTGCAATCAGGCCAGGTTTCAAAATAAATCACAGTGAACAACCAGAAAGAAATACTCTGCTCACACACCGTTCCCAAACACTCCCTGTCACCATTTATAGCGCGTTTTCCTCAGCCTGGGTAAAAATGGTCTTTGACGCAGACAGCCTGGGGACACAGGAAGTGACATCACAGCCTGCACAGCGGACCCAGCATGCCTGCATGCTCACGCCATCCCACCAACAGGGCTGCCACGAACATAGGAGGACAATGGAGAAAGTAGGGCCAGGCTGCAGACGATGCCCAGTGGGCGCAGCTGAGACCCTGTGCCCATGATGTGAGACACTCAGCACCAAGGGGGAACCTGCAGCCACACAACCACACCCCCCGGCGCTGCCTCCCTGGACACGAAGCGCCCACTGTTTCATGGAGGCCCATGTGGCAGCTTCTGCCTTTCCCAGGGACAGGGTTTTTTTTTTTTTTTTTTTTTTACAGGAACAGAGAGAGGGATAGATAGGGACAGGGACAGACAGACAGGAACGGAGAGAGGTGAGAAGCATCAATCATTAGTTTTTTGTTGCCGTCACAACACCTTAGTTGTTCATTGATTGCTTTCTCACATGTGCCTTGACCACAGGCCTTCAGCAGACCTAGCAACCCCTTGCTGGAGCCAGCGACCTTGGTTCCAAGCTGACGAGCTTTTGCTCAAGCCAGATGGGCCCGCGCTCAAGCTGGCGAGCTCCAGGTCTCGAACCTGGGTCTTCCACATCCCAGTCCGACGCTCTATCCACTGCGCCACCACCTGGTCAGGCCCCAAGAACAGGGGTTTTTAAGTAAATGCACAAACGTACCTTGAACCCCAGGAGGGGGGGTCGGGAGCAGCTAGTGACAAACTTGAGCAGTTTGCGCTTCTCCTCGTCGGTGAACCCCTCCACGACTCGCCAGAAGCCTCTGATCACAGGGTGGTCGGCAGAATAGCCTCCTGCCAAAACCAACACATTTTACTGAAAGCGCACCATGTGCAGACGTGGACTCTCCTGACAGCCATGAGCACAGTGTATGAGGGAGACTCGTCTTCATCACAGGGAATGAGCAGTCACTCATGCTGACGGCCACCTCTAACCACAGAGTAAGTAAGTAACCTCTTACTCAATCGGTCCCTGGGGATGACGGGTAAGTTCAGAGGGGGACAACCTTCGGAGGGGTCAGCGTACCACAGGCCAGAATGGGGACACCCAGCAGCAAAAAAGGTCCAACCTTCAGAAGCTCTGCTGGGCGTGAACGCCGACCCTGCTGAGGCACAGACCCATCATGCTGGGCCCACAATGGCCACACGGCTGAGAGAGGCGGAATCTACCTGCAGCAGCGGGCGTCCCTCCACCCCCACGCCTTTGTGCCTGACGCGAGGCCACTGTTCTAAGTGTAATAACTGCTGCTTACAGCTTTTAATCTGCTTAAGTGCTTCCTAAAACAGAAATAATTGCCTTATATTGTTCCCTCATTGTTAATATACCACAGAAATAACATCAATAAACTATCTTAAGTGCATTAATTGGCACCAAAATGAGTATGATAATATTTTAAACCTATTTACTGGAATAGCTAAGATCATTAAAGGTATAAGCTTTCTGTGCAGACAGGGTAATGCAAACAACTCAAGACAATTTCCTGGCGAAGGGAAGGCTGAATTGATTTCATTTTTTGAAACTTGTGACTTGATCATGGGGACGATGTGACCTTAGGTATTACTTGCCTTCATATAAACAGGAGAGTTCAAGTTTAGAACAACATGAATTATAGAAGAGGGAGATACACAAGCACATATACATATATATGTGTACATATATTTACATAAATGAGTTATATGAGGGAATTTATAGACCATGCAGCCATCCCCACAATCCAGTTTAGGACACCTGTGTTTCCTCAAAGTCCATGTGTGCCCCACAGATGCTCCACCCACTCGACTGTGGTCACAAGCTCAGAAGCTTCTGCCATGACCCAGTCTCAACACCATCTCCATGTCCCCTGGGAGGAGAGGCTGGGAAACAGCATTCAACAGAGTGTCAATGGTGGTTACACAGCTTAAAAATTGTGGTAGCCCTGGCCAGTTGGCTCAGTGGTAGAGCGTTAGCCTAGCATCTGGAAGTCCCGGGTTCGATTCCCAACCAGGGCATACAGACGCGTCCATCTGCTTCTCCACCCTTCCCCCTCTGTTTTCTATCTCTCCCTTCCCCTTTCACAGCCAAGACTCCATTGGAGCAAAGTAAGCCCAGGCTCTGAGGATGGCTCCACGGCCTCTGCCTCAGGTGCTAGAATGGCTCTGGTTGCAGAGCAACACCCCAGATGGGCAGAGCATTGCCTCCTGGTGGGCATGCTGGGTGGATCCCAGTTGGGTGAATGCTGGAGTCTGACTGCCTCTCCACTTCTAACTTCAAAAACATACAAGAAACAGCCTGACCAGGCGGTGGCGCAGTGGATAGAGCATCGGACTGAGATGCGGAAGATCCCGGTTCGAGACCCAGAGCTCGCCAGCTTGAGCGCAGGCCCATCTGGCTTGAGCAAAAGCTCGCCAGCTTGGACCCAAGGTTGCTGGCTCCGGCAAGGGGTGGCTCAGTCTGCTGAAGGCCCGCAGTCAAGGCACATGTGAGAAAGCAATCAATGAACAACTATGGTGTCGCAATGGCAACGAAAAACTAATGATTGATGCTTCTCACCTCTGTTCCTGTCTGTCTGTCCCTATCTATCCCTCTCACTGACTCTCTCTGTCCCTGTAAAAAAAAAAAAAACAACAAAAAACAAAAACATACAAAAAACAAACAAAAAACTTGTGGTAGAACACGTAACATAAAATGCGTCATTTAAACCACTTTTAGATGTAGAGTTCAGTGGCATTAACAATACCCAGACTGCTGAGCACCCACCACTGCTGTTCCTAACTGGTGACTGCCCAGCCCCTGGCAACCTCTAACCCCTCTAAGTGTCTAGGAGTTTGCCTATTCTAGGTGGTTCATATGGGGGGAATCCTACAGCCTGTCCTTTGGTGTGTACATGACGTATTTCTCTTAGCATAATGTGTTCATCGTGTTGGAACATGTATTTAAATTCCATTTCTTTTTTTTTTTTTAACTTTATTGATTTTAGCGAGGCGGGGGGAACATAGCTCTGTTCCCGTATGTACCCTGACCGGGGATCGAACCAGCAACCACTGTGCTTTGGGATGATGTTCTAACCAGCCGAGCTATCCAGCCAGGGCTAAATTCCATTTCTTTATTTATTGATTTGAGAGAGAGGGAAGCTTAGATTTGTTGTTCCACTTATTTATGAGTTCATTGGTTGATTCTTGTATGTGCCCTGACGGGATCCAACCCACAACCCTTAGCATATTGGGACAACGTGCTAATCAACTGAGCCACCCAGCCAGGCCTGAAACTGTTTATTAGTTCCAATATTTTTTCTTCTTTGGTTATGTTATCCATGTAAAGTTTTATTTCTTTTACTTTTTCTCTTCCAAAGTGGATGTTTTCCCCCCTTTCTTCCTTCCCTCCCTCCCTCCTACCTGCCCTCTGGTCTACCTCTATCATCTTACTGCACTAGCTAGAAACCCCAGCACAATGCAGGATAAAAATCACAGAAGCAAACGCCTTTGCCTGAGGTAGAGGGCACTGAGGCTTTCAGCATTCGGTGTGATGTTACCTGTGAATTTCTCACAGATGTCCTCAATCAGTTTAGGAAGACCCTTTCTGTTCCTAGCTTATAAGTTGTTTTATTTTTGTATTTTTCTGAGGTTAGAAGCTGGGAGGCAATCAGACAGACTCCTGCATGTGCCCGACCGGGATCCACCTAGCATGCCCACCAGGGGGTAATGCTCTGCCCATCGGGAGCCGCTGATCCATTGAGGCCAGAGCCATCCTAGCGCCTGAAGCAGAGGCCATGGAGCCATCCTCAGCGTCTGGGCCAACTTTGCTCTCATGGAGCCTTGGCTGTGGGAGGGAAAGAGAGAGACAGAGAGGAAGGAGAGGGAGAGGGGTGGAGAAGCAGATGGGCGCTTCGCTGACCGGGAATCAAACCCAGAACTTCTATATGCTGGGCTGATGCTCTACCGCTGAGCCAACTGGCCAGGGCCTTAACTTCTAATTTTTATTTATTTTTAATAGCAAGGGAGGGGGAGAAAAAGAGAGCAAGAGAGAGAGAAACACTGATGTGTGGTTCTACTTATCTATGCATTCACTGGTTGATTCCTGTATGTGCTCTGACCCAGGATCGAACCTGCAACCTTCGTGTATTTGAATGACGCTTGTACCAACCAAGCTATTCAGCCAGGGCTTGAGAATTTTATTGTGAATGGGAGGAAAGACTTACAAGCTCAAAAGCTGCTATTCATGGGGTAAATACTGCTTGACTTAATCATTTGTAGGTGCTGCTGGGTTCAGTTTGCTAATATTTTGAGGATTTTTGCACATATGTTCATAAACGATATTAATCTAGGATTTCCTCTCTTGTGTCTTTCATGTCCCTTTGCTATCAGGTCAATACTAATCTTTGAAAAGAGAGACCTTCCCACCCTCTTCTCACACGGCCACAGCTGAAAGTCCTGCACAGGATGTGCTCTTACAGCTGAAACATTATCTAAAAGAAATACACATTCCAAAATATTTAGGAGAGGACTACCATGGAGAAAGCTCACCTGTGATTTCATTAACTGTAAACGACCAAGTACTCTTTGATAAAACTGAAAAGGACATCAAGTTTTTTTTTGTTTTTTACAGAGACAGAGAGAGAGTCAGAGAGAGGGATAGACAGGAATGGAGAGAGATGAGAAGCATCAATCATCAGTTTTTCGTTTTGACATCTTAGTTGTTCATTGATTGATTGCTTTCTCATATATGCCTTGACCGCGGGCCTTCAGCAGACCAAATAACCCCTCGCTCGAGCCAGTGACCTTGGATTCAAGCTGGTGAGCTTTTGCTCAAACCAGATGAGCCCGCACTCAAGCTGGCGACCTCGGGGTCTCGAACCTGGGTCTTCCACATCCCAGTCCGACGCTTTATCCACTGCGCCACCGCCTGGTCAGGCGGACATCAAGTTTTCTTGGTTTTAAGAAATAAATAATGCATGCCTGACCAGGCGGTGGTGCAGTGGATACAGCGTCGATTTGGGATGCTGAGGACCCGGGTTCGAAACCCCAAGGTCGCCAGCTTGAGTGCAGGTCCATTCACCAACTTGAATGTGTGGTCACTTGCTTGAGCAAGAGGTCATTTGTTCTGTTGTAGCTCACCAGCCAAGGCACATATGTGTAAGCAATTAATGAACAACTAAGGAGCCATAACGAAGAACTGATACTTCTTACCTCTCTCCCTTCCTGTCTGTCAATTCTTATCTGTCCTCTCAGTCAAAAAAAAAAAAAGCTCATTAAGGTTTTATTTCTCTTTATGATGAACAAATGTTGCTGAGCATATTTCTATGTGCTAGTGACCACCTGGGTATCTGTTTTTTGGTTTTTCATTTTCTTGAGAAGCAGAAGCACTTAAAGTTTATATGTAATCAAACCAGGTAGGTCAGCTGGTTAGAAGATCATTCCAGCACACCAAGGTTACAGGTTCAATCTCCGGTTAGGGCACACACAAGTATCAACCACTGAATGCATTGATAAGTGGAACAACATGTTGATGTTTCTCTCTCTCTCTCAAATCAATAAAAATTTAAAAAGCAAAAGAAGCGCAAAGAGTTTAGTGAGGTCCAAGTCATACACTCAGGGTTTTAACCTACATGGTAAAAAATGTGTATTAGAAATCACTGAGGCAATGTGGTTATCAGTAATGTTCTCAGGAATAAGGGAGCAGCAGCAGTAACCTACCTGAATAGTTTGTGAAGGACTTCAGGTCCTCTAGGCTTATGGGAACTTGGGCACCAGAAATCAGAACCTAAAAAGAAATTCAACTCGTAAGACCGGAGGCAGGTCTGCAGAAAGCTGTGCCCCGTCCTGACACAAGTGCCCACGGTGCCGGACCTGAATCTCCTGCTGGTCAAACATGCGCAGCCACTCAAGGTTGACGACGTTGGCCAGGCCCTGCCGGAAGGCCAGGCAGTGGTGGCGGATCTGTCTGTTCAGCCGATAGTCGGCCACCAGGTGGATGTACGCGATCCGGTTTGCGCTGGTGACAGGGATGTCCTTCCCCCCACATTTCAGTTCAACCACCTGCGAACGTTAAAACAAGTGTCTTAAAATTCTCCATGTAGGATTACAGGGTAAACAGAAGCCAGGAATAATCCTCTCATGTAAACTGGACCGTGCTGCTTTGTGAGCAAGAACCTAAGCTGCGAGCAGCGCACGACATGCCAACACACGTGACCGCGCTCCCCAGAGCTCCTGCTCCTGCCCATCATCACCACAGCCACCGCGCACCTGCTCCCCACAGAGCTCACGCACCACACTGGGGCTATCGCGGGCTTTCATTTCAAGAATTAGAGACCACACATGGCCAGGGCAGGAGCCTTGTGGCCTCCAGAATTCGGGGGAAGGGGTTCATTCTGGGAAAACACAGCTGCAAGACTCAGGCTGTGGTGAGAGGATGGCGCCCCTGGCGTGGAGACACGGCACACGCATCTCCTTGCCTTTCTGAGTGTCAATACTGCTATGGCTGAAACATGGTGGGGAGGGTGGTGGGAACAGAAATAACCAAACTTCCATTTCTACACAAGCGAACAGAATGAGAAAGAACAGCTTCCCACCACTGCGTGCAAGCAGCCTCACAGAACCGGCAGGCCTAGCACACGGTCAAAAAGCACTCGGAGGCATCACACGGGCAGCAGGACAAAGAGCCGGGGCCCACAGAACTGCCGGGTCCTGGTTACCCCTCCTCACTTCTACCTGTCAGCCACACACAGGCTATCTACTCCCAGCTTCTCATCATTAATAAAACGGTGACGCTGCTCTGATGACCTTGAACTTGTGATGACATAAGATCATTCATACAAAGCTGATTGACAAAACAGCATTGACAGCTATGAACACTGAAGCCTATTTTCCAAGACTGTACCTTTTCTCTTTTTTCTTTTAATATTTTACTTATTGATCCAAGAGAGAGGGGAGAGAGAGACAGACAGGTAGTAGGGACGGGGAGTGGGAAGTATCAACCCACAGCAGCTTTTCTTGTATGTTCCATGACCGGGCAAGCCTAGGGTCATGGGGTGGTGATCTCAGTGTTCCCGGTCGACTCCTCCACTGCATCCCCACAAGCCAGACCCAAGACTGTATGTTCAAATTCATTATTTACTAGTACTTAAACAAAAGAAATAATTTTTTTTTTCACACAGGGACAGAGGGAGAGTCAGAGAGAGGGATAGATAGGGACAGACAGACAGGAACGGAGAAAGATGAGAAGCATCAACCATCAGTTTTTTTCATTTTGACATCTTAGTTGTTCATTGATTGCTTTCTCATATGTGCCTTGACTGCGGGCCTTCAGCAGACCGAGTAACCCCTTGCTCGAGCCAGCGACCTTGGGTCCAAGCTGGTGACCTCGGGGTCTCAAACCTGAGTCTTCCGCATCCCAGTCTGACACTCTATCCACTGCGCCACCGCCTGGTCAGGCCAAAAGAAATGAAATTTTTTATTGATTGATTTCAGTGAGAGAGCAAGGGAAAGAGAGAGACAGGAACATCTATCTGTTCCCGTAGGTGCCCTGACCAGGGATCGAACCAACAACCTCTGCGCTTCGGGATGATGCTCTAACTAAGCAAGCTACCTGGCCAGGGCACAAAATGCATTCCTGATGCATGTGAATGATGCCATCTATGCCAAGGATGAAGAAACGTACAATAAATCCAAGCTAAGTGGGTGCAGGTCCTCCAGAGTGAGACCACAGCCTGTGCCCCAGCGGAGGTGGCAGACTTTGGGGGTGAGAACACAGAGGTACTGGCACTGGGAACATGGAGAACCTCTAACCCCTCTGCAGCTGGAGCTGTTCACCCTCCTAATAGCTGCTGCATCCAGGTGACAAAAATGACACCATTCCCTCTGGGTAATGGTTGCAGCCCACCTTCCCCGCCTCAGAGAAAGGCTGTTCTGACACCTGCCAAATAGCTTCCCTCAAGTGACCCAAGTCTGCGTCACGCGACCGCCCTGCGTTATGAAGTGATGTGGCTTCGTCAGATTCCCCTCCATACTGCATATTCCAGATGACTCCTCACCTCTCACTGACTCGTGCTTGGTGCTGACCAACTCGCTGGGACTGCTCCCTGCTGACAAGCCATTGGTCAGCGGCTGTCTGGGAGCTCTTTCAGCATCTGAGACACTGCCCTCCCTTTAGTGAATTAAGGGCAGGTAACTAATGCTGATCCCAAAGACAAAGGACCCCTCCACCATCAGACAGCACTGACATTTCTAGGAACTCTAACGTGGTCACACTCAGTCGCTTAAACTCCTCTCAGGCTATACAGAGCTAAAACAACTTCATCAACTGTTTAAAATCATGTCCAACCTGTCCCAAGATGTCTGTTTTGTGGGGTACCTGCATCTGTAAGAACCACCGCAACCCCATGTACAGTGTGGGGCTCAGAAGGCACTAAGCTCTCCCACTACTGACGGGGCACACCCTCCCCAGAGCAGCCTCTCTGCCCTGATCTCGAGGAGGGGCATCTGACAGGCTCAAAGTCACAGGGCAAAGCAGTGGTAGAAGATTTTCCTGACTCAGGTCCAGTGCTGCCCTACATAGCAGGTGGTCGCATACAGGTCCATCGTCCACCCCAAGCACTTCCCCAGGGGAGAGGTATATACAAAGCAGTAGTCTAACATTTCCCGTTCTTTCTTTAAGCAGGCTAACAAACAGCAATATTGATTACATTGAAGAAAACAAATTTGAGAGCAAAACCATTACTTTAAAAGGAAAGATTAACTCACAGAACCTGCCAACACGATGAATCATTTGCATATTACAGATCTCTAAATCATGGTATTTTATCAACTGAAACCTGCACAGAAGACTACATTTTCACATCTGTTTCTACAGAAATATGTAAGAACCCCCCTCCCCCAAATTAGGTGCTTTACTAGTGACTTTCTTAATTTTTCCAATTAGACTTTTTTATTTTTCCAATTAGACTCTTTAGTATAATTATTCTTATGCATTACATCTGTAACCTCTTTACTCAGTGGGGATTTTCATGAGTAATTGGAACATCTTAACGTCACACTTTTGCTTTTAACAGATTCCAGTATTACCAGGCCACTTTAATGGAACTCTGACACCCACGACAGCTTGCCATTACCTTCTGCTTCAGGAGAGAAATGGAAACACTCCCATTAGCAAAGGCCTCCCTCCCGGGGGGGGGGGGGCCTGCGCTCCCAGTTCCTGGTTCGTTGCCACCAGGGGGAGCTGCATCGACGTGTGTGCTCAAAACATCCCAAGGACTGTCACAGGCTCTTCTTTAAATTCAGCTACATGGTGAGGAAGCAAACAAAACAAGAGCAACTAAGTTACCACCAAACCAGTGGTTCTTAACTTGGGTTGTATCGAACCCTGGGGGTTCGATGAGTCGGTCTCAGGGGTTCGGAGAAGCCTCTGCCGCGGAGGTGAAGACACACTTGTGTAAAGTGATGACACACCCCGCTTGACCATCACTTGCTGCTGAGGATCATGTTACATTGCTTGGTCAACCAGTGCTGCGGGGAATTTAGTGCACGCAGTAGTCAACGGCTGTCATAGTTGTACATCGTTTGGTTTCTTTCTTAATATTTTAATCCATACTAAATATGTTGAGCAAAAAAAAGAAAGTGGGCCTGACCTGTGGTGGCGCAGTGGATAAAGCGTCGACCTGGGAACACTGAGGTCGCCAGTTCAAATCCCTGCACTGGTCTGGTCAAGGCACATATGGAAGTTGATGCTTCCAGCTCCTCCCCCCTTTCTCTCTTTCTCTTTCTCTTACTCTGTGTCTCCTCTCTAAAATGAATAAAATAAAATAAAAAGAAAAAAAAAATTTTTTTTTAACTTTTTTATTTTATTCATTTTAGAGAGGAGACACAGATTGGGAGAAAGAGAGAAAGGGGGGAGGAGCTGGAAGCATCAACTCCCATATGTGCCTTGACCAGACCAGTGCAGGGTTTTGAACTGGCGACCTCAGTGTTCCCAGGTCGACGCTTTATCCACTGCGCCACCACAGGTCAGGCAAAAAAAAAAAAATTTTTTTTTAAATACTCATTAAAAAAAAAAAAAAAAGGAAGTGGTCGGACAAATATGTACAACGTGGATTCACATGTATCATGGAACGGGGTGGGAATCAGCATCCTATCTGCATGATATGCAATGCCAAGTTGAGCAACTCTAGTCTCGCACCGGCAAAACTAAATTTGCAAAAATAAATCATATTTTATTTATCACTAAAGAAGGGTTAGGTGAGTGCGCATATGAAACTGGTGGGTTCAGTAGCTCAAAAAAGGTTAAGAACCACTGCACCAAAAAGAACAGTTCTGTCTGCCTCCCTCACCCTGATGTTATCTTACAGTGCTGGGTCCGTCCCCAAAACTGCTTCAAGGATCGTGAGGTGGTGGGCGCCCGAGGCAGCCCTGTTCCTGCTGTTCCTGCTGCTCCTGCTTAGAATTTAATCCACACTATTTCTGAAATAAGTAGCTTTAAATGCTAGAAAACACAATGAAAATTCAGGTACCACAAAGATAATAACATTGGGGAACAATTTATTTTTCATTTTCTGTTGCATGAGGTTTTAGAACTGTTTCTACTATTTCTGCATCAGTGATTCCAAATCTAAAATCCGATTTTTTGGTGCATGCTCTAGTTTTTATGCAATTTTAATTTCTTTTTGTTATAGTTAATGGCATGCATTAGTTTTTAAATTGGAGTTAAAGGGCAACAACCCTTGGACTGAACATAACCAAAAGGCAATTAATGTTTTACAAACATCACTTTTACATAATTGTAGTTTTTAAATGTAAAAAATTATCTGATAAAAACACCCTCTTATTTTGTTTTAGGATTGAATCATGGCTTCTTTGAGTAGGTGTAAATGTAAGAATAGTCCTGACACCTCCTGTTATATATGTGGCTGTTACACACTTCAACGTCAAAGGCGCAATATTTCATCATTTGTGACACGTGCTTATACTGTCTATTTTCAAGTTCCCCTTGGCGATCAAGACAAGAATTGGGGGCCTAACCTGTGGTGGCGCAGGGGATAAAGCGTCGACCTGGGGACACTGAGGTCGCCAGTTCAAAACCCTGCACTGGTCCGGTCAAGGCACATATGGGAGTTGATGCTTCCAGCTCCTCCCCCCTTTCTCTCTTTCTCTCTCTCATTCTGTGTCTCCTCTCTAAAATGAATAAATAAAAAGAATTTAAAAAGACAAGAATTGGGCTCCTCATGTTGTGTGTCATAATTGTGAGGAAATGCTTCGTGACTGGACAAAAGGAAAATGCAAAGGAATGCCTTTTGGTATTCCCATGGTTTGGCATGAACCTAAGGACCACAGCAGTGACTGTTATTTCTGTTTGATCCATACAAAGGGCATCGGCAAGAAAAAACAGCATATAATCAAATATCCTAATATTCCTTCAGCAATATGACCTATCCCACACTCTGAGACATTCCGGTTCCAGTTTTCAATGGTTTTATTTCTTGTAAGGACAAAGAAAGTGAACATGGTGATCAAGTGTATTTTGAAAAGATGCATGAGGAAATGTTTGTAGAATCTGAAGGGTCTTCTGATGCCAAGCAGTCATTAACCCCTCAGCAGTTTAGCCAACCCAAATTGAATGACTAAGCGATTTGGGTCTATCAAAGAAAAAAGCTGAGTTATTAGCCTCCAGGCTTTAAGAAAAGAATGTACTTCACCGGTCAGCTAAGGTATCCCATTTCAGGAAGCGTGAACAAATTTTTGTGAATTTTTTTTCCGAAGACAAACACTTTGTTTACTGTTATGATATCAGTAGTCTTCTCAGCCAGCTAGATGTTACCACTTACAGTCCAACAGAATAGCAGCTATTTCTTGACAGCTCTAAACTGAGTCTGAAAGGTGTTCTCCTATTGTTTATGCAGCGGTTCCAATTGGTTATTCAACTCATCTGTGAGAAGATTACAAGACATAATAATTGTCCTTGACTTTCTGAATCATGAGGACCATAACTGGATCATTTGTGTGGATCTTAAAATGGTAAATTTCCTGCTAGGACAACCGAGAGGTTTCACGAAGTATCCTTGCCTTCTGTGTTTGTGGGACAGCCGAGCTTGGGAGAAACATTGGAAACAGGAGTGGCTGAAACATGAAGCTCTGGAAGTAGGGATACAAAATATTGTGAATGAACCTGTAGTTAATTGAGACAGAATCATTTTTCCTCCACTTCACATAAAACTTGGCTTAATGAAGCAGTTTGTTCAGGCTTTGAATAGAGAAAGTGAATGCTTCAGCATATTATTTCTGCTTTTTCTGCCTTGTCTTTCGAGAAAATAAAAGCAGGTGTATTCCATGGACCTCAAATTTGAACCCTCATACATGACCATGAATTTGCCAGGAAGATGAATAAGGAGGAGAAAGCAGAATGGCAATCTTTTGTGGCAGTTACAAAGAATTTCCTTGGCAACAAAAAAAGCAGAAAACTATGAACTTCTGGTTCAAAGGATACTGTTGGCTTTCTGCGACATTGAATGTAACATGAGCATTAAGATTCACTTCCTGAACAGTCACCTTAATAAGTTTCCTGAAAATCTTGGAGCTGTTAGTGATGAGCAGACTACCGCTGGAGCATCAAATGAGATTGTCATCAACAAGCACACAAACGCAAGAGCTACAAACGCAAATTTTTGCCTGAATAGAAATAAGTTTTGAGCAAATTTTACGATTAAAATAAGTGTTTTAGTATGTTCTATTTCAAAACTGTAGACAAATTCTTATGCAATCATATCTTTTTTTTTTTAACAGGGACAGAGAGAGAGAGTGAGTCAGAGAGAGGGATAGATAGGGACAGACAGGAACGGAGAGAGGTGAGAAGCATCAATCATTAGTTTTTCATTGCCGTTGTGACACCTTAGTTGTTCAATGATTGCTTTCTCACATATGCCTTGACCGCAGGCCTTCAGCAGACTGAGCAACCCCTTGCTGGAGCCAGCAACCTTGGGTCCAAGATGGCGAGCTTTTGCTCAAGCCCAATGGGCCTGCGCTCAAGCTGGCGACCTCAGGGTCTCGAACCTGGGTCCTCCGCATCCCAGTCCGATGCTCCAGCCACTGCGCCACCGCCTGGTCAGGCTGCAATCATATCTTTTAGTATATTAGTGTATTTACTGCATTATATAAATTATATTTTCACAAAGATGATGCCCAAGAAGACATTCTACTTCATTATGTTAAACTAAATGTTAAAAATTTTACAATAAGATAAAATCCTAAAATCTTGAATTGCAAAAAAACTGTAGCTTACAGAGAAAAACTAATGTCAAATTTGAGATCAGCACACTCGAATTAGATAAAAACAAGTGTTTTTGTGGATGCAACAAAAATGTTGCTCCCCAGTGTAATCAGTTAAAAAAATCCAGCAAGTTTTTTTTTTTTTGTGTGTGTGTGTGTGTAAGAAAGAGAGTCAGAGAGAGGGACAAATAGGGACAGACAGACAGGAAGAGGAGAGATGAGAAACATCAATTCTTCGTTGCAGTTCCTTAGTTGTTCATTGATTGATTTCTCACATGTGCCTTGACCAGGAGGCTACAACAGACCAAGTGACCCCTTGTTCGAGCCAGCATCCTTGGGTCCAAGCTGGTGAGCTTTTGCTCAAGCCAGATGGGCCCATGCTCAAGTTGGCGACCTCGAGGTCTCGAACCTGGGTCCTCCATATCCCAGTCCGAGATTCTATCCACTGCACCACCTGGTCAGGCAAAATCCAGCAAGTTTTGACACTAGGATGTACAGGTCTTCATGTGTGGTTTTCATTTAGAACTTCTTCAAATTTATTGATTTTAGAGAGAGAGGAAGAGGGACAGAGAGAAACAGTCTGTTCCTGTATGTCCCCTGACCAGTGATCAAACCAGCGACCTTTGCCTACTAGGACAATGTTCTAACCAACTGAACCAGGGCTGTGCTCTTCATCTTGGCGTGGAAGATGTAAGTGTGGTGCGGAAGTTGTGTGCGGCTCTGCCGTTGAGGGAGGAAGCCTAGAGCACTGGGACACCCCAGGGAGCTGGATTTCACACTCACTCTCTGAAGTGACGGCTGTCACGAAGGATGTGGAGAAGCGCCAGACCCTTTGGCACAGCTGGTACAGCAGCTAAGAAACCGTGGAGGTCCTCAAAAGACACAAAGAACCACCACGAGACCCAACAATTCCACTTCCAGGTATTTACCCACGTGAAAGCAGGGACTTGAAATGCATTTAGTCAGCAATGTCCACGCGTCACAGTTCACCTGAAATTACCCCAATATGCGTGTATAGGGGGGATGAATAAAAACATGGCCCGCACATGGAACAGAACAAGGTATTCCTCAGCCATCACAAAGGGACAAATGCTGTACGATTCCAGTCAGATGGGGGTCAGACGGGTCCGACTCAGAGACACAGTGGACAGTGGGGCCAGGCTCTGCGGTATCACACTGTCCTGCCTGCACCTCCTCTCAGATGCACAGAAACTTGACTTAGTTCAGGACACTGACCTACAGAATATAATTTAACATCAAGATTACAACGGAAGTTATAGGGTCTCTGACTCCTGGAACCACCTGACCCAGAGAACAGCCTGGCTGTCTGCAGGTCCAGCTCTGACTTCCAGAATCAGAACCAGAGGCTCCTCTGGCAGGAGCTGATGTGTGTTCTTGCTGTGTCCTTTCCTACCAGGTCTGAAGTGCACCTGTATAGGCTACCTCACACCAAGGCACTGAAAGACCCCAGACCAGCCCTGCAGTGGACACTGGGCATAGGATTAAGCCTTCCTAAAGCCCAGGGCCTCAAATGTTTCTCCACAGACCACAGGCTAATGCCCAGACTTCTTGGCATTCATCCACCACTTTCCGACATACCCTCTGAACTTCAGCTTTGTCTAAATCTGCTCACCTACCCAGGGAATGCCCCCACAGCACCTCCTTGGAGCTGTGCCCTGCCAGGTCCTGTGTGAGTGTCACGAGCCTCCCTGAGGGTCTGCGTGTGCTGTTACAGCCCGGGCCCCTGCAGAGCACAGTGCTGGTGCTTAAAGAACTGAGCACTCCACAGATGAGTGAGGAGCCAAAACCTCGGGCTGGTGACAAGCAGGTAATGGGACAGGAAAAGAACCAAAATGGCACCAATCCAGCTTGTTCAACATGTGTGTATACCACGGTCAAATGTGTGTGCTTCCTCCTATGGGTTGACTCCACCAGACACAAGCCTATTTAACATGCAGTCACTTTGTAGCTGGTGAAGCTGCTTTGAAAGCCTGGATTAGACACCAGATATTTACAAATTCAGAGAAACAATCACCAAGTTTAAAAACTATACCAGGTGTTTGTATCTAGTTAAAACCCAGTGCTGGATTCAGATTATCAATTGACACAACAGAAAAGATCCCCCTTCGTGGTGAGAGACATGTTTGCCTGGACACCAAACGTATGTCAGAGACGCACAGCAGACCATGTTAAAATCTAGTGACAGGAGAGACAGTCACACACACGACTTCCAAGGTCCCCAGACAACGGGATCTTGTCGTGTGCCAATAGTGGGCATGCCCGCATGGGCACGCCCAGCAGCCCGCACCTGTGCCTCCCCGAGGTCATTGTTCACCACCGTGAAGTTCAGGCCCAGCTCCTCCACGTCACCCTCATAGCTCTTGAGGAAGAGCAGGTTCCTGTACATCTCCGGGTCCAGCGAGGCCAGGTGGTGAATGTCCACGTCGGCACTGGTGCCCAGCAGCTTAGACAGGAAGAAGCCCGCGAAAGGCAGCTCCACCAGCATGTTCTCGTAGAGAGCCTAAAATGGGAACAAGGGTTGCAGTCAGCATCTCACAGCCATTCTTTCCACACCTCCTAAGAATAGACAAAGCGCACCCTTGTCGGTAGCTCAGCTGGTTAGAGCGTCTTCCTGATAGGCAAAGGTTGTGGGTTTGATCCCGGTCAGGGCACACGCAGGAACAGATCACTGTTTCTGTCTCTCTCAAATAAAAAACAACGCCCCCCAACAACGTATGTCCAGATGGATATATAACAGCATCCTAGGACAGCTTTTCTGTGTCAGCAAGATGAGGATGAGAGATAATGCTTGGTGAACTTTGCCCTGGGCCAGGCCACCGCTGCCAAACTCGCACACTATGATGGAGACTGGCAAGCTTTTCCTTAGGGTTCTGCTGGTGGATCAGTTTCCCAGGGCGGCCATAACAAGTACCACAAACCGAGTGTCCTAAAAATACAGAAACTTGCTGTCTCACAGTTCTGGAGGCCAGAACTTCAAGGTCAAGGTGTCTCAAGGCCACGCCTGTTCCTTAAAGCTCAGGGAAAGGACCTCCCGTCTCTTCCAGCTCCCTGCATTGCCAGCGCCCTATGGAAAACAGGGCTTGTAGCCGCACCCCTTTAACCCCTGCTTTGTCCCGTGGCTGCTCTGTGTCTGACCCTTCTCCTCTCAAGAGACCAGTCTGTGGGCCTGGGGACCCATTCTCACCCAGTATGACCTCTGCCTGGCTTGAGGGCTTTAAGGGGCGGTGTCACAATTCAACCACTTCACCTCCCATGTGCCTCTGGAGCACAGTGGGGTGCAGTGTGAGGACAAGCAAGGGCAGCTGGGCACCAAAGGGGAGTTTGCATCACTTCTAACTGAAGAAACACTGCTCTTCTTCAGATGTTTTCTTTTCTTTTTTTATTTCTTCCCTTTTTAAAGAGGAACAAAGAGAGAGTCAGAGAGAGAGATGGATAGGGACAGACAGGAACGGAGAGAGGTGAGAAGCATCAATCATTAGTTTTTCGTTGCCGTGGCAACACCTTAGTTGTTCATTTATTTATTTATTTTCCAGGGACAGAGAGAGAATCAGAGAGAGGGATAGACAGGGACAGATAGACAGGAACAGAAAGAGGTGAGAAGCATCAATCAATAGTTTTTCGTTGCCGTTGCGACACCTTAGTTGTTCATTGATTGCTTTCTCACATGTGCCTTTACCGTGGGCCTTCAGCAGACCGAGCAACCCCTTGCTGAAGCCAGCGACCTTAGGTCCAAGCTGGCTAGCTTTTGCTCAAGCCAGATGGGCCCGCGCTCAAGCTGGCGAGCTTGGGGTCTCGAACCTGGGTCTTCCGCATCCCAGTCCGACGCTTTATCCACTGCGCCACCGCCTGGTCAGGCTCTTCTTCAGATGTTTTCAACCGCCGAACGGAAAGCACGCTCAGCCCACTGACTACACGTCCAGAGGTGCGAACCCAGCTCCAGGCAATTGTCTGCCCACCCCACCCAGATGTGAAGAGGCCAGGCCTTAGACCTCTGGGCACTTATCTAGATATTATGACTTAGTAAGTGGCAAAACTGGTACTGAAACCCACATTTTCTGATGCCCAAATAAACCATGTTTTCAGTCTCAAGTAACTGTCTACTTTTATGTCTGTGTGTCATTTTTGCATTTATTTATAGTAAACTATAATTCATATATAGTAAAAAAAAAAAAAGCACGACTTACAAGTCCGGTGTGATGAATTACTCTGCTTGACACTTGTGTAATGGCCGTTACGCTCAATATGCCAGATGTCTGCATGCCCTCCACAAACCGAGTCCCTCCTAGCTCAGCCCACTCTGTCATTGCCACAGGTGGGTTCTGCCACCTGCCACCTGCAGACCTTCATGACTGGGATTACACAGTACTTACTGTTGTTCTCACACCTGTCTTCTCACAATACACTGTTTCTGAGGTTCATCTAAGCTACTGTTTCTTTTACATATTTACCTGTGTTGTATTTTTACCTGTTTACCCAGATATGTGGGTTACAATGTCATCTTGATACACTAAGGTTGTGAGTTTGATCCCTGGTCAGGGCACATACAAGGATCAACCAATAAATGTAGTAGTAAGTAAAATAACAAATTAATGTTTCTCTCTTTTTATCTTCCCCTCCCCTCTCTCTTTCTAAAAATAAATAAATAAATAGTGAGAGAGAGCTTTATGCACAGTCACTGGAAGCCTTTCTGTGAGCCTATGCTCTCATTTCCAAAATGCAATGATTCTGTCCTAGGACCTCAGCAGAGGAATGTTCCACCTGGTCTCCCAGTCCTCAGTGATTAGTCCTGTCAGTCTGCTTAGTTTCAG
Organism: Rhynchonycteris naso; assembly: GCA_037038555.1. Lineage (NCBI taxonomy): Eukaryota > Metazoa > Chordata > Mammalia > Chiroptera > Emballonuridae > Rhynchonycteris > Rhynchonycteris naso. The sequence continues at coordinate 112,022,792 of CM073001.1, forward strand.
ATGTCCTGGTTATCCTGTGGGCTCCACTGAGGCTATGAGTTGTGACCCCTGATGACCCGTGGTACCGGGTGACACTAAGTGTGGGATTGCTGTGCCAACCCTCAGAGGTGCCCAAGCAAGGCAGATGGGAGGGTGGGCACTGCGCATTTTCCAGCACCCGGTCGGCTCCCCAGTGTCCACGGCTGCAGGGGCAACAAAGAGTCAGTCCTCTGCTGCACAGCTTCCGGAAACACCCTTATGTCATTTTAACAGAGGACTCCCAGGGAAACCACAACTATACCTTTTGTCAAAATGGCTATCGAGCACAACAGCTTCCCGTTTCTGAGTGCCGCTCAGTGCCAGGCACTGTGCTAGCCCTCGGCACCAGCCACCCCCTTCCCACTGCCCACGTGCAAAGTCTCCCATAGTAAGATGGCCTTTGCTGTGGGGACACAAGGTTATTACTGAGATCCTGAGACACTCCCCACCTCCCAGCCCAGCTGCTCACTGGCACGGTCTCATGAACTCTGTCTGGGGGACAGTCTGTGACTCTTGCCTAAGACGGAGGGACCCTTGCCCAGAAGGACAGACAGGAAGAACTTAGGACAGCGTGAGATCTGCTGTGATAGTCCTACTTCTTTAGAACATCACATTTCATACAGAATCTAGAACTAAAAACAGCTCTTAATTTAAGGTGACCGTTCAACCACGAAACAGTAACTACCTTCAGAAGTCACTCTCCCACGAGGCCGCTCACCAACCATGTCCACACATGTCAGTGTAACATGAGAGAGTTCAGAGGAGGCAGGTGTGTGAGTGAGCCCACAAGAGCTGGGCATGGCTCCTCAACCCCCCAGCAAAGCAGCAAGTGCCAACAACACCGTGGTTGCAGCAGAGCAGCATCTGCGATAAAGTATACACGAGGATCTCCTGCCCCCTAAACCCCAGAAATGCTCACACGTGCCCTGAGATCTACGCAGAAGTCCCAGCACTGATGGGACCACAGGGAATTAGAAGTGGCTGGTGAACATGTCCCTGAGAACAAGCACCCCGGTACACTGGCTTCTTGTCCCTAAAAGGTTGCCATGGCAAAGGAAGGAGCTCAGGAGCACCTGTCAGCTGCGGACTCACAACATCCCTCCAGCTGAGACGTTGGGAAAACCTAAGCTCTGCACTTTGATTTCTGACCTGAACACTAACAATGACCTAGGTACTTTTGAAAAGATGGCAAATGAGGACTTCTCACTGAGAGGTGGGAAAGAGCAGGGCTCCTGATCACACAGAGCACTGTTCAGGTGCATGTGGTGGAGACCAGAACCAGCAACTCTGTCGATCCCACTACTTCTGGGTGACCAAGTCCAGAGCCAAGGGGAACGAACGTTTGGCAACGGCGGCCAGACTGACCCCAGGTGCTGAGGGCGGCCTCCTCTGGGCCATGGACTTCGAGGCAGGCTGCTGGGGTAAATCATCAGACCACCGGACAGTCAATACACAAGGTCATTGTTCGCCACTTCTGCATTTGGTGACAATACACCAGCGAACATGGCTCAACAAAGCTGAGCTACCTGAATTTTAAACAGAATCCTGCTGTGACTCACAAAATGTAAATGCATAGGTGTAATTTTTTACAGAAGGCAGCTTTAAACCTTCAGAGCATTTAATATACAAGCACTAATAAATGATAGCACTAAAAACTATGATTGCATCAGCTAAATGGATTATAAATTAAATTTCCATAATGTATGCAACCGAGATACTAATGTAAGCATAAATCAAGGTATTTTCTAAACACAGGTTAATTATACAACTTTAAAAAACTACCTATTTTTTATGCAAAATAATCCACTTAGCATTTTTCACACTGGTCTCCACTGCAGCCAGCGGACCATGCGGCTCCCGGGGCCCATCAATAACGCCCGTCACGGAAAGTACCGATAGGTATATGGAAAAAACCTGTAACGGATTTTTCAACTGTCTGTCTTTTATGAGTGTTTATAGCTAGAAATTGTGCCAAAATGATCTGAAATAAAAAGAATTAATTATCGTAGAAGCCTTTTAATATAAGTGAGTGCAGTCGAGTGCAATTAATGCAAACTGTGGCACCATCAGGAGAACAAATGCGCACCCATCGCGGCCATTTCTGTTTGCTGCCAAGCGACGCCAGTAATTTACTACATTAAGAATCAATAAAAAAAATAATGCTTTTCAAATGCACCTTTATCAATCTTCAGGTGGTTCCAAAGTGAAAATTTATAACTTAATCTAAAAACTATATCAGCAATGTCTTTCTTAAAGGCCCCCTAATTGAGCACGAAGAAAACTTTATTTCAGATGCTGCTGACCTCAGAGTTTACAGGACAGAGAAGAAATGACAAGGGAAGGAGTGTGCAGACTGACTGGTGCGGACACCCAGGAGCCACCGGGCCAGCCCAACCCACATATGGCTTTAGTGACAGCAGGCTTCTGGAGGGACGGCGCACACCTGGTCTCTAATGCACGTGTTGACAGAGAGCACATGGGGCCCAGCCATGTAATAAGCACGGATTCGGAGACCACTGTGTTACACTGTGTGACAGGGGCCATTCCACACCCTGGAGCATTGTGTCCATGAATTTATTTGAAAAAAAAAAGCCTTTATTCTCTTCTGGGATATTTCAGGCCTGTCTGGATTCTCTGCAAACCTGCGTGCGGCCTTGGCAATCCAGCTTCAGGGACGCCCTGCCAGTTCATTCCTCTGACCCTGCCCACACGACCCCCATCCATTACTCCTCTGAAGATCTGCATCATGACCACCACCCGGGAGTGCGAGGGGCTTGGGCCAGGCCCGCCATCCTTCTGTCTGACACAACCAGACAGCGGGCATATTTGGGCGCTCTAGGGTTCCTTTAAACCAGTGGTTCTTAACATGGGTTCTATTGAACACTAGGGGTTCGATGAGTAGGTCTCAGGGGTTCGGAGAAGCCTCTGCCCCGGAGGCCAGAATAAAGTAATACCGTAATTTGTTGTGAGTTCATGCACTTTGTTGGTTTTGTTCTTTGAGCAAGGTGATGTTCATGCACGGCTCATTTTGTGCACCAGTAAAAAAACATAATACCTATGTCTTGAATTTGGACAAAAGAAATATTTTATTTATCACTAAAGAAGGGTTCGGTGAATGCGCATATGAAACTGGTGGGTTCGGTACCTCAAAAAAGGTTAAGAACCACTGCTTTAAACACTGACAAAGTTGAAACGAGCGCTGTTCATTCCTGATTCAGCAATATCTGCTTGCCTGATGAAGCAGGTGCAGGTCCTGGCACTGTGGGGGAAGGCCCCATGGGAGACCCTGAGGTACCCAAGGTGTTGGCGCAGCCTGGGGGGGGGGGCGCTTCCTCTTCCCAGGAGGCGCCTGTGAGCTCTGCTCTGAGACTGGGAGTGCAGGACAGGTTGGGCTGCCATCTGCCCACCCCCCAGCACTACGGGGAAGGGCTCCAGGATGAGATCTGTCCCTGTTCACTTGTCCTGCCCTTTCTCCTCGTGGGATATCCAGAGATGGACCCACTGGACAGAAAGACAATTGGCCAGCCAGAGCTGGCCCTTCAGAGGAGAAACTGGTCTCTGGCTCCTCCCGCCCTGCACACCACATCTTTATAGAAGGTGAAGACCATCCATCTTCACATCCAAAAGGGATCGTCAATGCAATACACCCACATTCCCATGGCTGCACACTAGCAGGGCTGACTCAGGACCTAGAGCAGCGGGTTCACCTCTGCTCTGAGAAGCAGGAGTATATAAAACACTCAGTCCACCTGGGTTCCTCACACAACCAGGACCTACTTTTGACAATCAAAAGGAAACACTTTTCAGGCTTAAAAACTGCACTTTTACCATACGGGATAGTAAGATACTTGACTTGTGCAATCTGTCAAACTACCTCCCTTGAAATGAGAGGGTGATGCTGTCCTTCTCTAGGTGAAGGACAATTGTCACCAGGCTCTGAGTGCCGTTCCCTGACAGCGCTGCCTGGCTTCAGGTGTCCTCCCCACAGGCTTCCCCCACGCTGACCTCTCCCTCCTCCGACCCTGCCTGGCTCTGTCCAATTGACCTCATTGAGCAGCAGCTTCTGTAGTAGCTTCACTGAGGCACAACTTACACTCCTACAGCTCGCCACCTACACTGAGAGATGTGACGGTTGTGCAGCCATCACCCAGATGGCCAGGCCTCCTTTCTCCCCTCCCTCCCACCTGGGCGGCCAAAAGACCCCGCCTGAACACCAGGGGACCCGTGGTGAACAGCTTCCACACTGAGCATGTGTCCCACTTCAGCCAAGCTGCAGCAGGTCTCGGGCATGTTCCGTCGGCCGCCCACTTATCAGACAGTACACACTTGGTCACTGTGGCCTGTGGCCATGATAAGTAAAAGTGCTGTGGACTGACCATTCTGTATGAGTTTTCGTGTGGACATATGCTGACTGGGTCAAAGGTGCCAGCTCCACTGTTCTTGGAACGGTCTGTTGGCTGCCCCCAGCGGCTGCACGGTCCCTTGTCCGCACAGCGGGGCCTGTACTGACCTGTCTGACTCCACCCACCTAGCCCATGGGGGTGCCACGGTCTCTTGCTGCGGCTCTGACACCCACGTCTCTGATGACCAGCAACAGAAAGCCTCTGCATGTGCTCATGGTCACTGGCCTCCTCTGGATACATGCTTGTTCGCAGCCTTACTGTGTTTCACCTGGCTGTCTTTTTCACTATGGAGTTCTGCTCGTGTTGCACGTTCGATCCCTGGTGGGGCACATACAAGAGGTCGCCAGTGAGTGTGCAACTAAATGGGACTAAGTGCAGCAACAAATTGATGCTTCTCTCTCTCTCCTTCTCTCTTGCTCTCTAATCAATAGAAAAATTAAAAATAAATTTTCTTTTAAAGATTTTATTTATTGATTTTATGAGGGTGGGGAACTGAGAAGTACCCACTCATAGTTGCTTCACTTAAGTTGTTCATTGGTCGCTTACTGCTTCTCATATGTGCCTTGACTGGGCAAGCCCAGGGTCTCGAACCGGTGACCTCAGCATTCCAGATTGATGCTTAATCCTCTGCACCACCCCCAGGTCAGGCTTAGAATTTAGAGAAAGTGGGGGGGGAGAGGTAAGGAGAAAGACAAACATCGATTCGCTGTTCTACTTATTTACACACTCACTGGTTGATTCTTGTATATGCCCTGATGGGGATCAAACCCACAACCTTGGCATATTGGGACAATGCTCCAACCAACTGAGCTATCTGCCCAGGGAGCAAGTATAATTTTGCTTTCTATTACTAAAATTTTTTTATTGATTGATTTTAGTGAGAGAAGGGAAAAAGAGAGGGAGAGACAGGAACATCAATGTGTTCCTGTATGTGCCCTGACGAGGGATCGAACCGGCAACCTCTGCGCTTTGGGATGATGCTCTAACCAACTGAGCTATCTCGGCCAGGGAGCAAGTTTAATTTTGAAGAAATAAAATAAACTTATATAGAAAACTATGACCTTGATTGCTCCCCCCAAATTAATCTCCAGATCTGAGATTGCTTTGTTTTTACTTTAAAATTTTATTTGTTGATTTTTAGAGAGAGGATAGAGAAAAATGGGAGAGGAACGGAAAGCATCAACTTGTAGTAGTTGCTTCTCGCCAGGAAGCCAGGGGTTTGAACTGGAGACCTCAGCAGTCCAGGCTGAATGCTTTAGCCACTGTGCCACCACAGGTCAGACTGCAATTGCTTTATTTTTAAATTTTTAAAACTTATTTATTCGTTTAGAGAGAGAGAGGAATGAGGGAGGGTGGCTACGAGGGAGGGAGGGAGGGAGAAAGCAAGAAGCATTGATTTGCTGTTTCATTTATTCATGCATTCATTGGTTGATTTTTTTTTCCATTTTAGAGAGAGAGAGAGAGAGAAGGGGGGAGGAGCAGGAAGCATCAACTCTCATATGTGCCTTGATCAGGCAAACCCAGGGTTTCAAACCGGCGACCTCAGCATTCCAGGTCAATGCTTTATCCACTGCACCACCAGATTCATTGGTTCATTCTTGCATGTGCCCTGACTGGGAATCGAACCCACAACCTTGGTGTATTGGGATGACGCTCTAACCAACTGAGCTCCTCGGCCAGGGGCCTGAATACTGTTTTTCATGTACAACAACATAAATCATTATTGTTGGTATGCTATAAACACGGGCACGATTGTCCAGAAAGGGCTAAGGTTCAAATAAAGTAATCATTTGTAAATAATGCTCTCTGACCTTTCTGCTTCCAAAGAGAGTTGAAGATAAACAAGAGCATGCTCCAAGGGACGGTCCTGACCGGGGGGCTCAGCGGGCGTGTGCGTGAACCTGCTGACACCAAGGCAGGCTGCACTGAGCACAGAATGATGGAAGACCCGCTGATGCTGTATTTAAAAATCTAAGGGAAAAGACCTATTAACTCTGGAGATCACAGCACTTAGTCTGATGACAATCAGATGAAGAGGCCCAATCTCAATGACCCTTAATGAGTCTGGGAGTCCAAACAGGATGTGATGAAAGAGACAGCCTGGCATTTAAGAACCAAGGTAAATTACTAACACCCACCTCCATCTACAGTTTCAGAGCAGTGGCAAATTCAGTGAACACTTTATAAAAGGACTCTAATGACACCCAATAAATTTTACCAACTCTCAAAAATCTCTGGATAAACTGCTAACCACACTCTCCGATACCTGAGGGCACACTGAATTCTACTCAAACACAGAATTATAAACTTACACTGACGTTTCACAATCTGCTAATTAAAAACTTGAACTGCATGACAAAGATTTTATCAAATAATCTGATTTATAGGCATTCTGTTCCAATTAAATCAATATTCTGAAGCAAGGGTGGGGGGAAGAGCCATTTTCAAGTAGAATTCAAATATGATAAAAGATTCCCTTCAATAAATATTCTGAACTTAATTGGCTTAAATGGACCAAGGTGCTTCTGTCAGTAGGAAAAAAAAGTTCGAGATGACATTACCACATCCGTGAGCTGTTTATTTATCCCCTGCCCAGGCCTGATTTACAGGCGATAAATGCAATCCCGCCGCAGCACAGGCAGGAATCATCTGCTAATGGAACCCCTAATTGAGGAGTGACCAGTGCCATGAAGCAGCTCTTCCCGGGCAGGACCGCTCCCGAGGACCTCTCTGCACTCCATCACAGTAAACAATCACTAACATATGCATTAGGGAAAATTTAAATACATTATGACCCAATAAATACCATAATCCATCAATATATAATTTCTTCCCTTAAAGATTTAGTGTTCAGACACAACACTATTAGTGCCGTACTACCACACTCACTCAGATCCGACGATCTCCGACGCGCTGGTACAAAGTTTAACCGTTTGTGATCAAGTAATAACCAGAGACGTGTTAGGAGCTAGTCCTCCTTCAGGGATTTCCATGCAGAAAATAATGCAGGTCTTAAATACGCCAACCTACTGTAAGTTATTATTAGCATCCTCAAACGACCACCGTAACTGATCATTATTTGAAATAGCTTCACTGAGCACTGAGAATTTACAGAAATGTCGTCCTTGGAAGAAATGCTTAGACCCCAAGTTCCCGTCTGCAACCCGGTTTAAAGAGATACACATTCCAAGCAGAGGAGTGCGAGGTGTCTGCCATCCCCCAAGTCTACAGCACACCGAGGCGACACCTTCACAAGCTGCCCATTAGTCAAGAGGGGTGTAAGTCCTGGCCACTCCACATCACGAGCAGCTAACCAGAACTCTGTTGAACCTAGGCCACCTAACTGTCGTGTCTCTAGCATTGTTGATATTGGACATTTTCCTGCGGTTGGATTTGGGGAGCTAGAAGGGTTCTGTCTGCTGCCTGCCGCTGCATGGTGTGAGAACCCGCGTGGTGAGGGAGCGTTTCAGGCCAGTCTAGAAAAACCAAAGCTCACCTTCATCACTATTTTATTTCCATAATTATTAACTTGGCAGGTCCTGGGGCTTATTTTAACAGAAAGAACTATGGCACATCACATGTCACAGGTGTCCTGGCAGGGCGTGTGGAGCATGCGTCCTCGCGGGCAAACGAAGGAGCCGTGAGGGCTGACCGGATAGCCGGCCGGTGGCTGGCGGACTGCTCCAGGAGAGGTGGCGTCTTCACATGGAGTCAAGGGAGGAAATGACCACTGGAAACTGTGCGACAGAATGTGACACCAGGCCGACGTTGGAATTCAGTGAAGTGACAGGTGAGCCTGACAGAGCCCACGGTGACAGTAGTGAGGTCAGACTGGAGCTGTCTCTAAAGCTGAAGGACACCTAGAAGCGACACAAGAGCAGCAGCAGCACTGGACTCTGCAGCGTAACGGTCACTGGGCTCACGACAGTGCATCTCGAAGGCATCCAGGGGAAGGCAGTGTCTGTCTCCAGGACGCACTGAGGCCCTCCCACTACCCTGCTTTGCTAGGCTGTGGTTCGTCACCCTCTGTCACTAACAACATGAAAACACACACACACACACTGCAGACCTGCAGTGATCAAAATGGTGCATTACTGGTATCAGGGATGCAGAGATCAACAGGGACACAGACATCAAGGGGTACAAAATTTGGAAAGAAACCTCCCACTTACCACTCACTGATTCTCAATCAGTGGTGCTGGGACAAGTGGGTGCCCACATGCGGAAGAATCCAGAACCTCCACCTCACGGCATTCAGAAAAATGAACCCAGACTGGGTCAGCTCCAAATGTAAGAGCTGAATTGACAAAGCGCTTCAAAGATCCCCAGGCGGAAGTCTTTGTGACCAGAGCAGATCCATGGTGGCTGAGGGCTGTGGGGCTGGGGCAGAAGGAGGGGTGGCTGCTCGTGAGTACAGGGCTTCTTTATGGGGGGGACAAAACTTCTGAAATTAGATAGTGGTGATGGCTATACACCTCAGTGAATATATTCAACACCACTGAACCGCACTCTTTAAAAGGCTGAATTTTATGAAACATGAATTATATTTCAAAACAGCCGTGTGGTTTTTTTAGTTACAAAGAGCCCAGTCCGCTCCGCAGGCATGGATCTTAACCCAGCTACTTCTGCAACGGGTAGTGCAAACACCGTGCCACAAGGGCTTCAGGGCTGGTCACCACGCACCTCAGGAACGGGACCCTTGCCCTATGAAAGAGGCCCCAGGGAGCCCCCCTCTACCGCATGAGCACATGGTAAGGGTGCCAGGAAGTGGCCCCAGCAGATGCCACCAAGTGGCACCCTCCTCTCAGACATGCAGGCTCAGTGACTGTGAGAAATGAGTGTCTGTTGTCTGCAGGGCCCCAGTCTGCTGTGTTTGCTATAGCAGCCTGCACAGGCCAAGACAGGCGAGGACCGTCCAGCTCAGTGATGGCGGGGTTAGCATCAGTGGGCAGCCTCGCTTGCTCTGACTTTAATGAATGGGAGCGTTTTGAAAGTTTCAACATTAAATAGGAAGTTCCCACTAGGTTATGTAAAGATTTTCCTTCCATTTACAAGAACGAGTAAGCTGCATTTCTATAGATGGTTGGAGGTGTAGCATTCTGGCTACTAGAGCATGACGCAAGTACCATCCTCAAATGGCCAATTTCCACAGAATCACAGACAACATATGTGACAACCATACAGCATAACGTGGTTTTCCATCTCTCAGCACTTTAAATTGTATAGAACCTGAAAAGAATCACTTAAAAAAAATTTCCCCATTGATCTGAGAGAATAAAAGAGAGAAAGGGAGGGAGAGGGAGAAGCATCAGCTTGTTCCACTCACTGACTGCTTCTTGTGTGTGACCAGGGATCAAACCAGTGACCTTTGTGTGTTGAGATGATGCTTTATCCACTTAACCACCCATCCAGGGGCAAAAGAATCACTTTTAACCTTAGCAACAAGAGCAGCTGTGAGCGAGCAGACACCTATGGACAGCCCACATCTCTGCTGATGGACAACAACTACAGCCAGACATCTATAAACACAATCATGGTACGTCTCCCATGTTCTCCGCACTATCCCAGTAACATTTTGGTATGTAAGTGCTGGGTATGTAAACTACACATGAGCTGCAGTTGTCAAGCAGAAAGCACTCTTCAGGTTCGTTAAAACGACTTCAGCGAGTCTGACGAGCTCCTCACTGAAACGGCTGGCAGCCCACAGACACACCGTGTCAGCCTCCGTGGCCGGAGACCACACCATGTGACGCCGTTACCTTTCCAAGCATCCTGCCCAGGAAGTAGTAATGCCTGGCGAAGGAGTCTCCCACGAGCATCTGAGCAGCGGGGTTGGGGTACAGAAGCCCCTCATTCGTCGTCTTGAAGAAGCCCTGGTTGGGGTTGAAGCCTGACTTCAGCAGCTCATTGAGAAACTCCCTGAAGATGCCACCGCCGTCGATGCCGGCCTCGTCCAGGCCGTGTGCATTGAGCAAGTGGACGCGGATGCGCTTCTTCAGGTCGGGCTCTGAGGAGAGAAGGGAGGAGGAACAAAGTTTTAGAAGAAAGCCGTATGGTGAGCTGCAGGGAGGAAGCAGACACCTGAATGCAGTGCTCAGAAGCAAACCAGTGAGATGGTGAGGTCTGACGGTGTGGCCGACACTGGAGGAGGAAGACCCTCCCCATCCGCACATAAAGACGAGGCTGCAGCACGGGGGTGGGGGGTGTTAGGAGAAACAGTCACTGCACTCAGGCTGGAGATGATAGTCTGCACAGAAGCACAGGGACTTCTTCAGAGCAAGACCTGGATACCTAGGGATTCTGCACTGTTTCTACAGATGAACTTAGACACCTGTTAAAAGAAACAGCACTCAAAAACACCGGTAAGGGAAGCTCTCAAGAAGAGACCAGCACAGGTCACCCCCCCCTGCTCCAGCCACTGTCACCATGACAATAAAGGATGTCAGGAGCTCCCTGTGGCCGTCACAACTCTACGGCCATCCAGAGGAAATGTGGTCCCTTCCCCATGGCTCCACATGGACAAGGCCCAGATCGTGTGCTCAATGGTGAAGGGAAGTCACTGCACTTGTGAGCTCCACTGGGTCGCCTCACGGGTCAACGGGGCCAACACCCTCACTTGAGAGCTGCTCTGAGAAAAGCGGCACCCATACAGGATGGGTCTGCTCTGTGATGAGAGGACACAGAGGACCAGCATACTGTGTATAAGGGAGCAGTCAGCATTTCAAGCCCATTTCCTGTTAGTAAACTCAACATTCAAAGGGGCCATTTAATTTTGCTAATATGCCTAGCAAAATACCAATTTTTTAACACGTGGTTTAAAATGTCTCACTAACGGCCTGACCTGTGGTGGCGCAGTGGATAAAGTGTCGACCTGGGAACACTGAGGTCGCCAGTTCAAAACCCTGCACTGGTCTGGTCAAGGCACATATGGGAGTTGATGCTTCCAGCTCCTCCCCCGTTTCTCTCTCTCTCTCTCTCTCACTCTGTCTCTTCTCTAAAAAGAAAATGAATAAAATAAAAAATAAATTAAAAAAAGTTTGAAAGAAAAAAAAATGTGTCACTAACAAGAATATAAGATATTTGTAAATATTTAAAGTATTAGAACACAGATTACACATCTGCTAAGAATTTTCCAAATCCTTTAAACTCAAAGCAATCATCATTGGCCTGTACTTACGGAGTTGGACTAGGATCATCTTTTGAATAATTTTTAAGCTTAAGGACACACTAGGGAATCTGGGGTTTGTTATAATTGGGCAGCAAGGTCTTAAAAAACCACCTACACGAGAGAGTTTTAAAGCTACACTCGTAGTCAGCAACACGTCCTGATTTGGGCTGCTGCGCTCATGCTTGCTGCTACCTGTAGGAGGCCCCAGTCCAACAGTGCGAATGCAGCTGGACCGGCCTGGACCGGCCCGACCTGGCCTGGATGTCGAGCCATTGCTATAACCTCACCTGCAGCCTGTCTCCTGTTCCTGAGTCCTGGGTCAAGTCCTGCCTCTCATAGAGCCCGCCCACATCCACCACACAGCTCCACCCTCAACACAGGCCACTGCTTCTGCTCTCCCAGGTTCAATCACAGCATCACAAACATCTGCTAAGCACCAGCTGTGTGCTGAACAAAGGACAGGATTCCATCTGGACCGCGAGCCCTCACCTGCGAACCAAGTCATGAGACAGGCTGTACACACAAAACCTGGGCAGACTCACAGGGACCAGGGATGACTGCCTTCCTCCACTGCTCCCACAGGACAACAGTATTAGCTCTTTAAGAAAACAAAACCCCCCAAAAAGAGGTTTTGCTTCCCTAGCAGAAAATCCCACTGCCCCCTCTGACAAAGGGGTGCTCTCTCCCATCTGACACATTTGACAGCCGCCCATCATCCCCCACCCCTGTGGCCCGGGCCCTGCCAAGTTTTTCCTCTTAATCTCCTGCATTGATTTAACATCGATTCAATGCAACGTCATGGACTCCACATTCTGAAGTTAAAATTATTAATACATAAATTAATAAAACTTAAAAAGAATTTTTATTTATTTATTTTACTCTTTTTTTGACAGAGACAGAGAGAGAATCAGAGAGAGGGATAAACAGATAGGAAGGAAGAGAGATGAGAAGCATCAGTTATTTGCTGTGGCACTTTAATTGTTCATTGATTGCTTTCTCATATGTGCCTTGACCGTGGGGCTACAGCAGACCGAGTAACCCCTTGCTCAAGCCAGTGACCTTGGGTCCAAGCTGGTGAGCTTTGCTCAAACCAGACAAACTTGCGCTCAAGCTGGCGACCTTGGGGTCTCAAACCTGGGACCTCCACATCCCAGTCCGGCGCCACCACCTGGTCAGGCATTAATAAAACTTTTAACACTGGTTGTCAAACACTAATGTAACACAAAACATGTCACTGACCTCTAAATGCTGTCCAAATTATGGCTACAATGTAATTCCTTTTCTCAGACAGAACTTTCATCAAAGCATATTACCTTTTTATGGAGAAATGTAGGTTGCAAGGGTGTTAGCTTTCCACTTAATTTAGCTCATGGGGTAGAGCATTTACATACACACATAAGAATATACAAAACGCAGCCTGTAAGTGGCTGCTCACCTGCACTATTAGAATGACAGGTGTCTCACTGGTGTAGACAGACATTTGTGAGTGCACGGGATGGGTTTTCTTGCCTTAAAAAAATTCAATGTGTGAAAGGATTATGTTACAATAATTATTTGTCAATCTTAGGAATCCTAATTGATAATACACATATCCCAAACTTGACCTTCTACATTTCAGTTTCAAAAAGTCATTACAGAACAAGATGACGGACACTAAAATTTTTTAAATGATTACCTTTTTTGTAAAATAATTCCCCAGCCTCCCTGCCATACATTGCAGACAGAGAGGACAATGCATACCGTTTTCTGGGGAAAGCTTGTCATAAGCATCTTCATAGATATAATTTCTTCTTATTGTGACATTAATTCCATCCAGAAATGGACCCTCTCCTTGAACTTCCTGTTTATCTGCATAAATCAACCTCTGAAAGATCTAACAGGAAAAATTGTAATTGTAAGGTTATCTGACACACACAAAAAAACTTTTCATTATAAACATAAGCAACCAAAAGAAAACCTGCTAAATAAATTCTAATGTTTGTATCTCCATAAATCTTAAAGGCCAGGGTATTAAATATTGATTTTATGCCTTATTTATAAATGTGTAATATTTATGCAGCATTTGTAACGTTGCTCCTTTTACCATTTTACAACTTTTAAAAAATCCCATCCTATAGTGTATTTTCAGATTTTTCTTTTGTAAACCCTTTATAAAAAGCCCAGGTTGGGGAGGGAAGAAGAAAACAGCTTCTTTACACAGCTACGTGTTAGTATCAGTCAGACTGTCTCCATAGAGATCAAGTTCATTATGATTTCCCATGCTAAGACTCCAGCAGAGGGAGCTCGGGAATTACGTATAACCATGTGTGCCCGCTAAGTGTTCTCATGAAGAAGCGCTGATAGCTTTAGAAGGAAAGCGTTCTTGCGTTTATCTTGTAAAAATAATGTACCCTCCTGAAGTCATTACTGATGTAAGGCCTAGTGGTTCACAGAGATTGGCTAAGTTGGTTAGTACAAACAAAACATTTTAAATTATACTTGGAAAGAGATAACATGTAAACAAAGCTGTGTGTATTAGTCAAAATCACCAGGCAAGAAATAAAGGTACCTGTTCATACTTTTTTTATAAAGTACTAGTTTTTTAATGAAGTGTTAAGTATCTTTAACTCAACGTACAGAAGCATCTTCTCAAAGTATCTGCATTTTCAAAAACAATGCAAAATTTACTAGACAGAAGCACATGTCATGGCTCCCACTGAAAGAAACACCCACCATCCCTCTGGGAGAAACGGGCATACCTTCACCCGCTCCTCGAATGGAACCACGAAGGGCAGTTCTGTCAGGATGGCGAGCTGTCGCTCCTCAGACACAGACAGTGGTGGCGACTCCAAACCCACTGCAACACATTTGCAAACCTTCGTTAGGTATGTGCACTTTCCTTTCCAGACTCCCGAGGACACGCACTGTCTGGTTCAACCTGAAGACATTCCAGAAAGGGCAAAGCTGAGGGACTAACACAAACTGTGGCTGCCCGGGACGGGTTGGGGCTGGGCTACCAAGGAGCTCAGAGTAGTTTGTGGCATGGTCATCAAAAACCACAGAACAGCCCACGGGAGAGATGAGTTCCATGGTCTGTGAATGACCTCTATCGACCCGAGGTTAGAGAGAGCTCACCGTCCAGGGTGGACTGCAGGGGGCCGATTCTCCCCATCCGCCGGAACCTCCACACGTGTCTGGCAGCCGGCACGTACAGCTGGGTGACCTGCGGGACGAGCAGCCCTGCTCAGTACTGCCCACACACTGGTTCATGCTCTCCTGTCCCACGCAAGCCGATGGAGGTTTATGTTTACCCCTCTCTGTTTATGTCCTTTCTGGGTGACCTGACCACGCCCTCTCACACTCACTGTGTGACTTCTCGAAAACCCTGCCTGTTCCATTGACTGACGTATAAGATCAGGACACAGCAACAACCATTAACACGGCTGCTTCACAAAGCAAACACACCACACTTAGAAAGTTAACAATTTCTGACTATTACTAAATACTTTCTTGTAATTGTCTAAAAAATTAATTTGTGTGAATCTTGCAGTATACAAATAAGGTTGGTACATTAGTCTCTTAAATCAGTGGTTTTCAATCATTTTACACTTGGGGGTCAGTGAAAATACGAGAATT
Source organism: Rhynchonycteris naso (assembly GCA_037038555.1). Taxonomy (NCBI): domain Eukaryota; kingdom Metazoa; phylum Chordata; class Mammalia; order Chiroptera; family Emballonuridae; genus Rhynchonycteris; species Rhynchonycteris naso. The sequence goes on from CM073001.1 coordinate 112,037,996, forward strand.
ACTTCAGGGAACACTAAGAAGAAATCCTGAGCATCAGTGAATTCGACCAACATTACTGGGTCTTATAACCTTCACATAACATCAGGGTGGTTCACTTTTTCGAGGACTGGAACCTCCTAGCCCTAAAGCGACAAAATGATCCACATCTGTCTTGACTGGGTCTTCCCCAGACCAGGACAAACCACCGTGAAAATAACTTTCTGCTGGGTGCGAATGTTGCAGAGAGGCCTACCCCGAGCACTGGCCGGGGTCACTGGCACAGGACCTGTCGTGTTGTCTCGATCTGGTTAGTGGGCTGAGCTAGAAGCAACGTGCATAATTTAACTTCATGCAGACACAGTAATACTTCTGAAACTGTTCCAAAACACCATTTTCATTAATGTTTTGGTGATAACCCTTGTATCTCTTATACCCCTCCATTCTCTGCCCCCATCCCCAAGAGCTGATATGAATGTAGTCATGCCTTTTTCTGACGAAAATGAAAACATCTCATGTCCTTTGTTAAAGTTAACTTTTAAAAATATGCTATTGAATTACTTTAGATGTAAATGTTAGTAATAATCAAATTTGTCTGTCCCTTTAAAATCAAAGATAACCTATATTGATATAGATAAAAACAGAAATCTTCTCCAGCCCAACAAAGAATCATCGAAGTTTAATACACTTGTGGTGAAAGGTCCCAGGTTCAAAATCCCGAGGTCACTGACTTGAGCAAGGGGTCACTGTCTCAGCTGGAGCCCCCTGGTCAAGGCACACATGAGAAGCAATCAATGAACAAATAAAGTGAACCAACGAAGAGTTGATGCTTCTCATCTCTCTCCCTTCCTGTCTCTTTCTCTCTCTCTCATTAAAAGAGAATAAAAGTATGTTACTACTTAGTTACATAATAAGCAAAAAATTAAATAACGATAAAGGACTCATTATTTATTCCTCCAGGATAAAAACTGAAAATCTATTCCAAAGAAAACCATTAAAAAATGTCTTTCATTAGCACCTTATCTGCTCTAATGTCTTCTTGCTCTGACAGCCAGTGATTGGGGGGACAGAAGTTTCTCCTCGTGTCCCTGGACTTCAACATCTTCACCAGATTGGTGATAACCTAAGGAGGAAGAGGAGGACTATGTTACAAAAACAAGCCCAGTCAGAAGTCAAAAGGACACCCCAAGAGCGTGTGGGCTTTGGACAATAAGACCTGGTCGAGGCCACCAGATCAGTTTACAGCAGGGGTAGTCAACCTTTTTATACCTACTGCCCACTTTTGTATTTCTGTTTACTAAATTTTCTAACTGCCCACCAGTTCCACAGTAATGGTGATTTATAAAGTAGAAAAGTAACTCTACTTTTACTTACCAAGTACTTTATGTCGGATTTTCGCTAAGTTTGGCAGAATAAATCTTTATAAAACAACTTACTATAGTTAAATCTATCTTTTTATTTATACTTTGGTTGCTGCGCTACCGCCCACCATGAAAGTTGGAACGTCCACTAGTGGGTGGTATGGACCAGGTTGACTACCACTGGTTTACAGAAAGGATCTCATTCTGTGGCCTTAAGAATGTGTTTTGGTAAAAAGCTGCGGGTTATCTGCCAACAAAGAGACAAAATTAAACACAAGCATGTGCAAGGGCTGATTTTCAAAAACTACAGAGGAGGCAGAAACGAAGCTTTGAAACATAAACTTGGCAATGTCATCAGCTCACTTGAGCTACAATGAAAGACATCTCTCTAAGTACAGCAATTTCTTTTCTTTTTTTTTTTTTACAGGGACAGAGAGAGAGTCAGAGAGAGGGATAGATAGGGACAGACAGAGAGGAACAAAGAGAGGTGAGAAGCATCAATCATTAGTTTTTCATTGCGGTTGCGACACCTTAGTTGTTCATTGATTGCTTTCTCACATGTGCCTTGACCGCGGGCCTTCAGCAGACTGAGTAACCCCTTGCTGGAGCCAGCGACCTTGGGTCCAAGCTGGCGAGCTTTTGCTCAAGCCAGATGGGCCCGCGCTCAAGCTGGCGAGCTCGGGGTTTTGAACGTGGGTCTTCCGCATCCCAGTCCGAGGCTCTATCCACTGCGGCACCGCCTGGTCAGGCTAAATGTGAATTTTATAACATATGATCAATAAGATCTAACAGCACTGTCTATTTAAAAAGACCTGAAGTTCTGTATTAGATGGAAAAGATAAAGCAACATAAAATTGTAAATTCAAATTTTTAAACCTTTACCACCAGGACCTGATCACGCAACTATTATGTTGTTGAAGTGAAGACGCTTTTTTAAAATTTTTCTAACAGGGACAGAGAGAGTCAGAGAGAAGGATAGATAGGGACAGACAGACAGGAACGGAGAGAGGTGAGAAGCATCGATCATTAGTTTTTCATTGCTGTTGCAACACCTTAGTTGTTCATTGACTGCTTTCTCATATGTGCCTCGACCGTGGGCCTTCAGCAGACCAAGCAACCCCTTACTGGAGCAAGCGACCTTGGGTTCAAGCTGATGAGCTTTTGCTCAAGCCAGATGGCCCTGCGCTCAAGCTGGTGAGCTTGGGGTCTCAAACCTGGGTCTTCTGCATCCCAGTCCGATGCTCTATCCAATGTACCACCGCCTGGTCAGGTGAAGTGAAGACTCTTGATGGTGTTTCTAAAAAACTTAGCCAGGCATGTGTACACTCTGCTTCTGATTAAGTAAAAGCTAATTTGGATAAGGAATTAGGATAAAATATAATTTGGATAGGAATGGTAAAATTAGGGTAATGTGATAAATTTCCAAATACATGCACCAGATAAGTAAGAGTGCATAATAATCTCAATTGTTAATAGAGATTCCCCTTTAAAATCCCACAATTGCCTGACCAGGTGGTGGCACAGTGGATAGAGCATTGACCATGGATGATGAGGATCCAGGTTTAAAACCCCAAGGTCGCCAGCTTGAGTGTGGGATCACAGACATGACCCCATGGTTGCTGGCTTGAGCCCAAAGGTCGATGGCTCAGCTGGAGCCTCCCCCCCTCCCCGCATCAAGGCACATATAAGAAAACAATCAATGAACAACTAAGGTGCTACAACTATGAGTTGATGCTTCTCATCTCTTTCCCTTCCTGTCTCTCCCTTTCTCTCTGTCTCCCCTTCTCCCCTCTTTGGTAAAATAAATAAAAATAAAAAAGCACTTGTTATTTGAAGTTCAAAGTTTTACTAGGTGACACATACTTTATCTGGTAAATCTGGCAATATGTTTTTAGAAATGTTAAATTCCTTATTTTAAATTCAACAGAGAACATTACCTTCCTTTTTTTGTTTTTTTTTTTTAAATTTATTTTTATTTATTCATTTTAGAGAGGAGACACAGAGTGAGAGAGAGAGAGAGAGAGAGAGAGAGAGAGAGAGAGAAAGAGAAAGGGGGGAGGAGCTGGAAGCATCAATTCCCATATGTGCCTTGACCAGACCAGTGCAGGGATTTTGAACTGGCGACCTCAGTGTTCCCAATTCGACGCTTTATCCACTGTGCCACCACAGGTCAGGCGAACATTACCTTCTTTATTTAAACTATTTTTCTCCTAAGTTTTACAAAAAAATACAAATTTTAAGAAACCATGATAATTAACTGAGTCCCTTTCATGATGTCAAAACACCTCTAAACACAGTCCTTTTCTCTGTATTCCTTCTCAACTGCCATATGACTATTTCATATCAAAACAGTAAAGTTTATGGAGACAGTCACTAAAATTTACAGAAACTGACTAAAGACTGTAAAAGGTAAGAAAAACTGGAATAACATTTTTTTTTTCGAGAGAGAGGGTAGGGGGAGACAGACAGGAAGGGAGAGAGATGAGAAGCATCAATTTTTTATTGCAGCACCTTGGTTATTCACTGATTGCTTTCTCATATGTGCCTTGACTGGGGGGGCTCCAGCACAGCCAGTGACCCCTTGCTCAAGCCAGCAACCTTGGGCTTCAGGCCAGCAACCATGGAGTCATGTGATCCCACACTTATGTCAGTGACCTTGCGCTCAAGTTGGCAACCCCATGCTCAAGCTGGTGAACCCATGCTCAAGCCAGCGACGTCAGGGTTTCAAACCTGGGTCCTCAGCTCCCAGGCCAATGCTCTCTATCCACTGTGCCACCACCTTGTCAGGCTGGAGCAACAAATATTTTTTTCTTTTTTTAGCAGAGACAGAGAGAGGGACAAATAGGGACAGACAGACAGGAAGGGGGAGAGATGAGAAACAAATTCTTCGTTGTAGCTTCTTAGTTGTTCATTGATTGTTTTTTCATATGTGCCTTGACCAGGTGACTATAGCAGACCAAGTGACCCCTTGCTCAAGCCAGTGACCTTGGGCTCAAGCTGGTGAGCCTTGCTCAAACCAGATGAGCGCACGCTCAAACTGGCAACCTCGGAGTCTCGAACCTGGGTCCTCCACATCCCTGTCCAATGCTCTATCCACTGCGCCACCACCAGGTCAGGCTGGAGTAACAATTTTAAATTGGATCAAAGAATGGCCAATGTGGAAATCAGAGACAGCTCTCGGTCAGTTAATTCCAAATCCCATTTTCTGGCACAGATAGGCCCACTAAAGAAACTGGAGACTTAAGGTGTAAACAGGACCTAAGTCACATACGCCCATGCAGGACCACCGCTACCAGCTGTGATCTAATTTATTTGAGGCGCTGCCAGTTAACAACTGTTTTTAACTATTTCCTAAAAGACCTGCAGACACAGAGTGAACCAGAGGCCACAAGCGAACAGGGAGGAGCCAGCGCAGCGGCACAGCAGGCACGCCACAGCTCTGTGCTGACCAGATGTGCCCTGTCCCATCTTGGGTTCTTTCACAGCGGTGTCAGATCGCTGTGGCACTGCTCACGAGAACCACACCCGACAATTGCCCAAGTGACAGATTCTAAATGAACAGGCACTGATTCACAGGATTCCGCGTGACTAACGACCATGGGAAATCTTCTTCAACACTATATACATTACATCACCTACTGTGTGTGTGTGCATGTGGCTTAACGATACTGATGTTAGAGCAGTGATGGGCAATCTTTTGTGCTTGGTGTGTCAAAATTTGCCAAAAAACCGAGCATAACTCGGGTGGTGTGTCATTTCGAGAAAAACGGCCTAACCGTAAGTCCCAGAACTAGACACTCTGTGCCAGAGTTCTGTTGTTTTGGCCTACAGACCTCCGGCACAGAGTGTCCACACTACAGCAAATGTTTTATCCTCGGCTACTGCACCTGGCTGCGCAGGAGCCGAGGACAAAACGTCCTTCTCGGCATGCAACCCCATACTTCTCTGGTATGCAGCCGCATCATTGAAAATGGCTATGCGTGTCAGTGCTGACACGCACGTCATAGGTTCGCCATCACAGTGTTAGAGTATGGTATTTCTGAATGAAGATCACTGGTGTTTAGTTATATTAACGCAACCAAAACATCTAGTCTACAGTTTGAGAGTGAACTGGAAGTGTAAGTTCCATGATAATATAAAACAATAATTTCTTTCTACCTAAAATCTGATATGTAAAATATGGTAAGTAAAATCAAACTCCTTCGGTAATGCTTGACAAAATTCAATACAAAGTATAGCCTGACCTATGGTGGTGCAGTGTATAAAGAGCTGATGTGGAATGCTGAGTTCACTGGTTCAAAACCCCAGGCTTGCCCGGTCCAGGTACATACAATAAACAACTGCTAACAACTTGATGGTTCCTGTTTCTCAACCCCCTTTCTCTCTCTCTCTCTCCTCTCTATATAATTAATAAATAAAATCTTAAAAAATTCAATACAAAGTATAGAATACAGCATAATGTCCAGGTACTCAAGTGCGACAAATGTAAAATATGGTAGATATACATTAAATGAGATATTTTAAAAAATTTGTTTCACAATGAAGTATGAGAGATACTATAAAAGCCCATGCCCTGAGAACAGAACCACCGGACCAGCATACAGTTTCCTTGGAGTGATCAATTATGTCGCACGACCACCTGGGAGCCCCAGGGCACCCGTTTCCTCACTCGGCTTTATCTCACTGTAATGAGCTGGTGTTTGTCATGTCCACTGAATAACACAAAACAGCAGGGACTCAGCCCAGCCTCTGTTACGACCTCAGCACAGGGTGCAGGGTGTAGCCAACGTTCCTGGGGTCAAGAGTGCAGGTATTTAGAGGATGACAGTGATGACACCCTAACCTGTAAGTCATAAAGTGTGTGACATGGACTGCTGCCGTCAGAATGCTGTATCAAAGTTAACCCAGCCCTCAGTCTCCCTTGCTAAAAGCGGGTGTCTTTAAAGACAGCAGTGTCCTCCAGCACATTTCCATTTTATCTCATAGTCAAAACAAACAAAGAGAACCCTTAAAAGACAGGAAAGACATGGCACAGCTCCATCAGGATAAAGGCCATGTCTCTGACCCCTCAGTTAACAGACAGGGGATGGTGGCATGTTGCATGTAATTGTAGGGGTACAGTTAGGGTCTGCTGTGGTCTTGATTTTTAACGTTTTAAGAAGTCTTTCTGAAACCGAAAGACGCAAACCAACTAGTAATACAGTGACTGACCCTGTGTCCAGACAGGTGTGGTGTACAGGGCATGAGCCCCTCCTGCCCACACGGCTCCTACTGCGGGGGAGCCACACCAACACGCGTGTCACCCAGGAGTGCACACAGGCTGAAGCAATCAGAGCTACAGAGGACACGTCAGGCAGACTTTATAAATGTGATCAATGTATAAACTGGTTTCGCAGTGTCAATGCGGGCCTCAGAAGCTGACCTCAATTCCCACAGTGACAAAGAAGGATGACTCTCTCCACTTAAAATTCTATTCTGTGACCAGCCAGCAGCCTCTCCCAGAATTAGTCTGAGAGGACCTGTGTGGGACTGAAGATGAGAGAGGTCGGTAGTCGAGTCAGGTCACATCACTACAGTCCCGTCAGATCAACGGAGGCAGGAAATCACTGGCAAAATGCTTTTAGCTTCTGGGTTGCTTCCGCAATGTATAATTATGCTAACCATTTATTCTGGTTCTTTCCACCCACTACCCGTGTGACCTCATCAGTAACACGAGAGAAGCACAGTGTCTTCCTCAGCGTCACTGCATGGAGCACAGGAGCCACTGCAGGGACCATCCCAAGTTTCCTGTTACAAGTCACCTTTTCCAGAAGAACTAACAGCAGCTGAACCCTTTTCTACTCAAAGACTGAGTCTTGATGTTTTTTCATTTTTAGGCCTTAGCGCAATTAATAGGTAGTATAATTTTTTTCCCCAAAGAACAGAAATCTTGTTCAAAAACTCTGCCTTCAAACAATAGTGCTCTAAATTAGAAAGGTCTTTATAATATTACAATTTCAAACCTAAAATCCTTTACCAAAAAAATTAAACTTCCACCCCCATTTTCAAATAAATCTCTTAATCCCTGATAAAGTGTTGAGTCATTTTGAGGCAAAAACCCAAAAAATTTACTATGAAATTTCTATTTAATGCTTAATTAAGCAAAATAAAATAGGACCAGAGGGGGGAAATATATAGCATTATTAAATTCAGAGATTTCTAGGTCCAAAAGATAAGCCTGTTATATGAAAATTATTAAATTCTGAATAGGTGCTATAAAATAATGAAATTATCTGACACTGTACACAAGACCTGATATCTACATAATGAAAAGTTTTATTAACAAAGATTCCAGAGCTTAATTAAATACTTAAAAGGAAAACACATATGCTACCATAATACACATACCCTGAAAAAGTTTACATAAGAATTACATACAGGTTTTAAAGGGGGGGTGGTGGAAGAAAGGGGAGGAAGCTTACTTTTAACTTAGAAAATTTGCAGAATTGTCCATCTTTAAGAAAGGATATATTAAGGGCTCAACATGTGGCCTTCAAAGTTTATTTAAGAATATAGAGCCTGACCAGGTGGTGGCGCAGTGGATAGAGCATCAGACTGGGCTGCGGAAGACCCAGGTTCGAGACCCCGAGCTCGCCAGCTTGAGTGCGGGTCCAACTGGCTTGAGCAAAAGCTCATCAGCTTGGACCCAAGGTCGCTGGCTCCAGCAAGGGGTTGCTCAGTCTGCTGAAGGCCCGCGGTCAAGGCACATGTGAGAAAGCAATCAATGAACTAAGGAGTTGCGACAGCAACGAAAAACTAATGATTGATGCTTCTCACCTCTCTTCGTTCCTGTCTGTCTGTCCCTATCTATCCCTCCCTCTGACTCTCTCTCTGTCCCTGTAAAAAAAAAAAGACTATAGAGACAGGTAATTAAAATAAGTTGTGCAAACATATATTACACCAATCTGCACAAATTATAAAGTCAATGATGCATCTGGACTGCATTCAGTGTAATCACGACATTATCAGTTCCTCTCTCTGCAGCTAATGCCTGTGCCCGTAAGTGAAATGTGCTGTAAAACCAGGCTGGACGGGCTGGACAGAGACGGCTGTGTGCTCGTACGATGAATAAGCAGTCCTTAATTAGCCCATCAGGTTAAGTGCAAGCATTAATGGGCCTTTCCTAAAGTCTAGCCTGACATCTTTCTCCAAACATGGCCAAGAAGAAAGTTCCATTAGCAATATTAATACAAGCTTAGTTGATCATTTTCATTCAATTAACTTCTTTCAATTAAATAGATAGCTTGACAAAAGCGGTGATAAAAGACCTAAAGGGACAGCTGATGACTCGAACTGAACATTAGTGCGCAAGAGGTCACCGGCACTAAACGGACTGTAAATCTAGCATTCAATTTGGAAAATGCATTTCTTCTGCTCCTGCTCCTTTAATGAGTGATTTTAGCTGACTGGATGTGTTTGCTGCAGAAATTTCATGGGAAGTCAAGCACCCTTTTCCTTTCCTTTCTTCTCCCCCGATAGTTTACAGTCCCTCCTGGTGCTGGTAGTTTCCTGCCAACATGCCCACCGCGGCAACGCATAACTACCTGTTCTGCAAGGTGAAAGTGATGATATTAAAAATAATTTATATTCAACTTTCATTAATTCAACTTTCATTACATTGATGACCTTATTCCACCGGTGTTAATTTCTTAAAAGGTTAAAAAATAAATAGAATCTGTAAGAGGTCTTTTAGTGCAAAATAAAAACATTAAAAATTTTATTTGTACTTTACCTTGTCACAAAAAGTATTTGAAGCAAATTATAACAGATGCATTTAACAATATAAAAATGAGGCTTTAAAAAGGACAGGTAGAAAAGGTTTGGGGTGGCGGGTGCACAACGCAGCATACAAATCATGTAGCACAGACATGTACACTTGAAACCTGTATGATCTTATTAACCAATGTCACTCCAACAAATTTAATTTAAAAAAAAAACTAACTACATTTAAACAGCTAAAATAACATCCACAAAAGAGGCAAATGTACAATGGGTCTTGTTAATTTTAGGGTTCTATAAACAAGCGTCCGCCCATCCGACAGGAAGATGTGTGAGCCCTGCACATCTCTGGCCCTGGGGTGGACGCCAGCCTCACCTTAAACAGCTGGATCCACCGCTTCTGCTCCGTCTGGACACACTGGTGCATGTCGGCGCTCGCGGTCACCCCGATGCTCTGGAATGCAGTGACGTACTCCTCTCGGACCTCCGGCTTCGTCTCCGGGTAAGCCAACTTGATGATCCCCAGACAGGCATCCCGTAGGCAACGGGATAGCACGATCAGCTCTTCTAAAGTGAAAGGCATCAGGGAGGATTGTCTTTGACCTACGATCAAAAAACAGGATCCAATTTCCCACCACAATTTAAGAAAAACTTCTCAACACACGCCCAGTGGCTTAAACAGACTGAAACGTCTCTATTGTCTATGGAAACGGGGAGGCCAAGGGGCCAGCAACAAGCTGATTCCTCCAAGTCTCACCTTCTATGGGGTCACCAAAGAATTCATTATCGTGTATGGAGATCAGTGAGTGGCTGAACAATGAACTGAAGAGGTAGAAGAGCGGGATGATGCGATGCGAGTCATCCAGCGACATGGGGGAGCCCCTGGACATCACCTGCAGCAAGGGCACCATCGACCTTGACGGGAGAAAACACAGGGAGTTCCACATCAGCTCTGGTTTGTGACCTCGGCACTCCAAGTCAATGCTCTGTGCACTGTGCCGCCATGGGCAGGCAGGTCAGCTTTGGTTTGGGAACAAATTAGGGCATGACCTCAGACAAATATAATCAGGGAAAAAACTATTTATACTAGCAATGAATCGACTTAGAGGGAAGATCAAGTACTTCTAACAATATAGGTCAATAAATAACAAATAAAAAGCGAGGAGTCACTGCTGCTCTTTACGAATGTCTGGAGTCTGAGAGTGAGTTGTGGGCCCAAGCACGGCCCTTGGGGGAGCCACTATAAACACACACTTTGCCTTTTTGGTGAAATCCTCCTTTCCCTTCTGTTTAATAACACATTCAATGAAGGCAAATCGTTTTGGTCCCCTGAATAGTATTTGTTCATCCATAGTACCTCTTTTTGTAGTTCTGCATTTAGTAAAAAGGCAACTAAAAGACAAACCATTATTTTTACTAACATCAACAAAACACAACATTAATTCCATTCTGTGTATCAGCACAATGTTACTGTGTGGACAGCCACACCGTCCGGACTCAGGGTCAGAGCACCGATGCTGTTCATACCTAGGGCAGAGCTCCTTGGTGTGGTGTTGCTAAAAGAATGTCTAACAGCAAGTAGAACCCACTGGCCCTGTGTCCCTCATCTCTGCATCTCAGGCACCAAGGAGCCCGTGAGAACACAGATGCCTGGGCCTCGAACCTGAACCCAGGCCCAGACCCATACCTGGGGCGGGACAGAAAACATGCCCTCAGCCCCACTTCTCTAAGTCAACAGTCCTTCCCTCACGAACACTCAGAAGTCCCAGCTGTGTACCTCTTCCTATAGAACTGTTTCAAGTTCAACTTCATGTATGTTTAGAAAAACCAGGCATTTTATTCCAAAAGTAAGATGGGCTATTCATCATCTAATACACCACTCCAAGTTTCTTGAGGGACTTTATTTTAATAAATTAAACAAGTATAAAGAAACTCAAATTCTCACAATGGCTTTTTAAAAATAATTAGTTTCTTAAAAGTCTGTATAAAATATCTCATCTTTCACACACCATGATTCCACCTCCCCAGCACGAGATGAGACGGCCTCCAATGAGCAAACAGGCGCCCTTGGCAGAGCTGGGGCAGGGCCTCTGTTGCTAAGCAGAGACACTCACAGGCCAGTGGTCATTTCCTGTCCCAAGGATCCCCAATCTCCTTTTGCCTTAAGCAAACCTGCCACTCATGAGAGCCAAGCCTGGAATAGTCATAAGCAGCTGAAAAGCAGCAAAAGCAAAACGTAACACACATAAAAGCCTTACACTTTAACTCGAAAATAAAGAGATATAGAGGAGTATTATCAGGTTTCTCTCAACTCTGCTTCTGCAACTCATTGTTGATATGGGCGAACCACTTAGCCTCTGTGAGTTTCATCAGCTGCAGAAGTATCAGTAAAATTCCTTTCACTCACTTAGGATACGTTAAAATTAAATGAAAAAAAAACCTCAGCCTGACCAGGCGGTGGCGCAGTGGATAGAGCGTCGGACTGGGATGCGGAAGACCCAGGTTCGAGACCCCGAGCTCGCCAGTTTGAGTATGGGCCCACCTAGCTTGAGCAAAAGCTCGCCAGCTTGGGCCTAAGGTCGCTGGCTCCAGTAAGGGGTGCTCAGTCTGCTGAAGGCCCGCGGTCAAGGCACATGTGAGAGAGCAATCAATGAACAACTATGGTGTCGCAATGGCAACGAAAAACTAATAATTGATGCTTCTCACCTCTCTCCATTCCTGTCTGTCTGTCCCTATCTATCCCTCTCTCTGACTCTCTCTCTGTCCCTGTAAAAAACCCAGAAAAAAAAACCCAGAAAAAAAAACAAAACCCAGGAAAGTGCCTCAAAGCCATGCTATTAAAACATACTCCCCTTCATTAGCAGCAATAGGTGACGTGGACAGAGTGGCTCCTCCCACCTAGGGCTGTCGTTGAAAATAAGGCACTAAGAGGGGATATTCCTCTCTCCACAAACTACACCAGGAAGCTCGAGGTCCAGAACCCTCAAAGCAAAACTTCTGCACCATCTAACATGCCACACACCCAATTCTACTTCAGATGACTGCACACCTGCGTTTTTGGCACCCCACCCTCACTCACCAAAAATTTCTTCTTTCAATTTCTTCTCCCTCCTCTCCCTAAACAAACAAACAAACAAACAAACAGCCCAAGAAACCAAACCAAAACAGAAAGTTGTCTTTCCAAAGCTAGATGAGCATCACAAGCATCTACCTTTTGAAATTTAGTCTCCAGTAAACTGAGTTACCCACATCTCCTTTATTCATGACACGGGATCAGTTTGGACTTCTGACAGAGGGGACATTCAACATGATAATGGGTTAAGGCAGTTTATCACAACTACTCAATTCTCTGCTTATTATTCACTCCATTAAAATACCTATCTTAAAGAGTTTCACCTTCAAGTTACATAATAATTCAGATGAAAAAATATCAAGTGATTTCAACAGAAGGTTTATAAAAACCAACTTCGACAACACTTGGTATCTTTTCATGTTTCTAACGATGTTACATTGGCTCCAGATCCACATTTTCACTCTCAAGAGCACAGGAAAGTCATAGGGATCAAAGAAATTTCAAGTCTCTGGCTTCCAAAAATGACCAGGATTTTTAGAACAGATTTACCCTCTGATGAAGCCATACCCTTCACCACACACACAGATAAATGACAAAATGGGCATCGACTCTGTGTGTGAAATCGTGACCGTCTGGGACACATCTTCCAATAGGAAATAAGGTACAGCTAAGCTGTCAGGACTTTTTATCAGGCGGCACTTCCCCCTTCCTCAAGCTCAGTTTATAAGCCCAGGGAGCACATACCCAGTGATCATCTGCGTTGTCATTGAAGATATGAGAGCCCAAAGGTGCCTCAGAAACCGGGCATTAAAGGCGAGGCTGTAAAGAAGCCTAAAAAGGAATGGAGGAAACAAAAGTCAGCAAACACTCGTTCAAGATACGTCTTCAAAAGAACTGTAGGCTGAGGACACTGGACCACTCGGAAAGTGGAATCTATATTACCACCACCGACATTCACACTCTGACCCCCGGAACCACCCCATGCACCCCCTCTTCCCAGGCAGAGGTGGCCCTGAGCTGTGGCTGCAATCTCGGCACAGGTGCTGAGTCTCCTCCCCTCTGAGTACATGTCACAACATATCAACTGACCATAATACATAGTACGTCTTCTTCTATTCTTCATGTTATTACTAATTACACTTCAAACACTTTAAATATTCAGTAACTAATTTTAAATCACCACTCTTGAAACACTACATAAAGATATTTCTTAATGTTAATTGATACCTAAAAAGTATTTTGAATGTAAAAAATATATTTTAAAGGTTAACCCCCTTCTGTATAATGTCAATTTCATTTCAGAACTAAGGAACTTTGCATCTACCTTTAAATTAGCTCTCTGTGGTACCCTGCATTTTGGATACACTTTCGAGTCACCATGTTATAATCAGAGGAAAGCTTGCGTAAAACATTTCTAGAAGTGCAGGAGGCAGACGTATGAACCTGAGTGGCAAGAGGAAAGTTTGGCCTGAGAGGAACGGGATCTCACTCTGGAGGCACCCTACGACAAACATGAAATCTGGGAAAGTCTCAAAATTATGCTGAAATATTAAAATTTTTTTATTGGAATAATGAAAAAAAATAAACAACACAGCAAGTTCCAGGAGATGAAGTAAGCCACGTTACCGAGCATGCTCAAAACCCTGCTGTGACCCTCCCAGCAAATTCCCACCTAAATTCACTTCAGGAAGGTCACCCCTGTATCTCCGAGACACTGAAAACACTTATCACACACCCGGTACAGAAAGTGTGCTCTGACTCTGTTTTGCCTGTTTTTACAGAGCTTTAGCTAGGAAGGTAACAACTACACAGAAAACAATGAAAAAAGATGCATGAAAAATGTGAACTTTCAACATAAGAGAATCCTAGAAGGTAGTAAGTAGTTCCTTGCCTTATTTCTACTCAGTTGAGAAACTGAACTCTTTTAAAAATGTATTATCTAGTATAATTTTATTAATATCAAGACTTCTTAAAATTGTTAAGTATAAATATCAAAATTTAGCACAAGAATTTGAAAAATTAGACATATTCAATACGTGTGCTTCCTTTGTTCTTTAAAACTTATTTTTAACAAGGCAAAAACAAACAAACAACATTTTATCCCATCTTCCCAAGAATCAGAGTTAATACCTTGGTATAAATCACACACAGATAATCTGTGCACATGTATAAACAAATGAGTTCTCCTAATATATTCTGTTATAACACATTTTCTCACAAAAAATTACAATTAACATCTTCCCACATATATCTGAAAGGCCATTTTTATGGCTATACATTTCCAAAGTTGTATTTCAAGTTAACTTTGAAACAACTGTATTTCCAAAATGAATCACTCAATAGACAATAAAACAACTTAGTAAACACGTATATGAGTGACTGGAGGCTACATACATATGCTGGGGCATGTTAAGAATCAGCCACCAGGCTTTATGCAGCTGAGGCCGCCCTGAGAGTCACTCAGCACAAGGCAGTGCCATGGACCCGGTGGTCGCAAGGCCAGCTGCCTGCAGGGACCCCCAAGGTCATGGGGAGAGCACCATGGAGGACAGCCGCTTTCACACAGGCAGGAAAGGTGGGGACAACAAGGCACTCTGACCTCCCTCTGCACATAAAGCTGCCACAGATACAAGATATGTGACCAGCCTGCCCCCAAAGACCTTCCACACCTACAGCTACAGGTTCAGTCAAAACACGTGCACAAGAACACTTTGTTGGCAAAAGCAGTAGTAAAATGCACTTCACCTCTGACATAAAATGCAAGATTAAAATAAATTCCAAATTTCCTTAATGTAATAAAAACGTTAAGACCTACTTCAGTTGGAGGCCACCTGCTAACAACTTTTTCTTCACAAGTGGGAAGCAGGACAGACGCAAAGCTGTGGACACACACAGTCCAAACAGCCCACGCCCATTCCTGACACCCGGGCTCTCTCACTGTAAGATGAACAGACTCGGACACAGGCCTCTCCACTGGCTGCAGCTGCAGCTAACGGGAAGCGGCACTCACCACCTCGGTACATCCCCAACACCACCTTATGATTTCTTAACACGAATGTGCAAGCACACAAAGTTTGAAACCATCATGTGCACTTTTTCCAGGTTTACATGAATCTCCTATGAATCAGGGATCATTCTCAAATGCTCAGAAAGTTCTGAGGTGTTTGAAAACACTACCGGTCACGCTGCCAAGCCTGATGGCACAGCCCTGCTTCACACACGTGATGCATACCTGTGACCACCGCCAGGGCATCGTCTGTATGTGGTTCAAACAGACCTAATAACAACACTCTGTATAGAAATGTTCAAAAACTCATGAATTCTATATGACCTAATATCAATCAATAGGCGATTAAATCTACTGATTATACTGAAAACAACGGTAATAAAAGCAAACAGAATCACGGGAAAACCCAATGTGGTTCCCTCTGTGGACACCTTCTGCATTTCTGGGCACACACCTGTCTGCAGCACAACTAAGCTGCTCATTCTAATCATTTCTGGTAGAAAAATCAAAACCATGTTGTAATAAAGCTGATCTGTGAAGCCTTAAGATTTGATGTGTATGCAAGAAAACTACGGGCACGTTGTAACACCAACCCCTCTGATCCCTAACACTACCTTAAAATTCTGTTCCAAAGTTTTTACGTAACAGAAAAGAGCCAAGTGCCAAAGAACACGCCCGTCTACCCACAGTAAGTGTCAACTTAACTCCCTAAGATCTGTACTCTAAAAGGGAGTAGCTTCCATCATGAGAGTTTCACTGGGTTGGAAGAGAACAAAATTCTCAGTACCTACCTCTTCCCAGGAATGCTTCAGGAAGATGGTCACCTTAGCATGACCCACAGACAGCTCGGCCAACAAAGGTAAGGAGAAAGACGCATCTCAGAGACTAGCACAGGCAGAAGGGGAGAGGCAGGAGGCGCCAGGCTCATGGGGTGAAGGAAATGCCATGTCAGGAAAGTACTCCACAAGTCAGTAAGCTAAGGTGTGGAAATTTTTCACCAAATGCAAAGGGAAGACATATATACATATGTGTATATGTGTGTGTATTATATATATATATATATATATATATATATATATATAATTTAATTTATTTACTTAATGCAGTGACATTGGTCAACAAGAGTACATAGGTTTCAGGTAAACATCTCTATAGCATTTCAACTGTTGACTGTGTTGTGTGTCCATCATCTGATGTCAAATCATTTTCCATCAACCTGTATTTGTTAATTAGGATTATATTTTGACAACTCAGTCCCATGTCCTGGTGTGGAGGTAAGCCAAAAGGCCAGGCTAGCGCTTCAACAGGACTTTCTGGGGCACTGACAGTGGCCTGAGCCACTCACTGCCCCACCAACTACTGGGCACACCGACTGTGGTGCATGTGACCGAGAAACTGGGTTGTCCTCCAATTTTAACTAAAGCGCTGCGGCACTCCCTATAAGGCCGCCCCAGGATGAGTCCTGGGTCAGGCAGTGTGCAGGGTTCTGTGGGTAGGCCCTGGCAGCAGCTGAACAGGAGTCTGGAGCTCTAGAAAGGGGTGAAAGCCCCTTGTATGAGAGGTTACCCAGACACTCTCATGAGCAGAAAAGAACTAACAAGTGAACAGTACGGGAGTCTAAGAGGTTGAGGAAGCCCTGAGACTGAGACAGACAGACACAGAGCAGGCTTGTGCAGGGAACTGAGGAGGAGAGGTCCAGGAGCCAAGAAAACCTCCCGAGAATGGATCAGCACAGGGAAGAGGTGCACAGGGCCAACACTGTGGAGAGTCGCGAACTGCAACGCCTGGACTCATGGCCAGGGCTGCTGGTAGCCTGTGAGCGTCTCTGCAAGACAGGTTTCAAATGAAAAACAGGAAGACCCAGAGCCACGTTAATAGTGGCACACACTTTCACACTCTTCCACACAGAAAGTTGGTGATTATTCACATTGTTCTGTGTTTTCCCTTTTTACACTTAAACACGTATCTTGGAAATTGTTCCATAGTCCATACAGCCTGGCAATCAATGGTGAACAGAGAGTAAAATGGCATACCCCAACTCTTGCAATAAGAGGGAGTGAAGTGAGTCTGGGAGGAATCTACTACCTGTTCTAAATGCCTTTTGAAAAAAAGTCAAAGCAGTTAAAAACCTAAAACCGTTCAAGTAAGCCTATCTACTCTTTCATGAGCTCTGTGAAACATTCTGAACACTTGAAATCTAGTACATTGAAACCATAAATAAGACTCCTGGAGGAAATAGGCGTTGTGCTCATAAACCGGGGCCACAGGCAAGCCCATCTGAGAGCAGCGTACAGTAACAGGAGCAGGTGACCACAGCCCACAGCAGAGGACTTTGTGCGGCAGTAAAAGCCAGCACACCCCTCAGTCTCACATCCTACTCCACCACAATCAGCCCTGGGGAGCTGGTCACCTAGTCAGGACCACAGCATCCAGGCTTCTCACTTCCTCCGCAGTAATAAACACCAGTCCGCTAAGATAGCACCTAATTAGCCAGTTCATGTTTACAACATAGATTCTGCAGATGATGTTCCCACATACAGTTTTTTCAAAGAACACTTCCCTCACGAAAGCAGCTCTTTTTTTTTTTTTTTTACGAAAGCAGCTCTTTTTAATGTTGTGGGCAAGCAGTTTATATAAGTGACACAAATCATTTGACATGGCACAGCACCCGCTTAGGGTCGGCTCAGTCCAAGAAATACCACACTTTTGCGCTGTCCTTTACTAAATATTTTTCTGTTAAATTCCTAAGAAACCACTAAATTATCACTTAAAGTAGAGGGAAAAAAATAGGTCAAGATTATTCTCAGTTATCTAAGCACAAATTAGCCATTTTAACTTGTTTGCTTTGCTCCTTTCCAAAGTTTATTTCAAGGTTTTGAAAATAAACTTTTTGGCACTCTGAAAGTTTTGGTTCAGTTAGAACTCACCTCCAGCCTGACCAGGCAGTGGCACAGTGGATAGAGCGTCGAACTGGGATGCGGAAGACCCAGGTTCGGGACCCCGAGGTCGCCAGCTTGAGCGCGGGCCCATCTGGTTTGGGCAAAGGCTCGCCAGCTTGGACCCAGGGTCGCTGGCTCCAGCAAGGGGTTGCTCGGTCTGCTGAGGGCCCGCGGTCAAGGCACATGTGAGAAAGCAATCAATGAACAACTAAGGTGCTGCAACGGCAACGAAAAACTAATGATTGATGCTTCTCACCTCTCTCCATTCCTGTCTGTCTGTCCCTATCTATCCCTCTCTCTGACTCTCTCTCTTTACCTGATAAAAAAAAAAAAAAAGAACTCACCTCCACACCGCAAACACATGAGTGCCAGACTAAATTGTCAAGGCAATCTGATAAAAACAGTAAAAACGCCTAAAAAGGTATGTCATATATTGGTTCTATAGTTGCAGGCATGCACCCAGCTTTTAAACTGTGTGGCTGGAAGCAAACTCCCCTTTCATTCCCCAGATATGGTAGGAAAAGGACTGGTTCCACCGGTTCACACATGCTAGGGCTCCTCAGAGCCTCCGAGGCCAGAACAGGGCTTACAGAGAACCAGCTGGGGTGGGGAAGAAAACTGACGCATCGTACACGGACGGCTCAGACAGAACAGCCTGCACCGTATGCCACTGGAAAACAGCACACAGACCGACACAGACTGAGACCAGAGCAAAGAAGGAGGACAGAGGACGCCGGAGCCTGTGCCGGCCCGCACAGCGCACATGCCTGACTCTGGGCACCATCATCCGCTGCTGCACCATGAGCGTGTGGCAGATGCAGGCCATCAGCGTGAAGGCCTCCTCGCTTGCTGCGTCCCTCCACACCAGGTTGAGCAGCGTGTTGGTCTGCTGCTTCGTATCCAGCTTTTTCAGACACTCCTCTGTTATGTGCGGTAACGACAGTCTACCGTCCGCCTGAAACACACCAGGAAGTTACTCCAGGTTAGTGATGCTCAGTGACAACTCGCCTCTACACTACAATCACACGAGACCTCGTTTTCCTTCCAGTCAACATACAAGGTAGGCATTACCCAAAAAGTATCCACATCACAATGAACACATTAGTAGCTCTGTACTGTACCCATTAAAGCAACCTGAAATCTGCTAGATGCCCATGGTCACTCTCTATGTTAGTGACCAAAATTTTGCCCAGGTAATAACCCAGGAAGTGGGACTATTCAGTTTTGCTTACTGATGCGACAGTATTTATATTTTTAAGAGAAATTCATTTCATATTTTTAGATTGTACTGTACCAGGCCTCCATCTGTGCAAATGTATGATTATTGATAGAATTTCCATTTTAAATTATTTCAGAAATCAGTTTAAGCAAAACAGAACATTAAAGAACTTACTTAAAAACAATTAAATGAATAAATACAGAAATTATTTCATACCTTAACTTATCTGGAAGGTCTGATTCACTGAGTAGAATCTGAGCTAATGCTCTACATAGTTTACCTATTTGGGGTATTAACTAAAGATATACACACTTTTCATGTATACACACACACACACACACACACAGAAAACAAAATACGTAAAACATTGGGTATTGATGACTATACTACTGTTTGAAAACCTGGATGGATATTATTTATATAATTTATAATAATCTACCAAAAATACCATTGTTTTAGAGATAAAAGTAATACATTCTACCTGGCAAACTTGACTTTAAATAAGATGCACCTAATAAAAACGGTTAGAATGAGAGAGCTACATTAGTACTACTATTTTTGTAGCATACTTTTTAAAAATTGATTTTAGGGAAAGAGCAAGCCCGGGAGACAGAAACATCCATCTGCCCCTGCAGGTGCCCTGAGTGGGGACTAAATCCGCAAACTTTGCATATCAGAACGATGCTCTAACCAACTGAGTTAGCCGGCCAGGGCAGTGTACTCTTGTCAAATAAATCTCCCAAAGATGTAAACGACAGATCCCCACACTGCATGTGCTGAATGCCACATGCCTGTGCCCTCTGCCGCTGTCCAGCAAGGAAGGGATGCCCGATGCCTCGCCAGCAACACGTCTCTTCAGCATGTGAATACACATTACGTGTGTATAAAGAAAGCTGTCCTGCCTGACCAGGGGGTGGCGCAGTGGATAGAGCGTCGGCCTGGGATGCGGAAGACCCACGTTTGAGAACCCGAGCTCACCAGCTTGAGCGCGAGCCCATCTGGCTTGAGCAGAAGCTTGCCAGCTTGGACCCAAGGTCGCTGGTTCCAGCAAGGGGTTGCTCGGTCTGCTGAAGGCCCGTGGTTAAGGCACGTGTGAGAAAGCAATCAATGAACAACTATGGTGTCACAATGGCAATGAAAAACTAATGATTGATGCTTCTCATTTCTTTCTGTTCCTGTCTGTCTGTCCCTATCTATCCCTCTCGCTGACTCTCTCTCTGTCCCTGTAAAATAAATAAATAAATAAAACATTAAAAAAAAATAAAAGAAAGAAAGCTGTCCTGTTGTGGGTTCTCGACAGTCATTAAGTATTAAAACTCATCTTCTAAAAACAAATGTTGCACCTACATCCACTTACAGAAACCCCAGCTCTCTTCTTACCACACAGTAAAGTTGCGGCTTAGAGCTCTGAGCTCAGACAAAGGCTCTAAGGAGTCCTCCCCACAGGAAGCCCCATGGTGGATGGGTTGCCTTCACTTCTAGAGATGAGCCATCTGTATCCTGGAGGGACAGTAACACTGTGTGCTCACTTCCCTAAAGATCATCTTCCTTGGAAACCCGACCCACTGTCTACTGGATCCTTTCTGAGATCAGACCTCATGTTAACTTCACAGAAAAATACTTAACACCTAATAGAGCCACACCTCAAGCCATTTCCATTGTGTAATTAAGAGAAAAAGAGATCAGTGGCAGATTTATCACTCAGGTAAGACACACAGATTATGTGTGGAGATAATGTACAGCTTTTTATCCCTTAAAAATGCACAGTAAACAATGCTGGCAGAAATGTGAGATAAATGTGAGAATGCACTTAAAATTCATTTAATAATTTTTTTTCTTTTTATTTATTCATTTTAGAGAGGAGCACAGAGTGAGAGTGAGAGAGAGAGAGAAAGAGAGAGAAAGAGAGAGAGAAAGAGAGAAAAAGAGAAAGGGGGGAGGAGCTGGAAGCATCAACTCCCATATGTGCCTTGACCAGACCAGTGCAGGGTTTTGAACTGGCGACCTCAGTGTTCCCAGGTCGACGCTTTATCCACTGTGCCACCACAGGTCAGGCTAAAATTCATTTAAAAATAAATCATGACAATTGTCATCTATAAAGTTGGCAAAAATTACCAAAAGACAGTACTGGTGTTCACCAGAGAGGATAAGAAGAAACACAGCCTTTTTCACTGTCCGGGGCCGGGGCCGGGGCTGGGGGGCAGGGAGTGGTGCTAATGGGTCTACTTTCTTTCCAGAATGATGAAATGCTCCAAGATTGGATTGTGGTGATAGAGTTCCAGCTATGTTAATATACTAAAAGAATTCCACTGAACTGTAGATCACTTAAGCGGGAATTTTATGAAAAAGTGTTATCTCAATGAAGCTGTTATTAAAAATTCTTACAGAAACAGACAAGAGCCTGGCACACAGTAAGTGCCCCTCCTGAGATGTCAACCAGCCTTCTCAACAGCCTCCTCACTTCTAGGAAATACTCCCTGAGCAGTAACTAAATTAACAGACAATAGAACCCTATTCTGCATAAAAACCACACACAAGCTATTATGCACCTCCACAAACTCTCGCCTCTGGGTTTTTGATCACCAGGACAGTTGTCTGGGGAAGGAGTGATGACCGTGGAGGTGAGGGCCTTTACCCATGCCATCTGAATGCTGCACAACAGAAATGCTCTCATGTGTCACTTACATAAAAACGGATAGACACAGTTGAGAAGGATCTGGAAACTCAATACCGCCACCTGCCGTGGCGCGCAGCCCGGGAGCTTACCGGCGTGCTCCTCTGGGGGTCTGCCTCTGCACTCTCATCATCAGAGTCGCTGGCCGAGTCCTGACAGCTGGCACTGGTGGGCGAAGCTGGCAGCTGAGCAAGGAAGGTCCGCAGAACTCGCAGGTACACCAGCAAGCCCTCCTCAGAGAGCATTCCTATGTGAAACAACCAAAGACACAATGAATTAAAAGCAATCCAAAACACACTGGAAAACGAGTTTCTTACACTCAGGCACCTCTGACCAGAAGCTACTCATGTACTAGAATGTATCAGAGGAAGATGCTGTAATTCTAGAATGGTATCCAACACAGGAGCCATGCCTGCATGCACACCAGTTCTCCTGCTTGATGCAGACTATGCCGACGTTCCCGTTAGCCCATGTGGCCACAGAACAAGTGCCAGAAGCAGAGGTCTGAGCTGTGCCCGGCACCTTCCCAGGGACACTATCCTGGACATAGAGCTGCAGCCACACAGATATGACACACCCTGAGCTGCGTCCCCTGACCTGTCTGCAGCACCCCCACACGGGAGCTCCGGCACAACAGCCGGGACGGGTTCATACCCAGGTAGTTCTCTCCCACGGTTAAAACGAAGTAGAAGAGCCAGGGCGCGGCACCGCGGGTCTCCACCGACAGCAGTGCCTCCAGAAAGGGCTCGAAAGGGAACGCGGTCTGGGTGTCCGCCAGCGCAGGAAGGACAAAGTGGAAAACCTGGTCCGTGAAGGGGGCCGCCAAACACTCCTCTGTGAAGGCTGCGAACACCTGCTGCCTGGAGAGGGACACGGCATGGCTGGTCAAGCAGAGCACCCTGCTCACCACACCAGTGATCCAAATGAATATCCAAACTAGCCTTCTCAATTAACCAAAGCTAAGTATTCAGTATCAATTGGACCACGTAGGAGTGAACTGCCATTGTGTCTCCCCTAATAAGATGCTCCCCCATCTCTGCATCTTTGACACCTGCCAGGAAGCAGAAAAACAGCCCATCCTCTGATTATACCTCTGTACCAAGGCATAGGCCAAAAAGCTCACATTTTCCTCAAACTGAGCCACACAAATAAAGTAAAAATTTGACTTTCAAGTCCGTTACTCAAGATAGCATCCTGGGTCAAAGTTATTGTTAGATACAGATCCTGTGAAATTACCAATAAATAAATAAATAAATAAATAAATAAAAGCCATCTTATCCTTACCTGGCACCTTCTGGACAGGAGGTGTAAGTAAAGTGCAACGGTTTTAAAACATTCTCTAGCAAAGTACTTGCCATAGGAACTCTAGATAAATCAGAATACTCAATACTTGATGGAAGCTTGCTGTTAATTAACAAATAGAGAGATCTATAATACCCTAAAAAAAGGAAAAACATATTTAAAATTTGGTACCTTTTCTCATAATGAAGAAAAACACATCAGTTTTTCAATACTTATTATAAAACTCTTATTGGTCCAAATTTAAGTGAATTCTTTAACTTTTAATTCAACTTTTTACGAAGCAAACTTTACAAACACATAAGTAGCCTGACAAGGTACATGAACTCTCTGTACGCATTAGCCAGCGTCAACAACCCACCACAGCGAACGACTGACCCCCATGCAGCTGGAAGCAAACCCCAGACAGCACTGTCTCTGTGCTGTCAGGACAGCACTGCGTGGTTCATAGTCTTTCTGATGGGCCCTCATAGGAAGGTCATGTGCTAGGGAATGCGGTCCTCCTATGACTGTCGGTGTATAAAAGCTTTATAAGCGGGTTAGGAAGAGATTCAAATAAACTAGGTATCTTCCTCTTCCCTGTGAACTAAGGTGACAACTCAACTGCTCTCAGTGAGACAGGTCCCAGCTGGTTCATCTCCTGCCCCCTGCACTGCAGACACTGGGACCAGCGCACCCAGGACAGCTGCTGCCGCATACTTCTCTTCGCTTCACTCACAAGCAACAGAAAAATGTAAGTGAAAAGACCAGGTGGAGATGAGGACAGATGTCAGAACATTTGACTCCCGGCAGGTGCTGCCTCAATTGCGCACACCACTTCTGTGCCTGGTCACACTGGATGCTCAGTGTGCAAGCCGCACCTTACATTCTGGCCCACGTCACCTCCTCCATGGCCAGCCCGAGCTTAGCCCAGCTCTGACCCACCCACCACTTACCATTTTGAATCATGTAGTGCAAAACTTGTTCAATTATTGACACCACATAGCTAGCATCTTGTAAAACAGGCAAGTAAGTGTTCTCGGACGAAAACACCTCGAGCATTCTCATCGGAAGTGCAACATTCAAACTGTCGTCATTACAGTTCTGCAATAACCTGTAAAAACAAGCAAAAAAAGTATTCACATACTTATTGGAGGGCACATATCACCCAGTTTCCTTAAATCAAAGTCATTCACTGTGCTAACTGTGTGAACCACTCTGTTCTTATACTGGAATATCTCTGAAAACAGGCCCAACTCAGGTAAGAAAACAAAATATGCAGGGTTCTACAGAAAAGGAAGTACTCAGAGACCAGAGGTGGCCATAGGCTTAACGTGTCTGCAGTCCAGACATTTACATAAAACGTCTGACGACTCCTCTAGCCCAGCGACTTTTTACCTGCTTCATCTCATGGCACACATGAACTAGTTACTAAAATTCTGCAGCACACCAAAAAAAATACCTTTTCTTACTGATTTGACAAAAAAAAAAAGAGGTGTAATTTGGAGTGGCTATTGTGTTGGCTGCTGTCATTTTTGATTTGACAATCTAAGGGAAAAAGAGGTCAGTGCCCATAAGTAGACAGGCCTTGCATGTTTCAAAAATTCTTGCAGCGCCTGACCAAGCGGTGGCGCAGTGGATAGAGCATCGGACTGGGATGTGGAGGACCCCGGTTCGAGACCCCAAGCTTGCCAGCTTGAGCGCGGGTCCATCTGGCTTGAGCGAAGGCTCGCCAGCTTGGACCCAAGGTCGCTGGCTCCAGCAAGGGGTTGCTCAGTCTGCTGAAAGCCCGCGGTCAAGGCACATGTGAGAAAGCAATCAATGAACAACTAAGGTGTCGCAATGGCAACGAAAAACTAATGATTGATGCTTCTCACCTCTCTCCGTTCCTGTCTGTCTGTCCCTATCTGTCCCTCTCTCTGACTCTCTGTTCCTGTTAAAAAAAGTAAAAATAAAGAAAGAAAAGTGTAACTTTAGGAAAAAAAAATTCTTGCAGCACACCAGTTGAAAATCACTGCTATAGGTGCATACAATATATTTTTCAAAGTAAAAGTTTTCTAAAAAACACAAGGTGTTAGGAAGAAATGGGAATTCCTGGGATCTGGGATCCTCTGGGTTCTCTCTCTTCTATCAGGTTCTCTACTTTGGACAAGCTACATATTTTGGAAACGTCAGTTAATAAGGACAAGGTTTGACAGCAATTCTAAATAAACTTTATGCAGCTTCCGGAAAGCTAAGTGAAATCAACTGAAGGCTCAGAATCATTAGAAAAGTTTGCTGGTGTGCAGACACAAGCAGTTGTTTAAAAATAATAAAACCTGCTGTTTCATTCAACACTACAGCTCCCATCACTTAAGTGTGCTACTTTGCAGACTGAAAATCCAAGGAAGTCATGGAAGTGACTTATAAAGGGCATACACAGGTCGTACTGAGAGCCTGGTGGAAGGCTGACTTTACAGGGCCCGTGTTTCGGCAGAGACCCTGGGCGAAGGGAACTATTCTATCAGCAGGAGGCCTCTCCCCTGGCCAGTCAATTCTCCAGGAACTGGGCATTGGCCACCTCACACCATTATCCCAGGGCACACTTGAGAGAAAGCCTTGCCTGGATGGTGTTTATACCTACATTTTAATTTCTACAGGGCAGGCTCAACAGGAGTGAAAGTTGTAACACACAGAATACGCCATGGTATCAGAAACATACAACAAACCCCGCTGTCTCAGAAAACAAAACAGACGGTGATCACCCAGCCGTTCAATGTGATCACCATGCTTACACATGTTCCTGACCATGAAAGGATTTACCTGCAACAGAGGCTCATCAGCCTCTTGATCTGAAACAAACATGTGAGTCTGTCGGATCCGTCTAGCTGCTGGACAAACAGCGAGCTGTGCTTAATCAGGTTCTGGTATATCCATATCTGCAAGAACAAAGCACACAGGTCACAGCTCTCACCCACACAGCAAGCCAGACTTCCTCAGTGGGAAACAGACATGTCACAAACACAAACCCTGTGGGTCAGGGTTACTGAGAAGAATGCAGACACTGTTGACTGTCCACCTTAAAAAGGCATCTGGGCATTAAGCTACATTATTACATTTATTACTAAAACAAAGTACACTTAAAACTCATGTATCTAAAACAGAAACAGTTCATTTGCAAAATCAGCAATTCCTAATAAAATGCAGGAGAAATCAAGTATTATTTGTAGCCACTCAGCATCTGCTTCTCCTTTTCCCTTTTCCTTCCTCTGCATCTCTAGCATCTCTTCCTGTTACGCACTCCACTTCCCTAACTCCATGAAATTCTGGTAGGAAAGGCCCTCAGATGGCCCCATTGTTCTCAGGAGAAAGAAGTTCAGGTATGTAACGTCTGAGGTGATGGATGTGTTATTTAAGGGTTTAAGTTAAAAAGGGAAACCCTCTTCTGGATGTGTTATTTAGATGGGAAGAACCCTCTGACAGTGTTTATAGACATAAAATCATCACAGAGTACGCTTTTTAAGTTTCTTATAATTTGTAAACTGTACCTCAACACAGCTGGGGAAAAAAAAGTTCAAGTGTATGTCCAAGGGCCAGACTCCCCATTCCCTGAACAGGATGGCTGGCCAGCAAGTTCACAAGTATCAGACAGATTTCTGTCCACCATGCATCCAGAGGCCTACTGGAATGGATGCAGCTGCCACAATGATTCTGAAAACTCAATATCCAACAAGCAATCTCTTCTACTTTACTATATTTGTAAAAGTGTTATTTGTTCCTAAGACCTATTCAGAACATGTTAAAATTAAGATAGCCTCTTAAATGCGTCTAGTTATAAATCGGCCACATAACCTTTCTTTAGAGCAGGGGTTGGGAACCCTTTCGGTTGAGAGAGCCATGAACGCCACATATTTTAAAATGTAATTCCATGAGAGCCATACAATTTGTTTAACACTAAATACAAGTAAATGTGTGCATTTTATGTAAGACCAACACTTTTAAAGTACAATAACTCTCTGAATTCTTTTTAATAACGTTGTTATGCTGTTGTTAACCAATGATGAGTAAAATACTTCTTACCAGTAATGCAACTTCTGGTGCTGCATGGTTTTGCTGATGGCTTTGTAGTCTGGTTGATACGTGGTGAGGTTAAGCTTCATGCAGGCGTTGAGACTTCCATCGTTAAACGTGATCATAGGTTGGTCTTAACATTCTTTATATGTGAGAAAGACTGCCACATGCATACGTAGAGCCAAACATTGTCAGTACAGCTATACTCACATGCTGCAGTGTGTGGTATGTGATAGGAAGCGCATTCCAAGTTTTGACAATCAGCTGGTCCGTGGGTTGAAGTTTTTTCATTTCTCTCCACTTGTGTTTTGCTCACCAACTCTGCTTGCCGTCGTGCACGTTGTGCAAGTCTTTCCAAATCTTCATTCAGTGACGTGAACTTATTCACCCACATGTCTGAGGCCTTCAATTCAGCAGCTTGTAGCTCAAAATCTCTGACAGAGACACCAGGGATGGAACTCAGGTCAGCGCTATCCACTGCACACTCGTGTGGATGGGTGATGAAGTTAAAAAGATGAGTGCACTCATGAAATTCTCCAAAGCGTGCTTTGAATGACTGCAGGAGATTAGATGTCAAGCCCGCTAGCTGCTGGAGATCAAGATGTTGAGCAGGGTCACTTGCTGTGCATGCATCTTTAAAACTCTCCCAGTTTTTCAAAGTGTAGTAAACGACCTGTTTCAATGTCTGCGATGAAGAGTTCCAGCTTGTTTTCAAATGTAAACACTGCTTGTTGAAGGGATATGACTATTTTACCAACGCCTTGCATTTTCACATTGAGCTGGTTCAGATGTTCAGTCATGTCCATGAGATAGTAGAACTTCAGGAGCCACTCAGTGTTAGCTAACTCAGGATGCTCGACGTTTTTCATTTCAAGATAAGTCTGGATTTTGCTTAGACAAACCGCAAAATGGCTGAGCACCTTCCCTCTTGACCAACGCACATTGCTGTGCAGAAGCAGACCAGGATAATTATTCCCAATTTCATCCAACAGTGTTTTAAACTGGCAATCATTTAAAGCTCGGGCAACAATAAAGTTGACCACCTGAATGACCAGCGACATCACCTCACCAAGCTGCTCACCACACATCTGAGCACAAAGCACCTCCTGATGAGTCTCTTTCATGTTCACGAAGAAGTGCTACGAATCCTCTGTTTTTCCCCACCATGCACAGAGTACCATCAGTACACACTGAAATAAGTTTATCCATCGGTAGACTTTTTTCTTCAGCGAACTCAGTGAAAAGACTTGAATAAATCCTCCCCTCTTGTTGTCTCTTTCACAGGCAAAACAGCAAGACTTTCCTCACGTAGTGTGTCACCGACAGCATACCTTGCAATCGCGCTGAACTGGGTGGGATAAATGGCTTACATCTGTTGACTAATCCAAAGTGAGAGAAAAGAATGGTGCTGCATTTATGTCCTTCACTTGTGTTGCTTCAATTTGATTTGCTATCATGATGGTA
This sequence comes from Rhynchonycteris naso, assembly GCA_037038555.1. NCBI lineage: Eukaryota > Metazoa > Chordata > Mammalia > Chiroptera > Emballonuridae > Rhynchonycteris > Rhynchonycteris naso. The sequence goes on from CM073001.1 coordinate 112,066,795, forward strand.
CGATTGTGAACAGTTCTTGCCAACAGAGGCATGTCTTTTTTTTTTTTTTTTTTTACATGGACAGAGAGAGAGAGAAAGAGGGATAGATAGGGACAGACAGACAGGAACAGAGCATCAATCATTAGTTTTTCATTGCTGTTGCGACGCCATAGTTGTTCATTGATTGCTTTCTCACATGTGACTTGACCGTGGGCCTTCAGCAGACGGAGCAATACCCTGCTGGAGCCAGCGACCTTGGGTCCAAGCTGGAGCTTTGGCTCAAGCCAGACGAGCCCATGCTTAAGCTGGCGACCTCAGAGTCTCAAACTTGGGTCTTCCGCATCCCAGTCCGACGCTCTATCTACTGCGCCACCGCCTGATCAGGCGAGGCATGTCTTTTATTGGTTTGATTATCTTGTCTTTATCTGAAAAGTCATCAAAAAGTTCATTGGCAACATCAAGATCGAATGTTTTGGCATACTCCCCATCTGTGAATGGCTTTTTGTTTCTCACAATTGCTAAGCACCAGCAAAGCTAGCCAAATTCCAGTCACCTTGTTGGGTCCAAACACGGAATTGCTGCTGACTAGCTTGCACTCTGCACAGTAGCTCTGGACATGCTTTCTTCCTGCTGTCCCCCGCTGGATATTTTGAGGCAAATGTAGCATGGCGTGTGTCCAAGTGCCGCTTTATATTTGACCGTTTCATCGATGCAATTTTATCATTGCATATTAGACACACTGCAGAACCTGCTCTCTCCAGAAAGGTGAATTCCTCTGTCAATTCCCGCTGAAAAGTACAATACTCATCTTTTTTTCTTTTAGCCATCTTCTTCATCAAAAGGGTTTCTGCAATTAGCTAGCTGACTACTAGATTAAAAGGAGGAAAGTTTACTTTCTGACCTTACAACGACCTGTGTACGTTACGCATTATCCAATAAAAATTTGGTGTTGTCCCGGAGGACAGCTGTGATTGGCTCCAACCACCCGCAACCATGAACATAAGCGGTAGGAAATGAATGGATTGTAATACATGAGAATGTTTTATATATATATATATTTTTTTTTTTTTACAGGGACAGAGAGAGAGTCAGAGAGGGATAGATAGGGGCAGACAGACAGGAATGGAGAGAGGTGAGAATCACCAATCATTAGTTTCTCGTGGCCGTTGCAACACCATAGTTGTTCACTGATTGCTTTCTCACATGTGCCTTGACCGCGGGCCTTCAGCAGACCGAGCAACCCCTTGCTGGAGCCAGCAACTTTGGGTCCAAGCTGGCTAGCTTTTGCTGAAGCAAGATGGGCCCGCGCTCAAGCTGGCGAGCTCGGGTCTCGAACCTGGGTCTTCCACATCCCAGTCCGACACTCTATCCACTGCGCCACCACCTGGTCAGGCGAGAATGTTTTATATATATATATTTTTAAATTTCTTTTATTTTTATTTTATTCATTTTAGAGAGGAGACACAGAGTGAGAGAGAGAGAGAGAGAGAGAGAGAGAGAGAGAGAGAGAGAAAGAAAGGGGGGAGGAGCTGGAAGCATCAACTCCCATATGTGCCTTGACCAGACCAGTGCAGGGTTTTGAACTGGCGATCTCAGTGTTCCCAGGTCGACGCTTTATCCACTGTGCCACCACAGGTCAGGCAATGTTTTATATTTTTAACATTATTATATTTTTTATTAAAGATTTGTCTGCGAGCCAGATGCAGCCATCAAAAGAGCTACATAAGGCTCATGAGCCATAGGTTCTTGACCCCTGCTTTAGAGTATGCAAAAGTGTTCTACATAACTAATTAAAGTGTGTCTTTAGTTGGGTGGAAGTAACTGTGACCCACTCAAATATTAACCTACCTATACACAAGCTCTCTTCCTGAGGTGCCCATAGCTACCATGTTTGTATTTTCCCAAGGAACTAGGATGATACACTTATTACTCTACCTGACATGTAATACATTCTAAAATGTGTACTATCTACTAACAAATAAAAATGAAACATTCAGTAACATTGTAAAAGGCTAAAGGGCAATGTTAGGAAATAAAAGAATAAGGTTATGAGTATGTTAATCAAGCAGTGATATTTCAAGTTGTCTACAAAACTAAATGAAAGCTACAGCAGTATGACACTTTCCTTGAACATCTCTGGACTGGACTTGGTGTTCACAACCAAGACAAATGCACCAATACCTCCCAGAGAGTTGCAGTTCCACAACAGTAAATATCTGGCTTGCCTTTCTGCAAAATATTTACTAACTGCAGGCAAGTTTTAAAAACTTTTCTCCTTATTCATCCTTTTTCAGGAGCAAGAACGAGGATATGCACCAACAGAACAAGGAGGCAAACCGAGAAAGCAGAACAAGACCTGGGAAGGGGGACCTGACATGGCAGCCAATCAAGAGGCCTTCCCAGGAGAACAGCTTAGGGGGTGCCACTCGGGGAGCAGAGGCAGATGGCCTGGCATCTCTAGTCACAGGGGCTACAGGGAAGCACTCTACAGTACCGGTGGAAGGAGACTTTACAAAGCGATCCCAAGAAAATTAAACAACAATGAGGCCATAATCAACTCCAGAATAATTCAAAAACACTGTACACAAAAGGAAAATATTCACAATATACCATTTCAGCAGAGGTCACAAGTAAGGTCATTAAGATAAACAGAGGAGGAGGTAAGGACAGGGTAGCTACACTTAGTTCTGCACAGAGCCTCTCAGAGGAGCTGCCAGAAGTGGCACCACATTTCTCTCCTTGGGTGGAAATAAGAGAACCTATGATTTAATTATTGTGCTTGCATTTTGTTTGCAAACTCAACATTCAAGTTCACTTTTGTCATATTAACCAGGTTTGCTAGCTTTAATTCTCTTTAGAGTTTCAGACTCTGCACACGAGCATTTGCCTTGTATTTGCTTATGGTCTGGAGTTCACATGCGTTCCTCCCCCAGCTCCCCAGCTGTGGCTGCAGAGGCAGGACTGTGTAGCTGCAACCAGGGGAGTTCCACTGGAGGGCCGCTAGGCCTTGTTTGTTCTTGGAGACGGCAGGGGCCGTCTACCAAGGTATGATGCCTTGGGAGACGACCAGCTGACAGCCCCCTGTGCTTGCCTGCCTATGCACGTGGTGACCTTGCAGGCTACAGGATCCGAGTACACAAGCGGGGACAAACTCTCCCAGCAAGAAAGCAGATGATCGCTGTTGTACTTTTCTGACACTTCTTCTAAACTTCAGATGGCCTGGAAAGAGCCGGCACTCAGGAAGTCCTGGGCGTGAGGAAGCCACTGGCACTGCCTCTCTTGATCAGCTCCAGTTCGTGGAGAGTTCCTCCCACGTTCCAGCCTAGTTTCCTCAGGAAGCAATGCTGGACCTGAGGCCAATAAGCAGTACAGTATTCCTATGGCCTCCAAACCGATTACCCATCAGCGTGTCCGAATACGTTCCCCACCACTCACACTCTGCTCCTCATCACTGACGTGAGAAGCTACAAAGTTCAATATTTTGGATGTTTTAAGGAAAAGAGCCTATAATTTAGGGATTTACACTCAAGTATTTAGAGATGACAGCTGCAGTATTTAGGATTCGCTGCACAGTGGCTGAAGGCACAGATGTGGAAGCTCTGTGTGAAACCAGGTGTCGACAGCTGTCATTTGTGCTTGGTGGATGGCTCAACATACTATTCTACTTCCCCACAATAAAAAACGAACAAACCTATTGAAGACCACCAATTTTTAAGAGGTAAAACACATCACCACAAAGATGACTGACTCCAGCTGGCTAAGGCAAAGCTCACGAAGCAGAGGGAGACACTGGAGGGATTCCCAGATGATGTTTTCAAAAGCTAGAAATTATTCAACACGGGTAAGTGAAAATGCAGTTGACACTCACCAAACGTTTGGAGTCTTCATTCTGTTTGTAAAAGAACAGAAGCTGCCTCACCATCAGGGTCAGGGTGGGACCATTAGCAATGGAAAAAGTGCCACTGGACTGTGACAGGTTCGCACAGTGATCAAACGCACTTCTTTGGATGGAATACTGAAAACAAAAGATGTACAAATCAGTCCATGGGCGCAACTGGGACGGCCTCAGTGTCTGTGCCCTGTTCCACAGGAGTGGGGACACTGACAATCAGGGTGCCATTGCTGGCTAAGTGGCAGGTTAAATGAAACCCAAACACCTGGAATATAATGGCAGCCTCAGCACCCACCACAACAGTCCCCCACCACGTCCACCCATTTAGAACTTTAACTCAAGCTGACCTGTTTGGATTTTATTATTATTAAAAAAAAAAAAAAAAAAAAACTCCATACCTTTAAATCTTTTAAGTAAATCTAAAAGGACAAAATTAGGTTTTGGGGGAAACGCTATTATCAACATAATGTTCAATAAACAGGTATAGAAAAATACATACAAAATGGATTCCACTCCTAAGAATCCAAGGCCAATATTTAAGATAAGCTCTCACATGCCTTTCCAACTCTTTCTCAGGTTATAATCAGACTCACTTGCTGCTTTCTGTCTCGATAGCCTCGGATAAATGACTGGATAATTATTGCATTTTTAAGTCTTCTCCTCTCTTCCTGAATAGAGGAGGAAAGAGGTAACAATTAATTAAAATCAGTAAAAATGACATTTAGTTAGTAAAGACCTAAAAAATTATAGCTATATAACTCACATACCACAGACTTCCCTCTTTTAAGTGTGCATCACCAATTTCTAACATACAAATTTATGCAACCACCACTATCTAATTTTAGAACCCTTTTACCACCCTATTCCCCAAAACCCCATGTACTCATTAGGAGTCCTGTTTCCCACCCTCCGCCCCCACTCCCATGCCCCTGTCAACCACTGGAATGTTCTGTCTGTATGGAACTGCCTATTCTTGGCCACCTTATTTAACGAAATCACAGAAGACGTGTTTTTTTGTGTTTTTTTTTTTTTTTTTTTCATTTTAGAGAGGAGACACAGAGAGAGAGAGAGAGAGAGAGAGAGAGAGGAGGAGGAGCTGGAAGCATCAACTCCCATATGTGCCTTGACCAGACCAGTGCAGGGTTTTGAACTGGAGACCTCAGTGTTCCCAGGTCGACGCTTTATCCACTGGGCCACCACGGGTCAGGCGAAGACATGGCCTTTTATGTTTCGCTTTGTTCACTTTGCGCAATGGTTTTAAAGTTTACCCACGCTGCATCACATATTGCTACTTTAGTCCTTTTTTTTCTTTTTGGCAGAGACAGAGTCAGAGAGAGGGACAGACAAGGAAAGACAGACAGGAACAGAGAAAGATGAGAAACATCATCTTAGTTGTTCATTAATTGCTTTCTCATTTGTGCCTTGACCTGGGAGGATATAGCAGACCGAGTGACCCCTTGCTCGAGCCAGTGACCTTGGGCTCAAGCTGGTGAGCCTTGCTCAAACCAGATGAGCCCACGCTCAAGCTGGAAACCTTGGGGTCTCGAACCTGGGTCCTCCACATCCCAGTCCGACGCTCTATCCACTGTGCCACTGCCTGGTCAGGCTATACTTTAGTCCTTTTGATGGACGATTAATATCCATTGTGCGCATGCCACACATCCAATTTATCCATTTACCAGCTGATGGACATCTGCACTGGTCCCACTAGGGGCTACTATGAACAATGCTCTGATGGACACTCATGAACAAGTTCTTACACGGACAAGTGACATGCATTTCTCTTGGGTGAATACAGGTGGGAAATTATCATCCGAGGAACTGCCAGACCGTTTTCCAAAATGGCTCCACTCTTTTATAATCCCACCAACAAAGTAAGACTTTTTAAAAAAAAGTTTGTTTTAAATATAAAAGGAATACAAATAACTAAACATCTATTTTTGAATCACATTCCCATTTCAAAGCAGAAAACTCCAATTTTTATTAACTTGACACTGTCTTCAGTGACCTAACAAAAATATGCATTCTTTATCATCATTCAAAACATTGCAGGTACCACACTGAGAGCCTACTATGTGTCAGCCCCAAGAGAGACACTTCACATGCACTTGTACAATAATCTTCCAGGTGAGTATTGCTCTTGTTTTAAAGATGCAGAAACTGAGAATTCCATAAAGATTAAATAATGCTGAAAAATTAGGAGTCAGAATTCAAACTCAGGTGGATCACTAAAAACTGTACTCTGTCTCACTCTGTCTCCACACCTTCTGTGAATGTCATCTGCTCTGCCAACTACCCTTTTCATCCATCTTTTCTATACTGGGTTCAGAGTAACTGCCTCATTGTAAACCCTAACAGATCCAGAAATGTTCCTAAAGCTCAATATACAAATACACATAAATATACATATGTTACATCACAGCTAACACACATATCTATGCATAAAACAGTAAAATCAGGAATTATTTAAATGATATGGAGAAATGCTGATCTAGAGATTACGACAGCACTGTATTTACCTCTCTCTTTCTTCTTTCTTCCTGAGTACGATGTAAAAGAGAAGCCTTCTCTTCCTAAACACAAAAAAGACGCAAAAAATTACATAATATTCTGACCCAAAAAGAATCTCAAAGATCATCCCATCACACTAGCTGGTTTAGTGAGAGATCAGAGGCACAAGAGGTTAAATGGTTTTGTGAGGCCACACATTGAATTAAAAGTTAGTGCTCCAGTAGTTTTCTAAGAATGAAACCTGATTTCTGTTCACACAGCATGAGTTCAAGTGAAACCAGAGATGTGAATACGAATGGTCTTTGTATCAATGCCTATATCTTGCTTGTGATAATATACTAATTTTGCAAAATATAGCCCCCAGGGGAAATTAGGCTGCATGAACAGGGATCTTTGTGTATTACTTCTAACAGCTGCACAAGTCTATAATTATCTCAATAAAAATTTCAGTGAAAATCTTTTTCTTTATTCATATCAAAATTTTGCTTTTTGTTATCAAATTAAATTTTTTTCAAAAAAAAGTTTTCATCATAAATAAAACTAAATTTTGAATAATGTGATTTGGTATATAGAAAGGACTAAATAATAAATGAGAAAGTTAAACATTTCAAATACTTACTCTTTACTTAATATTTGTTAAACTGACTTTTAAAATAGATATGAATGTTAGACAAAGAAAATTTACAAAATGATCCCATGAGTCCCCTCATCACTGCATCTTTTACCCATTCCCCTTCATAACTGGAGTACCACTAACACTGGTCCCGCATTACTAGCCACAATGCAGACTTTGTTAGAGATTCACCCAGTCTCCCACTGATGACTTTTACCTGTTTCAGGATTCCATCCAAGATCCTCACTGATTTCATTACTACTTCTCTTTAATCCGTACCAATCTATAACAGTCCCTCCACCTTTATCTTTCATATTTTGGACTCTGTCCCTTAGTTTGGGTTTTTCTGATATTTTCTTACAATGAGAATGAGAGAATGCAATAATGATAGTACTGCATTTTAATCACAGAGTAAAATATCTATTTGTGTAAAATATCTACATGCAATCAAATACATAAACGAGAGAAGAAAAACCTCTTTCTCACAGAATTTACTTAGTTAATGAATGTAGAAGAAAGAAGGAAATATCACCAAACAACACAGTAATAAACAGCAGGCAAGACCTACTGCCCTGTGGCAAAGCTAGCAGGCCAGAGTCTGAGGAAAAAAAGAGTGACCTGACCACCAAGTATCTCCCTCAGGACATGTGTACTAACACAGGGAAACACAGTGGGAACCCTGCATACACCAATCAGGGACCAGGCAAATCTCGCAGGGCCACTTGATAGAGGCAAAAGATACAAAACTTTTGTGTCAATTTTGACAAAAGGCTCTTTTTTAAATTAAATATATCCATCTCAAAAGGAAACTTTGTATCACTCGATACACTAAATGGAGAAACTGTAACACTGACAAAATAGAAGATACTCCTGAAAATAAACACAATGCCAACAAAAATGCTGTTACATTTTTAATTAACTAAAAAGTAAACACTGATTAAAATAAAAATCTAATACATTTATTCCTGCAAAGCCCCATGTGAGCCTGACCAGGCGGTGGTGCAGTGGATAGAGCGTCGGACTGGGATGCGAAGGACCCAGTTTCGAGACCCCAAGGTCGCCAGCTTGAGCGCAGGCTCATCTGGCTTGAGTGAAAAGCTCACTAGCTTGGATCCAAGGTCACTGGCTCCAGCAAGGGGTTACTCAGTCTGCTGAAGGTCAGAGGTCAAGGCACATATGAGAAAGCAATCAATGAACAACTAAGGTGTTGCAACAAAAAAGTGATGCTTCTCATCTCTCTCCCTTCCTGTTTGTCTGACCCTATCTATCCCTCTCTCTGACTCTGTCCCTGTAAAAAAAAAAAAAAAAAAAAGCCCCATCTGAAACTAAGTTCCTTAAAGGAAAGGACTATGAAGTGCTATGAAGGTATTAAGAGGAAAACGTTATGTTAAAAAAGTTTTTTTATATTTATCGACAGAGAATATTAATTTACATGTTTATCATTAGTTCAGGTTAATGGTATTTAATGCCCTTTTCTGACAAAAATGAATTCTGGAAATGAACTGTTTAACCAAAACACTAAGTGTGATTTTTTGGTTCAACAAACTTTTGTTTCAAGAAAGCATCCAGGGTCCAATCTTCCAAATACGTCCTTTTATTTAGTGATATTCTCATAGTGACTCAGGACAGGTTGTGAGGTGAAGACTGAGCATACAGCTACTGATCTAACATCGTAGAGGACAATTTGGAAATATCTATTAAAATTCAAATGTACATAACCTTTGACCTAACACTTTCAGAAATTTAACCTACACATATTTTAGGCACATTACAAGGATATGCACTGCAATGTTTTTTAAATTAGCAAGAAACAAACCAACTGAGTGGCTATCAAAGACAGAGCAGCTAAGTAAGCTATGGGACATTCAATACACAGACTGTCACACAGCTCTGTACAAGAACGCAGCAGACATACGTGTGTGGGTCTGCAACTACCTCCAAGGGGGTCTCATCAAGGGAAAAAAGGAGAGTGGCAGCATGGTCACCAAGTCCTACTGCATGTTTAAGCAAGGGGAGTGTGCACGTCAATGATTCCCTATGCAGAAAACAGCTCTGAAGGAACAGGTAAGAATCTGGTGACAGTCCGAGCAGAAGGATCAGCGGTTGAGGGATGGGAGTGGGTGAAAGGCAGGTAGACTTTTATTATTGTACCCGAATCTTTCTTACTGCTTATATTTTCCCCATATATATCCCATGTACTTATACGTTCTCACTTTTTTAGAATAAAAAACAAAGCTATATGAAAATAAAATTTAAAAATAGCTCAATATAATCAAGAATAATTTCTCAATTAAGTGGCTGGGAGGAAAATAACAATAAGGTGCCAGCAAAAAACACCTTCAGATTTGGATTCTTAACAAGTTTTTGGTTCCAATTAATACACTTGTACTTGAAAAACAGCCTTTTACCTTTTAAATTCTATAGGCCTAGAAAGTTAGGGGTTCCTAGTAGCAGTTAGAGACCATTTTCAAAAAGCATACCAGTCAAATATTTTTGGATGATGACTCAACCTATTGTTCTCACAGCACCATATCACCACATCACTTTTGAGGTTAATCTCTCACCTCCACAGCTGTGGCTCTAAAGCAGTGGTTCTTAACCTTTTTTGAGGTACTGAACCCACCAGTCTCATATGCACATTCACCGAACCCTTCTTTAGTGATAAATAAAATATGATTCTTTTTTCCAAATTCAAGACATAGGTATATGTTTTTTTACTGGTGCACAAAATGAGCCGTGCATGAACATCACCTTGCTCAAAGAGCAAAACCAACAAAGTGCATGAACTCACAACAAATTATGGTATTACTTAATTCTGGCCTCCGCAGCAGATGCTTCTCCGAGCCTGAGACCCATTGAACCCCTAGGGTTCGATAGAACCCAGGTTAAGAACCACTGCTCTAAACCCATTCATCAATATGTAAAAACAGTAAATGACAGCAAACTTTTCTATTCAATCTTTGAGCTTTAGGTACATCATCTTATCTCTTCTAAAAACTAAATATGACCAAAGGTAGCAAATACCATTAACAGACGTTTTGAAATGGGGGAAAAAAAACTTTCTTCGTGTAAATAACAAAATGAAGTTTTTAAAAAAGTAAGTCATTTAAATTAGACTTCAATAACCATCAGAATAAAAAAATTATGGTAAATAAAAAAAACACCACAAAGAGTACTTGTCAAAGTATTTTTATGTAACAAGACAGTTTCCATAACAATCAAATGCTCAAATTGACTGCTAGCCATTTATTAAAACAAAAACAGAAAACAGCCTGACCAGGCCATGGCGCAGTGGATAGAGCGTCGGACTGGGATGCGGAAGGTCCAGGTTCGAGACTCTGAGCTCGCCAGTTTGAGCGCGGGCCCACCTGGCTTGAGCAAAAAGCTCGCCAGCTTGGACCCAGGGTCGCTGGCTCCAGCAGTGGGTGGCTCGGTCTGCTGAAGGCTCGCAGTCAAGGCACGTGTGAGAAAGCAATCAATGAACTATGGTGTCCCAACGGCAACGAAAAACTAATGATGGATGCTTCTCATCTCTCTGTTCCTGTCCGTCTGTCCCTATCTATCCCTCTATCTGACTCTCTCTCTGTCCCTGTAAAAAAACAAATAATTCTTTAAAAAAAACCCAGAAAACAAAAAATCTTTAGCATGGTTATGGATATCTTGATTTTATAAAAAGCTATGAAGTTTCCACTGTTTCATTTATTTGGGTTATTTTCATTAGCAATTTCCTCCACTTATTAATGGAACAGAATGATCAGTTTCTCATCTGTTTCAAGTTAGTATTTCCCACTCTCAAGCACTGACAGGATAGTACTAACTTCTACACAAGTGGAAGAATATTCAAGTGAAACACTTCTCTTTGAGTTAATTAAAACAGGAGCACAGGGGTGAGGGGAGGATGTATAGGTAAACGGCAGAGAGGGCACTCAGGGCAACAAATTGCTCTGCATGATACTTAACACTTGGATTGCGGGAAACGAGTTAAGTCGGCTCGCGTGAATTGCGCGTACTCCACGGGAGCCGTCTTAACTCGGTTCATATAGATTTGCGGTGGAGTGCGGGAAACGTGTAAACTCGGGCCGATTGTAACTGCGTATTACCAAATATTTGTTTGTTTGCCGTTCACAAAGATACCTACCTGCGTATGCGAACCGTTTCATACCCATTGGGGTAATAGGTATCATAAAAATCCCTTGTAAGTAGAGAACACTTTATGGCGCTGGTCGAGTACAATACCGTTAGGGTACCAATGTATTGTTTTCTCATTTTATAACCGATATCCCTGGATATCTCACCATGCAAAGAGAATAGTTATTGAGAAATACTTCTTGTGTCCGGATGTCTTTAGTTTTGAGTTTTGTGAATATTATTACGTGTTTAAATATTTAGATATATTGTGATAAAGACATTCATATAGAATTTTTTAACCAAATAAAATAAAATCGTTCCGCAAAGTGTTCGCATAATAATTATTTTTTATATCAGATATCTATCAGAATACCGCTATTTTCAGTTATTATTATTTTTATTTGCTTTAACCTAAAATGTCGCACTATTCAGACTATAGTGATGATGAGTTTTGTGCAGACAATTTGTCCAATTATTCTTGTGATAGCGATCTTGAAAATGCGAGTACAAGTGATGAAGATTCTAGTGATGATGAAGTAATGGTGCATCCCAGGACATTGAGGCGACGAAGAATTTCGAGCTCCAGCTCTGACTCAGTCAGATATAGAAGGCGGGAGAGAAGAATGGTCGCATGTTGATAATCCACCGGTCTTAGAAGATTTTTTAGGGCATCAAGGATTAAACACAGATGCTGTTATAAATAATATAGAAGATGCCGTGAAATTATTTATCGGAGATGATTTTTTTGAATTTCTTGTAGAGGAGTCAAACAGGTATTATAATCAAAATAGGAATAATTTCAAACTTTCAAAAAAAAGCCTAAAGTGGAAAGATATAACCCCTCAAGAGATGAAGAAGTTTTTAGGGTTAAGGGCGTGTTTTGAAAAATATCATACGCTAAAAAACTATTAATTTCTATTTGTTTTGATTTATTATGAAAATTTTATTTTAAACTTTAAAAATATGTGTATATTTTTAGGTAATAAGTATTTTTTGGGTTTTTCGTATTTAGTTTATATATCAAATTATTTATGTACTGAATAGATAAAAAAATGTCTGTGATTGAATAAATTTTCATTTTTTACACAAGAAACCGAAAATTTCATTTCAATCGAACCCATACTTCAAAAGATATAGGCATTTTAAACTAACTCTGATTTTGCGCGGGAAACCTAAATAATTGCCCGCGCCATCTTATATTTTGGCGGGAAATTCACCCGACACGGTACTGTTAACAGTGGGTACTGAGTCCTTATCCATCAATCAAAACCATACTGGTTCACTAATGCAAGATACTAACAACAGAGAAATGTGAGGTGGAGGGAAAAGGGGACAATGAAACTGCCCTTCGGCTTGACTTTCCGTAAACCTAAAAAAGCTCTTAAAAAATAGTCTACTCAATTTTTTAAAAAGCAATGGACAAACATTAAAGAAATATTAATTCTACTCCCACTTTCATCTTAACTATCTATGGAAAGTTGGAAATGAAATTTACTTTCCTTCCTATCTATAAACTCTTCTGTACCCACATCCATTTCTTTCCTTTAAATCACAAAATATTTCCATCTTCTACTCACCAGATTCTTCCCACTGTTGCCTCCACCAGGACCCTGAGAGCCTGAAATCTTTCCTCCTCTAAACTTGCTCGTTTCTTCCACCCTCCAAAACAAAAACATTCCTTAGACCCTGAGTGCAATCTTCTTTCGGTCCTCTTCAATGACTTTCTGCTCACCTTTCCAGTTCCAGTTGCCCTGCAATACACCCCCTCAGTCATCATCAGGTCTTCCTATTGGTTAGCATTTCCTCACTGCATCCCTGCAGCACTTGGCGCTGTGATCACCTCCACCACCAACCCAAGTGATTCTGTCCTAAGTATTTCCCTCACTTATTAAATGTTGCAATGCCCCACAAATTCCACCTTGTCCTAAACTCTGCCTTCTCCCAAGGTCTTCATTTTAAGTCACTCATCCGCTGATAAGTCCCAAATCTACATGTCTACCCCAGACTTCTCCCCTGAATCTCACACATGCAGTCAATAGCCTGTTAGACATCCCCACCTATGTCTATCAACCACTCCCACTCTTGGAGCATGAACCCCCACCCCCACACCTCAGACTCAGCTCATCAGGTGGAAACCTGCCCAGGCCAATCCAATTCCCTCTGCTAGTAACTGGAATTGAGCTCCAACTGTCTCAGTTGAACACCTGAACTAAGAGGGCATACTCAGCCAAGACCATCTGGAGGTGAAAGGAGAAGGCCAGTCTGCAGACAGCCAAGAATACAGGAGATGACACAGTCCAGGAGGAGAGTACTGCCTTGACTCTGATGACTTGCTCTCTGGTTATGTTTCTGTCCTTTCCATTCTGTGAGATGCCACCATGTCCTTCCCATACACTTCTTTTTTTCTTCCTAAGGCATTTTTAGTGGATTCCTATACTGGTAATGAAAAGACCCTGAGATATTCTTCTAATGCACAACCAAAAAAGGTAGAGGAAGTACTCCTAATGAACTATGTCATGCCACCATGATGTATCTGGATTTCAGAAATGTTAAAAAATGGAAACCTATGTGACTCAAAGTCCATGGAATCCACTATACCCTAACTCGGTGCACACCTTTCCACCTACTGGGATACCCTTCCTGTCCCTCACTTACCCCAATCCTACCAGTCCTCCAAGACTAAGCCCCAACTGCCTTGGCCAGGCAGCTCAGTTGCTTAGAGCATCATCCTGATACACCAAGGTTGTAGGTTCAATCCCTAGTCAGAACACATATAAGAATCAACCAATGAATGCATAAATGAGTGGAACACAAATCAATATCTCTCTCTGAAATAAATAAAGACAAAGTAGTCAACTAACTCTGCTCTTTCCTAGATCAATCCCAAAGGAAATCCAGATGTCATTATAACTCCCTATTATACTTTTATTTTTTTTAATTCAGTGAGAGGAAATAAGGCAGACACTCTGGCATGCACCCCATCTGGGATCCACCTGGCATGCCCAGTAGGGGGTGATGCTCTGCCCATCCAGGGCATTGTTCCACTGCTCAGCAACTGAGCTTTTCTTAGCACCTGAGGCGGAGGCCATGAAGACAGCCTCAGCACCCAGGGCCAATTTGCTCCAATCAAGCCATGGCTGCAGGAGAGGGGGAAGAGAGGAGGAGAGAGAGGGAAAGAGGGAGAGAGAGGGAGAGAGAGGGAGAGAGAGAAGCAAAAGAAGGGGTAAAGAAGCAGGTGGGCACCTCTCCAGTGTGCCCTGACCGGGAATCAGATTTGGGACATCCACATACATGGCTGATGCTCTGCCACTGAGCAAATTGGCCAGAGCCTCTCTATACTATTATAACTTAACCTTTAATTTGTGTTCACACAACACAGCAAACCCAAATAGGCGGATCCCACCTCTCAGACAGAACACTGAGTGAGTCAAAGACCCCAGATCCAAATAAAGGACAAACCAAACAAGAAACTCCATTCACCTGACTTTCAACTTAGAAAGTTAATGTGTGCAATAGTGGTCGAATAGCAGTTATCTCTGGGGAGGAGGATGGCAGGGAAGGGGGCAGGCAGGAACCTAGGAAAGCTGGGGAGAGCAGTGGCCACATGGCTGTGTTCACAGGTAAAACCCCTCAAGCTGAACCTACTCCACCCAGATTCTCACAGGAGGCCAGTGCACACATCCCCCAGCGCTGCAGTTACCTTCTCAGGACACTGGCTCCCAGCTGAGGGTCAATAGTGTGACACCCTCCTGCGAGGTCAATCTGCAGCCAATGAGTGATAATATGGGGGTATGAGATGCCAGCCCCTTTGGATGCTCAAGAAGGGACAACTCTGTGACCAGCCTGGCTCCAGAGTCCTCAGTCCCCACCTGAGAAGACCCCATCCCCTTCTCCTCCCTCCCCTCCTCAGGTCCACCCACACAAGGAGTGAGTGGTCAGGTTGTGACCCTGAGTGATGTTAGGTCCATACCTCAGTAAAAACAAGGAGAAAAGGACAACTGTTTACATAGCTAAAAAGCAAGATATGCCATTTCCCCTTGAGATTCTGGTCAAAGACAGCTCCTGTCCTCAGAGCAGAGATGTCACCTGGTATAAAACAAAATCAGCCCCCTAGTAGGCATGGTAGGGCTCAACTGTCAGTGGTGCGGGTCCCAGACCCCACACCCCACACAACTGAGGAAAATGGATCCTAGCATGGGACCTACCACAGGCCTGCTGTATATGTGCAGTTACTCTAGTTTGTCCTCCCTTCTTCTAAACAATCAGAAGTGTAGCAAAGGGTCTAGAAGGGTAGTTCAGTTGGTTAAAGTGTCCTCCTAATACCCAAGGTTGTGGTTCCATCCCAGGTTAGGGCACATAAAAAATCAACCAATGAATGCAAAAATAAATAGAACAAAAATAATTTCTCTCTCAAATCAATAAAAAATTGTAAAAATCACAAAAGAAAATGTACTAGGTTCTCCCCAGAAATACGTTTCCAGAGGTTCCTCAAGAATAAACTATTACAACCTTGGACTGAACACGCAACCAACCAGCTGCGCTGCCTCAACTTCAGAGGCTGTCGGTACAAAACGCACCCTGTTTACTTCCTGCAACAGAAAGACCCCCCTCCCTCGCTAGCACCTGCCATAAGTCGAGTGTGACCACGTCTCGAAGCTCATGTCTAAAAAGAAACATTGTGTCCTTCGGTCCGTAAACCAAGAAGGCTGTGTATACCTCCCGTCTTGCTGCAAGGTCTAAGCGTGGCGAGCCTGCTTCACCGCGATCGCGGCCCCCGCTGGACCTGCTCGGGGAAACCGGCCGGGACACAGCAGCCGCCAGAACTGTCCCTGCCGCACCTGCTCGGGCCACAGGGCTCGGGACGCAGCAGCCGCCGGAACGCCCCCCACTGCACCTGCTTGGGCCACAGGAGCCGCGGATCTGGTCCCCGCCGCACCTGCTCGGGCAGCGGGGACGGGGACGCAGCAGCAGCCGGAACGATCCCCGCCACACCTGTTCGGGCCACGGGGACACAGCAGCCGCCGGAACGATCCCCGCCGCACCTGCTCGGGCCGCGGGGACCGGGACGCAGCAGCCGCCGGAACGATCCCCGCCCGCACCCCGTTCTCGGAGGCCCCGACGCCGCGGACACAGGCCGCGCTTACCTTCCTGCTCGCGCCTCCGAGGGACACCTTGGGCCTCGTTTTGAAATCCCCTTCAAAGCTGAACATCTTTACAGCTTATCCCATCTGGGAGGGGCCCCGGGCCCTGAGCGCGGCGGGCGGGTGGGCGGCGAGGCTGGCCCGGGGGAGCGTCCCGGCGGAGCGTCCCGGCGGGAAGGACGAGGCCGCGCCGGGCAGCGACCTCGAGCCCACCCTGGGGGCTCTGCCCGCCCGGGCCTGCCCTTGGGTGGAGGGGCGGCGACACTGGGCGGCAGCTCTTCCTCACCTCCCCCCTCATCCACGCCTCCCTACTGCTCTGGCCAGGGCCAAAGGAGCCGCAGGGAAGCCGACCCGCACTTTCGCCGGGAGCAGCCGCCGGGAGAAAAGATGGCCGCCGGGCGCCGCTAGCGTGCGCGCGCTCGCCATCGACGCCGCGGCGCTCCTCCCGGCGCCCGGCCAGCGTGCGCGCACCCGCCATCGACGCCGCGGCGCTCCTCTCGGCGCCCCGCCAGCGTGCGAGCGCCCGCCACCGATAGCGCGTCGGAGCGTGGGAACGTGCCGCGGTGACCTGAGTCTGCGACCCGGGCGCGTAGGTGGGCCCGGGGGGGGGGGTGGGGGGCGGGGGCGTGGCGGGGCGACGGCGGTAGGCGGAACCTGTGTCCTGTGCGCCCGCGTCGCGGAATTGGACTTGGCCGTGTCGGCTGTACACTTCTATGGGAAGTGGGCTCGGAAGTCTCCGTAAAATGCCAAACGACTCACCTGGGAATAAAAGGATCAGATACAGTACTTAGTGCTGTAGGGAGTACGTACATATCCCATTGTGACTGGTTCGCGTGTACTTCATGCACCCACACACATATCTCATGCACACATGTGTACAGATAGATATATGCATCATACACATATGCATAAATATACGTGTCATGTACACGTGTACATAAGTCTATCATATGTACATGCATTAAAATATATCATGGACACGCACATATACATAAATATATCGTATACACAGATATACATGCACAGAACTGCCTGTCGTAGACACGTGCATATATGTACTATGTACCCATGACTGGAACCAAAAATTTTAAAACTAATATTTATCATTACTGTGTGGGATGCACTGATGACTTTTTTTCAAATGCTACTTGCAAGTCACTAATCACATTTCACAATCCACTCATGTGTTTTAGTCTCAGAAAAATCTGCTACAGACACGCACACAATGTATACATATGTGAGTTAGGTTACAGTATAGAGTGTATTTTTTATTATAAATCAGCATCAAAAAACTTTGAAAGCCACTGGATTAGACACATCTATTTGGATATATCAAAAAATTTCTGAGTCATCAAAATGTCCATGTTATCAGTTTTGAAATCTTATGGATTTTGTAAATAAAGTATCATGCTTTTTAAAAACCTGTCAGATAGGCAAAGATGAAAAACATTGGTAATATTTATTATGTACTCTCCGTTGTGAATCCTGCTGTTAGGTCTCAGATTTCACCTCAGATAAACTCTTCTGAGGTCTAGACCAGGAGTAAAGACACAGGAAAGCCAGACTGACTGGGAACGCCAAGCCCAGCTTGTGTGGTAAGTAAGGTGTACTGTCTCCATCTGCTGGGTATTACTCAAATTTTCAAACTGGCATGAGCAGGGAAGAGGTTGCAATCTACTGGGCCTCTGAACACCTTCCTCTTTGCATTACTGTCCCCTCATTTGGTCTTAGGTCCCCTGCCCTGTGGTGTGAGCATCCATCCCTGTGCTAATTCGGTACTTTTATTACAGGCCATTTCAGTTGGTACTCACTCCACTGAGGAATTAATATCCTGCTCTCATGCTAGAGGGACAACTGGCTTATCCGAACAGCATGTGTCTCTAGTATGATTACTATGAAAAGATTTTCAAGGATTTTTAAAAATACTTTTTTAATAGAAAAATTTCAAGCCTAATAATTCAGAAATAACAGTGTAATCAGTCTCCATGAACCACCACCTAGCTTCAACGGCCAATTTTGTGTCATGTATACCCCCCCAGTCCTTTCTGTTCCTGTGCTCCAAACAAATCAACTGTAAAACGGGCAATATGTTCTGAAGCTATTGTGTTTGGCAGCTTGCGGACCATTTTGATTTATCTGAAGTTTCTAGCTGAAAGTCAGAAATTGTTTCAGAGGTTCCCTTACAACATACAGGAGAGAAAGGAAAGAGCTACGTCCACCGGGAAAGCCACTGACTCATTTTTTTCCTTACTTCCAAACTCTCTCAATATTAGCTACCTGACAATGCAAATGGTTGGTGAAAATCGGTTATGTTTTTCTTGTAAGAACTTATTATTTAGAATATGCATGTCAATTATTAAGAAAAATCAAAACGATTACCAGTATAAGCAAAGTATAAGAGAAACTCTCCCTCTGCCTTACATCCCCCTCATCTGTTACCTACCTACTTAATCATCTATCTCTTCTATCCATCTATCATCTATTTCATCTATTTTCTATCTATATATCACCTATCACATATATATGTATATATATATCACTTGTATGTCTATCACCTATATATTATCTATCTACCTATCACCCATCATCTATTATCTATCTGTATCATCTGTCAATCAGCTATCTATAATCTCTCAACCATCTATCAATCATTCATCTTAGTTTTCTCTCACTGTTATAAAAAATCACCACAAATCAGTGGCTTAAACAACCCAGATCTGTTGTCTTTCAGTGTGGACCTCAGAAGTCTCACTAGACTACAGTGAGGGTGTCTGCAGAGCTACAGTGAAGGTGTCTGCAGAGCTGTAATCCAGGATACTTGCCCCATCCCAAGATCCTTAATTTAATCACATCTGCAAAGTTCCATTGCCAGGTGAGGTAACCTGTTCACAGGTTCTGGGGATAAGGATGTGAACATCTTGTTGGTGGGGGGACATTTTTCTGTGTGGTTGGAGAACATACTTTGTATGATTTCTGTCCTTTATCTTAAATTTTTTTTTCATTTTTAGAGAGAGAGAGAAAGGGAGACAGGGAAAGGAGCAGGAAGCATCCACTCCCATATGTGCCTTGACCAGGCAAGCCCAGGGTTTCGAACCAGCAACCTCAGCATTCCAAGTAGACACTTTATCCACTGCACCACCACAGGTCAAGTTGATTTCTGTCCTTTTTAATGAACTGACACTTGTTTCATGGCCCAGCATCTGGCCTGCCCTGGACAAGGCCCCATGAGCATGTGCTGAGGGTCATTCTCTGGAGGTCTGTGGTGGGGCTGGCTCAGAGCTGTGTTTGACATCAAACCAGAGGATTGACGTTCACAGCTATTACCGTTGGATTCATTTCTCCCTCTATTTCTGTCAGTGTTCGCACACTTTAATTCTCTTAGACTTTGGACTTTAGTCTTAAAAAGTGATTTAATTTTTGTTCTTTAACTTCTTCTGGCAAATGATGATGAAAGAGGAGTGTATGTCCAAATTTAGGGCATCTTATTGTTGCCATCTTATTAATAAATATTATAGGCTTTGTACCTCCACCCCGAAATTCATATGTTGAATCCAAACCACCAAGGGGATGGTGTTAGGAGGTGGGGACTTTGGGAGGTCATGAGGTCGTGAGTGTGGAGCCCTCACCAATGGGATCAGTGCCCTTAAGAAAGGTCCCACAGGGTTTCCTCACCTCGTCTACCAGGTGAGGACATGACAAGTAGGTGCCGGCTCGCCTCAGAAAGCAAGTCCTCACCAGACACTGAACCTGCTGGCGCCTTGATGTTCCAGCCTCCAGAATGGAAAGAAATAAATGTCTGTTGTTTATAAGCCACCCAGTTGGTAGTGTCTGTCACAGCAGCCTGAACTTACAGACAATGCAATTTCTTTTTCTAAAAGAAATTTATCATTCAGACTATACACACAGAAACTGTAGCACACATATACACATAGATGTTAAAGAATAATATACCAAAGCACACATTTCTCAATATAGGTTGAGAAACAAGCTTGCTCCCTCCCAGACCTCCCCTGATCATAACTGGTGTCCCGCAGCCCTCCCAAACTGTGTGACGTTGGGTAAGTCATTTAACTTCATTGACTCCATGGGCCAACTGGGCAAAATGCCTTTCAGGGCTGACGGCCTGGGCTTGGTCCCTGTGGCTCTCGAGACCTGTATTTTGTTGGTACAAATGTATTGAATTAGCCTACTTGTTTTAGACTGTTAGTATTACATGAAACATCTGTATTCAAAGGGCATTTTGCTAAGTTCATATGCCACAAAAGAGCTCAACAATAAATCATAGGAAAAATCAAGTACTGCCCTGGCCAGATAGCTCACTTGGTTTAGAGCATCATCCCAAAGAACAGAGGTTGTGGGTTCAATCCCTGGTTAGGGCACATACAGGAGCAGATGGATGTTCCTGTCTCTCCCTTTCTCTCTCTCTCTCTCTCTCAAATCAGTAAAATAAACATTTTTTTAAAATTTTATTCATTTTAGAGAGGAGACAGAGAGAGAAAGAGAGAAAGGGGGAGGAGCTGGAAGCATCAACTCCCATATGTGCCTTGACCAGACCAGTGCAGGCTTTCGAACTAGCGACCTCAGGGTTCCCAGGTCGTCGCTTTATCCACTGCTCCACCACAGGTCAGGCCAATAAACATTTTTTAAAGGAGAAAACCAAGTACTGATAATAGGTTGTTAACATTCTGCTGATCTTATTTTTATGCATCATCATCATCATCATTTTAATCATTTAAAAAGGTTAGACAATTAAGAGTTTGTTTTGGCTGCCAGTCAGCATGTGCGAAGCAGGAGGCCAAACTGCAAATGTCTCAGATCGCCTGGGCCGGCGAGGAGCTACCCTACCATCAAGGACAGCTGCTCCCCGCACAGCCCGGCTCCAGTACTCAATCTCCACGCGCCCTGTGTTTTGGAAAGAGATGCACATATTTCTGTTCAAAGTCACCTAACAGTAATTAGGTGCTGGCCAATAAAAGCTTCTGTTTACTGAGCCTTCATTTTCTGTTGGGCAAACGATGAAGGCTGTGCCGTCTTTGCACTTCTCCCGGCAAACCTGTCAGGTAAATATTACCCTCCACATTTTCTAAGTGCTGAAAGCGAGTTAACAAGTGTGACAGCACGGACCCAAATCTAGATGACCAAGGTCTGAGCTTTCCTCCTAAGATCCATTGCTCCGTGATCGACAGTCAGACAGGGTTTAATTTCTAGTGACATAGAAGAGGCTTGGCCTCAAAGATTTTTATAAACTTTGTTTTGTTTACTCTGGGTGATGGGGGGACTGCTGGGGAATACACAATGTTGTAAAGACAGGATTGTAAAGAGCTCATACCTCCAACACCCTCCTACCCCCACCACTTGCCCTCACGCTTCCCTTCCCAACAGTTAAATAGCAGGGCAGTGTCTGCTGCCAGAGGATGGAGACATTTTATTTAAAATTACACCAGCGAAGACCATCAAAGTATCCTTAACATTTCGTTAAACAGAGATACAGATCTAGTTAAGGTAGTAAATCTCTGCTGATACAAGGAGTTCCCTTGAGAGCCAAGGTTCTAGGCAGTGGTGGGCAGGAAAGAAAACCCAGACATGTGGAGGCCTCTTCAGAGCTCTCCACGCACAGCCATGTCACACAGTGGTCATGGTTACTGTGTGAAGCCTTGGCTGTGCCCTCATGCTGTCTCACCAATGTCTGTGCCATGAGTGTTTGGGGGGCGGGTGTGTAGTGAGAGACAGGCTGGGCGTCTGGTCTACAATAGCAGATCTTTCTATTCAGGCACAAGAAGCCAACAGAACAGGAGACAAAGCCCCTGAAAAGACAGTGTTACTCAACATCCAAAAGAAGGGGGCAGGTCAAAAGAAGGGGGCAGGTCACCACGTAGGGGAGCAAATGAGAAGAACCATTGTGTGGAGGGGGATAGACAAGACCCTTCACTGTGGTTTCTGCAAAAAGGAACAGGCCAGGCAGGGTGAGCAGCCTTAGGGTTAGCTGGTTTGAATCATTAGGGCTGGCTCTGGAACCAGGGAGCTGCTCTAGCCGTTGGGACCTGGCCTTTGGGTGTTTAGTGGCCCAGAGTATGAGCTCACAAAGAAGGTGACAAATGTGGGCTCTCCTGGGCTGCTTTGCATTTGTAAGGTGCACTCACATGTTTACTGTTTTGGGTTTTTCCTGACCCTTCTTATCCTCTCTCCCCTTCACTGTCTTGCTTGCTTTTGAAGTTAAAGCATGGCCATATGTGCTGTATTTGTGTGTGTGTGTGTGTGACAGAGAGAGAGAGAGAGAGAGATAAGGGCAGTCAGACAGGAAGAGAGAGAGATGAGCAGCATCAATTCTTCGTTGCGGCTCCTTAGTTGTTCATTGATTGCTTTCTCATATGTGCCTTGACTAGGGGGCTACAGCACAGCGAGTGACCCCTTGCTTAAGCAAGCAACCTTGAGCTCAAGCTGGTGAGCCTTGCTCAAACCAGATGATTTCGCGTTCAAGCTGGCAACCTCAGGGTTTCGAACCTGGGTCCTCCGCATCCCAGTCTGACACTCTGTCCACTACGCCACTGCCTGGTCAGGCCATCAGGCCATATGTGCTGAATTTTGAGGATAACTTTTACTCTTAAGATATTGTCCAGGTCTATAATACAACCTCTCCCTCTGTAACCCCACAGCATGGCAGAGAGCCGTGACAGGAAAAGTTTCTCACAGACCTCACTGTCCTGGAAACGTCATTCATCTTGGCACCTGCCTGTCCTCAGACCTCGTGCAGAGGTGTGTTAGGGTTGTGAATAGCATGGCTCTACTGTCAGTGATATCTGGGGTGTCTGCCCTGCTTGAGTGGCACTTCTGTGGGGGTCCACCAGCATGCTGTCCCACCTGCCTGTGTCCTCCCTATTAGCCCCCCTAGCACCCTGTGCCTGTCCCGTGGCCCATGACATAATTGTCACTGAGGTTTGTTATAGGGGTTCTCTCTCCATCTTCTTAGTGGTCCCCTCTTACAGAGGCATGGAGCCTTCCTCACCTCTGTATACCCCCCAATATGGAAGAAGTGCTCTTGACTAATTAACAGGTTAAAGCAGGAGCCTATTCAATGGTGACGGTACATTCTCAACTAGCAGACATCTAGCAGACAACTAGTAAACAACTAATAGACAGCTGGTAGACAGTTAGGAGACAACTAGTAGACAAGTGTCTCCTTCAAAATAAGAGATTCTAGCCTGACCAGGCAGGGTCGCAGTGAATAGAGCATCGGACTGGGATGTGGAGGACCCAGGTTCGAGATCCCGAGGTCACCAACTTGAGCGCGGGCTCATTTGGCTTGAGCAAAAAGCTCACCAGCTTGGACCCAAGGTCGCTGGCTCTAGCAAGGGCTTACTCGGTCTGCTGAAGGCCCGCGGTCAAGGCACATATGAGAAAGCAATCAATGAACAACTAAGGTGTCGCAGCGAAAAACTGATGATTGATGCTTCTCACCTCTCTCCGTTCTTGTCTTTCTGTCCCTATCTATCCCTCTTTCTGACTCTCTCTCTGTCCCTGTAAAAAAAAAAAAAAATTTAAATAAATAAATAAATAAATAAAACCTAAAAATAAAAAAAAGAGATTCTATCCTAACTTCCACCTGTCATTGTAATCTAATGTAAAAGCAAAAAAGTTCTTAGTAACAAATGACTGAATATTATAGCACGTCTACACAAAAAACAGAGTTTCATGATAAATGAATGCAGAACCATAAATGCACATCCGATTGTCAAACGCTGCACGAGAAAGCCAGCCTCTGCCACCACCTGTAGCTCACCATTCACATTAAATTTGGTAAGTAGGTTTATGATTATATTTTTATCTGGAGGGAAAGTGATTGCTTTAAAATATTTTATGTATTTTTGAGATGTAAAGATTGACATACAGATATTAAATAGACCAATATTAAGTAGAACAAAGATTGATAGCCATGGATGTTGTCCAACCTCTCCTTTTACAGATTGGAAAAATTGGAACTCAGGGAAGTCAAGAAAATTACGCAAGTGGGTGCCATTTCCAATTCTCATTTTTTTTACATTAATATTCCCCATGCCTTGTTTATTATCCTAAAATTATCTCCAAAGAGAGCCTTTCTCTTTACATTTTGGGACCGGGTGGACATGGAGCAGAGCTCAGCCAGGATTGGCCCAGCTAGCTGCTGGCAATTCCCCCTCTTCCCAGGATCTCCCAGCTGCTGCCCAGATGCCCAGGGCCCAGCTGGACTACACTAGCCAGTATTTGCTTCTCTTTAGCCATGCCAGCTAAGTCCTCTCTGTTAAGGGTACCTGTCTTACATACATTCTTGTTCCTGGATCTCCAGCCCTGACTGGGCATAAATTACTGTTTCATCTATCTGCCTAGGTGACATCATGGAATTTTTAGAAAGCTTTCTTTTTTTTATATATATATTTTATTATTATTAATTTTAATGGGGTGACACCAATAAATCAGGGTACATATGTATAATGAAAACATCTCCAGGTTTTCTTACCATTCAATTGTGTTGCATACCCGTCACCCAAAGTCGAATTGTCCTCTGTCACCAGAAAGCTTTTTATTGGAGAACATGTGAAACATATGCAAAAGCAGAGAGACAGGTGTCACAAAGCCTCGCATTTCAGTTACTCAGTTTCAACAATCACCTGCCCGTCCCTCGTCTTGTGTTCCTTGCTGTCACCTGTGTTCTGCCTCCCCCGTCCACTCCTGTCCCAACCCCAGACACTCACGAAACTAACCCCATACACAGTATCACTTCATCTATAGATATTTCAGGACGTATTGTTAAAGGATAAGGACTGCTTTTCTCCCCTAAACCATACCCACAGTTCTGTCGTGCTGGAAGAGGTTAAGAACAAGGACTCAGTTCATTAACTATCTGGCTTGTGTCTGGGTTCTCTCACTGGAATCAGGATTCAAAGAATGATCTTAGGTCTCGGAGCATTGTTGCTATGTCTCTAAAGTTTATGTGAATCCCAACAGCTCATTCTCTCTTTCCACTTTTTCAACACTTCGCTTTTGAAGAGACCAGTTCTTCATCCTGAAGAGACCCTGATGCGTGCTTCACAAAATGGACTCTGGAGTGACAAGATATTCCAGGCTCAACTTACTTGATTCCCACCAGATTTTGGGCAGAGCCCACCTGAATGTATTCTGATGGAAATGCGCAAAGACGTCATTGTCTCTTATTTTTCTTAGGAACTATTGCAAACACAAGTACAGAGCACACAATACCATGTACATACCACCTAGATGTGAGAGACATTTCCCGCCCTTTTCCTTAAAGAAGTAATGTGTCGGGTGTGGCTGAACCCTTCTCTGCCTCCAGCTCCTCCACCTCTTCCTCCCCCTGCATACATGACTATTCTGAGGTGAACATGCCTTCTTTCATGTTCCATATCACTATTTGTGTGTACGTACAGCTAAAATGCTTGTTCTTTTTCAGATTATTGTTTATTTGTCTCAAAGTAAAATGCAAACACGGTTTTTAAAATTACACAGTGCTATAAGGCTTTAAACAAAACTAGGTCTCTTACATCTCAGTAACAAAAAGCACAAAAGAGCCAGTTAAACAATGGGCAAGGGAACTGAATGGTTATTTCCCCAAAGAAGACTTGCAGATGGTCCACGGACATATGAAGAGATACTCACCATCTCTACTCATCAGGGAAATGCAAATCAAAGCCACAATGAGCCCTGGCCGGGTAGCTCAGTTGGTTAGAGTATTGTCCTGATATGCTGAGGTTGCAGGTTCGATCCCCGGTCAGGGTACATCCAAGAGTCAACCAAAGAATGCATAAATGAGTAGAACAACAAATCAGTGTTCCTTTCTCTCCCTCTCTCTCTCTCTCTCAAATCAATTTTTTAAAAAGCCATAGTAAGCTGCCTAACCTGTGGTAGCGCAGTGGATAAAGTGTTGACCTGGAAGGCTTAGGTCACCAGTTCAAAACCCTGGGCTTGCCCGGTCAAGGCACATATGGGAATTGATGCTTCCTGCTCCTCCCCCTTCTCTCTCTCTTTCTGTCTCTCATCTCTAAAATAAATAAGATCTAAAAATTTAAAAATAAAAGCCATAGTGAGCTATCACCTCACACCTGTCAGGATACTTATTACCACGAAGACAACAAGAAAGAACAGAAAGATAACAAACCTTGGCAAGGACATGAAGAAAGAGGAACCCTGTGCATTGTTGGTGGGAATGCTGATTGGTGCGGTCTCTGTGGAAGAGAGTGTGGAGTTTCCTCAGAAAACTGAAAATAAAACTATCTGGTGATCCAGTGATTCCACTTCTGGGTATTTATCCAAAGGAAATGAAACCAGGGTCTCAAAGAGACGTCTGTATTCCATGTTCATTGCAGCGTAATTCACAATGGTCAAGACCTGGAAGCAACCTAAGCATCCATCAATAGACGAATGGAGTGCCTGACCTGTGGTGGCGCAGTGGATAAAGCGTCGACCTGGGAACACTGAGGTTGCCAGTTCAAAACCCTGCACTGGTCTGGTCAAGGCACATATGGGAGTTGATGCTTCCAGCTCCTCCCTCCTTTCTCTCTCTCTCCCACTCTGTGTATCCTCTCAAAAATGAATAATAAAAAAAAAAATAGACGAATGGATACAGTCATACAATAAAATACAATTCATGTCCCTGGCTGGTTGGCTCAGCGGTAGAGAGTTGGCCCTGTGTGTGGAAATCCCGGGTTTGATTCCTGGTCAGGGCACACAGGAGAAGTGCCCATCTGCTTCTCCACCCTTCCTCCCTCTCCTTCCTCTCTATCTCTCTCTTTCCCTCCCACAGCCCAGGCTCCATTGCAGCAAAGTTGGCCTGGGCGCTGAGGATGGCTCCATGGCCTCTGCCTCAGGCGCTAGAATGGCTCCGGTTGAAATGGAGCAACGGCTCCAAAGCATCGCTCCCTGGTGGGCATGCCGGGTGGATCCCAGTTGGACGCATGCGGGAGTCTGTCTGTCTGCCTCTCCTGCCGCCTCCCCCGCCCCCGGCTTCTTACTTTGGAAAAATAAAAATAAAAACACACACACACACACACACACACACACACACAATTCGGCCTCAAAGAAAAACAAAAAAAGAGCCCTGGCTGGATAGCTCAATTTGTTAGAATATTGCCTTGAAGCACAGAGGTTGCTGGTTTGACCCCCGGTCAGGGCACATACAGGAACAGATCAGTGTTCCTGTCTCTCTCCCTTCCTCTCTAAAATCAATCAATAAATTTTCTATTTTTAAAAAAGAAGGAAATCCTGCAATTTTGACAACATGGCTGAATCCAGAGGAGATTCCAAGGCAAATAAGCCAGGCACAGAAGGACAGATATGATGTGATCTCTCTTATATGAAGAATCGAAACTAGTCAAACTCATAGAAGCTCAGAGTGTGATGACAGCAGCCAGGGGCTGTGGGGTGGGGGCCCAGGGGAGGTGCTGGCCAAAGGTACAGCTTCATGTACAAGATGAGTAAGTCCTGGGGATCCATTGCATTGCTAATGTGACTGTGGTTAACAACATTGTGCTGTAGACTTGAAATTTCCCAAGACTATGGATCTCCCATTAAATCTTCTCACCCCAATACACAAAATGGTCAGCATGTGAGGTGATACGCATGTCAATAAGGGTGAGTGTGGGGATCTCTCCACAAGCTGGATGAACATCAGAACATCCTGGAACAACCCAGCCTTGGGTTCCAGCTGCTGAAACATGTGTCAGTTCCCTGAAATGCAGTCAGCAAACATCCACTGCTAGCCTGCCCCAGACAAGGTGCCGGGGTAGATGCTGGGGAACAGGGGTAGGATACAAATATGTCAAAGAAAATTACAGGTAAAAAAGAAAGGAAGGAAGGAAAAAAAGGAAGGAAGAAAGGAAGGAAGGAAGGAAGGAAAGGAAAGGAAAGAGAAGAAGAAAGGAAGGAAGGAAGGAAAAAAATGAGAGGTGAGTCTTTAAAAAAATTTTTTTTGGGAAAGATTTTAGAAGAATAAATGAATTTTGAAGGAAGAAGAAAACATCTTAAACTCTGTTTTTTTGGCCAGGTCTGAGTCTTCTTGAACTACATGGTCAAGTCACTGACCCTAAAAAGAATTTCATTTTCAGAAATTATTTTTAAAAGCCATGAGTTTTTTCAGGAGTCTCAAAGCGTAAATCATGCCTTTCATGAAAACCCATAAAATATACTCAGCCTGTGAGATTAAATGAAATCAAGACAAAGCTAATCTTTGCAGTTGCCATTCCTGACCTGGACAGAGGCCCCTGTCAGGGTTCTGTGCTTTTAGACAAGCAATTCATAAACCACATCAACAACCTCGCTGAGTTTCTTGCTCTAGAAATTGCCATCCCTGTCCCCTTTCACCCATCCTTGATCTCTGGGACCCATGTGCTCCCTGCATATGTGATCCGTTCCACTACAAATCTAGTTTCATCTCATTCTTTTTTACACGATGCCAGGAATTTGTCCAGACCTACCTTTAGACAATATGAATGGTGCTTTGTCACCCAAGCAGTCCATGTTCGAGATGTTTCCATATTGTCTTGATCAGGAGTGGCACAGCCTGGCACAGTGCTGTTCTCCTGTCTACGAGGAACCGTGTATGACATCCGATAAATCAGGTGTGTGGTGACCATCACCCTATACCACAGCTGGGCACCTGTACCTGACAGGGCTCCATGACTGAGCACGGGAAACCCCAGAACTGTCCTGAGAAATTCAGAGTCTGAATACACAAGCTGGAGAAATTCTCAAGATTACAGACAAATGTTAACTCTCTTTGACTTAATGAATGTCAGCCTGACCAGGTGGCAGTGCAGTGCATAGAGTGTCAGACTGGGACATGGAGGACCCAGATTCGAAACCCCAAGGTCGCCAGCTTGAGCGTGGGTTCATCTGGTTTGAGCAAGGCTCACCAGCTTGAGCTCAAGGTTTCTGGCTTGAGCAAGGGGTCACTCAGTCTGTGGTAGCCTCCAGTCAAGGCACATATGAGAAAGCAATCAATGAACAACTAAGGTGTCGTAATGAAGAATTGATGCTTCTCATCTCTCTCCCTTTCTGTCTGTCTGTCCCTCTCTCTGTCTCTGCCACAAAAATAAATAAATAAATAATGAAATAAAATAAAATAAAATGAATGTCAGAACATGGCTGGAGGAGGATATTGAGTATTTTGGAGAAGTGAATGCCACTGAGCATTAAAAAGTACATAATGTCAAAATCCAAGAGCAGGACTATCCCCTTCACATTCTCCAAATGGCTCAGCTATTTGAATACGTGATCAGTTATTTCCATATTAGATTCTTGAACTGGTTTGTGAGTTACTTCAGTCTCACAAAAATAATGGAATAAACCACAGAAGCCAGTGGGAACTTCCCCCAATGCCAGAGTCGTGGTGAAATGGCTAAGAAAAACCCTGAGAGGTGACAGGTTGGGGGTGGGGATCATCTTTCAGATCTCTACCTCGTCCATTCCACAGGTGCTGGTGTCTGCACGTGTCACGGTGCCCAGCCAGTGCTCTGTTTCCTGAGCAGCAAGGTCATCACTCCCTAGGGATTCTGGGAAAACTATCTTGATTCTACATATTATACTTTGCTCTTACAGAGCAAGGGAGGCTTGAGTTTCCAATTTTAGGAGATGAGAATATATGTTATATTAATTTCCTATGATGGCCGTCACAAATGACCCCAAATTTAGTTGCTTAAAACAACAGAAATGTGTTGTTTTACAGTTCTGAAGCTCAGAAGCCCTATACGGGTCTCACGGGGCTACCATAAGTGGTCAGCAGGGCTGGTCCCTTCTGGAGCTCAAGGGAAGAGTCTCTTCTCTTGCCTTTTCTGGCTTCTAGAAGCTGCCTTCCTGGCTGGTGGTCTCCTCTGGGAATCCCATCAGTTCCACCTTTGCTTCCGTCATCACAGCTCTGTTTCTGACCTTGACTGATCTGCCTCCCTTTTACAAGAACCCAAGGTTGTTAATGGCCCACCCACATAATCCAGGACCATCTCCCCATGTCCACATCCTTAGACATAATCACATCTGCAAAGTCCCTTTTGCCCTGTAAGGTAATATAGTCACAGGTCCTGAGTATAGTAATGTGGACAACATTGGGGGCCATTCCTTTGCCTACTGCAAGTGTATTTTTTTTTTCATTTAAAATATTTGGGAGACTGTCATATTGAAAGAGAGTTTTCTGAGGGGCTTCCAGGAGCAGAATTCAGACTCTGGGCAGAGTTAATGCCTGATGATAGTGTGTAAGGATGTGTCGTTAAGGGCATCCCTAACCCTAGCCAGGGGATAGCAAGTGATTCCTCTTTCGACTCATGTAGGTTGTTGCTTCCTAGCTATGACTCACCAGAAGAAACTGCAAGGGTCTCAGACCAGGAACAGTGCCATTTGAGTCAAGTCACTGAGCAAAGCCCTATCTGAGCACCGACTGAGTGCGGTAACCAAAGGACACCTATCCTAAAGAACCTTACTATCTGTTCAAGGGCACACACTGTTCTAACAACCATAAACAGAGAACTACAAACTAGCCAGCCTGAGAGGAGGGACTGCATGGAGGACCCGGGCTCAGCCAGGAAGGAGCAGCAGGAGCAAAGACAGAAGGGAGATGAGATGTAGTCCTCAGGGTCCTCCCATTGATCCTGCTCCTCACAGGGGACTACCCAGGATGCCGTCAGTCCTTCCTGTCTCCACAGCAGATGGCTTACACCTGCTTGACCAGTTCAGGGTCTCTGGGCTTCACACACAGCTGCCCACCTGCTGCCTCTCCCATGGGTTTGAAACTCAATGGCACTGGCACCAGACCAGTGGGTGTTGATCCCAGTCGCCAGGGGTGCCTTCTCTCTGAGAAGCCCCACCAGAGTCTACTCCTCAGCCTGTCTTCCTCCTCCAGATGACTCAGTAGGCTGAGGGGGAAGCCAAAGTCAACACAGATGAGTCCACATGGCTGCCACCTGTAATGGTCAGAAAAAAATAAAGCCAAGTGCCATTCAAAAAGGATTATTTTGAAAGATTTTCACTGTGCAGCATGAAGAAACCATATCTCCTTCCACCTGTGCACCAGGATGCTGAGGCCATTGAACACCCACCATCCACCCATCTTCTCCAGGCCATTCTGGTCCAGGCTCCAGATGAATATTTCATGATCAGATTCTAAACTGTCTGCAGCAAAATGATCTAAGGACCCTTTATCAGTGTGATTTTGGGTACAGCCATGTAGCCCTCTCGATGTGAATAAATCAAGATCCTCAATTAATAAAGACGGGCATGAATGTCGGAGCAATGAATTAGTTTGTGCCCTACCTGTGAGTTCACGAAAGCAGATGAGTCACAAGTACTAATGGGTTTAATTTTCCATGCAAGAGCCTCTGTATCCAAGTGCTAGAGAAATCCATGTTGGCTTTCTTATTGCTCTTTAATGATAATTGATGTACCTGGGAAAGATGTCAGCGGTGTCGGTTTTTATACAGGTGTTAGCCTCCCACACTCCCACCCCAGCCGCTCCCATTCCTGCTGGTGAGAGCATCCGTGATGGGCAACATGGTTTTGATGAAATCCAAATTTATTAGGGTTATTAAAGTCATTAATTATTTGGCACCATCTAGATTTCATTTGCTTCATCTTTAATGAAAATTGACAGCTTTATATTTTTGGGTGTAAAAAGTGGGATTTCGTTTTAAATGCTTCCTGTCCTGTTCTTACGGCTATAGCCACCCCGCCCCAGCTCCCCATTTTCTTTTATTCCTATCCCTGACTTTTGCACCCCTCTTCCCCTTGCTCCCCAATATTGATGTGAAGCTTTTCCCCTCCTAAAGAAGTAGGTAACTGGTCTTCCCCGGGGCTCCTCTTCAGAGACCCCATGGCAACGCCAGGGACAATGGTTTCAGCCCCGAAGTGCACTTTAAGGGGACAGAAGAGAGCTGAGACTCAATAGTATTCATGCTCTGGGAGAGACATTGCCTTCCCACCTGACATGACCCAGCCTGTGTGATGGGTCTGGTGCTAAGCGGCTCCATTGACGACGTCCCTTGAAGAAAACAAAGCCGCCTGACCTGTGGTGGTGCAGTGGATAAAGCGTCGACCTGGGAACACTGAGGTCGCCAGTTCAAAACCCTGCACTGGTCTGGTCAAGGCACATATGGGAGTTGATGCTTCCAGCTCCTCCCCCCTTTCTCTCTTTGTCTCTCTCTCTCTCACTCTGTGTCTCCTCTCTAAAATGAATAAAATAAAAATAAAATTAAATTAAAAAAAAAGAAAACAAAGCCATCTCTAGGGTCCTTTATATATATAACACGGCATTTTCCAAACATTCGCTCACATGCTAATTTTCAAAACCACTCTACTAGGTAAACAATATTAGTCTCATTTGATTGGCAAGGAAACCCTCAGGGAGGTTAAAGCGACTTCTCACAGGCAGGAAGTAGTCCCACAAGGCAGCAAGAACTGAACCATGTGGGAATCGGGCAGCATTCATGTAACAACGCCTTGCGACATCCCAGATACAGACAAGAGAAAGACCTTTCTAGATCTTTCTAAATTGGACCTCAGTTTGGCTGTGTTGACTGTTACTTAGAGGAATGTGTTCCAACACCTGGACAGCCCACGCACAAGCAACAAAGAACAAGGTGAGACAAAGTTTCGGGCAATGTTACAGAGAGGGGCCAGGGCTATCTGTGGGGAACCAGCTTCTGGGTGTCTCCAGGAAGATGAGTTAGTTCTCAGCGGCCGCAAATGGTGGTGGCATGTCTGCACTTGAATTATCTGTTCACCTTATTGGGAAAGAGAGAAGGGTGAAGGCAGGAGGGAGGACCAGGTGGCTAGAGGTTGACAAAATGGACCAGAAACATGTTGACCCAACTCCCAATTTCACCCCAAATTTGTCCTGCATATGACAAAATCCATGCCCTGGTCTGGAAGGTAAAATCAATGGAACCATTCCCAACCAATGCTTTCCATATTATAAAAATATTCACCTTTACCAGGGGGCAGGCTGGACTCATTCAATCAAAGACATACAGTCTTTGCTCAAGGAGATGTATGGGATCTGTGAATGTTACCTCAAACCACTGAGAAAACAAGAACGGCAGAAAACATCAATAGCACTTACTCTCTGTTTGGCCTCATTAATGAAAAAAGAGCAAAGAACACATTCACAGTAGTTGAGCTATAAGTTTTGCAAGAAACTGAGGATTTACCAAAATAATTGTATGTGATATTAAAGTAATTAGTTTTGCAAAAAGAACAACAACATGAAACAATGGCTGAAATGTGCATCCTGCTCTGGTTACATTGTCACCAGGCTCCACACATTTCTACCTGCAGTTTGGGCAAAGCCGGCTTCCAGGTTCTCCTGAACTCTCAATCAGGTAGAAATTTTAGGAGCAACAAAAATTATGGGAGGAATGTAGCTTCATCAGTCATTTTCCCTCAAGAACAGCGGCAATTTGAAGAGTTTTAGCACTCTGAAGGTCAAGATTAAAACCCAAGTCATTTATTACCACTGATTTAGAGATTAACATTGTGCCAATTAATCAATTACTCAATGTGATGAATTGACAATTAATTGACATTGTAGTTCCTATCTGGCAAAGCTTTTTGGTTTCCATAGTGAATCATATAAAATCTCTAAATTAAGAGGTTAGGAGGATTTCTTCCAAGATCAAAATGAAAAGGAATAAAAGAGGATACGTAAGAATTACCATTCACGAAATTTTTATATGCGAAATATATGTAATTGCTTTACCAGTGCGCAAATCAATGTCACTGAACAGGTCAGCTTGAGAAGTGTGACAACAAGTAACTTTTCTTATTGTGACTTGGGTTTGTCCTGTTCTATTCTTTGAGCACAAGCCCGGGAGCTCAGCTCATGTGGCGTTCATGGCCCCCAGCCACTGCTCTACAAACAAGGGCTTTCCAATGGGCTCACAGAGCCAGCTTAGACCCTGGTGATCAGCTCCCTTGGTGCTCATTGAAGTTATGGCTGGGTCAAGGTCAGAACAACCACATCCTAACAGCTCAGCCAAGATCATGCTGTTCTCTCTGAAGCAGAGAGCCACATGTCTGTAGCTGGCCAGGGTAGGGGGAGGTCTGAGAGCTCAGCAAGGTCATGGCAACACCTGGAGTCTCGGCAGACAGGCAGAATGTATTCCAGAAGGTCATGTGAGAAAGGGAGGAGCAGAGAAGGACCCAGAGTTCAAAAAAGAACTTTGCTCTTTTCTCTGGTTCCTGGATTCTCTTCCTGTCCCTGGTCGCCCTTCTTCCCGAACTCGCCTGGCAATGACTGTCTGAATTCCTTGGCTTCTGACCTTGACTCAGCCACAGCATCTCCATCCTGTGTTTCCCACCTCAGCCTAGACTCACTTCCTTTCTTTATCCAAAAAGAATCAAGGCCCAGAACTGTGAAGAGAAGATACAGAAGGGCAGGTGCTGGGCTGTCACAAGCTGTCATCCTGTGGGAGGATACAGGACAGAAGGAAAGGAGTGAAAATCAGCAAGGCCTTGCCCCAGAAAGCTGTCACATTGGAACCACAACCGAAAATGGCATTCCGTTTCCAAGAACCTAAAGTACCATTAGGCAAAGGGATGAGTAACTCCATTGCAGGGAAAATTAAGTTTTTGATAAAAATAGCAGAGAAATAAAATCAAGAGACACATTTCTAAACGTGTGCTGCAGTTAACACAGTCTCTCTCCCGTCCTCACAGCCTTGATCTGAGAAACCAGATGACACCACAGCCATTGGGGTCTAACAGCCCATTTCTGCCCCATGGCACTCTGTTTATTTAGGCATGTTCCTTTCCTTTGATGAACTCAGCAAAGCAAGCCAAGTTCTAGCTTGAGGACATAGAGAGGAAGGGCGATACAGGAGGCTGGGAGCAGTGCTCTCTGGTAGGTAGGCACAGCGTGGACCTAAAAACACCAGTGCAGCTCTTTGGGTCTCCTGTTCTTTCTCTCATTGTTCGCACAGTCAACAGTTTTGCCTTTAGACAGGTCAGCTGCTGGCAGAGATGGAGAGTCATGTGTCCTCTAACAATACAGCCAGGGCTGGAAACTGAGGCTGAGGCTGAGGCTGAGGCAGGGACATAAGAGGAGAAGTTGGAGAAGGAGAGGGGGCCCCCAGCAGAAGCTATGGTCAGAAGCTCAAGAGGCCAGTTATTGCCAGGCAAGCTTGGGACAAGGGTAAACAGGACAGTAAGAATGGAGGCCATGAGAATCAAGTTCATAGCAGAGTGGCCCCTGGTTGATACTCAGCCCTATGTCCTATCCAATCTTATAAGGTAATCACTGCTCATGCAGCCTGGGTCTCTCCCTGGTGAGATCAGAAAATCTGCCCCAAA
The DNA here is from genome assembly GCA_037038555.1 of Rhynchonycteris naso. Classification (NCBI taxonomy): domain Eukaryota; kingdom Metazoa; phylum Chordata; class Mammalia; order Chiroptera; family Emballonuridae; genus Rhynchonycteris; species Rhynchonycteris naso. Next base: position 112,102,376 of record CM073001.1, read on the forward strand.
GTGTCTCCAACACCTGGGGACTCTCTCATATTAAAAGAGATAGGTGATGTGTGCAGCTGCAATAGCAAAAATGTCAGCAGAGTCTCTGGCACCTTCTGTCTGTCTGCTTCTTCCTCCTTAATGTGGGAAATTCCAAACTCAGGTTTATCACCCAGTGGTTTCAAGGTGCAGGTGGCCTTTCCAGTGCATCTGCCCTCCTGCCAGGCAGGAAGAAGGGAGGGGAGAGAAGAAAAGGGAAAAGAAAGAAGAAAGGAATGAAAAGGAGAAGTGCTTTCTGTGTTTGGCTGGCTGAACTTTCCCAGAAATCACACCTATATATCTCTGTATCTCATTGGTCAGAACTGTGTCACATGGTCACTTGAACTTTCCCAGAAATCACACCTATATTTCTTGCATCTCATTGGTCAGAATTGGGTCACATGATTACCTGAACTTTCCCAGAAATCATGCCCATACTTCTCCTTGAATCTCATTGGTCAGAACAGTGTCACATGGTCACCTAAACTTTCTCAGGAATCTCCTCCATATTTCTGCTCATATCTCATTGGTCACTACTATGTCACATGGCTACTGAATCTTCAAGAGAGGTTTTGGAGAGCTGTTCTTTTAGTTGGGCACCCTTCCCTTCCCTCCAAAATTACAGCTCTTTTCATCAGGAAGGATGGGGTTTAGGTGTTCGCATCCGACTGGAATTAAAGTACCTGGTTAAAGCCAGCATGGAAGATGGGAGAACAATAATAAAGGACAGGAAGAGGTACACAGCATGCAGAGTATCCCCTCAGGCCTGCTGCTCAGCATATGAAAGATCTCAGTCCTGCCCATGGTGGACTGTGATCTGGAAATTATAAGTCTCCGTGAGGACGCTGAGCTTCTAGATTAAATTGTTCCTTAAGCAAATTAAAGGTGGAGGCCAATTGCATCATTTCTCTTAATTAGCAAACCAATCTCTTTCCGAGGCTAAGAGTCCAAAAGTGAAATCTGTCATTCCAAGTTCTCTTTCAGTTTACTCCCCAAGCAGAGGAAAAGGTATGGATGGAATGCTCCGCCCCCCAGCAGTTGCGGCAAAGCCCACCCCTGAAGATGGGCAGCATTCGCATTTCAGTAGCCTGTTAATGTCTGGAAACCTGAACAGTCACAGAACAGCAATAAAGGAGCTCTTCAAATGCTGCTGGAGGATGTCCATAAGGAGGATATAATGAAAAGGACTGCCCAAATGTGCAAGGATAATATAGTTAATGTATTACTTCTTTTATTATTTTATCATCTTTCATTAATTGCTGGCAGCGTGCCTGCAGGAGTTGGTTCTATGGAAAGGGCTTTTAGTTAAATGTCTTAAATGAAACGACCACTTAGAACCTGAGAACAAGGTTGAACCAAGGTTCACTTGACTTCAGTAAATCTTGTCTTGGAGGGGGTACTGTGGAGAGATGGAAGGGATTCATTCTGGGACAGCCAGAGCTGCTACGAACTGACTGCCTCATTATTTGAAACACAAAGGCTTCCCCTACTATCTCCCCCCTAACATTCTCTGTGGCCCTGAAGAAGTGACTCACAAACTGTGAGCCTTGATTTCCTTTGGTCTGTGCCTCATTCAGCAAAGACTTACCCTGACACTAAGCCAATTACCTAACTATTTAAGGATCACCAGATCACTGTTAATTAATGGGGAAGCTGGAGAGCATTGGGAGGGAGGGGTATGGGATGTAACCCTAGACTAAAAGAAGACCCCCAAACACTGATGCTCTCCCATTAAAGCCCCACGCTGCCCTTTATCTCCCCACCTGCTCCAGCACCTCTCTGTGGACAGCCATGAACTAGGCATGCCCTAAGTGCCAAGATGCTCCAGCTACTCTGGTGCTCTGTAACCCATCAGCCTCCGCTTCCCACCAGTCTGGAAAAAGAGTATCAAAATGCTGCCAACTCCTAATTTCAGCAAGTTAACGCTCCCCTCTTTTGGCACATCTTGTACATGACTCTTTTTCATTTAAAACAAACATTTATGCAGCATCTCTTGTGTGCCCTACGCTGTGGGGAGATCGAAGAAGACGGCCACAGTCAAGAAGTGTCAAAGCTGGGTCTCAGGAGGTGGCAATGCAGAGAGGTTGATGACCCACTTTGGCTTGTAAGGAGGGAGGTGTCATAGCACCAGGTGACCACATAGACTAGACAAGTAAGTGGAGGATCTGAGGATGCTACTACACTGACTTCTCCAGCCTTGACCTCTGGGTCTGCACCACCAAGTCCCAAACTGAATGACTGACTCCCCCCTCCCCAAAGCAAGTCTCCTTCAGACATTCTGACTTCTTTCGATGGTATGTTAACTTTCTCATTCACCAGCCTTTGTACACCCCCTAACTTCTGACCTTCACTCTATCTGGTCTCCAGCCAGACACAGAACTACAATTTTGAAGAAAAAAAAGTGGGGTAAAATTTAGTATAATGATAATGAGGTAACAGGTGGGGTTAATGGTAGAGAGAGAAAAGCCCACACTTGGCAGGGGTAACATCAGAAAGGAGCAATAGCCAGGCATCCATAGGCTGGGTTCCTGTTCCCTCCTCTGGGTCTGCTGGTCTCCATTCTTTCTACCCTCACTTCTCGTGACAGTATACTTGTCCACAGCACCAAGTTTGTGCCAGCTCACTGGTTCAACCCCATGAAGACTGACAGCAAAGAAAGTGCAGGGAGGCGGGTCCTGAACCCTTCTCACCAAGCCTCCCCCAATGTGAACACCTTACATTAATGTAGTACAATAAATATTAAAACCAGGAAACGGATGTTGGTACAACCTACTGGGCTTGCTCAGACTTTACCAGTCACACGTGCACTCGTGTGTGTGTCTGTGTGATTTTATCACATGTGTAGCTTCATGTAACCAACACCATCAAGATATGTAACTGGGTCATCACCACAAGACCCCTTCATGCTATTCCTATACCCATCCCTCCCTTCTTCCAAACCCCTGGAAAGCACTAATCTGTCCAATGTGTTAGCTCACAAACAGTGTGTATTCCTACGTAGGATATAGCTTCCTGAGGCTCATTCAAGTCACTCCATGCATCAATAGTTTGTTCCTCTTTGTTATTAAATCTTGTTGTTTGGCACCAATGAACCAGGTTGTATATATAGCTGTTCACCTGCTGAAGGGCATCTGGGGAGTTTCTAGTTTGGGGTTATTCCAAAGGAAACTTATAAATATTTGTGTGCCAGTTTCTACATGAAAAGTGTTCATACGTGCCCAAGAGTACTACTGCTGGGCTGCAGAGAAGTCTGTTCTCAAAGTGAGCAGGAACCACCAAGCTACGTCCCACAATGGCACCCCCACCAGGAGTACGTGTGTGCAACCCAGGTTCTCAGCATTCCCCATCAGCATTTGATTTGATGGCAATTTTTCATCTTAGCCATTCTGACAGGGGTGCAGGGATATCTCATCGAGATTTTCATTTCCAGGCCTCCAAGGCTAATGATGTTGACCAGCTGTCCATGTGTTCGTCTGCCACCTCTCTATCACCTGGATGGGTTGTTTGAAAAAGTGTACACATCACTGTGACACCTGCTGTCCCCACTCCCCACCCCCTGCTGCAAACTGGTACAGCCCCTGTGGAATATAGTTTGGCAGTTCTTTTTAAAATTCTGGATCCTGGGTGTTTTTTTGTTTTGTTTTGTTTTGCTTGTTTGTTTTTTTATCTAAGGCTATCAAGGAACTTCCTGTTTTCTCTAACCCTCTTCCTTCAACCACATTTCTGTCCTCAGCCTTAGGAGGACCCAGGCAGGGATGACATGTCTGTTGCATCCTAAATCTTGCTGATGGATTTCCTAAGATCAAATTTGTTTAGAATGTGGAATCTGTGGACCTGGAAGTGGATTTTCTTTTCTCTTTCACAGACAAATGTCCCTGGGTTTCTCAGCTAGAGGCTGAGGAAGCTCTGAATGTTGAGGGACCTCGCTCTGAGAAAAAATGAGGAGCAGCTTAGAGAATGCCTACGGAGAGAGGGAGAGCACCCTGAGACCACCCAGAACATGGGAAACTGTTCCAACAATTCCCGGGTTAGTAGGGGAGAGCAGAATTCCCAAATAGTCAACATGGTCTGACCCATCTCAACGATACTTTCTGCAAGGGGTCCTGATCCTGGCACAGACATCATGCAACCCCACGATTTCTTCACCCCCAATGCCAGCCAGACAGCAGCATTCTTTGCGAAAGCCGTTTTCCACAGCAATTACCTACTTGAAAGAATCCACAACAGGACTAATAACTGAAGAGACGAGACTCTCAGTGGAATCCAGCCCAGATCCCGAACACAAGGTTAACCACCTGTGCTTGTCCCCTCCTGGCCCAGAAACCCGAGGTGTGACATTTGCGAAGTGTCCAATTTATGAAGTTGAAAACTGGGGCAGGCTCATTTGTTTGTACGGTGTTGACTGCCAGCGGTTAATCACCAAGGGTAAGTGGAAGGAATCATTCCTGTTCATTTGCAAATGGAAATCAAATGAGGACTGAGCTTAAATGCATCAGCGTTTTCCCTTCCAAAGGGAAGGGATTCAGAAAGACAGCTGACCTTGGGTGCCTGGCAGGCAGGCGGCTCAGAACGTGCTGTGGCTCTTCCACACCTCCCGGGACCGGGACCGGGACCTGCGTTTTTGCTGGTCTGGAAGGCAGACAGACCTACCTAGTTTGGAAAGTACAAAGCATTTGGGGGGGGCTGTGAATTCATATATGCACACAACCAGCCTTTGCTTTCTTTATTACTCTGTAGAGACTTGGGGGTGCATTCCCCTTGCAGAAGGAGCCCCTATGCTGAAATCCTGCCAAGGGCTGAATATGTTTATAAATTCTCCTTCCTGAACTGTTGGCCCCAAGAAGTCCTACAACAATAAAGCTCCTATGTGTTGGGGGTTGGTTGGATTCTTTCCCCTGGGTGATCCCTGTCCCAAATAGGCAATGTTCCCTGTGGACAGGTGGTATGTCCACACTGCATTTGACACCCTCAGAGGTGGGAGCCCTCAGCAGTGAGGAAACAGCCCCATGGATGGGATGTGTAATGAATTTCTCTCCACGCCAGAGGATAAATCTCTGTGATTTATGGCTGTTTTAATGTACACAGCCTCTTAAACCACCTACCTTTGACTGTTGTGGAAGTAGATTTGGCCTCTGATAGTTCCCTGGAGCTGTGCGATTGTTCAGGGGAGTTATTGGTGTCCCTGGGCAGGTAAACAACCTTGGATCAAAGGCTTTAGGTCACCCGAGCACACCATGGATGGGAACTGGAAGCCTTTTCATGGGGTCGGGGCACAGCTCTAATGACCCTTCTAAAGTGCTCAGCAGCACAGAGCAACAGGGAAGTGAGGCTCAAAGCGGGGCAGAGTACTTTCCTTTGTAAAGCTTGGGAGATGAAACTGCAGCTCAGGAGGGAGTCCTCACAGGGGCCATCTTGTGTCTAATCAAGGCACTTTCCCCAAATTTCCCAAGAGGCCTACCTAGAGGAAGAGACAAGAGCCAGAACTGAGCTCCAACCATCACTGGACAGAACCAACTTGGCTTATTCACTTCATCAAAGCCCCCTCTATTTAGAAGCAACCTTTTGATTTTATCACCTTCAGAATGGCTTGTTGGCACTGGCCAGGTTGCTCAATTGGTTAGAGCGCTGTACCTGATGTGCCAAGGTTGCAGGTTCCATCCTCGGTCCAGGCACATACAAGAATCAACCAGTGAATGCATAAATAAGTGGAACAACAAATCTATGTTTCTTCTCCCCCCTTTCCTTTCTCTGTAAAATCGATTAAAAAAATGTTTAAGCTATGTCTTGAACACACTGTTCACAATATCAATTTAAACCAAGCACCTGCTTGCACATGGGACAGCATGGCAGGTTTTTTTCAGAAGGTGGAATGCAGAAACCATGGAGGGATGGGAGGTGTGGAGGAGCCGGCTGGACTACCTTGCTTCACGTGAGTCAACAGGGGCGGCTTTTGGAAGTTGCAGAGGTATAGGTAAGCACTCAAGCAGAGAAAGAAGGCTTCAGAAAGGAATAGAAACAGCATCGGGGATTCCCAGTATCCAGTAGGAGGCAAGGATGGTGATGGTGCACTGGCATAGACCAGCCAACTGTGCCCAGGTAAGGACCCTCCAGGCTGGAATCCTGGAGCCCAAGGCCTTTCTTTCCATCCACCAGTGGTCCTTTCAGTAAAAGGCCAGCTAATTTATCAACTGCCTTGGTGTACTCCAAGTCATGGGACCTGCTCTTCCTAATGGATGGGAATTTGTTCAACTAAGAGGTGCTGAATTTCCAATACTGTCTATGTAATGAAATTCTGTAGCTTCTTGTTACTTTTCTGTGATTGTTTCATGCATCCCTAGTCTGTGTCCCTGGTTAGACCATCAGGTAATAAACTCACATTTATTGATCATTCTGATTTGTCACAAAGACGGGGGCGGGGGAGGTGCTTATTATTCTTGCCATTTTATTGACGGACAGTCAAGAGATTATGTAACTTGCCTGAAGAAAAGCACATGATTTTATAACATGTGAAAGGTCCTCCTTTCTCTTTGATAATAAAATCATAAGTACAGCCTGACCAGGCGGTGGCGCAGTGGATAGAGTGTGGGACTGGGATGTGGAAGACCCAGGTTTGAGACCCCAAGCTCACCAGCTTGAGCGCGGGCCCATCTGGCTTGAGCAAAAGCTCGCCAGCTTGGACCCAAGGTCGCTGGCTCTAGCAAGGGGTTGCTCGGTCTGCTGAAGGCCCATGGTCAAGGCACATGTGAGAAAGCAATCAATGAACAACTATGGTGTCGCAACGGCAATGCAAAACTAATGATTGATGCTTCTCACCTCTTTCCGTTCCTGTCTGCCTTCCCTATCTATCTCTCTCTCTGACTCTCTCTCTGTCCCTGTAAAAAAAAAAATCATAAGTACAAATTAGGTGTAAACCGAAGTACTGTTCCTCACCTACCTGAGAGGCAAAGATGACATCTGGGGTGAAGGATAGAGAAATGAGCCCTTGGCACACAGTTGTAGAGCGGGTGAACTGGTAAGTCTCTTTGGTGCACAATTTGGTATTATCCCTCCAGATTTTAAATGAACACACCCTCTGATCCAAGAACCCCTCTGCAAACATCCTTGCAAACATGGGCTAAGACACCTTTATCGGGAATCTACCCTGGTCCTGTTTTCAGTAACATCGTGGGCAAGGGCTCCTCATCTTTGCTTGGCATAAGACATGCCCCCAATAAATATTTAGCTTATATAACCTTATCATCGAGGGTATCAGACAGGTAGGAAAAGGATCAAAGCAGAGTGTGGGGGACCTGAAGACAATGTCCACCTTCCTCATGAGGTGACTCTGAGCAAGCCCCACTGCCACCCAACCGAAAGACAGCAGAGCCTCGAGTCCCTGTGTACCCAGGTGGCCTTGGCCCAGTGACAACACTCAGTGGCTCTAGCTGACAAGAGTCACCTGTGCTTCTTAAAACCACAGCACATTTTCTCAGCAGTCCATGGTTATCGTTAAGTCACTCACTTACACAACAGTCCTTTACTAAATAAATGCTAATTACTTGAGGGTTTTGGGCTATAAGAAACAGGAGCTTTGGTTATCTAAGCAGAAAAAGGAATCTATTGCAAATATACCAGACAATTCACGGGGGTGGGGGGAGTAGGAGGCTGGAGAACAGGCTCAGAAAACAGCAGGAGTCACAGGGGCTGGTAGGAGAATCACGACCAAGGTTGGGGGGCAGGGACAGGCTGGGCTGCTCATCACTACCATGGATGCTGCTCTGTGAACAAATCCTGACCGGTCCCTTCATCCCTGTGCTCCCTCCACAAAGCTCAACACACGTGTGGGAACAGGCATTGAACTAGCTTGGGCATGGGGCTTGGAAAGAGGGTGGCTGGATCCAGCCACTTCCACAGGGGCAGAGGGAGTCCCTGTGTACCCAGGTGGCCTTGGCCCAGTGACAACACTCAGAGGCTCTAGCTGACAAGCCCTTCTCTGGCCCCCTCCCCCCTGCCACCCCGGACTCAGGAGGGGGACATCCTGGTAAGTTCTGTAGCTACAATCCCAGTGGGATGCTTCTCATCCCAGCCCTTTTTGTTTAGGGATCTGGAACATCACAGCCTCCCCTGATCATCAAACAAATAACAGCAGATTTGGGCTGAGGGGAAGAGACAAAATTATGAAAGGCAGCAGGGACTTATTCACCTGTAGGCCGCAGTCCCCCTCCCCCCAGAATGCAGTGACCGTAGGGGGCACCTGAGTGAGTTAGCCCCCTATAGTGAGTCTGGTTCACAGCGTCTTGGGATGATGGATGCTGGGGGCTCCCTCCTCTAATCTGTTTGACAATCCAGCTCTCTCTCTCTCTCTCTCTGCCTCCCCCAGATTTGCAAGAATCACAACTTTACATCAATTACACTTCCATTAGCACCGAGATAGCTAGCCATTGTCACAGTGTCACTGCATCCACATGCTTCATCAGGCTCATTGTCCTTGGCGTGCCCGGGTGTCTAAGGGATGCTCAGGTATTCACTTGGAGGCCACATTTATACCCCCCAGTCCTCCCCTGCCACCCCCCGAGATGCTCAACCCAGGCTTGTGGCTGGAGTGGGGAACGTGTCCGCCCCGGAACCTCTTCATTGGGGCAATTAGAATTTGTCCCAGATGTCATCCTGCTTTTCCTCTGCTGACTCATCAGCTACTTTCCCACCACCACCCTCAGGAGGTGCTCCTGTATGTGATGGTGTCAGATCGTAGTGGAGTTTGATCTTTTCCTTGTGTCGGATTCCTGACCTGCTCATCCTGTGGGTGGGATGCAGCTGTCGGAACAACCCAGCTGCTCTCTGGCACATGAAGACATAGCCAGAAGTCTGTACTCTGCAACCACAACCCAACCACGCTGGCACCCTGATCTCAGACTTCTAGCCCCCAGAACTATGAGCTATACATTTCTATTTTCCAGAAGAGAAGAAGAAGAAGAAGAACAACAACAACAACAACAACAACAGCTCAACATCGCCATCAGGCATCCAAACAGCCACCCTCTGACTTTTTGAGATGACCCAGAAATCGGCTGTATTTCTCTTTGACCCTGTGATAGGAGGCCAGTTTTTGTTAACAAACAAGCATGATTTGTTTTAAAAGATCGATGTTGGTTTTAAAAAAAAACGATTAAATAGCAAATAAAAATCTAGGGGAAATATTTGCTGCATATGTGATAAGAAAAGGGTAAAGTCTTCCATATATAAAGAGCTTTTATGAATCAATAAGAAAAAGTAGAATATCCCATGAGGGGGAAAATGGCAAATAATGTTACCTGAGAATGTGCTTTTTAGCCACATTTTTAAAAAAGAAGAATCAACTATTGATATATGATACAACATGGTTGAATCTCAAAATAATCATGTTGAGTAAAAAAAGTCAGACAAAAAAAAAAAATGTCCAGAAAATGCCAAATAATCTATAGTGACAGAAAGCAGGTAAGTGATTACTTGAAAATGGGAGGGGTGGGGAGAGAGGTATACAGGGGCACACAGGACACTTTTGGGGGTGATGTATATGTTCATTATCTTGTCTATGGTCATGGTTTCACCACATGGTTATCTCTAGATCAAAACTTATCAAATTGTATACTTTAGAGATGTGTAGTTATTGGGTGCAAAATATGCCTCAGTAAAGCCATTACAGAAGGAGGAGAAAGGACATTCTCAAAGAGAAAATACAAACAGTGAATGATGCACATATTTTTTTTGAAAGTTCAACATCTTCGGTAACTAAGGAAAAAAAATAATGAGATCCTACTCATTACTCACCATGTTGGCAAAGACTTTGTGACCAGTTCTGTTGGGGCTGGCGTGGATTCCGGGAGGCAGGCACACTCAGTCACAGAAGCCCTGCATCTCCCCCAGTTGGGACCAAAGCTGCTTGGTGTCACCTAGGACGCAGGCCTGCAGGAGGCCAATGGTCTCCTTCCAATAAGGCTTCTAAACACCAGATGAGGTGGTGAAGAAACCCCTGGGTTCGACCAGGTGGGTTATGTGGCCTGAGAGTCAGTTGCCCTTTCACAAATGGGTCAGAGCCAGTCTTTATCCCATGAACTGCTTCCCCGAGCAAAGCAGAGGCCACCCATCACTGACCCTCTGGGGAGCTATGACATTGGGTCAGGAATCCCAGACACAGAGCAAGGACATTTGATGCGGACCCCAACAATCATCTGAAAAGCAGCTCCAATTCTGTTCCCCTTTGCTCAAGCATGCCTGACTTCAAGGAAACCAAAGGTCGCCACCTTCTAGCACCTTCTCTTCCCCCCATTTCTGAGGCAGTGGGGACAATGAGGGCAGTAGGATTTTCCCTCACAGCAAAGATGGTCTCCAAGAGAACATCTCCCCATAGCGTAGGTACGGCTATGATTTTAGGTTGCATCAGTACTGAGACAAGATACCATCTCAACCCAGAGATTCTCTATGGACCAGAACTAACTCTGAGGCAGAAGGTCTGGTTCCGCACTGAGGGTCCAGTGTCCACCTGCTGGGAGCAGGGGGTTCAGTGGCTGGTGGAGGGCATACTGGATCATCCTGCCCTCACCATGGGCAAGTGGCAGGCAGGGAGCTTGGCGGGAGAGCCAGGAGAGGCAGAGCTGAGGTGAGGGTAGGGACAACCTGCCAGCATAACCATCACCCCAGATAATGGAGAAATGATGAAAGGAACGTTGTCAGCCTCAGTGATAGTGATAAACACACATGTGGTCCTTCTGATAAATGCCCGTGGCAAAGCGTGGATGAAACCGTAGCACATAACAATCCTTATTCGCTCCAAGACCTTTCTGCTGAAATTGCCAATTAACATAGTGCTCCCAGAGAGATGTGCTTGGCCACTGGCTCGGAGAACGGCCTGCAACCAGCGTGTTCCAGCCAGATGCCAGCGCAGAGCAGCTACTGACCTGCTTCTGACCCCAAGGAACAACGTGGGGAAGTGCTCAGTCTCTGTCTCTGAGAGGAGACAGCCTCAGGGGCTGCACGGTGAGTGACGGGCTCGCTCGCGTCCACATCAGCCTGGCCACATCAGCTCCAGAGAAGAAATTCAGTTACCCCAGTCTACCTCTGAAGTCAAGAGCAGCCCCGTGCAAGTGTGCAAGGAGGTGTCACCAGGGAAGGAGTGTGCATGCAACTGGCGACCTCCATGGCCTTGGCCTTGGATCTTACGTGGTATGGAGTGAATGGGTCTCCTGAGCTCTGGGAAGGGGGATGTCCTCTTCACTTCTGGAACCTCACTGCCCATGTTTAACCACCAACTAACCTAGGTCCCAAGACACTCACCTACAGCAAAGCCCATGCGGCCACACCTCCACACCTCACCACAGCCCTAGACTCAGTCTCCCAATGTAAACTAACAAAAACAAAAAACAAACAAACAAAAAAACATTACGATTTGGAAACCAGGTGTGTTCATCTTCTAGAGCTGCTGGAACAAACTGCCCCAAATGGAGTGGCTTCAACAGCAAACTTGTATTCTCTCACCTTTCTGGAGGCCATGAGAAGCGTGAGGTCAAGGGGTCAGCAGGGCTACGCCCCCTTTCAGTGTGCACAAGACCAGACTGCTCCTTTCCTCCCTCCATGTGTCCAGGGGCCCCTTGACTTGTGGCAGCAGAACCCCAGTCCTCACGTGGCTTCTGCCTATGTGCAGGTCTGTGTCCAAATGTCTTTTTTCCATGAGGACACCAGTCACATTGGAGTGTGACCCACCTTAATGACCCATCTTCATTTGACCATCTGTAAAGTCCCTGCTTTCTAAGTTAGGCCACATTCTGAGGTACTGGGGCATTAGGATTATTAACATAGCCATCTTCACCATAGAACAGAGCAAGTCAGAGGTGCCTGAGCCAATAAAAGGTGCACGTTGCAGACTTTGATAAAAGAAATGCAACACAATATCATCCAGATAAATTTCACACCAGGGACGAACAGGCTACAACATCACCAGGCTCCATGTCACACAGAACTGTGCGCGGCAGGCCTCGTGCTCCACACTGGTCTCTGAAGAGAGCATGGGGAAGGCTGGACGGACAGACCTCACCCTCACCAGGCAGGCTCGCTCATGGAATTGAGGCCATCGATTACACATGCAGCTCCAGGAAAGCTCAGTATTAAACTGTCATTTTGTCAATAAAATGTCATTTCATCTATATAACGTCTATGAGCCCGAATGCTTCTGCATAATTAATTCTGCTGATGCATTAAGGAATGTTATACACAATATTCATCAAAAAGTCGCGTCAATAGGAGGGCCATATATAAACCCAGATGGAAAGATTACAAACCTCTCTGAAAGCCGTATTCCCACTGAGACACTCCTTACCGAGAAACATTTAGGTGTGTTTTTTTTTTATTTTTATAAAACTGCTATTTAAAAAATTAGCCAGTCAAGGAAAACCAATTAGAGTAATATATAAAAACCTCTTGGGAAATTAATATTTTACAAAACAGTTTTTAATAAATTGCATTTAGTGTTTAGAAAGTCCTCTAACTGTGATAGGGCCCTGTGACACCCAGGTCTGTGTATACAGAGCTACGGAGCTGGTGAGGTCGCACCACAGCTCTTTCCTGAGCTATAGTAGCCCTAGAGCATTCTGCCTTCAACTGTTTCAAAATCTACAAAGTGTGGTCACCTTCAGACAACCCTGAGGGCTTCTCCCATCCCAGTCTGAGGCCAAGGTAGGATGCAGGTGCCCGGAAACCCTGCAACCACCCCTCGGTCGCCCACCTCCTGCCCAGGTGACAGGAAGGTGTGGGGAAGAAGGACCCAGACATGATACACAACTGGTCCATGCTGTCCCCTCCTTGGATGGGCTCCCAGATCCCAATTCCATTAACTAACTGGTCAACACTCCTCTATCCCTTGTTCCCTATGGCCACAGCTCTGCACAACCACTTCTCTCTGTCTGGTCCTTGTCACAATTCCCTTAGGCATCTGCATACAAAACTGGCCACCCTCTTCTGGAATCACCTTGGGCAAGAGAGGCAGAATGAGGGGTGAGACCCCCAGTAGGCGAGCAGAGAGTGGCACCTGCTCAAAGCTCTAGGTGCTTTTGTTCTTGGTTAGTATATTGTGAACCTGTTAGACCAAAGATTCTGTCCTAATCAGGCCAGAGTGACACCGTTAAGAGAGGCCATTCAAAACCTCATCCTAGCTGGTGGGACCTGGAACAAGTCTTCCTACCCTAAACCCAGCACTCACTTGCACACCTGTGGTCCCAAGGGCTTTGGCCTCCCGTCACATTGGTCAGTTCGTACCCAGCCTGGATTATATCTGCAATCAGACCCGCAGACACTTAGTGGGAGCTGCTCTGATCCTTAGTTTGGATCCCACTGTGCCAAAGCCAGGCCCCTTTGCCTGGACCTCCTGCCTCCCAGGCACTGACTGTTATGTGCACACATGATGTATCCCTGGCTTGGGAGACTCTGCTCTAAAATATTTTAACACAGAGCTGGTATTTGTGTCTCTATTTTGCCGCGGATTTCTAAAACTTTAAAAGCCCTATTTGGTGGACAATTCTGTGTTTAGCTTAAAGCGGTAAAATAAGGATACTGTCACAAACTATTTCGTATTTATTTATTTATTTTTGTTCAATATTTTTAGAGATGACATTTAAACACATCTTAATCTAAAGGTTAATGCTGCATTAATAAAGGGCGGGGGTAGGTGGCCTGATGCGGTCTTTTAAAACCTCTTTAGCTGGCAAGAGAGATATTATTAGCTCTGTATATCATTAAAAGGCCCATGTTTGAATCAGATAGTTCTTATTAATTTAATTATTTAACCAAATTTGCCATCATTACAACCCCTTTCAAAAGAAAAATTGTATTATCAATATATTTCCCATCAAGTCTTCCTGGGAGCTTACAATTATCCATAGATATATTCATACCCTGAATGAGGTCCTGCATGCTAAGTACTTCATCTTCTTCATCTGATAGTCTCTATCCCCGAAAGGTGTTTTATCATTGTTGGGGAAAACCAAACTTTCCTTCCCTCTTAAGTTACAGGGCTCTGGTTCAGAGGAAGGTTATTTTGATATATTTAAGGCATGCCATAATTCTTGTGTTTTTTTTTTTTTTTTGCCTGTGTAGAAGCCCAAGCCAGCATTTTCCTCCTTATGCTCATTTAAGTGTGAAAGATTCACTAACTCAAACTAAGTGTGGCTTGGTGATCATTTCGAATGATGTGGGGGAAACAAGAAAGGTTAAGGGGTGATCGTGATGCCAATGACGAGAATATTAATACAACGAGCCCTACATGGCTCTTCAACAAAATCAATAAATCCCCACCTAGACTCTCCAGGCATCTGAGGAGGGAGTCATGGGAGTGGGGAAGGCATGTCTTTAGAATCATTTTAACATAGTAAGAGCTTAAAAGAAATCTTGCATCTCTCCTCCCACCCCCCATGAGGCTGCCTGAAGTAAAGGGTCCCCATCCTCTGGTTGGAACTGACGTGATCATAGCTGGTTACCAACTATCGCGAGGACTAGAAGCCCTGGCATTTGGCACAGCAGAAGAAAAAGCAATGTATGAGGCCACAATACCATACACAGATGATGTGTTTTAGAATTCTACACCTGAAACCTATAACATTTGATTGGCCCATGTCACCCCCAATAAATTCAGTAAAATAAATAATAAAAAATGAAAAAGCAGGGTGCTGTTAGGTTAAATATTTGGTGTGTAAGTACAAGGTTTGCATGGAGACATGAGAGGGAACTCTCGTAGGGCCAAATTTAAGAAGCAACAGACTAAATGATAGGAAAACTATATACACATACATCTGTGAAAAGAGGTTTCTAATGAACAACACCCAAAGTGTCAGATTACATATTTTCATGAGTTGGTATTTGGTAGGAACTAAAGGAAAGGAATAACATTAAAAAAGGAACAGAGAGCCTGACCTGTGGTGGCACAGTGAATAAAGTGTCTATCTGGAATGCTGAGGTCACGGGTTCAAAACCCTGGGCCTTGACCAGTCAATGCACATATGTGAGTTGATGCTTCCTGCTCCTCCCCCCTTTTCGTCTCTCTCTCTCTCCCTCTCTAAAACGAATAAAGTTTTTTTAAGAAAAAGGAACAGAGAAAATTGACAACTGGTAGTTAGTAGGTTTGAGCATTCTCTGTTTTAACCAATCACCACACCCTATTCAGAAAACACTGGACCACACCTGATTGATTGATGGGTATGAAATCAGAGTAACACCCTTAGATTGTATGAGAAGCAGGATAACACCCTATAAATGGTTATGGACAAGAATAGTACTCTATGCTAGAAGAATAGTTACTTCCATTTAAGAATGCAATATAATGTTCAACCTCAATCAGTCTCCCAAGACATTGTCACCATCTTCTCCCTTTCTGGCTTTCTTAAAAATAAGGGGCAGTGCAGAGAGCCTGACATTTGCCTGGACCTTCTATCTTATGTCTGCTAACATATTAGAAATGAGCTGAGTGTTCTGTGACAGAGGAGAGATAACGGCTTTAAGAATTTCCTGTGCAGCCTGACCAAGTGGTGGTGCAGTGGATAGAGAGCCTTGGACTGAGAAGCGGAGGACCCAGGTTCCAAACCCCGAGGTTGCCGGCTTGAGTGCAGGCTCATCTGGATTGAGCAAGGCTCACTAGGTTAAGCCCAAGGTTGCTGGCTTGAGCAAGGGGTCACTCATTCTGCTGTAGCCCCCCAGTCAAGGCACACATGAGAAAGCAATCAATGAACAACTAAGGTGCCGCAGCAAAGAATTGATGCTTCTCACATCTCTCCCTTCCTGTCTGTCTGTCCCTATCTGTTCCTCTCTCTGTCTCTGTCATAAAAAAATAAAATTTCCTGTGTGATTTACCACTGAAGGGTACAAGGCTGTGGTAGATGGTCCCTCACCACAGACACCAAGGTCATTGGACCCACGATTACCTTCCCTTAAGATGAACCTTCTAGCTTGTTCTGCGACAACCAGAAATCCAGAAGAATGCACATCCATAAGAAGCCCCTGGCTTGAGCAAGGGGTCACTGGCTCAGCTGGAGCCCCCCAGTCAAGGCACATATGAGAAAGCAATGAATGAACAACTGAGGTGCCACAACTATGAGTTGAAGCTTCTCATCTCTCTCCCTTTCTGTCTGTCTGGCCCTGTCTGGCCCCTGCCTCTCACTCACTTAGAAAAAAAAAAGAAAGAAACTACCAAAGCCCTGACCTGGTAGCTTGGTTGGTTAGAGCATTGTCCCAAAGAGCAGAGGTTGCCTGTTCGATCCTTGGTTGGGGCATGTACAGGAACGGATCGATGTTCCTGTCTCTCTCTCTCTCTTTTGTCCTTCCTCTCCAAAATCAATAAATCAAATACACACACACACACACAAAAGTTCAATGGCCCAGTAGGTTTTTACATAATTTTGAACTTAGAATCCCAGAAATGAAAGACAAAGCTGCTGAAACGGTGACTGAGCTATCTTTTGAGGGTGGCTTCTAGTCTCTGGCTCTCTCCAGAACCTTTCATGCCACCAGGTTGTTGAGGTCTGGTGGCTTTAGGTGAGATGCAAGGTCATGCCAGGCTGACTTAGTGCATTATTAGCTGTTTATACAGTGCTGAAGCGGCACATAACGGATGAAAAATGCCTTTCCGATCTCAAAGAATAAATCAGGGCAGGCGAGTGATTCCACTTAATAGTTAACTGTAGCCGGTAAAATATTACACCTGTTATTATTCAGGACAAACACAGCTCCTTCCATTTGTTTATTGAGGAAACAATTTATTAGAGGACATTTAATTGCAATAGTGAAGCCTGACTTGGGGGTTAATCCCGGTTTATCGATGTAATTAAAAGCAGTGTGTGTGGTGTGTCATATTTATTATCTAGAAGGGAGAGTGTTGACACAACCCAGGAGCTAGGACAGTATCAGCCCGGCCTGTGTAAGCGTTTGCATAATCTAATTGGGGTAAGGCTTCTAATTTGATTTTACTTGAAGCAATATGGGTTCAAATTGCCATATAGATCCAGCACTGTTTGGTTTCTCGTCAATGATTCATGGCACTCTAATGCCCACCCAGCAAACACGACAGCTCCTCCTCACACCTCTGGCAGCATTCCACAATTACCTGGGCCCCAATTCCACCCCCTTGTCCTTCCTCAACAGCTGGACACCTATCCTCACTTCCCTGTCTCAGATTACTCTAGCTCTTTCCTACATCAATTTCTGGGTGCCTGCCCCTCTCACCAGGTAACAGACTCCCCATAGCTTGGAGGAACCTGTATCCAGGGGAGATGCCCCAAGTGGGGAACAGAGAAGCTACACCTACTGGGTCCATCCAGGGGCATGGCCAGAGAAGGAACTTCAAAGATCTTCCCATATCACCCTCTTTTCTCCCCCTGTTGGCTTTCATTTTCTTCTGGTCCTGTGTCTGTAGTTTTTACTTTGGCTTTTTATTTTTATTTTATTTTTTGACAGAGACAGAGAGTCAGAGAGAGGGATAGATAGGGAAAGACGAACAGGAAGGGAGAGAGATGAGAAGCATCAATTCTTTTTTGCAATTCCTCAGTTGTTCATTGATTGCTTTCTCATGTATGCCTTGACTGGGGGGGCTACAGCAGAGCCAGTGACCACTTGCTCAAGACAGCAACCTTGGGCTCAAGCCAGTGATCATGGGGTCATGTCTATGATCCCATGCTCAAGCCAGTGACCCCACACTCAAACCAGATGAGCCCGTACTTAAGCCGGTGACCTTGGGGTTTCGAACCTGTGTCCTCTGCATCCCAGCGCGATGTTCTATCCACTGTGCCACCATTTGGTCAGGCTACTTTGCATTTTTAAACGTTATCTTTAATTGTCTTTGTTATGATTAATATTTACCCACCCATATTGGGAACCATTTCTGGAACTGCCTGGAGATTTTTTAAAAAATACTCTTCCTCTTTTCTTTCTGTCTGTTTCCTTCCCAACCACCAAAGCACATCTTCATGATCTCTTCATTCGTCTCCAATGGCCCTGGCACTCAGCTGTTTTTCTCTACAAGTTGGCATTGGTTTGTATCAGGGCCCTCTCTGCGTATCCAAATTCCCCCAGGAATCGGGGGCTCCGTAGGGTGCTCTGAATGTTGGGGATTGAACACCAGCTCTTGAGTGACAAAGAAACCAGGTGGTGAGGCAGTGGTGCTTGATATTTTATCAGAACTAATGAAACTTGATCCTGCTGACAGGCTGAACTGTCCCCATGGCCAATGTTCCCCATGAGTTCATAGGACAGAAGTCAGTCTTTCGATGCAGAGGTATTTGCGCTGACAGCCACCAGCTGCTGCAGTAATAAAGGTGACAAGGGGAATCTTGGGCCATATGGGTCTGGGTTCAGATCCTGACTCTGCCATGTGCTGGATGTGTGATTTGTGGGCAAGTCAATCAACCAAACCCCCCAAGCCTCTAACTTCTCCTTATAAAAATGGACAGACACAACATTGCAGTTGGCAGCTGATTCTCAAACCGTTTAAATAATCCGTTCTCCATGAAGCTTCCACCATATATATATATATATATATATATATATATATATACTCACAAATGAAAAAAATTCTCTTACATTTGGTTATCTTCTGATCCTCATCCTAACTCTGAAAGGGTGGAAAAATAAAATTTTCACAGATGATGAGATTGAGGCCCAAGGAAATGAATCAAAGAGCCAAGGGGTTGGTGAGGGAAACAATAAAACAGGACCACCATTCTCTGTTGTGCAAGAGAGAAAAACAGGGTTCTGACATGGTTTGTTGGGAGCCCCATGTGCTCTTCCTTTGGAAGGACCCTGGAAAAGATGGCGCATGACATTCAATTATGCACACAGACAGGCTGCAAATCTGACTTTCGAGAAGTGCGGCTTTCTTCCTCATTCTTATCCCTTATTATACATGATTTGATGGTGTCTTCTGCTTCAAGTGTGTGTGTGTGTTTGTTTTCCCTCCTCCTTGAGGGCATGAAGTTCCTTGAGCAATAGAAAAAATATTTTTAAACTACCCCCTTACCCTTTAGTATCTGGTTGGTCATGCTTGGTGGCTTTTACTTAGTAAGTCCTTGCTAGTTTGGAACCTGTTAAACAGCCTATTTGGGACCAAGAGACCAGAAAATGTACACGTGAGGGTCACTACGAGCAGGGGGAGGGGATGCTGAATTCTCCTCCCCAGCCATGGGGTGACGTGTTCCCACATTGTGTCAGAGAGCTGTCACTTATTCATCTGGCTGATGACTCATTGGGAGACTCTGGGATCCTGGGCCCCTGGCTAGTCTATCTAAGGTCATTGTTCTGACTACCTTCAGACTGAGCAACAGAGATGAAAAGAAAGTCCGTCCATGTTGCCTCAGGCCCAGCCCTGACTGCAGGGTGCATGAAGAAGCTGATAGATTCTGTTCATTGAATGCTCTCTCATTGCCAAGGACTATTTTCCCTACTGGCCTACCATTAGACAAGCCTAGCTAATAGCCAGAAGGAAGAGGTGACCCAGCAGGCAGGTTCGGAGTGCATAAGGAGCTACTCTGCCTATAATCTCCCCTCCCTAGGGAGAGCTCATCTGCTGTTATGGTTGGTCTCATTCTCAGAAGTCCAATAGCATCACTCAGGTCACAGGGTCCTCTCCTCCCATTTCAGACACAGAGGTGGATGGAGGGGGCATCCGGCTTCATTGACCTGAAATCCTCATCTCCCTCAAAAATGCCAATGCATGAAGAAAGATCTTTCCTTCCTAGCCACTGTCTCTTCCTGGGAGCCAGTATCACAGTAGGTGTTCTCTGCACAGGGACCATTTATACAGGGAGCACCCGCTGAGAGCCTGTAAGCAGGTTCTTTACCTGCCCAGCACCTTCAGCAAGACCCTAACTTTTCCCCACAGCCTCCCAGGTCCAGACTGAAAACGCTACAACTTACCCCCTCCTCCCCAAGCCAGCCCCATCCGCACATTGGTGAGGGGACCTGAAGACCTGGGAGGAGTGGAGCACCGGTTTCTGTGGAAAAACAGAGGGGCTGAGACATCACAGTCTTCCATCATCTGAGTTCCCACTGCCAGAATCCAGGCCTTGAACAGGAAACCTCCTGGGGGGAAGGAAACTGTTTGGGAGAGACCCTCCCATTCTAGAGAGCTGTGGGGAGAGAAGGGTTAGCGACTCAGAAACACGCAGAATAGGCTAGGAAGGAAGGGCTCCCGGGATCCTCTCGGAGAGGAAACAGCTACTGGTGAGTGTGTGCGTCAGGTGAGTGGGAGTCTAGATGAGTAGGCGGGGTGGGGGTGGGGCCACAAGGAGGGCCACAGTCCACCCCTCCAAACGCAGGGCAGGTTGGAAGCTCTGACCACTCCCTATCTGACCCTCTCGATAAATGAAGGTCACTCCTAGCAGTGGAGCAGGGATGACCCCTGGACCTGGAATGGGGTGGACACCCCTCCCGCAACCCTCTTCTTTTTGATAGCTGGGTCCACTGCCCTCACCTGTAGCTCTGTGGGCAGAGGGGATAGGACAGGAGCGAGACCAGAGAGGGCTGGGGGCTGGGCGGGGCGAGGTGGAGGGCAAACGGTAGGTGGGGGTTAGGGGGGAGGGGCGCAGGCTCCAGCACAAGGTTGGGGTTGGGGGGGTGTAGGCACAAAGCAGCAGTCCCATAAATCTTCCCGAGAGGAATTAGTTCATCATCTGTCAATTCATTACGGAAATGAGAGGGTCCAGCCTGGGTTAAGCAGAATGCTGGGTCCACTGTGGTGGAGAAGGCAATGCCATGGGGGAAAGTTCCACCCTGCGGCCCTTAAAGCACTGGTCACATGGAGGAAGAACCCCGGAATCTTTGGGGGGCACTGGACGGAGGCCACCTTTCTAGAAGTGACTTCAAAGCGAGGGAGGCAGTCAGGGTGTGGACGGTGCTCCCCATGCCCGGGGTTCTTCTACTGCTCCCTGGCTGGGCAGGCTCCCCCTAGGCCACTTTGTTCCACCTGAAGGGGACAAGAGTGTCGACCTGGAGGTCTCACCTCCTCACAGAGAGCCACCTTCGGGGACCAGATTTTATTTACTTATTTTTAAAGATTTTATTTATTGATTTTAGAGAGAGGAGAGAGACAGAGAGAAGGGGCGTTGGGGGCAGGAAGCATCAGCTCATAGTTGTTGCTTCTTATATGTGCCTTGACCAGGCAAGCCTGGGTTTTGAACTGGCATTCTCCTCAGCATTCCAGGTCAATGCTTTATCCACTGCGCCACCACAGGTCAGGCGGGGACCAGATTTTAAACAAGAAAAGTATCTATCACGGCGAGGAAGGGATCTGTGGACAGGCACCCCCACGGTGTTCCCCCACCCTGAGGGGCGGCCAGCAGCACATTCCGGCCAGATGTTGAAGACAGATGAGAACGAGTAGTTAAAACCCACATTATATAGTTCTGTGGGGTATAAAATTGCATATGCTGACCCATATATTCTAACTAGAAACGGACTCGAGTCACTTAAAATATGGCAACGTCGATAGGACTAATTAATTGGAAATAAGAAACGAAAGAATACAATTAAACGAGAACAGAATCATTTTCTAATTTAATAGAGGGACATTTATAAAGATCACAAGCTAAAAGGCATCGAATGATTCTATCGACATGCTATTAAATCAGCACCCCCACCCCCACCCTGCGCCCTGGGCAGAGGAGGAGGAGGCCGGCGAACATCCTGGCCCGCCCCTCACCCCCCCCCTAAAGGTTTGCTCCTCCGCCCATTTAACTGCGCTGTCCTCCGTCCATTCCTGCGCCAGATTCGCCAGATTCGGAGGAACTCTCTCCCTGCCCACCGCTCAGATCCGGCCACTCCCCGCGCCCCAAGCCAGGAGAGTCCGGCCTCAACGGCCCAGAGTCCCGGGTTCGCAGATATATTACAACAAAATCACTAATTGGAAAATAAAATTGTCAATAAAGCATCCTCCCCCCATGCCGCGTATACAATATCCTTAAATATTAAGATATTTTATTAGACCCATTTTCTAACAATAATTTATTGCAATAAAACAGACATCGCAGGTCC